>OY821748.1:32913410-34347160 GCA_963682055.1 Primula veris
GTTAGCAATGGTCTATGTCTCTCCCTAATTCCGGGGACATAAGACGGCCGAAGGGATAGGGAATGATCTACCTTACGGACTGGGATAGGTGGCGTGAGAGGTCCATGTATACTTTAGATGTGTGATGAAGTTACTTAATTTATCTCGTTGTAGGATGTTATAATATTTCTTTTTATATGTTGATTATCGTTGTTGTGAGTCTTGCATTTATGGGATGGAGTGACGGTATTTGTGATGTCGTCCCGTCTATGTATGTGTTTGGGACTCACCGTTACAGTTTTGTCTTTCAGATACAAATTAGGTTGAAGCGTTTAGAGTTTGGAGCTATTGCAATACGTCACATGGGCTCGGGGCTTTCACTTTCTTTTCACTTAGATTATATTTTGAGGTTGTAGTCTACGGGCAATTTACATTCGTTTATTTCCTTTTATAAATTTTGTTAAAACCATTTGTCTTGTAGTCGCGTTTGGCAAACTTTATATCTATTCATTTAATTGTTCATTTAGCTCGCAAGTGTTTTCTTTAAAAATTTAAATTTTGTACCAACATGGTTCACTTTCCTTTTGTTTAAATAGGTCATGCCTCGTTGTCCGTGTCTTACGGATTTTGGGGTGTGACACGCTCTTACCAATTTGAGCTTACAGATCTAAAATTAGTTTCTAAAAAGGCAATTCAAACTTTAACAAGCACTGAAATGAGTCAAACGAGAGTTAAATACATAAAATTCACTTTTTGATGATTTTTTATTTATTTATGAAAAAATAGCTTTTTCGATGTAAAAAGTGGTATATTGATAAAAAAAAATTATGTTTTTTTAATAATTTTTTATGATTTTTGTGATTTTTTATGATTTTTTATAATTTTTTATGATTTTTTATAAAAAAATTTTTATAATTTTTTATCATTTTTTTTGTGATTTTTTTCATTGATGAGGGAGGAAGGGAGAGAGATATATTTTATGTTTTTTTTTATAAAATTAGATTTTTTTTTAATTTATATAGTATGAAAAAGTGATACATAAGAGAAATACAAATTATAATAGGTATATAGTGGGAATTAAAGTTCAAAAGTGATACCTATGATATATTAATCTTTTACTTCTTTAAAAGGAAACATATAAAATAATATATTTCGAAAATAAAATATTACTCATATAAAAACCATAACTTCATATAAAATTACAATTTGATTATAACATATAAGATTTCGTAGAAAATAAAAGAAACAAGATAGTATCTTTTAGATACTGTATATTATAAACTAATCTACATATATCTTTTAAAAAAAATTCATTATTTATCACTTGAACATACTCAAAACATATAAGTAAAATCTCTGTAAATATATGAGAATATTTACTTCATACTTTTATTAAAATAAAAATTTGCAGAACAAGTAATGCAGTAAGACATATTCCTGCAGAATAGCAGGTTCAAACTAAAGTTGCAACTGAGATTGTAACTTAGGTTACAACTTCACATGTAAACACAACTATTTTAATACTAACACTTAACTTATATTACATTGATCAAACAAATTGACAACAAATAGTTAATAGACCAAAAATATGGTCCTAACAGACTTTAAATTGTTTGAATAATCGAATTAATATGATAATATTAAAGCAATAATTCACCGGACAATGCGACAAGATCAAAGTATAGAACTGATAAAAACAAGGTTACCGAAAAACGTTGAGAAATGACTTGACATGGAGAATTAAGTTGGTATGTGATGACCTTTGCGAACATAACTGAATAAGATAATTCCGGAGACCGGAAGTGATCACCGAAATAAAACTGAACACAATTAATTAATTGTTTCCGTACCAGACTGTACTTCGGCAGGTCGAATTTATGCACAATTCCTCTCAACCTTTTCTGGCAAAAAAACTGATTCTACATGGCATACTTTTAACATTAATAACGAGCTAGCAAACAGAAAGAGTTGGTCATAACTTGTTTAGTGCAAGTGTGTAACTTAACCTTTTCCTTATATAATAGTAAAAATTAGGCGAATGAGAACACACTGGTATAGGTCTTCATTAGTGGAAACTTTTAAGCTGTCATTGGACAAATGATTATTTCAACTAATGTTTATTTTAAATGTGAACATCACTATGTATGTTGCCAATAGCTTCTCCATTTTTAGAAAAGTTGATGATCAAATAATTATTCTCCAAGATGTGCCAATATATATATATATATATATATATATATATAATTTGTAGGCACTCATTTTTCCAATTTGCTTTAGATTCATCAGTAGGATAAACATGCCTTGTAAAATCCCATATCATAATTTCCCCTTCATTTTGTTTACTCTCATCCTTCTCCATCTAACAAACATAACAGCACGGCATCATAGTGGTAGCGGTACCAGTGCTCTGTCACTGCCACTGGTCTTTTCTGATATGAGACTCGCGGTTGTATACCCTATAATACAATTTTTTAAATCCATAATCACATCGGATCCTTTAAACATAACCGGAACCTGGGTTGGCCCCAACATATGCACATACAAAGGATTTTATTGTGACCACCCACCGGACAATGCATCAGCGACCACTGTCGCTTCCATTGATTTCAATGGGTTCCAACTCACAGCTTCTTCTCTAGACGGTTTCATCGATCAACTCCCCGATATTGCTCTATTTCATGCCAACTCAAATTTTTTTTCAGGCCAGATTTCTTCGAATATCGCTAATCTCCCTTATCTTTATGAACTGGATATTAGTAACAACAGATTTTCCGGCCCGTTTCCGATAGCAGTCTTGGCCATGAGTGGCTTATCTTTTTTAGATATTAGGTTCAATTTATTTTCTGGTTCGGTCCCTGTCCAGTTGTTCACCCAAAACTTAGATGCCCTTTTCATCAATAACAACAATTTTATGCAAAGATTGCCTGATAATTTAGGCAACAACCATATATTTTATCTCACCTTAGCCAACAACAAATTCATCGGTCCCATACCAAGGGGGATTTTCAAGTCTTTGGCCTCGTTGACCGAGGTTTTGTTCTTGAATAACATGCTTAGTGGGTGCATACCCTATGAGATAGGGTATCTAAAAGAGGCTATCATATTTGATGCTGGTAACAACAGGCTAACGGGGAAAATACCACCCTCAGTCGGGTGTTTAAGTAATGTCGAAATTGTAAATCTCGCGGGGAATTTATTATACGGGATGGTACCGGAAGTGGTTTGTTTACTTGGAAATTTGGCGAATTTATCGCTATCGAATAATTATTTCACGAATGTGGGCCCAATTTGTAGGAGCTTGATCAGGAAGGGAGTACTTGATGTGAGTAAAAACTGTGTTTTAGATCTTCCATTTCAAAGGTCAGTGAAGGAGTGTGTGGACTTTTTTGCAGACCCAAGGCCTTGGTATTGCTCTTATTCGAATTCATATGCTCACTTCCCTTGTTGGCTTCCACATTTGAGTGGTTCTCCTCTAGGTCTGCCTGCTCTCCCGCCTACGTAAAGTTTTAATTCCTTGTACATTTTAAGAAAACACTTTCTTTTTCGGATTTAAAGAAAGTATTCGGCCAAGCTAGTAAAACTACCACTCCAAAAGAAGGACAGATTAAAGTCTGAGCATCAAGTGCATACGTGTATTTATAAGCAATAAATGTAAAATAAAACATTGTCCTTATTTGTTTGTGAGCCATATTGATTTGGAATCATCTTTGTATTGTATTGTATTGTTGCTGAGAATAGAAGCATTTGCAGATTGATTATCAGTTAAAGAAAAAGAAACAAGGTGAGAAACTTCTGAAATAGTCTTCCGATATTTGATCAACCTGTATACGTAATTATTTTGCAAATCTACTTGAACAATTCTATTCAGTATAGTGCGTGTGTGGAGTGGGCGTACTTTGCTTTTTTTTTTTTTTTTTTTTTTTTTCTCGTTTCAATTAGAATTGGATGTGTCGTATATACAATATTTAATTTTGTCTATGCAATCAAAGTATTAGTAGAGGATGAAGTACGTTTTAGTTTCATACCGCGAAAACTTCTTCGGGTCGTTAGTTGGAGATGAATTAGTTAGTCTCTGCACTCTGCCTAAACCTTTGAGTAAGCTGTTCAGGATTAACAACAATAATTGTACCGAGTTTGAATGTACAGACTAGTTATTTGGAACTCATCTCTACGTTTGAGTGAAAAACTACATTTAAATGCACAAAAAATAAATTGGCTACGATGCAAGTTTATACTATTACTTCTAAATTATGTACTCGATCCGAATAATGTATATCTGTTGTTTTTCCATTCAAAGACTGATAAATACAAGCTTCCACAACTCCTGAACAAATTAAAAGTATAATAACTCAACCAACTCATTCCACTACCATAGTGCATCGTAGTCATGTGGTCCAGCCCGAGAATAATTGGATAAAAGAACTTATACTACAAAATCATTTACAATGTGATAATCAAATATAATGTAATATTATCTAGAATTAAAGTTAAAAATTAAGAGTAAAAATTAGTAGATTCAGATGGTTGAACTTCGACCAAACTTAATTAATAGTACAAAATATTATTTAATACAAAAATTAAGAATTAATTACCAATAAATAGAGTTCTTTTTCTTCGTTTTTTCTTTGTTATTCACTGATGTTCTATCGATATTTACCAATTCATTAACAAAAAACATCAATTGAAGTTTTTGATAACATAGTTCGAAAGTATGTACTCAACATCAACTTTCCCCTGAGTTTACTTCAATTTATTTAGTTCTTTTGAAACAAAAGCACTGTATCAATATAAAGCAATACAAATTTTACAATCCTCGGAGTTTAATTGAGTTTACGTCAATTTAGCTTAACCTTTGTTTTGTTTAATTCGTTAGTTGTACTTCTTTTAAGCTATTTTTAAGCACTTGTGAGTAATGAACATTACAAAAAAAAATGAAGGAAGCTGTACATTCTAGCTCAACTGAAAATAACTTCGCATATTTGTTATATGGTGTGGTCACCATTCCAAGAAAAAGTCCCCAAGATACATCGTGATCCATGAGGTTGGAATCAGAAAAATTGTTGAAGACTCTTCTCCGACTTCTCCCATGAGCAAAAGTTACCTTCCTTATCGTTGTCGCTCGGAGTAGTTTCTATCGTTTCTCCAAGCAGCCATATCATTTTGCCTTGATTTCCACAAATCTTTGTTCTTCTTGAGGTATTGTGGGCGCTCAGTCCGAATATGTTCGGCTTTTTTGACACTCGCACAAAATCAAATTGTTTTTGGAGTCCTGGCCCTTTGAGTTGTCCCGTTTTTGAAAGTTATTCTTCTAAACTTTCCATTTTGAATATTTCATCCAAGATGCTAGCTTGAAAAGCTTATTTCATGAAGAAGTCCAATTCATAATCGCAATTCTCGTCAACATCGCCACTTTGTACGTTGTTGAATGCGAGTGGCTTCTTCTACTTCTACTGTTATGTTTCGTCTTCAAGTTTGTTGTTGAGTTATACTTCGTGGGTGATCAAAGAACTGGTCAATTGATTGAGATTGTAAGTCTCCATGTCTTGAGCTTCTTAATTAGATCTTTGTGATAATTGGTTCCCGTTCTCGTGTTAAGTTTCTCGACACCTTCGCTATTTGTTTTTTGTTAGATAACTCTTTACCAAGGGCTTGTAAGACGTTTATAAGAGTGCTAGATCTAGATAGCATATCGAAAATGGTTTATCTTTTAATGATTTTGAACTACTCAAAATGGACGAGTGGATTTAGATTCGTCTCTTCAACTTGTGCGTGCCTACTTTTATGCATGACTTCTAATTTGATCCATATATTCTTATCCGATTTATAAGATGAAATTTTACTGTATTTGCTAGGTGTGACCTTTTTGTATCGATTTGTACCAATCGACCGTTTTTCGAACCGAACCAATCAAGTTGGTATCAAAAGTTTGGTATATCGACATTACGGTACGGTACGGTACAACCGAACCGATCTTTGAAAGTCGGTTCGGTTTCGGTATTCGTTTGGTGAGTTCGGTATGATACCGATTCAAAACAAAATATTAAAATATACTATATAGAAAAATATAAACTAAAAGATTTATATACATTTAATTATTAACATTGTTATAATATAATTAAATTACTTTTTCTAGTGAATAGTTATAACATTTTCTTTTATTTATAACATTTAACAGAAATGTCTAGTAGTGTTTACTCTTTTATACAAATAAACAATAAATGTAACAATAATATAAATAAATATATATTTTTAATCTACTACTTTTAAAACTTTAGACTATGTTTTTTTCTCAATACGCATTATTTTTCTATCATCACTTGTAAACTCTAAAGTTTGGTATAAAAACGAAACCGAACCGAATCAACCGAATAGTTTGGTATACCGAATTTTTTGGTTTGGTAATGATATAAAAATTCTCAAACCAAACTACTTTGTTATGTTATCCGTATGCAGTTAAAAAGTCCGGTATCGAACCGATTCCACCCTAGTATTTACTATAATCAAGAGAACAAATTAGTACGATCGTAGCATACGCATTACTGTAAGACGTCTTGAGTTTAGTGGGATCAAACTCCTTAATTCAATTACTCGGCTTATTATAGCCATCTATTACAGTATTAAAGTAGAGATATCATAAGCCATTAGATAAATATGCCTATGAAGTTTCCGAGAAGTGAAACGTGTGGTGATAAAAAATAGAGGGCTATTTTAAGAGATCTTAGGTTTGTTGAAAACCGGTTTTAATGGATTTTTAACTCAGTTAATGTGGCATAAGACAAAGTTACTTTTACTAAGCCAATGTGGCATAAGACAAACTTACTTTTGGCTTGGCTTACACTCAGTCAAAGTGACTATTCCTAAGCCAAACAACCTTTAGCTCAGCCAATGTCACACAAGAGAAAGTGGTTTTTGCTAAGCTAAAGTGGATATTGCTAAACCAAAGAACCTTTTGATAAGATAATATGGCACAAGACAAAGAGCCTTTTGCTAAACCAAAATGGCTTACGCTAAGACAAAGTAGCTATTGCTAAAACAAATAGCCTTTTGCTAAACAATGTGGCATAAAACAAGGTGGCTTTTTCTAAGTCAAAGTGGCTTACGCTCAGCCATATTAGCTATTGCTAAGACAAAAGGCCTCTTGCTAAGCTAATGTACCATAAGAGAAAGTGACTTTTTCCTTTGTCAAAGTGGCTTACTCTAAGCCAAAATGGCAATTGTTAAGTCAAAAAGCCTTTTACTAAGACATTGTGGCATTAAGCAAACTTGCTTTTGCTAAGTCAAAGAGGCTAACACTTAACCAAAATGGCAATTGCTATGATAAAGAGCCTTTTGCTAAGCCAACGTGGCACAAGAGAAAGTGCCTTTTTCTAAGACAAAATGGCTTGCGCTAAACCAAAATGATTATTGTTAAGTCAAAGAGACTTTTGCTAAGACAATGTGACATAAGACAAAAGGGCTTTTTCTTAGCCAAAGTGGCTTACACTCAGCCAAAGTGACTATTGTTAAGCCAAAGAGCTTTTTGCTCAGCCAATGTGACACAAGAGAAAGTGGCGTTTGCTAAGCAAAACAGGATATTGCTAAGGCAAAGAGCCTTTTGATAAGCTAATGTGGCACAAGACAAAGTACATTTTGCTAAACCAAAGTGGTTTACGTTAAGCAGCAATACCTATTGTTAAGTCAAAGATTCTTTTGCTAAGACACTGTAGCATAAGACAAAGTGGCTTTTGCTAAGCTAAAGTGACAATTGTTAAGTCAAAGAGTCTTTTGCTAGCATAAGACAAAGTTGTTATTGATAAGGAAAAGGGTCTTACACTCAGCCAAAATGGCTATTCCTAAGCTAATGTGGCACAAGAGAAAGTGGCCTTTGCTATGCCAAAGATGCTTAAACTAAGCCAAACTGGCTATTGCTAAGCAAAAGAGTCTTTTGCTAAGCCAACGTGACACAAGAGGACCACATTTCATCCTTTTTCTCTCGAAATCAACATATAGACTTTCTCTCTCTAGGAAAAGCAGGAGGAAAAAAACCCTAGCTCAAAACTCGCCGCCAACAAGCTTGGGGTAGGGGAAGGAGCTCCGACTCCGTCGCTCCTTAACCCCAGGCCTCTTGCCCACCGCAAACAACCCCCACCTAAATCCGAAAAACATGCCCTTCTCCCCATGCCTACCTGCTGTTTGCCGCCACCAAACCCCAACTCTATACCGGTGTTGCCCCCTCTCTGCCACACTCTCCCCCTCTTCTGTGAAATCTGCTACCCACCCCGATCTACCCAAGATGCAGATCTGTCCTCATCCCCTCATCTCCTTCACTCTCCTTCTCCCCCCCTCCATCACTTATATATATATATGTATATATATGTGTGTGTGTGTGTATATATAGATCCAAATCTATGTTCGCCCAACCCTCTCCACCTTACTCCGCCATTCTCCCACTTTCCCCTACTATATTTGACCCCGTTCAGATCTGGCCCTATCCCCTCGCCTCCTATCCCGAAAACTCCTCATACCTCCTCGCATCGAGCATGGTGGGGGCTACTCGCATCAGTCATATGGGATATTTTGTGGACCATGTAATTACCTCATTTCTTTCTATATCTCACAAGTGTGGAAGAGTGTTACTCGCAGTAGGTTCAGATCTGCTTCATGACAGCTCCCACAAAGTGTGGGCCTCACCTTTCTTGTCTTTGTGGCTTTGGGGTACAGTTGGTGGTCTGGATGTTTACGGTTGATTATGTGGTATAGCAGCTCCACCTTCCACGTAGTTTATTTATTGGTATGTTTGGCTTCTCCTCGATTGTCGGGTGATTTTGTTTATTTTGGTCTATTAACATGGTTTTATTGATAGGATATACAAACATAGGCATACATTTGTGTTCTCGTTTCATGGTCATTTGGATATGGGTGCCTGTTTGAGGATTATCTGATTAGTTTTTGCTTGATTGGGACTATGTAGGTTTGTTTAGCGTACACATGGTTTGTCCTGATGGTTAACGCAAGATGTGATGGGTTGTTTGGCCTTCTCTGAGTATTACTACAGATGTCGAGGCTTGGGTCTTAATGTGAATATAAGTTGTCCTAATAGCTCATTGCGTCCGTCTTTTCTTGTTGGATAAACTCGGTTATAGAGCTAGGGCCTATTTGTAGGCTCTGTTTAGCGCGGACTAGGATCTAGATTGATGGTTTCATGATTGAGCTATACTGATTTGGGCTATGTTGCAGAGGTTGAGGCTTGGAACTTTTCATGTCGCCTTAGAGTCGGTTTACTTTGTACTGATTCTGTTCGTTTGTTTCCAAGTTTAGAGAGCTAAAGCTGATTATAGGCTTGTTTAGCATGGGCTGGGTTATGTTATGAGGGGTTGTGACTGATTGGTGTATGTATAGAGGTTGGGGGATGGATTTTCATGAGCTTGATGATTAGTCATATACTTTGTTTAACGGTTCCGTGTTTAGAGAGTTAGGGCTAATTTGTAAGCCCTGTTTAGCGTGTATTTGTAAGCTCGATTGATACTCATTTGGGCTATGCTGCAGAGGCTGAGGCCTGGGACTTTTCATGTCGCCTGATTTGGTTTCAAATGAAATTGTTGTGTTACCAAATTTAGAGAGCTAGGGCTAATGGAGGCTTGTTTAGCGCAAATTTGGGGCTAGTATTGGATTTTAGTTATTATACTGATCATGTTGGTTGTTCCAAGTTTAGAGAGCTGGAGCTGATTATAGGCTTTGTTTAGTGCGGAATGGGTTCTGTTATGATGGTTTATGATTGATTAGGGTTATGCTACAGAGGTTGAGGCCCGGATCTTCACGAACCTGATGGTTGGTCATATATCTTGTTTGATGGTTCCTGGTTTAGAGAGCTTGAGCAGATTTCCCTTTTTTGTCGAGACTGTTTACACATGATACATATTAGGTCACCTATTTATTACTTGACTATGATGCGAGTCTACAATGATTAGCGAGTTTGCTGTATCTTACTTTGATCTTATAGACTGAGATTAGTAGTTTGTTGGATGTCTAGCTGTTGCTACGTTGTAGTTTATCAAGTTTGATACCTTGGTTTGTTTCATTGTGTCCGATCAGGCTTTTTGCTCTGGATTGTTTTTATGCGCTTCATTGTATATATGAGTTAGGTCCTGCTTCTATATATATACACCTACTTACCAAAAAAAAGTGTTGTTCTAGGTTCATTACTAATATCATGTCACTCTATTTACTATAAGAAAATCTCGGGAAATAAACAATTAACTTTTTGAAAACTGTTGGTATAAGAATGTCGCTAAATTTTACTGATTATGTTGCTAAACAGTTGCTGAAATTTAGCGATACTCATTTTGATAACAGTTTTCAAAAAAATAATTGTTGCTAACGTAATATTTTCTTATAGCGATTTTACCAAACACATTTTGTATGGGACCCACATTATTAGTTATCCAATCCTAAATCTAAACGACCTTTACAAACAAGGCCTTACTTTGTTGCCTGTTTTATCACAAGAGAAAGTGGCTTTTGCTTTGTCAAAGTAGCTTATGCTAAGCCAAAGTGGCTATTGTTAAGTTAAAGAGCCTTTTGCTAAGAAAATGTGTCATAAGACAAAGTGGTTTTCGTAAAGTGAAAATGGCTTACGCGAAGCCAAAGTGGCTATTGTTAAGTCAAATAGCATTTAGCTAAGACAATGTGGCATAAGACAAAGTGGCTTTTGCTAAGCCAAAGTGGCTTACGCTAAGCCAAAGTGGTCTTGTTAAGTAAAAGAACATTTTGCTAAGACAAAGTAGCATAACACAAAGTTGTTTTTGATAAGCCGAAGTGGCTTACACTCAGCCAAAATGGCTATTGATAAGCTAATGTGGCAAAAGAGAAAATGGCTTTTGCTTAGACAAAGTGACTTACGCTAAGACAAAATGTCTATTGTTAAGTTAAAGAGCCTTTTGCTAAGACAAAGAAACTTTTGCTAAGACAAAGTGGCTTAGGTTAAGCAAAAGTGGTTATTTCTAAGCCAATGTGGCATAATACAGAGTGACTTTTTCTAACCAATGAATCTTATGCTATGCCAAAGTGGCTATTTCTAAGTCGATGAGACTTTTACTATGCCAATGAGGCATAAGACAAAGGGGCTTATCATAACCCAAAGTGGCTATTGCTAAGCCAAAGAGCCTTTTACTAAGCCAATGTGGCACAAGAGAAAGTGGCTTTTGCTGTGTCAAAGTGGCTTATGCTAAGCCAAGGTGGCTTTGTTAAGTCAAAGAGCCTTTTTCTAAGATAATATGGCACAAGAGAAAGTGGATTTTGCTAAGACAAATTGACTTTTTCTAAGCCAAAGTGTCTTATGCTAAGCCAAAGTGGCAATTGTTAAGTCAAAGAGCCTTTTGCTAAGACAATGTAGCATAAAACAAATTTGTTTTTGCTAAGCCAAAGAGCCTTTTACTAAGCCAGTGTGGCCCAAAAGAAAGTGACTTTTGGTAAGACAAAATGGCTTATGCTAAGCCAAAATGGCTATTGTTAAGTCAAAGAGCCTTTTACTAAGACATTGTGGCATAAGACAAAGTTGCTTTTGCTAAGCCAAAGTGTCTAACACTTAGTGAAAATAGCTATTCCTAAGCCAAAGATCGTTTTGCTAAACCAAAGTGGCACAAGAGAAAGTGTCTTTTGCTAAGCCAAAAATGTTTACAGTAAACCAAATTGACTATTACTATGCTAAAGAGCATTTTTCTAAGCCAACATGCCACAAGATAAAGTGGTTTTTTCTAAGACAAAGTGGCTTACACTATGCCAAAGTGACCATTGTTAAGTCAAATAGTGTTTTGCTAAGATAATATGGCATAAGACAAAGTGGCTTTCAGTAAGCGAAAGTGGCTTTGGCGAAGCCAAAGTGGCCATTGTTAAGTCAAAGAGCCTTTTGCTAAGACAATGTGGCATAAGACAATGTTGCTTTTGCTAAGCCAAAGTGACTTACACACAACCAAAGTGGCTATTGCTAAGCCATAAAGCATTTAGTTCAGCCAATGTGGCAAACAAAAAAGTGTCTTTTGCTAAGCCAAAGTGGATATTGCTAAACCAAAGTGCCTTTTGATAAGCTAATGTTGCACTAGACAAAGTGCCTTTTGCTAAACAAAGTGCCTTACGCTAAGACAAAGTGGCTATTGCTAAGCCAAAGTGCTTTTTGCTAAACAATGTGGCATAAAATAAAGTGGCACTTTCTTAGCCAAAGTGGCCTATGCTCAGCAAAAGTAGGTATTGCTAACCCAAAGAGCCTTTTGCTAAGCCAATGTGGCACAAGAGAAAGTGGTTTTTGGTTTGTCGAAGTGGCTTACGCTTAGACAAAGTGGCTATTGTTAAGTCAAAAATATTTTTGCTAAGCCAATGTGGTGTAAGACAAAGCGGCTTTTGCTAAACCAAAGTGGTCTACATTAAGCAAAAGTGCTTGTTGCTAAACCAAATAGCCTTTTTCTAAGCCAATGAAGCATAAGACAAAGTGGCTTTTGCTAAGAAAAAGTTCCTTACTCTAAGACAAAGTAGCTATTGTTAAGTCGAATAGCCTTTTGCCAAGACAATGTAGAATAAGACAAAGTTGCTTTTATTAAGCCAAAGTGGCTTACACTCGTCCAAAGTGACTATTTCTAAGCTAAAAAGCCTTTTGCTCAGCCAATGTGGCACAAGAGAAAGTGGATTTTGCTAAGCCAAATAGCCTTTTGATAAGCTAATGTGGCACAAAACAAAGTGGCTTACTCTAAGACAAATTGGTTATTGCTAAGCCAAAGAGCCTTTTACTAAACCATGTGGGACAAGAGAAAGTGGCTTTTTCTAAGCCAAAGTGGCTTATGCCTAGCCATAGTAGCTATTGCTAATCCAAGGAGCCTTTTGCTAAGCTAATGTGTCATAAAAGAAAGTGGCCTTTGAATTGTTAAAGTGGATTATGCTAAGCTAAAATGGCTATTGTTAAGTCAAAGATCCTTTTGCTAAGACAATGTGGCATAAGACAAAGTTTTTTTTGCTAAGACAAAGTGGATTACGTTAAGCAAAAATGGTTGTTGCTAAGACATAGTTTTTTTCTAAGCCAATGTGGCCTAATACAAATTGGCTTTTTCTAAGCCAATGAATCTTACGCTTTGCCAAAGTGGCTATTTCTAAGTTAATGAGACATAATACAAATTGGCTTATCCTAACACAAAGTGGCTATTACTAAGCCAAAGAGCCTTTTGCTAAGCCAATGTGACACAATAAAAAGTGGCTTACGCTAAGCCAAAGTGGCTATTGTTAATTCAGAGAGCCTTTTTCTAAGCCTATGTGGCATAAGACAAAGTGTCTTTTGCTAAAACGAAAGTGGCTTACGCTAAGACAAAGTGGCAATTGTTAAGTCAAAGAGTCGTTTGCTAAGACAATGTACCATAAGACAAAGTTACTTTTGATAAGCCAAAGTGGCTTTCACACAGCCAAAATGGGTATTGTTAAGCTAATCTCTCACAAGAGAAAGTGGCTTTTGCTAAGCCAAAGATGCTTAAACTAAGCCAAAGTAGCTATTGCTAAGCAAAAGAGCCTTTTGCTAAGCCAACGTGGCAAAAGAGAAAGTGGCCATTGATAAGACAAATTGGTTTAGGCTAAGTCAACATGGCTATTGTTAAGTCAAATAGCCTTTTGCTAAGAAAATGTGGTATAAGACAAAGTGACTTTCGCCAAGCAAAAGTGGCTTACGTGAATCCAAAGTGGCTATTGTTCAGCCAAAGAGCCTTTTGCTAAGATAATGTGGCATAAGACAAAGTGGCTTTTGCTAAGCAAAAGTGGCTTACGCTAAGCCAAAGTAGCTATTGTTAAGTCAAAGAGCCTTTTGCTAAGATAATGTGGCATCAGACAAAGTTTCTTTTCCTTAGCCAAATTGGCTTACACTCAACCAAAGTGGCTATTGCTAAGCCGAACAGCCATTTGATCAGCCAATGTGGCACAAGAGAAATTGGTTTTTGCTAAGCCAAAATGGATATTGCTAAACCAAAGAGCCTTTTGATAAGCTAATGTGGCACAAGACAAAGTGCCTTTTCATAAACTAAAGTAGATTATGCTAAGATAAAGTGGCTATTGTTAATCTAAAGAGCCTTTTGCTAAACAATGTGACACAAAAGAAAGTGGCTTTTCCCAAGACAAAGTGGCTTACGCTGAGCCATAGTAGATAAAAATGTACTTATATAGATAATACTGTTTTGAGGAATACTCACTAAAAATGCAATGGGATACTTTATAATAGTAAGGCAAAACTCACTCACCTGATTCGGGTTGAGAACCCCAAAACACTTATACACACTAAAATTGTCAACGACTTGAAAATATAATCATCACAATTAAATCAATACAGCTGTACATTCCTTACATATAGCAAACATATAAATTGACTCAATCTAATACTTGCAAAACTCTAGTGTTTATATTCAGTTTTAATCCCCAAACCAAACAAACTTGACCAGCAATACTAGCAACAAGTAGCAGACTAACTCCTCCTATAGATCATTTAATTTTCAAAAAAATATACCAATAGACTCACTGGTGGTTTCCAATCGCCATCCAGGGAGCTCAAAACTTAACAAAATTATTACAGAAACCTACTTAATGATGATACACAAATATTGATCCTTGAACTCAAAGTCTTAGTCAATAATTACCCAACACTAACTACTTTATTGTTTTTGTGGACAGACAATAAGTTCGATCTCTCTCTGTACATTAGAACCTTAAATCATAAAGACATACTTTTATGTTTCTACAGTTTTGTTTTCTTCTTCCTTGAGACTCTCTAATTTCCCTTACGTTAATTGTAATTTAATTACTAATCCTCCATATTAATAGCTTGGTCCCTTAAAATTGCTAAATACTAAACAACCCACCACGTTGCCAAAAATATTAAACTAATCTTTAAATATTAAACATTAGTGACCAGATAAAATAAAATAAAATAAAATATGGGATTTTACACTTTTGCTAAGAAAGTGTGGTATAAGACAAAGTGGCTTACGCAAAGACAAAATGGCTATTGTTAAGTCAAAAATCCTTTTGCTAAGACAATGTGGCACAAGACAAAGTTGCTTTTGCTAAGCCAAAGTGGATATTGCTAAGCTAAAGAGCCTTTTGGTCTCCCAATGTGGCACAAGAGAAAGTGGATTTTGTTTAGCCAAAGTGGATATTGCTAAGCCAAAGAGCCTTTGGGTAAGCTAATGTGGCACAAGACAAAGTGGCTTTTGCTAAAACAAAGTGGTTTTTCCTAAACCAAAGTGGGTTTTGCTAAACCAAAGTGTCTTACGCTAACACAAAGTGGATATTGCTAAGCCAAAAAACTATTTGCTAAACAATGTGGCATAAAACAAAGTGGATTTTTCTTAGCCAAAGTGGCTTACGCTCAGCCAAAGTAGGTATTGCTAAGCCAAAGAGCATTTTGCTAAGCCAATGTGGCACAAGCGAAAGTGGCTTTAGCTTTGTCAAAGTGGATTACGTTAAGCCAAAGTGGCTATTGTTATGTCAAAAATCATTTTGCTAAGACAATGTGGGATAAGTCAAAGTGGATTTTGCTAAGCCAAAGTGTCTTTTACTAAGCAAAAGAGGCTTACGTTAAGAAAAAAGTGGTTGTTGCTAAGCCAAATAGCCTTTTTCTAAGCCAATGTAGCATAAGACAAAATGGCTTTTCTTAAGAAATAGTGGCTTACGCTAATCCAATGTAACTATTGTTAAGTTAAAGAGGCTTTTGCTAAAACAATGTAGCATAAGACAAAGTTGATTTTGATAAGGCAAAGTGGCTTACACTCGGTCAAAGTGGCTATTGCTAAACTAATGTGGCACAAGAGAAAATGGCTTTTGTTAAGAGCAAGTGACTTACGCTAAGCCAAAGTGTCTATTGTTAAGTCAAAGTGCCTTTTGCTAAAACAATGTGACTTAAGACAAAAAAGCTTTCGCTAAGCCAAAGTGGCTTTTGCTAAGACAAAGTGGCTTACGTCATGCCAAAGTGGCTATTTCTAAGTCAATGAGACTTTTACTATGCTAATGAGGCATAAGACAAAGTGCCTTATCTTAAACCAAAGAGGCTATTGCTAAGTTAAAGAGCCTTTTGTTAAGCCAATGTGGCACAAGAGAAAGTGGCTTTTGCTTTGTCAAAGTGGCTTACACTAAGCCAAATTGGCTATTGTTAAGTCAAAGAGCCTTTTGCTATGACAATATGGCATAAGACAAAGTGGTTTTCGCTAAGCCAAAGTGGCTTACACGAAGCCAAAGTAGCTATTGTTAAGTCAAATAGGCCTCTGCTAAGACAATGTGGCATGAGACTAAGTGGATTTTGGTAAGACAAAGTGGCTTACGCTAAGCCAAAGTGGCAATTGTTAAGTAAAAGAGCATTTTGCTAGGACAAAGTTGATTTTGATAAGCCAAATGGGCCTACACTCAGCCAAAATGACTATTGCTAAGTTAATTTGGCACAAGAGAAAGTGGCTTTTGGTAAGACAAAGTGACTTATGCTAAGTCAAAGTGTCTATTGTTAAGTCAAAGAGACTTTTGCTAAGACAATGTTGTTTGAGACAGTGACTTTTGCTAAGCCAAAATATCTTACGCTAAGCCAAAATGACAATTGTTAAGTCAAAAAGGCTTTTGCTAAGTCATATAATAAACCGAAAGAGTCACCTACAAAACAATAGTACTCTTGTTTTTATTAAAGATTTGAAGTTATACAAGCGTACAAGTATTATTCGTACAGATTGACTAAACCACTTATACAAATCTACATCCACAAATAAAGCAGACTATTTTTATGTAGGTTAAAAAATGTTACATTTGTTAAGCTATAGTGGCTACAATTTGCTTTTTCTCTCCTAAGTAACATATATCTTACTTTTAATAAGTATGCTTATTTGTAGTTTACTTTTGATAAAAGTAGTATGCTTATTTGTAGTTTACTTTTGATAAAAGTAAGCTTTTCATTTTACCACCAAACAAATTTTTTTACTTATCTACTTATAAGTTAAATAAAGTAAAAGTAAAGGTAAGCCAAACAAGCACATTATGATTTCAAAATTATTAATCAAAACAGCAACACATCTTTTTCTTCCGATACGTGCCCTAATCCACTTTATTATTTCATATGTTTTTTTTTAAGCTAAACAACCAAGTTTATTTTGGAATATTTATTGAGTAACGGTTCTAGTTATGATTGGGGAATTAAATAAAAACATGAATTTAATACTTGGTTCGTTTGACATCAATTTGATTGGTTAAAAGAAGCTGTAAAAAAGCTTGATTATAAAAAGCTGATTCATGCGTTGGGTAACAAATTTTTATAAGTTAGATTTATTAAGAGTTGTGTTTGGTTTTATATTTTAGCTTTTTGTTAATTGATTCTAAATTATCAATGTTATAAGACGTACCATGTTTTCTATAAATGTGCTATTTTTAGCATAAACTATAGTTGTTTTTTCAAAAACTTGTTTATTCAGAATTTTTTCTTAAACTAAAAAAAAAAACTAAAAAAAAACACTAAAAACATGGGTTTTTCTTTTATACAGGCAATCAATTGAACGACACAAACTCCCGTTAAAAATAAATATTCAATTGCTATTTTTTTTTTCAAATTTTGGTTAATAATTAAATTTAGGGTAGTATCCACTAGGCTTCTATATTTTTATTTGGATTTTTATTGTGTTGTAAAATTTGTTTTTAATTTATTACATCTAAATTTGTTTAATATATGATAAAAAAATAAAAAATTAAATTAGTTATTGAAAATGTATCATCTAACCCTCTATTTTTTAATACACTCAAGCAAAATGGCTATTGTTAAGCTAATGTGGCACAAGAGAAAGTGGTTTTTGCTAAAACCAATTGACTTACGCTAAGCCAAAGTGTCTATTGTTAAGTCAAAGAGACTTTTTCTAAAACAATGTGATTTAAAACGAAAAAAGCTTTTGCTATGACAAAATGGCTTACGTGAAGCAGCAGTGGTTGTTGCTAAGCCAAATAGCCTTTTTTCTAAACCAATGTGGCATAATACAAAGTGGCTTTTTTAACCCAATGAATCTTACGCCATGCCAAATTGGCTATTTCTACGTCAATGAGACCTTACAATGCCAATGAGGCATAAGACAAAGTGACTTATCCTAAGGCGACTGGCTATTGCTAAGCCAAAAAAGCTTTTGCTAAGCCAATGTGGCACTAGAGAAAGTGTCTTTTGCTTTGTTAAAGTGGCTTACGCTAAGCCAAAGTGGCTATTGTTAAGTCAAAAAGCCTTTTGCTAATACAATATGGCCTAAGACAAAGTGGTTTTCGCTAAGCGAAAGTGGCTTGCGCGAAGCCAAAGTAGCTATTGTTAAGTCAAAGAGCCTTTTGCTAAGGCAATGTGGCATTAGACTAAGTGTCTTTTGCTAAGCCAAAGTGGCTTACCCTAAGCCAAAATGGCAATTGTTAAGTCAAAGAACATTTTGCTAAGACAATGTAGGATAAGAAAAAGTTGCTTTTCATAAGTCAAAGTGTCTTACACTCGGCCAAAATGGCTATTGTTAAGCTAATTTGGAAAGAGAAAGTGGCTTTTGATAAGACAAAGTGACTTACGCTAAGTCAAAGTGTTTGTTGTTAAGTCAAAGAAACTTTTGCTAAGACAATGTTGTTTGAGACAAATTGACTTTTGATAAGTCAAAGTGTCTTACGCTAATCCAAAATGACAATTGTTAAGTTAAAAAGCCTTATGCCAAGTCATATAATAAATCGAAAGAGTCATCTACAAAACAATAGTACTCTCGTTTTTATTGAAGATTTGAAGTTTACAAGTATTATTCGTACAGATGGACTAAACCACTTTTGCAAATCTACATGCCACAAATCTAAACCACTATTTTTATGTAGCTTAAAAATTGTTACATTTGTTAAGGTACGGTGGCTACAATTTGCTTCTTCTCTCATGACTAAAATTTTACTTGTGTACTTATAAGTAAAATAAAGTAAAGGTAAACCAAACATGCACATTATGATTTCAAAATTATTAATCAAAACAACAACACATCTTTTTAGCTAAACAGCCAAGTTTATTTTGGAATATTTATTGAGTAACGGTTCTAGTTATGATTGGGGAATTAAATAAAAACATGAATTTAATACTTGATCCGTTTGACATCAATTTGATTGGTTAAAAGTAGTTGTAAAAAAGCTTGATTATAAAAAGCTGATTCATGGGTTGGGTAACAAATTTTTATAAGTTAGATTTATTAAGAGTTGTGTTTGTTTTTATATTTGAGCTTTCTGTTAATTGATTCTAAATGATCCTGTTTATAACATTACCATATTTTCTATGAATGTGCTATTTTTAGCATAAACTATAGTTGTTTTTTCAAAAACTTGTTTATTCAGAATTTTTTCTTAAACTCCGAAAAAACTAAAAAAATATGGGTTTTTTCTTTTATGCAGTCAATCAATTGAACGGCACAAAATCCCGTTTTCAAAAATAAATATTCAAATGCTATTTTTTTTTCAAATTTTGATTAATAATTAAATTTATGATAATATCTCATAGAGTTCTATATTTTTATTTGAGTTTTTATTGTATTGTAAAATTTATTTTTAATTTATTACATCTGAATTTGTATTAATATATGATAAAAAATTAAAAATTAAATTGCATGCTTTTTGTAACTCAAAATTGAGCTTTTTTTAAAAGCCAGGCTAACATATTAAAACCCCCCAATATATATATATATATTTTCTTAACAAAAAATCTGAAAAGCTAATAGAAAATAGTTTGTACCAACACGGAGACTAGAGAGAGAGAGAGAAAGAGAATAAATCTAAAAAGCTATACTTTGTAAGTTTTATTAGGGTTTTTTTTTAATTTATTGCGAAATATTAATCTAGAAAATCCCATCTATTTATGTCTACTATTTCGGTTTATGTTTAACTTTGTATCTATCTATGTGCTTATATATAAGAATTGAAGTTTTTAAAATTGTAAATTGTTGTTATTGATAATTTCATATGACATCAATTTTTGTTTGTTGAACCTTTTAGTTGATTGAACTTTGTAATTACTCAGGTTTATATCGACCGTCCATTATTTGTAATTTGACAAAAATTTACGTTTTTTTTTATTTTCCTGATCTCCTGGATTAAGGCTTGTTTGGCTGTTTACCCAAATCCTCACCTTTATTTAGTTAATGGTTTTCTACATTTATATATTAAACACTTTTTTTTTTTTGGCGTTTTTTTAGAGTATATCTATGATGATTTGTTCACTTGATTATTAGTGTGTTTATGCTGCTGACTTAATAAACTATAGTTAGTTAATTTAGTGTTGAAAGTTAAATTTATGGATTGCTTGTATTTTTTGATAGACGAGTTTTCTGGTATAATTTGGGTTTCCTTGATAACAATGCTGAGGTATTTCGCTAAAAAGCCAAGGTTGGCTGAATCCTTTTACAAGTAGTGTTAGTGAAATTCACGTAGAAGAGCCGCCAATTGTTCAAACTGAGTCTTCTCCAATAATAAATAACGATTCTACTGTGAAAAGCAATAAATATCCTGACTTACCAGATCTTCCCTCTGATCCTGCTCTAAGAATTAGAATTTTGGATTATAACACAAATATCCGTGACTGAGTTTGTAGGCATTATCTTTTAGAGGGACTATGCCAACCTGATAAACATGACTTTGAAAAGACCAAGTTTGGTAAAACATTTGGGAGATTTGTTCCTTTTTGGTTCAAAGAGTACTCATGGCTAGAGTATAGCGTCACAAAAGAGGCCGCATATTGTTTTTATTGCTACTTATTTAAGGATGAATGCGGTAATCAAGGGGGTGGTGATACTTTTGTTGGTGAAGGGGGTTTACAAATTAAATAAAAATATGAAACTGTCATGACACCTTTTAATTTCATATGCTCATTTTTTTTTTTTTTAGCCAAACAACCAAGTTTGTTTTGGAATATTTATTGAGTGACAGTTCCAGTTATGATTGGGAAATTAAATAAAAATCTGAAGTAATACTCATGAGGTAATAGTTTCTGTGCAAACAGGAACCTGTGATTGAGTGTTTTATATACGAGCAGAGCGTTTTGCAAAGCAAAATCAAATGTATCCTTCAATAACCCAAACCTAGTATTATGGTACTGATTACCTATTAATGTATGCCATTCTCTATAATACTTTAACTTCTGTTTTATGCTTTTAATGTGATGTTAGTTTGTTTTTAGGTCCTTCTCTTTTCATTAATATTTGTACCACAATCAGATAAAGGTCGCGGGATATCATATTTAGGATCAAATGTTGCAAAACAATCGTTATGATAATGTCGACTCTGATGATGATGGAGCTGGTAGTTGGTTGACGAGAAAAAGGCTAGATATCAAAGCATTCGAGATTAATTCTTGTAGGAAAACACTAATGACAAGTGTGGAAGATCCAAGTTTAGGTAAATCCGTGGATAATGATTACTTGATGTTCTTGAAAAGGTTGTTGTTGGAAACAGAACCAAGTAGCTCACTTGGTGACGGTGATGATGATAGGGATGAAGACGATGACCCTCAATATATGATGTTTTGGAAAAATTTAAAAGAGGATGGACAACCATATAGAGTTGAATTTGCTACCAAAAACGGGACGGTGTCTGTGATATATGAGGGAGAAGATGAATCGGATTACGAGAATGGGAACCAAGCTTTGGTCATGGTGGATGATACAGGAAGAGAGAGACGTGATGTGATGGAGCGGGAACTTTCTAAAGTTGTTAACTATATGGGAAGTTGTCCAAGCGGAGATGGGATAGTAACGCGTAAAAGTCCAAGAATATGCAATCTTATGATAGATTCTGGAAAAAAATTGAGAGAAAATACTGAAATTGAGACCGAAAATAGTGTGGGAGATCTTAAAGCTCTAGTAGTTAAAGAAAGGAACAATCTTCCAAGAAGTGAGGTGAAAACTCATAAAAGAACCCTGAAAAACCGTGAGCGTAAGCATGTTGGAATTACCAGAAGGGACGTTGATAACAAAAGAGGACGAAGAAAAGGTAAATCGGTGGACGAAAAGAATTTGAAGTCTAAACGTGCCAAACAGTCACATCAAAAGACATCTAAAAACAGTGGTAGAGAATTCAAAGCAGAAGGGGATGGTTTATTTGGACATGACGTCCAGCAAGAATTAGATGACGATGACATTGATGAATGCTACCGATTTTTTCTTAATTCTTTAAAAGTTGAAAATAGTTATGTCATTTATGCAAATAAAGGGAAAAGGCTGGTTAAACTGGAGGAATGTGACGTTGAATGTAGTTCTGACTCTGAAATATTTGTTACGACCAATGCATCGGAGTTGAATGAAGGAGGATTTAACCCATTCCAAACTACAAAGCAGTTTGTAACACCTGTAAGCGACACCTCTTTTACTTTTCTTCATTGAAATTTTAGTAAAGTAGTGGTTCAGAAATGGCTAAAAACATCTTGTTTTGTTTCATCTGAAGGAAAATCAGCAGCTATGCCTTAGAAGTGGTGAAGGAGAGACTAAGTCTATTTTTAGAAAGAAGCTCATGAGTAAACTTAGAGAACCATTTGACCTTGATGAATATTATAAATTGTGGGACGAAATAAATGAAGAAAAGCCAAAGGAGAAACACTATGACTTGCGTGGATCTGGTGTAAATAAGCATCTTGTGAGTGATAAACGGGGACCATCTTATCTCTCTACATATGCTCGTAAGTTGAAAAACTATAGTACAATTATTTCTTCTATAGATATTGTAGTTGTCCTTGTTTATGTTTAAGCTGTGTCACATTTGTTCCACATTGTTTCTTTGACAAATTTTTATTTCTTAACTTCATCTTAATCATGTTTACATTAGAGATCACATTAGGTCTTGCCTACTTTGTTTGTGTATTGGAGTTGGTTAATTAATCTGTTTATTATTTGTTTGATATTTGCTTAGTGTATAAATAAGCTGAATATTCTGGGATGAGGAAAAAACTGGTTCCTTTAACTTGTAACTTTCTTTATTTTTTGTTAAATATTACTCCGTAGTTTGCTAGTTAAAATGAAGAGACTAATGCGGGGCTTAAATGCTAGCTAGATTTAACTTGTATGTATGTGAGTTACGATTCACTTTTTTGCTTCTGTCACTCTTTAACTAGCAAAATTTAGTGTCTTCACTCCAATGTAGATGCTTTTAGATTCTAGGACTCTTTAATAACGTTTCTTATTAAATAATGTTTGATATTTTCTTGGCCATTTTGTAGCCCTCAAAAAGAAGATTATGGCTGCCGGCGCCCGGCATGATCGACATAAACGGTTAAATTACATGCGTGCCTTTTTCTTTTGGCTTGAGGTCAGTATTTCTCTCTCGAGGCATGTCTTTTTGCTTTCTCAGTTTCACTCGTATTGTAATAAATAATTCCTTACCTTGGTGTATGAACTCAAACAAGTAGCCAAATTTAGTGTTCACAAGTTAAGTTACAGAAACTCTAGTCTCTAGGATTCCAATATCTTATCTATCTGAGCTGCAAGAACATTTTCACTCGTAAGAACATATCTTTTTGTTTTTTCTATTGTCTGTTACGGTGGTATATTCTTCTCACGTATGTATGTATTTTATTAGAACGTCGCTTACGAAGATGCATTCCATCCGTGGCATGACAAGTCGTGTTTGGAAATGATAGAAAATCATCGGTAAGGCTTTTAATCTACTCGGCAATACTGTATGGTGCTAAATGGAACAATTCATTCTTTGCAAGTGCTGTTTAATCTGGGCTCCATGTATCAACTCATTAACCTTTTGATGACTTTATGTAGTTTTGTGCCAAGTCTTATCTGGGGTGCATTTGAGCTCTCTTTCTACTTTGTTAAAAGTTTTTGCACATCTTATCTTGGTGGTCAATGTAACTGAAACAAGAATCTTGTTGATGAGCTCAGATAGTAAATGTAAGTTGTAACATTGGTTTTATGACTGTATCTTACTTGTTCCGTAACTTCGCTTCTTTTGAAAGATTCTGGAGCATAATATGTATGTGGTTGGGAGTGCATGAAAGACTTTAGAGCATACTGATAATTACTCGAATATCAGGGCGAAATCCAATATATCCAGTATTCATGCTTATTACTTCAAGAAATGAGAATACCACAGCAAGTCATAACCAATTTAAATCAAAATAAGCAAAATATAGAAATATAGTAGCAGAATAATTGTTTAATAAATCTGCAGAAATGTCTGGCTAATTCTACAACAAAAAGAAAACAAAAAGCAAAAAGGAGAACGCTGGTCATAACAAGCTTATTGTCTAAAAATAATTCAGAAGTCAGAGAGAGGGAAGTTACTTAAGCAGATGTACAAAATAATTACACACTACAATCAAACAAGCAGTCGGAATCTTTTTACAAAGTGGTAGTTAGTTAATCAAGGCTCCAAGAGAGGTTAGGCCTTTGTTGCAAATAGTCCTCCAAAGAATCGCTTTGGCCGAAGCTGCCTGAGGAGAGAGAATCGTCTTCTACATCAAGCAGTGCAAGGCCAAGATAGGACTTGAGACTCGAACTGGATAATTCATCATCGAGGATATCTTTTCCTTCAGCAATATTAAGTTCCAGTTTTGCCCATTCAGTTACTTTTGTATCACCCTGGAGAAGCTTCACAATCTGTCACAAGACAATTATATAATATTACGGTTTTTGCTAACATAACAGAAACTCCGTCAGGGCAATGCAAAACAAAGCACTAGTCAATTACAGATGGGATACTCATTGATTCGTACACTAACACATCATTTGATATTGAATTAACCGGCAAAAGCTTGCGATTAGTATAGTGACGTTACAATATTCAGCGAGCTAAGTGAAACAAGTGTTAAAAAAGTATTTTGGGTACTAACAAATTAGTAAACTAAGTTATTTATGGGTTTTTCTATTTATGTCTGCTAACAAACATAACAGAAACTCTGTCAGGGCAATTCAAAACAAAGCACTAGTCAATTACAGATGGGATACTCATTGATTCGTACATGGGATACTCATTGATTCGTACACTAACACATCATTTGATATTGAATTAACCGGCAAAAGCTTGCGATTAGTATAGTGACGTTACAATATTCAGCGAGCTAAGTGAAACAAGTGTTAAAAAAGTATTTTGGGTACTAACAAATTAGTAAACTAAGTTATTTATGGGTTTTTCTATTTATGTCTGCTAACAAACATAACAGAAACTCTGTCAGGGCAATTCAAAACAAAGCACTAGTCAATTACAGATGGGATACTCATTGATTCGTACATGGGATACTCATTGATTCGTACACTAACACATCATTTGATATTGAATTAACCGGCAAAAGCTTGCGATTAGTATAGTGACGTTACAATATTCAGCGAGCTAAGTGAAACAAGTGTTAAAAAAGTATTTTGGGTACTAACAAATTAGTAAACTAAGTTATTTATACACTAGTCTATGACTATCATAACTTTTGAGGGGAGAACTCTTTTTAGATAGCATAGGTTGGTACTCAATTACAAAACGCCTATATTTAGGTGAAAGTCTTCCAAGAAGATACATGTTTTTTGATATGACTAAAATATCCCCAAGTAAAATAACAAACACATAACCAAAGTAACTGCTCAAAACAACCGCAAATTGACAAGCAAAACAAAAACAATACATTAAATTTAAAATCCCATCCCCAAGTAAAATAACAAACACATAACCAAAGTAACTGCTCAAAACAACCGCAAATTGACAAGCAAAACAAAAACAATACATTAAATTTAAAATCCCATTTACTTGGTTAAATAAAAAAAAAGGAGAGGGAGAGAGAGAGACCGTGGACATAAAAAAGGGGAGAGGTTATACATTCAAATATGAGTCTTGTAGGAATTAAAAAATATGGGCGTGTATAATTAACGGAAAGCTTTTTGCCCTGATTTAAAAGTAATGAAGTAGGCATCCATGTATCTAATGGAACTTTTCCTTATTTCGAATTATACGCTACTAACTTACTATCTATATTTTTCCGATGTTAATACCAAAGATTAAGGTTTTTTAGGCAGTGTACAAAAGCCAAGAAATTTTTTTATGCTGGGAACTAAATAACTAATTACTAACTTTGGTAGGTTGGGTTACAATAAAAACAAAAACTGTTATTCTGTACAAAAATGTAATTAACTTAATATAGAGATAAATCTCTTGTTCTTGTAATAAGTATGCACAAATGAAAACGAGTAAAAGCGCATTTTGTAATTTGTTGCCGAGACCCTTTAAGCATACAAAGGAAAAGTATTGAAAAAAATCCAAAAATTAATTTCAAGTTACTAATTCTGTTATAATCAACAATGCAAGTCAGAATTTGTCCATATGACAAATATAACAGATCATATCATCCTATAGGCCTTGAGCTATTTATGTAACTGGCTCTGACCCAACAGCTGAATCTTTTTTCCTTGCAATGTTCACTATGGGGATAACATAAAATTGAAGTGTCTAATAAAAAAATTGAAAGGTAAAAGGTTGACCACTTACAGTGGTCATCTGAGGGCGAGTTCTTGGCGCACGTCTGATACAGAGTGAAGCAGCCAAAACCATCCTTTCCAACTCTTCACCTTCATAATTATTGAATAGGCTTTGGTCTAATAACTCTGTGGCCTTTCCACTATGTAAGATTGGTTTTGCCTACAGGATCATTACCGTTATAGTGTTAAATATAGTCAAAATGGAAGAAATTATAAGTATATTATAAATTATATAGATAAACATACCCACATCACTAGGCTCTCTTTGCCCTTTGGACGATCGTTACATATAGGTTTTTTTCCTGAAAGAAGCTCAAGGAGTACAACACCGAATGCATACACATCGATCTTATCGTTCACTTTTCCGTACATGAAATATTCAGGAGCCAAGTAACTGCAGTGATAAAAGTTAAATTTGTAATTACAAGCTCAGTAAGTGACATAAAAAATTAAGAATAAAAAGTTAAAAACTTTGCTGCCATTTCTGTATTCACAAAGTCATAGTCATATCTATAATCTATTCCGATTGGTTCATGTAATGAGCCCGAACAGGGGATAAAAGAAAGAAAAGGAACAGTGGATTTAATGAAGAAAAGAAATGTGAGTGTCAAGTCACGGAATATTAAAAAACAAAGGGGTTGAGAGTGCAACTAATAGAAGTCTATTTGTAATTTCAAGAAAACAATTATCTAAGTAGTAGTATAAGTATCAGCTTAGTGAGCTTATGAGGGGCATGAAAAAACGGATGAAATATTTCATTTGTTAACTTTAACTTGTTATCTTAATTGCACCATTTACTTTCATGTAATTTTATTATCTACTTGCAATTCAGTGATATTTCAGAAAATTTTCCAAATTTAGTCACAATTGTTGGTTTTGTTTGATAATTTGCTTAATGATCTCACTTATCCATTGCTAATCGATCCGAGTTCGTTACATAATACCGACAGACGATAAATTCTCCACAAACTTAACGCTATGGATGGATATTTACAAAAGATACTTTTCCTTCAGTGTGAGAATTCAAGATGAATGTACATACCCGAAAGTGCCAGCAACATCTATGCATGTGACATGAGACGAGGTTGTTGAGGCCCACTTAGCAAGTCCAAAATCAGATAGCTGAAAGCCATAAAAAGGTCCAAATTAGTAAACAACTTTGAATGCAAAAACTCGGAATCCGTTTCGTGAGTAGTTTCCCTGGAAATTTCCATTTTAGAAATGCAAAATCATGTCAGATACATTGGTTTGTTTTGCAATTTTGGAAAAGGGTCAACTCAGAAGCCCATTCAACAGAACCTTCACATAAGGAGAAGACAAGTGGACTGCAGTGTTAAGCGGATCTAGATGGAAACAAATACTTTGGATAACAACTCTTTAACTATTTTTTCTATTATTCATGAACAACATAAATGTGATCACCTGTGGCTCAAAATCATCAAAAAGTAGTATATTAGACGATTTCACATCTCGATGAATGACAGGCTTAGAGCTGCTGCAGTGTAGGTATTCCAGTGCCTCAGCAACACCAATGGCTACGTTATATCTCTCACTCCACCCAAAGAGATTACTGTTCTTACTATTACCTGGTAAACATAATAACAATAGTTATTAAGAATATTACAAATAGCAGATATGACAACTAAAAAAATAGGTTCATTTTTGAGTTAGTTACAGTCGTGTACACTACTTCATACATAATACATGTATGTATATTCGATTTGAACGTCAACCAAAATATAAAGTTCCGTTAAATCTAATGTATCATATGCTATATATACTCATGGAGCTCTTTGTTTGTTGTAGAGTTTTCAATACATAATACAACGGATTAAGATTAAAAATAGAAAAAAAAAATGTCACTGTAAATTCATTGAAATTATTGAAAATTTTAAATTCAATATTGAAAAAGAAACAGTGGATAGCCACTGGGTTACACATAGGATCAAATATATTCTGAACGTTCATGACTTTTACTTTTCATGATGTTATGATATTATTTCTGTTGTTATATCAAATCATCCAAGATATTATTCTGTTAGAGTAAGTATCTAGGTGGCAGATCAAATCATCAGAGATTTGATTTATGAGTTATTATTTTATGATATTATGTATATATTTAGTCTTGATTCCAGGACTATTAATTAGCTCTCTAGCTATATATTATAACTTATTAGTCTTGTAAATAATGGAATAATAATTCAACATTATTCTCTTCTCTTTAAAGTTTATATGGTATCAGAGCCCAAGGGCTTCTATATTCCTTCCATGTCCGAGTCTGCCATGTCTGGAGCTAGCCAGGGTCAGGCCGGAATCTCCGCCGTCTCTTTATTTGAAGGAGACTTTGGTTCCCTTCACGTCACTGCCCGCAAACTCGCACCTCAGTTCAGCAGGGACGAACAGAACACTTATGTCGCCTTCGTAGTCAGTTTCATCCAAAAATCTCATCATCATCTGGTACTAATCTAGGGTCATGTTAACATGCTCAATCTGGTAAATTTTGCTCCGCTTTAAACTCTTCCATTATTCAAGAACCTTGGATCATTGATTCAGGTGCCTCCGATCACATGACAGGTTGTCATAATCTCTTTTATTCATACAATCCGTGTTATAGTAAGACCACTGTTAAGATCGCAGATGGTTCGTTAGCTTCCATTGTTGGCATAGGAACAATTAAATTGTCTGAGAATCTTATCCTTAAATCTGTTCTTCATATTCCGTCATTAAAATGCAATTTAATCTCTGTTAGCAAAATCACTCATGATAACCAGTGTGTTGCTAAATTCGTCTCTTCATCGTGTCTTTTCCAGGAACTATCATCGGGAAAGGACGATTGGCAGGGCTAGAGTTCATGGCGGACTTAATTTGTTTGAGAATACCAATAAAGAAAGGCAACAAGCTCTTATCTCCGGCATTTCGGCTGTACCCGCCTATAGTTCGAGGGAAATTATGCTATGGCATTACAGGCTTGGCCATCCCAACTTTACTTATCTAAAGCGTTTCTACCTTCTCTGCTTGGCAAACAAAATCCAGTTTCTTTCCAATGCGAGATAAGTCAACTTGCGAAACATACACGTACTTCTTTTCCTGCTAGACCACATACACCATCCACACCTTTCTCAAAATCCGTAGTGATATTTGGGGGCCATCTAAAGTAACAACTTCTAATGGAAAGCAATGGTTTATTACGTTTATCGATGATCACACACGAATCACCTGGGTGTACCTGCTCCGAGAAAAGTCAGAAACCAGCCAAGTATTAAAAAAATTAACATGATTAAAACCCAATTTCAGGCCACTATCCACGTGCTTAGGACCGATAATGGAAGAGAATATTTTCACTCTATCTTGGCTGACTATTTGCTGGAAAATGGAGTATCGGAAAGGAAAAATCGTCATTTGTTAGTGGTTGCTCGTGCACTTATGTTTACAATGAATGTTCCGAAATACTTGTGGGGAGATACCATTTTAACAGCTACCTACCTCATAAATCGCCTACCCAATCGGACCCTTCAATTTTGCTCTCCTATATCCGCTCTTACACAAAAATATCCTTACATTATCAAACAATGACCAGCCATTAAAGACCTTTGGATGTACAGCCTTTGTTCATGTACATGCTCACAACCGAAATAAACTTGATCCTCGTGCCCTCAAAGCCATTTTTTTGGGCTATTCCTCAACTCAAAAGGGTTATCGTTGTTACTGTCCTCAAATTAAGAAGATGTATGTTTCTTGTGATGTTACGTTTTTCGAAGATACCCCGTAATACGCTTCAAATTCACCTCAGGGGGAGAATATAAGACAAGAAGCTCATTATCAGTGGGACGCACTTGATGAAGCGTTCGTTATTCAAAGTAATGCATCAAATATCAGTCGTGCCTAATAATCCACTTCTCGCCTCACCTGAACCATTAGAAATTATTCAAATTGTGCTTAATGTCCCGGTTTCCATACCGCATCAATCTACAGAAGTTGTTCCAACAGAAATGAGTAATTCACAAAGTCAACAACAAGATCACATACAAGTAACAAAAAACAGGGGGAGAAACAACTTTGCCTACTCATCAAGAAGTGCAAGTTTATTCCAAAAGAAAGGGCTCACAAGCAAATAAAGAAGTCATGAACTCTAGTCACAGCCAAGAGGCCGAACCAGTGATAGAACCTCAACTCCCAAGTGTCAGGTATTTCAAACGATACTCCTAGTCCTATTATTGATCTGAATGTTCCGATAGCAATTAGGAAAGGTGTTAGGTCTTGTACTCAACATCCAATTTCCAACTTTATTTCTTATTCGAATTTATCGACTTCATTTCGTGCTTTCACCTCCCACATATCTAGCATTTCTATTCCTAGATCGATTGAGGAGGCCTTAAATGTTCCACAATGGAAAGCTGTTGTACTAGAGGAAATGCGAGCCCTTAAACAAAACGAAACTTGGAGTTTAGTTGAGTTGCCAAAGAACAAGAAAGTTGTAGGATGCAAATGGGTGTTCACAGTAAAACACAAGGTTGATGGCTCTACCGAACGGTATAAAGCACGACTGGTGGCCAAAGGTTTTACACAAACCTATGGAATTGACTACAACAAAACTTTTGCTCTTGTAGCCAAGCTCAATTATGTTCGGATCTTACTCTCTCTGGCAACAAACAATGATTGGTCGTTACATCAACTTGACATAAAGAATGCATTTTTAAATGGAAGACTTGAAGAAGAAGTGTACATGAGTCAACCACCAGATTTTGAGGAAATATCAGGTAGTCAAATCGTGTGTAAACTTAAAAGTCACTTTACGGTTTAAAACAGTCTTCACGGGCTTGGTTTGATCGTTTTTCAACAGTGATTAAAAAGCTTGGATACTTTCAAAGCCAAGCAGATAATACGCTATTTGTCAAACACTCAAAAGATGGAAAAATAACCATCTTGATAGTTTATGTTGATGATATCATTGTTACCGGTGATAATTTGTCCGAAATAGATTATTAAGCAAATGATGGCGAAAGAATTTGAGGTCAAAGAACTCGGACCATTAAAATTCTTTCTTGGAATGGAAGTTGCAAGAAGTAAGCAAGGTATTGTGGTTTCCCAAAGAAAGTATACTTTAGACTTGTTGGAATAAACTGGTATGTTGGGATGTAAGTCGAGTAAGACCCCTATTGAACTTGGAAATAAAAGAAAATTATTTAAAGGAGATCCGGTTGAGAAAAAAAGCTACCAAAGGCTAGTAGGGAAGCTTATTTATCTCTCTCATACGAGACCTGACATCGCCTTTGCTGTAAGTCTTGTGAGTCAATATATGCATGCACCTTGTGAAGGACACCTTGATGCAGTGTATAGAATTTTAAGATACCTAAAGCAAACTCCAGGAAAGGGCTTATTCTTCAAAAAAACTGATGATCGAAGCATGGAAGTCTTTACTGATGCCGATTGGGCTGGTTCAATTGATGATCGAAAGTCTACGTCCGGGTATTGTACTTTACTATGGGATAACCTCGTAACTTGGCGCAGCAAGAAGCAATCAGTAGTTGCACGAAGTAGTGCGGAAGACGAATATAGAGCGATGGCTCACGGAGTGTGTGAAGCCATTTGGATAAAAAGATTGATAGAGGATTTGAAGATCAATTATAAAGGACCTATTGATCTATATTGTGATAACAAATCAACTATAAGTATTGCTCATAATCCTGTCCATGACAGGACAAAACATGTGGAGGTAGACCGGAACTTTATCAAAGAGAAGCTTGATAAAGCAATTATTAGCATTCAATACATTTCGACTACTCAACAACTTGCTGATATTCTTACAAAAGGACTACGGAACAAGTGTTTGATTTTCTCGTAAACAAGCTTGGACTTATCCACATTTACAGTCAAGCTTGAGGGGGAGTGTTGTTATATCAAATCATCCAAGATATTATTCTGTTAGAGTAACTATTTAGGTGGCAGATCGAATCATCAAAGATTTGATTAAGGAGTTATTATTTTATGATATTATGTATATATTTAGTCTTGATTCTAGCACTATTAATTAGTTCTCTAGCTATATATATTGTAACTTATCAGTCTTATAAATAATGGATAATAATTCAACATTATTCTCTGCTCTTTAAAGTTTATAATTTTTTATCTCAATGTTGAATTTTCTTTTAACTACCAATCACCAAGTTATTCACTTTTGTGTAAGATTAAAAGGTAGATATAAATGAATTTTTAGTTGCACCAAACACTTGGAAAATTAGGCGCAAACAAAATATTTCCCTACAAAGATTTTGTCAGAGAATATTTAACAGCAGCAAATATTTTACAAGTAAAAAAAACCGAGCCTTGGTGTACATACTGTAATGTTTTCAATCTCAATGCACTGATAGTTTATTATGACTCACCATGAAGAATATCTTCTACGCTTCCTCTTGATAGGAAATCATAAACCAATCCAAGATTTCTGTTTTCCATACAAAATCCAAAAAGGGAAATAATATTCTTGTGATGCATGGCAGTGATCATTTCAATTTCCATCACGAACTCATTTAATACATCTTCGGATGGCTTCAAAATTTTAACAGCAAGCTCCCTGCCATCTGGAAGGTAACCTTTATACACTCGACTGCTGCCTCCTTTTCCAATTAAGTTCTCTATAATCGAAAAATATAACCCCTTTAATATACAATGTTCGTCATATAATATAACAATAAGAACCATAGATATCAACGAAGACTAAAATGTAACTGATAGTTAGCCAAAAGTATCAATTTCTTTACCAACCTATTTGCTTTTAAATATAAGCATTAACATGTTATTAAGTTTCACAATTCAAAATTCAATACCAATAAACGCAAATTAAAGAATAACTATCTAATACACTGGCATTAAAAGTTTAAGGCCAAAGCACTAGAAATGTACGAATCGTTTGATCAAGCTGGCATCATAAGCGACCAATCTACACAACTCTAATATTTAGTACAATAGTGTTAAAATTTAAACCCGTCGGCACTCATAGATATTGATAGCTTGGTGTATCTCTGTGCCCTAATTAATTGATATTTGTGTACATTGATGACTTCACTGTTAAATTCAATAAAAAGGAGTACCTCATTGTTAAAAAGTTGATAGGATGGTGTTCAAAAGTGAAACTATCCCTGTATAGTTTGCTTTTACTATCCCGCCATCAATTTTTAATATCATGCCTTATTTTTCATCAAATCCTATAATTACCAGTGACAAAACGACCAGAACAGAATAGAGGTAAAAATCTTATCAAAATGCCACTGACCAAAATGCGAAAAAAATTATAACTGATCATACCAGGTATGAAGTTTAATGTTGCTTGGACAAGTTCTTGATAAGTAAATAATCTACAAGTTGCCGAGTGTTTCTCGTGAAGCCCCTCTAATTCTTCTGGTAACTCGGTTAAACTTCTTGGCGAACATGGATCGGAAAAATTCTCAGTGGTAATGGTAACAACTGCTCCTTTCTCCCCTTCTAGCCAATCTGTATAATTTGTTCCCGTTAAAAGCTTTTTTTTACTAGCCATTATTCTCTACCAGGAAAATAAATTCAGTGGAGAAGCAATACCTTGTACATCGATACAAGCCCTTGATTTAGTATCATCATGATCATCTGAAAAGTCGTTTTTTGTTTTCGAAGCACAAGTTTCCAACACAGAATCAGGAGAACATATTGTACATTTCTTTATCAAACCACCCTTAGCACTAGATGACCTCTCTTTTAATAACCCTAGTCCCAAATTACCATGATTACCTCCGACTTTTTCCGTTTTTAGCTTCTCTTTAGAACTTTTGCTAAGTGTCCTTCGGATTGTACCGAGTAGGCTACGTTTGCTGCAATCACTATCTACCAAAAATGACAGCATATAAAATAAGTGAAAAATAAGAACATGAATTTACAAAATACGTTCCTATTAATTTGAGAGTATACAGACCTTTTGCAAACTTTGAACTCGGCATATTTGCTTCTCTTTTGAACAGGATTTTCCCATTATCAACTGCAAGTATTGAGCAATCTTGTGGTAGCTTTTTTGCACAATACTTGGCGATAGAGGCTGATGAAGTTGAAGAAAATGTATGACTATTTCGTGAAATTCCAACAATAACTGCTGCAGCAGAATAAAATTTTGCTTCTCTGACCAGAATTTTTTGTATCGATGAACCTTTGCAGAACTTGAGCTTGAGATCCACCTGATAATTCCAACCTTAACTTATTATATATCTAAGGGTTAATAAGTTTGCCTAGCACCATAGTATATAGATTTTTCTCAATGCAATTTATCACACTAACATGGACAAGGGAACTTCATCTCAAAAAAACTATACTGTACATTTTTATGGCCAGTGTTCTAAGAAGCGAGCATTGGCGGCGTCTAGGCGAAACCTAGCCGCTAGGCAGAGCCTAGGAGATTACGTTGGATGGTGGGATAAGGCGGCACTAAGCAGGATGCGGTGAACGACATATTTCCATCTAGAACCCGCTTAGCGCCTTTTAGAACATTGTTTATGACTAAAGATGTTAAACAAAACCATAGAAAGGTTGGAAGAGGCAATCTACCATCACACCTCAAAATTGGTATCAGTAACGATTCCTTTATACATGTAGAATAAAATGTTAACGGCCACTAAAATCATATGTTGCAACGAGTTTATAACCAGTTTAACAGTGTAGATCAATATTACTAATTTTTAGATAACATACGGTCCATCCTGCAACTCATAATACCGTCTTAAATTCAAAAAAGCTGCTCACAGATTCAGTAAAGAAACCTCAAGATAGCACTTTGTTAGCCTTTTCAAACGGAGAACAAAGTATATATCATATGAGTAACCATCCAAAGCCCATGCAACTGCCCATTTTAGTGGGAACTGAACATTTGATGCTTTCAAAAAGTACTATACATGATACGTGACAAAGCTGAATACTGTCCAATCTAATGTCTTAACATGAGAACAAAACCCTGGGATTACAATTTCACCTATGAAAAGACAACTGGTGATCCATACAACCAATCTTAAAATGTTCTTGCAACGAAAAGTAGTACAAAAATAAGGCGGATAACGGCAACCTGTTTTAAGTTGCAGAAGCCTTCGTAGACAGCTATAACAGAATCAAATGATTTAGCAGTTGAGAGTAGACACGAGTTTTGTTCTTTATCCACCACAATTTCTGCACATATTTGCAAATATTTAAAGTATCAAATCCCTACTTGGAGTTTAAACAGAATGGAGTACTATTTACTAATTCTCAAAACAAGAGTTGTTTTTTTATTTAACCCATGGGAAAAGCAACTAAACAAGTTTATTACATTTATCCCAAGTTCCAGATTAGGAGCTAAAAGCATGTGGGTGGGGAGATCAAATTTATAAAATTGTGAAAAGAAGAAAAAGCTGGAAACAGCTTAAATTTACATAGAATCAGATACTGACAATCAGAAATTTACTTGTTTCAACATTTAAAAAAAACAAAATAAAATAGTTCCCACTTGATATTTCTAAGTTGGGGTTGCCTGCAAAGCTCAGGATATTTCTAAATTACTTGATTTAAAGCGAATTTCCTACTCAAGCTAAAACCAAGACTAGTGTATTCCCTATATAAATGTAGTTCTATTTCAGCTAATTTTAAGATTACTGTCTCCAACTCTCCAATTTCAAAACTTTCTCAAAAGACCCATTTCCTTAACTCAGTTTTGTAAAGCCTTCTAAAAGAAATTAAGGATCATATACCAATAGAGTAAAAGGCTAGAAAAAGCCTTAAATGTTGAAAAAAGGCAAAAAAAAAAAACCCTTAAAAGTACAAAAAGGACAAAGGAAATGGAAATAAAAGGCTAGAAAAAACGATTTGAAATGGTTGTGATTTACTGAAGCTAAAATAAGTAAAAGAAAACCCAAATTGAGTAAAAGCTAAAAAACAGCTCAATTTCCGAGCTTCCTAAAAAACACTTCAAAATATTAAAAAAATAAAAAAAATAAAAGTAGCATAAAAACAAAAAAGCGGAACCAAAATAGTATATACTAATAAGTAAAAAAACGTGTGCGTGAGTATGTAAGCCTCCATCCAAATCCAATCACATCAAAAGGCTCAAGAAAGAGAGGATGGACAGGAACCATATACTCTCCCTGTCCCAAAACAAGTGTCTTGTTTCGAAAACCGCAATATTTAAGGATTTGAATCAGTTTCACTTGAAATTCGACAAAAAAGCATCAAAAGATTCAAAATTTTCTAACAAAAACAATTTCTTACTTATAATATGAGATTATAATTGTAAATTTCATATGATTTAAGTATCAAAATGAGATTTTTCAAAAAAGAGAAAATTCATTCAGAAAGGAAGGTGGGACACTTATTTCGGGACGTCCCAAAATGTAAAGCAAGAAACTTATTTCATGGCGGAGAGGGTATAAAAGGAAAGTGGATACTTATTGCGGGACGTCCCCAAAAAAAAAGGTACGGTGGTTCTAAACAATACAGCTTCTTTTAATCAAGTTTTTATCGCATTGCTTTTTGACCAAACAAGCCGTAGCCAAACACAAACTTAAAGCTAAAAACACCTTAAAAAAAACTTGAGAAGAAACTGGTATCTAACAAAGGTGTGGTGATATAAGCAGATTCTGTTTGACATAGACTCTTGCAGCATAGAGGACAAAGCAAAAAAGAAGGTGAAAAGGAAACAAAGGAGAAAAAAAACTTGTAAGGAAAAAAAAGGTGAGAGGAACCCATATATAAATCACAGGCTTTACCGATATTTCATCGATGTGGGACAGTATAAACATTGACAGAGTAGAAAAATCAACCCATTTCCTTAAAATCAGTTTCCTAAAGCCTTTAAAGAGAAACCCATATTCATATACTAAAAGAGGGCTAAAAAAAATTTCAAATAGCTCTGAGAAGAAAGTGCAATTTAATAAATGAAATAAAAATAAAAAAGATACGGGAAACAAAAAGGAGAAAAAAGGTACAATGGTGTAGGAGGAGATCGATGACTCGATCACCAGGCTGAGCTTCCTTTCTTTCTCAGTTTTTTTCTTTTAAAAAAGTCACAGGTGTTTGGTTATGTTAGCTTTTTAAAAGCTAGCTTTTAGGTCAAAAAGCTAAGAATTTAAGAATTTTTTTAGCTTTTTCACATAAAATTACCGAAAGTATAAATTTTCCAATTAAATCATTTTGTTTGTTAACAAGTTACTTATATAAGTTTAAAAAAAAAAAAAACAATACACTGCAGCTTCTTTCAAGTAAGTTTTTTTTCTCATCGCTCTTTTAAAGCAGCTTTTTTGACCAAAATAGCCGTAGCCAAACACGGCCTAAAAGCTAAAAACTTGAAAAGAAAGTGCTATTTAACAAAGGTGTGGTGATATAAGCAGAAACTATTTGACATAAGGAAAATAAAAATAAAAACTAGGGTGGTGATTGAATAAATTGAAGGATTTGAATTAATTTCATATAAAATTCAACAAAAAATATAAAAAAAAAAAAATCAAAATTAATGAAAAAAAGGTAAAATAGAGAAGAAGAAGAAAGGAGAAAATAAAGAACGAACGGTGGTGGTGGTGGTGGTGGTGGTGGTGGTTGTTGATGATGATGATATGGATAGCGATAACACGGTCACCAGGTTGAGCTTCTTTAACTAATGCCCAAGTCAACAACTCTCTACTTCCTGATTCTTCCATTTTTACTCCTACTATCACCGTCCTATTTCCCTCCTTCCACATACTCATCTTCTTCTTCTTCTTCTTCTTCTTTTTATTCTTCTTTTTAACTTATTCTTCTTCTTCTTCTTCTTCTTCTTCTTCTTCTTTTTTGTCACCTCTACTTCACCCGCCCATCACTACTTACAAACCTACCTAAGCTTAAAGCTTAAGCTAAAGCTTAAGCTTAAGCTAGTTAAAAGAGAAAACACACACCCGTTGTCTTTTTCTTTCTCTTTTTCTTTTTCAACACATTCACAATTTAAAAAAAAAAAAAAAATACTCTTTTATTTTATTCTTTTCTTCATATTAACATTCATGACTGATTCTAACCATTTTATCAAACCTAATAATTTTTACATAAAAAAAATCATTTACATTTACATAAATTTTCAGATTTATTATCAATTTTATTATTATAACTCTACATTATTTATTTGTTTATTATCATTTATTATTTATAACAATTTCTCAACCATAAAATTATGGACCCCAATCATAGTTTCATACCCTTATTAAGAAATCATCATATGCATTCCTTACTTATACATAAATAAATTAACAAAATCTACTATTTTTAAAACTAAATTAACAAAAATATACCCAAAAAATTCTAATTAACAAAAACATATCCAAAAATTCGTACCCTAATTTGTATATTTCATACCCTTATTCCAAAAGTTAATACTCTTATTTCAAAAGTTTATACCCTTCCTAATTTGTATATTTCATACCCTTATTCCAAAAGTTCATACAATTGTTTCAAAAATCCATACCCTAATTTGTATATTTCATACCCTTATTCCAAAAGTTCATACCCTTATTCCAAAAGTTCATACCCTAATTTATATTTTTCATACTCATACCCTAATTTGTATTTTTCATACCTTTATTCCAAAAGTTCATACTCTTTTTTCAAAAGTTCATACCCTAAATTGCATTTTTCATACATTTATTCCAAAAGTTTATATCGTGATTCGTAGAGTTCACCATTATTTTCAAAGTTCATACCACAATTTACATAATTCATATACATAATTTTAAACTCAATACCTTTAATTCACGTAATTCATACACTTATTTTTCAATATTATACACTAATTAACAAATCCAACTCTTACCCGTCCTTCGATCTCGAACTATCACGTCGCATCGTGGGCCTCTCCCTTCGACGACCGCATCTCCGTCGGCATCAACCTCGAGTTTTCGACCTCGCTGTACACACTTGACGCTCATTTCAATAGATGCGTCCGTCTCAATTTTTACGGAATAGAGAGATCAGAGAGAGAGAGGAGAAGAAAAAAGATCGGAAAAATAGAGCGAGAATGATGAGAGAGATCGGAAAGAGAAATGAAGGATGAGAGATCGGAAAGAGTGAGAAGGAGGAGGAGCGAGATCAAAGGGAGAGAGATTGCAGAGAATGTGAGAGAACGATAAAGAGAGAGAAAAGAGATTAGGAGGGATTAATCAACTTTTTTATTTTTTATTAATTATTAATTAAATATATGTTTTTGACTTTTGAGGGTATATTTTATTAATATAATAGGTGTAGTGTATGTTTATGATAATTCTCCTTAGAGCATCCACAATAGTTGTGTTAAGTTTTTGTTGTTAACTAGTGGCACGTCATCATTTAAAAAGCTATTAAATGACACATATGCATATTAAGTTAAACACTCACATTAGTTTTAACTTTAACAATGTTATCTATTTTAATTAAAAATTAAATATTCAAAATACAATAGTTATTTTTTTTTTTTCCAGCAACCATATATTACCGTCAAATTTCAGCCGCAAATTTCAGAAAATATAGAATTTTAGAAATAGGGAAATAAGTTATTTATTTTGAACTTGAGATTGAAACTGAGATTGGTCCCCTAACATTTGAGAGTTGAATTAACCAAAAGGTTGTTGTATATTATATGGATATTGTTGACAGAATTGTTGAGAACTCGATTGGGATGTTGTTTCGGAAAATTCATAGTTGAATTGTGGGTTGAGAAAAGGAGTACGATTTTCCATATTTATGGAGAATAAGAGAAAATAAGAAGAATAAAATATGCAGGAAAAAATAAATAAAAGAGTAGAGTAGGCTAGAGATAAAAAAGATATGCGTGAGAAATATGAGGGTGAGTCGGTTTTTTTTTGCCATGTCATCAAGTAATAACACTTAAAAAGATTGTTATCTTTAACAATCTTTTTAAGTGTTATAAAGTTAACACACACTTTAACATATTTAATAGAGAGACAAAATTGTATTGTTAGCTAACATTTTTAATTAACACACACTCTAACACACGTATTGTGGATGCTCTTAATTTTAAATTTAAAGATTTAAAGAATGAAAGAACACCGATAATGACCATTTTTTGCAACAATTCCCTAAGAAATAAGGAAAATAAGACAGTTGATTAATGAGATGCAGATACAGATGCTTTTTAATACATACAAGATCGTCTTACCTACTTTTATTACGACTCATTATCTATGAAGACTTTGGTCAAGTCACTTGATGAAGTTTACACAACAAACTTGCAATATAATAGCAATAGCATAATCAAACAATAGGCTAAGATAAAGAATAGTTGTAACTTGAATTTTGTATTTATACTTATCACATATTTAGTGGAACTACTAGTTATCAGCTTGATGTAAATGACTCTATATAAAGCCTCGTGTAAACAATAGAAAGTAAGTTAAAACAATAACATTTTACAACTTTAAAAAAAAAAAAAAAACTTTATAATTTTGCCTATAATTACATATTTATCCATACCTTACCTACCTGCCTAGTAGACATGGAAATTTATTGTGTTAGTTTGTTTTTTCTGTTAGGATTATACTAAAATACATGCTTGTTTTTTTATTTATATTTGATATTGTTTTGATCGATTTAATAAAAATAATATGAGCAATTGTTATTTATCATTATTGTTTAAATGACCAAATAATTGTTTATTGTTATATTTAGCAGATGGTCTACTGTATAGAGTACAACTTACACACGAAAGATTAGACTCTCGATTCTAGTGATATATAAGTTATATGTTTACAACTTTAAATGAAAATAGACACATCATCAATTGAGTTGTAGTACGTGGTTTTAGTAGATTTGTCTTGACTACAGGAAACAGATAAATTACAACTCCATTTACTAGTGTACTTTGTGTGTATTAAACAGGCTGCTACGAAATAATCATTTGGTGACTGACTAGACAAAATGATTTATAGCTCGTGATCATGGTTATTGTTTATGCTCTTAATTCCTATATTGCTATTTAGACATGTATGTATGTGTTTGTCAGTTTGATTCATACATGGTGAGATTCGTCATGAGTCAATAAAATTAATGAGTTGGATGACAGCATTATTCGAATAAATGATTATGAGTAATAAAATAAATTCATGTCACGTAGGGATTGATGATACTCTCTTGAGTAAGCTTATAAGTTTTGTGCGTGTAAAACCTGCATGTGGATTTATAATCCGACACGACAAATAAGTTAAGCAGAAAGACTTAGTGATAATACGTTTATTTAATAAGAAATCAGTCATTGATTTAATTTAATAAATGAGTATTTGATTAATCTTTACGTGGCAAGATAATAAACATATTTAAAAATTGGAACGAATTAAATATTCGGACTATGCTAGAAAGATCATTCATGATGTTTAGTGGAATAAATCACGATTTAAATTGATTGTGTATATTTCGGGTTTCAGAAAGATATGATAGCACGAAATATTTTTAAGGAGATCTATCATAATCGGCATACAAGTACATACATTAGCCTACAGAGGCAAAGATAAATTTTTCATAACTATATTTTCGAGATTGGCTAGAAAGAGAGCTCACCCTCTTTTAATAAACAATGTGCTAGGTTAGGAATAACTTAGAAGAGTTGAGGCGATCTGTTGCATCTCATATCCGCCATATGTTCCCTTCTATTATTCGGCATGATCTAAACATATACGATAAAACAGGATTATTTTTGATAATATATGTACATACTAAAACTAAAAATTTGGATACGTTTTTTCCACTGTGCAAACTGATTTTCTATCAATTTCAACCCACTGAAAATAAGAAATTACACAATAACACGTTGAGAATAAGAAATACTAAGATAGAGTGAGATTAGAGTTACTATTTCTTTTTTGGGTAAGTAGATTAGAGTTACTGTATTCTATTTGTTTGGACATATTTTTTCCTATTTTGGTTGTTACACGATGAACCCACTTTCTTAAAATATAACAAAATGCATAAGATTTGCATATTTACTGATGCTTAATTAATTTAGAAAAATACGTATTGATAAATATGGGATAAAAATTTAAATAAATGTCATAATTGTGTTCCCTTAATAAACTTGAATGCCTTTTATAAATTTATTTGCACGAGAGAATAAAACGCACATTTATTAGATATACAAGTTCTCTAGTGTAGATCAATTTTGGTCAAATTTTCTCAAAATGGTAAGGGTAACTATCCAAATTTCTCATCTCTTGTTCCTTCCACAACAAAGATGAGTCCGGATCACCTGTCTTTGTTTTTTGTCCTCTTTCGTGTCACATTAATTTTTTTCATCCAAATTTTAAAAAATTTCAACTTTTTTCGCACTTTTATAGACTTTTAAATATATTCTATGCAAACTTTATAATATTTTGACATAATATTTCTCTAAATGATTTTTTCTAATTTCACTAACTAAATTATATCTAGTTTTTTATTTACTTTTTATGTGACTTTTCTCTTAAAAATAATTATTGGAGCGTATCAATATATTTATAATCGTAATTGTTAAATTTGTTTTAATTTTGTTTAATAAATGCTTTGGGTTAAAAAAGTGAATGGATGCAAAATGGAAGATGATCCGGACTAGACAAAGATAGTTTGATCAAACATGAATATATGGCCTTGTTTGGTTGCACTTGATTTTTAGTTACTTTTTACTTTTACTTATTCCTAATGTTGTTTGGCTGTCAATTTTTAAGTTAACTTTTAAAAAGTAAACCATTAAGTATACTTTTGGCTTTATTTTTACTTATATTTAGTGATAAAGCCATAACTTTGGTCGGTCGCGTTAGGCTTTTCAACAATGATATAATAGTAAATCAACCGTGAATAAAGGACACTTCCTGATCTTTATTATTGCTCGAATTATTATCCTTGTTCGGACTATTACACTTGCTCGGACTAGTATTTCGGTTTTGACAATTGTGCTCGATATGACTATTTAATCTCTCGTCTTGATCTTTCTCCCCTTTTATTCGGTGCTCGGCTGTCTTTTCTCGGTTTATTTCTAGAAGTGGTGTGCGTTGGTTAGTTTCTCTCTTTTCTCAACTTCTCTCTATATTTTTTGGATAGATTTTCTGGTCCTTTTCTAGGAGGGGTAGTTGGCTATTTATAGGCAACTGCGCCTTCTAGGATATTGACAAATGTCTTCATCCTAGGGATTTTTCAGACATGGGTCCCCATTTGATTGGTCTTGGGCTTTTAATAGTAACACCTCAATTCCTATAAAAAGTATGAGACGACCCATTTAAGCGTTGGATACCCATTTATAAAGTGGATTGATTACTACCCGAATAAAATATTCGGGTCTAATTTTTATGTTCTATCAAGTGCTCCCTGACTTCCTCGGCGTGGTTTCCATGTCGGGGGAGTCATGTTCGGGTTGTCGAGAACGTTACTTCGGTCTTGTCTTTCCCAATGCTTCATCGAGAAACGCAATAGACTCATGACGGTTCTCAGGGGGGCACATTTAATGTTTCCTATCCTAATATCTTTCTTCGAGGAAAACTCCTATAAAGGGGTGTGCTCCCTCCATAATTAGGCATTTTAATACTAATTTGCCCGTGACATAATGGCTTCTTCAGGTTCTACTGGTGAGAGCTCCTTTAATTATATTTCATATTTAGAAATGGAAATCAAGAAATCTCGTACCGCGAATAAGAAACTCGTGGCCAAGGTTTCAGACTACAAGAAAAGGTTGTCTGACATGGATTCTGATCATCATGTGACGATGGCCGATCGGGATTGGGCTTACGAGCATATAAAGAAGCTCGAGGCTAATCTAGCTAAGCAGAAGGCAGCAAAAAGGGCCTATAAGCTTGCCTTCAAGGAGTTGCATGTTCGGTCTAAACCGAGCTCGGATGACGATGAAGAAGGCTCTTCCTCGAAATAATTAGTCTTTTGTAATTTCTGTCGTAATTTCTCTTGAATGGGGAGTCTTCTCCTCAGTTGTAATCGAAGTTTTTGAAATTAATAAAATATTTCCCTTTCCCTGTTCTTGTCTGTTTATCTTCTTGATGTCTTTTTGGATGACTTTAATTGGATTTGGAACTGTGGTTAATTTGCCGTAAATGCTCTTGGGAAGTTCACGAGGTTGTATTTCTTCGAGATGACCTTTGATCTACTCCTTGTTTCTTCCTATAAAAGGACTGTCCCAGTATTCTTTATGTAATTCACTCTTTATTAACGACCAAATGGCTTTTCCTCTTGAAAACTATGGTGACAACCTTCCTGAATACGTTGCTCGTCTTGAAGAGGAAGTTTAGAAGGTGCGTTATCTCGAGAAGAAGGTTGCCAGGTTGTCGGTGGAAGCTCGTCGGGCCGCCGAACTAGACGAGCGATTGGATGCCCTGGAGAAGGAGCATCAGAGGTCTTTGCTCGACAGTATTCGCGCTCGTGCTCGGATCAAAGAGCTCGAGGCCTCCAGAGATAGGCAACTTGCTTCCAAGAGGGCTTACAAACTGGCCCTTAAGGAAGTGTATGCTCGGTCGAAGGGGAAACCAAATGACGAAGCGGGCCCTTCCACGAAATGATTTTATTGTTTTTTCATTGTATTTCCTTTTATTGCTTCTTCTGTAACGAAGTACCAATCAATCAATAAAGACATCTTTCTCTTGTTTATATCTGAATTACTTTTCCAATGCAATTTATTTTGACTGCGCACGCTTATGGCCTCATCAATGCTTTTTCTTGGGCCTAGCGTTTGACCTTATCCAGTGGACCTTCTTACTCTTTATATCTGGGGACCAATAGGATTTCTTGAGCCCTGTGCATAAAAATCTTATTCACCAGAGTTTTCTTGATCTCTGTGCAAAAGATCTTAGATATTTATTTGAACCTAATGCCTTTCCCCAGAAATGATGCGTGTTTCAATGCCATTATTACTTGCCCTCTTTAAATATTGGTAAGAATCCAGGCGTTTTGTGAACAAGAGTGGCTTTTAATTACTCACGCTTTTTTAGAACCTTTGGGGAATCCAAACGTTCTTTCTTGAACAGACACATCTTTTAATTGCCATCGCTTCTTAGTACCCATTGGCGAACGGTTGTGACTCTCAATACCAGCCCTCATCTAATTGATCTATAAATACCTGCTTACAGCATGGTTACATCCACAATTCTCATCATATTATTTTCCCCCCATATAGACCCTCATCTTATAATTTCCCTAAGATGTCTGGCCCTTTCACCCCATCAACATTAGCTTTGCAAGTCGAGGCTTTTGAAGCCTCTTATAGCCATGTATAAAGGCTGTTGAGGGATGCCGAGGAGGAACTGAAGGTGATGCGTTATCACCATACCGAGATGGTTCGGGAATTAACTTGGCTAAGATCCGAACTGGCTTATAGCCGACGTGCTCGTCAGGCTCTAGTCGAAGAGAATGAGATGCTAAGGGGGAACCTGACACTGAGGGACAGGGATGTCTCTGCCGGACCCTCTCATCGATACCAATCGACTTCCCCCTAACCTTCCCCCTTCTTTTTTTTATCTCTCTCTGCTTTTCCCCATCTTTTCCCATCTCTTCTCTTTCTATACTTTTTCAGTCTCTCTTCTCTCTATCCTCCATTTTCTTCTTACTATCTCTTCCTAGGTCTTTCTTTTTCTTCTTTTTGTTTTGTTTCCTTTACGTCCTTTTTATTTGTCTGTTTCCTTCATTTTTTCTTCCTCTGCTCTTTCTCTTTCTTTTTTTCTTCTTTTCTCAGTTTCCCTCATTTCTTCGTCTTCCTCTTTTGTGTTTCTCTTTTTTTTTTTTATACTCTGTTCTCTCTACTTTTCATTCTTTTCTTTTTCCTCTTTTCTGCACCACTATGATGTTACAATCAGCCCTGTGATCCTAAGGGTTTTTGTGTTACATCTAGGGTTTTTGTCATTTTTCTTTTCGACTCTTCTTTCTTATCACTTTTTCTTTTCTTGCACTCTTCTTCTTTTCATCTTCTTGCTTTTCCTTTCTCTTTCTTCTTACTTTTTCTTTTTGGCGTCTCCTGCTCACTTGGTCAGCTTATATAGTTGATCCTTTGCCTGATCTTCTGTACTAACTCTTCTCGGACGTAATAGATCTTCTTTTCGGATGTAATAGATTTCCTTTTCGGATGTACTAGACTTTCTTTTCGGATGTAATAGATTTTCTTTTCGGATGTAATAGATTTCCTTTTCGGATGTACTAGATTTCCTTTTCGGATGTACTAGACTTTCTTTTCGGATGTAATAGATTTCTTTTCGGATGTAATAAACAATGATATATCCCATCTTTATTTATGAAAAGTATTTTTGCCCCTTTATTTTTGCACTTCTTTTTATATTGCACATGTGGTTTGTTGTTTGTCGGGAAGTTAGATCTTTGAATATCTCGTCTTTTATTTCCTTCTGTACTGTTGTATCAGATGTCAGTAGATGTCCCCACCTATGTCGTATATAGGTGCATGCTCCCTAGTAGGTCAGGAATATGCATGCTCCCTAGTAGGTCAGGAATATGCAAGCTATCTCCGTTCTATAAGTACTTCTCTTTTCTTTGGTAGTTTATCATCTCTCATTTTTCTTTTTGCTTCTCTCTTCCTCAGCCCTTTATTTTCATCCGTACTACTACAATTTCCCAGAATGTCTGGACCTGTGGTGAGATATCATGCTCAGCTGAAGGGCTTGGACACTGAGGTATCTCGGGTCCGCCGTCGGATGGCAAGGCTTGAGAAAGAGTATGGCGTTTTGGCCTTGAGCTTGTTCGGCTCTTATCCCGAAGAGACGGGGAAGTGGACCGAGATCTCGGCACTGAGTCGCCAGCTCGATCACTTGTTGTTACAGAGAAACCATCTGGCCAACTCCTGGTATGATGCCGAGGAGATTTGGGACCATTCTCAAGATGAGTTTGACAACTCTCCTCAAGGCCTAGCTAGCATAATGGTAAAGAATGCTCGGCTCGTGGAGCGCGTCAGGGTTCTCACTACGGAAAACAATAGGCTCTCCTCGGAGAATGACAATTTGGTCGCCATGAACGATTCCTACCAAGTTCGATTGAATTGTTCTGCTCGTTTTGCTTTCTCTCGGTCTGGCAGTTCGATTTTTCCCCCCATTGATCCTTAGATTGGGCTGGTTTTCTTATGTATTTCCCCTTTTTCAATTTGTGTTTTATTTTCTGTATTTGATGAATCAGTTGTATCCTCTCGTATCTCGTGCCTGTCTTGTGAACCATTGTAACGCTTCGTACTTTGTGCCTTTTGATTATCTATAAATGCTCCCTATTGCCTGTATCTCATTACCAATTTCTACCTCTCTCTTGTTTTATAATTTGTTTCTAACTTGCTTTTGCGTGAGATGGCTCCTATCACTAGGTCTGCCTCCAAAAAGAAAGCCCTTATGGAGGAGGAGCCTACTTTTTTGCTACCTCGTCCCCCTGGCTTTGGGGAGGAGGATTTGACTCCTCTTCAACTAAAAGAAATTGAGATGTCATGGCTGAAACATGATCTCATGTGTGCTCGGACTGAAGCGAGTAGGTTTAAACAATATTGGGACGAGGAGGGCACTGCTCGTTTCAAGGCCGAGCAAAAATGCGAGTCTCAGTCTTACGCCTTGAAACAGGCTGAGATGGCGATTTCTCGTTTGGTTAGGGAGAAGGAGCATCTGGAGGAACTTTTGGCGAAGAGGGATGTTGCTATAGGGGATAGTTCGAAAAAGTAGGATGGGTGTATTTTCTTTTTCTGTTGTATTTTTTGTGTTTCCCCCTTTGTGGATGAATAAAACTTGTCTTGCACTTGATTCTGTCCTATTTTATTTCCTGTTTGCTTCACTCTTTTATGTTGATATCATTTGATGTCCCTCAGCATACACCGAACAATATGCCCGGTTATCCCCCCGGAGAGCGTTGGTAGACTTGATGCTCCCTGCCGTCAAGCTAGAAACGGTCTTCGTCCACCTTGTTCGGTGTGCCCTTTGGGTAAGAATTGGTTTGGCGTCGAGGAACTTTAATCGGGGGACATTCTCGGTGTGATAATAGTGGTAGCGTATGTGGGAAGCTTTTCGTGGTAGGGTCCACTGGCCGTTTATTTAGGTGTAATGATGTGAACTGCCTTGGGTAATGGGATACGCGCTGACGTGGCGAAATCTGGAGCGTTTATATGTTAAAAATAGCAGCGGTTGTTGACTTTTGGATGGTTGGAAAAAAAGGTAAACCTCTGTTACACGAAAGGACGGTTATTATTTTATTCTTTTTGTGATTCCACTCCTTTCTACTGTGCCAAGTAATTCTTTTTTATTTTTATCACAGAATTTGCTGAAGAAAATATCTCTCTCTCTAAAGCATATTCTTCCCGCCAAAAAGGAAAAGAGTTCGGCCGCTTGATCTAGGGTTTCGTGGTTTTGTTGGAAGACTTGCTGCGGTGCGCGCTTGCTTGCTCATAATGATTACTGTAAGTGATTTTTCGTTCTCCCCCCTTCCCTTTTTTAGGAGTTGTATTTGATTTGTCGTTGTGGTCATAGGTGTGGCGTTGGTATATGGTTCAGGTTATCTATATATGTCTGATGATTGTTATGTATCTGGTTAATGCGAGTGGGGGGGTGGGGGGGGTGGTGGCGCTCGTTATATTGATGTGGTTCTTGTTTGTGTATTTGGTTAGTATATTGATGGACTTTTGATGATGTTTGGATAGGAAATTCTGAGCCAAAGTGTGGCCCAAGTTGGCACATTCGTAGAAAAGGATTTTAAGGAGCTTGCCGGAATACCTGACAACATACATATCCGGCTTCCTATTTCTGACGAGGAGGTGCTGGGATTTGTTCCTGCCGGCGAGGTGGCCGTGCGCTCTTCAGCATTTTTTACTGGGGGTCTTCGACTTCCTTTTACAAACTGGGTGGCTTCGTTCTTTGAGGCCGTCCAGATTGCTCCAGCCCAACTGGCCTTAAATGGTTACCGTACTCTAAACGGTATTCAAAGGTTATCGGAGTTGGCCGGGATACCGATTGAATTGAAGGACGTCTTCGGAGTCTACAGTCTGAGCTTTGAGCGTCGCAGCTCGTATATGAAAACCCAGCGTACCTATTGCCGGCTTGTTATCGGTTTGCCGGATACCAACAAAGAGCGCAATCTTGGTATCGTGATAGCTTCTGGTGAATGGGGCTGTCCGGGACACCAGATTCCTGGACCGGCCACCAACGCTCCCCCTATGCCCGACCTCGGCGCTCCCAATGTGGAGGCTCTGTTAGCTCTTTGGAAATGGTGGGGGCCGGGACCGACGCCGGATCCGGCAAGTCGTACTGCTCCGATGCTGCTCGGGTACCCTATGGGGTCGGTGACCAAGGGGAATCCTGCGCCCGAGATCCCCAAAGAGCCCGAGGAAGAGTTCTTGAAAGTGGTCCGGGCTCGAAGTGCTGCTCGGCTCGGGAAGAAGCTCGTTCGGTCTAAGCGTCATGCGTCTGACCCTGTTGGTGGAGGAACGAAGAGGGCCAGGGGAACCGATACATCGGTTACCGAGGAGGCTGATATCGTTGGCTCGGGCGAGGGGGCGGTTGCTGCCGCCGAAGGGGATACCGCCGAGGATGTCTCTGCGCCGGGCGAGGTATGTGTATATGTATTATGATTTTCTTGTATTTTGGATATCGGTTTGGTCGCTAGTGCTTTGCTTTATTAGTTATCTTGTTTCAGCTACTGACTTCTCCATTGGTTACCCTCGCGCTTGCCCGGTCGATGGGTATTGTTGTGTTTCAGGGGTCGGTCGATAGCCTGTTCGGACATATCAACATGCTGGTGGCTATGGGGAAGGAGACGATGACCCTGCCTGCGGTCTCGCCTGTCCTTGCCGAGGCCGCGTTGAACCTGTCTGGTATCTCGCCCAGCCGTACAGAGGATGTAATCGAACGCAGGACCCCTGAGACTAATGCTCCAGAGGAGGAGGCGGTCGAGGAAGTGGATATGGAAGGCGGCGAAGAGAGTGCCGATGATGTTGTGACGGGTGGCGAGGATGAGGCTCTCGATGGATCCGAGAAGGTGTTGGTTGACAGGGTTGCAATGACCCATTATATTGACCGATGTAGGGGTGAGCTGCTGGAGCAACCGCGAATCTTGAAGATGGGGTATACGGCTCTGAAACCCCTTGCGTTCAAGGATGCAGAAAGACTAGCTGCTCAACCTACAATGTCGGTTATAGAGCAGGCCCACGCGGATGCGCTGAGGGTACGTGGGGCTCGTATTTCTCTATATAGGTCGGGTACCTGTATTCTGTTTAGAATCTAATGTTTTGAAATGCAGATTGCTTTGAGTACCGTGGCGCTACGGGATCAGCTGGGAGCTCTAGGGGCTGAGAAAGAGAAGCTGGTGGCCGAGAAGAACGCCATAGTCGAGGAGAACGAGCAGAAGATAAAGGATCTGCTTGCGGCTTTCGAGGTCGAGAAAGAGAAATTGGTCGCCGCGAATAAAACCCTGGGCGAGAATTATGACAAGCTGTCGGTGGACTTTCTGCACCTGACCGAGGATGTCGATAAATTGAGGGCGGAAAAAGAGTGCATGGTCGTTAAGTACGGCGAACTAGATGAGGAGAACTTGCTCCTGGCAGAGGACGTGGAAACCGAGAAGGCTAAGGTGACTGCCCTGAAAACGGCACACGCGGAGGAGCGGACAAAGTTAGCAATGATGGCCAACTTCTCCTTATACTGTGCTCATGTGCGGGCGCTCAATTTTGCGAATGTTCCTTTGTCGGATAGGGCGTGGTCGGAGTTGGTGTATCCGTGCCCGCATGGTGCACCGCCGAAACCCTTGGACTGGGCGAATCTTTGTGAAGAAGAGCTTTCTCGGCTACCGGGACAGACAATTTCGACAGCGCTGCGTCCTCTCTCTATGTCGGACCCGTCCACTCCTCGACCGGATGCTACTGTTGTGCCCCCACCAGTATCTCCTCAGGTGGAACCTTGACTATCTTTCTAGCAGTATGTTTTTTTTTTTTTTGGTCCCTTGTGTATCTAGAAACAGATTCTTTTGGGGAAGTGATAACATAGGTACTGTGTTTTATTTCTGTTGGGCTTTCTTGGGTTAATTTCTTTTGATGGTCGTCATATTTTGAAGGATGTGAAAACAAAATATTGTCAGGTACCAAATAACCCCCTAGTCGTAGTGTAGGTGACGTAATAGAAGATTTGGAAAGATCTAAGGCGTCCCTTACCGCGAAATTGACTTGTGCTTGTCAGGAAATCGAGGGTCTGAATATTCATATTTCCAACTTGGCGATTCGGTTACGTGATTTGGGAGAGAAATTTAGTAAAAAGACCGCCCATTATACGGCAAACAAGGGTAAAGCGAAGGAACTTCTTGGTGCCCTACGACGTTCCCGTGATGAAGCCCGAGGTCGTGTGACGAGCTTGAACTTGGTCCTTGGGGCCGTTTTCGAGGACGCGGACCTGCTGCTATCCTTTGCCAAAGCGTATTGGGCCCGAGCTCGCGCTTTAGAGGTGCTTGAGCATATAAAAGGAATGAGTGGTGTATCCCGGGCAGAGCGCATGGTTGATGCGAAGGCCGGGGTAACTGAAACCACTGTCGCCTTGAACCGAATCGAGGCGGTCATTCGTGAGCGTTTGGGGACGCAAATTAATTCATTGCGAGATATTCATTTTTCCGATGTAGTAGAGACTTCGGCGTCTGTTGAGGCGTTGTCGGATTAATAAAGTAGCTTGTTTTGTCGTTTTCCTTGTAGCTTGTATAAAAAATTCTCTCTTTTTTTTTTTTTTTTTTGTAGCTTCCTTTTTCTTTTTTTCTTTTTTTTTTTGTTTGTATATTCATCTCTTCTCGTTCTTCTCCCCCCCCCCTCTTTTTTTTTATAGGCACATGCTACTATGTCGCACCAGGCTGGTTCTCCATGCCTAGTTAACCCGGGGTTAGGACCTACTGGTGCTGCCCGAGACGAGGTCTCATCTGGTGCGGCTAGTGAGGTGCCTGACAGGTGGCCCTACATTGTTTTGATGAGCAAAAATGTCAAATTGACCGACCAATGTGCTCGACTGCGGACCAAGCTGAAAACCCAGGCGGCCTTTTTTCGAGAATACGTTCGTCGTGCCGAGCATACTGTTGAGGTTCAGGAGCGTCGTTTGGATCGATATTGGCGTGCAAAGGACAAGTACTTCGGCAAATTAAAGTTGCTTGTGACCAAGGCCAACGTGTTGGTGAATTATTTCCGTTTGTGCCGTGCCAGATACGATGCTTCCGCGGCTATGATCGAAGCTCGCCGTAACCTCTCCTTTGACGATGATCGCCGTAAAGCGGCCTCGGATGCTCACGAGTTCGCGAAAGAAGCCGAGTTCAACGCGCGGCTTCAGACGCTGACTTGTGTTGGGGCTCATACGACCAATTTTGATGCCCTCATTTCTGAGGAGCGTTTTGATGGTGATGAGTCTGATGGGTACACAACGACGGATGACGAAGAGATTGAGCTCGGTCAATTACCGTCGTGCTCCTCCTGCAGTAGCTCTTCTTAAATGAATCTCTTTAGTATCGATGATCTTCTTGTTGCCTCCGTAATGCGGGCGAGGACTATTTATGTTATTTCTTTGTTCCTGTTTTGTACCTTTCCATTGCCGTATTGCTATTTGATTGATTGGATCGATTTTTCCTTGCTAAATCATTTGTTATTTCGTTATTCCTGTTTTGGAGATGCTTCTTGTTGATATTTCGTTGTTTAGATTGATTCTCCTTCATTGTTTTAGCCAATTTGTATTGTATCGCCGCCGTAATGTGAACCTGAATAATTCCTTGCATTGTACCTGCATATGAATTTCATAGTATTCCTAGGCGTTCCTTTGAAAACACGCCATGTTGGGAATTTCATAGTATTCCTAGGCACTTCGGCCATGTTGGGAATTTCATAGTATTCCTAGGCGTTCCTTCGGTAACACGCCATGTTGGGAATTTCATAGTATTCCTAGGCGTTCCTTCGGTAACACGCCATGTTGGGAATTTCATAGTATTCCTAGGCGTTCCTTCGGTAACACGCCATGTTGGGAATTTCATAGTATTCCTTGGCACTTCGGCCATGTTGGGAATTTCATAGTATTCCTAGGCACTTCGGCCATGTTGGGAATTTCATAGTATTCCTAGGCGTTCCTTCGGTAACACGCCATTTACGGAATTTCATAGTATTCCTAGGCACTTCGGCCATGTTGGGAATTTCATAGTACTCCTAGGCACTTCGGCCATGTTGGGAATTTCATAGTATTCCTAGGCGTTCCTTCGGTAACACGCCATTTACGGAATTTCATAGTATTCCTAGGCACTTCGGCCATGTTGGGAATTTCATAGTATTCCTAGGCGTTCCTTCGGTAACACGCCATTTACGGAATTTCATAGTATTCCTAGGCACTTCGGCCATGTTGGGAATTTCATAGTATTCCTAGGCGTTCCTTCGGTAACACGCCATTTACGGAATTTCATAGTATTCCTAGGCACTTTGGCCATGTTGGGAATTTCATAGTATTAGTAGACAACATGACAATATATTTTATTCATTCAAAAGAAGAAAGATAATGCCATTAAGCAAGAAGGGTAAGGTAGCAGCTGTAAATTGTACTTGTATTCGGAGGATTGCCTATACGTAGTACTTCTTTAGGTTAGCCACATTCCAAGAATTCTTTTCCCCTCGGCTGTTGGCGAACAGGACGCTTTTGATTTTGTAAGAGACTGGACTTGTTTGCTTGACGATTTCGTATGGGCCTTCCCAGGTAGGGCTTATCTTGCCATGTATTTCGTTGCGGGTATAGACCGTCACTCGTCGCAGCACCAGTTCTCCTACCATGAATTATTTGGACCCTTTTACTCTCTTGTCATAGGTTTGCTTCACGTTTTGTTGGTACTTAGCTAGGGTAAGGGCCGCTATCTCTCGTTTCTCGTCTATCATGTCGAGCTCTTCTCTCATTCGTTGTTCATTGTTTCCCTGCTCGACCAACGTCGTTCGGAGCGTGGGTAGCCCGATCTCTGTCGGTATGATGGCCTCAACACCGTATGCTAAGCTAAACGGGGTTTCCTTGGTGCCCGTCTTGGGTGTAGTTCGGCACGACCATAAAACGTTGAGTAGCCGCTCGGGCCACCTCCCCTTTGCCTGTTCAAGGGTGGTCTTGATGCCGTCTAATATTGTTCGGTTTGACACTTCGGCTTGCCCGTTTCCTTGTGGGTATGTCGGCGTCGAATAGAATTTTCGGATACCGAGTTCCTCGTACCACAGCTGTAAATTGGCATCTTTGAACTGGGTTCCGTTGTCGGCGACTATAACGTACGGTATACCGAACCTAGTTATGATGTATTCCCAAACGAATTGTTTGACGTTGCTGGCTTTGATTTCTCGGAGGGGTTTGGCTTCGACCCATTTGGTGAAATAATCAGTCGCAACGATCAGATATTCCACATTCCCATGTGCTCTTGGGAGTTTACCGACCAAATCAATTGCCCATTGAGCGAACGGCCATGGTGCCGATACCGGGGTCATCATAGATGAAGGGAGCCATGGTATCTTGGCGAATCGTTGGCACTTGTCGCATCGTTGGACGTACGCATCGGCGTCTCGCTTGATATAGGGCCACCAATATCCTTGGGTCACTGCCTTGTTTGCAAGGGATCGCCCTTTGATGTGTGCTCCGCAAGATCCTTCGTGGATTTCCTCGAAGACCGGCAGTTGTAGCTCGGTCGGGACGCACAGTAGATGGGGTCCCCGGTAACTGGATTTGTATAGTTTATCGTCCTCGGATAGCCAGAAGCGAGGAGCTTTTCTTGTAATTTTCAGCGCTTTTATCTTGTCGGCCGGAAGCGTTCCACTTCGCAGATAATGGGTCATGTCCTCCATCCAACCTAGTTCGTACTGTATCGACGTCACCCAGCCTACCCTTTTTATTATGCTCGGGGTCGGCAGTAGTTCCACTGTGATCGACCGGGTGTCGGTCAATGTTAATGTCGAGGCTAGGGTAGCCAAGGCATCGGCATGTGCATTTTCGGTGCGATTGATTCTTACTAATTCGCACTGTTCGAAGGTTGCCATCAAGCTTTGGACTCTCTCTTGGTAGAGGATCATTCTATCATCTTTCGCTTGGTACTCGCCGATGGCTTGATTGACGATGAGCATGGAGTCTGAGCTTGCAATTAAGTGGGAGCATCCGAGGGACCGGGCAATAAGCATGCCATTTATCATGGCCTCGTATTCTGCCTCATTGTTGGTAGCTCGGAAGCCCAGTTTTATGCTTTTTTCGATGATTGCTCCCTCTCTAGACTTTAGGACGATCCCTGCTCCTGATCCGTCCTTGGTGGCTGATCCGTCGACATGTATCTGCCAGTGTGATTGTGGAGAGAGTGCCAAAGGCTCGTCATAGCCTTTGGTGAATTCTGCGACGAAATCGGCCAGCTTTTGTCCCTTTATGGCATGACGGGGTGCGAACTCGATATGAAATTGGGATAGCTCGACCCCCCAGGCGGCAACTCGGCCGCTAATGTCCGTCCGTCGAAGTGACTCTTTGATATGAAATTTTGTGTATACCCGGACCTGATGAGCTATGAAATAGTGTGGCAACTTTCTGGTTGCGACGACCAATGCCAGACACAGCTTTTCCAAGGGTAGATAACGTGTTTCGGCTTCGACCAGAGTCTTGCTGACGAAGTAGATCGGAAATTGTTCGCGACCTTCTTCTCTTAGGATGACCGCGCTCACAGCTGTAGTGGAAACTTCTAGGTAGCATGCCAGAATGTCTCCTTTGTTCGGCCTTACTAGCAGTGGCAGTGTCCTCAAGTACTCTTTGAGATTGTTGAATGAGACTTCACATTCCGGGTCCCAGACGAATTTTCTATCCTTCTTGAGTGATTCGAAAAATGGCCGTCCCTTATCTGCGGATCGGCTAATGAACCTGCTCAGCGCGGCCATCATTCCCGTGAGCTCTTGTACCTGTTTCTTATTCTTGGGCGCTGCTAGGTTTCGTAGAGCCGTTATTTGATCGGGATTAGCCTCTATTCCTCGTCGGCTAACCATATGCCCCAAGAATTTCCCTTTGCTGATGCCAAATGCACACTTGCTCGCATTGAGTTTCAGTTTGTGCTCGCCCAGCATTCGGAAAACGTCCCTGATATCTTGAAAGTGGGATGTGGCTCTTTCTCTCTTGACGACCATGTCGTCTATGTATACCTCCATCGTTTTCCCTATATGATCTCGACATACCCTTGTTATCATCCTTTGGTATGTTGCTCCCGCATTGCGTAGGCCGAACGGCATTACCGTATAGCAATAATTTCCCAAAGGTGATATAAACGAAGTCTTTTCTTGATCTTCGCGGGCGAGGGGAATTTGATGGTATCCTGAATATGCGTCAAGGAAGGTCATCCGTTCTTCCCCCGCAGTTGCGTCCACCAGTTGATCAATCCTTGGAAGCGGAAAGTGGTCCCTCGGACAGGCTTTGTTGAGGTTTGTGAAGTCTATACATACTCTCTCCTTTCCGTTCTTCTTAGGGACGACGACCGGGTTGGACAACCATTTTGGATAGTAAACCTCTCTTATGGCTCTAGCCTCCAATAACTTTTGTACTTCAGCGATTATAGCTGCTCTATGCTATACAGACACTTTCCTGCTCCTCTGTGCTATCGGCTTGTACTCGGTGTTTACACTTAGGTGGTGGCATGCTGTATTGGGGTCTAGGCCCGGCATATCTTTAGGGCTCCAGGCGAATTTATCAGTGTTGCTGAGAAGGAATGCTTTCAACTCTTCGGATTCCTGTTTTGGAAGGTTGTCGCCGAGGAGGAAGTAATGCTCCTCGTCCATATCTGGTATATACACCTTCCTGAGTGTCTCTCCTACTTGTTCTTTGACAACCCTTTCGGCTTTGGATATTTGGTTGATCAGCTTCTTGGTGCTGGTGGGTTGTTCCACCATGCTTCGTTGTTTTTGGAGAGTCGCGGTGATTTCCTCGCAGCGTCTTGAATCCTCTTGAAATCCTCTGGCTGTCTCGATCTCTCCCCTGTCATTTGGGTATTTGACCTTTTGGTGATAGGTCGAGGGTATGGCCTTCATGGCATGTAACCAAGGTCGGCCCAATATTGCATTGTGACCGGAGTGGTCATTAACCACTAAGAACTCCACGGGAACCGACACGGACCCGGTTGTGACACTGAGGACGATCTTACCCAACGGTTTAGTCGTTTCGGAGATGAATCCGATCAGTGTGACGTCAGTAGGCCGTAGATCTTGCAGCTTGAGTTCCATTTTGTCGAAGAGCTCCCTGTACGTGATATCACAAGAGGCTCCTTGATCGACAAGTACCATGCTGACCGTGTCTAGGCCAATTTGAACTCGGAGGTTAATGGCGTCTCCATGGGGGTAAATCACCCCTTCTTCGTCAAGATCCGAGAAAGAAATGGGCGGATGTCGTCGTTGTGTGCATTGTCGTTTAGAGGTCGACGCCTGTGATGCCTTGGATACTTGGCCAAAGTGGGCCAGCTGCCATTGTCGCGATCGTTCCCCGCCTGGACCCTTGGGTCTTGTCATATGAACGACGTTGATCGTTTTGCCTTGCCGGTTGTCGGATCCTTCGATGGCCAGTTGTTTGCCTTTATTCCCAGCTCCTTTGATGAACTTGGCTAGGTATCCTGCATCGCCCCACTGGTTCATTCTCCATCGCAGGTTACGGCAATGCTCAGTGAGATGGCCGTGATCTTCATGATATGCGCAGAAGAGCTTGGAATCTCTCTGATTGGGGGGAGTGTTGATCGGTTGCGGTCGGGAATACCAACTTTCCCTGCATATATCCTTGAGGATATCTTCAGCAGACAAGTCGAAAGTGTATCGCAGCTCGACCGATCCGAAAGTATTTCGGTGTTCCCTTTCTTGGGGCCGACCTTGTTGAAACAGCTTGGGTGGCATTGGGTAGGTGAGCTGGAGCGGTTTGTGTTCGTTGGTCGGTGTTGGGATGCGATCTGGAGCGGTTTGGGCTCTAATGCTCGTGGTCGCTCTACCCTGCTATGGACCTCGGGCTCTTTGCTCTTTCTGGTCGGTTGGAATGCTTCTCCCTGGTTATTCATAACTCTTTTGCGACCCAACTGTGCCTCGCGGACCGACTCTCTTCTCGGTAGAGTTCGGTTGAGGAAACGCAGTTCGTCGTTTTTATCGGTGAGGTGGGTACAATAGGCTAGCAGGGAATCAGTGGTCGGGAAGTTTTTGCCTATGAACTTCCTTCTCGCCCAATAGCCATTAGGGATGGAATTGATAAAGTTTTGGATGGCTATATTATTGGCATATCGTGGAATCTGGTTTGCTACGTCGATAAAGCGTATGCAGTAATCGTTGAGCCTTTCATTTGGCATCATCGCCATTTTAAGAAGGGTTTCGATACTAACCTTCTTTTTCCGATGAGCAGCGTACCGGGTGGAGTATGCTCTCAGCAATTCAGCCCAGTCTCTAATGGAGCCCCGTGGTAAGTTGTGATACCATGACGAAGCCTCTTGACCCAAGCTGTTTTTGAAAAATTTGCACATTAGTGCATGGTCATCACTCCACAGTTCCATCTTCGTCTTGTAGTGCCTCAGATGGTCGATAGGGCAACTCTTCCCATCATAGAGCCTGAATTCGGGGATGACGAATCCCATAGGATTGCGGTACCGTGTGATCTGTTCAGCACACGGGGTTTCTTGGCATACGTTCCAAGCCTGTTGGAACGCGTCATCCGTGACTTGGTAGGGGGGAGGGTATCCTCCCTGATGTGGTGGTGGGCCATATCCTTCCCCGATCCTGTATTCGGGATATCTACCGTCCTTCGTGTTTGTGTGGACACGTTCCATATGAGTGTTCGGATGGACGATAGTTATTGGGACATTGCCCCCTTGGTGGGGGACTCTTGTATCGGGTCGCCGACCCGCTGCCTCCAGGGCTGCCCTGTAGGCAGAATCTTCCACTTCATGGCGTGGGTCTTTGTCGGGTTGGATAACTGGCAATACGATGCCGGCCGCTGTCATGGCCGTCATGCATGCCGCCGGCTGAGCTTGTAGCTGGGCGTAGTTCCTTTCATCGGCTAACGGAACAACATGTTGTACCTCCACCGTGGGTGGTGTAATCATCCTCGGAGAATTAGTCGGTAGTCGGGGCGACTGTCCGAGTACATGATCCTCGGGCATGCCAAACTGATGAGCTTCGTCCGTTTGTAAACGAGCACCGGAGTTGACCGAGGCTGTAGGCAAAGGGACTCTTGAGCTCGGTCCTGCTTGGGACCCGGTTAAGCGTCTTCGTGCACGCCTTAATACGGGCACGTCTTGTTCGTCCTCCGAGGACGAAGGGTGTTCGTCGACAATCCCTTCGATGAAATGTCGGGGTGGTTCGACCGGTTGTTCTTGGTTGACGTAGGAGGTTGTTGGTTGGTTTCCGGATTGGATAGCTTCATATCTGTCGCGGATGGCGAGTAGATCGTCGAGGTCTTGTTGGCTAATTTGCGTGTTTTGGTTATTGGTTTCTATTATCTCGGGATGGGTTTCCTCTACATTGGTAACCATTGTCGCTCGTCTGGCAGAGTATTGGTATTCGAATTCTAAACTAGTTGGGAACTAGATGATTCCCGGAGACGGCGCCATTTGATAAAGCCATAACTTTGGTCGGTCGCGTTAGGCTTTTCAACAATGATATAATAGTAAATCAACCGTGAATAAAGGACACTTCCTGATCTTTATTATTGCTCGGATTATTATCCTTGTTCGGACTATTACACTTGCTCGGACTAGTATTTCGGTTTTGACAATTGTGCTCGATATGACTATTTAATCTCTCGTCTTGATCTTTCTCCCCTTTTATTCGGTGCTCGGCTGTCTTTTCTCGGTTTATTTCTAGAAGTGGTGTGCGTTGGTTAGTTTCTCTCTTTTCTCAACTTCTCTCTATATTTTTTGGATAGATTTTCTGGTCCTTTTCTAGGAGGGGTAGTTGGCTATTTATAGGCAACTGCGCCTTCTAGGATATTGACAAATGTCTTCATCCTAGAGATTTTTCAGACATGGGTCCCCATTTGATTGGGCTTGGGCTTTTAATAGTAACACCTCAATTCCTATAAAAAGTATGAGACGACCCATTTAAGCGTTGGATACCCATTTATAAAGTGGATTGATTACTACCCGAATAGAATATTCGGGTCTAATTTTTATGTTCTATCATTTAGTTTGTTTGGATGTCATCTCATAAGTATACTTTTGGTGAAAAGTAAATGTCTATAAGTAGACTTTTTAAAAGTAAGTTTGATTATACTTTTTAAAAGTAAGTTTAATTATACTTTTACTTTTGATGATACTTTTAAGTAGCTTTTAATCTGAATGTGCTTTTAAAGTACAGTTCAAAACCTAGTTCCTATCATCATTATATTTTCCTAATTTTGTATTTTTTAATCTTTAAATAATAAAATCTTTAATCACAAAAAATAAAAAAAATAACAAAAAATTATAAAAAATTATTAAAAAAATCACCAAAAATTATAAAAAATACCAAAAATCACCAAAAATTATTAAAAAAAATACAAAAATCACAAAAAATGAAAAAAAATCACAAACTTTTAAAAAAAATTAAAAAAATATATATAATTTTTTTTGTCAATATAACACTTTTTATACCGAAAAATCAAAAAAAATATATAAAATGACAAAAACTTATAAAAAATCACAAAAAATTAAAAAAAAATTAAATTTTTTAAAATTTTTTTTTTTTAAATTTTTTTTAAATTTTTTTTAAATTTTATGATTTTATGATTTTTTATATTTTTTTTTTCATTTTTGTGATTTTTGTATATTTTTAAAATTTTTTATTTATTTATTTATTTATTTTTAATATTTTGTGATTTTTGTGATTTTTTATAATTTTTTTTTATTTTTTTTGTGATTTTTTTTTTATTTTTTTTTTCAGTTTTTGTGATTTTTTGTGATTTTTTTTCATTTATTTTGAGATTTATTTTATTTTATATAATTTTATGTGTTTTTTTTTTCCATTTTTTATGAAATATGTATATGGCGTTTTGGTAAATAAAGTAAATAATTAAAAAGTGGTACCTATAAGGAATATAAACTTATGGAGGTACCTATGAGTAATATAAGTTCAAAAATGGTACCTATTGTGTATTATTTGAATAAACAATTCATTTTCACTCAAAAAGTAAAAGTAAACATATTTTACCAAACAACATTTTTAATGAAAAGTATACTTTTTACGGTGTTCACCAAACAACATTTAATTACTAAAAAGTAAACATAAAAAGTATACTTTTCAACTCACTTACAAAAAGTATACTTTTGAAAAAAAAGACGCGATCAAACGAGGCCTGTATTTTGTTTGACTTGTACAGAGATAAGGAGGAGGATTAGGTGTCGTTGTTGTGTTGGTTTGTTTTTGTAACAAAAGAATAATAAATACTAAGAGAAAGAGTGAGATTAGAGTTACTATATTCTATTACTACTGTACTGTTTCCTTTCCACAATACAGTTTTACTATTTTTAATTGTTACACAATATAACTTCATTTTCTTGATAATCTTGCCTATATTTTTAATAACAGTAACTCCATTTTCTTGATAATCTTGCCTACCTCTAAACCATATTGTAACACTACTCGCTGCTCTTTCCACAATACGGTTTTCCTATTCTAGTTGTTACACAATAATTCTACTTTCTCAAAATATTACAAAATAATATTGCATAACATGAAATATTTACCCATACTTTATAAAATTAGAAAAAATATATGTTAAAAAAATTGGCGCAAAAATTGAAAGACAATGTTAAAAAAAAACCATAATTGTGTTCCCTTAATAATTCGGTTTTCCATTTACATAGAACGGAGATACTATTATTAAGTAGACATGGAGAGTTTAGCGGTCGTTGTTGTATTAGTTTGCTTTTTCAACACATTGAGAATAAGAAATAATAAAAGAAAGTGTGTGAGATTAGAGTTACTACGTGCCCTTACTTTCAAAGTCTCAACAAAAACAAAATAAAGGTTCACTTTATTTTTTTAGTATTTTTTTTTTTAAAATACATTTATGGTGGTTAAATCATATCAAATTTATACTTATAGCCTCATATATTGACTGAGAAATGGTTTTAGTTTGAAATTTTCGATTTCTTTTGTATTTTTTGTTGAATTTTAAGTGAAATTGTTTCAAATCCTTAAATATCATAGTTTTTTAATTAGTATACTTATTTAGGGACAAAAGAATTATATTCTATTTATTGGTTCCTTTCCACAATACAATTTTACTATTTTAATTGTTACACAATCACTCCATTTTCTTAAAATACAAGACGATCTTGCCTACATTCAAAAAAGAGATAATCTTGCCTATAATTACATATTTACCCATACTTTATAAATTTTAGAAAAAAAAATGTATTAAAAAATTGGGGCTAAAATTGAAAGACAATGTAAAAAAAAATGTAATAATTGTATTCCTTCAATAATACTGTTTTCAGTACGTTACTTAGAATTTTTGAGAAACGGAGAATTTTTGAGAAATGGAGAATAGCCATATTTGTTGTGTTGGTATCATGCTATGCCTTTTTAACATATGAGAATAAGAAAAATCAGAAAGAGTGAGATTAGAGTTACTATATTCTATCAATATCTTCGGTTTTGTGCGAGTAACGTACGATTACTACATATGGTTTCAGGAAAACCATTTTAGCAAGTGATCGTTATAAAATAGGTCAATTTAGTACATAGATGTTACTTACCCTAATATAAGTTTAACACATGTGGCTGCACTTATAAATAACAAGATTAGAGTTGTTTTATTTTATTACTATCGGCTCCTTTCAACCAAACAGTTTTACTATTTTACATTTTTAACAATAACTCCATTTTCTTAAAATACACGATAATCTTGACTACCTTTCTAAAAAAAGATGATATTGCCTATAAATAAATATTTACACATACTTTATTGATTATAGAAAAATGTTTGTTACAAAAATTGAAAGACAAAGTAAAAAAATGTCATAATTATATTCACTTAATAATTAATATGGTTTAAGTGAACAGAAATATTAATCTATTTTATTACTACTTATTTCCCTTCTCTCTATCACGTTTAGTTGTAGCTGTCATTGGTGGCGTGCGTACCTACGCCATACACACACACAAGTCGTTGTTCAATTGGTTTGACTCAGCACCACCAATAATAATTAGTATTAAATATCAGAAAAGTGTGACCATTAGAGAAGAGTGACCATTAGAGAGACGTTATATATATATATATATATTAATCGTGCGCCAAGCGTTGCGTGTGCGGCGCGTAATACAATAAAAATATAGAAAATATGTATAATTATGATATAAATATGAGGATAATACAAAAAAAAACATAATTTAAGATTTAAAAGAATGTTTGGTTGTTAAAAAGTGATAAATAGTTTTATAAGTTTTTACTTTTTATATTTTTATGTGAGTATGATATTATTGTAATTAATATAAAGGTATAGTGGTATTTTTGGAAAAAAAAGGTGCCTAAATTGAACAGTCTCATTTGACTTGCTTGACTTATTATAATATAATTGTTGTGTGACATATTAACTCAGTATATATATTATATATATGAGACATAGAGAGAACATAGAGATAACAGTAGATCTTTATTCATTCATATGTGTAGAAAGATATATTAAGAGACTCTCTAACCCTTTTTTATATAATAGAGGTTAGGTTACATCCGGTAGAAAAGCCCAAGATGGCCAATAATATCGTACAACACTCCCCCTTTATACGTCTTGATTTCTTTGTTTTCATGCTGTCAATGTGAGTCGAGTTCATTCGCAGTGCTAAACACATAAAAATCTTAGGACCGGAAAACCCAGTGTGGGACAAAACCGGGTAAATTATGGTTTAGTGACCTGTATTTTGGCCAATTTTAGGATAAGTGACCTAAGTTTTTGTAATTTCGGTTTTATGACCTAAGTTTAACTTTTGTATTGTTTTAGTGACCTTGCGTCAATTCAATGGACGGAATACGTTACACGTGCTATCACGTGCCCTCACGTCTGTTAACAAAAAGGGTAAAATCTGAGGGTATTTTAGTCCTTTTAGCAAGAAATATGTTTTTTTTCGAAAAATGTGATAGCATGTCACTAAATTGCTAACAATGTTAAACTTAGGTCACAAAACCGAAATTACAAAAACTTAGTTCAGACTAATAATAGCTCGAAGCCATATATACTCTCTAGTCGTCTCATAGAGCACGAGTAGATCAGAGTGATTCTTTTGGAGTCATTCCAAGACCTCCAAGATATCACCTTATTCCTAATGGTAAAGACATAACCATACTAGGAATATCACTTATGCGGGTATGATTAGTAACCGACATCGATATAACCGAAAAAAGGTGGTGTTAAGTCGAGTACCAAAAGGGCAGGTACACTCGATGACGCAAAATGGGATAAGACAAGCCCTCATCCATAGTTACCTTAAGGTAATGGGAAAATGTCTTTTATGCCATTTCGATGACAGCGTGTTAGCGCGATGCTGTGTCGAGCTATACTATTCGTAGCAGACGAGATGTTCGTCCTATCACATAAGACCAAGTACAATAATGCGCTTATTGTACTTAGATATGAACGTCATGGTTCAATATCTCTTTATCATCTCATCAGGGAAGGACTAGGTCTATATCAATGTCTAGTGATCTAACGATCATGGGAGAATCTGACAACTTAGCGTCATAACACCTTCTGGGGGTAGTCTGAATCATGGACTTAGATTCAATATTTAGGGGACTCGATCATCAAGCCGAGTCACTACCGAGTCTTTCCAAGATCCTTCATCTCGAAGGGCAAATCCAAAATATGGATTGCTTCAAAACACGCAAGGGCATAATACTTGTTCAAGTAACCCAAGCTGATCAAGTACTCACTTAGGAGGGTATACCACATCCGCTCGGATTATATTAATCCATATAGTGAACGTCTCAGTCAATTGAGATCATGTTCCATGGTTAGGACTACTTGATTACAACACATGAATTCACACATGGACCTTCATCTATATCTCTTTGTCTAAATCACCATAGAGATAAAACCGTGACCACAATCGCATGCTGCATAATCAGTTTTTCGGAAACTACTAAACTGATAAAGTAGTGGACCTTTATAATGTCCATTACGAGTAAATAATCTCGTAATCAATTACATGGTATGAGAGAAGCCTTGCGTTACTAGATGAGCATTCTACAATCTCATTATTCTCATCACTCTTTCTTACGAATAACCAAATAAACGAACTCGTTTAACATTGGTGGTGTTGGAGCTACAGGTCCGAACACACTTTCTCTAAGGAGTCTACTTGAATTGCAAATTTACATTAGGCCAGTCTATTTTACATTGACTTCAGGCAACGGTACATGGTTCCCTATCATAATTTGATCATATTATCAGTCGTCACCAAATATATGAACAAGTAGTCAATGATAGTCTCGTTTCGCTTCAATATCGTCTAAGATATCATGATCGACAGATATTTCGAGATTTTTAGGATGAGGAGGAAATCACACATTTTCTTGATCCTTTATAATGTCGTGCAACAAACGAGTTTCAGTTCACCACCTCTGGGGCTGAACGAATTAAAAACCGGTCAACTTCCTCGTATCTTGGGAAGAACAATAGACTGACGGCCGATGACAGCGTCCTTTGCTTGGCGAGTTCGGCCAAAGAAACGTGTTACAACAGGAACAGGGCGTCCGACATAGACGCTATCCTTGCAAGCATTTTGCAGCAGGTATAAATGATCTCGTGACATCTCATAAAGTCATTAAATGTGTCTGGCATTTAGTTAGACTTGGGAGAGTCTATGCACTTACATATCACTAAGTGCAGTTTTTGGGGATCAAGCTAAGACTAAGTGGGTTATGCCATGTTACTTCACATCGTTCCTTATCAACGGTAACGTGCAAATCTCCTCCTAACGACGGAGGAAACAATCTTAGCGATGTCACTTTCGCATGTCATGCGGTAAAGAGATCGCTTGCCAAGGTTACGCTATCAAATGATAGGCATGGGATTCATAATTGACTTATGTCCCTTTTAGAGGTCCATATTTTGAACACTATAGCGGATCAATCAAAATATTAATTAAGCACTCTAAACGCGCATTAATATGAGACTTCTGGCTCATAACCATTAACCAGCTGGTACGCTTATGGTGTCTGAGTGTCTATGGGCCTCATAACGGACCAATACAGCAAAATAGCATAATCCCACTCGGAAATATAAATCTTGGTGCGTAAGACCAAGAAATGCGTGCAATTATTTACAGTCGCATCATCAAACTTTTCGTGAGTCCATTTGGGTCTGAACATAATCGACAGGATGTTCAATTTCAATTTCCAAACTCAAGTAATTTAAATCGAAATTTCGATTTTTACTCTTCGACATTATCAAGTCGATTAGACTTTTCAGGATAATCCGGATCATAAGCCAACAACTTAATGATAGGGTTAAAAGTTTGAAAAATGCTGCATTTCTGTGGACAACAATAATCATGTGACCATATTGTCGATGCATAAACCATAACCATTTATATTTATGGTCCGTTTTATGGTTGGATAAGTCCACAATAACTCTTTCAATTCTTTACATGAACTCTACGAGTTTATTTCGTGATCTTTACACATACTAGTCTTTCAAAGTGAGCATTAGTGGCATGAATTTCGGATTAATCACGAAATGTATTCTCAGAGAGAATTCAAATGCGATGCGATTATAAATCAAGCATCGTCCTTTGACCCGGGAATATTTCATCCGGTCAATACCACAATATCAAAATGCGCTTATCAATCGACGACAAACGAATGATAGTTCAGACAATCATGTCTTAGCATCTAAATCATTTATCATTCGACGACAAGCGAAATGATAAGGTAATTTTAAAAAATGTTGTAGCAACCACTTGAAAGACATTTCAACATCTCTAAAATACGCTTTTGGTCGTATTGAATGGAGGCTATGTAAAGAAATTTCAATTCTTTCATTAGCTATTATCAGATAACACTGTTTTGTCGAATATTTTTATAACTCAACAAGGTACGACAGGACCTACATGAGTATAAGGCCTCAAATTTGACAAATCAATTTGGTTTTACCAAATATTTCGATTTGGAACAACAGGTCCAGAATCGTTGTCAATGAGTATTCTTTTTGGCAAGTAGTTTGTGAAATTATGTGATACACTGTTACCCACTATTTTCAGAAAATCAACTACCCCACAAGTATTGCCTAAAATTTCATAATTTAAAGTTTAGTTACATTTGTCAAAGGAATTTGCTCAAAAAACTTTAAATTATTTCGAGAAATTTCATAAACAGGCAAACCATAATCCAATCGTATGATCAAATGGAAAAAATCATAATCCAAATGGAAAAACATAATCCAGATGAACGAAAAATCGGCTCAATAATTTATCAAAATCAATAAAGAAAGGTACCAAACTTATTTGAGCTACAAAATCGGGGGCTCAAGAGTTTTCTTTCAGTTAGTTTTAACCACATTAGCATCGACTTTTCCACCTTTATAATAGTTTTGAACTATTTAAGGAGTAACCGTGCATGACTTTTGTCTTTATAGCATAGAGTTGGCTCTTTGAGCATTATCTCTTGCTTTGAGACAACGTGCCATATTGTTCCTTTCAAAAACTGTCTTGGAGCCACAGATCTTCGATTTTGACGATTGTCTAAAACCTCGTTTGGCTAGGCGATTCGTCGGGATCGCGACAGTTCGAGACTAATAACACCTGTCTCATTTCTCGATTTGTGGAAAAAAATGTACACGACGAGCATTAATATCAGGCAAATAATTCGCCATTGACCAATTGGATTAAAACTGCTCATTGGGCCATTTTCTCATCCACAAACAGATGGGCGATGAAGGAACATGGTGAATATAAATTCACGATACTGCTTACGGAATACAATTTTCAAGCTAGTATTTTTGGTGAAGGATTGCTCCAATATGTCAATTTCAGACATTTGTTAACCATAGACGTCGTCACGTCTCAAATGTGGCGGCGGAATAAAATCAACGCCTTAGCCTTCATCTTGAAAACGACTAGGAAAGACGGTGAGGGTGGAGGCCACGAATGCCACTTAAAACTCGACCTCATTAGGATATCGACTTTCACATATATCTTTCCTGGACATCGTATCCAAATAGCTGAGCCTAGTTGGGGAAGTTTCATAATTTTTTCAACTTAAATCTGAAATTATATGATTTCGCAAATTAACATATTGTACACACGTGTACATGACAGTAAATAAATAATACATGGCCATGATTAATTATTTAGATTATACCTTCTTGCATGATTAACTAATATAGTGTAACATGATAGCACATATTCCTAATAAGGAAATTCATTATAGTTACTAATCTAAATTATTATTTACCACTTTTACACATGCAATATATAACTCAATATCTAATTATTCTGTTGCTATATGTGTAAGTATGGTAATTCGCAAATTTAATCACATAATGCATGAAATCAAATATGTTTATGTCAATTATCATATTACACATGTAAGAATTAAGTTCACATATATGCACCAAATATTATTCATACTCAGATATATTGTTCTGTTTATTTAGGTGCTTATGGGTATAAACACTTGTTTATTTAATGCGACTCCTCAGTTTTTCTGAGGCCATACTCTATGCGTTTGAGTAGCTCGTGCGACGAGCTTCGCAACGGTATATCGCATGACCAATTCGGAGGAATGGTGTGAATGATAATTGGACTCGAATGTTGGTACTCGAAAGAGGGAAAAACCGAAATCTGGAAAATGGGGTAGAGAGTGGGAATAAACCATGAGGGTTATCCCACATTGGAAAATCAAGGTTGATTTTCACTCTATATATACAAACCCATCCCATGTAGTTGGTAAACTAATTAAGTCCACATACCCATGAGTGGGTTAGTGTGTACCACACACGCGCGCGCTCGCTCGGGTCTCGGGACTCGGGACTCGGGCCTCGGGCCTCGGGCCTCGGGTCACGGGACGCGGGACGCGGGACGCAGGCCACGGGATGCAGGATTTGGGATTTGGGATTTGGGATTTGGGATTTGTCTCGGGTCTTGGGTCTTGTACTAAATCTGAAAAGGGACTTTTGCATATTTGCAAGAGCAGTCCCTAGAGTTCCAGAAAGGTTGAAACTCCAGCAGTAATGGAGGCGGATTCTGGGGATTTAACTCCCAGAATTAAATGACCACATTCAATTCTGCGGTTTCAGAATTCTCTATAAAGAGGCAGCCATCCCTTCACATTTCAGACATTCAAAATCAGTATCTCCTTCTCTCTAAAAGCTGCATATAATTTTTTATTCATAGCATATTAGACCAGAGAGAACCACCCATCAACAGCTCGACTTAGACTCGTCGCCAGTTTCCGGCGAGTCTTCCGAGAGACGTTGTACCTTGGGATCGAAGCGCCAACGCAACCAGAAACCTTAAGGTGGTTGGGCGAATATCGGTTAAGGGCATACTGTTAACAGTAGCCTCGTCTTGTTTATTTTCAATTCTGTCCAGTTTTTATTTATTTTCAATTCTGTCCAGTTTTTTATTATTTCAATTCTGTCCAGTTTTTATTTTTTCAATTCTGTCCAGTTTTTCAATTCTGTCCAGTTTTTAATTCTGTCCAGTTTTTTCAATTCTGTCCAGTTTTCAATTCTGTCCAGTTTTTTCAATTCTGTCCAGTTTTTCAATTCTGTCCAGTTTTCAATTCTGTCCAGTTTTTCAATTCTGTCCAGTTTGTACTATTCTGTAATTACTTTAAAGTTCTGTTTTTTTTTTTTTGCTGTAATTACTATTCTGTAATTTAATTCTGTAATTAGAATAGTTTCAATTCAGTCATGTACTTTAAATTTAAAACAGAACAGTCCGGCTGTTAAGTTTATAATTTCCAGTCTGGCAGTTTCTTTTAATTACTTTTCAGTACCTACATGTTGTAATCAGTTTATTGTATTCCATTTGGAAATTAATAAAGATTACACTGGTTTTGATTAATTATTGTTTAGTCCTTTAATTATTGTTAATTGTTATTTCGTACACGGAAACCAACAAAACTTATATAACAGTAAAATTAATGCTTTTTTAAAATTATAGAGGTTTCGTAAAAAAAAAATTGAGTCCAAGTTTTTTATTGAAAAATAATACATCCGGTACCGTTCGGTTTAAATTTTTCCGAAAAAACCAAATTTTTCCGAAAAAACCAAATTTTTGTTTGTTGGATATTGAATATAGGCGCAAACAAGTTGTTTCATGTTTGGACTAAAAAGATTTACTTATATTTTAAGTTGTGTATTATTATTTATATAATTGTTTAAAAAATTTATAAGAGAATATATATATTTTAAATAATCTGTTGTAGAGATAAATTTGTAGTTTGCTAATATGTATTTTAGATAATCGGCTATGAAGAAATATGTTATAGATATATGTAAATTAGATATAAGCGGTTTGATTTTGTAAAATAAATAATCATTTTAGATAAGCTAATATGAATGCTCAGAGAGTTCACACATCCGATTTGAAATTATATAGTATTACTAAACATGCACTATAGTAAACTAATATATAATATCTTAATATTACATGTGATCAGAAGATGTAAGCGTGTAATGTACTCCTGTTTTGGTGTTTATACCCAATTTTTCGACGGTATAAAAATTGACTCAAAGTTGGTCCCTGACCAGTTTGGAAAAACATGTTTAAACTACATGCTTTTTCCCATTTTTCCAACAATCCCCCGCATGAATGCAATTGGCTCGAAAGCCCATGTCCTAAATGCAAATCAAGAGAACCGCAAAAGTTCACTGCCTAAGGTCAGGTAGCGCGCGCCTTGAACCTGCCGTAGCGGAGTACCACCCAGAATACTGCTATTAGGTAGCGGTAAAGCTTTGAACCATCAAGCTTTGTGTATCCCAGAATGGCACCCGCACAGTGCCCTCTCTACCCACGTACTAGGCCCTTTAGTTGTTGTCCATATTTGGGCTGGACTGCCTTGGCAACTTCAACTCAGTGCTCTAGTGAATTAGCCCAAGCTCATCACATGGTACCGGCCTTACACACTAGTTATAGGTGTTCCAAGTCGAAAGTGTCCTGACTCACTTTACTCGACCGTCGAGTTACTTGGATCATTAAGAGCCTCAAGCTCACCCTTACAATGGTACATGTCTATCACTCTGTCATCGCGGAGATGGGCTGGGAACTCCAGGTTCCCGAGTGCTTTGTTCGGTTGCCCCCACAGTTCAGTTTCCCTTTGAACCTATCAGGAAAGATTCCGTTTAGGTTGGGTTGCCTATGGGGGGGCCACCAATTTAATGGGCTTTAAACCCATTCCGTTCGATGACGTCTCGACTCCCACTTGAGTCAAGCCTTTAGTTAATGGATCCGCTATGTTTTCCTTTGATCTTACAAAATCTAAGGATACCACACCATTGGATAACAATTCTCTTACGGATTTATGTCTCCGACGTATATGTCGAGACTTTCCATTATACATATGATCCTGAGCCCGCGCAATAGCTGATTGACTATCACAATGCACGCTTATTGCGGGAACAGGTTTCGGCCACATTGGAATTCCTTCCAATAGACTTCTCAGCCAGTCTGCCTCTTCGGTTGCTAAGTCTAACGCTATGAATTCTGATTCCATAGTTGACCTTGCAATACATGTCTGTTTGGAGGATCTCCAAGACACAGCAGCTCCTCCCATTATAAACACATATCCACTCGTGGATCTTGTGCTATTGGAGTCTGATATCCAGTTGGCATCTGAATACCCTTCCAGTACTGCTGGATATCTGGTATAATGCAGCCCGTAATCGGCTGAAAACCTCATATACCTGAAAAGTTTCATTATGGCCTTCCAGTGTTCCTCATTTGGATTACTGGTGTACCTGCTCAGTCTATTCACTGAGTTTGCTATGTCTGGTCTAGTGCAATTCATTATATACATGAGACTGCCTATGACTCGAGAGAACTCCAATTGATTCACACTTTTACCGAAATTCTTTTTCAGGTTACAGTTGAACTCAATTGAGGTTCTTGACATAGCTTTACTGTCCTTGTCAAACTTGTCTAAAACTTGTTTAACATAGTGACTTTGGGACAAGGCATACCCTTATGATGTTTTGGTAATCTTCATACCAAGTATTACATCAGCTATACCCAGGTCCTTCATATCGAAGTGTTGTGATAACATTTTTTTTGTGGAGCTGATTCTATCATTACTCCCAATTATGATCATGTCATCCACATAGAGACAGACTACAACACAGTCTCTTCCACTTCCTTTAGAATAGACACATTTATCACACTCATTAATGTGAAAACCGTTTGATAGCATAATTCTATCAAACTTCTCGTGCCATTGCTTTGGCGCTTGTTTGAGTCCATATAGAGACTTTACAAGTTTGCACACTTGGTGCTCTTTACCAGGAACTACAAACCCTTCCGGTTGTTCCATGTAAATCTCTTCTTCCAGTTCTCCATTCAGAAATGCCGTCTTTACATCCATTTGATGTATTTCCATATCAAACAAAGCTGCGAGAGCAATGACGATTCGGATAGACGTTTTCCTGGAGACTGGGGCATACGTGTCAAAATAATCGACACCTTCCGTTTGCCTGAATCCTTTTACTACAAGTCTCGCCTTGTATTTCTCAATCGTGCCGTCAACCTTTAACTTCCTCTTGAAGATCCACTTGTGACCTAGGGGCTTGCATCCTTTCGGAAGATCCACTAGTTCCCAAGTGTGGTTTTGCATGATTGATTCAATTTCATTTTGAATGGCTTCTTCCCAATATTGGGAATCCGGTGTTGACATAGCTTGTTTATATGTCGCCGGTTCGCCTTCAACCATGAAGGTTAGGAAATCAGGTCCAAAGGAAGTTTCCTTCCTTGCCCTTTTGCTGTGCCGAGGCTCTTCCTCTTCCTCTTCCTCTGTCGGTTCACTTGCCCCCACATTTCCTTCACTGTTCAACTCTTCAGTTGGTACAGATGTAGGTAATTTCCGGGGAAAGATATCTTCAAAGAAAGAGGCCTCTCGGCTTTCCATATACGTATCTACATGCACATCGGGATTGTCCGACTTGTGCACGAGAAACCGATATGCACTACTATTCTGTGCATATCCGATGAACACACAGTCCACCGTCTTAGGACCAATTCTCATCCTCTTAGGAGTGAGAACTAGGACCTTTGCGAGACAACCCCAAACCCGCAGGTTCTTATAACTCGGTTGATGACCTTTCCATAATTCATATGGAGTCTTTTCTCGCTTCTTATGTGGTAACTTGTTTAAAACATAGTTAGCGGAAAGTACAGCTTCCCCCCACATGTTCTGGGGTAACCCAGAACTGATTAGCATAGCATTCATCATTTCCTTTAGCGTTCTATTTTTACGCTCAGCAACCCCATTTTGCTCGGGAGTGTATGGGGCTGTGGTTTGATGTATAATGCCGCTTTCAGCGCATATCTGTTCAAACGGTGATTCATATTCACCGCCTCTATCACTTCTCAATGTTTTAATTTTCTTATTGAGTTGATTTTCAACTTCGGTCTTATAAAGAGCGAATTTCTCTACTGCTTCGTCTTTATTTCTCATTAAGTAAACGTAACAGTATCTAGTACAATCATCTATAAAGGTGATAAAGTACTTTTTCCCTCCTCGCGTTTGTATAAACTTTAAGTCGCATACATCCGTGTGTATTAGACCGAGAGGTTCACTTTCTCGTTCAACATGTTGTAACGATGATTTCGTTAATTTTGCTTCTACACAAATCTCACATTTGTGTTGCTTATCAAAACGAAATTTGGTATTAGTTTTAGTGAAATTAATTTCTTTAAAGAATTATAATTCACGTGACCTAATCTACCATGCCACAAATGAAATGACTCAAATAAATAATTAAACTCGGAATTTTTATTGGCCTCTTGGGCAACAGTCATTACATTACTTGTGCTAGCCTCAGCTTTAGCACCTTTATTGGGAGCAGGTGTCCCTACGTTTAACTTAAACATGCCGTTGGTCATATAGCCACGGCCTACATAGACACCATTTTTGGTGATTACAATTTTATCGGATTCTAAAACTAGTTTAAACCCGTTCTTCACCATCACCGATCCTGATACCAGATTCTTGCGGATATCTGGAACATGAAGCACATTTGTCAACCTCAGCTCTTTTCCCGAGGTCATCTTCATCACGACCATTCCTTTTCCTTCCACCTTGGAAGTAGCAGAATTTCCCATGAAGCAGCTTTCTCCCTCTACCGCTTCGTAGGTCTTAAACATCCACCTAGTTGAGCAGATGTGGCTTGTGGTGCCAGTATCCAGCCACCACTCTTTGGGGTTGCTCCCCACGAGATTGACCTCAGAGACCACAGCAGTAAAGTGGTCGTCATCTCGTCCTCCCTCAGCCAGATGAGCCTGAGCTGGAGCTTTCCTCTTCCCTTTGCACTTAAAGTTCCTCGGGGGGGGGGGGGGGGGGGGGGGGGGGGGGGGCTTAGGCTTAGCAGCGCCTTTATTGTCATAACAGTCCGCGGCACGATGGCCGGTCCTGTTACACACAAAGCAGGTTCCCGCAAATTTCTTTGCGACAACAGCACTGCCTCCGGTGTCAAAACGTTTCCGTTTGACATTGGAGCTTTCGACCACATTGGCCTTTGCCATCGGGATGACAGCACCACCGACTCTCCTCACGGAGCGACGGTTGCTCACCTCGATATTGAGCTTCTCAATGAGCCCCTCCAACCTCATTTCCTTCCGCTTGTGCTTCATGTAGTTTTGAAAGTCTTTCCAAGACGGCGGCAATTTCTCAATCATGAGTGCCACCTGGAAAGGCTCATTAATAACTAGCCCATCAGCCTCAAGGCGGTGATAAATCAGTTGGAGCTCCTCAACTTGCTCCATGACACCCCTGCTGTCAGTCATACGGTACTCGTGAAAGTCCGTGACAACAAATCTCTTTGTGCCAGCGTTATTCACCTTGTACTTATTTTCGAGAGTCTCCCACAGCTCTTTTGCAGTAGCTTTGGGCTCGAAAACACTAAACAACATGTCATCTAGAGCACACAGGATATAGTTCTTGCATAGGTAGTCGGCATGTCTCCATGCCTCAACCGCAGAGAACGACTGCTCGTCCAGATCGTCCTCGCTTAGGACGGGAGCAGTCTCCTTAAGAAACCTGGTTAAATTCCGAGTGGTGAGATAAAACAGCATCTTTTGCTGCCAACGTTTGAAGTTGTCACCCCTGAATTTTTCCGGTTTCTCCAGATGAGAAGTCGGCAAAGTAGGCATTGCCGAATACATCGGTGCCTTGCCCTTGGCCGCAGCCTTGGCTCTTGCCGCAGCCTTAGCTGCAGCCTTGGCCGTGGCCGCCGCTTCGGCCGCAGCCTCAGTTTTGGCCGTAGCATCCGCCATAGCCGCAGCCGCGGCGGCCTCAGCCGCTGCAACTGCGTCATCGGCGTTAGCCCCCACAATCGCATCGCCCCCAGTGTTATGGACATCTCCAGCAACCACTGGGTCATGCTCACTTCCGATAGGCAACTAAATAGGCGACGTGTTTGTCATCTGAAACGACAACACAAAACGTATGAGATACGTGTACAAACAATTCTATAAACAAACACCAAAACTGAAATTTGGGTTTGTAAAAGAATTACCAAACAAAATTAAAATAAACTCTTATCCCTTTAAATATCAATACGGTTGATATTAAAAGGATTGAAACGATTCTTATTGAATACCAAAACGGTTGGTATCAACAAGAAAATAAAATAAAAATTAAAACTGTTTGGAATTTATTCTTTGTAATTCAATTTCTAATATAATTTAGAATTGAAAACAAGAAAGCATTATTCCTTATAAAAATAAATAATTGTATTAATCAATACACGAAAGAAACAACAGAGTATCGGTTAAGATTGTTGGTTTCCGTGTACGAAATAACAATTAACAATAATTAAAGGACTAAACAATAATTAATCAAAACCAGTGTAATCTTTATTAATTTCCAAATGGAATACAATAAACTGATTACAACATGTAGGTACTGAAAAGTAATTAAAAGAAACTGCCGGACTGGAAATTATAAACTTAACAGCCGGACTGTTCTGTTTTAAATTTAAAGTACATGACTGAATTGAAACTATTCTAATTACAGAATTAAATTACAGAATAGTAATTACAGCAAAAAAAAAAAAAAAACAGAACTTTAAAGTAATTACAGAATAGTACAAACTGGACAGAATTGAAAAACTGGACAGAATTGAAAACTGGACAGAATTGAAAAACTGGACAGAATTGAAAACTGGACAGAATTGAAAAAACTGGACAGAATTGAAAACTGGACAGAATTGAAAAAACTGGACAGAATTGAAAAACTGGACAGAATTGAAAAAATAAAAACTGGACAGAATTGAAATAATAAAAAACTGGACAGAATTGAAAATAAATAAAAACTGGACAGAATTGAAAATAAACAAGACGAGACTACTGTTAACAGTATGCCCTTAACCGATATTCGCCCAACCACCTTAAGGTTTCTGGTTGCGTTGGCGCTTCGATCCCAAGGTACAACGTCTCTCGGAAGACTCGCCGGAAACTGGCGACGAGTCTAAGTCGAGCTGTTGGTGGGTGGTTCTCTCTGGTCTAATATGCTATGAATAAAAAATTATATGCAGCTTTTAGAGAGAAGGAGATACTGATTTTGAATGTCTGAAATGTGAAGGGATGGCTGCCTCTTTATAGAGAATTCTGAAACCGCAGAATTGAATGTGGTCATTTAATTCTGGGAGTTAAATCCCCAGAATCCGCCTCCATTACTGCTGGAGTTTCAACCTTTCTGGAACTCTAGGGACTGCTCTTGCAAATATGTAAAAGTCCCTTTTCAGATTTAGTACAAGACCCAAGACCCAAGACCCGAGACAAATCCCAAATCCCGCATCCCGCATCCCGAGACCCGAGCGAGCGCGCGCGTGTGTGGTACACACTAACCCACTCATGGGTATATGGACTTAATTAGTTTACCAACTACATGGGATGGGTTTGTATATATAGAGTGAAAATCAACCTTGATTTTCCAATGTGGGATAACCCTTATGGTTTATTCCCACTCTCTACCCCATTTTCCAGATTTCGGTTTTTTCCTCTTTCGAGTACCAACATTCGAGTCCAATTATCATTCACACCATTCCTCCGAATTGGTCATGCGATATACTGTTGCGAAGCTCGTCGCACGAGCTACTCAAACGCATAGAGTATGGCCTCAGAAAAACTGAGGAGTCGCATTAAAAATTGACTCAAAGTTGGTCCCTGACCACTTTGGAAAAACATGTTTAAACTACATGTTTTTTCCCATTTTTCCAACAAGTTTCTGTCAAAACGAATATTAATCAAATGGAGAGTGTATAACTTGGGAAATCAATGCATTATATTTTCGAGGCTGGATTTTTCCACTGCAATTTATCTGTTTCCACACTCAAACCGTAATTTTTTTTACGAACCGTAAGTCAAATTTACGGACCGTAAGTCAGATTTACGGTTTAGGTGTAAAATTACCAAATTGCCCATGCGTTGGAAAAACAGTGTAATTTTTCCAGAGAGGTTGGCCGATCGGTTGGCCAACCTCTCTGGAAAAATTACAGAGTGCTGATCAACCAAATGCAGTCTAGATTTTAAGCTATAAGACAACTGTAACTAGCAAGACGGTTACGCTGGAAAAATGAACTTGCTACTACACATTCAAATTAGTTGCAAGTTAAGAAAAGCTCTGGAGAAATGCATATTTAGTACATGTAAGTCCATCAGAAGTTTTATTCGTTTATGCTTATCAGGTTTCATCCATGGAAATGGTTGGTGCATTTGGTTATAGTGCTCCTGAATTTGCATTATCTGGTATATACACAGTTAAAAGTGACGTTTACAGCTTCGGGGTGGTGATGCTGGAGTTGTTAACAGGTCGGAAACCTCTTGATAGGTAAAAGTCCATCTCACGATGCTTAGTAGATCATTTCAGTTTTCTAGTTTTACTCTTTTTTTTGGAACAAATCAGAAAAGAGTAAACAATATAGTTAGGTCCTTATGGATTGTGTTTTTTACTTTATTTTCTTAGCTCGAGGGTAAGAGCAGAGCAGTCGCTGGTAAGATGCTTAGCAGAGCAGTCGCTTGATTCTTTGTCAAAAATGGTTGATCCTTCTCTAAATGGCATGTACCCTGCCAAGTCATTATCACGTTTTGCGGATATCATTGCCATTTGTGTCCAGGTAACTTGTTTTTAAGTTTTTTCTTGCCAGTGAAACATTCCCATAATGCCGAAATTGACGCAAATACTCACACAAGATGCGCATAGAAAAGAGAAAAAAATGTTATAATATTTTCAAGTGTAAGCGATCTTTAATCTTACATTAGGATTCTTTTTCCCCCCTTACCGATAAATCTGTGGAAATGTGGTTTTTAGTGTATGTGATCTTCTGGATAAATAAGTTCGGAATTGTAACTTTCAAGGGTACAATTTCCTTGCGGAAGTTGTGAACTACGATTTCCAGTATTGGGATCTGCATTGCTGTTTACTTAACCTTTGCACATGTGCTAATGTAGTATTATATCATATTTCAAAGTATAATATTGGGATCAGGATTTTGTTATTTATAATTTTAATCTGTGATGCAGCCCGAACCCGAGTTTCGGCCGCCAATGTCGGAAGTGGTACAATCACTAGTTCGGTTAATGCAAAGGGCCAATGTTGTTAAAAAGCGACCAAGTGATGATTCGGGTTTTATGTACAGAACTCCCGATCTTGATACACCCGAGACATCATATTAATACCTGGATATTTTGGGAGTCTTGCAATTTTGTTTAGGGTTACTAAGATCGAACGGGGTAGATGGGTTTAAGGTATACAGATCGTTTCCCTCGGCCATTAAAGGTTCACCTTGATTATCAAACTTATTAGCAGTTGTAGCCATTGAAGAAGCCATCATAGAAGGAGACCACATCGGATTATGTTGTTTTATTAAAGCTGCTATTCCAGCTATATGAGGGGTTGCCATGCTTGTTCCAGATAATAACGCAAAATTACTCCCTGGTAGATCACAAAAACTAGTAATAAGTTAATATGGGTTAAATTGCTAACATATTTTCCAAGGGAAACTATACTTTCAGGATTGCCGTAGAAGAAACAAATGTAGGGTCTTTTTAGCTATAAATTTGAAGGAAATAAACTGGTTTTTGGAGTTAACGATGATTATGAAAAATTGTTTCTTAATAGTAGATCACAAAAACTAGTGTTGAAAAGCTTTCAGGAACTAATATTTCACCCCACGATATTTTTGGGATTGGCACAGATGAAAGAAATTTAGATACGCTTGGTTGCAAACATTAAGCAAATAACCTGGTTTTCTTGAATTTAAGGGAAAAGGTGAATTAGCTATTAGCATTTTGAGGCTGAAATAACAAGAAAACGTGAGGTTTTACGTTAGCGAACTAAATTCAATTTAGCTTTTAAGCGAATATACAATTCTTGAAAGCTGTAACGGAATAAGGTCTTGTTGACTGCTGTTTAATTTTATTGAATTGAAGCTCGAGTGTGTTTGATTAATCAGCTTAAATCTGATCTTTCTGGTTTCTTGTCTTGAAATAGCTAAAAGCTACAAGCAAGATGAACCCAATTTTTCTTCTCAACCTCTTGAAAGCTGCCTATTTCCTTAAAAGCTACAACCAAACTAGTAATATCAAAATGTCAAAAGGGTAGATAAACTAATATAATGCCGCGAAAGCTATTTTTCTGGACTGTTTAAAAGAAAGATATATAAGGTATGTTTCTTTGCAAATTATAGAAGGTAAGCCAGTATTGTAAAATTAGGGAAGAAGATGGATTAGCTTCCAGCTCTTTAAGTTTGAAAAAAAAGGCCACGTTTGAAGTTGATCAACCAGATGCAATCTAGCTTTCAATCCAAACAGTTCTTAAAATTTGCAAGCAAACAAGGTCTTGCTGGTTACAGTTGTCTTATAGCTTAAAATCTAGACCGCATTTGGATGATCAGCTCTCTTTAATTTTTCCAGAGAGGTTCGCCGATCGGTCGGCCAACTTCTCTAGAAAAATTACACTGTTTTTCCAATGCAGGGGCAATTTGGTAATTTTACACCTAAACTGTAAATCTGACTTACGGTCTGTAAATTTGACTTACGGTTTGACTACAAGTCCAACTTTAAATTTGACTTACGGTTCATAAAAAAAAATTACGGTTTGAAAGTGAAAACAGATAAATTGCAGTGGAAAAATGCAGCCTCAATATTTTCATTATCCTACTTCTCTTCTTTAAAGTGGACACACGCATACATATGTGAACAGTAAAAAGCTATGGAAAAAAACCACTGCAGATAAAATGGATAAATCCTACATATCTGCCATAATACATATTATTTACAAGTATAGCTGCGTTGCTTCATTCGTATAGGTATCATCTATTATAGCTTATAAATGCATCAATAAATAACCACCTGTGAGTGCTTTTATGCTTCAAATTCTTTTCTTTCAACTTAAAATTGAAGATTTAGTTATGGTTAGAAATAAACTTTTTAACTTGAGCCATTGATCTTTAGTTAATAATTATTTAATTGAAAGTATTAATCTAATTCACAAATTATGTTTCGCAATTTTAGAATGCTCTATGGATGTAAATCACCAGAATTTCTCGAATTCATCATTGAGGAGGTAAATGATTTAATCATTTTAAGAAAAAGTAAAGTTTTTAATCGGACTATAAATTAAATCGAGAGACCTATAAGTATGTTTGACCATTAAAAAGTGGGTGAATTAATACAACAAATAATGTCCAATAGTTACCACTTTTAAACTTATATTACTCATAGCTACCTCCATAAGTTTATATTGGTATCACTTTTTAATTATTTACTTTATTTACCAAAACACCATACAAATATTTCTTAAAAAATGGAAAAAAAACACATAAAATTATATAAAATGCAAAAAATCTCAAAATAAATGAAAAAAATGAAAAAAAATTGTAAAAATTAAAAATAATGTATTTTTATTAAAAAAATCATAAAAAATCACAAAAAATAAAAATAAAATAAAAAAAATCACAAAGAAAATAAAAAAAATCATAACAAAATTATAAAAAATCAAAAAATCACAAAAAATCACAAAATTTTTAAAAAATTACAAAAAAAATAAAAAAATTTATAAAAAATCAAAAAAATCACAAAATATTATAAAAAATCAAAAAATCACATAAAATTATAAAAAATCAAAAAAAATCAAAAAAAAATTAAAAAAATCACAAAATTATATAAAAATTTTTGAAAAAAATCACAAAAAAAATCACTTTTATTGAACTTTATGCACTTTCGACTGTACTAGATGCACTTTCGACTGAACCAGATGCACTTTTAGGTGAACTATATGCACTTTTTTTAGTTGAACCAAATGTACGTTTTACAGAACGATATGCACTTTTATTGAACTAGATGCACTTTTGTCTGAACCATATGCACTTTCAGCTGAACCACATACACTTTTAGCTGAACCATATGCACTTTCAGCTGAACCATATGCACTTTCAGTTGAATCAGATGCACTTTTAATTGAATCAGATACATTTTTAACAGAACTATATGCACTTTCTACTGTACTATATTCATTTTCGACTAGACTATATGCACTTTTGACATAACTATATGCACTTTTGACATAACTATATGTATTTTCCACTAAATTAGATGCACTTTAAGATAAACCATATATACTTTCAGCAGAACCATATGCACTTTTGGCCGAAGTATATGCATACTCACTTTTATTGAACTATATTTACTTCCGACCGAATTGTATATTTCTTGTAATTTTTTAAAAAGTTTATGATTTTTCCATTTTTTTATAATTCTTTTATAATTCTTTTTTTGGTGATTTTTTCCATTTTTTATGATTTTTATACTTTTTTGTGATTTTTGTTATTTTTTAATAATGTTTTGTGATTTTTTGTGATTTTTTATATAATTTATTATAATTCTTTTGATTTTTTATAAGTTTTTGTCATTTTTTATATTTTTTTTTGATTTTTAGGTATAAAAATGTTATATTGACAAAAAAAATTATATATATTTTTTGTAATTTTTTAAAAAGTTTGTGATTTTATTCATTTTTTGGGATTTTTGGTAATTTTTTAAATTTTTTATAATTTTTATACTTTTTTTATGATTTTTGTATTTTTTAATAATTTTTGGTGATTTTTTATAATTTTTGGTGATTTTTTATATTTTTTTTTTGATTTTTTGTGATGTTTTAAATATTTTTTTTGTTATTTTTGTTATTTTTTATTTTTTTTTGTGATTTTTATTATTTTTTTGTGTTTTTTTTAATTTTGTTGTAATTTAAAACTATTTTTTTGGGTTTGTAGAAAGATAAAATATATCTATTATATTTTGGTTTGTATGACAATTTAGTAAATAAACTAAATAATTAAAAAGTGATATTTATGAGAAATGTGAACTTATCAAGATATTTATGAGGAATATAAGTTGTTATGATGTACCTATAAGAGAATTAGCCCTTAATACAAACATCTAGACTGCTAATGATTGAATAACCCCTCAAGTTACTATTACACTATACTTTCTGTCTAAATTGGTAATATTAAAAACATGTAGTAGCTAATCTATAATGTTCATAAACAGTATGACCAAATTGAAACATGCTTGAAACTTTTAGAGTGAATGTGTAATACCGTTGTAATTGGTTAGATTCTCTACAATAGTTTTGTTAAATTTCTCTCGTTAAATAGTGGTACAAATGTACGTTAAAAACCACATACAGTAAAAACCCCTTTAAATTAATATCGTTGGGACCGAAAATATTTATTAATTTAGAGAGTTATTAATTAATGGATACATTAATTTTTATCATTTTGAATAATTATTAATTTATGATTTTGTAGGGACCAAATATTTAAATAAGGATATTTCAATTTTTATTATCTTATTAATTTATCGAAATTTACGATTTTTTACACTGATACCAAGTTAGGCCCGAAGAAAATTATTATTTTAGAGAGATTATTAATTTAATTAGTATTAATTTTGGAGGTTCTATTGTATGTTTTAAATCTTAACCAGCATTAAGTCTCATGCTAGTGTCTTTTTCTTAACAAAGTTATCTAATAGTATTTTATAATGAATAATTGATTCGGAAAAAGAATATTATTATAGTAAATAAGAAAGAAAAAGAGAATATGTTAATTTTCCTTTAATGTCGGGTTTAGGCTTTGTTTGTTTTGGTTTAAAATTGGTGTAAACAAATATTTACTAGTAAAATAGATTTTTTGGGTGATTGATTTAATAAAAAATATGTTTTTTTGGTAAATTTTTCCCACATGTCCAAAAAAAATTAGGGGAAAGAATTCCACCGCAAATAAAGTTGGAAACACTTTAGAGAGACACCCTATATATTCTTTCTAATATTAGTATCGAAACTATAATTAATTATAAGTATTCTCTTTCAAAAATACTTAATAATTAATCCAATTCCACATATTTGCTCTGTCTATTTCGAAACTCTGAATGAATAAACTGATATACAAAAGGAAATATTTAATCCCAATGAATAACAAACTCTATCTTTCTAATTTTTCAAATTTAATTGTCTCTAACTGGTCAAGTTGACCGATCATGCTGATAGAATAAGTTATCCGATCAGCTGTCTGTTTCTAGAACATCTGCTTCGCGGTTTGTGCTTTGTTGGCTCGTTGTGCCTCACTGGACTTGTACCAGACTTCATGTAACACTCTTCTTGCTAACTTCATCTTCTTTTCTTCGTTTTTGACCATCTTGACTTCCCCATTTTCGCTCGAGTTTTGTTTCCCTTCATTTCACGTCAAAATCACCACATTTACCTGAAAACCCCAAATAAGTGCTAGTAATCTGGAAAAACCTAAAATTAATGCATAAACGCATAAGTACGCCTTAATTAGCTCATAAACTCGTCTAAGATGTCACTTTTCACCCAAATAATATAGTATTTTGCGGTCTAATCGGGTTTACTTCGACAAGGTTTTGATTAGTCACATTTTCTATGGTTAGTTTCCCCGCTAGTGTACTAACTATTATCTACTCCTTTGTACTTAAAGTTTTCTACACATAGTTTTTTTTTGGCAATATTTTGACAAGACACATGTTTCATAGTCAGTTTACATGCACTCACAAAGTGTTTCCGCCTTTATCATTGGACAACATTAATTTTCTCATCATAATACTTGAGAATGACAATGCTTTAAGAAAAAAATTATTTGTGTCATTGATGTGTCCCGTCACCGATGATCGTCATCATATATGACAATATTTCTCTATTTTCTGGTGGAATTGGTGTGCTACCACTTCCAATACAAGAAAATGTGTATGTTGTTATCCTGACAATTTTTGTATAGTGTTCGAGTGGGGTCGTTGTATACGAAATTCTTGTAGGAAGATTTATAACATCCCCCGGGGGGGGGGGGGGGGGGGGGTTCCACACACGCACACACTTTGCTCACAGAGGTCCAATATACCCCTTTCAACTCATATCCATACTGAAAGGTCAACCAAATAGTATGGTTAGTTATTGGTGTATATTAATAGACATTACTATTTAAATCTCCTTGATGTGAGATAATTCACATGTGCATAAATCCTAACAATCTCCCCCTCACATGTGAATCCACATTGAGCCAGCTCCCACTCAAATCTCGGTTCTCTACTCCACTCTCTACCATTTATGTCGTCATACCACTAAGTACAGTCTAATAGCCCGCATCCATCATCGTTGGGGAAGCAGACCCAACGGAATACCGGAACAGTCATCGCTGTTCCCGAGAATGTCTTACACGGGACCACAAAGAGGAGTCTACCCGAAGAAAGTATTCTTCGGCTCTGATATCAATCGTAGAGAGAGTTATCACATTGGGGGACGGTCCACACACGCACACACTACGCTCACACGGGTCAAATATACACATTTGAACTCATATCCATACTAAAAGATCAATCCACTAGTATGGTAAGTCATTGGTGTATATTAATGATCATTACTTTTCAAATCTCTTTAATGTGGGACAATTCACATGTGCATAATCCTAACAAATCTTTCACCAATAATTTTTTTTTACTAGTAAAGATAGGACGAAGTCATGACCTACAGTAGAGTTCTAGCAAACTTTATCCATCGTGTGAAATCCCTTTGGATGGTTTTCATATGTATTTTTTGGGTAAGTATTCATCTATACTTTTTTATATAAATTGGTGGATAAACCCACTATTTCATTAATAATGAATGGTCGTAACGGCCTTATTATATCTTAAATCAACTTGAAAAAAATGAAAACTTCAAATAATCAAAAACTTATATTTTAGTGCTAAGAAAAAAAATATCAGGCTTTCATCCGTTTTTCTACGCGCTTTAGCAATTTACTGTAATTTTTCCAAATCTTGTGGCAGCAATTACGGATCTTCTTGTTATTGATGATCTTTAATAAACAAACTCCATAGTAGCCGGGAAGGCTGTTTTGACACTTTTGTGACCGTCGATCATATCAAGGTCAGTTTGTTTGGAATCAAAATCTTGGTCTCACTTTGATTTTAGACTGAACGGAAGCTTTGATACTGCACCCAATCGTGCAACGAATCGTATGTTTGGTTGGAAAAAACGCGGATAGCTCAGTGGAGAGCGACAACACACCAAAACATGATCAATCAGATCTAACCTTGGGAAGCCCACCCATAGGTCACAGAATCGGAGAGGCGGAAAGTATTAGATGTACTCCTTTTAGACAAGATGAACATACCGTTGAAAGGGGGAGAAAAATGGGAGAAAGAAAAGAAAAAAAATCCGAAAAATAGTATAGATCCGAAGAGGAAGGGACAATCGGAATATCATGTTATGAAGCCTAGGGGTAGAGGGGCGCTGAAGCACCACCCTACCCCAAGGCGACCATGGCTAGGGTTAGGAGCAAACAGAGTCTTTATTTTAGAGAGAGAATTACTGGAGTACTAAGAACTACTAAATTTCTAAATAAGTATTCATCTATACTTTAATACTGCTACATGCCCCATTATGTGAGGCCAAATTTACGTTTTTGTAGGTCTTTGAAAAGTCATTACTGTCATTGTGGGAATTGGACAAGAACAAACTCTATTTTCTTCATCATGCATGGTTTATATCAAAGAGATTTGAAATTTTTTATTAAATTATTGGTCGTGTCGGATAAGGTTTATTCATTAGTATTTCCTATAACAAACGGCACTCTAGTTTTCCCAGTTGGAGATGATAAAAGAAAATTCTTATAAAATTTAAAATTTAATTTTGGAAAACATTTTAAACAGAACACTTTGTGAGGTTTTAGTATTTTAGTAAATTTTATGGAGTCTTTCTCATGTATGTCATTTCTTCACATAAAGAATGTACACCTGAACTGCAACTGAAGCATGAAGGACGAATTAAATAATGAACACTAAGCAATAATTACTCGCTATGAATTAGTCAACTTTTGGTAAAAACAGTACAAGTTTTGGTATGCAAGTTTGTTGCTAACATAGGTGACGAATTTGCCTTCAATGTATTGTTGGAAAACATGCATTGTATATGGGTGTTTCGAATAGTTACAAGACCAACTTTGAGTCAAAATTACATGTGGCAACGTTGAGATTTTGATACCGTGCTCAAAGCGTTTGAGTAGCTCGTGTGACGAGCTTGGTAACGGTATATTGCATGACTTATTCGGAGAAATGGTGTGAATACTAATTGGTCTCAAAATTTGTTATTTTGTATTTTGTAGTCTTAACATTTATACACTAAAAAATTACATAAAAATCGTTGACGCATCATAGATGACTCCCATCCGAACGTGCTTTTTTCTCGCACGGAAGTGTCATACGAGAATGACAGCAGTTTAGTAAACATGCGGGACGTTACCCGGATTATCGAATCGAGGGACGGATTTATGGTAGGATTAAATTATTATTTTCGAAAGGTTTAAATAACTTAAAGCTTTACTATTTGGGTGAATCGTTCTGTCACTAGGAGATGACTTTTTAAGATTTAAAACATCTCAACATTTTAAATTTTAGTGTTATTAATCCTAATCATACAACCACATTTGAAGTTGTGGGGAATAAAACTAACGAGTCGGAAAGGGTGATTAATCCAAACATGCAACTACACGTTAATTTAATTCAAATTATAGGCTTAATGTTTGCTTTCTTACTAAGACTCCCTAAATTATCAACCTTTGGTTGCTCTTTTCATACAAGTCGCGTTGTTTCATCAGATCAATGCTTTTAACTGCAAAAACACAAATAATAGCGAATCATGTTGGAAAACACAAAATTAACTAAATAACGCATAAACATCAATAATTAATTATAAACTCTCCTAATTATATTCAAATTAACACAAAAAATATATCATTTTATGGTCTAATCATACCCGCCAACTAGCTCAATGCTCGTCTCGAACGTTGTAAGCAATAAAGATGTTTCACTAAGTTTGTCCAATTTTTTTATTTTTCCTTTTTATTTACTAACTAGTTTGAAATCTAAAAACAATAAAAAAAATCCTAACCCACTTTCGTAGGAATCACGGTTGCATTTAGCGATTCCACAAGCCGTTAAACCTCTAACATACTAAAATGATGAGTTTTATCATGACAACACACATAAACTTCTATAGTTAGTCTCTGTGTTTTTTAAAAATATTCCATACTTAATCTATCAAAGTCCATATCATTTATAAAGACTTCCCAAACATAGAAAATTCGAATAAAACAACTAGTGGTGTAGAAAAGTTTGAAAATGTCTGTATGCTCCCTCCAACTAGTTTTGTAACACGAATAAACAAACATTTTATTGATACAGAAAAAACATAAATATAAATGTCACTTAAAAATGCATAAGTTTTTGTTTTCTCACTTTTTGAATAAACATTGCAGAACTAGTTTTGATTACTTATTGGGTTACTAATTATACTATACCATTAATTGACGATTTTATATTTTCTCTCTTATTTTCAACTTTCACTAATCATTCAATAAGTTTTGTTTTGTTTTGTTTTGTTTTTCCTTACTTTTCAACTACATGCGCTTGCATTTTATAAAATATTTATGTATAACAGAGTGCATGCGAATACTAGAGGATTGTTATTTCATCTCCGTTTACCTTCTTTTCAGTACGCTGGAGGTTACGCAATCATATCCTAACCTATTTACCGTCACACACGTCCTCTTGCTCCATCATATTGGTCTCGTAATATCATGGTGTCATGTCAAGGTATATAATGTATGATTGCAAAAAGAAATATTTAAGCAAAGTTTACATGTTTTTCTCCTTTTTGCTCGTTTTTTTCAATAATTTATTTCACTACCTCTTTCTAAAAATAATAATAAATTAAGCACGGTAGTACAATCAGCTTGAAATGTTAAGATAAACATTCGTGTAAGAAAAAAAAGTAAACTCTCATACAATTGTTTATTTATTTCTCTAAAATATTTGTCATTTGTTTTCCTGCATTTGTAAGGCTTTACATAAATACATAAACTCAAGCATTAGCCACACAAAATTTCCTAAAAGTCTAATTTTCTCATTTGTTAGTTTCCAATAACTAGTCCACAATCAACTAAGACTACTTTAAGTACGTTATTTGCAGTTTATTTGAAAAAGAACTGGGATGTGTTAAGTATATATAACTGCCAAATAAACATATCAAATTTTTTCAAGCCCTTATCTACCTACAGACACAATCATGTGGATTAATGCAAATTGAGTCTCATGCGAGGGTTTGACAACTCAATCGAAAATATTTAAATCTAGAAATTCTAGTCCAAGCCAACACTAGTGCAAAAAAGGTGTAAAACAAGAAAATAAAATCTGATCTGAACACAAAAAATATTTGTAAAATTAATAAAAATTGGTGTTCATGGATTAAATACACCTACGTGTGTAATGTCGAATGAGATATTAGCTACTTGTCAGAAGATGTCGCATGACAACCACATCATTCTCTGATTAGTGCTAACTTATGAGCGGTCTCAATTAATTCTCCACTAAATTCCCCGTGTCTACTACAACACTAAACAAAAGCATAAAAAGGCAAATGTAGAAGAAAATTTTCAAATATAATAATAACTTAGTAAAAAATCTCTCGAGTTAGAGATATAAATAAGATAAACATATGGGGCTTTTGACATGGAAAATCTGTTAGATTACGCATATAATCCCACATCAAAGAAATATGATAATGGATGTCCACATATATACATCAATGACTCACCATACTATTGGGTTGACCTTTTAGTATGGATATGAGTTCGGATGTGTATAGTGGACCTGTGTGAGGGTGTGAACCGCCCCCCGATATGATAAATCTCCCTACATATGGTATCAGAGCCAAAGGAAGACGTTCTTCAGGCAGACTCCTTTCTACGGTCCCGTGTAAGACGTTCTCGGAAGCCGCAATGACCGTTCCGGTGTTCCGTTGGGTTCCCTTCCCCAGCGATGTGTGACTCAATCGACTGTTACCATTGGAATTCATTCACCCAATGATAGATGCGGGCTACTAGACTGGACTTAGTAGCATGACAGCTTAAATGTAGAGAGTGGAGTAGAAAACTGAGTTTGAGGGGGAGCCAATCGACGTGGCCTATATGTGTGGGGGAGATTGTTAAGCTACACATATAATCCCACATCAAAGTGATATGAGAATAAATGTCCACATATATACATCAATGACTCACCATACTATTGATTTGACCTTTTAGTATGGATATGAGTTCGGTGATATATATTTGACCCCTATGAGCGCAGTGTGTGCGCGTATGAAACGCCCCCATACGTGATAAATACCCCTACAACAATTTGTTGAAAGTTGACTTTAATTCATATTTGTATTATGGTTTTATCCCACATTGGTTAAGTGTAGGAATAAGCCTATTTCTTAGAGTTATAATAAGGATTCATTTATCCCATATTGGTAAGGTGAAGGAATGTGTCTAGGCTATGAGTTATAAATAAGCTCTTATTGATTCATTATTCCTTACACCAAATAGCAGTAAGTTTTACTAGAGTTGTAATTGTTGAACCATGGGGTTCAATAATTGATTTTAATTATAAGTTTGATTATGTTTCAATGATTTTATGATTTCTCTATTTCGATGATATAATGCTTTGTCTTTCCAAAAATAGAAAATGTATATTTCCGCATGTCAGAAAGATAGAGTAATCAAATACGAAGCCAACGGTTCAAGCGAAACCAAAATCGGAGCTAAAACGAAGAAGTTACGAGCATTCGAAGTAAAGTGGAAAAACTGGAAATTGCCAGAAAACGACCGATCATTTTTGGTCCAAATTCTTCCAGAGAGGTCGTTATAAAAACGACCGGTCGACTGTAGAAAACGACCGATCGTTTTCTACAGATTCAAAAACGACCGGTCGAAATGCAGAAAATGACCGATCGTTTTTCTGCAGAATTCAGAAACAGCTTTTTAGCTTTTTTTAATAAGTAGCTTTAACCATTGGATAAAACCCTCAACCCATACCCAACGGTCATAATACAAAAACAGACATTTTGGTCTACAAAAACAGCCCAATCCCTCTCCCAAGATATTCATTACATCATCCTTCAATCTCTCTCCATCCTACACACTTAAAATTACCATTGGTGAGAAAAAGCTCTAAAAGAGAGAAAGCGATACAAGCTCAAATCAAGATCGAACATCATCAAATATCACAAATTAGCTTATTTAGAAGCAATCAAATTGTGAGTGTTGTTTTATTTTCGATAAATTTGTAAAAGAGCAAATTATAAGCTCATTTGTGAGTGAGTGTTTGGGTAGAAGCTTTTAAGCCAAAGTGTTGGTTAAAAGTTTCAGGTTAAACACTTGGGTACTCATATATTGAGGGGGAGTCGTTGACTCGTAAACGTGTTCGCTTGCACTTGTATCAAGAGTAGGAACCTCGGGTAGAGGGTGAGCAAATCGTTTTGATTAGCTCGCATAGGAATTGTAAAATTGGAAAGAAAATTTTAGTGAAACACTCGGTAGCACGAATACCGAGGAGAGGACGTAGGCGGGTTTGCCGAACCTCTATAAATATTGGTGTCAATCTCTTCCCTTATTATTACTTTCCGCATTCCTTATTATTGCTTATTATCTTGCTTGCGTATAGTATTCCTAGCATTTCATTAATTTTTGTTAAACGCTTAAGTTTAGAATTGCTATAGTTGGGTTGTTAGTTGCACTATTTTTAATTAGACGAAAAACACTTAAAACCTTATTCAACCCCCCCCCCCCCCCCCCCCCCCTCTCCTCCTCTCTAAGGTTTAGCCACACGGGCCAACAATTGGTATCAGAGCCAAGGCTCTTGCATATAAAAATCTAGCGATTTAAGAGTTTAGATCCCGATGGCTAACATGCTTAATTTCACTTCCGGTATTGCTTCATCGCCCAATACTCCACCATTTTTTGATGGGGTAAATTATTCATATTGGAAGGATAGGATGAGTATGTTTTTGCAAAGTTATAATATTAAACATTGGATGAGCATAAAAGTAGGATATTCCGCACATACATCCGAAAATAGCGAAAATCCAATCCCCGTAGAGGAATTAAATGACGCTCAACTAGAAGCCTACTCTACTAACGCTAAAGTAATGTACGCTATTGTCTGTGCCGTTTCCCCTAACGAGTATAACAAAATTTCCGCTTGTAAAACGGCTAAGGGTATGTGGGATAAGTTAGTGGTTATGCACGAGGGAACTAACCAAGTTAAGGATTGCAAACTCCAACTTTTAGTTCATGACTACGAGCTTTTTAAGATGAGCGAGGGAGAAACTATTTCCGATATGCTTGCTAGATTTACCACTATTACTAATGGATTAACATCTCTTGGTAAGTCTTTGTCATGTGAGGAAATGGTTTCAAAGGTGATTCGGAGCTTACCGAAGGAATGGGAACCAAAGGTCACCGCAATTCAAGAGGCACACGACATGAAGACATACACTCTTGATGCATTGACAGGTTCACTCATTACTCACGAGATCACCCTCAATAGTCACAATCCAATCTCGAAAAAGAAGGAGATAACTTTCAAAGGAACAACTTGTGACGAAAGCGATGAGCTATCAGATGACGAGAAAAATTCAACGCAAATCATTCGAATCGTGAAGAAAATACTAAAGCTTAAAGGCAAATGCAAACATAAAGGTAAATCGTCAAATACTTCAATTATTTCTAACGATTTTGTTTGCTATGCTTTTGGCAAGGAAGGACATATGGCGAGAGATTGCGTCAAGAATCGCAAGAGCAAAGGCAAGAAGAAAATATTCTCTTCAAGCTCTAGCGATAGTTCCGACCAAGACGAAGTCGGTCATGTTGCTTGTTATGTGGCCATGGAAGACAACAATGAACTTAGCCAATCGTCTTCAAGTGAAAGTGAAAGTGAAACCGGTGAGGTAAATGATCTATCCTACAATGATTTACTTCATATGTGTGATGTTTACTCTAAAAGGTTTCCTAAACTTTCGAAAAAGTTGAATCTCTTAAAAGGATAAATTCTTCTCTCAATGAAGAAATAAGATCCTTGAAAAGAGATAAAATTGAAAATGAGTAGATGACTTATTCCGACATCGTCATTTGCTTTACATGATGTAGATGACGAAAAGGAAGACTTGAAAGATAAAAACAATGATCTCGTTATTCAAAACAAGTCTTTACAAATCGAGATCAATTTTCTTAAAAATTAAGTCTCTAGACTTGCCAAAACTCTTTGAAAATCACCTTCTTTAGATTGCGACTTAGTAGAAAATTTTGAAGAATTAAAGGATGCTTTCAATAAAGTTAAAAGCAAAAATAAGGTTTTGAATTCTCATGTTTTTGACTTAAATGACAAGGTCAAGCTTTTAGAAACCAAGAATGAAACTTTGAAAAATAAAAACAATGATCTTGTCATTTCCATTGAAAAACTTGATTTAACAAGTTCAAAGTTTTCTAAAGGTAAAACCGTTTTAGATAACATTTTGAGTTGTCAAAAAGATTTCAATGATAAGAGTGGTTTAGGTTATGATTGCATTAGTTCTAATTCAAGCAAAACCCACTTCGTCAAAGCCTCTAACATTTCTATAACTCCTACTCCGCCTAAACAAGAGGTTGTCTTTACTAAAGGGAGTTCTTCTAAGACTTTTCAAAAATCGTTGAATGATAGAAAAGGTTTAGGTTTTCAAACCAAATTGGATACTTCGAAAAACTTTTCCAAAACGTCGTATAATTCTCGTTATGCGAAAAAGTTTAAGCATTGTGTACATTGTAGTAGAAATGAGCACATTTCTTCTAGATGCCCTTATCGTTTTCATGTTAGTAGAAGCGATTTGAAATGGGTAGTAAAGACCAATGTCACTAACAATGTCGGACCCAAAAGAAATTGGGAACAAAAAGACAAATCTCGTGTTGTAGGTATCTCTATCCAAAAGGAGAAAATCAACAATTGGTTGACAACACCGGTTACGTTCGTGGAAGTCAAGAAAATCGACTCCACCATAAAAAATGACGTACCATTGATCGACAAAAGTGGAAGGCATACCAACAAATGGTACCACTTATTTGGACTTGGAAACACTCAATGCAAATGCCATTAGAGAGCGGACTCGACATCACATATTCGGTATACTCTACTCTATAATATTTACATATATGTGATTAGTTGGGGCATATGCATCATATTAACATTTTTCATGTTTATGTTTCTCTTTGAAAACCCTCCACATAACCCCAAATTATTTTTATTTATTGCATTTTGATAATGCAAAAAGGGGAGAAAAATGATATTTAGAGAAATGTGATTTGTTCAAATGGAGGAGATATATTTTATTGTAAAATCATCATTATTTTGTCATAATCAAAATGGGGGAGATTGTTGAACCATGGGGTTCAATAATTGATTTTTATTATAAGTTTGATTATGTTTCATTGATTTTACGATTTCTCTATTTCGATGATATAATGCTTTGTCTTTCCAAAAATATAAAATGTATATTTCAGAATGTCACAAAGATAGAGTAATCAAATACGAAGCCAACGGTTCAAGCGGAACCAAAATCGGAGCTAAAACGAAGAAGTTACGAGCATTCGAAGTAAAGCGGAAAAACTGAAAATTGTCAGAAAACGACCGATCGTTTTGGACAAAACGACCGATCGTTTTTGGTCCAAATTCTTCCAGAGAGGTCGTTATAAAAACGACTGGTCGACTGTAGAAAACGACCGATCGTTTTCTACAGATTCAAAAACGACCGGTCGAAATGCAGAAAACGACCGATCGTTTTTCTGCAGAATTCAGAAACAGCTTTTTAGCTTTTTTGAATAAGTAGCTTTAACCATTGGATAAAGCCCTCAACCCATACCCAACGGTCATAATACAAAAAACATACCTTTTGGTCTACAAAAACAGCCCAATCCCTCTCCCAAGATATACATTACATCATCCTTTAATCTCTCACCATCCTACACACTTAAAATCACCATTGGTGAGAAAAAGCTCTAAAAGAGGGAAATTGAAGAGAAAGCGATACAAGCTCAAATCAAGATCGAACATCATCAAATATCACAAATTAGCTTATTTAGAAGCAATCAAATTGTGAGTGTTGTTTTATTTTCGATAAATTTGTAAAAGAGCAAATTATAAGCTCATTTGTGAGTGAGTGTTTGGGTAGAAGCTTTTAAGCCAAAGTGTTGGTTAAAAGTTATAGGTTAAACACTTGGTTACTCATATATTGAGAGGGAGTCGTTGACTCGTAAACGTGTTCGCTTGCACTTGTATCAAGAGTAGGAACCTCGGGTAGAGGGTGAGCAAATCGTTTTGATTAGCTCGCATAGGAATTGTAAAATTGGAAAGAAGATTTTAGTTAAACACTCGGTAGCACGAATACCGAGGAGAGGACGTAGGCGGGTTTGCCGAACCTCTATAAATCTTGGTGTCAATCTCTTCCCTTACTATTTACTTTCGGCATTCCTTATTATTGCTTATTATCTTACTTGCGTATAGTATTTCTAGCATTTCATTAACTTTTGTTAAACGCTGAAGTTTAGAATTGCGATAGTTGTGTTGTTAGTTGCACTATTTTTAATTAGACGAAAAACGCCTAAAACCTTATTCACCCCCCACCACCTCTAAGGTTTAGTCACACCGACCAACAGTAATTGCTCAACTATTATAGTAATATATTTTCCCTTTTCTCTGTGGATTAGTCTAGGGTTTACACACCGTAACCCCTAGAAGACCACGTTAAATCCTTGCCTTTTCTTTTCTTGTCTGTTTGTGCCCTTCTTTTGGGTGTTCTTTATTTAATGTTTATTATTTTCTGCCATTTGTTTGAGCTTCCGCACAAAAAATTGGTATCAGAGCCCAATCTCGATTGGGGCGATTGGAGGAAACTTGAGGTTTGAAGTGGAGAAGTTCGATAGAATTAACAACTTCGGCATGTGGCAGTGCGAAGTTTTATGTGACGACCCAGATTCCCGGAAGGAATTTCTGTGGTGCGGTGTTGTGCGTCAGTCCCACATCACCCAGATATGAGAGTAGTCGTGTGATATATGAGCTTAAAGATCCATTTCATATCAACAAGGCCTTTTAAAGTCGTGTGGCACAATAGCGAGGACGGAACTCCATAGTTAAGCATGCTTAGCTTAGAGTAGTACCAGGATGGGTGACCCCCCTGGGAAGTTGTGCCAAAGCGGACAATATTGTTGATACGGGCGTGGCGGTTCGCTTCGTGGGGCTGGGTCGTTACATTTTAGATGTGCTTAATCAGCAAGATATAGATCTTGTATTTGAGGAGAAGCCCAATACGATGATGGATGAAGATTGGAAGAAGAAGAATAGGTCGGCATGTGGGACGATAAGGTTGTTTTTGGTCAAGGCCGTCAAATACTCGGTTATGAAGGAGATGGACACTCAAGTATCGTGGAAGACGCTTGAACACAAGTACATGACGAAGAATATTGAAAATTGGTTGTACATGAAGAAGAAGCTTTTACATTTCGGGTACGAGCAAGGTATCCCTATGAACGAGCATCTCAATAGGTACAATAAAATTTTAGCTAATTTGCAAAATTTAGATATAGATATTGGAGATGAGTATAAAGCCTTATTGTTGCTAAATTCATTGCCAGAAAAATATGAGCATCTTACCACTTTGTTGTATGGTAAGGATTCGGTAAAATTTGCAGACACGTCGAATGCACTCGTAAATAATGAAAATAGGAAGATGGATGTTACGGGTCATGAATACGACAACGAGGCATTGACCGTTAAGGTTCAAAAACATAAGTCAAAGAATATTTCATGTGATAAGATATAGAAACTCGGTCGTGACGAGTGTTATTACTGCCATAAGAGAGGACATTGGAAATCAGAATGTCATTTGTTAGAAGATGCGAATATTGCTAGCGACGGAGATGATTTGGATGATTATATTTTGGTTAGCTCGAAGGTGCCTATTGGTTGCGATGAATGGGTATTGGATACGGGTTGCTCCTATCACGTGTGTTCTTACAAGGTAATATATTCTAACTTTTGCGAGTTAGATGGTGGTGTCGTTATGTTAGGTAATGGTGATGCTTGTAAGATAGATGGGATAGGGAGGGTTCGTATGAAGTTAGGCGATGGGACTATCAAAGTATTAGGGGACGTGCTTTTTATGCCAGACTTGAAGAAGAATGTGATCTCCTTGGGAATTTTAGAAGGTAAAGGCTACTCAGTTATAATGGAGGGTGGAGTTCTTAAAGTGTGCAAGGGCGGCGTTACGATTTTGAGGGGAGTTAGAAAAGGCAACTTGTATTATCTTGATGGTAGATCAGTTGCAAGTTCTTTTCCTGTAGTTGATAGTTCATTGAAAACCATTATGGAACGTGGACAGTTAGAGCGAATTAGAGAGTCGATCGATGTGAGACAATGAACAATAGTTAATAGACTTGGGATGCAAGTTGAGGGTACTTCATCACCGATGAAGTTAGTTGGTTCGGGTGTATGTGATGACTCGGTTTGTGGTGTAGCAAGGGTAGATTCGACTAGCATTGAGAATCATGTTGATGATTCATTTTGAAAGCGCGTACCCGTTTGTTTGGTTAGGGGATCTATGAGGCTCGCCGATTTGTTTAGTTGTGCACTTCAATTAGTGGATATGAGTATTTCTGTATCATATTCACAGACTCAAAAGAGTTGGGATGGTGCATTTGTTTTGAGATAAATTGAAGACGAAGAGAGTTCCTTTATGAAGTAGCAGACTTGTTTCTTGGTGGAGTTCTCCGAATTAGAAGCTGTTATTAGTAATTGGGTTTTCAAGAGAGATTTGGAGGTTCCTAATGAAGACTAGTTTGACTACAAGGTGTTTTTTTGGACAAAGTGGATTGAACAATTGAAAGATAGTTGCTTCAAGGAGATATTATCTTTATTTGTTAGTCGTTTGTCAATGTGTTTAGCCTTGGTAGCATATAGAGCTTGATATTGTGGCAGCTTATTTGTTTGGTTTTGTTTTGGGATCTTACTTGGCTCAACCCGAGTGGTTTGTTACTGTTGACGATTGGTTAAGGGTCTGTGTACTGACGAAATCCGATGGGATGTTTGTGCAGTTTGTGGTGGGGCATTGGTTCCACGGGAGCATGTTGGATTATTTGGTGTATTGTCTCACTTCTCGAGTAGGTGGTTTGTCTAGATTGCTTAGATACGCTTATGCCATGATAGCTTATAGTAGTAAAGTGGAGTTGCGCTTGTCGGTTTACTACAAGACGAACACCTTATGTGAGACATGGAAAATATTTGGGAAAGAGACTTTTAGGAATCGAGTAGTAGGAATTCACTTGGCTCCAATTAACCTTATTGTTGTTTTATCTCTCAACAATGATAAGAGTATGCGGTTAGTGGCTCGAGTTCCGTTTGCAGATATAAATGGTTTCTTGATTAGTGCGAAGGAGTTTGTTCTTCGGTGGAGTCAAGTACTATTGTATTATGGATTTATATTTTGGAGAGATGATTGCGTGAAACGATATATCATTTGGCGTCATTCTACTACGAGAATGAGCTTTGAGAAGGTTACAAAGTTGCGGTTGGGCATCGAAGGTGATCTTAGTGATATGTTGGGTTCATTTTTGGTCAAGTTCATATAACGTGTAAGCTTGACCAATGTCTCTCGTACTTGAAGTGCCGAAGGGCACATGTTGCAGAGGTTCGGGGATTTTGCATTTGGATTACTATTTCAAGTTGATGAATGGTGTTACAGAATTGAAGCAAGGGTGTAGATTTGTTGAAAGTTGGTCTTAATTCATATTTGTATTGTGGGTTTATCTCATATTGGTTAAGTGTAGAAATAAGACTCTTTTTTAGAGTTATAATAAGGATTGGTTTATTACACATTGCTAAGGTGAATGAATGTGTCTAGCCTAAAAGTTATAAATAAGCTCTTATTGATTCATTGTTTCTTACACCAAATAGCAGTGAGTTTTATTAGATTTGTAATTGCTCAAATATTATAGTAATATATTTACCCTTTCCTCCATGGATTAGTCTAGGGTTTACAAACCGTAACTCATAGGAGACCACGTTAAATACTTGTCTTTTCTTTTCTTGTACGTGTGTGTACTTCTTTTGAGTGTTCTTTATTTATTGTTTATTGCTATTTGTTTGAACTTCCGCACAATAAAATCATATATTAAAACAATTTTTTTAAAAAAATTCTCCCCATTTGTACATGAATTCAACCGTGATGTACCCCATCCCCCAATGATAAGTCTCTATATTTGTACTCCCTCCGTTCCCATTTAATTGTTCACTACGAAACTAGGTGTAATTTTGACCGCTTATAACTTGTATCAAAATTGTCGAAATGATTTTTTTTTTTAAATCTAATCATAAAATTTAACATTTGAACTATATAATCAACTTTTAAAAATTTTCATTCCGACAATTTTGATACAAGTTTTTGACCGGTCAAAATTGCACGTAGTTTCGTAATGGACAATTAAATAGGAACAGATAGTAATTTTTAGGATAATATTAACAAATATGTGTGTTTTATATAATTTTATCGTATTTAGTAGTTTTGTGCTAGTTTATTTGTTTTCTTGTTTATTTGCAGATTTTGTGGACACAATGATGAAAGTGTGAGATGAGCCCATGGGGAGACGCAAAAACTGTGCCGGACGAGTTAGACGAGTACCGTGTGGAAATAAATAAATAAACCAAGGGACGTCATTTGTAGAAACAAAAAGAGAATAATGGACCAATATGTTTAGAGCTAAAAATTCCAAGGATTACTTGTCAATTAGTCAACAAACAGGGAGCGGTAAAAATGAGTTTCTTCACTCAAATTCCTTGAGAGTTCAGACTAACACCCAAAGAAAACCAATGGGCAATGGATATCTAAAGACATATTCGTCAACTCTTAAAAAGCCTATAACCTACAGTTAAGGGATCAGATATTCGTGGATCATGTTCCCAGCTTGTGTGATTCCTTTCGCTTGCTAAACGATCTCCGGTTTTGTAATCTCTTTGTAATTTTATTTCATAGAGTAAGATCATGGTTTAAACTTGTTTGTAATAGTTTAGTTAGTATCCAACTTTTAGTTAAACTTATAGTTTTTTAATGCCTATCTTGTTTCTGTGGTAGCTTTTAAGTTGAATAGCTATGATTTTGGTGTTAATATTAGTTGCAATGTTTACATGTATTAAGTTAGTTTAATTTTAGGACTGAGGCCAACAGTGAATTCTGTAATTTATTTTGGGAACAAGTTTACGAATGAATTAGCTTAATGAAGTAGTGTTGGAAAAACCATGTTTAACATGCTAATTTCCGAATGGTCACGATACCATCTTTGAGTCAAGATTCCAAGTGACAGCCGTTGTCTTTTGGCACCATACTCAAGACGGTTTGAGTAGATGGTATGACAAGTTTCGTAATGGTATGTCGCATGACATATTCGGAGAATGAGAGTGAATGGAAATTGGCATAAAAAATTGGGGCTGAGAAAGAGGAAAACTCTTAATGCTGGAAAATGGGTTTAATGAGAATAACTCATTGGGTCCCACATTGGAAAATGACTCTATACAAAGTTATCACTTATGGATAGTAAGTAGTGTGTCCACATACACATGTGTGTATTGTGTACTACACACGCGCTTGCTCGTCGGCACGCTTGCTCCTGGGGAAAAGCGCACCTGTTCGGAAAATATATCCAGCAAAGTTATAACTGTTGCAATAAATATGAATTCATTGCAAAGTTAATACTGCATTACCGATTTTCGAAAACTGACAGTAGTAAAATGACTTTAATGGTTGAGATACTCAGCCAGCCTATAAATAGGAAGACCCACCACATGTCAAAAAATACACAACATTCTGAAATAAAACACAGAAGCATATATCATCTCTAAAAAACAGCATTACATTTTAGTCAGAGAGAGCCATCCACCAACAGCTCGACCTTAACTCGTCGCCAGTTTCCGGCGAGTAATACGAGACGTTGTACCTTGTGATCGAAGCGCCAAACATAACCAGAAACCTCAAAAGTGGTTAGACGAATATCGGTTAAGGGCATACTGTTAAACAGTAGCCTCATCTATTTATTTTCTGTCCTTTTTTATTTCATTTCATTTTTGTAATTTAATTTCAGTATTTCAATTTTCTGTCCTTAACTGTAACATTTAAATTCTGTTTTACCTTTCTGTAATTTATTTAAAGTACTGTTTCAATTCTGTAATTTAATTCTGTAATTAAATTAGTTTCATTTCAGTCATGTAATTTATTTACAGAAACAATCCAGCAGTTTAGTAATTATATTATTCTGTCTGGCAGTTTCTTTTAATTAACAAACAGTCCAGTAGTTTAGTTTTATACTATTCTGTCTGACAGTTTCGTTTAATTACAAATCAGTCCAGCAATTTAATAACTTATATTATTCTGTCTGGAATTTTTATTAATTGCTTTTACATTCTGCAAGTGTCGGAATTTGTAATAGAGTCACATTCCATTATAGAAATAAAATTGTTTATTTCTTTTTAGTCGTTACACTTTTAATTATTACTTTTACGTACACAAAAACCAACAAGTAGATCACTAGTTTAAAAACTGTCATTAGCCTTTAATCTTTAAGATAACTCGCCAATGTAAACTTAGTACTCTAAATTTGCTGATTGTTCATCTTATTTAAGTTTAAACTTTAAACTCATTGGTTTCTGTTTGGTTAGTTCTATCAAGCTGGTAGCCGGAGTCCGTGACAACTCCGACTGACATTTACATCTCCCGATCTCTTTTTGTTCTGCTACTAAAATTTATTCTTGTCTAATTTTTTTTGATTAGATCTCTTTAAATTTGTTCTGTTTGATTAGAAAAATCTGTAGCTTAATCCCGAAGCATGTTTATGAATGTTTAGAATCTGATTTGTTAGCAAACTTGTACTCCGTATTTTTAGTTTTTAATCAAATGCAGTCCTTTTCTCAAATCTGTTTTTGTTTCACTAACCTAAAATATTGGGTATAATGTAGTTCTCTTCTACTTGAAACCATTTTAGATAAACATGTAGTTTATCAACCTAGTACCCGTCTGTTTGTCTGGTTACACTATTTCACATTGTTCTGCTTTTGTTTTATGGAATTGTTTCTCGTTAATGCTAGTAATGGTCTATTTTTCGGCCCAGGATTCTGGCATTACAAATTGCCAACTAGTACTCTAGTAGCTGTTGTTATCTGCCTAACTCTTAGTTTTAAATGGTTTTATAAGTTCTAAATAAGTTAATTTTTCGAAGGATTGTCGTAAATTAGTCGTTCGATTTCACTTGATTTCATGTTGTTTCTTTTAGATGTTCTGAATAGTTTATAAATCTATAATTTAATCTGGTTTTAGCTAAAAGCTTCATTAGTTCACTAAATCTAGTTTGAGTAAACTTTAGCCAAAATAAGTAGTATATAGTAAATAACTTAGGCAGTAGCTAAGTATCACTTTATCGCCCTACTTTTTGTAGTTTACAAATCCAAAACCAAAACATTTTATCTGCTTGTTGTGTCTATAAAACCAAAAAAAATACAAAAAAATATATAAAATACCAAAAAGCCTATTTTCCCAGATAAGTCTTGAGATTTATAGTTACTTAGCAGCTCCCTGTGGATCGACTCCGGTCTTACCGGAAAATTATTACTACACCGTACCCTCGTGCGCTTACGAGGCATTAACTGCACAGTTTTTAAGCGGTCACCGCACCCACACCTCAATCTTACAGTGACCTCATTGTTGGAGAGGTTGGAAAAACAATCAACGTTATCTGCATACAAAGACTAACACAAGCACATGACTAAACAAATTTTACAAAGTTTCTTTTATTTATTATTTAGGTGGCTCTCTCCTTTTATATTATAACATTTTTATCTTACCTCTATCTTATAGGTGTGCAATCAGATCTTTCCACTTTTCTGTTTAAACTTTGATTTGGTAAAAGGTTTTATAGATGAAAACCTGCCTATTCTTTGGTCTTTTTAAGTTGCGCCTGAGGTTATAGATAATTTTGTTAAGTTTATTCTCCTTCGACGCTTTTCTCACTGAAAACACCGCTTACTTCTCTTCCTCGCTGAGATTTTTGTAGATTTTAAAGATCAATTTCCCTCCTTGCAATATATGAAAATGTTCGAATTATTTTAGATTTGCGATCTAGTCGCTTGGAAAAGATGATAAGGGTTTTGGGCCTGCACATAACGTCTTGCGATATCTAAGAAATTTTGTGCATGAGTGATCACACTTTATAAAATTATGCTTTTACATGTACGTTCCAACCCTCCCAATGACATCAATGATGACTTTGAGAAAGCTTCAGTTATTCCAACCCAATGATTCAGAAATAACTACTTTAGAAGGTGTTGAGCAGGGCTGGTCCTAGCGATTCGGCACCTAAGTTTAGCCTAAATTTTGGCGCCTTTTTATACCTAGTTTGGAGACAAAAAATATCAAAATCAGATGAAGGAAAAAATTGCATGCTTAATATAAAAAAGGTAGATGGTATATTAAAAAATGGTTATTGTCAAGATGTTACAAATATGAGTTCTAGGAAATTCTGAGGAACTGTTCAAATCTCAGCCATGGATTAATTCAGATTATTTTTGTTTTGACACATAAATGTGAAGAGAAAAAAAACGAACATATGTGTTGGTGAGTTTTGAATCCACGCCTATTTCGTTCTGAAGATGTGCATGCATGAAGGTTAACCACCACACTCAGTTTCTATTAAAAGAAGCGTGTTTATATGTATTTATATATATTTACTGAATTTCTACATAATAACCAATAATACAAAAAAAATGGCGCATATCAATTCGACGGCACCTAAGATGAAGGGATGTTATGGCTTATACCATGGCCGGTCCGGCCCTGGTTAAGGGTGTTGAGGAAGAGCCACAAGGTAATGATGACTATAGTGAACCAGACGTAGAGATAGTTAATTAAGGGGTTGATATACTAATTGTTGAAAAGGTTGCAACAGAGAGAGATTCCAACTGAGCTACATGAGTATGAGAAGAGTTTCCGAAAGTGAGGATTGAGAAATTAATTGTGAGTAGTTTGTGGATACAAGTAAGGAGAAGGCCGGTGGTTACAATAAGATACTCCGAGTGATAGAAATATATTAAAAGACATGCTTGTTTTTATATTTATATTTGACAATATTTTGAATTGATCTATTTAATGAGAATAATATGAGCAATTGTTATTTATCATTATTGTTTAAATGACTAAATAAGTGTCTATTATCCAATTTAGTAGATGGTCTAGTGTGTAGAGTACGACTTACACACGAAAGATTAGACTGTCGGTTCTAATAGAATATAAGTTATATGTTTACAACTTTAGATGGAAATAGATACACCATCAGTAGAGTTGTAGTACGTGGTTTTAGTAGGCATGTCTTGACTATTACTAGTGCACTTTGTGTGTATTAAACATGATTGTTACGAAATAATCATTTGATAACTGATTAGACAAAATGATTTATAACTCGTGGTCATGGTTATTTTTTATGCTCTTAATTCCTATATTTCTATTTAGACATGTATGGATGTGTTTGTCATTTTGATTTATACATGATGACATTCGTAACGAGTCAATAAACTTAATGAGTTGGATGGCAGCATTATTTGTATCAGTGTTTATTAGTAATAAAAGAAAACCACGTCCCGTAAGGGATTGATTATATTCCCTTGAGTAATCTTATAAGTTTTGTTCGTGTAGGTGAATTTATAATTCGACAAGACAAATAAGTTAAGCGGACAGGTTTATGGATAATACGTTTATTAAATAATAAATCAGTCAGGGATTTAATTTAATAAATAAGTATCTGATTAATCTTTAGTGGGGAGATAATGAACATGTTTGACAATTGGAACGAATTGGATATTCAGATTAGGGTAGACAGATCAGTCGTGATCTTTAGTGGAATAAATCACAATTTAAATAGATTGTGTATATCTCGGTTTCTAAGGAGATATGATAGCACGAAATCTTTTTAAGGAGCTTTATTCTAATCAGCCTACAAATCCTACCTTATCTTACATATAGCACGCCCCTTTCCTTGGCAGAAGAAGTTTTTCATAACTATATTTCGAAATTGTCTAGAGAGAGAAAGAGCCCACCCTCTTTCAATAAGCAAGGTGCTAGTTCAGGAATAAGGTAGAAGAGTTGAGGCGAATCTGTTCCATCACAGCCGTCATCTGTTCCCTTCTGTTATTCGGTATGATCTAAACCTATACGGTAAAACATAATTTAATTGATAATATACGTATATACTAAACCTAAGAATATGTGCACGTTTTTTTCCGCTGTGCAAACTGATTTTCTATCACCGAGCTGGTCATATCTTCTAAAAAAAGAGGGAGTGAGATTGAGTTGATGACGCTGTGTAAGAACTCTCTCTTAAATATGTTTCTATGTTTTTTCTTCAGCAACAACAATAGCTTTTTTATCTTGATAAGGAAAATATTTACTCACCTATCTTTGAATTGGATGGTAGAATAAATCAGCAAAATGATTAAGCGCGAAGCGTGGTCTATAGCCAAAAAAAAATGTGATAAGAGGCATGATTAACATTAATTTAGAACCACCTTTGATGTTAACAGTTTCACACTTCAAACATGGCAAGAACGTGTTGAGCCAACACGATCTTTCCCCTGCTACCTATGCAGACATAAACCAAAAGTGTCATCTAATCCCTTTGTGTTAATTTGAGTTTTCCAGATAAACTTTTTGACGCTGTTGTAATTCTAAGATACACAAGTTTTTGCTTTTTAGAAACATTTGTTTCACAATAGCATCTTAAACACAAAATAAGACCACATTAGAAAAAATTCATGTTTTATCTTGATGAATGTTTAAAGAAACAAGTCATTACTAGGATCTGTTCAAATAAGAAATCCATGGAAATAACAATTTCAGTTAAAATTAAACAAGTTCAACACGTATAATTCATTTATTATTTACTTTGCTCACAATACAAATACAAAGTTTACTATAAGCACACTTCACAAGTTTGATCTTAACTAACAAGTTTGCCATTTTGGCTCATGCTGCATATTACACGATTCCATATATATAAATTCACAAACAAACATTGAGACACATAAACACATAACTGTAAGCGCGTGAAATGATCAGTATGATCACGGCTTCCATCCGTGAACTCAAATTTGTTTACATGGAGCCCACAGCTTCAAATCTAGGCTCCTTAGGCAGAAACTTCTGTTCAGCATACACAGACATGTAGTTGCCAAAAATAAACTTGGGATATGCCTGTTTGGATTCAATGTTATCCGTCGCCACCAACTCTGGTGCGGGAGAAATTGTAGCATGAATGGAAGGATTGTAAAACGAAGCGATTGACCTTCTATTCCCATCTGGTTTAGCCAATACTCTGTGCCAAACGCTCTTGTACCTCCCATTGCTCAAAACTTCAATCTGATCTCCAGTATTAATGACGATGGAGTTTGACATAGGTTGTACATCGATCCATTCCCCACCCTTTAGAATTTGTAACCCTCCGACAGTGTCATCTTGGAAGAGTAAGATAACACCACCGGCATCAGTGTGGGCGCGTAGGCCTGTGACCACTTCGGGATTAGGGCATGGTGGGTAGTGACTGACTTTGGTGCCAAAGAAAGCATTTTGTTCATCACCACCATTGAATGCCTTTTTTATAAATGCCTTGGGTAGACCTAGGGTTTCATCCATTGTTTCCATGACCTTTTCAGCAAGTTTTTTAAGTTCACATCTATATTCCTTCATTGTTTCTCTGTGTTTGGCAAATGAGATATGTAATTTTTGCAAGTTATTGGAAGGGGTCTCCACAAAAGTGAGAGATATTGACAGAATTTTTTTATTAAAAAGTAAACGATAACTGCATAATCATGTAAAATTAATTAATTGGCGATTTAATTGGATAAAGTGGGGGAGGAAAAAACAAATTGGAAATAATATACAACATGGGAAATACTATGATACTATATCAAGCATAAACTTAAAACCCTGAGTAAAAGAAGAGGTAAAAAAGACCTACATATAGGTAAGTAGAAAATTGACAGAAGATCGTACTTTATATAAGGAAACTAAATAATGAACATGCAGTTAATGTAATTATCCAATCACACTTACTTAAATCCAGGTGTTTTAGATGGCCACTCGCTATAGTTTTCATCAGAGAGAAGAAATACATCCTCCCAGTCAACATTGTCCAACTTTTGGATGGTCGATTTCTCCTCGACCATGTGTTTTAGGGTCTTGACCATGGATGAGTTGTTGAAACCCTCTTCCCTTTCTATCTCATAACACTCCGAGCACACTTTCTTCACCCTCTCGAGGAGCTCGTCTGAGATCCCATGGTTCACAAGCTATACGTAAAGTTCAACGAAAGCTTAACACAAAATATGTATGTCTTACAGAAAGCACCATATACTTGTGTTTGTGAGGTATCATGATTTTATACTACACCTATTCTGTCTAACTTTGTGCTACAAATGAGAATAACTATAAACAAAGCCGGTTCTGAGATAGTTTAGGCCTGTTGCTAAAATTGAATACAGACCTCTTATCAAATATTTGCCTCAAAATATTTCGTAGCTTATTAAAACCAAACATTTAAAACAAAGACTAATTTATTTACCTACTAATAATACTAACTAAAATATAGAATGAAATATATTATTAGTTAGACTTTTAATTTTTTGTATATCAATAGTATTTATGTCATTTTCTTGCAATATACTAGAAGAATTGAAACGAAATTGATGAAGGATATATTTTAGGGTAAGTTTGTAACATTATAGTATTACATTTCATTTAGAGATTATTGTTTGAAGTAAACTATGTCAATATATACTTGTACAACATTAAATATTATATTTTCGGCTTATGCTATAATTCATATACGTTTTCATAGTAAAAGGAACTTATTTTGTATTAGACTTAAATTTCGTCAAGTGAAAGTATACACACCAAACCTAGTAAAAAAAATCGCTATCGTTATCAAGTGTGATAGACCAAACTGGATTGTATATAATATGATGACACATTTTACAGTAACCAGTGAAATAAAAACAAAATAAATTTAATAGTGAAAAAAGAGAGGGGTGCAAGACTCGAACTCCAATACTCGAAGCAAAAATGACTATCTATTCGGACTACAAGGCTAGTTGTCAACAGAATTTAATTTCTTATATTCTAGTTCCCTATATACTAACGAGCTCAAAACCGGCTCTGACTATATAAATAGGAATCTTATCATTTTGGATTATAGTGAACAAAGTCGACTCTATGGTGAGCTAAAGGACTCAATTGACGGGTCGGAAATAATTTTTTGGGTGAAGTAAGAACTAAAGAGCTATACTATTCAAATGTTTATCCTTCTACCTTTTTTCGTGGTCAGAGAAAAGCTATGAGAACTACTTAAAAAGTAAGAATAACCTCTAAACGATTTCGAAAACCAATATATTTATTTATCAATATTTATGATTATGTATATAATCTATTTTTTTTTTAAACGACTTTTTGAAATGGTGTAGAAAATACAATTGATGTAAATGATGAAAACCCCAAAGAATGGTTCGGAGTGCAGACGAAAAGAACTAATTAATACAAAGGTGTTACGTAGAATCTAAAAATAATCAAATCTAGTGTTTCATGCCCTTATTGGTAATTCAGTAAGAGTAAGAGTGACACTGTGAGAAATTTTTTATTTAACATCATAATTTTTTCCCCGTTATTTTGCTAAAGTGGTTGTGGCTAAATTTTAGTAACAGTTTAGCACCAAATTATGTTGCTATTTGTTGCTAAACTGTTGTTAAAATTTAGCCACAACCATTTTATCAACATAACCGAAAAAAAATTATGATGCTAAATGAACTTTTTCTTGTAGTGTGATACGGTTTGTGCGTATACGATATAGTACACCTATGGTGGCTAATGTTCAATATACAAAACATAGATCACTTGTCACTATATTTACGTACATGTATTTGAGGAGTGAACTCCAATATCTATGATTGCATAGTACATACTAAAATAATCAAATTCATCGTCTAATTCATTTTATCAATCTTTTAGTTCCTCCCCCTATATATACATGTACGTATATACCAATTTTTTAAAACGCTAAATCATCACTGAACCGTTTCAGAAAAACTTTATCGAATCGTAAGTGCCGACACCAAAACCATAAATTTAACTAGAAAAACATAAATACATATATATATTTTCAATAACTATGAAATACATGAAAATAATTTGTTCAAAATAATATGAATAACTAATATTAGCATATATTAATCATGGATATGTCTAATATAACATTACACTATCGAGTTGCTCTTAATTTATGAGACTAAATATATAATTTTTTTTTGAGAGAATATATATATATTTTTCTTAATTATTTACGCGTGAAAATGCTGTTTTTTGAATTTTTGAGTTATATGATAAAGTTGACAATTTATTTTTTAAAATTTTGAGGTTTTCGAGTATGAGGGCGTTTTTGTGATGAGATATGGTATATATAATACAAGAGTACCTGGAAGAATCCCCATTCCTCACAGCCATTAGCAATTTGAGCCAAAGTGTTAGCCCTCTCTTCTCCACTAAGCTTTGAGAAATCAATTACTGGGATCACCATTGAGAGAGTCGAAAATTAAAGAGAGAAAAAAGGCTATGAAGATATATAAATAAGGTTTACTTTTATAGCCGTTTGGATTCAGCGTCAACCCTTTTATCCCCCTATATTATAATGTTAATAAATACAACTACTAGTGATCATAGTGTTGTAACGTTGACATTTTAATTAGTAAATCAAGAGAATCAGGTATATATGTTTCCACATTGTGATCGTGTGTGTTGCTAATCTCATTAACACAATCATTTATTTATAATTTATTCACCTCACGCATCTTGGGAATTGGTATATCAAACGTAAAATAGAAGGTGATTTATGCACATTATATCATATGTAAAATTCTACAATTACATCACAGTTTGCATCCTTATACTCCTACTAATTATTTTAAAAAAAAATAAAAATGAAAGCTTTAATGAAACATTGACACATTTTCCCCGTACACTACAAAAAGATTTTAAATAATTACAGAAATTATGACGGATCTTTTACGACGAGCTTATTAGATACGGTTTTTATAATAGCGTTGTGACAAATTTATGACATAATAATCAATTTGTAACAGTTTTGTTATCCTTTTTTACTCTCACAAAATCAATATTATTTTCTACTGCACTATTTTGGAGTAATTCTTTAGGGTTAAGAACTAAAATGATTTTCCATCTCAAACACACTCCCAAGACTCACAACAAGCTATAACTTATAAGCGCATATACTTGACAGACTGGTTATGACTTCGTTTGAGAATTTGAATTTGCTTTGTGTTGTTTGAGACGGAATCGGAATGGTTTTTTTCGGAGGGCCGTGGTGTAAAAAATATGTCGAATAGGAAAAAAATGGTCTAATATAAAAGTAAATTTTTTTCTATGTTCAACATAGCATAAAATAAATATGAAATAAAGACAAAGTAAATTGGACAATAAAATAATTTTTTATGTAATCTTATTTGGAAAAATAAAATTGATATTTAGAAAATGTGCTAATTTTAAAGTAAAAAACAGAAAATTTTAGAAAAAATAAGGTAACATGATTTGAACTTTTAACATTTCACTAACTTATGGTCTAATTTTACCATTACACAAGCAAATTTTTTGTTTAACTAAGAGAGCCATCAATGTATAAATCTAAAATTTTTTTTAATAATATGTATAAAAAAATAAAAATTAAAAATAAAATTAAAAATTAAAAATTAAAAATCGTCGTTGAAATGGCGACGGCTATCCCCAACCCTTTGGTCTGCCCCTGTGTCCAGTGATCACATCTCAAAATAGACATATATATATATATATATGCCTTGTTTAGTTGTAAGATGTATAGGAAAGTGGGATTACTAATTTTATTGATGTAATACTATCCCCTCTAGGTATTACAAATGACCCCATTTTGTGTCATTAGAAATCTCACTCTTTTGTAATCTCATTAATTTTTACATAAATAAACACAACATTTATGTGCATGTTATTTAGAGTCCAATCTCACCCATCTACTATCCTAACCAAACAAGGTCATACATCGATTTAGCGGTATTATGCAATTATTTGAATTGAAAAATGGATGATATAAGTTTATTTTGATAAAAATGTATTTTAGAATGAATAGAATTAACAATATGCTTAATTTGAGAATATAACGTCGTATGTTTGTCTATATTTAGGGATGACAATTTCGCGGATTTCGACCCTATCCGATCCGTCACGTATTGGGTAAAAGTGCAATTATATTCGGGTCGGCTTTAAATGGGTAAAAGTACAAGTTAACACTCTCCGCTTTCTATCTATCTCATCTAAATTAAACTATCTCTTCTATAATAATAGAGAACATACATTTAAATGGGTAAAAATACAACTTAACACTCTTTATCTTCTCTCTCTCATATAAATTAAATTCTCTTTTTTATAGTTTAAACGGGGTAAAAGTGCAAGTTAAAAAGTGCAATTTAAGACTATTTCTCCTATATTTCTCATATAAATTAAACTCTATCTGTTATAGTAATACATAACATATATTTCGGTGAGTTTATTAAAAAAAAAATATTATATACAATTAATTTATTAATTAATAAAACGATATTTATGGTAAATATGAATGAAATTTATTCATGTTAATTAATGACTGATATCTTATCGTGTTTATTTATAAATTTTTTTATGGGAAATCAAATCATCATATCAATCATATACGTTTATATTATATTTTTTCATATTGCAATATTTTAATTCACGAAATTAATGAGGCAAAAGTAATTCAAAAAATATAGAAATTTCAAACAGAATAATGCAAAATTTAAATCCGTAAATTAATGTAAAAGAATATTTAATGTCACGTTAGAATTTGTATATTATATTTTTAAATTAAATGATTTTTTACTCTAACTAACAATTTTCTTTGAAATCTTTAACATTTATGAGTTTTATTTTTTAAAAAGTAAAAAAAGTATATATTTTTTTTTTTTAAAATGGGTCAAATGAGTAAAATTATGAGTTTGTGCTCGGGTCGGGTCGGATTAAAACCCGTGAAATTGTGATCGCTATCTACATTCAAGGCGTGTAAGAAGAGAGACACAATGGCCTTGTTTGGTTGGTATGTGTTTCACACAAATTTTCACCAAGTGCTGAAGACAGCAAAAATGAATGCGAAGCAAAATAAATTTTATTTATTAATTAATTTGCAGGTACAATCTCTGATAATTTCTAAAGGAAAATATAGAAATGAAAGTCCTTTGATTCTCCTCTTCGAACAATTTGTAATGGCTCGAAATGCTGTTGTAGACTCTTTGATGAATTTTGTTGAATTTGCTGAACTTGAGTAGAATTCTTCAGATTTGATGAAGAACTTTGTAGTTTTGTTGATTTCGTTGATGATCTTGACGCTCTTCAGATTTGGTGAAAAACTTGGAGATTTTGATCTAGAGAAACGTGTTTTTGCCTTTGTGTAGTCGTTCCTTAATGCCGGTTTGTTGTAGATTTCTTGGGTGGAGTTCTTCGGATTTGTTGAAGAAGTTTGAAGACTTTGATTTGCAGAAACGTCTTGCTTATTGCTTGTAGTCGTTCCTGAAGATCGAATGCCGATTTGTTGCAGAATTTCTTTAGATTTGGTGAAGAACTTTGAAGACTTGATTTGCAGAAACGTCTTGCTTATTCTTTGTAGTTGTTCCTAAAGATCGAAGGCGGATTTGTTGTAGGAGTTCATCAGATTTGGGGAAGAAACTTTGAAGACTTTGATTTGCAGAAACGTCTTGCTTATTCTTTGTAGTCGTTCATGAAGATCGAAGGCAGATTTGTTGTAGGAGTTCTTCAGATTTGGGGAAGAACTTGAAGATTTTGATCCGTAGAAACACCTTGCTTGCTGCTTTTAGACGTTCTTGAAGATCGAATGCCAAGTTTATTGCAGATTTGTTGCAGACTTTAAAGGCGTTCGTTGAGGCCGGAGTGTGCAGAGCTTCTTTAGATTTGGTGAAGAACTTTGAAGACTTTGATTTGCAGAAACGTCTTACTTATTGCTTGTAATCGTTCCTGAAGATCGAATGCAGATTTGTTATAGGAGTTCTTCAGATTTGGTGAAGAGCTTGAAGATTTTGATCCGTATAAACGCCTTGCATGCTGCTTTTAGACGTTCTGAAGATCGAATGCCAAGTTTATTGCAGATTTGTTGCAGACTTTGAAGGCGTTCGTTGAGGCCGTAGTGTGCAGAGCTGATTCCCTGGCGGTCGTGGAGGAGCGGAGCTGATTCCCTGGCATCTGTGGAGGAGCGGAGCTGATTTCCTAGCAGCCGTGGAGGAGCGGAGCTGATTCCCTGGCGTCTGTGGAGGAGCTTCTCTCTTTAGTCTTCAAGACTTTTTGATTATTTTTTATTGTGAGAATTATGGTACCCCCACCCCTCTATTTATAGCTTTTGGGATGAGGTTTTAATTTAATTGCAAGGCCACCTCCTCAAGTTTGGGTCTATTATCATATATGATCAACACTTGTCATTTGATTTAAATTTAGTATTTGTGGTTTAGAAATATTTTAATAAATTCTATAATTTTAAGAAACTATTTGTTTGCTCCATACTAAATGACTTTTAACAAAATAAATACTTTTATTTTATTTTAATTTACTATCTTAATTTTATGTGATAATAAATTATAATTTTTTTTTTAAATTACTAATAACTTATTTTCTATTTAAATTTAGAGATTAGTAATCAATATAATTTTTTTAAAAGACACGTGGCGTATTTTTAGTAGCCATAAATTTTACGTGTCAACAGTATGGTTTTTTGTTACTTTTACTTTTACTTTTACTTATTAGGGATGTTTGTTTGGCTGTCATTTTTAAGTTTAATTTTATCAAAAGTAAACCATTAAGTATACTTTTGGCTTTACTTTTACTTTTACTTATATTTAGTTTGTTTTGATGTCATCTCATAAATATACTTTTGGTGAAAAGTAAATGTCTATAAGTAGACTTTTTAAAAGTAAGTTTGATGATACTTTTACTTTCATAAATAAAATATTGTTACTGTTTATATATCTTATATGATAAACCTATTTCAGTATTGAATCCAACTTGTTGAATCTGAATGAACAAAATCTGTTATATTACTTAAGTTTTCATAACCAGATTAAAATTTAGTTTTTAATCTGAATGTTCTTTTAAAGTACAGTTCAAAACCTAGTTCCTATCATCATTATATTTTCCTAATTTTGTATTTTTAATCTTTAAATAATGAAATGTTTTTTTGCTAGTTAATTAATTTGTATTATTATTAATCGAAATAAACAAGGGGTAATTCCCTATAAGTACTTCATAGCAACTTATATTCTACCTAGATACCTTGATAATTTCACATTTCTCATAGGTAACACTTTTTAATTATTTAGTTTATTTACTAAATTGTCATACAAACCAAAATATAATATACATATTTTATCTTTCTACAAACCCAAAAAAATAGTTTTAAATTACAACAAAATAAAAAAAAAACAAAAAATTTATAAAAATGAAAAAAATCATAAAAAATTATAAAAATCATAAAAAATCACAAAAATTATAAAAAATTATAAAAAAATCACCAAAAATCACAAAAAATTATTAAAAAAAATACAAAAATCACAAAAAAATGAAAAAAAATTTAAAAAATTTAAAAAATTACAAAAAATCACCAAAAATGAAAAAAATCACAAACTTTTAAAAAATTTAAAAAATATATATATAATTTTTTTTGTCAATATAACACTTTTTATTCCGAAAAATATAAAAAAATATAAAAAATCACAAAAACTTATAAAAAATCACAAAAAATTAAAGTAAATATTTTGTGATTTTGTGATTTTTGTGATTTTTGTGATTTTTTATAATTTTTTTTTTATTTATTTTTTTTAAATATTTTTGTGATTTTTTAAAAAAAAATTTTGTGATTTTTTTTATTTATTTTTCATTTTTTGTGATTTTTTTTTCATTTATTTTGAGATTTTATTTTATTTTATATAATTTTATGTGTTTTTTTTTCTATTTTTTATGAAATATGTATATGGCGTTTTGGTAAATAAAGTAAATAATTAAAAAGTGGTATCTATAGGGAATATGAACTTATGGAGGTACATATGAATAATATAAGTTCAAAAGTGGTACCTATTGTGCATTATTTGAATAAACAATTCATTTTCACTCAAAAAGTAAAATTAAACATATTTTACCAAACAACATTTTTAATGAAAAGTATATTTTTACGGTGTTTACCAAATAGCATTTATTTACTAAAAAGTATACTTTTTAACCCACTTACAAAAAGTATACTTTAAATATAAAATACGCGACCAAACGAGGCGAATGGCGATGGATTCATTCTCTCGACAAATAATATGAGATGTGAGTTGATTTCTTTGGGCACATCAATTTAATAATTTAGTCCAATTAATATTGGCGTAGTCTAGATGGCTATATATGCAAATCACTTGACTTGGTATGAATAATTTAACTTATATTACAAATATTTGCCGACTATACCCAAGTTTTTATTAAGTTAACCCAGCTCTATTTTATAACATCATTTACCAACGGACTGCCATTGAACTTTTTAATAAGTCCACAATTTGAAATTATTAATAGATTAACACACTGATTTCGAGTCACATTGTTAGTTTAATTGATTTACAATAACAATTTATACACGTCTCAACACAGACGCTTTATTACTATTCTAACGCTAAAATTATTTATGACTAATTATATGGTGACACAAATAACAACTAAACTGTTAGTATTACTGTCATCAAATTAAGACAAACATTTTAGCTTCAAATAGTAACTTAACATAATAACATATGTCAGATTCAAACCTTTTTTTTTTTGGTAGTGATAAAGAAAGATATCCCAACGAAATATAAAAACCTCAATATTAAAAACTTTGATGTCAACATCTATGAGTTCTTATAAATGGTCGAAATTTACTATTAAAATATAAGAAATAACTGAAGTGACAATTGGAGGAATTACAAGTACATCACAATAAAGCCAAAGACTCTGGACAAATGGGGAATCTTTTATGCAGACATTAATTGTAGCTCTGATATGCGGTTAATGTATTTTAGCATATCTTAGTTAAATTTTATGTGGGATTAGAGAATCTGAGTTAAATTTTGTTGTGTTGGAGAATTTCTTTTGTAAGTGAAACCATATATATATATGAAAATTATACCCGATAACATTAAACAATCCTAGTCAATTTTTTTTGAATACGTGTCAAAAAAATTATATTACTACTTAAAACGCATCCCATCTGATTCTCAACAGTAATTAATATATTAATTATTCTAGTTATTCATTTATACATATCGTTTATTTGTGTTTCTATTAAAAAACTTGTGGTCAAATTTTGACATTAACATGTATAAAAAAAAAAAAAATGACATAACAGGTCATGTCACGCCACGTAATAAAAACTTAAGCTACTAAAAACTCAAATAAAAATATATTAATTAAAATAAAAAAAAATATTAAATTTAAAAATATAACCAAGTAAAATTCATATAAAAATATATTATAAATAGTACTATGTGGATCCATTAAATCTCATGACAAATTATGGTCCCACCATCCATTAAACAGTCTGTGTGACACATGACAAGTACTGAATACCAGTAGACCATCTAAACCGTAGCTCAAATTTGCAGTTTTGGTCTGTGATAATTATAGGCAATCTGCATGAATCAGATGCCACAATAAAATCGATAAACATATAGGGCCGATGTAGACAATTGGAGGCCCTACAAAGAGAGTTGACTTGATGGAAAAAATCTTACAAATATAGAATTATCCATGGTGGTCAACTAACGAATTTGAGCTTCATTTATGTTCCTAGCACAAGATAATTTGCATTGTTCTTAATTTATTTGGAAATTTATGGGACGAGTTTCAGAATGGTATATTTTTTTCCATTCGAAACCCATAGTTAATAAGAATGAAAATTGGCCGAAAAGTCGTTGAAAGCTGATAGCTTAAAGCTAGAGCTGGCGATCTTGACCGGGTACCCATTACCAAACATTTCGGGTTTTAGTTGGGTTCGGTCGGTTTTTTTTTAGAAAAAATTAGGCAGAATAACTGTGCAATACCCAGATGTACGACTGTTCTATTGGTTTCGGTCTTCTGATGTGGGAAGCAGGGTGCCTGACTATGAGTCAGGGTGACTCAGAATTCAAAATTGTCTTTAAAACGCTCAATTTTATTTTAATTGTCTTTGATTTTTAAAGTCAAAATTATGTAAAATTTACATAATTCAATTAAATCAAGTTATAACTATTATTTGAAAATTTTGAATATTATATATGTAGTATACACACATATTATAAATATGTATACGTAAATATAATAATATATACATACAAAGTGTTGTTTGTTGTTTGTTGTTTATTTTCGTATTTATAAGTTTTACATAATTTTGACTTTAAAAATCAAAGACAATTAAAATAAAATTGAACGTTTTAAAGACAATTTTGTACTCTAAGTCACCCTGACGAGGCACCTGCTTCCTTTGATGTGACATGTTAACCAACTTTGAGATTTTTTTTAAGTTTGTAAATTGTGTACTTCATAAAAAAAACTTGTACTTGTTGTGTGACATATTAGCTCGTTATAGATATATATAGAGATATGTATAGATATAGAGAGAGGTATGAGAGACAATAAGGGAGACTTTATTAATCAGAATGTATGAATATAAGTGGACCCTAACCTTCTTTATATACTAGAGGTTAGGGTTATACAAGATAGAAAACCCAACTTAGGCCCACTATGAGTAAGGCCCAATAGTCCAATAATATCTTACAACACTCCCCTTTTGGACGTCTTGAATTCTTCGTCTTCATACAGTCAATCTGAGTCGAGTTCATTCGCAGTGCTAAACACATAAAAACCTTAGGGCCGGAAAACCCAGTGTGGGACAAAACCGGTACCTAGGAGAAACTGTGTAACCGAATGATATAGGCCGAAATATCATGTAAGTAACTAACCACAAAACAGTGTGCCTCATCAAAACCTTGCCAGAGCAAACCCAATGGGAAAATCTCTGATCGAAGCAAAAAGAGTGCAACAATGGTAGTAGTAGGGATCAACCACAAAACAGGTGCCTCATCAAAACCTTGCTAGAGTAAACCCAGTGGGAAAAAATCTCTAGTCGAAGGACAAAAGAGTACACAGTGGTAAGAAGTATACAACAGGATACTCCCCCTAATTTTGGCAATCTTAAGTGAGATAAGATGGGAACGTGTCTCGCTAAAAACCTTTCCAAGGAAAACCCAGTGGGAAAAAACCTTGGTCTAAGGACAAAAAGAGTACACGAGCATGCGACTGGATGCTCCCCCTCACTTGCACACGACAGGGTGCGAGGATTTCGACTAAGTAGTAATTAGTGCAATAAGCATTCACTTGGATGCTCCCCCTCACTTGCACACGACTGGGTGCAATGATTTCATATTCGAATAAAGAGTACAAGCATTCGACTGGATGCTTCATTTACTTGCACACGACTGGATGCAAGAAAATCTAACCTAGAATAGAACGAGCATTCAACTGGATGCTCTTAAACTTCATATGTGAAGATTTATTTCGGCAAGAAATGCTAAATAGCATAATCTAGTCATGTCTCTCTTGATCGATAACAACAAGTTGTCCTCAAATAAGACAAGTGTTTTATCTGAATCGTCAGACAGAGCATATGTAATTCAAATATGGCTAATACGAGCTCGAAGCCATATACACTCTCTAGTCGTCTCATAGAGCACGAGTAGATCAGAGTGATTCGTTTGGAGTCATTCCAAGACCTCCAATATATTGCCTTATTCCTAATGGTAAAGACAGACCATGTTAGAAATATCCCTTATGCGGGTCTGATAAGTAACCGGCATCGGTATAACCGAAAAAAGGGTTGCGTTAATTCGAGTACCGAAGGGGGTAGGTACACTCGATGATGCAAATGGGATAAGACAAGCCCTCATCCACAGTTACCTTAAGGTAATGGGAAAATGTCTTTTATGCCATTTCGATGGCAGCGTGTTAGCGCGATGCTGTGTCGAGCTATACCATTCACAGCAGACAAGATGTTCGTCCTAGTACATTAGACCAAGTACAATGATGCGCTTATTGTACTTAGATATGAACATCATGGTTCAATATCTCTATGTCGTCTCATCAGGGACGGACCGGGTCTATATCAATGTCTAGTGATCGAACGATCATGGGAGAATCTGACGATTTAGCGTCATAATGACTAAAACGTCATAACACCTTCTGGGTGTAGTCTGAATCATGGACTTAGATTCAATCTTACGGGACTCGATCATCAGGCCGAGTCACTACCGATTCTTCCCAAGATCCTTCATCTCGAAGGCAAATCCAAAAATGGATCGCGTAATAAAACACGCAAGGGCATAATACTTGTTCAAGTATCCCAAGCTCATCAAGTACTCACTTAGGCGGGTATACCACATCCGCTCGGATTATATTAATCCATATAGTGAACGTCTCATTTAATTGAGATCGTGTTCCGTGGTCAGGAACTACTTGATTAAAGCATTATGAAGTCACACAGATACCTTCATCTATATCACTTTGTCTAAATCCCCATAGAGATAAAACCGTGACCACATTCATGGCTGCATTACTCAGTTTTTCGGAAACTACTAAACTGGTAAAGTAGGGGACTATTATAATGTCCATTACGAGGAAATCAACCATCTCGTAATCAATTCCAAGGTGTGAGAGAAGTCTTGCGCTACTAGGCGAGCATTCTACAATCTCATTATTCTCATCACCTTTCCTTACGAATAACCAAATAAACGAACTCGTTTAACATTGGTGGTGTTGGAGCTACAGGTCCGAACACACTTTCGCTAAGGAGTCTACTTGGATTGTAAGTTTCCATTAGGTCAGTCTATTCTACGTTGACTTCAGGCAACGGTACATGGTTCTCTGTCATAATTTGTTCATATTATCAGTCGTCACCGAATATATGAACAAGTAATCAATGAAAGTCTCGTTTCGCTTCAATATCGTCTAAGATATCATGATCGACAGATATTTCGAGATTCTTAAGATGAGGAGGAAATCACACATCTCCTTGATCCTTTATAATCTCGTGCAACAAACGAGTTTTAGTTCACCACCTCTGGGGCTGAACGAATTAAGAACCGGTCAACTTCCTCATATCTTGGGAAGGACGACAGACTGACGGCCGACGGCAGCGTCCTTTGCTTGGCGGGTTCGGCCAAAGCAACGTGTTACGACAGGAACACGGCGTCCGACAGGGACGTCTATCCTTGCAAGCATTTTGCAGCAGGTATAAATGATCTCATGACATCTCATAAAGTTATTAAATGCGTCTGGAATTTAGTTCGACTTGAGGGAGTTTATGCACTTACTTATCACTAAGTGCAGTTTTGGGGATCAAGCTAAGACTGAGTGGGTTATGCCACGTTACTTCACGTCATTCCTTATCAACGGTAACGTGCAAATATCCCCCTAACGACGGGGAGAACAGTCTTAGCGATGTCACTTGCGCATATCATGCGGTAAAGAGATCGCTTGCTAAGGTCACTCTATCAAATGATAGGCAGGAGATTAATAATCGACTTATGTCCCCTTTAGAGGTCCATATTTTTAACGCTAGAGCGGCTCAATCAAAATATTAATTAATCACTCTAAACACGCGTTAATATGAGACTTCTGACTCATAACCAGTAACCAGCTGGTACGCACATGGTGTTTGAGTGTCTATGGGCCTCATAACGGACCAATGCAGCAAAATAGCATAACCCCACACGGAAATATAAATCTTGGTGCGCAAGACCAAGAAATGCGTGCAATCATTTGCAGTCGCATCATCAAACTTTCCGTGAGTCCATTTGGGTCTGAACATAATCGACAGGATGTTCAATTTCAATTTCCAAACTCAAGTAATTCAAATCGAAATTTTGATTATTACTCTTCGGAATTATCAAGTCGACTAGACTTTTCAGGATAATCCGGATCATGAGCCATCAACTTAATGATAGGGCTAAAAGTTTGGAAAGTGCTGCATTTATGTGGACAACATTAAAATGTGACCATATTGTCGTTGCATCAACCATAACCATTTATATTTATGGTCCGTCTTATGGTTGGATAAGTCCACAATAACTCCTTCAATTCTTTACAAGAATTCTACGAGTTCATTTCGTGATCTTTACACATACTAGTCTTTCAAAGTGAGCATTAATGGCATGAATTTCGGATTAATCGCGAAATATATTCTCAGAGAGAATCCAAATACGATGCGATTATAAATCAAGCATCGTCTTTTGACCCGGGAATATCTCATCCGGTCAATGCCACAATATCAAAATGCTCTTATCAATCGACGACAGGCGAATGATAGTACAGACAATCATGTCTTAGCATCTAAATCATTTATCATTTCGGCGACAGGCGAAATGATAAGGTAACTTTAAATGCTTTAAAGAATGTGGTAGCAACCACTTGAAAGACATTTCAACTCCTCTAAAATACGCTTTTGGTCGTATTGAATGGAGGCTATGTAAAGAAATTTTAATTCTTTCATGAGCTATTACCAGATAACACTGGTTTTCTCGAATATTTTATAACTCAACAAGGTACGGCAGGACCTACATGAGTATAAGACTTCATATTTGACAAATCAATTGGTTTTACCAAAGATTTCGATTTTGGAACGACAGGTCCAGAATCATTGTCACTGAGTACTCTTTTAGGTAAATAGTTCGTGAAATCATGTGGTACACTGTTACCCACTATTTTCAAAAAAAATCAACTACCCCACAAGTATTGCCTAAAATTTCATAATTTAAAGTCTGGTCACATTTTTCAAAGGAGTTTGCTCAAAACACTTTAAATTATTTCGAGAAATTTCGTAAACAGGCAAACCATAATCCAAAAGTATGGTCCAAATGGAAAAATAATAATCCAAATGGAAAACATAATCCAGATGAGCGAAAAAATGACTCAATGATTTATCAAAATCTATAAAGAAAGGTATCAAACTCATTTGAGCCACAAAATCGGGGGTCTCAAGAGTTTCCTTTCAGTTAGCTTTAACCACATTAGCATCGGTTTTTGCATCTTTGTAATAGTTTTGAACTATTTAAGGAGTAACCGTGCATGACCTTTGTCTTTATAGCATAGAGTTACCTCATTGAGCATTATCTCTTGCTTTGTGACAACGGGCCATATTGTTCCTTTCAATTACTATCTTGGAGCCACAGGTTTTTGATTTTGACGATTGTCTAAAATCTCGCTTGGCTAGGCGATTCATCGGGATCGCGACAGTTCGAGACAAATAACACTTGTCTCGGTTCTCGATTCGTGGAAAAAAAATGTACACGAAGAGCATTAATATCAGGCAAACAATTCGCCATTGACCCAATAGGATTAAAACTACTCACCGGGGTAATTTTCTTATCCAATAACAGATGGGCGATAAAGGAACATTGTGAATATAAATTCACGATACTGCTTATGGAATACAATTTCCAAGCTAGTATTTTGGTGAAGGATAGTTCCAATATGTCAATTTCAGACACTTGTTCACCATAGACGTCATCACGTCTCAAATGTGGCGGCGGAATAAAATCAACGCCTTAGCATTCATCCTGAGGGTAAGAACAAACTCATGTTTTACTCATCAAAGATGGCATCCAAAAAAAAATTTTGGGCATCACATTTTCACACATCAGGGTGACTAACATGTGGTGACGGAATAACATCAACGTCTAAACAGTCATTTCGCAAGTATGTTTTACGATTTTTCTCATCATAGATGGCATCCAACATTTGTTGGGAGTTCTGGATTATTTTTCATATAAAACGACTGGTTTATATGTTTATGGTTTGCACAAGCACAAACTTTTTTTTCGAAACGACAGGTTCGAAAACATTAGTTTTGCTTTTCATGTGAATCGGTTCTCATTGATCGAACGACGGGTCGATACTGAAACACCAATTCAGCGAAACATACATCACTATATAAACACACTCGGGGAAATTATTATTTAGTCAACCCCTTTCGGTAGCTCTATTTGAACACGACCAGGAAAGACAGTGAGGGGGGTGGGCACGAATGCCTCTTAAAAACCGACCTCATTAGGAGAACGACTTCCACCTTTATCTTTCCTAGACATCGTATCCAAATAGGTGAGCCTATTTGGGGAAGATTATAATTTTTCCAACTTAAATGTGAATATATATGATTTTCGCATTTTATATATGGCAATAATATTAACAGCATAGAGAATATCTATCTAGATTAACCACACATATATAAACAGGCAGTAAATATATTTTAGGATCTATCTAATCATGCAGGAGATTTGGTGTTATAAATAAATCAATTTAATATTATCAATCAATCCATAAAGATTCTAACATATCAAATCAAATCAATTAGATCAAATCCAATAATTTACTGACATATGTGATATTTATATATGATAATATCAAAAGATATGATTACGCTAACAAGATATCAATCAATTATCTATGTTTATCGCCATATGAATAATTCTATACATGGTAACTAAATCATTCATGTATATAATATATTTTATTTACCAATTTACAATACACACACAGGTTAAATACATGGTAATTCACAAGATTAATTATATCATGAAATCAAATATTAATCATCGTAACAATTTATATAACAAATCACATTCACAAGATTTGATTCAATATTTATGATACGACTGCCATATGCATACATTACATACATGGTAACTTAAAAAATACTCAAAACTATCCACGTGCTACTGGGAAAGTATCTATACGCAAAATTATGAGGTAGAAACCTGTGTTCGCCTTAATTGATTAGGATAAATACAAATGATTCCAATTTTACTTGTAAAATCAATAGCAGTGTGAGTACTAGCAATATCAATATGTTTCTTTTACCAGTATATATAGTTTCACTATAACATGTGGTTAGGGCTACAATTAATAGCATAGTAACATGCAATATCTATTATCCCATTAACATATGAGATTTACATACAGCTCATAATTAAACATGTGATACTATACAAATTCTAACACCATCAGGGTATACATGGGTGTATGTTAGTTCCGATTGATATAATAAAAACACAACTGGGTATTTTGTGTTGCAATCAAAGTTTCAGTATTATCAACTATGACGTGTTCTACAAAAATCACACACATAGTTATACTATTTCATATAAGCATGCATGTATATTTTTACAACTATCATTAGTCAGACCAATCCATGATGGCATGCAATTTAAGTTCATAATATTAATAGACATACATCCGCTATTTTAATTGCAAGAAGGATAAAATATTATACCGTACGCCATGTATTTTGGAAAGGTCGATTGAACACCAAAAAAAACTTCAGAGTTTGGCCGTATGTTTATAACCCAGTATTCGAGATGTTCTTTGAACAAATATCACAATATTCTATTCTGCGCGAGCAAAGTGCCGATAACGTGTTGTGTGACATATTAGCTCGTTATAGATATATATAGAGATATGTATAGATATAGAGAGAGGTATGAGAGACAATAAGGGAGACTTTATTAATCAGAATGTATGAATATAAGTGGACCCTAACCTTCTTTATATACTAGAGGTCAGGGTTATACAAGATAGAAAACCCAACTTAGGCCCACTATGAGTAAGGCCCAATAGTCCAATAATATCTTACAACAGTACTTTATTTGTTTGTTATTAAACTAGTTTTCTTTTGTAGTAAAAAATTTCGTTAGAAATTTTTATATAAGAAAATATGTAAACCATAAAACTTCTAAATTAAAAGAAAATTCAAAATGTATTAACAATGATGAACCTCTTTTAAAACAATGAAACTTATAAATTTCGATTATATATATATATATATATATATATATATATATATATATATATATATTTATTTTTTTAAAAGCTATAATATATATATATATATATATATATATATACATTGGTTACTTTTCGGTTATCGTCCTGGTTTTAATAATTCGCTTTTCGGTTACGGTTTTTCGGTCGGTTTGTTTTAGTTTAAAAAACCAAACCCTGATCGTAACCATCGGTCTAGGTTCGGCCAAAAATTCTTTCCAGCTTAAAGCGGTTATCGGTTTTTCGGATTTGAAGTGGGTTACGGTTGGGTTTCCGGTCTTGGTTTTATTTGCCACCTCTAAAGCTAGGGAATTTTTTAAAACTATTATTTACTTTAGAGTGGGCAAGGGTAGTAACATCTCTTTATGATATGATAATTGGCTTAAGGTTGAGGAGAAGTTTGAATCTGTTCCGTTCGGATATTGATCGGTCTTGGTTTGACATGGTTTATGCGTTATTGGTTCCCGGAAGAATTAATATCTCCATTCTAAAGCCCTTCTCATTGATACTAGGTTTAATCTTAAAGAAAAGCTTGCTGCTATTATTAACTATTGATAATAATAGGTTTAAAGATTAAAAATCATGGTAAACCCCCCTCCCTAATGTTAATGCCATTATGACTCAAATTCATTTTACTATCAAAATTGTCATATCAAAATTGTAAAAAGGAACATATCAAAATTGTCACCGATGACTATTACTGGTCATAAATGAAAATGCTTGTAGACTGTCAAAAATAGATCCAAGTTGTTGCTACACTATTTTGATGTCAAAAGGAAGACCTCCATTTGCTTAAAACCGACCTCCTCTGTTTGGGGGACTTTCTTTATTGCCAAACAATCTGTTTATTAGCTTTTCTAACTACTTATATCTTGATTTCTAACTTATAATGTAGTTTTTAGTTGTCTGGTTCGTTTTTTTTTTTTTTTTTATATTTCCTTAGCCTTAGCTAGCTTATTGTGCTATGCATGGTATACTCTTATTTCTTGCTTTTTTCTAATATAAACTTGCCTTCCAAAAAAAAAAATTGTTAAAAGCTTACAACTTGTAAATTGAAAAGTTGAAAAAACCTTAAAAGTGTGGTTTAGAACCAAGAAAATGTCACGGAAAAAAAAATACATATGAAATAATTTTTCAGTTATTTATTTGAAAAGTTGGAAAAACAACGAGAAAATGAACACAAGAGAGTCAAAGTGCACAAGGGAGGTGATAGAACACAAAAATTAGACCCGAATATATCTATTCGGGTATGAGTTGACCCAAACATTGCTAGAGGATATCCAATGCTTAAGTAATAAGACCCAATGATGTTCCACAATAAAATATCTCAGCCCAATTAGTGATGACCTACATGGGAAAAGCCCATGAGGGGACGCATGAAATGGAGACACTTGTCAACATGCTATGACGCATAAATGCCTATAAATAGCCAAGTACCCTCACCAAAAGAGGGACCACAAATCTGTCTGAAAAAATATAGAGAGAAGAAGAGAAAAAAGAGAAACTAGTCAGATCCTGTCTCACTAGAAAACAAACCGAGCAAGACTAAAGACCGTACACCGAAGAGAAGAACAAGACCAAGATCAAGATTAAATTATCAAGTCGAGCACAATTGTAATAGGAAACTGTAATCCGAACAAGAGTAATACCGAGCAATAATAAAGATCAACGAAGTGTTCAATAATTACTGTCTTTCACTTGATTAAATTATTATTGTTGAAAAGCATAACACCAACCCATCAAAGTTATTGCTCTATCAAATGGCGCCGTCTCCGGTCTTCATCTAGTTCTTAACTAGTTTCGAAGTCAAATACCCATACTCTATCAGGCGAGCAACAATGGTGCACACAAATGAAGAAAACCGTCCCGAGGAAGTGGGCACAACGACTAACCAGGAAGTCCCAATCCACCAAGACGAGTTAACAGAACTCCTCGCCATCCGCGACCGATACGAGGCACTCAGGGTCGGAGCCAGACCGACCATCTCCAACATCCAAATCGACGAACCATTGCAAATCAACGGACTCGTCGACGAGAACCCTACAGACTCGGAGGAAGAACGAGCGCTGTCCGCGGCAAGGCGCGCAAGGAGATCCTTTCTAGTCAGCTGCCGCCTAAAAAACGCAGGGCCAAGCTCAAGGGCCCATCTGCCAGCAGCCTCGGTCAACTCCAGTTCCCACCAGGTTCGTTTTCAAACAAACGAAGACAACCATGTCGAGGAAACACGGAGGGCCCAACACCATACCTCCAACATATCGGCACACCGATACGGCATGCCCAAGGACCGTGCACCCGAACATACGGCCCGACCATCAATTCTCCCACCGCGGATAACTACACCGTCCACGGTGGAACTCCAACCCATTCTTCCCCAAGAAGGGAACCCGGTCGCATTGGCCAGGACCGATGAAGGTTACAATGCCCAGCTTCAAGCTCAGCTGGCAGCATGCATGTCTGCAATGGCAGCAGCAGGCCTCACCATACCACAAACCCAAGTCGCCAATACACATCAAGACTCACGATTAGAAGTGGAAGATTCCACTTACAGAGCCGCCATGGAAGTGGCAGGCCGACAACATGGTACATGGATTCCCAAGCAAAGGGAGCATATACCGAGAACGAACCCGACAGGGTTCGACCGCCAAGGCGCTCCTCGGGGACCTGCCCTCAACAAAAGCCCCAATGACGGGAGATACACCGACAACATGGTCGGGGAAATATACTACCCACCACCCAACTACGGGGGAGGGTACACCCCTCAATATCAAACACATGATGAAGCGTTCCAACAAGCATGGGACGTATGCCAAGAAACACCGTGTACCGAACAGATCACACGGTATCGAAACCCAGTGAGGTTTGTCATCCCAGAGTTCAAACTCTATGATGGGAAAAGATGCCCAATAGACCATCTGAGGCACTACAAGACCAGGATGGAGTTATGGAGCGATGACACCGCACTAATGTGCAAGTTTTTCAAGAATAGCTTGGGCCAAGAGGCATCGACGTGGTATCATAATCTACCATGGGGGTCGATCGGAAGCTGGACGGAGCTGCTCCGAGCATACTCCACCCGATATGCTGCTTATCGGAAGAAGAAAGTCACCATTGAAACCCTTCTGAAAATGGCGATGCTGCCAAATGAAAGACTAAATGACTACTGCATACGCTTCATCGACGTAGCAAACTAGATTCCGCAGTATGCCAACAACATTGCCATCCAAAACTTTATAAATTCCATCCCCAGCAGCTATTGGGCGAGAAGGAAGTTCATCGGCAAGAGCTTCTCGACCACTGACGCTCTTCTTGCCTATTGCACCCACCTCACCGATAAAAATGAGGAGATGTGACTCCTCAACCGAGCTCTACCAAAAAGAGAGTCGGTCCGAGAAGCACAAGTGTACCGCAAGAAAGCAAAGAACAATCAGGGGGAAGCAGTCAAACTGACCAAACGGGACAAAGGTCCCGAGGTCTAGCGACGGGTAGAGCGACCCCGAGAACCCGAGCACAAACCACTCCAGCTCACTTACCCAACGCCGACCAAGCTGCTTCATCAAGATCGTTTCCAAGAAAGGTAACGACGAAGGAACTTCGAACCGGTCGAGCTTCGATACACTTTCAACCTGTCTGCCGAAGATATCCTTAAGGATATATGCAGAGAAAGTTGATATTCCCGACCAGACCCTTTCGCTTCCCCCCCTAACCTAAGAGACTCCAAGCTCTTCTACACCTATCAGGAGGACCACGACCACCTCAGCGAGCACTGCCGAAATCTACGGTGGAATATGAACATGTGGGGCGATGCGGGATACCTCAACAAATTCATCAAAGGTGCTGGGAACAAAGGCAAATAGCTAGCCATCGAGGGAGCCGACAACCGACAGGGCAAAATGATCAATGTCGTGCATTTGTCAAGGTCCAAGACTACTGGAGGGGATCGATCCCATCAACGACAACTGGCGCACTTTGGGAAAGTTACCAAGGCGTCACAAGCGTCTACCTCTAAGAGACAGTGCCTGCCGCAACGACACCCGCCAATTTCCTTCTCGGATCACGACGAGGAAGGGGTAATATACCCCCACGGGGACGCCATTAACCTCTGCATTCAAATAGGCATAGACACGGTCAACAGGGTGCTCGTCGACCAATGAGCTTCTTGCGACATCATGTACAAAGAGCTCTTCGACAAGATGGAGCTCAGGCTGCAAGATTTATAGCCCACCGATGTAACACTGATTGGGTTCATCTCAGAGACGACCAAACCATTGGGAAAGATCGTCTTAAGTGTTACAACAGGATCCGTGTCCGTTCCCATGGAATTCTTAGTGGTCAATGACCATTCCGGCCACAATGCGATCTTGGGCCGACCATGGCAACACACCATGCGCGCCATACCTTCGACATACCATCAGAAAGTGAAATACCCAAATGGTAGGGGGGAGATCGAGCCAGCCCGAGGATGTCAAGAAGACTCGCGACGCTGCGAAGACATAACCGCTGCTCTAAAAAGACAGCTGGTCGTCGTGGAGCAACCCACAAGTACAAAGAAGTTGGTGGATCAGCTTACCAACAAGGAAAGGGTGGTGGAGGAGCAGGTAGGAGAGAAGCTTAAAAAGGTACACATCCCAGGAATGGATGAGGAACACTACTTTCTCATTGGCGAGAACCTTCCCGAGGAGGAATCCAAGGATCTGGAAACTTTCCTCTTCAATAACATCGATAAATTCGCCTGGAGCCCCAAAGACATGCCCAGCCTAGACCCGAAGACAGCATGCCACCACCTCAGTGTTAACGCCGAATATAAGCCAATCACTCAAAGGAGCAGAAAAATATTTGTCCAACACAGAGCGGCTATAATAGCAGAAGTCCGAAAGCTGTTGGAAGCAGGAGCAATAAGGGGGGTGTTCTACCCGAAGTGGTTATCTAATCCAGTCGTCGTCCTTAAGAAGAACAGAAAGGAAAGAGTTTGTATAGACTTCACCAACCTGAACAAAGCCTGCCCGAGGGACCCATTCCCCCTTCCAAGAATTGATCAATTGGTGGATGCCACAGCGGGAGCAGAACGGATGACCTTCCTCGACGCATACTCGGGGTATCACCAAATCCCACTCACCCACGAGGATCAAGAAAAGACCTCGTTCATATCACCTTTGGGAAACTATTGCTATACGGTAATGCCATTCGGCCTACGCAATGCGGGAGCAACCTACCAAAGGATGATCACAAACATATGCCACAAGCATATTGGGAAGACAATGGAGGTCTACATAGACGACATGGTCGTCAAAATAAAAAGGGCCACATCCCACCTCCAAGACATCAAAGACGTCTTCCAAACATCGGGCGAGCACAAACTGAAGCTCAACGCAACCAAGTGCGCATTCGGCATCAGCAAGGGAAAATTTCAAGGACACATGGTCTCCCAGAGAGGAATAGAGGCTAACCCCGACCAGATAACAGCTTTGCAAAACCTAGCAGCACCCAAAAACAAGAAGCAGGTGCAGGAGCTCACGGGATTTATGGCCGCAATAAGCAGGTTCATCAGTCGATCCGCCGACAAGGGACGACCATTTTTTGAATCACTTAAAAAGGATAAAAAATTCGTGTGGGACCCGGAGTGTGAAGCTTCCTTCAACAACCTAAAGGAGTATCTAAGGACGCTGCCACTGATAGTAAGGCCGAACAAATGAGATATTCTGGCATGTTACCTAGCAGTTTCCACTTAGCGGTGAGCGCAGTCATCCTAAGAGAAGAAGGTCGAGAACAATTCCCGATCTACTTCATCAGCAAAACTCTGGTTGAAGCTGAAACACGCTATTTACCGTTGGAAAAGCTATGCCTGGCATTGGTCGTTGCTACCAGAAAATTGCCACACTACTTCATAGCTCACCAGGTCCAAGTTTACACGAAGTTCCACATCAAGGAGTCCCTTCGATGGATGGACATCAGCAGTCGGGTTGCAGCATGGGGAGTTCAAGCTATCCCAATTTCATATCGAGTTCGCCACCCGACATGCCATAAAGGGACAAGTCTTGGCCAACTTCATAGCAGAATTCACCGAATGATATGACGAGCCAATGATCATATCACCACAATCACACTGGCAAATACATGTCGATGGATCAGCAACCAAGGACGGATCAGGAGTAGGAATCGTCCTCAAATCTAGTGAGGGAGCCATCATAGAAAAGAGCATAAAACTAGGCTTCCGAGGTACTAACAACGAGGCCGAGTACGAAGCCATGATAAATGGTATTCTCATTGCACGATCCATCGGATGCTCCCACTTAATTGCCAGCTCCGACTCCATGCTGATCGTAAATCAAGTCATCGGTGAATACCAAGCCAAGGATGACAGAATGATCCTCTACCAACAGAAAGTCCAGAGCTTAATGGCCACATTCGAGCAGTGCGAATTAATCAGAATCAATCGCACCGAAAATGCCCATGCCGACGCATTGGCAACCCTAGCCTCGACACTCACATTGGCAGACACTCGGTCAATCACAGTGGAACTTCTTGAAATACCAAGCATCACCAGAAGGGTAGATCGAGTAACATCAATACAATACGAGCTAGGATGGATGGATGAGATGATCCATTATCTGCGAAAAGGGACGCTCCCGGCAGACAAAATAAAAGCGCTGAAGATCACAAGAAAGGCTCCGAGGTTCTGGTTATCGGAGGAGGACAAACTGTATAAGTCAAGTTACCAAGGACCACACCGGCTGTGCGTCCGCACCGAGAAGCAACAGCAGGTCTTGGAAGAGATCCACGAAGGATCATGCGGAGCACACATCAAGGGAAGGTCCCTCGCTAACAAGACAATCACTCAGGGATACCGGTGGCCTTATATCAAAAGAGATGTCGACGTTTATATCCAACGATGTGACAAATGCCAACGATTTCCCAATATACCTCGGCTCCCATCATCTATGATGACCCCGGTATCAGCACCATGGCCATTTACACAATGGGCAATTGATTTGATCGGGAAGCTTCCCAAAGCACCCAGCAGCATTGAATATTTGATCGTTGCGAGGGATTACTTCACCAAATGAGTCGAAGCTAAACCTCTCCGAGAAATCAAAGCCAGCAACGTTAAACAGTTCATTTGGGAGCATATCATCACTAGGTTTGGTATACCATACGCCATTGTCGCAGACAACGGCACCCAATTCAAGGACGCCAAGCTACAGCTTTGGTAGGAAGAACTCGGTATCCGAAAGTTCTATTCGACTCCGACATACCCACAGGGTAATGGCCAAACTGAGGTATCAAACCGAACTATCCTTGATGGTATTAAGACAATCCTAGAACAAGCAAAGGGGAGATGGCCCGAGAGGCTACTCAACATCTTATGGTCATGCCGAACTACGCCGAAGACGGGCACAAAGGAAACCCCGTTCAGCCTAGCATACGGCGTCGAGGCCGTCATACCAACGGAAATTGGTCTACCCATGCTCCGAACATCTCTAGTCGAACAAGGCAATAATGAAGAAAGAATGAGGGAAGAGCTTGACATGTTAGACAAAAAACGCGAGATAGCAGACCTTACCCTCGCCAAATACCAACAGAGCATCAAGCAAACTTATGACAAGAGGGTGAAAGGGTCCAAGAAATTAAAAAAAGGAGAACTGGTGTTACGACGAGTGACAACCTATAACAGAAACGAGATACACGACAAACTGAGTCCCAACTGGGAAGGGCCATACGAAATCGTCAAAAGAACGAGCCCGGTTTCTTACAAGATTAAAAGCATTTTGTTTGACAATAGCAGAGGAGAGAAGAATTCTTGGAACGTAGCTAATCTTAAGAAGTACTACATATAAACTAGCTTACCATTACAGGTAATACCAGGCAAACAATTCTCCATTGATCCAATAGGATTAAAACTACTCACCGGGGTAATTTTCTTATCCAATAGCAGATGGGCGATTAAGAAACATGGTGAATATAAATTCACGATACTGCTTATGGAATACAATTTCTAAGCTAGTATTTTGGTGAAGGATTGCTCCAATATGTCAATTTCAGACATTTGTTCACCATAGACGGCATCATGTCTCAACTGTGGCGGCGGAATAAAATCAACGCCTTAGCATTCATCCTGAGGGTAACAACAAACTCGTGTTTTACTCATCAAAGATGGCATCCAAAAAAAATTTGGGCATCACATTTTCACACATCAGGGTGAGTAACATGTGGTGACGGATTAAAACCGACGTTTAAACAGTCATTTCGCAAGTATGTTTTTCGATTTTTCTCATCATAGATGACATCCAACATGTGTTGGGAGTTCTGGATTATTTATCATATAAAACGACTGTTTTATATGTTTATGGTTTGCACAAGCACAAACGTTTTTTCGAAACGACAAGTTCGAAAACATTAGTTTTGCTTCTCATGTGAATCGGTTAGCATTGATCGAACGACGGGTCGATACTGAAACACCAATTCGGCGAAACATACATCACTATATAAACACACTCGGGAAAATTATTATTTAGTCAACCCCTTTCGGTAGCTCTACTTGTAAAACGACCAGGAAAGAGGGTGAGGGTGGAGGGCACGAATGCCACTTAAAACCCGACCTCATTAGGATATCGACTTCTGCCTATATCTTTCCTAGACATCGTATCCAAATAGGTGAGCCTAGTTGGGGAAGATTCATAATTTTTTCAACATAAATGTGAAAATATATGATTTCGCAAATTACCATATTTTACATAAGTGTACATGACAGTAAATAAATACATAGATCGTATCTATCCAGATTAACCACATATATATATAAACATGCAGTAAGTATATTTTTAGAATTTATCTGATCATGCAGTAGATTTGGTGTTATAAACAATTCAATTCAAAATTATCAATCAATTCATAAAGATTCCAACATACCAAATCAAATCAATTAGATCTAACATGTTGTGTGACATATTAGCTCACATATATATGTATATAGATATAGGAAGAGAATATAGAGAGAGACAACAAGACGAAATGTTTATTCATTAATATGAGTGTACAGAGAGATATCTCAAGAGACGCCTGACCATCTTTATATAATAGAGGGTAGGGTTACATATGGTAGGAAAGTCCAAGATAGGCCCAATAGAGTAAGGCCCAAGATGGCCAATAATATCCTACAACAGAGTTCAAAATTTGATACAAATTTTATCTTATCACCAAATCTTATGAAATCTTTTCCTAACTAATTTGTGGATAAAAAAGATCTCAACAAATCCTATCTAAAATTTAAACCAAATCTCAAAAAAATAAATAAATAAGATTTCAGAATATTAAAAATTAAATTAATTTTTGGAATTTAAATATTTTTAATTAATATTAATAGATAATTAAAAATTAATTAATTTAAAAAAAATAAAAACTCGAAAAAAATTCTAAAAATTATTTTCTGATTTTAAGAATCAGGTTAATTATTTAGAAAAATAATAAAAAACAAAATAAAACAAAAATTAACTATTTAAAATTTAATTTAATTTAATTATTATTTAACTAATTAATAAAATAAAAATCTTAAAAAATCCCAGATTAATTAAAAAAACTTACAAAATCCCAAAACTTAAAAAACCATGTTCTAAAAAGAAAAAAATTATTAATCATTTTTAATTAATTAATTTGAATCTATTTGAATTAATTATTAAATATTAATTATAAAAAAACACCTACACCATCCAAACACTTCTATTCGCTTGTCCTTAATGACACAAGGGCATGTAGCAGAAAATGAAAAAATAATCGTACAATGTTTAAATCCTATTGCACCGGCTGGGTTGTTTTGCATCGTGTTTGACACCGGTCAGGAGCAATTCGTTCTCATTGATCCTCAACTTATAGATATTCTTACAAACTTTTCTTGTCTTAATAGTAAGTACCTTTACTCACATCTCGAGGATTTTACCGATATATGTCGCATGGCGTGTTACCGTCGAATCACACTTGATCAGATACAACTCAAATTGTTCCATTTTCCCTGAAAGAAAAGGCCTTAGAATGGTACAAAAACTTACAACGAAATTCGATTAGAACTTGGAGTGACATGATAGATCACTTTCTAAAGCAGTATTACCCTCCTCATTTAGCTGAAGCCAGAAAGCAAATTTAAAACTTCACTCCTTAACCATTTGAAGCCTATCATGAAGTTTGGGATCGTTTTAACATGTTACTTAGAGGATGTCCACCCCATGGATTTTCCTAAGAATGACGATCCAAATTTTCTATACCCCATTGCGACCAGAGTGGAAGCAAATTGTGGGTACCATTACTCAATGACAGTTTCTCTCTCTCAATCCTGTTAAAGGAGTAGAGAAACTATACATGATTGTGCAAATGACCTCTGAGTGGGAAGAGCATGAACAACCAAAAGACTCAGTCAGTCAAGTCCATGAAGTCTCGAATATCGAACCTCCTCCAATCTCTTTCTCACCTTGTAACTCTGAACCAAGTAATTCAACTCATAAGGAAAATGATGATCCACAAGAAAATAATTTTAATAAAAACTTGAAAGAGAGAACTTTCCCAAACTGTGAGATAGTCTACTACTCGTTTTGCGGCACAGTAGATACCCCCAAACCTGTTAAGAAAATGAAGAAAATAGATAAGAAAAAGATGGGATAAAAATGAGAAAAAATGGATTAAACAAAAATTGAGTGAGACCTTTGTTGTTAATCTAAGAAGTGGTCGAAAAATCAATGAATCTACTCCATCTTCCAAAAAAGATAAACCATAGCAAACTAACGAGTCAGGTATTTCTCACCCTGTTGAGAATAGTAGAGAGAAAGAGAATGCTAATGCACAAAATCCTAAAATAATATTTTCACCTCCGTACTCACATCGTTTAGGGAATCCAAAAACCAAGCTCAACAAGACTTGATTAAGGAAAGAGTAAAGGATATGACCATTTGATTCCCATTAGAAGAAGCCATTAAGGAAATCCCTTTGGTAGCGAAACATTTCAAAGACCTTTTGTCTCAAATCAGGCAAACCAAATTCCGTAAAAATGCATTCTTCACTGAGCGTATTGGTACCTTGAATCAAAACATCGTAGAAACTAGTGAATCATCGTCAGAGCCCGATCGTGATTCAAAAGACGAAGAGGGAACCTATAGGATAACGCCATTTAGGATTAAGCCCATATCTCAACCAAACTTTGAGCCTAAACCACGAGTAATCGCCCGTCATAAAGCAATAAACTCCTATACTCCACCTCATAAAAGAGTTGATGAGTCAAAACTAAATGAGAGAATTGGTGGTAATACAACTGAGGTTTGTGACATTGGTAAAGAATTAAGGATGGGGTGATGGTCACACAACCTAAAACTAAGGTGTGTGATATTGGTGAACATAAAATGGAGGAGGTGATGATCACACAACCTAAAAATGAACCTGATGAACTAGTAATAGATACTAGGTTGAACTTAAACGAAAATGAAGGTTGTGACATTGGTAAAAATGAAATATAGGAGGTGATGGTCACAAATTCTGGAAGCAAAGCTTGCGAGCTAATTAAATTTAAGAGACTAGTGGACCAAAGCAAGAGTGTTGAGGAGGTCTGTGACAGTGGTGAATATAAAATGGAGGAGGTGAGGGTTATGGAGCCTAAAAGAGTCAAACTTTTGGTGAGGGGAAATTAACCTTTATCAAACCTAATATATGAATTAGCCATGTACCCTTATTATCTTCTCTTGAGCGACAACCTGCTAAAACCAACCAATCAATTCCTTGTAAGGAAAGGCGGGCTAGTGAACTTAAAGTTCAAACAATTTTTTTCAGGAAAAAAGCAAACTAAGAGGTGTTGTCGTAAAGGAAAGCGTCGAGGGAGATATAAACGTAATTAAAATATTTACAACTTCGACCTCATCTGAAAAAGAATCAAAAAAAAATGTAAATATTGCATAAGTTCTGTTTGCATGGAGTCTCTGTTTGTATCCAACTCCAGTATTTTTTCTTCTACTTTCAACGGTGAGTACACTGTCTATTTTAGTTAGTGTGAGTGGATAAATCTTCTTTGGATACTTATGAAAATGGAAAGAATTTCAAAAATAAATGTTAATATTTGTGTTTTTATTTAGTTAAAACCCCTATTTATTTTTTATTTTTATTAAAAACCCAAAAAAAAACAGAAAATGAAAAAAAAAAAAAAAAAACTTTTGAGTCTTTGTTTTTATCTCTCACTTGAGAGAGTTTTTATGGAGTTATTATAATATTTGGAGATTTTCTTCCCCACTTACGTTTTATGCTTTTATTAAGTGCTTTATTAGACAGACACATTTACTGGAGAATCTATCGAGACCGCTTTTGAGGGAGCATTACTTGGAGTATGACATGATGGTCATTAGCCATCTTCTGATAAGTAGCTGAGATCTCTGCAGAGATAGTAGGCTATTTCTATGGTCACGTAGTTGTGCGAGCTTCTAAGAGGTCAGATGATTTTTGAAAAAATATATTTAACAAAGTTTATATTTGAAGTGTAGGTTATTGGCTTTAGTGTATGTGGAGTAACTCTCGAGGATGGCGTAAACGTGCTATAATTTCTCGCTTAATTTTTTCATATTAGGCCTTGGGTGATCTCTTATTATAGACATATCATCCATTAGATAATCTAAACAGGGCATCTAGCAATTCAGCATCTAATTTAACGAGTTTTCCACCAATTTTTGTCGTAAAACATTCATGTCCATTCTTATTTGACCACTTCTATTTTTATACCATTCGACAACTGTTTTCTCAAATATGGATTATTTTAACTCTAAAAACTTAAATATTACAGGTTTATCTAGCAAGTTAAAGACCTCGGGAAATTCTTCTTCGATCATACATTTGTTCACAAGTATTGCAGGAGATAGTTTGTTGGATATTTTCTTTTTAATATAGTTTATTTTTTTGTGAATATCTGAAATACACTCATTGAAAATATTAGTATTACGACACTTTGTTGTGTATATAAAATTCCATTTTGTTATTATCAAAAAATAATCCAATAACGTATAATTGAAAATTGGTTCAATAGGTTGAAAATTAGGGAAAATAAGAAAACAAACCTTATTTAGTATTTTTAAAGAACTAATATTTAACTTGGTTAGTTTCTTGTGGATATGATCCGTACTTTGAAGATTTTATATTGAAACTGTTTTTTTACTCTTTTGAGTCTTCCTTACTTGAAAAAAATAGTGGTGATATAAGAAGAGACTTTTTGACAGATACTCTCGCATATACTCAATGTGGATCATTGATGTAACATCATATACATGATCTAACGGTCCAAATTAAGTCTCTGTGAGAGTCTCTGTCAAAAAGTTTCTTTTTATATCACCATTCTGGAATAAAACAAGTTTAGAGAGCACTGAGTAACTTAATCCACTTTTGTGTCCTTGAACATTAGTAGGTCAACCATTTCTAACCCAAACTAAATAATTTTTATTTAATTTACATCTATAAGAGGGCAATACACATAATCTTGAAAATGATCACACCGATTACAAGTAATTCATTTTTCATGCACACTAGATTTTAGGAAACGATTATATCATTCGTCTTTTTTATGCAAGTTATGTCTACGTGAATAGCTAGATTGACTATTTTCAAGAGTTAGGTCGGCCTATGCACCTTAAATTTATATGAACTAAAGTCATTTACTAATTTATTGTTGAACCAATTAATCTACAATTATACGTAATTGTATATTATGTTTTGATGATAAAATTGGAAATTTTAAATATACATCAAGTGTGTTGTACTTATAATTAATCTAGTTTATTTCCCATCAATACATGTTCATAATCGATATATATGAAGTATACATTATTAGGGAAAATCTACAAAATGACTAAAAAGAAATAACGAGAAAAGACTAAAGCTACATTTGATGAAAGTGGTACATCATGGTTTCAACCTGTTCAAATATATTTAACATGTTAAAATGATTAACCGGCTGAAAGAAAGTTACCTAGTTGAAGTATGGTATTTTTGGAAATTCCGGAACAACATGGACTCACTTTTTGAAGTTATGTAAATGATTAAAAAAAAACTTCTAAAAATACAATGGACCGTTGGGATAATATTATATAACACTTAATCTTGATATCAGAATATTGTAATCACTTAAAACGACATTAAAACCAAAGATATTTTCTCTACAAAGTGCCAACCCGACAAGCTGAATTGTGAGACATTAGCAAGTGAGTATATCGCAACGGCTATAACTCACTCATATATTTATGGATTTGAGTTATTCGAATTGGAGAAGATTCTACCAACGACGTACTACATATCTCAAAAATAATAAAACTAAAATAACGAAGTAATTAGGAGATATACAAGCATCAATATGTCAACTCAATCAACTAATTCGGAAAATTAGAGCATCAAGGTTTTTAATGCCTTTGGAAAACGATCAATACAAATGATTCTAATGTGTTTAAAAGTTCAAACATGTTCACAAACATACCTAATATATGCACACACTTTTCATTAACATTAAGACAGATAATATCACGAAGATATTATACATAGAATATGCCAATTCAACATGCTGTCAAAAAATAAGCAATCATCACTTATTGCTTAGATTCTCTACCCAACGACTTTGCCCTACCCTACCTTGACACTGTAAATAGTTCCTAAACCTAAAAATAAACTTACTCGCATCCTCTCTCATATATCAAATAAGTAAATATAAACAAAAAAAAATTATATAAGTAGATTATAATAAATTTACTTTTTTAGTTTTATTAAATTTAAATTTTTTTTCATCTTATTTATAAAAACATATTTAACATATCTAGCGGTACAAAAAGTTAAAGAAGTGTACTGTAGTTGTAATGAATTGGTCAAAAAAAATCAAGGGTACTCCAAAAGTCTTACCGGTTCAGTACACATACCATACCGGCCCGTACCCATGACCAGTTTTTTTTTCTCCCTGATATTCGTGCTTAATGCATCAAATAATATTACTATGGTTGCTAATATATATACGAAAAGTAAGCATCACAATCTCACTAAGACAAACATAGTAGTAGTAGTACTTTATGGCAGAATGAAGTTGGGTGTAAAGTTAACTTGACAAAATCATTAAAGATAACTTCACCAAACTTTACCTTTACAAACCAAACGTTGCTCAACGGATATTTACCCGGTCACAATATTCAAATCTTCAAATAAGAAAGCAAAAGAGATTAAAGTTGTGAAAACCCCACCACCTTTACCATTTATTATTCTATATATGTAACATATTACGGTAATTGATGAGTACCTCTTCAAGACAATGGGGTCTTGCATTAGCAGATACAGCCGCAAGAGAAAGCGGCAAGATCAACAGACCCCTAATTTAGTTCAAGACAAGTTAGTAATAGCTGAAGCGCCAATTTCTCTCTCCTCAACCAAACAACTCCTCTCACTACCCCAATCTCCGACCTCTGCCTCCTCCTCCAGCTCTTCCTTCTCTTGCACCAATGACCACCCTCAAACCACCTCGTACTCTTCATCCTCTTCATCCTTGTACTCAATCTCAAAGGAAAGGTCATTCTCTAACGACTTCTTGAAATCTTGTGTAAAACAGAATCCTCACATAATCCACAAACAGATGATATCGAGTTCCGGTTCAACTCCGAACAAGAGAGCTCGTGCAAGTGTTAAACCGGATTTTACAATCTCACCGCAAAAGAACTTTAGAAGAGAGATTGAGTGGCAGAGTTCCCCTCATTTTCACACTAGAAGTGTCCTAAGGTCGCCCTCTCCTTGTGGAAGATTTTCAAGTACTCCTGCGAAAAGTTTATCCAAGCCATCTTTAATAAGCAACTCGGTTGTAGCGGACCCTAAGGGCTCGTTTGTGAAGAAAGGGAATATAAAGTTAAGGCCATCAAGTCCCCGGCACAATTTATCTAGAGGTGGCCCTTACTTGAGGACAAGAGATAGATTGACTTGTAATAGGTCTGTCTCTAAGATTCAGGAATTTTTTAATGTTGAAACGGTGTTGGCTTGTAAACAAGATCAAGAAGGTAGTAACATCGCAATGGAGGATATTGAAAATCCGCTCATTGCCTTGGATTGTTTCATATTCCTTTGATGTTTAGATTTTGTTAAACTCATATTACCTTCTTGTGGTTTCTATAGTTTTTAATGTTGAAACGGTGTTGGCTTGTAAACAAGATCAAGAAGGTAGTAACATCGATCGCAATGGAGGATATTGAAAATCCGCTCATTGCCTTGGATTGTTTCATATTCCTTTGATGTTTAGATTTTGTTAAACTCATATTACCTTCTTGTGGTTTCTATAGTTTTTAATGTTGAAACGGTGTTGGCTTGTAAACAAGATCAAGAAGGTAGTAACATCGATCGCAATGGAGGATATTGAAAATCCGCTCATTGCCTTGGATTGTTTCATATTCCTTTGATGTTAGATTTTGTTAAACTCATATTACCTTCTTGTGGTTTCTATAATTTTTAATATTGAAACGGTGTTGACTTGTAAACAAGATCAAGAAGCTAGTAACATCGCAATGGAGGATATTGAAAATCCGCTCATTGCCTTGGATTGTTTCATATTCCTTTGATGTTAGATTTTGTTTAACTCATATTACGTACCTTCTTGTGGATTCTATAGATTAAATTGCTTGGTTATTTTTAATGTACTACAAGTTTTAACTAATCTTTTGAACCTAGTAAATTATCATTTTAATGAGAATCAAGATACTGTTATTTGGCTAGCTAAAGATAGGGGTTTTACTGTGAGTTCGGCATGGAATGAAATTAGGTTGAAATCAAATATTGTTCCTTGGTTTAAATTAGTATGGGAAAGACCTATAATTTTAAAATGCATATTTATTATGTGAATGAGAATTAAAAAAAGATTAAGAACAAAAAATTAGCTGTTTAGAATTGGTGTGACTCGGTATGATGTTTGTCTTTCATGTCATCAAGGGGTGGAAACCTTAAATCACCTCTTTTTCGAGTACCATTTTTCATACGTGGTAATTACTCATACTCTCTTTAATTTTCAGTATTTAGCATCAAACAGTTCATGGCAACAATGGGTGAAATTGAAAAATCTAATTTTCTCATTTATTATTTACAAGATCTGGAATGAAAGAAATCGAAGATATCATAAGAATATTGAAACATTGCTTGAGATTATTGCCTCGAATGCTTTGTCTATGGCCAATTCTATAAGGTGATTGGAAACGTGAGGGGTTGATCTAGATCATGACTTGCTATTAACGGTGATTTTGGTGATCTAATGAGTTAGGGTTTGGTAATAGGTAGAAAATTGGGAGAGTTTCTCTCTATGAGTTTATTAAGTCGGGAGTGAAGGGACAAGTTTTGATATTTTCCTTTTTATTTGCTGTATTTATGTTAATGGATTGATTAGTCATTTCCATTTTTTTCGGTGACTATTGATGTAAATAATTCTTTGGCAATACAATTTAACTTTTGGGGCAAAAAAGAAAAATAAAAGATCAGATACAGATTCTGTGGAATGTTAGCAACTGCCAAGTCCCTAGTTGTATGTCTGAGAAGGGCTAGGGGCATGGGCGGCACCCCCTATATGATTAGTGGTTGTCGCGGCAGCCTCATAATTTCGAAAAATAATTTTTTTTATTAATATTTTTCATAATAATTTATATATACAGTATTCTGGCAAGTTATTAAATATTTTGTTTGGCAACACATTCCAAAATTATATATTGTTAGTGAAATAACATAACATAATTTTGTATGTGTTGATAATATATAAGTAATATATAAGTAATACTTAAAAAATTAACATATGCAAGTGATTATAAAAGACATTTTACACTAACTTATCATGTTGACACGCAACACACAACTTTAAAAAAATTAAACAAAAATAATAATTAGAGTAGTGGTGAGTGCAAACAAAATTTATAAAAGAATTTTTGTTAGTTTGTATTTTAATTGAAGTGAATATACTGAAATTATGTAATACATATTTAATTGTTCGTATATATCTATTATTTAATATACGTTTAATTTTTTCAAGTTTTTTTGTAATATTTTTTTACCTTCGTGTCTTAATTTTTTTACTTGTTATAACTTGATTTATTAAATTTAACTTTTATATCTTTTGTTTTTCTATTTTATTTATTTTTTCGTCAATTTTGAAATGCTAAAACTTTCGACACGTGACTGCATGTGGCATTACGGTTGTGGGTTTTTTTTGGAGTTTGAAAAGAAAATCGAAATTGGGCGAAAAGAAAAAAAATAGAAATCAAATAAATTTTAATCAAGAAACCAAGGTAAAACAAATAAGAAAAGAGGGTAAAAAATATACAAAATTCCGTTTTTTGTGGTTTTATACTTTGAAAAATATTATGCGTTTTTATTAATTTTGACAACTCTACGCATTTAGTTCTGGTTTCCGTGGCTAGGGTTTTGGCCATGGATATTTGGGGGAGATTTCTCTCTCTAAGTTGTCTGAAGGAGATGATGAAGTGGGATGATCCAGTTGTTTTCTTTATTGTCTTACATGTGTAAATAGATTTATTTATCATTTCCATTATTTATGGGACTCTTGATTTAAATACCTATTTGGCAATATAATTTAAAAAAAGAAGTCATTTTGCACAATATACTCTCCAAATTCTGAAAAGAGGAACAAAGATCGTATAACCTATTCAACTTGGTGAATACAACCAAAAGTGCGAATTTCCGACAAGAGAAAAGAGAAAAACAACAAACTTTTTATTGTGTACAAGGAAATTCCTTTGTTTTAAACAGTTTACAACCCAAGCAGAGCCCGAATAATGTTGATGATACTACCACTAATAAGAGCATGGAGTATTTTTGTCTTCCCCGGTGTGTAGGGAGGGTATCTGACAGATGGATCCCCAGCCAAATTTCGGTAAAGAACAGCCTTTTTGTGGGTGAAAGCATCAAAAGAAAATTTCCCATGGTATGCACCTATACCGCTTTCCCCAACTCCTCCAAATGGTAAATTTGGGTTCGAAAGCTGCAATATCAAGGTTTTCAGATAAGCAAAGTAACCGAATAATGATCACAGTAACTTACAAGTACCATGGGTTTCCATGTCTAACTCCTAATTCGACAAATATAGATGTGAAACGGAACACGAAGGCACATGTAGTTTCCAGAATAGTTTTGAGAGTACTCACGTGTAAAGCAATATCATTAATGAGCAGTCCTCCTGCAGAGACATTTCTCACAAACTTTTCCTTTAGCTTCTTGTCATTTGTAAATATGTATGCAGCAAGTGGCTTATCTCTTGAATTAATGAGATCAAAACTCTCTTCCACACTATCAACCTTTAGATACCCACAAAAAAGATAACATCATTAAAAATGTTAATTAACCAGTTCATTTATCAGACTGCAACATCATACAACTCTACAATGTAATTAATGTACCGTTATTATAGGAAGCAGCGGACCAAATATTTCTTCATTCATGATAAGAGAATCCTCCGGGACATCTAGCAAAATGGTAGGAGCAATTCTTCTGCATTTAGAAATGGACATGGATGGATATCGATGACTTATCATACTACATCCATTACTAGAAAAGATTGGTGAAATGTTAAAAAGGTACTTGAGTGAAGAACTCACAGTTTTTTTTCGTTTCTTCGACCTCCATAAACTATCTTGCCAGCGATTTTATCATCGTCCAAGAGATTTGATAAACGAGCAAAGTGGTTAGAATTTACAACTCGGGTTATGTCTTCAGATTCTAACGGGTCATCACCAAAAAATTTCTTTAACTCGGTTGTAAGTGTTTCTATCTGCAGAACCAAGCTCCGCTATAAGCAAATGAAAACAAGATAATATCTTTATAAATTTGGCGATATGCCTACAGGCTTACCAAAAGTGGGGCAAAAGCTTTTGTTGTTATTACATAATCAGCAGATACACATGCTTGTCCATTATTCAATCCCCACTTCCCCATTATAATTCGCCTTGCTGTGACCTTAATAGACATGAGAACGATGTTAGCACATAGCCAAAAAGAAAATAAGCAAAGATAAAATATATATATATATATATATATATATATATATATATATATATATATATATATATATATTCTTTTCTAGTTTTATACTTTAATATCAATGTTGTTCGAGTCAACAATAACAGGGCACTTTCCACCGAGTTCCAAGGCAACAGGTGTAAGGTGCTTTGCAGCAGCAGCCGCTACTATGCGTCCCACTTTTCCGTTGCCTTATAAAGCACAAAATAATATCAGAACATTAAGTATTCACTTATCAATTAAAACTGCAAGTCCATAAAGCAGGAGGGTAAGAAAAGAGAATAGTGGCTGAACCTGTATAAAATATTTTATCCCACTTTTGCTCTAGCAACGCAGTTGTCTCTGCGACAGCACCCTCTACAACTTTAACCGCAGAATTATCCATATATTTCCCCACTAAATCAAAAAGAAGTGATGATGTGGCAGGAGAAATTTCAGATGGTTTTAGGACCACAGTGTTCCCAGCAGCAATTGCTCCAATGACTGGGTCGAGAGATAACACTGAAAAAGGAAGCATCAAAAGTCAAAGAATCGATCACATAACTAATTTATCCCCAGAAATGAAGTTCATATATACTGACATTGTAATGACTAAAGAAACATTATTAGAAATAGCCATCAGCCAAGACTTAGAAGTAGAGAGCCATCAGCTATCAATGTACTTCCATGAACAAGACAAAATCTGGTTTTAGAGTTTTACTTATCAGTGTTACAAGCATCCTCATAATGGCAATATCTACAGAAAAAAAAAAAGGTATCTTCATGCTGAGTGAGGTCAATTCATTATGTTGCCACAATTCTATTTCGGTTCTATAGATGTATTGAACATTCCAAACCTAAACATAGGAAATGTACAAGTTAATTTTTTTTTCGGTAAGTAAATCTACTTGTTATAACGCCTTTTTTTTCTCCAAGCCATAAAGAAATCAAACAAATAGATCTGTATATAATTTGTTTCTACTTAAATAACTTTAAGACATGACTATATACTGCTACAAGCAAATGTATCAGATTCGGAATTGGAAGACAAAATTCTACAGTTATCAGAAAAGAGCTGGAACTAAGACCGAGTTCTGTAATTTTTAAAGTGGGCTTCATCTGGTTTTTGACCCAACGAGAAGGAGGGAGAGGAATTTTATGAAGTAACAGTAGCTGCTTTTATGCTTACTATGAATTCTTTTTAAAACACTCAAGCACCATGGAGCTAAGTACTGAAGAAAGACTTCAGCTTTCTTTTATCTTCTTTAATACAAATAAACAAATTATCACATGGTTATCAAACACCACAATGATTACACCAACTTGGCAACTTTCATATTTTTTACCAAGCAATAAATTAGATCCTCTATTAGAAAGTAGATTTCAAAAGACAAGTGCCTTTTGAAAAGCAACAACTTTGCCAAACTAACCATTGATGTCGTAGATGTATTTTAAGTTTCTGTTCATTTGTATATATGAAATAGCTGGTTTGTCTAGCTATGATTATGGTAAATTAGAGTAATTTGTTTCCATTATCATAATTGAAAGTAAGATGTTGACGTCTACTTAAATATAACTAAAATAGCTTAATTGGGTATTTCACATACAGAAAGGATAATTCCAAGCTGATATCACCAGCACCACTCCGAATGGTTCAGAATTAATTTCTGCTGACGATGGGAAAGTGGTCATAGTCGTCTTAACCTGCAATGCATAAGAAGGTTGTCAATAGATATACACCTATATATGTAACACAGATCACTGTCCATAAATTTTTGACGTGAAAATAGAGACAGCTAAGAACCTTTTGTGGCTTCATCCAATGCTTAAGATTCTTAATTAAATTTTCACATGAACCCCTGAGCATGACAATCTGGAAAAGAATAAATGAAAATACAATTAAGATATTCAACTGCACGAAATCAGATTGTTGTAGAAAATATCATACAAATGCTGCTAAGTTATAATTTCATCTATTTGTTCAAAGGCAATTTTCTCATTATCATTGCACACCCTTCGGAATGATTTAAATTCTAGGGCGAGTTTTCCGAAAATGTAGATATAATTGTTAATAGAGTAATTGCATATTACAGGCAAAGCATCTATGCGTCTAAAATACTCCCAGATGCCAAAAAAAAAAAAGAAAAAAAAAAAAGAGGATCTGTTCTTAGAATTTGTTAGCGAGTTTAAAATACTACTATTACATAGAGTGTTGTAAGTAGTTTAGATACTTGAGAACATCAAAACAAAACTGCCACAGAAAAGCTCATGAGGTTCTTGATAAGTACTCCTACATGACTGTCCAGTTATGAAGATATAATTCTTCTGCAATAGTAAAGTATAACCAAAGCCCGCCCATGTGAGATACGAATATCCGAGTGGACTGAGCTTTACACCCCAATGGGAAATAAATTCGACAAAATAATAATAATTATACTATATTTTTTTCTATTTCCTCTTTGGATGGGTAAAAAAAATTACTTTCATCTAGGCAAGCCACAAAAAATATTTATATTAGACCAGCTCTAAGTATAGCTGTACTGATGGGAGTATCATTTAAAATCATGTGTATTGAGAGGAAACATGAACAGCATCTCCAAACTTATGCTAGAAATAAAATGGAAAAATGAAAAACAGCTCTTCACTTGTTTTAATGCAAATTTTTAAGAAGATAAGATTAGCTCAGTTGAGGCTGAAAAGAAGTTGGGTTCATAGAGTTGGAAAGTTCAACCAACAATTTCTTTATGGACATAAAATAGAGAAATTCCTTTTAGTCAGCTAGTCAACCTAGTACACTTGCAGTTTATAAGTAAACCCTTAAAAGCTACCAAACAAACACATGACCTATAAATGGCCTATCCTCAAATACAGGGAAGCTCATTTAAACCAGGCAAAAAATCTAAATCTGGAAAGAAGCAACTTTTACATATACATCACATATCTACAATAAGACCCTGGGATAATAAATGCTTTGAACGTCAAACTTAACAAAAGAACTATCATTAATTACATAGTTACAAATAAGAATTTACTTGTCAATCTTCACAATGAGTACAACCAAAGCCCTTGAAAAACAGAACAATTATATATGAGTTGTGTAAGCGATTATTTATTTATTGTTATTCATAAGTCAACTGCCTCAACAAACTGTACAAGTTCAATATCACATAGAATCAGAATATACTGAAAGAGCTGAACATGCATAAGTAACCTTTAAAAAGGATACCCAAAATAACAAAATAACTATACACATGTGAACCATCAAAAAATGCAATCCCACGGAACCTTAGGCACTTCCAACTAAAGTTTCATTTTAATCAGTACATCATATAGATTATATCAATGACTTCATAAATTATTGCTTAAAGTAATATTATATATACTCAAAACTTAACTGATGAGGTGATAACTTAAGGTCTTTTCCAATTTACTCAATAAAATAAGATTATATATGGATCTCAAGGGTTGTATTAATACCAAATCAGAAGGTTGACTATTTTCCAGATTACTTAAAATCTATGTGGATAAAAAATCAAACCCCAGAGAAAAATAAACAACAAAACTGTCGCTGCCAACACCAGAATAATTCGAAAAGCTTTAGTCGTTGAATTGACTTTTTTTATTATTAAATTAAAATCAATATGTAGTAGTATATATGCTTTTTCTTAACATTAAATTGAATTACTTGCTATCATTTGGATATTTGTTAAATAGAGATTCTAAACTAAACCTAGATTAAAAGTAACCCTTCATCATATTTGCTTTTGACACAGATAAGAATTAATACATACTAATTAAGTGATACCCAAGACTTAAATTTTCTTTAATTTCTTTGGGCAACTAATTATATACCAACATTAAATCAACTTCAGCTTAAAGTTATATACACATATATATAATAATAAATCAACCAAGTTTAGTTCCAAGGTGAAGGTTATAAATTTATAAAAATACCAAACAATATATAATAATATGATTAAAAAATATCTAAATCTCGAAACTAAACGTTGGTCCAACACAAAATAAAATCTCAATACACAATCTACTACTATACTACTGCAAATTGATTTACATAAAGCAAATCAATGAAGATATATATAGATCAGATTTTTAAAAAGCGAATTCTTCGATAAAGTGTTTTCGCAAGAGATATGCTAAAAAGCTATAAAAAAAAAAAAAAGGTTAAAAAACAGAAAAGAGAGGTTTTTAACTAGGAAAAAAGAAGAGAAAAGAAAAGGAGAAACCTCGGTAAATAAGGATTCAAAGGGTGGTTTAGAAAGGTCTTTGGTAAGAGCTTGTATAATATCATCTTCATGATCAAAAGTGAATTTTAATAAAGCCTTAAGCTGACTTATTCTCCATTCATATTCCTTCGTTTTACCAGTTTCATATGTTTCTCTTACTTCTTTCACTATACTCTTTGCCTCCAAACTCATTTTTTCCATTTTACCACAAATACTAACACATATATATATCTATATATATATATATATCTATATATCTATGTCTATGTCTATATGATAGTAAAAATGCAAATAAACCCCTCAATAACTATTCTTTCTTTCATTTAACCACATAAACTATCTAAGTTTTCTAATGTTTTTTTTTTCCTTGGTTTTGATTTAGCTTTTAGCTAATCTTTGTGTTTTGATTGTAAGATACTTTCTTTTCTTTTTATCACCTTAATATAAATCTGGGTTAGCTCCCGCTTTCTGTATATACACTTACTTATCGGAATTTATTTTTGAAATTAACCCCTCAATGACATCTTTAAAATGATATATTTTTATGTTCGATGGTCTGTTTTAGTTGGTTTTTCATTTATTATAATTAATTATTTGATATCTATGCATGTAAATGACACAAACAAATTATTTTTTCTCTCTAAAATAAATTTTTTATATACTATCTCCGTCCCAAATTAAAAGGAACAATGAAAATATGTGCAATTTTATAACGCAAAATTGGTGCACTTTAAATGTCGAAATTATAAATTTAAAATTTATTCATATAATTTAACATGTTAACTATGTGGCTAACTTTTAAAATTTACAATTCTGACATAAATAACACAAAATTTGCAATGTAAAATTGCACGTATATCCTTATTTTTCCTTATAAATTGGGACTGGGAGAGTAAAATCAATTCGGATGACTTTTTTATGATAATTATCATCTTACTTTGTGTGCAATGAAAAAATACATATATCAAATAAATAATTATGAAAAAGGAACAGATGAATAAAAAAAAGTGATGGCATATTTTGATGTGTTTGTGGGTTAATTGCAAAAGTTAGATAGTTTATGGGTATTGATTGAACGAATTAATAGTTTAAACATTTTATTATGGTTTTATGATGGAGTATTATAATAGTACGTCTGTGATTCCTTGTGGAACCCATCCATCCATGATTACGATTACAACTAAATGATGTTGGAGTTTTCGTAAGTGGTACGATAAGTAGGGTCATATTTTCTAAATTGTCTTTTAGTTCCAACTATTTATTTAAGCATCTCCATTTGTGACACAATAAGCTAAAATTAACGTTTTAAATGTCCTATGTATACATGTGAATTCTATCATAACTTCAACAATACATATTTTAGTTTCAACTATAAAACTTGTTTTATTTTATCTATTCTAACATATTTTATTTTTATAATGTAACTGATACTATATGGTTTGGAGTACAATAATAAAATAACAATGAAAGTAGATTAGAAATTTGCCAAAATGAATGTACCTTTATCCATATATGGTTGATAACTCCTTAGCAAGTTTTTTTTAACTTTTGCAACACTTAAATGCACCCCCTCACTATAGTTATGAGACTAAAGAAAAGTTATAATTGACAATCTAAATGATCTAAACTATTATGAAGTCGGTCTTTTATATATATATATATATATATATATATATATATATATATATACTTTTATGTTTTTATAGCATAGTTTAGATTAAATCCTATCAAAAAAACTACAGTTGGTATTCTTAGCCGGTTTTGTAATTTATGAAATTAAAATAATTCAATGGCCTAAATTTATGCGTGAGTTTTGTAATTTTATTTTTATATAATTTTAATATATAAAATAAGATATATTAAATTTAGGATAGTCTTAATTAGGTTTATATAATTTTGTTTGGATTTTTATTATGTTGTAAAGTTAGTTTTTAATTTACAAAATCATAATTTATATTTTATATATTAAAATTATATAAAAAGAAAGTTACAAAACTAACGCATAAATCTATACAATTAAATTGTTTTAATTTCATCCGTTAGATGAAACTCTGAAAAATGTGAGTGCATTATGAACTATAGAGAATTTGAATCTTATAGTTATAGACCGACACTAAGATAAAAACTAAGAGCAAGTACATCACACTCGTCAAATGTGATAAATCTCTTTTAATAGAAATGATTAAACAAAAAATGCTCTCACACCAAAATAAATTAATAATATTTTATTACAAACTCTTATATTTTTTATTCATTTACATTGTCATTTAAATTTTAACTGTATTATTAATAAAATAATTATTATAGAGAGGTTACAAGATAATTTGAAATTTAACATAAAATATAAATGTATTTTCAAATTTAAAAATTATACTTTTGTTCACAAATTTGAAAATTTTGATAGAATTATTGATACGGAGGTTCTAAAGTAGGATGCGGGGGCTTCAATAATTTTTTTTATTAGAGCTTCCCATAAAAAATTATGAACCGTTAAATCTAGATTTAATAGTTCATATCTAATCACAACACCGCTCAAAACCCAACACAAAACAAACAAGCCTAAATTTGTGTGTTTTTGGACCGTTGGAACCAAAGGTCCAGATTTTTTTACGGAGGATCCAATAAAAAAATTATTTGAGGCCCCCTTTTCCGCAGAGGGGGAGCCAGACTATACTAAATGTATAGTCTGGAAAACTCTCCTCTGTGGCACCATTGGATCAACAGAAGGGCCCACAGACTGTTTGATCCAATGGTGACACAGAGGTAGTTTTCCAGACTATACATTTAGTATAGTCTGGTACTCCCCTCCCCCTTTTCCTCATGTGAAGTATGAATTGTAGATGCTATTTACTACTACATTGTTGAATCTTTCAAAAAAAAAAAAAAAAAAAATCATTGTCCTGCTTAGGCCTTATGGGGCCCATGATTACGTAGTGGAGTTTTCAGAAGTTGTAGTCAAACAAACAAACTAACCTTCTCTGTATATCCATATTTATTCATTTTAAATGCTTAATATAGTACATTTAATTTACTGTTTTCAACGACTTTATGTGCTCAACTTAGTTATTAATAATTATGTTTAAAACAAATAATTCATGGACTTAATATTTTAATAGTACGTTTGTTATTTTCTTGTGGGACCCATGATTACGTAAACACGAGAAGTTATCAAAATTTATATATACTCCAATAAAGTCTTCTAGTTTTGTTGTTTCTGATTTGATGGATTTTCTGTTATAAATGCTGTTATATACTAAATTATCTTTCTACTTTCATGTCTTTACTCATTTGACTTCCAACTATCAAGTCGTTTGGAATATATATACTTTCATCTTTTCTTATTAATTGTACATTACCAAATTTCGTGTAATTTTAATCCGTCAATAACTTATATTAAAATTGTCGGAATGAAATTTTATAAAATTAATCATATAGTTTAAATATTAAATTATATGATTTAGTTTTGGAATTTTTTATTTCGACAATTATGATACATGTTATAAGCCGATCAAAACTACACGTAATTTCGTAGAGGATAATTAATTTGGAACGGAAGAAGTATATACTTGCCCATTTTTATAGCATAGTTTACAACCCCATTAGAAAACTATACTTTCATTCTCATACCATTCTCAATCTCACGGGATCCATTTTTGTTGTTTTAGCTAGTTTTTCTAAGGCAGTCTGTCTGTCTTAATAAAACTCAGCCGTCCACAGATACGGACTCAAGAGACGCTGGGGGTGGCCGTGACCACTCCGGAGATATATACATTGATGTCCACCTAGTTAAATAAAAGAGTTACTTGTGTTTATGGTAAAATTTGACCATAAGTTAGTTGAAAATTAGCAGTTCAAATTATGTTTTTTTTTTTTCTAAAATTTTATGGTTTTTATTTTGAAATTACCAAATTTTTTAAATATCCATTGTATTTTCTCAAACAAAATTACATAAAAAAATTATTTTATTGTCTAATGTCATTTGTGTTTGACTTCGTATTTATTTTATACTATGTTGAACATGAAAAAAAAAAATTTGTATTAAACAATATTTTTTTTTATTCGATTTATTTTTACATCACGGTCCCGGAATAAAATGATTATAGTTGGCCCCCTATATTTAATCTAATGTTACAATGAAATGAATACACAGGTGCAACCAAAACATGTGATTAGTGCTCATCATCTCTATCATTTTCATGTCTACGTCCATTTTCTCTATCCAACCCACACACACAAATCATTCCTAACAAAACCCATTATCAACAACTAAGCCTACCCACATAACTTCATAATTTACACATGTTTATTTCTCAATTTGGACGACTTACGAATGGGGTTTGTTTTCATTAGATGGGTGTTCAAGTTTTACGGCGAATCGACTTAAATATGTACTACGGTCGCCCGACCTTGACAGGATTAGATCTCTGACCAATGTTTTCGGTTTCACTTTTTGAAAAACCCCAAATCTATGGACATGCGAGACTCAGAGAAGTATGAGAGAGATGGGTTAAAAATATAGTAGTAGTGTTTTGGCTCATCTGTTAGTGTTTTTTTTTTTTTTTTTTTTTTTTCTTCGATTGGACTAATGGTCAGTTGAAATTTATTAAGGCAGACTGTAGTAGAAAAAACTAAGGATTCAAAAATGTATCAATTCTCAACGGGGTCAACAAAACTCATTTACATAAAAATGTGTCAAATGAATAAAAAAAAAAATTGATTAATATTTAAGTTTAGGGTAGGCCTTATTAAGGTTCTATATTTTTATTTGACTTTTTAGTGTGTTGTACAATTTATTTTTAATTTATCAAATAGTAATTTGTTGAAAATAGAAAAAATAAGTTAGTTATTGAAAAATAATGTAACGGTGGTTAAAATGATTGTAGCATAACAATCAAATAAGATAATTTTTCCAAATAAACACTCATGTCAACAGCATTAAATAAGGAACCTTTATAATACCGCATTTTAACTTATATATATCATCAAAAGAATAAAACAGTGTATAAGAGTTATTGTGTGTGCACTTTCTCCCTAAAAGCTATTTGCACTAGTTTTAATAAGGTTTGGACCAATAAAGAAGAGCAGACATGAAAAGATGTTAAATGAGATCTTTTCCAATAATAGGATAGGGTGAGTTGTGGAAAAGTAAGATAACCACTATTGGAGTCTCGTTTAAGCTTTTAACTCATATTTTGAGGAACAATACTTTTTTTTTTTTTTTTGGTAAAATTGTATTTCAGCCTCTTTCTTTTTTTAAACCCCAAATTTTGCATGTTATTAAATTTTCCTCATATTAAGTGAACAAAAACTTTCCTCATATTTTATTTATGATGTCTTTTGGCTTCTTTTTCCTACTTTATCTACCTACTTTTGTTAAGAAAGAGAGATAAATAATATAAACAAATAATTATAAAAGAATAAAGAATTTGTTGTAATACACTATTAGCTATGTATTTAGGGAGACAGAAGTAGAGAGAGAGAGGGGAACAGTATATTCTTATTAATGAATGAATGTGTGTTCAAGTACAAGACCCCTAGCCCTCTTTATATAGATAGAGGGGTAGGGTTAAAAGCCCATCTGGGCCCAATAAGTAAAAGCCCAATAAGAGTCCAATAATCTTACAACACTCCCTCTTTGGACGTCTTGAATTCTTCATCTTCATGCAGTCGATCTGAGTCGAGTTCATTCGCAGTGCTAAACACATAAAAACCTTAGGGCCGGAAAACCCAGTGTGGGACAAAACCGGTACCTAGGAGAAATTGTGTAGCCGAATGATATAAGCCGAAATATCATATAAGTAACTAACCACAAAACAGTGTGCCTCATCAAAACCTTGCCAGAGCAAACCCAATGGGAAAAACTCTGATCGAAGGAAAAAGAGTGCAACGGTGGTAGTAATAGGGGATCAACCACCAAACAGGTGCCTCATCAAAACCTTGCCAGAGTAAAACCCAGTGGGAAAAAACTCTGGTCGAAGGACAAAATAGTACACAGTGGTAAGAAGTATACGACAGGATACTCCCCCTGATTTCGGCAATCCTTAGTGAGGTATAACATGGAACGTGTCTCGCTAAAAACCTTGTCAAGGAAAACCCAGTGGGAAAAACCTTGTACTAAGGACAAAAAGAGTACACATGCATACAACAGGATGCTCCCCCTCACTTGCACACGACAGGGTGCGAGGATTTCGACTCCGACATAAAATGTCGCTCTAAGGTAGCTCAGATAGCCTACGTAGGCCAATCGCCCGTACGTGCTTCTGAAAAGAATGCTTTGGCAGTGACTTGGTGAACAAGTCAGCGTGGTTATTCTCTGAACCAATATGCTTCACTTCAATCTTTTGAAGCGTTTGTTGTTCATGTGTGAAGAACAACTTTGGCGCAATATGCTTAGTGGCATCACCTTTGATATAACCATGTTTCGCTTGATCAATCACAGCGGTGTTGTCCTCATAAATAACAACTGGTTCATCACGATCGTAAGCTAGATCACAGGTGCTTCGAATATGGCCAATAACTGCTCGAAGCCAGACACACTCTCTAGTCGCCTCATAGAGCGCGAGTAGCTCGGAGTGGTTAGTCGAAGTGGCCACTAGAGTCTGTTTACGAGACCTCCAGGATATCGCCGTGTTCCCAATGGTAAAGACATAACCAGATTGGGAACGTCCCTTGTGCGGGTCTGATAAGAAACCAGCATCGGCATAGCCGACAAGGGTTGCGTTATTTCGAGGATCAATGGAGCTAGATCGACTCGACGCAAAGGGATAGAATAAGCCCATGTCCGTAGTACCTCTAAGGTAACGGAAAATGTCTTTTATGCCAGTCCAGTGGCGGCGTGTTGGCGCGGTGCTGTGTCGAGCTAGACAATTCACAGCAAACGAGATGTCCGGTCTAGTACATTGAGCCAAGTACAATAGTGCGCCTATTGCACCCAGATATGAACACTCAGGGCTCAATATCTCTTCATCGTCCTCCTTTGGACGGAAGGGGTCCTTATTAATGTCTAGAGAGCGGACGACCATGGGAGTAGAGGATGGCTTAGCGTCACTATGACTAAAGCGCCTCAACACCTTTTGGGTGTAGTTTTCTTGATAGACTAAAATTCCATCTGTACGGTGCTCGATCTGCAGGCCGAGGCAATACCGTGTCTTCCCAAGATCTTTCATCTCGAATTCCTTCTTCAGGATTTCAGCAGTTTCGAACAACTCTTTCGAGGTTCCTATGAGATTCATATCATCTACATAGACTGCGATAATCGCATATCCTGAAGTGGATTTCTTTATGAACACGCATGGGCATAGTTCATTATTAACATATCCCACGCCGATCAAGTATTCACTTAGACGGTTATACCACATCCGTCCGGATTGTTTCAATCCATATAGTGATCGTCTCAGTCTAATCGAGAACGTGTTCCGTGGACGGGAACTACTTGATTCAGGCAACTTAAGTCCATCAGGGACTCTCATGTAAATCTCTGTGTCCAGATCCCCGTAGAGATACGCTGTGACCACATCCATGAGCTGCATATTCAGTTTTTCGGAAACTACTAAACTGATTAAGTAGCGGAACGTTATAACGTCCATTACGGGAGAATACGTCTCATCGTAATCAATTCCAGGGCGTTGAGAGAAACCTTGCGCCACAAGGCGAGCTTTGTATCTAACAATCTCATTATTCTCATCACGCTTCCTTACGAAAACCCATTTATGACCAACTGGTCTAACATTGGGCGGTGTTGGAGCGACAGGTCCAAACACGCTTCGTTTCGTTAAGGAATCCAATTCAGCCTGGATTGCTTGTTTCCATTGAGGCCAGTCCGTTCTTCGCTGACACTCAGCAACGGTACGAGGTTCCATGTCATCATTGTTCATAATGTCAGTGGCCACTGCGTATATGAACACATCATCGATGACAGTCTCGTTTCGCTTCAAAATATCATCTAAACTAGTATAATCGACAGATATTTCGAGGTTATCATGATGATTAGGAACTGGTGTTTCATCTGGAACACGCTCCTCTAATACATCACCGTGATCCTTAATGATCTCGTGTGGCAAAACAGATGCGACAGGATTTCTCCTCTTTCGAGGCAGAACATCCTTGGAACCGGACGGCCTTCCTCTTTTTTTCGGAAGGGCGGCGGACTGAACGGCCGACGGCAGCGTCCTTTGCTCGGTGGGTACAACCGGAGCAACGTGTTCAACCGGAACACGGCGTCTCACAGGGACGTCTATCCTTGCAGGCACATTTGCAGCAGGTATATGTGATCTCGTGACATTTGCTAGGTCATTAAATGCGTCTGGCATTTGATTTGCAACATTTTGCAGACCTAGGATTCTCTGCACTTCCTTATCACTATGTGCAGTTGGGGGATCTAGATGAGACATAGTGGGTACATGCCACGTTAATTCACGTCGTTCCTTATCAACGTTAACGTGCATTTCTCCCCCTAACGACGGGAAGAGTGTCTCATCAAAGTCACAATCCGCATGTCTAGCGGTAAAGAGATCGCCTGTCAAGGGCTCTAAATAGCGTATTATGGACGGGGATTCATAACCGACATATATGCCCCGTCGTTTCTGAGGTCCAAATTTGGAACGCTTAGGCGGCTCAATTGGAACATTGACTAAACACCCAAACACGCGTAAATGTGAGACATCGGGCTCATATCCAGTTACCAACTGGTACGCAGATAGTGGTTGGGTGGCCATGGGCCTCAGACGGACCAACGCAGCAGCATGCAAAATGGCATAGCCCCACGCAGAAATAGGAAGTTTGGTGCGCATAACCAAAGTCCTAGCAATCATTTGCAATCGCTTAATGAAAGCTTCTGCAAGGCCGTTTTGGGTATGAACATACGCAACTGGGTGTTCAAGATTAATTCCCAAAGTCATGCAATAGTCATCGAAAGTTTTCGATGTAAACTCCGCGGCATTATCAAGTCTAATAGACTTTATCGGATAATCCGGATGATGAGCCCTCAATTTAATGATCTGGGCTAGGAGTTTTGGAAACGCTGCGTTTCTTGTGGACAACAAAGCTACGTGTGACCATCTTGTCGATGCATCAACCAAAACCATGAAATATTTAAATGGTCCGCAAGTTGGTTGGATAGGTCCACAAATATCTCCTTGAATTCTTTCAAGGAATTGGGAAACCAATTTCGTAGGTTTCACACGAATTGGTTTGAGATTAGTCTTTCCAATCGAGCATGCTTGGCATAGGCTTTTCGGATTAATCACGAAATTCTTTCCTCCAAGAGGATGCCCATGAGATGCGTTCATCGTTCGAAGCATCGTATTTTGACCCGGGTGTCCCAGCCGGTCATGCCATAGCATAAAAGTGCTCTCATCAATCGGCGCCCGCCGAATGATTAGATTGCTTTCAAAGTTTTGGATTGTAGTAACATACAAACCACTTGAAAGACATCTCAACTTCTCCAGAATACGCTTTTGGTCGTATTGAGTGGAGGTAATGTGAAGGTATTCAATACCATTTTCACGAGCAGTTTCAAGATGAAACTTATTTTCTCGGATATCCTTAAAGCTCAACAAGGTACGACTGGACCTCGGAGAATATAAGGCCTCAGATACTTCAACAGGAGTACCATTTGACAACGTGAATTTAGCTTTACCAAAGCCTTCAACAAGGGTCGACGGGCCCGAAATTGTTGTCACTGAGGTTACTTTAGGCGTAAAGTTGATAAAAAACGATTTATCTTTTAAGATAGTATGTGTAGTGCCACTATCAACCAGACAATCAACTGCCCCACAATACATGCCTAAAAGTAAAATAATTTAAAGTCGGTCACACGAATAAAAGGAATTGCTCAATGAAATAACTTTAAATTATACGAGAAATGTTCAAAACATTATCCATAAAACAAACCATAATCCAAAAGAAATGAACAATATCCAAAGGAAAAAACATAATCCGAAATGGAATTGAAATAACATAATCCAGGAGCAAAACAGCTCAATTATTAAAAGAAACGAAGAAAAAAAACTTTATTCTTCCATGTGAGCCTCAAAGTCAGGGGTCTCAAGGGTTTCTTTTGCACTAGCTTCAATCATGTTGGTTTCGACCCTTCTACCCTTGTGGTAGTTTTCGACTTCTTGGGGAGTTGCCCTACAAGTCCTTTGCATATGACCATTTCCACCACATTTATAGCACAGAGTTGGCATAGCGGCCGGATCTCTTGCTTTGGGACGACTGGCCCGATTGTTCCTACCACCACGAGACTGCCTAGGAGGAGCCACAGGTCCTCGGTTCGGACGATTGTCCAAACCTCGCTTGGCTGGACGAGCATTACGCTCATCCCTGTTCCTTGGCTGACGGGACGACTGGCCCTTTTCTCGTTTCCCATATCGTGGACGAGGTCCACGAACAGCATTAGCATCAGGCATTGGAATTGCCTTTGAACCAGCAGGACGAGAATTACTGTTCATCATTAAAATGAGACTATTCTTCTCGTCCAATAACAACTGGGTGATAAGCTCGGGAAATTTGGTGAATTTAGACTGACGATATTGCTTTTGGAGCAAGATGTCAGAACTAGGAAATGTGGTGTACGTTTTCTCCAATAAGTCACTGTCGGTGAGCGTTTCACCACAGTATTGGAGAGTAGCACGAATTCTGCATACTTCAGCGTTATATTTTTCAACGCTTTCAAAGTCCTGAAATCGCAGATTCAGCCAATCACGGCGGGCTTCAGGAAGCCAAATGGTCTTTTGGTGGTCGAAACGCTCTTTCAGAGAGTCCCATAATGCCTTTGGTGAGGTGGTCGCTATGAACTCAGATTTCATGGCGTTTGATAAGTGGCGGCGAAACAGAATCATCGCCCGAGCACTCATTTCACGCGTTACTTCCATTTCACGCTCCTCCTCATCATATATGACATCCAATAAGCCTTGGGCATCTAAATGGTTTTGGATATCCTGACTCCAATCCAAGTAGTTCTTGCCGGCAGCATCCAAAATTGGAAAGTCAAGCTTGATTGACATTTTTCTACAACAGGAGAAAAGAAAATAAAGACTGGATTAGTCATCATATAAAACAACTGGTTTATATGTTTATGGTTTGTATAAGCACAAACTTTATTTCGAAACGACAGGTTCGAAAAACAAGTTTTGCTTTTAAGTGAAGAGGTTCTCTTTGATCGAACGACAGGTCGATCCTGAGACACCAATTCGGCGAATACATATCTATATAGACACATTCGGGGAAATTATTATTTACTCAACCCCTTTCGGTAGCTCTATTTGAACACGACCAGGAAAGACGGTGAGGGGGGTGGGCACGAATGCCTCTTAAAAACCGACCTCATTAGGAGAACGACTTCCGCCTTTATCTTTCCTAGACATCGTATCCAAATAGGTGAGCCTATTTGGGGAAGATTCATAATTTTTCCAACTTAAATGTGAATATATACGATTTTCGCATTTTATATATGGCAATAATATTAAACATAGAGAATATCTATCTAGATTAATTACACATATATAAACATGCAGTAAATATATTTTAGAATCTATTTAATCATGCAGTAGATTTGGTGTTATCAATTTAAGATTATCAATCAATCTATAAAGATTCTAACATATCAAATCAAATCTATTTAAAATTATCAATCAATTCATAAAGATTCTAACATATCAAATCAAATCAATTTAATATTATCAATCAATTCATGAAGATTCTAACATATCAAATCAAATCTATTTAAGATTATCAATTAATCCATGAAGATTCTAACATATCAAATCAATTATCTATGTTTATCGCCATATTAATAATTCTATACATGGTAGTTTTAACATGCAAGCAAACAATATATTTTTAATTTACCAATCAATTCTATATATGGTAAAAAAAAATATTTTAACATGCAAATGGGTTAAATTTACATGGAAACATATCAATTTATTCAATTAACATGCAATTTTTATACGCTTGCCTTTTAATAAAAAAAATTATATGCATGTGTGTGTATATTTACCAAATATTGTATCTTTATCAATCATATGTACTGTTTTCGTATAAGTATTATACTACAGGACCATGCGTGTAATTACAGCAAACTATATATCTATTTACAGCATTATTACATATACAGTCCAGAATTTCAGACAAGTTTCAGTTTAGTCCTTGAGTAATTTTACAGCTTTCAGAGAATTACAATCCAGTACATACGTTTCAGTTTGTTGCAGATTTAATCCTTCAGATTAATACATGAGGTCAATACATAAATTATGTACTTAACATGGTTAAGCAATTCAATTTATATCAACCAACAGCATATATTAAAAAAAATTCAATTCAATTCAGTATGATCACAGTACTATGCAATTCAATTCAATTCAGTATGATCACAGTACTATTCAATTCAGCATGATCACAGTACTATGCAATTTAATTCAATTCAATTTAGTATGTTCACAGTACTATTCAATTCAGCATATATTATCAACCATGCAATCCGTGCAGAGTAAGATACAAACGTACAGTACAACTATTACTCGAATTTTAATACTTGTACAGTTAAAAAAAATTATATCCGGTACCTTACGCACGGTATGTTGGTGAAGGTCGATATAGCAAAATCCTTAAAAAAAATCCGGATAAACCTCAAGGTTTATTGAATCTATAATCCGTACTTCGATCTCCGGGAGTCGTGCTGATAACGTGTTGTAATACACTATTAGCTATGTATTTAGGGAGACAGAAGTAGAGAGAGAGAGGGGAACAGTATATTCTTATTAATGAATGAATGTGTGTTCAAGTACAAGACCCCTAGCCCTCTTTATATAGATAGAGGGGTAGGGTTAAAAGCCCATCTGGGCCCAATAAGTAAAAGCCCAATAAGAGTCCAATAATCTTACAACAGAATTTAAATAAGTAAGCTGACTTTTTGTGTAAATGTAAAGATGAAATGTGTTGAACCATGAGTTTAATAATTTATTTTGATTATAAGTGTGATTATGATTTAATGATTTTACAATTCGATGATATAATGTTTGATATTTTTTAAAAAAAGAAAAAATATATTTCAGGACTTAAAATGATAGAGTATTCAATAATGAAGCCAATGATTCAAACGGAATTCGATTCGGAGTCCGAACAAGCAAATTACGAGTGTTTCAAAATTAGAAAAATTCAGTCCAGAAATCTCGACCCATCAAGATACAGTCCGATCGATCGAAAGTGCTCCAAAAAGTTACAGTTAATTTCGACTCATCGAGATACATGTCGATCGATCGAAACAAGTACACGTACAAATCTTTCCAGAAATATCGATCCATTGAGATCCAGTCTGTTTCAAAAACGTTGTTTTTTGCTTTTTCGAAAATAAGTCATTACCCATTGTATAACACAAAAACTAAAAACGGTCATCTACGGACCAATGGACATTTTGGTTTTACAAAACACCCCTAATCACCTTCCAAAATACACCAATCACCATCACTCAATCTCTCTCCATCTTAAACACAAAAAAACTCATTTGTTTAACAAAAAAGCTAAAAAAGGAAAAATGAAAAGAAAGGTGATCAAGCTCAAACAATATAAAAAACTCACTAATTAGCTTATTTAGTGAGTGTGATAATATTTTTGTAATAAAATAGTGAGTGTGGTTACATTTTTGTAACAAAATTCTGAAGAGCAAACTTATAAACTCAATTGTGAGCGAGTGTTTGAGTAGAAACTTTTTAGGTAAAAAATGTTGGTTAAAAGTTTTAGATTAAACAGTTTGGTACTTATAGATTGAGGGGGAGTCGTTGACTCATTTTTTGTGTACTCTTGCACTTGTATCAAGATTATATCCTCGGATAGAGGGTGAACAAATCGATTGATTAGCTCGGTAGGATTTGTAATCTTGGAAAGAAGATTATAGTGAAATAGTCGGTAAAGTTAATTCCGATGAGTGAACGTAGGCGGGTTTGTCGAACTCTATATATCATGGTGTCAATCTCTTCCCTTACTATTTACTTTTCGCAACTTAAATTATTTGTAATTGTGCGTATGTTTTAATTTATTTATATATTATTATCGTATATTATTGTTGCTAAAATAGAAATCGAGTTAGTTGGCATGTTAGTTTCGTTTAAGTTTTAATTACGCGAAGAACGTCTAAAATTTTATTGACGTCCGATGTTTAGCCTTACATGACAATAAAATGTAAAACTGGAAAAAAGTCTATCGGTGGTGATAGACTAATAATGCTCCAACAAACAAGGCCCTAAAGAGCACAAAGATAAAAGGATCACTTTTTGAGCCGGCTTTAATAAACAAGTGTCTTATTTTGTACATATCATGTGGCTCCTATTATGTACCGTCTTTTGTGCCATATCATTTGTTTCCGCCCAATTTTCTACTTTTTATAAGTTGTTCTGTATATTTATAAACTGTTGTAACATGTTCTAGAAAAATTTCATAGTGTTTAGATATTGTATTGATTTATATGATTTTTTTAGTTTACACTTTCTTATTTATATTCCAATTTAAATAATGCATGAATTTTTGGTAAAAAACTATGAGAATATGTTGGTACATTACTAATGTAATTACATTATTAATTTTTTAAAATCAAATATGTTGTGATACATATTTAGTGGATTGTCCACATTCATTTGTAACATACAAGACTGACTTTATGTATTCTTTGTTAGTGTGAGTTATAAATCTTGGTACTAATGACCATTATTTATGACGTGTAACATTCCTCAACCTCCATTATATAAGGAGTTTGAGTCTTTCACCATTGATATGAATACAATGCTCATCATTTGTTCTATCTCTACATATCTCTATATACATATACGTTGAGCTAATTCGCTTACAAAACGTTATCGGCACTTTACTTGGAAAAAAACCCAACAATAAATCGTTTAGCCGGATCATTTGGACCATTTCATGCTTGAAGATTGAGGTGTTTTTGCTCGGAGATCGAGATATTAATCGTGGAGATTGAGTATAAAACTTTTGAAAGTTTTGGGTAATTTGTTCTACAGACCTTCACCAACATACCATGAGAACGGTACATAATTTTTATTTATATAAAACATAGAAATTGCATGATTAATCAAGAATAAAACCGAAAATTTCATGTTTAGTATGTATATCACATGATAGATGGTTTATTTTGATGAAAATGGCTATTATAACCCATGTATATCACTTATAAAACGAATTACAACTTGTATAGTTAGACATGAATCTGTTGGACCAAAACTCTCACTTTAAGAACACTATAGGAGCATTCTGAAATTTTCTAAAAATGTGAGACTTTGATGTAACGCTCCAGAACTATTGGACTAGCTCTGCAATTACCCTTAAAATGCATATAGTTTCATGTATTTACACTAGTAGTCCATGTAGTTCTCACTTATACACATAATGGTATATGTGTACGGTTTACCTAGTTTTCAGTCCGAAAATAATTATTTAAATACAAAATGATTTAAGATTTAATCGCTACAACATATAAAAATTGTATAAATCTTGTAAAAAATACCTTTTGCATGAAATAACTACTTGGTAATGTGACAATAATTAATTTAGCCTCTCAGCATGACACCGTTTATTGCCTATAAATTGATATAACATATGCGATGTATTAATTATACATAGAAAATGGCAAAAGTCACACTTTAGTGTTGGATTAAATAATAACTCATGTGGTTTAATATTACTACTTCATGTTAGGATTAGTTTACATGAGTATGGCATGCGTTTATATTACAATATTGTTGAAGGCTATTTTATCTTGTCACATAAAAGCTTGTAGACATTTATATGTTACGTGAGCTTATAAATTGCCTCAAATTTAAACATTTTACAATGTATCTCTTTTGAGTAGAAATTTTTCTCAAGCTTAAACATTTAGATGTACCTTTTGAGTTGAAAATTTGCGAAATCCGGTATATATATTCACATTTAAGTTGGAATAATTATGAATCTTCCTCAAATAGACTCACCTATTTGGATACGATGTCTAGGAAAGATAAAGGCGGAAGTCGCTCTCCTAATGAGGTCGGTTTTTAAGTGGTATTCGTGCCCACCTCCCTCACCGTCTTTCATGAGCGTGTTCAAGTAGAGCTACCGAAAGGGGTTTAGTAAATAATAAGTTCCCCGAGTGTGTTTATACATGTGTATTTTTTGCCGAATTGGTGTCTCAGTATCGACCTGTCGTTCGATCAATGAGAACCTATTCACAAAAACAAAACTTGTGTTTTTCGAACCTGCCGTTTCAAAATAAAGTTCCTGCTTCTGAAAACCATAATAGACATATAAACCTGTCATTTTATATGATAATTAATCCAGAACTCCCAACACATGTTGGATGCCATCTATGATGAGGAAAATTGCAAAGCATACTTGCGAAATGATTGTTATTTGGTCATCACATGTTAGTCACACTGATGTGTGAAAATGTGATGCCCAAAACTTTTGTTTTTGGACGCCATCTTTGATGAGTAAAACACGAGTTTGTTGAGTCTCATAAGATGAAGGCTAAGGCGTCGATTTATTCCGCCGCCACATTTGAGATGTGATGACGTATATGGTAAACAAACGTCTGAAATTGACATATTGGAATGATCTTTTACCAAAATACTAGCTTGGAAAGCGTATTTCATAAGAAATATTGTTAATTTATATTCACTATGTTCCTTTAGCTCATTGCCCATCTGTTATTGGATAAGAAAATTACCCTTCGTGGACATTTTTAATCCTATTGGGTCAATGGCGAATTGTTTTCCTGATACTAATGCTATTCATGTACATTTTTCCTCGAATCGAGAACCGAGATAAGGGCTATGTGCCTCGACCTGTCGCGAGCCTAACGTTTTTCTAGCCAAGAGAGGTTTAGATAATCGTCAAAACCGAAGACATGTGGCTCCAAGACAGTCCTTGAAATGAACAATAAGGGTCCGTCGTCCCAAAGTAAGAGACAATGCTCAAGCAACCAATTCTCTGCTCTAAATGACCAATGTCATTCCCGACTACTCCTTAAATAGTTAACTATCATGAGGGTAGAAAAGCCGAAGCTAATGTGGTTAAGGCTAACCTAAAGAAAACTCTTGAGACCCCCAGTTTTGTGGCTCAAATGAGTTTGGTACCTTTCTTTATTAATTTTTGAGCCGATTTGTCGCTCATCTGGATTATATTTTTCCATTTGGATTATGATTATTCCATTTGGACCATACTTTTGGATTATGATTTGCTTGTTTATGAAATTTCTCGAAATAATTTAAACTACTTTTTTAGCAAAATTCCTTTATAAATGTGATAAAACTTTAAATTATGAAACTTTAGGCAATACTTGTGGGGTAGTTGATTGTCTGGAAATAGTGGGTAACGGTGTAACACATAATTTCACTAACTAATTGTCTAAAAGATCCTCGGTGACAACGATTTTGGACATGTTGTTCCAAATCAAAATCTTTGGTAAAACCAAATTCATTTGTCAAAAATGAGGTCTTATACTATAGGTCCAATCATACCTTATGGAGAAATAAGATATTCGAGAAAATCAGTGTTATCTGGTAATAGCTCATGAAAGAATTGAATTTTTTTTACACATCCTCCACTCAATACTACCAAAAGCGTATTCCTGAGGATTTGAGATGTTTTTCAAGTGGTTTAACCATGTTTTTAAAGATTTTTAAAGTTACATTATCATTCGCATATCGTCGATTGATAAGAGCTCTTAGATGTTGAGACATGATTGTCTATATTATCATTCGCCTATCGTCGATTGACAGGAACATTTTGGCATTGTGATATTGACCAAATAAGATATTCCTGGATCAAAAGATGATGCTTGATTTGTAATTGCATCGTATTTAGATCATCTTTGCGGCGATATTTCATGATTAGTCCGAAATCCACATGTCATTAATGACTTGTTTAAAATACAAGTATGTGTAAAGATTAGTAAAATAATCTCATAGAATTCAAAAGAATTGAAGAAAATATTTGTGCACTTATCCAACCATACTACGGACCATAAATATATATGGTTATGGTTGATGCATTAAATAAGGTCACATTTTATTGTTATCCACAGAAATGCAGCACTTCCCAAACTCTTAGCCTTATCATTAAGTTGATGGCACATGTTCCGGATTATCCTAGGAAATCTAGTCGACTTGATAATGCCGCAGAGTAAACATCGAAATTTCGATGTGTATTACTTGACTTTGGGAATTGAAATTGAACATCCTATCAATTATGTTCAGACCCAAATGGACTCACGGAAATTATGATGAGGCGACTGCAAATTATTGCATGCTTTTCTTCGTTTTGCGCACCAAGATTCCAATTTCTATGTGGGGATATGCTATTTTGCTGTATTGGTCCGTCTGAGGTTCATAGTCACTCAAAACACTGAATGCGTACCAGTTGGTAACTGGTTATGAGCCAGATGCATCATATGAACGTGTGTTTGAGTGCTTGATTAATAATTTAATTGGGCCGCAAAAGCGTTCAAAATATGGACCTCTGAAGGGGACATACGTCGATTATGTATCCCCTACCTATCATTTGATAGAGTTACTTTGGCAAGCGATCTCTTTATCGCATGACATGCGAAAGTGACATTTCTAAGACTGTACTCCCCGTCGATAGGGGATATTTGCACGTTAACGTTGAAAAGGAACGATGTAAAATAACATGGCAATAACCCACTAAGTCTTAGCTTGATCCCCAAAATGCACTAAGTGATAAGTGCGTGCATAGACTCCCCCAAGTCTAAATAAGTGTCATACGCACTTGGAAATTTATGAAATGTCACGAGATCATATATATACTAGCTGCAAATTGCTTGCAAGGATAGTCATTCCTGTTGGACGCCGTGTTCTTGTCGAAACACGTTGCGTTGGTCGAACCCACCAAGCAAATAATGTTTCCGTTGGCCGTCAGTCTGTAGTCCTTCCCATGTAACAAGAAAGTTGACCGGTTTTAAATTCGTTCAGTCTCAGAAGTGGTGAACTGAAACTCGTTTGTCGTACGAGATTCTAAAGGATCAAGGAGATGTGTGATTCCTCCTCATCTTGAGAATCTCAAAATATCTGTCGATCATGATATCTTAGACGATATTGAAGCGAAATGAGACTGTCATTGCTTACTTGTTCATATATTCGGTGACCACTGATAATATGAGCAAATGATGACAGGCAACCACATATCGTTGCCTGAAGTCAACAAAGAACAGACTGGCCTTATGGAAACTCACAATCCAAGTAAAATTCCTTAGCGAAAAAGTGTTCGGACCTGTAACTCCAACACCGCCCAATGTTTAACAAGTTCATTTATTTGGGTATTCGTAAGGAAGCGTGATAAGAATAATGAGGATGTACATTGCTCGCCTCCAAGTGCAAGACTTCTCTCACATATTGGAATTGATTTCGAGATGGTTTATTTCCTCGTGATGGACATTATAACGGTCCTCTACTTTACCAGTTTAGTAGTTTCCAAAAAAACTGAGTATGCAGCCTTTGACTGTGGTCATGGTTTTATCTATATGGGGATTTAGATAGAGAGATGTTGATGAAGGTCCTCGTTGGACTTTATATGCTTGAATCAAGTAGTTCATAACCTCAGAACACATTCTCAATTGAATGAGACATTCACTGTATGGATTAAAATAATCCAAGCGGGTGTGGTATCCCTGCTTAACTGGGTACTTGATCATCATGAGATCCTTGAACAAGTATTATGCCCTTGCCTATTTTGAAGCAATCCACGTTGGATTTGCCTTCGAGATAAAGGATCATGGAAAGACACGGTAGTAACTCGGCCTGATGATCGAGTCCCATAAAACAAAATAAAAAAATCTAAGTCCATGATTCAGACCACACCTAGAAGGTGTTATGACGCTTTAGTTATCATGACGTTAAGGCATCACATTCTCCCATTATCGTTCGATCACAAGCCATTTATATAGACTCATTACGTCCCTGAAATTACGATGAAAAGATATGGAACCATTATGTTCATATCTAAGTAAAATAAGCGCATCATTGTAGTTGGTCTAATGTGCGAGGACGAACATCTCGTCTGTTGTGAATGGTATAGCTCGACACAACATCGCGCTAACACGCTGCCATCGAAATGGCATAAAAGACATTTTATCATTACTTTAAGATAACTATGTATGAGGGCTTATCTTGTCCCATTTGCGTCATCGAGTGTACATACCTCATTCGGTACTTTAATTAATGCAACCCTTTTTTCGGTTATACCGATGCCGGTTACTTATCAGACCCTCATAAGTGATATTCCTAACATGGTATGTCTTTACCATTAGAAATAAGATGATATCTTGGAGGTCTTGGGATGACTTCAAACGAATTACTCTGATCTACTCGTGCTCTATGAGACGACTAGAGAGTATATATGGATTTGAGCCAGTATTAGTCATGTTTGAATTATATACACTCTGTCATCGATCAACATAGACATGACTAGATTATGCATTTGTCATATTTGAGGACAACTTGCTATTATAGATCAACATATACATGACTAGATTATGCTATTTAGCATTTCTCGCCGAAATAAATCTTCACATATGAAGTTTAAGAGCATTCTGTTGAATGTCCATTCTATTCCACATTAGATTTTCTTGCATCCAGTCGTATGCAAGTAAATGAAGTATCTAGATGAATGCTCAGACTATTTATTGGAATATGAAATCATTATATCTAGTTGTGTGCAAGTTATGGGGAGTATCCAGAAGAAGGCTTATGACTACTTAGCCAAAATCATTGCATCCAGTTGTATGCAAGTGAGCTAAAGAATTCCGATGAATACTCGTGTTGATTAACACTTATGACAGTACTCTTTTGTCCTTAAACTAAGTGTTTGTCCCACTGGTTTTACCTTTGCCAGGTTCTAATGAGACACAATCAATCACAACTATCATAGTTTGTCTAAGTTATCTTGAGACATTTTATGTTCAATATGAATTCTGGCACCCAGTTGTGTGCATGTGAGGGGAGCATCCTGATGATTGCTTGTGTACTCTTTTTATCCTTAGTTCAAGGGTTTGTCCCACTGGGTTTACCTTGACAAAGGTTTTAGCGAGATACGTTTCTAATGCCGTTCTCACTAAAGATTGCCGAAATCAGGGGAAGTATCCGGTTGTATACTTCTAACTATCGTGTACTTTTTTATCATTTGATTAAAGTGTTTTTTCCACAGGGTTAATTTTCTCTAATAAAGTTTTAATGAGTCACACCGTGTATGGTTATTTTTTCCGTTTTTACTGACAGTTATGCACTATTTTGTCCTTCGACCAAGTTTTTTCCCACTGGTTTTTTGGGCAAGGTTTTGATGAGGCACATATTTTCCAGTCAGTTCATGCACACACTTGTATATCGTTTCGGCCAACTCCATTCGGCAACACCATTTTGTCCTATGATCCGGTTTTTGTCCCACATCGGGTTTTCCGGACTTAAGGTTTTATGTGTTGTCAATAGCGAATGCGGCTTAACGACTGATCATACTTTATGAAGATGAGGAAGCTTGGAGTTTGTTTTGGACATAAAAGGGGGAGTGTTGTGATACATATTTACTGGAATACATATTTAGTGGATTGTGCACATTCATTTGTAACATACAAGACTTTACGTATTTTTCATTAGTGTGTTAGTATGAGTTACAAACCTTGTACTAATGACCATTATTTATGACTTGTAACATTCCTCAACCTCTGTTGTATAAGCAGTTTGAGTCTTTCGCCATTGATATGCATACAATGCTCATCATTTGTTCTCTCTCTCTATATCTCTATATATATATACGTTGTATACGTTGAGCTAATTTACTTGCAATAAAAAAAAATGGATTAAAACCCAAGAGGCCGTGGCAGAGAGTATAAGTTAGTAGTAGAGAATTGTACTCTTTTCCTGGAAATTCTTTTAATTTTACTTTTTTACATTTCTCTCTGTAGGCTCTCTTTATATTTATTTCCCCTAATTCATCGATTTGATCCGTCAGATTTCGGGTTTCGGATTTCTACGGGGTTTTCTCATTTTTTTTGCAAAAAAATCCCCAAAAAATCAAACCATACCCAAAACTTAAAGGTTGTGGATCGGTTCCGGCTCGGATTTTCCATTTCTTTATTATATATTTAAGTGCTTTTTAAGATTTATACTGGAATAGAAAATATCAAATAACGAATAAACTGCTACATATATTTTCTCACGTTTTTTATATAACCTAAGAGACTTTTGAAGATTTAGACCGGAATAGAAAGTATCAAATAGCATATAAATACGGACGAAATTAAATATGTATCACAATCCAAACGCAAGCAAGAAATTAAACAATAATATAAGTTGCGGAAAGTAAAAGTTAAGGAAGAAATTGACACCGTGATTTATAGAGGTTCGGCAAACGGCCTACGTCCTCTCCTCGGTACTACCGAGTATTTCACTAATAATCTTTTTCCGGATTATACAATCCTAACGAGCTAATCGACCGATTAAGCTCCTCCTCACTCTATGAGTATCCCGAATGAAAAGACCTAGAGCTTTTAAGCAACACTCGCTTACAAAGCCTCTACCCGATCACTCGCTCACAAATGAGTTTATACTTTACTCTTTACAAAATTGTTGAAAGTAAAACAACACCCACAATTTGATTGCTTCTAAATAAGTTAATTTGTGATTTTGATGATGTTTGATCTTTGGTTGAGTTCGAATTGCTTTTTCTTCAATTTCCCTCTTTTTCGAATTATTTCACCAAAATGGTGATTTTTAGGGTTTGTATAGATAGAGGTTGAAGGATGATGATATGTATATAGATTGGTGGTTTGGGAGAGAGATTGGGCTGGTTTATATATAGACCAAAGGTCTGTTTTGTGTATTATGACCGTTGGTAGTGGTTGAGGGTTTTAACCAGTGGTTTAAGCTGTTTCCCAGAATAAGCTGAAAAGCTGTTTTCGAAATTTGCAGAAAACGATCGGTCGTTTTTCTGCAGTCGATCGGTCGTTTTCAGAAACGATCGGTCGTTTTCTGAAAAATGATCGGTCGTTTTTCAGACGACCTTACTGGAAGAATTTGGACAAAAAACGATCGGTCGTTTTTGTCCAGACGATCGGTCGTTTCTTCAGTATTTCCGGTTTTCTCGTTAAACTTCGAAAGCTCATAACTCATTCGTCTTAGCTCCGATTCTGGTTCCGCTTGAACATGTGGCTTCATTTTTTTGTGCTCTATCTTTCTGGCGTCTGAAATTTACAAATTCTCTTTTTGGAAAAGACAAACATTATATCATCGAAATAGAGAAATCGTAAAATCATTAAAAACATAATCAAAGTTATAATCAAAATCAATTATTGAACCCCATGGTTCAACAGCATTCAACAATAATAAATTTTATCTAGAAATTAAAATTACAACATGATAGAATTAAATATAAAAATAGTTCAAACCTTTGAAAACTATGTAATACTTGTGGAGTTTTTTCTTTCCCCAATTTTAAAATGAAAGCATTAGATACAAGTTTATAAAACTTTGAGCCATGTAAGTGAAATTAATGAAAAATGTTTCTTTCCAAAATCACAATAGGATTTTTGAGTGCCACTCGAGCGTGTAATTTTTACACACAAGAAGGACTCGCAACGGCACGAGGGCAATTGCAATATAAATCCCGAAAATACGGGGTTCGTTCCACGAGGAATTACTTATATTGATTTCGGTAAATAACAATTATGAAAAACTATGTTTAAAGTGGTACTAATCGCGTTTAATTTCAATTACCACAACGTATACGCTTTACTAACTTAACAATTATCCCAAAAATAGCCAAACAAGGGTTGTCAATCCTTTTTACTATAAAATCTAGAATATTAATTAAGCTTTCAGTACAAACAATTTTGACATTACTTATCATACAAATAAAGAGTCATCAATTCTTAGTAATTGCAAAACAAAGAACACACACCAAAATAAGCAAAGTAATGATAATAAAATCATAAAAAAACTTAGCTTGCGCAAGCTGGATTGGTGTTGAACAACTTTGTTGATTTAAACTTGATGGAATATTGTTTATATAAAAATGAAAAAATGGAATTAAAATTGAGTTTTTATAGAGATGGCCTCTTTGGGCTTTTGCCTCTTCTATTCTGTCGAAAATCTCTGAAAAATACATTATATATGGGCAATAAAAGTCAACCAAACACTAGCCTAAAAATCTGGAATTATGTTGACCTGAATGGTCGATGTGACCGATCAGGCCTGACGGGTCACAGTGACCGGTTAAGTCCCCTTCTAGAGTATTTTTTTGTGTTGACTTATTTGGTTTTCGTTTGGGTCAACTCTGGTCTTCTCTTGGGGGTCCTTTGTTTTTTGATTCTTCACTTTTGGTCCATCAATTGGTTTTCTTACGTACTTGTCTCATTTTTGAGCTAGTTATATGCATTTCCTACAAAAATATAGAAATGTGCAAATAAACCAGGAAAAAGCGAAAAACCACTAAATATGGCATAAATAGGCTGAAATAACAATGAAATAACACTAATTAACATTATATTAACCAATAAAATATAGCATTTCGTGGTTTAATCAATTTATCTCATTAAATGTAAACGTAGCATTTTAAAATAGCATAGAAACATTAGAATTGCATTATCAATGTTATAGCATTGATAATTAATGCAAAATATATAAAAGAATATACTTAATGCACCATATGTTACAAGGTATAATGCAATTAATACTACACCAATTTATTTCCATAATATTAAGATATAGAAAATATATTGTGTCACATTTAATGCCTAACATGTGCCCGGGGACACACATTAGCTTTTTCCATAGTTCTTTTGAAGTTTTTTTAGGAATGAGATGACAGTCAACTTCTATGTGTTTGTTTTTAAAATGACTTAAAACGACTCAGATTGGTTTTAAAATGACTCAAATTGTTTTTAAAAGGATTTAAAACGGCTCAGACTGTTTTTAAAAGGACTTAAAACGGCTCAAACTGTTTTTAAAATGACTTAAAACGACTCAGACTGTTTTTAAATTTATTTAAAACGACTCGAACTGTTTTTAAAATGGTTTAAAACCACTCAAACCGTTTTTAAAATTGTTAAAACAACTCGAACTATTTTTAAAATTAATTAAAACGACTCGAACTTTTTTTTCCATTTTTAATTATTTTTTCTATTTTTACTGGTTATTTAGAAAAAATTGGATCACTAATTAATTAGTAGTTAATTAAGGGGCAGATAACCAATTTAACAAAATGATAATTGGTTGGGCTTGTCTCACAGAAAATAAACACAAAACCCTTTTTAGTCGCAACACCTAACTTAACTACCTAACTTTCAGATCTCTCTCTCTCTCTCTCTCTCTCCGGCTGATTCTCTTTGGTTATAACTCTTTTTTCACTTTTTTTATTTTTTTTTATTTCACACCTTCACATTTTTAAGCTTCTTTTCTTTCTACTTCTAACCTTGTTGCAATTTGGGTTGTTCAAAATATTTTTACTTAATATCTCAACGTATTATTAATGATACTTTTTATTTTGCTTAATTCCGCTTCAAATATTTTACTTTTTTTTTTTGCTTTTTCTGGTTTTATGAATGAACAAGCTTAAATTTACAAGGTGGGGTAAATCTTTTTATCAATCTCAAATATGCACCTTGTTTTCCACACATTGTTACATGGTACCATTTTTTTTCTTTTCTTTTTTCTGGACTTCCAACTTTACGTTTAACTTACCGAAAAAACTTACGTTTAACTCGACTATTTCCCAAGACACTAGGCATACCCTCCCATGTTATAAAAAAAAGTTTCATCTAGAAAATGTAGGATAGCAACTACCGTCACGGGCGGAGCTAGGATTAACATTTTGGGGTTGCACAAATCAAAGTGCTATTTTACGGGGTTGCGAGACTCACCTTTTTTAAATTGTTTTAAAAAAATTCTATAGATAAAAAGATATTTTCGTAAATTGTGGACCCTTTGTCATACACACCCTCCGCCCATGACTACCGTAACATCAAACTAAAATTATTCTCTTTTTATAAACCAAAAAAATTGACTCCACCGGATATCGCTAAAGCCCAAGCTCCTAGAGGAACGTTTCCCTGTTTTCTGTCCTAGTACTGTAGAAACTTGCGAAAGCCCCCCCCCCCCCCCCCCCCCCCCCCAAACTTTTTATCTATCTAGTTGCCTATATAATATAATATTTTTTTTTGTCGAAAAATACCGAAATTGTTTAACTAACTCCATCTTTTTGAAAACATTGTAGGAAATAGGAAAAAGTTGGTTTTCTATGGCTTCAATTTCGATAAATAATATGCCCTGCATTGGAGGACCAGTGAACGGTGTGGATTGTGTAAAGTATGTTGGTTTGAAACCATTTGTAAATCAAAAACTTGTTTGTGCTCGGCCTGCCAATATAGCATTTAATCGTCCATACCCAGAAGTGAGAGCGACGATTAATGGGCCGACAGAGAAAATTGGATTAAGTGATGAGGAATGTGAGGCTGCTGTGGTTGCTGGTCGTATTCCCGAGGCGCCTCCGGTGCCACGTAAGCCAGCTGCACCAGTTGGAACCCCTCTGAGCTATTCCCTTGTGAGTATTCTAAAGCTCGTCGAATTACGTATCATAGGAGTGAATTTATCATTATAGTAGAGTGACCGAGATTGTAGATGTTATCATATATACATTAAGAGAAATGTACAGTACAGGAGTCAATACGAGTAAGGACAGGGATATAGCTAACCTAATAGTTATCTACTCAAATGTTACTGATTGTTGTTATGAGAGCATTCACAGCTGGGTTTCTGAAATGATCATCTATTTTACAGTTTCAAACCCCTTTTATCTATTTTACTGATTTTCTAAACACACGTCTCCACAACAGATTTTCTAAAATACAATTTCGATTTACAGATTTTCCTCTTCAGCCAATTTTCTATATTACAAATTTTCTACAATTATTTTCTCTTTCCATACATTTTTAAAGATAGATTTTGTGGTGCACATTACTCTCTTTTACGAGAAAACTACAATAACTAATAAAATAACCTTAAATTAATCAATAATAAAACCACAGTGAGGCAAAAAACTGAAATCAACAACTACGCCTACATCTTTATATACCATCAACAATCTGTCAAATGGATCATAAGTTCATAACTGAAGGAATGAAAAAAGAAATTATTTTTTTGCGAAACCTTGTTTATACAGCATACTATTGAAAAAATGGGCTGGAATTCGATAAAAGTATAAAACACACTAAGCTATTAATGACGAGAAAGGGAAAGGGGGTAGGGGGGAGAAGAAACCTGAGATACAAAAGCTACACTAGTTTAGTATGATGGAAAAATACTGTTGATAATTTGGTATGTTTTACAAAATTTGCGAAGATAGGAAATCTATACAAAATCTGCTAAATGAGTTTCTTTTTTACCGTTTTGCTAAATATAGCAAACTTGTTCACTTTACAAACACGGCTTATAGTGATCTGAAGTTGTAAGTATGAACTCCTTGTCATAACTAGTCAAGAGCTAGTTGGACTATATGTAGCTGTGAGGATGAAAATGTATTTCTCTATTTTGATAATTACTTCCATCCAAATTATTGTTGTGTTAATTTTGTGCACATCGTGTTATTGTCCTGAAGCTTGTACGTTTTGTTTGTTTGTTGGTTGTTACCAGCCAATTTGTAGGCGCCCTCGTCGTAATAGGAGGTCACCACATTTGAGAGCGGCTTTTCAGGAAACAAGCTTGTCACCTGCAAATTTTGTGTACCCGCTTTTCATTCACGAAGGTTGGTATGGAAAGGACCATCTCTCTCTATCTCTCTCTCAGACGGAATAGAAAGACCAGGCCTTTTGGAAATCTCATTTTTGTACTTTTGTCTTACAATAGGTGAAGAGGACACACCTATCGGGGCGATGCCCGGATGTTACAGACTAGACTGGCGACATGGGCTTATTGAGGAGGTCAGTAAGTTCTTATTGATATTGTATTCTTCAAAAAGTCTTGATGTTAATATTTTAGGCACATGCTACTTTTGCACATATAAACTATGGATTTTAACAATCTAAATGATTCAATCAACTATAAGAACTAATCAAAGTTTATTTAGTTTTCTTAATGAAGTGTAGGCCTCGTGAGTTCAACTTTTATAAGGCATAACTTCCATTCTTACTTTTCACGTGTAGAGATACTTTTGCTCTGTGTAGTCGTGTTGTATCTTTTAGTAAGTTTATAAGTACATTTGATTTTCAGTTTTCATTCATCATCTTGGGCATAGGAGACTAGATTCGCTGCAGCTTACCCTCCACAAATTTTATCAATATATTATCACATGAAGTGTCAAAGACGTGTGATGTTGGTGTAAACAGTATTGTTTTATCAAAATATCGTAACATGAAGTGTTGGATGTTCTTTTGCTGTAGCTTGTTCAGTTAGATTGTACAGATATAATATTACGTTCATCTCTTCAATGAAGTTCTGATTTATGCTTTTCACAGTTGTATTTCATATTCATTCTTGGTCATAGGTGTCAAAGGCACGGGATGTTGGTGTAAACAGTATTGTGCTCTTCCCAAAAGTTCCAGATGCTCTAAAGGTTCAAATTCGCCAACAAAATGTTATCTGTTTACTTCTAATACGTAATATTATAATATATTTATTCCTGACAGACACCCACTGGCGATGAAGCTTACAACGAGAATGGATTAGTTCCTCGAGCTATTAGGCTTCTTAAGGACAAGTATCCCGACCTTGTAAGTAACAATTATAACTCCCGTTGAAAATTCCTGAAATTTATTCTTTTGTGACATAATTTATTGTTCCTGAAATATTGTTTTTAGATTATCTACACCGATGTGGCTTTGGATCCTTATTCCTCTGATGGGCATGATGGCATTGTTAGAGAAGATGGTGAGGAACATCTTCAATAATAGTAGTCCTATTTGTGTGGTGTGTATATCTTACTATTATTTAAGCAAAGACCCCCTTATGAGGCCTTGCCGCCTTGGAACATTTTGTTCCCATAATACCCTTGCTAACTACATAAATTACAAAAAAACCAGCGCTGCTTTTCCATTTTAAAATATAACTGCCCATATAAACTGCACATTTAACCGCCCAGTACGTAGTTATCTTAATTACTTTCATAATTCCTCTTCGTGTCAATTGGTGTCTTCTCTCTAAATCTTTACAAAATAGAAAATAGGAAGTAATAATAAATGGGAAAAACCTCCTTTTTCATTCATCATCATTAAACTGATTATATCCAGAATGGACATATTCACACCCTTTCTCTCTTTTTTTTTCTTTTTTCTAACGTCTTTGAACTAATTTATGTGTTAATTTGCTTTTGTGATTACTTTTTAATTAAAGTATTTTATATAATTGTTATACTTCACATCTCATGGTAATGTTAATAACTTACTTATTTGGTTACACAATCAAACAATAAAATTGGTTGCACGCATCGCGTGCCTTGGCTTACTAGTATCTATATATGTATACATGCATCAGATGTATATACATACACTAGCTGTCGAGCCCACGCGATGTGTGTGAACCAAAACATAAATAATTATTAAAGAAAAAATAGATTACCTGTTGTGATGCATCGAAGAAGGAAAATATGGGCAAAAACAAAAATGAGAGAGATTGGTTTTTGAAATGCTTAGTTTCGTCTTTACTATTATTTAAGCAAAGACCCCTTTATGAGGCCTTGGAACATTTTGTTCCCATAATACCCTTGCTAACTACAGAAATTACAAAAAAAACAGCGCTGCTTTTCCATTTTAAAATATAACTGCCCATATAAACTGCACATTTAACCGCCCAATACATAGTTATCTTAATTACTTTCATAATTTCTCTTCATGTCAATTGGTATCTTCTCTCTGAATCTTTACAAAATAGAAAATAGGAAGTAATAATAAATGGGAAAAACCTCCTTTTTCATTCATCACCATTAAACTGATGATATCCAGAATGGACAGGTTCACACCCTTTCTCTCCTTGTTTTTTTTTTATTGTCTTTGAACTAATTTATGTGTTAATTTGCTTTTGTGATTATTTTTTAATTAAAGTATTTTATATAATTGTTATACTTCACATCTCGTGGTAATGTTAATTACTTACTTATTTGGTTACGCAATCAAACAATAAAATCGGTTGCACGCATCACATGCCTTGGTTTACTAGTATCTATATATGTATACATGCATCAGATGTATATACATACACTAGCTGTCGAGCCCACGCAATGTGTGTGAACCAAAACATGAATAATTATTAAAGAAAAAATAAATTACATGTTGTGATGCATCGGGGAAGGAAAATATGGGCAAAAACGAAAATGAGAGAGATTGGTTTTTGAAATGCTTAGTTTCGTCTAATATGTGAAAATTATCATTTTCAAATGGGTAGTTAAACAAAGCACACGGTTATTTTGTAATTTCTGTAAATGCCGATGTTTTTTTTTTGTAATTAAATGTTTCAAGGCTTCATAAAGGTCGTTCACATATAGTAATAATAAGATAAGATATATATTTGTTATATGTATCTATATATACTACTACTATATGTGTAGAGGGCTTATGAAGCCTTGGAACTTTCCTTTCCAAAAATACTCTTGATATTAACCAAATTTACAAAAATACCAATTAATATTTAATCTAAAAAAATAATGTGAATAACTGCTCTTATACTTAACTGTTCCCACGTTCTCTCTCTTGACAATTCTTAACAAGATAACTACCCGTCTCTCCATTTACAAATTAGAATTCTTCATCATCAAATCCTCTCCTTGAAAAAGCATTTTCTGTCCTTTTTTTTAATTCTTAATTATTGATATGTAACACCACACTTTGTACATAATTTAATTTTGGTTAGATTTGTTGGTAAGAATTTATATGTTTTGTTATAGTTTGAAGTTTTACATAAGGCCATACGAGATCACACACGCATTGCGTGGGCAGCTTTTTGTAGTATATGTATATGGGTAAGATCAACCGACACTTAAAATTCACTTAAAAACACCGAGTCTAAAACATTCACTTTTGAAATACCAAACTAGATAAGTACTCAGAATTTGATTTTAATGGGTCTTTAGAAACTGTTTTATGTTTCTTCTTTGGATAATTAATTCTCATTGCAGGTTTAGCAAATTTAACTGGAGTACCAAGTTAAATTTGCTACATATATGTATATGCATACATATATATAGGGGGCGGTTCAAGGGACACCCATTTTTGACACCCTTTTTGACACCCCTATGAAAAACGCTCCAAATCAAGATTTGGTTAATACAGATATCTATGGTTTCACGATGGGAATTCAAATATGTGTTTTTTTTTTCGAGAGCTATAATTGCACTTATTGGATTTACCATAATTTCTAATATATGCAATTATACATCTCGGAAAAAAAAACAAGATGCATATTTGTATTCCCGTCATGAAACCGTGGAGATCTGCATTAACCAAATCTTGATATAAGTGTCAAAAATGGTGTCCCTTGAACCGCCCCTATATATATGTGTGTGTGTGTGTGTGTGCGCGCTACATTTATACAAATGTGTTGGTTATTGATCTATTGCAGGGGTTATAATGAATGATGAGACTGTGCATCAGTTATGTAAACAGGCTGTGGCGCAGGTAACTTTTGATCTTCAGTTGCTTAAATTTACAGAACATGTGCATTATACCTTATTTATGTTTAAAATATGTAGGCCCGAGCAGGGGCAGATGTTGTAAGCCCGAGTGACATGATGGATGGTCGCATCGGAGCAATTCGAGAGGCTCTTGATGATGAAGGTTTTCAACATGTGTTAATCATGTCGTATACAGCAAAGTAATGGCTTCTTGAGTTTAGTTTCTCTACAAGCACACTTTTTAGATTTATATAGTAACACTTACCGAGTTGTTGTGCACAGGTACGCAAGTTCATTTTATGGTCCTTTTCGTGAAGCTTTAGAGTCAAATCCGCGGTTTGGCGACAAAAAAACGTATGTGGAATTTTCACATTCCATTTTGGACTGTTATAATAAAGTAGTTCTTTTAATCCTCGCAATTCTGATAGTTACTTTGTTGTCTAATTTCACCAAAGGTATCAGATGAACCCTGCCAATTACAGAGAAGCTCTGGTTGAAACCCGTGAAGATGAGGAAGAAGGTGCCGATATCCTTCTGGTTAGGAATATATTCTATCTTATTATGTAACTTTGGATTGTATAAGTGGGAAGTGAAAGATTTATATTGATTTTAAGAACATCTTTTGTTGTCTTTTTTTTTTTTTTCCTTTCATGACTTGGTTGCAGGTTAAGCCAGGTCTGCCATACTTAGATATTATTAGGCTTCTCCGTGACAACTCCTCTTTACCTATTGCTGCATATCAGGTACTTTCATCTCCATAAATAAATTGCTTTGTACTTCTTATCATATATCATATATCATATATAAAATATATGTATGTGTGTTTGTCAGTGTGTGCGTGTCTGCAACTGTACTGGTATTGCTTTGAAAAGTTATTTGGATCTAATTAGAAATTTTTATGTAAATAAAATGGTTTACTTGAGGTTGAGGCTGAAAGAAAAGTAGGGCCTTTTCAGATTAAAACAACAATAATAATCAGCTGCTAGACCAACAAATTGCGATACATTTTCAAGCCTGAGTTTAATTCTGCAACCAAACAAGCTGTTACCTAAAGATCAAGATAGATTTTGTTTACGTGAATGTCCTTAGAGAATTAAGCTCCCAAATTTCTCCCTCTGTGGTAATCCTACTCTATTTTATGAACTTCATAAAATTAATAATTATCCATTCTAGTGTTGCTCCCTTCCCTATTGTGATATTCCATACACGTTTCTCGTATAACTAGCTAAACAATGACTGGTCATGTTTTAAATTTCACTTGCGAAGCAAAAGACCTTTTCTCAATGGATTAAAATGGCTTTTCTTTCCTTGCCGTCCGATCCTAGTTCAATTCTCAGTCATGTTTCTTTTTTTGCGCGTACTAGGTTTCTGGGGAATACTCGACGATTAAGGCTGGTGGAATTCTGAAAATGATAGACGAGGAACGTGTGATGATGGAGTCACTGATGTGTCTCCGACGAGCTGGTGCTGACATCATCCTCACTTATTTCGCTCTTCAAGCTGCCAGATGCTTATGTGGTGAGAAGAGATGAGACCTAAATGGTGGGACTATTTTTGCATCTGCAGAGACTACTGGAATTTTAATTTTAAATTTAGTTTTTTTTTTTTTTTTAAATGGTATGGTTAATGAGTTATTCTTCTCTAGGAAAATAATTTTGCATTTATTGTGTTGTATCATTGAACTTTGGTCTCATAAGAGTAGCTGGGAATCTTATTTGCAATAAAACTACTCAATGGGTGGCTAACAGTGGTACCATCTCAAAACTTGGGTCAAGGAAAAATGCTATTTTTATGTTTGATGTCCTAATCAACCATTTATCGTTAAGCTACCAATTCTACTAAAAGCCCGACCTGATATCGAGACATTTGTTCCAACGTAGTCCGACTAAAAAGGGGATTAAAAAATACTTTATTTTTTAATTTAGATGATTTATTATACGACACTTTGGTAAACAATTATATCAGAGATATTTATCATATCGAAATACGGAATTTTTGAAAGGGATACGAGTTTACTTGTAAACATGTACCCGTCAAAATATCAAACTGTGCAAGTATTATAGTATTATTTTTTCAAAAAAAATAAAAATGAATGGAAGCAAAGCAAGCCACATATAAGCTCTTGGTATTTCAATACAACAAAGGTAAAATCCAAATAACCCCATGAACTATGGGATCTTACAATTAATCCCCATAAACTATCAAACTTTTGTAAATAATCCCCGATGCCATCTTTTAAATAATATAAATTTATACTCGATGATCCGTTTTGATTGATTTTTTATTTATTATATAATAATTTATTTAATATTCATGCATTTTAAGTAATTTTTTTTTACTGAATGACACAAAACATATTTTTTTTACTAAAATAATATTTTTTATATAAAACATCTTCTAATAACTTTTTTATAATAATTGTTATCATAACTCGCTTGTATTGACAACCCACATAGCAAACAAATGATTTTTATAAAATGAACAAATCAATAATAAAAAAAAAGGTATGTTAATTGTAAAGGTTTGATAGTTATAAGGGTGTTATTTGCATTTTACTCATACAACAAACAACAAACAACAAACTCTCATATATATATATATATTATTCTCCCAGAGAAGATATTATTTATTTAATTAAATCCACACCACTTTTTTTTTTTTTTTTAATCTCATTTCTCCTCCATCATGTCTTCAGGTATTTTTTCAATCTCCTTTTTTTTTATTTTTTATTACTTTCTCTTTTTTATATTCAATCTCCATTTTTTTCTCAATATCATTACTTAAGCTCGCTCAATTTTCAAAATTCCTTTTTTTTTTTTTTTATAAATATTTTTATAATCAATCTAAATTGTTTTGGCCTTACCCACATAACATAACAATAGATTCAAATCTTTTGTATTATTGTGACGAATTTTCCTTTCTTTTATTACTAAGATAAGGCTACATCTTAATTCCAGAGAAAAACTGTTTAATACCTTTTACTATTCTTTTTTAAGTACCCATCATTTAAAATTTAACAATTAGGGCACTAATTTACCTAATTGGTACCATGTTGTTAAACAAAATGACAAAATTGTAGTCATGTTCTCTTAACTATTACGTAGTGAGTGCAATTGTGTCAACGTCCATGTAAAATAAATCTCCAAATGTGAGATATATTGAGTGCAATTCGTTGATTTATGCTGTTGGACCCTTAATTTGACGGAAATTTATATGTTGGGTACGAAATTGGTAAAAGTCAATAGTACACGGTAAAACGCAAACCTCAGAGGATTGGTATAATTCTATTCACTTCTTTTATACTTAGCTTAATTTTATAATTTGTTTAACTTGGGATTTCTAAAATAAATCTCCAAAACTAACATTTGGATTTTTCTACTGACTATTTTAATTCCTTGAAGAAAAAGATTCAATCTTTTTTTGTTTCGTTTTAGATAGGTGACATTTGTTTTGTTTGTAAGGAAATGTTTCTTTTTGTCTTAATTATTAAGATAACCTACTGGTTTTTCAGTTTTCATCGTTTTTAGCTCAAATTATACCAATCCTTTGTGGTTTGCGTTTTAATGATTGATTTATTTAAGTTTTCAATTTGATTTGGTTATACTTTACATCTGTCGATTTTCGTGTTTAGTCTATAGGAAACTAGGATTGGTTATTATGTACTCGTAAGGGTAGGTTCGGTTCCGCTACAAGAGTTGATGATGATATGTTATCAATCAGGGCTTGTTTGGTTGCAGGCTTGCAGCTATTAAGCCCGGAAGTTTTTGTTTCAGATAATAGTCTCCTTGATTCCGTAGTTTAAGGGCTTTTTTTTCCTGCTATTGTGGCGTGTAAAAGTTCTAGCCTTAGAGAAAGTGAGAAACCATCTTGTTTGCTGGAAAGTTACAGTCAAACAAGCCTTTAAAAGTTGACTTAATCTGGGAAGCCACATTTTATGATTTAAAATTTTCTTCAATACAGGCCCTTCTTTTGTCATAACATTTTGCCAAACAGGTTCAAATCATTTTTATTGACTAGGTAACACTTTTGTAAGAGTTGATTCGGAAGTAACACCTTTGTCGATAACTTGTTTAATGATGTTTATGAAAAAAAACATGGTATTCGAGATTACCAAGTATTAATCATCGATTTTTCTTTACCACTTTATATCCACTTGTTGGAATTTGGAACTAAGAGGATGTCGTAGCTTGTTAATTGTTTCCTATCACTTGTATATTGACGTACATGTCCTAAGGTCTTATCTCCTTGTAGTAGGTCCTTTTACTATTGGTAATATTCGATCATTCAAGTATGGATCAGCTGGTTTACTATTTTATAGATAATACGAGTTTGTAGTTATTCCATTGCTATTTGTAGTTTTAGGTGCTACTAACTGCTGTATTATACTGAAATGCTTAATCATCTTGCAGACTTGGCATTTAACATTCCACCCGAGATTGAAGCTGCTTCTCGGCTGAAAAATTATCAATTTTATGTCACAAAGAGGCCGTGGCTTGGTAAATCTCAACTGTGCAATTAGTATGTGTAATTCTTGGTTTATACACTTTTTCTGAATGTTGTGCTCCTCTATATATAAACAGTGTTCTTCATTTTCTTTTTCCCACAGATCTTTATGGAGTTCATGTCAGGCCTTTTACTCCCTTTGGAAGTACTGGTAGTATGCCTTTTGTTGATTCATCTCTCTTACACCGTAGTTTGCCAGATGAGCTACTTTTTGAGGTAAATCTTTTATGCATACCGATCCATTCAGTGTCTTTATTCAGAAACTTATTTTACAATGTTGTTTGGGAAGCCATGTTATTTTCTAATATTGTTTTTTTTTATCTTGAATGTCTTCTTTTGACTGATCGCTAATGTATGAAAAAAAACAGAAGGATTCAGTGTAAAAAATAATAAACAAAAAATTGAAATGTCTTTTATTTTCTCTTTCCTGTACCATATTTATTTTCAACATCTGTGACCAAGAATGAATGAAAATAGTGACTAAAAAAAATGTCACTGCTAAATTACACTTCTATCTGTCTTGCTTCGCTAATGTGTTTATCAGTCATATCCTTGCACATGTCTAAGGAAGTTGATTATCTTTGTTTCCTCTTGGTAATGCCTAGTTGAGGAATTTTGCGGTTTTTTGTTTCCAGATGAAATACAATTTTTAATGCAGTAAAAAACCCAGTGGCATACTATTTGGAAAAAACGTATGATTTGATTGTGACATACAATTTCATGAAGTTATTCAGTAATAATATTGTTCGTTTGTTTAGACAAAGAAACAGTAAAACAGAAATTATGGACTACAATATGACGAGTGAAACATAATTTAGGGTTTTCAATAGTATCACCTAAAGCATCTTGTGGTTATATAACAATCTTAATGGTCTAATAGTTCATCGCAAATATCCTTCTGCAGATATTTGCTAGAATGAGTCCGTATAACATGGGGAGGGCGGCGTGCGTTTGCCGAAAGTGGAAATACACAATCCGTAACCCTATATTTTGGCGTAATGCGTGCTTGAAAGCTTGGCAGGTCAGTTCATATTCAGTTACTAGCTTCTGCTCTTTTTTCCGTGTGACTTTTTCCAAGTTAAAACGCAAGATTCGTTGTCTTGTAGCTTTGTGGAGTAGTGGAAAATTTCAAGATTTTACAGTCCAAATACGATGGTTCATGGAGGAAAATGTGGCTTAAAAGACCTAGACTCCGCACTGATGGTATGATTTTTTTCCCTTCAATTTGGATACTTATCATGCCAGAAAGTTTGGTATTATAGCTATATCATGTGTTTCAGATACTCGTTTGATTGTTGCAACATTATGAATGTCAGGCGTGTTATTAACTTGTACCTAGGTTACACTTGCACACTTAGGTTACGCACTAGCAAATTATTCAGTATAGAAGCTTATTAGTGTCATAAATATTAATTGCATAAGTAGCTTACATAGAAGTGCTCCAGAAGATAGACTCAAAAGATAAGAAAGTACTCCGTATTGTTTAATTTTCCAAGCTCTTTCCAAGTTCGAAATACCTTTTTGTACAAATAAGAATCCCCCTTGTCACATGATTTCTTCTTCATATAAAGAGAAAGAACTTTTGGGGTATTTACTTGAAAAGTACATTGCAATCTTACCTGGGATCATAAATGCTCTGTACCAATGAGGAAGTCCCAATTCATTGAGCCTTAGAATTCAATCAAATAGTAATTCCTGATGGACCCATATTCTGGGTGCTCTCATATATAAGTGATATTATATACCTCCGATCTTTGATGATCCCAATGTCACATAGGTATATAAATCTGTATTCTACTTTTTTTTATTCACTTCATTCATTTATAAAAGATCATGATAGATCTAGAAAGATATTGGTTGACACTGGCATATAAGTAATGTTATACTGTTCAATAACAAGCCCTCCATTTTTTATTTCTATTTATAAAAATTCGTGTGCTTGGGAGTCCCTGATAATTAAATAAACCAAGATTTTACTATGACTGCAATTTTAGAAAGACGCGAAAGCCTATGGGGTCGCTTCTGTAACTGGATAACTAGCACTGAAAACCGTCTTTACATTGGATGGTTTGGTGTTTTGATGATCCCTAGTACATAAAGCATTGCTGAAAAGGGCATACTTTTCTGTATTTTATAAGTATCAAAATGGGATATGGTTTCTGTTCATGGTCGAACATGCAGAATGTCAATTCTCAAATTCTGTTTTTTGTACCTAGTATTTATTAAAGTTCTTGAGAATTCAGAAGTCTTTAAGATGATTTTCTACCTGTATGTAAAAAAAAAAACAGGTATTTATGTCAGTAGAAACACATACATCCGTGCTGGAGTTCCAGAATGGAAAATTACGAACCCGGTTCACGTGGTATGTCTTCTCTTCGTTGCATTACAGCTTGATAGCAGTATCATATGTCCTCTGAACTCTGAAACTCAGATTTCATTGAACTAAAATTTGAAAAAGAAGGATTTATATGTTAGATAGAGATTTGGAATTTTACTTGGCATGGTGTATATATTATTGATCGACCTTGGTGAATGTTGATGTACTGCAAGTTTTTGGATTTCCTATGCCATGTATTTCAGTTCCGCCTTAACTTATAATATATTTTTTTCATATTGCAGGTCTGTTACTATCGTTACTTGAGATTTTATCCTTCTGGAAGGTTCCTTTACAAGGTACACTGTTTCCTAAGTACTGGGTTTATGTAGTTAGGCATGTAGTTATTTCTGTTTCCACTAGGCATGTGGTTATTTCTGTTTCCACTATAATTTTGACAATGCACGTTTTCCATTGTAATGATCAGAACTCGTCTCAGAAAATAAAGGACATAGTGAAGTCTATGAATTTTCGGGCATCAAAAGTTGACTGCATTCACGGTGGCCATTATACTCTGTCTGACGACAAGGTTAGGTTCCTATTAGTATTTCTTATTTTCCGAATCATTATCTTTGTAGTCTCATTCTGCAACTAATTTTATCAAATATGCATTTTACATCTCTTGGTGTGCCATTTTACCTTGATAAAGAACAATGTTTGTTAATTTATTGGTTTTACGGGCTGATACCTTGCATATGCAGGTTGAAGCTGCTTTCTTGTATCCCGGTTTGCGTCCTACTGTCTGGAGGACACGCTTGAGGTATGTTATATATGGTTCTTTGTATGTGTAGCAATTGGCTATCAAGTTCCCAAACTACGCAACTGATACATATTTTTATCATATCTATGGAAACACACTCTTGATTTGAGTTTTTGTACAACGTTGTAATAACCCCAATCAAGAATGAACGAAAACGATCCATATGTACAAAACAATAAGTGAAATCGAAATGATGGAAATGAAACCAATTGTAGAAACTGTATTGTGTTTATATACACTAGAGAAACATAAAACAAAGTACAAATTAGCTGATTCGAGATGAGTATTCTCCGTAGCCGGTTCGAGGGGAATTTTCTGAATCTACTCCTGAATGAGAAAGTCGTAAGAACATAATTTTCTGTATCCTTTCTAATAGAGTCTAATATATATATATATATATATATATATATATATATATATATTATTTTTTTTCATGTTTACATAAAAGCGGAAAACACATTCGAATATATGCATAACTGCAACTCTTTTAGTTACTACTATAATTGCAGCTCATAACTAGGTATGTTGCAATTCCCACCCGGTGAAAGTAAGCTTGTCCGCAAGCTTATGTCGAACTTTATCGTACTTAATTTTTGCTTTTTCTGATTAAGTTCATTGTCATAACCAACTTGGTAACCTGCCAATATATTTCTACTTGTGCGTATTTGTTTGGCCTAATGTATAGATCCGAATTGTAACCATTTGCTGCTTGCCCCCTTTACTAACTAAATATCTCTGTTTGTGACTATATGCATATATCAATCCCAGCCAACACCACCTTTTTTTATCCATAACTGGTTTCAAATACCAGATAATGCTCCTCTGTGTCTTCGTAAACTGTTTTTCCTTTGAGAACAATTCCTGTTGTTGGTGCTCTTGGTTTGCAACTGAGATTTTCCCATGTTGAAATCAGTGTATGTTTGGCTAATGGTGGTCTGGTTACAGTCTTTATCACGAAATGACTAACACTTCTCCCTGCATTAAAACACCGAATTTTTTCATTTGGTTCAACTGGAGGGCAAAAAAATTGTATTTTTTTTCTAATGTTGTGTCATATTCTCTCAGAATCATTTCCTCTTTTCTGTACTCTTGTGTTGACAACTGTTGCAATTGATCCGTAATAAGTTGCAGTTTTGCCTCCAACTCTGTCCATCTCTCTCCATCTTTTGTCTTCAATTCTTTATTAGTTCAATATCCTTCTGAAACTTTAATTGGAACTCTTCCCTTCCCTTCCTTTCCTTTCTGGGTTATGGAAACAAGAACTGCTTTTTTGGTTTTTTTTTTTTGCTTGCTTAGGATCTGAGTTCATCCATTGAATTTAACCCTCTGATACCAATTTGTAGTAATCCCGATTAATCTGCAAAAAAAAAAAACTGAAATTGTAATCAAATGATGTAAAAGAGACCAATTGCAGAAACTGAAATGTGTTTATATATGACTATATGACTAGAAACATAAAACGAAGTACACTATTAGCCGATTCGAGATGGCGATCTCCGTATCCGATTCAGGATGGCAATTCTCTGAAACTACTCCCAGAGAGTCTTAAACATATAATTTTCTGCATCCTTTCTAATACAGTCTAGCATCTACTTATACTACAAAATACAAATATCTTTAATCATCATCATCAAACTATATCCCAAGAATTTGAGGTTGGCTATATGAAACCATATGAGAAATCATTCTTTTTCGCAACAATGAATTTTCCTCCGCCATATGTGTCTATCCAAAGCTATTTGTCCATCGATTCGTTTTATGCTCGTGTCATTACGAATTACCTGAATCCAAGTTTTTAACGCTTTACCCCTACCTTTGTTTTGGTTTCCTACCCTAATATTTTCATAACTAAATGCCGGAAAAAACATTTGAATACCTACAACTGCTGGGAATAACTGTCTATTAGTAAATGCAATAACTGCTACTTGTAATTAAGGTATGTTACAGACATGATTTATGAATCATGGGTTTTCACTAGTAAATAGTGATTATTATTGTTATAGACTAGTGCCACCAAGGAAGGAAATTAGTGCACTAAAAATCATAAGCTAAGTACATACATCATAAGCATTCAATACTCGGCTACTCACATTTGATTCGCTACCGGTCCCTGAAAATCAAAATACATCGTTAAAGGATTACATCTTAGAAGAGGGTTTTCCACATTTCATGGAATTTTAAGGGATACGTATAATTGTTGGATTGGAAGTCAATAAAGCAAGATTTTTTTGTCAGCATGTACTTGGCCTGTTTTTTTTTTTTTTAATTTCTCTGGACGCAACCAGGTTGAGGGGAACATCACCTGGGGCGAACAATCGGCTGGATTTGCTGTCACTTGTTACTAGCGGTGTTGACGATGACGAGGCTGAGGAAGACATTCTTGGGGTTGTTGGAGGGTGGCAGGATGACGAGACACACAATGTACATGTCCCAGCTATCACTCACAATAGGGGTTTAACGCCTTTTGTGTTTGTTCCTTTTGAAGAGGTATTCTATGTAGTAAATTTCCTCCTATTTAGCACAGTACTCAGAAGTGATTTTTTTTGTTTTTCGTTATAAAAAAAAGGTATGCTGTCTCCTATCTTTCACTATCGTATTGGAAATAGTCTAGGTATGCGCACCTTCTTTATAGTTACGCACATGATCATACTCATGTATGTACGTATAGATATACGAATGCATTGCTTCAAACATGCTTTTGTTTATTTCCTTTCTCGTATTTTTTTGGTGATTTAGGCAGAAACCTCCGTTCTGAACCTGCCAGTAGAAAGTATGGATTATTTTGTCACCGGCTGATCGTTGAATTACAAGTTGAAGACCCCTTTCTTGTGAATATTTAGTATGTATTTTTTTGCTGTCTTCATGTATAGGCGTATTATATGTTTGGTGTTGGTGTTTTGCTTGGCTTGCTTCGTGTAATATAAATTCATATTAATAATCAGATTGATTCTGTCTGTTGTAAAAAAAAAAAAAAAAAATTGTTTCAACAGACGCAAATTGTATCTCAGTCCCGAATTGTTATGAAGAGAATAATTTAAATTACCTGTAACATAGGTTTATGCTAAGCCAATAACTCACGCTATATATATTTTTCAATATTAAATGATAGTGCATTTCTACTGTGTTAGTTTAGATTGGTATTTTGTTTGGTCGTATGAATTTGATTTCGCTAATTATGGTTACCTAAAGAAATCTGTTGTCAGAACCATGTGCATGTTGAACCGACTTTAATGTAGAACTACAAGGACCATTGTCAAACTTTTGATTTCTGCATTAGTAGATTATGAGGAAAAAAAACATGTGTGTTGTAATATATTATTGGACTCTTGGGCTTATATTTTATGGTTCCAAGTGGGCTTGTAACTCTACGCCTCTATCTATATAAAGATGGTTAGAGGTCTTGTATTTTACATTCATTCATATTCATTCATAATAAAGACGATACTGTTCTTTCCTCTCTCTACTTCTGTCTCCCTAAATACGTAGCTAATAGTTGTATTACAACACGTTATCAGCACTGCTCTCGGAGATCAAAGTACGGATTCTGAATTCAAAAAACCTTGAGGTTTATCCGGGTTTTATTAGGTTATTGCTATATCGACCTTCACCAATATACCGTGCGGAAGGTACATAATTTTTCAACCTAATTCTTTCCTGTGTAACTCTGCCACCGCATGCGTATAATACTAATATAACCTATCATGTGTATATTGTTATTGCATGTTAAAAGAATATGTAAAATCTTACTCTGTATGATAAAAGGCTATTATATATGACTAAATGTTTGTGGGAATTGTGTACCGTTCACATACGTATAAGATGATTGATATATATATATATATATATATGGACATGTAGTCAGAATATATAAATATATTATGGTTTATGATGGTTGTTTGTGTATGAGAACAATATGTAGGCTGAGATTATTGCCATCTAATCATTGACGTAAACAACATATTAATAACACTGTGAACAAGAAAGATTAATTTATTTTTGGCTTTGTTACGCAAGATATGTTTGAAAAACATATAAAACCATATGTAGACAACTGCATGTTAATAAAATAATTTGTTGTTTAGTATTGAATTTAGGACTGACTTTGTAATAAGACTAAAACTGAATTTAGTTTACAGTAATTACACATGTGGTCCCTGTAGTCTATTACATGTATAAAAACAGTATATATGTGTTATAAAAATCCAATATTCGGTCAAGATTCACCCACATGCATAAATTATATTTATTAAAAGGCAAGTGAATAAAAATTGCATGTTAATTGAATAAATTGATATGTTTACATGTAAATTTAACCTCTTTGCATGTTAAATTTTTTTTACCATATATAGAATTGATTGGTAATTAAAAGTATATTCCTTGCTTGCATGCTAAAACTACCATATATAGGACTATTCATATGGCGATAAACATAGATAATTGATTGATATCTTGTTAGCATAATCATATCTTTTGATATTATCATATATATATAAATATCACATATGACAGTTAGTTATTGGTTTAGATCTAATTGATTTGATTTGGTATGTTAGAATCTTTATGAATTGATTGATAATCTTGAATTGATTTGTTTATAACACCCAATCTACTGCATGATTAGATAGATCCTAAAATATATTTACTGCCTGTTTATATATATGTGATTAATCTAGATAGATATTGTCTATACTGTTAATATTATTATCATATATATAAAATGCGAAAATCGTATATATTCACATTTAAGTTGAAAAATTATGAATCTTCCCCAAATAGGCTCACCTATTTGGATACGATATCTAGGAAAGATAAAGGCGGAAGTCGTTCTCCTAATGAGGTCGGTTTTTAAGAGGCATTCGTGCCCACCCCACTCACCGTCTTTCCTGGTCGTGTTCAAATAGAGCTACCGAAAGGGGTTGAGTAAATAATAATTTCCCCGAATGTGACTATATAGATATGTATTCGTCGAATTAGTGTCTCAGGATCGACCTGTCGTTCGATCAAAGAGAACCTCTTCACTTAAAAGCAAAACTTGTTTTTCGAACCTGTCGTTTCGAAATAAAATTTGTACTTATACAAACCATAAACATATAAACCCGTTGTTTTATATGATGACTAATCCAGTATTTCTTTTCTTTTCTCTTGTTGTAGAAAAATGTCAATCAAGCTTGACTTTCCAATTTTGGATGCTGCCGGCAAGAACTACTTGGATTGGAGTCAGGATATCCAAAACCATTTAGATGTCCAAGGCCTATTGGACGTCATATATGATGATGAGGAGCGTGAAATGGAAGTAACGCGCGAAATGAGTGCTCGGACGATGATTCTGTTTCGCCGCCACTTATCGAACGCCAAGAAATCTGAGTTCATAGCGACCACCTCACCAAAGACATTGTGGGACTCTCTGAAAGAGCGCTTCGACCACCAAAAGACCATTTGGCTTCCTGAAGCCCGCCGTGATTGGCTGAATCTGCGATTTCAGGACTTCGAAAGCGTTGAAAAATATAACGCTGAAGTATGCAGAATTCGTGCTACTCTCCAATACTGTGGTGAAACACTCACCGACAGTGACTTATTAGAGAAAACGTACACCACATTTCCTAGTTCTGACATCTTGCTCCAAAAGCAATATCGTATGTCTAAATTCATCAAATTTCCCGAGCTCATCACCCAGTTGTTATTGGACGAGAAGAATAGTCTCATTTTAATGATGAACAGTAATTCTCGTCCTGCTGGTTCAAAGGCAATTCCAATGCCTGATGCTAATGCTGTTCGTGGACCTCGTCCACGATATGGGAAACGAGAAAAGGGTCAGTCGTCCCGTCAGCCAAGGAACATGGGTGAGCGTAATGCTCGTCCAGCCAAGCGAGGTTTGGAAAATCGTCCGAACCGAGGACCTGTGGCTCCTCCTAGGCAGTCTCGTGGTGGTAGGAACAATCGGGCCAGTCGTCCCAAAGCAAGAGAACCGGCCGATATGCCAACTCTGTGCTATAAATGTGGTAGAAATGGTCATATGCAAATGACTTGTAGGGCAACTCCCCAAGAAGTCGAAAACTACCACAAGGGTAGAAGGGTCGAAGCCAAGATGATTGAGGCTAGTGCAAAAGAAACTCTTGAGACTCCTGACTTTGAGGCTCACATGGAAGAATAAAGTTTTTTTTCTTCGTTTCTTTTAATAATTGAGCTATTTTGCTTCTGGATTATGTTATTTCAATTCCATTTCGGATTATGTTTTTTCCTTTGGATATTGTTCATTTCTTTTGGATTATGGTTTGTTTTATGGATAATGTTTTGAACATTTCTCGTATAATTTAAAGTTATTTCATTGAGCAATTCCGTTTATTCGTGTGACCGACTTTAAATTATTTTACTTTTAGGCATGTATTGTGGGGCAGTTGATTGTCTGGTTGATAGTGGCACTACACACACTATCTTAAAAGATAAATGGTTTTTTATCAACTTTACGCCTAAAGTAACCTCAGTGACAACAATTTCGGGCCCGTCGACCCTTGTTGAAGGCTTTGGTAAAGTTAAATTCACGTTGTCAAATGGTACTCCTGTTGAAGTATCTGAGACCTTATATTCTCCGAAGTCCAGTCGTACCTTGTTGAGCTTTAAGGATATCCGAGAAAATAAGTTTCATCTTGAAACTGCTCGTGAAAATGGTATTGAATACCTTCACATTACCTCCACTCAATACGACCAAAAACGTATTCTGGAGAAGTTGAGATGTCTTTCAAGTGGTTTGTATGTTACTACAATCCAAAACTTTGAAAGCAATCTAATCATTTGGCAGACGCCGATTGATGAGAGCACTTTTATGATATGGCATGACCGGCTGGGACACCCGGGTCAAAATACGATGCTTTGAACGATGAACGCATCTCATGGGCATCCTCTTGGAGGAAAGAATTTCGTGATTAATCCGAAAAGCCTATGCCAAGCATGCTCGATTGGCAATTCATGTGAAACCTACGAAATTGGTTTCTCAATTCCTTGAAAGAATTCAAGGAGATATTTGTGGACCTATCCAACCAACATGCGGACCATTTAAATATTTCATGGTTTTGGTTGATGCATCGACAAGATGGTCACACGTAACTTTGTTGTCCACCAGAAACGCAGCGTTTTTAAAAGTCCTAGCCCAGATCATTAAATTGAGGGCTCATCATCCGGATTATCCGATAAAGTCTATTAGACTTGATAATGCCGCGGAGTTTACATCGAAAACTTTCGATGACTATTGCATGACTTTGGGAATTAATCTTCAACACCCAGTTGCGTATGTTCATACCCAAAACGGCCTTGCAGAAGCTTTCATTAAGCGATTGAAAATGATTGCTAGAACTTTGGTTATGCGCACCAAACTTCCTATTTCTGCGTGGGGCTATGCCATTTTGCATGCTGCTGTGTTGGTCCGTCTGAGGCCCATGGCCACTCAACCACTATCTGCGTACCAGTTGGTAACTGGATATGACCCCGATGTCTCACATTTACGCGTGTTTGGGTGCTTAGTCAATGTTCCAATTGAACCGCCTAAGCGTTTCAAATTTGGACCTCAGAAACGACGGGGCATATATGTCGGTTATGAATCCCCGTCCATAATACGCTATTTATAGCCCTTGACAGGCGATCTCTTTACCGCTAGACATGCGGATTGTGACTTTGATGAGACACTCTTCCCGTCGTTAGGGGGAGAAATGCACGTTAACATTGATAAGTAACGACGTGAATTAACGTGGTATGTACCCACTATGTCTCGTCTAGATCCCCCAACTGCACATAGTGATAAGGAAGTGCAGAGAATCCTAGGTCTGCAAAATGTTGCAAATCAAAAGTCAGACGCATTTAATGACCTAGCGAATGTCACGATATCACATATACCTGCTGCAAATGTGCCTGCAAGGATAGACGTCCCAGTGAGACGCCGTGTTTCGGTTGAACACGTTGCTCCGGTTGTACCCACCGAGCAAAGGACGCTGCCATCGGCCGTTCAGTCCGCCGCCCTTCCGAAAAAAAGAGGAAGGCCGTCCGGTTCCAAGAATGTTCTGCCTCGAAAGAGGAGAAATCCTGTCACATCTGTTTTGCCACACGAGATCATTAAGGATCACGGTGATGTATTAGAGGAGCGTGTTCCAGATGAAACACCAGTTCCTAATCATCCCGATAACCTCAAAATATCTGTCCATTATACTAGTTTAGACGATATTTTGAAGCGAAATGAGACTGTCATCGATGATGTGTTCATATACGCAGTGGCCACTGACATTATGAACAATGATGACATGGAACCTCATACCGTTGCTGAGTGTCAGCGAAGAACGGACTGGCCTCAATGGAAACAAGCAATCCAGGCTGAATTGGATTCCTTAACGAAACGAAGGGTGTTTGGACCTGTCGCTCCAACACCACCCAATGTTAGACCAGTTGGTCATAAATGGGTTTTCGTAAAGAAGCGTGATGAGAATAATGAGATTGTTAGATACAAAGCTCGCCTTGTGGCGCAAGGTTTCTCTCAATGCCCTGGAATTGATTACGATGACACGTATTCTCCCGTAATGGACGTTATAACGTTCCGCTACTTAATCAGTATAGTAGTTTCCGAAAAACTGAATATGCAGCTCATGGATGTGGTCACAGCGTATCTCTACGGGGATCTGGACATAGAGACTTACATGAGAGTCCCTGATGGACTTAAGTTGCCTGAATCAAGTCGTTCCCTGCCACGGAACACATTCTCAATTAGACTGAGACGATCACTATATGGATTGAAACAATCTGGATAGATGTGGTATAACCGTCTAAGTGAATACTTGATCGGCTTGGGATATGTTAATAATGAACTATGTCCATGCGTGTTCATAAAGAAATCCACTTCAGGATATGCGATTACCGCAGTCTATGTAGATGATATGAATCTCATAGGAACCTTGAAAGAGGTGTTTGAAACTGCTGAAATCCTGAAGAAGGAATTTGAGATGAAAGATCTTGGGAAGATACGGTATTGCCTCGGCCAGCAGATCGAGCACCGTAAAGATGGAATTTTAGTCCATCAAGAAAGCTACACCCAAAAGGTGTTGAGGCGCTTTAGTCATAGTGACGCTAAGCCGTCCTCTACTCCCATGGTCTCGTCCGCTCTCTAGACATTAATAAGGACCCCTTCCGTCCAAAGGAGGACGATGAAGAGATATTGAGCTCTGAGTGTTCATATCTCGTTTGCTATGAATTGTCTAGCTCGACACAGCACCGCGCCAACACGCCGCCACTGGACTGGCATAAAAGACATTTTCCGTTACCTTAGAGGTACTACGGACATGGGCTTATTCTATCCCTTTGCGTCGAGTGGATCTAACTCCATTGATCCTCGAAATAACGCAACCCTTGTCGGCTATGCCGATGCTGGTTTCTTATCAGACCCACACAAGGGACGTTCCCAATCTGGTTATGTCTTTACCATTGGGAACACGACGATATCCTGGAGGTCTCGTAAACAGACTCGAGTGGCCACTTCGACTAACCACTCTGAGCTACTCACGCTCTATGAGGCGACTAGAGAGTGTGTCTGGCTTCGAGCAGTTATTGGCCATATTCGAAGCACCTGTGATCTAGCTTATGATCATGATGAACCAGTTGTTATTTATGAGGACAACACCGCTGTGATTGATCAAGCGAAGCATGGTTATATCAAAGGTGATGCCACTAAGCATATCTCGCCAAACTTGTTTTTTACACATGAACAACAAACGCTTCAAAAGATTGAAGTGAAGCATATTGGTTCAGAGAATAACCACGCTGACTTGTTCACCAAGTCACTGCCAAAGCATTCTTTTCAGAAGCACGTACGGGCGATTGGCCTACGTAGGCTATCTGAGCTACCTTAGAGCGACATTTTATGTCAGAGTCGAAATCCTCGCACCCTGTCGTGTGCAAGTGAGGGGGAGCATCCTGTTATATGCATGTGTACTCTTTTTGTCCTTAGTACAAGGTTTTTCCCACTGGGTTTTCCTTGACAAGGTTTTTAGCGAGACACGTTCCCTGTTATACCTCACTAAGGATTGCCGAAATCAGGGGGAGTACCCTGTCGTATACTTCTTACCACTGTGTACTCTTTTGTCCTTCGACCAGAGTTTTTTTCCACTGGGTTTACTCTGGCAAGGTTTTGATGAGGCACCTGTTTTGTGGTTGATCCCCTACTACTACCACTGTTGCACTCTTTTTTCCTTCGATTAGAGATTTTCCCATTGGGTTTGCTCTGGCAAGGTTTTGATGAGGCACACTGTTTTGTGGTTAGTTACTTACATAGTATTTTGGCATATATCATTCGTCTACATAATTTCTCTTAGGTACCGGTTTTGTCCCACACCGGGTTTTCCGGCCCTAAGGTCTTTATGTGTTTAGCACTGCGAATGAACTCGACTCAGATCGACTGCATGAAGACGAAGAATTCAAGACGTCCAAAGGGGGAGTGTTGTAAGATATTATTGGACTCTTGGGCTTATACTTTATGGGCCCAAGTGGGCTTGTAACCCTACCCTTCTATCTATGTAAAGAGGGTTAGGGGTCTTGTATTTTACATTCATTCATATTCATTCATAATAAAGACGATAATGTTCTCCCCTCTCTCTACTTCTGTCTCCCTAAATACGTAGCTAATAGTTGTATTACAACAAGGTGCAAGTTATTCTTTGTTGTACCAACTTTTCATGTTTTTCGATTTAGTACACCAACCTTTCAAACTTGCGATTTAATATATCAACGTTACACCATTTACGATGTTTTAATTTTTGTCACTGAAAAACAGTGACATGATCTAACGGGATAGTGACCGTTTTTGTGTCAACTCTAAAAGGCACTATCATATTGTCGCAAGCTGTATTTTCAAAATTTGCTTTATTTATAACATCAACTATCGTCCCTAATTTGAACACTTGCACAACTCTATTTTACATTAACCATCTTAGCTAGATTTTTCGCATCATTATCGTCCCTGATTTGAATAAAATCAACTAAATAGTCAGAATCACCATTTTTAGAGTGCAATTGTCTAATCACATAGCTGCCAACATCTGCACTCATCTCATTTCAACAATACTAACACAATTCATTTCAGTTGGAACACAATAGTCTATGTAGTTTATTATTCTAAAAGTGTAATGTAACTAGTTTTTCTACCCCACTTAAAAACACCACTATGATGCAATTCAATTGTAAACAATAAACTGTTTTCAGCTGTAAAAACATACAAATACGTAAAAAAAAATTAGTACAATTTTACAATGGATAATAAGATAATTGACATATATAGATCTCAAAGACAAGCAATGGTAACATATCGTAATGTGTTGAAAAATTCCTCTCTATATCGTTCCCACGACGATGCCAACCCATGCTGACTACATTAAACCCTTAATAACCGTCGAACACTCTTTGTAAAACCCTAAATCGGTCCAATGGTAGCTATTCAGATGAAATCGCTTTGGTTCTCTCTTCATATGGATCGCTCTACAGATGTTATGTGATTGTATAACTTAAAAGTGTAATGACCATAATGCTCCTAGGATCTATCGGTTTGATGGGCATGCGACCTCACATGACCTGTTTCCGTTTGTCCAATAGACGGGGGGTGGGGGGAGAGGGGGGTATACAATCAACAAAATTTGAAAACTAGATGTACTAAATCGAAAATTTGAAAACTTGGTGTACAAAATAAATAAATAAAATTATGGGAAAAAAGTGAAATTTCCCCCTTCCTTGACCAAACGCATGTCTAATTTATGTATAAACAACACATGTGTGTTATATGGTGTTGGTAGGTAGTAAATGAATAACATGGGAGGAGTAAGTAAGATGGATGAAATGAGTGAGCCAAAATGATTCACGGTTATGCAATGGAATGGGCAAATAATGAGAGCCAATAAATAAATGAATGAATGGGGGCGAGTGAGTGTGTAAATAATAAAGAGCTAAAATGAAGTTGTTATTATTTGTTTTTAACGTTGGTGATGTGGTGAGTGTTTTTGTGTTGTACCAAATTGTCTTCAACCCCCCATACGGAACTCGTTTATGTCTTCTAATTTACAAAGTTTACCATTGCACAAGAGTTAAGATTACAATTATCCTAAAAAATTCATCACGAGTTGGTTTATTAAAAATATATATTATTTTAGTTAAAAAAACTATTTTTTGTGTCTCTTCGTAAAAAAAAATATTTGACATACATGAATATTAAATAGCTTATTATAATAAATGAAAATTCAACAAATACGGATCATCGAGCGTGAAGTTATATCATTTAAAATATGGTATCGGGAGTTATTTGTAAAAGTTTGATAGTTTATGGGGGTTAATTGCACGAGTTAATAGTTTATGGGGGTTATTTGCAAATGAGACATAGTTTTAGACTTTCCAGAGGTTATTTGCATTTTACCCAAAAAAAACTATTTTTTATGGATCTCCATAAAAAAAAAAAAAAAAAAAAAACTTAGATACGCATGCATGTCAAATAGTTAATTATAATAAATGAAAACTCAACAAAAAGGGATAACCGAGCATTGAAGTTAATATAATTCAATAAAAAAAAATGGTATGGGGAGTAATTTGCAAAATGTTGATAGTTTATTGGGAAGCAGAGTAACTGACTCTGAGTCAGGGTTACTCTGCTTCCCACAACCATTGAATTTGCTATATTTAAAATTTTTAAACATGGCTGTGAAACTAAAGTAACGCTGACTCAGGATTAGGTATTTTGCTTCCGGTTAATTGTATGGAGTTGATAGTGTGTGAGTTATTTGGAAATAAGTTACATGGATTTATTTGCATTTTAAACCACAACACAAAAAAAAAAACATACTAATAAGAGAGAGAGAGAGAGAGAGAGTAAAAATGAATGTGTTGTTGTTGTTTGGTACAACGTTGGTGTTGTGGGGAGTGTTTGTGTTGTACGAGATTGTCTTCAACTACCGTACCGAACTGGTCTCTGTTTTATTCGGTTTCTTTTTCTACCAATCCGCTAATTCCGCTCTTCGCTATTATTATTATTATTATTATTATAATGATTCTTCGTCGTTGTCATCGTCGTCATCGTCACGTGTTTGTGGTGCTGCTGACCTTATCAACACCGCTATCTCTCTCATCCACTCTTCTATTACCTCAGCCTCAGGTTCACTCCCTTTTTCTTTCTTTTTATCTTTTACTATTTATCATTTTTTTTTTATAAACTGGTGGGTTAGGTAAACCATTATTTCATTGTTAATGGATGGACCTTATTACATACAAAACTGAACGTATAACAATGAAAACTTCTAAGTAAAACTTATTACTGCTAAGGAATTAATAATTCTTCGCTTCCGTCTGTTTTATTTATTTGTGTAGTATTATTTAACTGAATTCGTGCTTATTTAGTTTTTTAAGAGGTTTTTTTTTATTATTATTTATAAGCGGATGTTTATGATGATTGTGTTTATAGTTGTGTAGTTTTGAACTTAATTACTGTTTATTTGTCACCTTTTTCCTTCTTTTATCTTTATCTTATCCAGGGGCCACATTTTACAATCATTTCATTTATTATGCAGTGTTTTTTAAGGGGAATGTGTAAATAGAGCATTTCGGCCGATAATTTTCTAACAATTACACATTTCAGACCTCACTAAAATGAGTAAATTTAGGGCCGATACACTGAATTCTTATCTACCTGATCAATAACTAAACCAGACCCATTTACTTATTTTAAGAATCACCCATTCAATTGCTTCGCCTTCCCACCTTTTCAAACCCAACCCCACCGATGCTTATATTTTGTTCATAATTTTCATTAATAAATATGTTATTTTTCTTTGTATAAATTATTCATGTTTTTAACTAGTATCTATTTGTTGTGATTATGTAGCTTTTTTAAGAGGGTGCTTATGATTTTTTAGTTTTGAACATAATTTGTGTTTATGTTGTGGTTGTGTAGTTTTTTAAGAGGGTGTTTATAATTGTGTAGTTTTAAAATTAATTTGTGTTTATTTGTTGTGATTATGTTTTTTTTTTAAGAGGGTGTTTATGATTGTTTACTTTTTGACTTAATTAGTGTTTATTTGTTGTAATTATGTAGTTTTCTTCAAGAGGGTGTTTATGATTGTGTAGTTTTGAACTTAATTCGTGTTTATTTGTTGTAATTATGTAGTTTTTTCAAGAGGGTGTTTATAATTGTGTAGTTGTGAACTTAACTGGTGTTTATTTGTTGTGATCAAGTAGTCTTTTTAAGAGAGTATGCATGCTTGTCTAGTTTAGTTTAGTTTTGAACTTAATTTGTGTTTGTTCTATGATGTGGGTTTATGCAGTTTTTGTAAGAGGGTAGGTTTTTTTGGAGGGTATGATAATGCCGGTAGATGAAGGGATTTCGTGAAAATAAGTGTCTTTTAATTAATAAATAAGCTGTTATTATTTGTTTAAGTTATTCATGTTTTTAACTAGTATCTATTCTAACTTTTCCCAACAAGAAACCTGTTGTTTCAATTTTCTTGGAAACCTCGTGTTTTAATAGTTTGTTCTTGCAGCTTCTCGTTGCCGTTAGCGTCAATTATGGTAGTAACCGACCAAACCAACCCGATTACTTTTAACTAGTTTGGGTTGTATTTCGATAAAAAACCGAACCAAATCGACTTCTCCTCATCCCTATCTATGCGCGCCTTTTTTTTTTAATGTATATTCGCTATTGTTTTTTCTAGGGATGAACTTGGATTAGGCTGAACAAAGCGTAGCACGCCCATATTAAGAAAAAATCAACTTTACTTCTGTAGAAAATAAAAATAAATATTACCGTATGTGAAAAATTAGTTGTTCTAGTGTAAAGTAGATAAAATCATATTTTTCTGTGAGTAACAATGTTTCCGTGTATGACGTACTTAATGAAAAGTATACCTTTTCACCTTGAAAGTTTACATAAATTTGCTTCTATTCTACTTGTTGTAACGTGCAGATTGAAAGTGCAAGTGATGAGAAATATACTTTTCTTTGGCAGCGAATAGTGAACTAAATATACTTCTGATGAAAAAGCAGAACAGAGCTTCATGATTAAAAAAGTGTCATGAGCTTTTTTCATTATGTACTTACTAAAATACATAAATTTGAGCATCTATAATTTTCGATACTAATAGGATTTAGGAACGTTCCTAATGGGAAGTTGTGGAACATAGATTTTCCTATACATAATTGGCAATATCCGGTTCTGAAATACTTAAAAGATCTTCTTCTTTTTCTCCTCACCAGCTAATTTGGTTAGATTAAAAATTGTTGGAATTGTCCCACATCACTTGAGCATTATCAAAGCCAAGTCTTAATATATGCCCCTCTCCTTCCATACTAATAGGCCTTTTAGTGGAGAATGGACGGGCTTCTACATGGTATCAGAGCGGGCCATCGAAAGGTTAGCCAAATTATAAGTATGATGGGCCACCTCCACCCGATTTGTTGATTGCACTTGTTGCACTCAGTCATCTGTAGGAATATTCAAAATGGAAATGATAACAGTTCTATTATTTTGAGTGGCATATTGCAAGTTTGAGGCATGCTTTTTTGGGTGTTCTCTCCTTTTCTGTTGAGTGGATGAGTTGTCAACTGGGTTACATAAATACATAATTTATTATGCCTGACTCTCCTGTAAAAAATCATGTGTGTAGCATTACTTTTCTGAATAATAGGCTATGGCTGAACGGATGATTATCGACTGTATGCTTCAGGTGTAGTCCGTGTGGATCAGAGTTTGTTTGAAATTGAAAAACTTTGATAAAGAAGTGTCTACATACAGTAAATCATGATGTGGTAGTGCCAGTTTTTACAATTTGTGATACCTTACTGTTATTTCTTTCAAATCATTAGATGCTTTTAACTTGATTATGGTCTTAAAGTTAGCGTTTTCTTTTTTTACATTATTGCAATACTTTTTGAGTGTTTAGGTGGTTGCAACTGTCAATTTAGCTTTTTTTTGGGTAACACAGTTATTGTTCAATAGATTTTTTATTTATTACTATTAATTAAAGATTCTGCTTCTTCAGTTCTGAAAGCTTGAAGTAGCAAGTGAGATGACCATTTTTTTTGCTTAAAAGTTGCCTTAAGCAAGTACTTTGTTTTTATTCTGTAAATCTTATACCTCACAAGCATGTACTTGAATCAGAGATCTCACTTTTTTAGATGTTCAGTGTTATAGTATTATCAACTTTGGAATGTAAAGTTGTGTGCTCTAACGCCACTTCGTGTAGCTTTTGCATCAAAACTTTAGCTAGTCAAATTGGGTGCCTTAGAACAACTCCAGGGATATTGGTATCAAAAAACGTAGCTAGCCAACTCAAGTGATATCAAGGTTGAAATCAGCTTTTTTACTGCCAACTCTTAAATGGTTTTATTCATCCTTATCCTAAATCAAAAACTTTTTGAAGATTTAACCACTTTTATCTCCTAAAGTGTTTAAATTACAAGCTATAACTGTGCAGTCATGAGACCATTGTTTGACTTTTATCTAAGCGTGGGAATCAGGATGAAAAGATCTGCACAGTAATTCGCCATACCTACCCACATACCGTGTCCGGACCGCACGGCCCCAAACCCGATTCGTTGGCGTCCCGATTCGCTCAAGTGAGCAAACCGGAGTAGAAAATGAAACAACGATCCAACCCTAGTACGGAACTGTAAATTGATTTTGTTTGACGCAAATCAAAAACCCCAATTTGATTAGATTGTTGATTGATATCCTTCTATTTGCCCCGCAGTCCCAAATTTCAAGTTACACAAGTAAAGGAAAATGAGCTGAACACTTTAATTTACTTTAGTTGTTTTGTTTATTGTTTTATGTTTAAACTATGCTCAGAGATTGTCTATTTTTCTGGACAGTTTGATTCCAGTTAGTTCATTTTATGGCCCATGTTTTATTTATTTGTTTTGAGTTTTGATAAGAATGTATGTAACTTTGATTGATTAAACACTTACTGTGTATGTTTAATATGGGAAAATGCAATTATCAAATTGTATATTATTATGTGCATCCAAAATTCTAATAGTAAAATATCAATCTAATGTATTACATGCTAAGTAGAATACTAGAATGGATTATGTGGTTGTTCCTATTGTCAACGTATTTCGAACTTCTATATAGGGTATCGCGTCCCAGAGAAGCATACCCCTCTTATGTACCGCGTACGTGGGCGTACTGCGAACTGGGCAACACTGGTTCTGCCCCAGAGCTATGTTTCTTGAATTTCGATTGGCATTTACTATTTCTCTCTGTGCTTAAAGGTTTGGTGATGTGATAATTGTTTAACATGACATGATCACATGTATATTACTCCAATATATATGCAAAGACACTTACAGAAATATTGGTTTTGCGGGTTACATTCTTTCGTCTTCATTATCTTGTGTTCATTTATTTATTTATTTTATTTGCACAGTGGTTTTCATTTTGGTCAACCAGTTAATAAAACATGGTGCACATGACATATTCGAGCACTCTCAGTTGTTTGGAGGGACTTGGGCATGGGCATACAAAGCATTGTGCTATTCATGCGGTTATTTTGCATATGATCAGTTGGATATGTTACGTTATCGCCTATACAGTGGATTGGTCCCTTCTATTTTAGTACATCATTTGGTACTCCTTGTTTGCTTTACACTCGCTTTATATCGAAATGTCACCATCAACTACCTTATTCTCACTCTTATATGCGAGGTATGCAACAGTGGTCCTTATTCAGTGTACTTAATCTCAATGATTCACTTTTTCTTTACCTTGAACCTTTTCTTTATCTTGAACCTTTTCTTTCTCCATTTTGACAGGGCTTGTATTCTGTTGTTTTGTATAGGGTGAATGTATACTAGGCTTTTTGTCATGCAGAACATAACAAGAAACATAGTGATTTTTTTTTCCCATAGTTCTAACTTAATTTTAGTTGTAATAACCAAATGCCTTCAGGATTCAGCTTTAAGGTAATCATTCAAATACATTGTAGCTTGTTGCCAACCAGCAGAAAACCCGAGCATAAAAGCTACTACAAGAAAACAAGCAACCCAACTTTTTTGCATTAAAATGGATTTGATGAAAAATAAAAATATATACTTTTTCAACCACTTCCATGATTGTGCAGCTGCATTCTGTCTTTCTACATGTTCGGAAAATACGAAGAATGGCTGGTGTTCGAGACGCGAAGAGCAAAATCGTAAAAGTAGAATGGTTTTTTAATTGGGTCATGTTTATACTAACTCGGTTGATGTCTCATGTTCTCATCACAATCAAACTTATCAAGGACGCTTCCAAATTTGAAAAGGGTGTCGAGTTTCCGCTAGCTCTTTTTGGCATGGCGTGTATGAATTTCCTCAATGTTTTTCTAGGCCTTGATTTATTCCGAGCTTTTCGAAGGGAAACTGAATTGAAACACGAATCTTAGTGAATAACATGCATGGCAAGTTCTTGTAATTTATTTTATTTTTCCCCTTGCTGACAAGAATGTGAGCCTTTGTTTCATTAAATGTAAACAGGGTGTTAGAATATGCTAAAAATTAGTTTCCACATGAATCGAAATGCATATGAAGCAATTTCTTCGTGAACGTCAATGAAATCATTTTATCCAGCCTTGTGCATTATTGGTTTCTTTACTTTCCATTGATGGTTTTGTACCTTTTGTATAGTTCAACTTCCATTGCTCACAAAAGTGTCTCAATACGTATTCCACAAAACCTTGTATTTTGGAAAAAGCAGGCGAAGTCGGTGCATTCGGATGACAACGAAATCATATGGAAATTCATGCAATTAACTTTTTACATCCAAGTACATAAATGCTTTTAAGTAAACTAAAATATGGTTTGTTGATTGCTTTAGCCTACAATCTCGATCTTCTTTATGTAACCTGCTCAAGATACTTATTGTCTAGCATTCTCCAACTATATTTTCCCCAAGTAGAAGGACTTGTAACCTACCAGTTACGATGCACAGACAGGCAGAGAAAAACGGACACAGCAAATGGAGTCTGTTGTAAATTTTCTGTTAACCAATTACACCCGAGTCAGACAAGGTTAGCTCAAAAAATGAGTTAAATTTGGAATTTTTTTAACATGAGATTATCTAAATTGCTCTATAAAAATATAGCTTCAACATAAATTGTCAATTGACATATTTGATAACACTTAAATCAAGATAAGATTATTACAGAATTTGCACCATTATACTATCACGGTACCGCGCTTTTGAACTTCATAAAAAAACTCTAAATCACATACATATATGAGAAATAATTGTTGTTTGCTTAAGTAGAAAAATATGTCATAATATAAAAAACATGATTATATACATATATATATATATTGTATTAAGTGTCATGTCCTTGCCTATTCATGTCTTAAATTTTAAAAATTTGTTGTTTTGACGTGTCACTGCGTGTCAGACACGCAAATTCGTGACAGGAAGAAGTTGATATATTTCCATCATGACAAAATTGCATGCAACTGCAATAACAGGGAGAAACGTCTTGATATACTAGTCCGTTAAATAGGCAAAATTTTATACGTAAATTCTCAAATTTACGTACTTAATAGTCGATACATGTCATCACAATGCCTGCATAAATACTTCCACCATTATCAAACATCTTTTCACAGTTCTGGTATTATTGTGTTGAAAAGAAAACTAAACATTAAAAAAATTTGACAACCAAAGCAGAAAACTTGAACTGCAGATTACAATTATAAAAGATAATATATATTTCACAATATCTTTACACATTCGTCGTCAAATCCAAACACTAATACATAAGTATGACTTATAAGACAGTTATAACTAAAGAAAGAGTAAAAACATTCTAAATACAGGGGAAAAAAATGGGTTGAGCATGTACCACTATAGAGCACTTGGAACACCAATATCTTCAACAGAAGAAGGTTGCAGAGCCTGGATCCTCACATTGTATTTTTTCCAATTAGAAATTTCACTTCCCGAGGTTGAATCTGATCCGTCAGATACAAGTTGATAGGACAGTGAGGGGTCAACATAAGCTGTTCCGATGTAATTTTCACAATTCCGACATAGGAGTTTTGTTTTGCGCCGAAAAAATCCCCAAGAGCTCACAAATAAGTATATAGGGCATGCACCGTAATTCCTCAACTTGAGTAAATCTGTCTTCATCGATGTAGTAAAATGAGATTATCCCTCTCTTTATGGATTTACTGTTGGGTCGAAACGACCACTCACTCACATAAAATGACAACGCAAAATATAGAGAGGGAAAGAACTCTTATAATATCAAACTCAAACTAAATTTTAATGTACTTACAAATGGAAGTAGAGCACCTATTTATACTAAACTCAAGAGGACATTTATTCTAGAAAATCAAAAGACATAACTTATTCATGCATCTATATCAAAGGTCTATGCATGTATCCGAAAGGTTCATGACATTAAAGCAAATATTGAACCAAACAATTTATTATTTCAATATTTACTATATTTGGAACCCATTGTGGAAGTGTTTCGGCCAGATGAGCTTAGATTTAGTTCGTATCCACAAGTACCACATCTACAAGTATAATAATTTGCAACTCAAAATATATCACTACCAACTCTAATATAAACAAATTTATACAAAAGTATTGAAAGCATACCAAACTTTCTACAGACCCAAGCATGCATATTCAACAAAGTTATAGCTTCAATTTACAAATTGTTACCAATTCTTAAGAAAAATGACATTCATATTTACAGAGTAATGCTAGACACATAACTTATGCACTCCTTACGAGAAGATGGTATACCTTTTATAAGAATAAAACAATACACTCCAAAAAAAAAACTCTCCCTCAGTCGTCCCTTTTTTAATTGAAAAACCGACTCTTACACAAATGGATATTTTAACAGTTTAATCTCAATTTTTGAGGACCGTGGGATGCAATAAGAATATCAGAGATGCAGTAACTCCAGCGGTAGTAGTAATTTCCCTACTGAAGAACCCAGTTCCAATTTTGAACTCACATTAAAACTTTCCCCATCTTTTAGCAAATACGTATGTGGCTCTAAACTAACCCCGAACACTAAGGAAAGAAATGCAAGAGTAGGGCATTTGTTGTGACCTCTTTCAATTAAACTTGATAGAGAAAATAGAACATGCAACTAAGGGATTGTTCGGTTTCTAATTCGAAGGTTAGAATATTTGCTTTATTGCTTATAAGTTCTGGTACTTTTGGTCAACCAACTTGGATTGGAATTTGGAAGCAAGGAATTGTTTGTTCTGGTCGAGAAAGCTGGTAAGCTTCATAACCCAAACTTTAGTATTAGCCAAACACTCTTTCGTTTTTTCTCTTCTTTTTTGCTAGATTTTTTATGAGCTCTTTTTTCAGGCTAAATTTACTACATACTGTATTAGTCATGTGTAGAAAATGATTTTGAAATACATTATAATTATAATTTTGAAAGGCCAAAAAGGCAAGAAAAGGAAAGGCCAAAAAAGCAGAAAAAAGATCCAAAGCAACAGGAAAGGTCAAAAAAGCAGAAAAAAAGATCCAAAGGTTAGTTATACAAACATAAATTATAATTGTGAAATAAGCAAAAACCCACTTTTAGTATCTCAACCTAACAGTAATATGTGAGATTTCCTACCTAAACTTTTAACACAAGTACTACCTGTAAGCCAATCTATGCTGAAGTCTTCCAATATGAAAAACTCAGATATTGATGGCAATTAACAACAGACTGAGATACTTTCCTAATAGAATCTGAAACAACCTAATACCTGAACGAACTGTAAACTTTGGATGAAATATGTTATCAAGGTGTCGACTAGCCACTTGTCTACAACTTGTGTGTGGTATCATTGCATGATTACGAATAGAACAGGGTACCAAATTACAGATCAACCATAAGCTGTGTTACTAAGTGGCTTATTTATTCCTTACTAAAATCCAATACTTGGTAGTTAGTACACAAGACAAGTGATGTAACTCTCTTACTAATAACTTTGATATCATATTACTTAGTAATGAACTTATTAAATTTTAATTATATCTGTGTGTTTCATTATCTAACATAATTTCAGTATAAATAATTCTACCAGCTTCATCGTGAGATCAAGTATCAATGCATCATGTCTTCAAGTACCCCAACAATAATACAAACGATAACGTAAGATGAACAAACGGATTAATGAGAATAAGTTTTACATAAATATCTCATATTTAAAAAAATAAAAAATGCTACAGTTTCTCTCAAATTACAACAAAAGCATAATACTCAATAGTAAACTAGTTAAAAACACAAGGCCAATTGGAATCAGTGACATATTTTGAGCAAATCTCAGTAACCTATCAGTGAGCTTAAGTCTTAGTTCTCAATATCCAAGATCATATTATTTAACTAACCAATCAATAACACAGCTTGTAAATATTATAACACCGTTTTGAAATTGGTACTATATTGCAATTTCAGTAAAGCGAATTTGAATGATCAACACCTTCTGTGATCAGTAATATATTTTACTCTTATTTACTACAAGAGCACGATACATGGTAGTAACTAGTAAACCTGTCAGTTCTAAGGTAAATGATTTTACTGTTAATCAAAACCAATCCCAATATAACTTCCAAATGTCCATTTTGTCAGTAAGATAAAAAAAAAAAAAAAAAAAACTCTTTTTCAGTAGCAAAACCATTATAATGAGGGAAAATTTTATTTTACTACCAAGTTTGGGACATAGATTAATTAGAAAAAAAAAAAGAGTAAATTTTCTTTTTAGGTTAGGTATGATTGCTACCTTTTTTCTTTTTTTCTTTGTGTTTATCGTCTCATACTCAAATGATTCCCAATGTTGCTTCAATTGATATATTATGACTATTATTGAACAAAAGACACAAATACAGCTTTTTACCATTGTAAATCCGGTGATTACAAATTTAAAGAGAAAAATTAATTGTTCTAGTGTTTACATATTTTAAGCAAACCTCAATTAGGTAACCAGTGATTCAATATCCAAGATCATATTTTTTTGCTAACCAAGCAACAAACACAGCTTGAAAATATTACTAACATCAATTTTATATGGGTACTAAATTGTGTCCACAAAACCACTCCACATTCGAATAACAAACACCTACCATGAGCAATAATATTTTCTATTCCTTTTTACAAAAGCATAATACTGTGTTGTGAATCTGTCAGAAGTACTAAGGTAAATAATATTACTATTAATCAAACCTGATCCCAATTTTACTTGTCCAAATGCAACTATTTTGTTAGTAAGATCAAAGAGAGAAAATAAAAAGATACATGGTTAAATTCTTTGAAAACGCTACCGTTTTTTTCTTCTGTTTATGTTTATTGTCTGAGACTCAATGATGAATAAACTACTGATCTTTGAAACGAAACACACATATATACAGGTTTGTTTCATTGTTTGTACCCTTATAATTAAAAAACTGCACAAAGAAACTCGAATGGTACACAAAAAAGAAGAAGAACTAAACTGGTACAAAATCTAATAAAGTTGTTTACCAAAAGTTCAATATACTTGAGGAGGGAGGGTAAACCGACAAATCTAAATAAAAATAAAAAAAAACTAAACTGGTACAAAATCTAATTCAGCTTTTTAAACACAGTTAAATATCTTAAGAGGGTAACCCACAAATCGAAAGAAGAAAAGAAGGTGTGAGAAGGCGAACTCCACTTTTCCATTTTATCTTAATTTTAATATTTATTACTAATTTATTAAGTAGACTCGTCCAGACCAGAGGATACTATTACTTTTTGTGATACCATTCAATAAATAAATAAATAAATGAAATATATATAATGATTTTACAATTTGTTATACAAGTTATATATTTTTAGTTCAGTTAAGAACTCAATACACCTTTAATTATTTCAAACTTATTAACCCATGTATACTAATTACTAGTTTCACTCTATATTATTTGTACAAGATTTGAAACTTTTATATAGTTTATTCAATAGTAAACTATACTTACTATGAGTTGAACACCGCTAACCGAAGTGAACCGAGTCCATTAATTGGAGTGAAAACATATATGTTGAGTATCAAACTAGAAAATATGTTAGGCTGGTTATCAAATTATAACGACAACGTATATGTTGAGTACCAAATTAGAAAAAATTATTACGTTGGATACCAAATCGTTAAAATCTGATAGATTGACTACCATTTTAGTATTTTTCTCAATAAATTTGTGGTGCACCAAAATCGAGTCCCAACTTATAAAACTCAAGGGAAAAATTGATGAATCCGTGTGGGGCCTACCAAAATTAAAAATAGGACATTTAACTAAAACATTATTGGTTGACACAACTATTTTAGTTTATGAACATGAACCACTCAATATTTTTCCATGTGAGACACATAGGCATAGACAAAGATGTTCATTAGAATGCGAAAAACTTATTGCTAGCGTTCGTTTGAGCAGTGGGTTTACACATTAGTGGATCGTTTATGGGCGTCGTTGCCTTACGTTTGGCGTGTATGAGCGCCAAGACCTCGAAGTTTGATATGGTTCAAGATTTGGACAGGTTGGATGCAAGGAAACACGTTTGATAATGTTCAGACGTGTGCCTGATTATGAGTCGTGCGCCACAAACAAGTTCCGTTAGGATGATTCACCACACTCCGGAGAGATAAGAAGGGGAGTGATAATAATCGGGGTTTAACTCGCCACTAACAATCTGAATTCCACAAATTGCAAGATAAGAGAAAAGGATAAACAAGCAAAAAGCTTAATTGTTTATATCATTCCAGTGTGTTTATAACTTGATACATATGACTTTATATAGAGCCAAAAACGTCACCCTAATGACAGGATAAGATCTACAACTTAGATTACTTGAATCTAGTTAGATACATTCATAAAAACCTTTTACACTTATCTATATCATTAAGCCTATCTATGTCCATAAGCATGCACCAACAATGTCAAATGCTTAGATTACACCCCCTTGGCAGATTAGAATCATTGAATGTGCAGATTCATGCATCGAATTAATGCACTCCTTGAAATAGCCAAAATTCGATGTATCGGCAAAGTTGCTGCTCAAAGCTATCAAATGAGTTAATTCCTTTGTCATAAGCACTTCATTACCAATTTTGAGCTTCTTAGATTTTGACCGAGTAACCGGACCCACATGAGGAATATTGAGCTTAGATTCATAATCGAATGCTACATGATGCACATCATCTCCTCTGGGTTGATTAGGATTTGCCCTCAAATCCATATTTTCATCGTCTTCAGTGTATGAAGTCAAATCCCGAACATTGAAAGTGTTTGATCCTTGGTAACCTTCAGGTAGTTCAATCTTATATGCGTTATCGTTGACTTTAGACAATACCCGAAAAGGACCATCGGCCCTTGGCATAAGTTTTGATTTCCGCAGGTCTGGAAACCGCTCCTTCTTCAAATGCACCCAAACTAGATCGCTTGGTTCGAAAACAACATGTTTTTGACTTTTATTCGTCACTCGCTCATTGATTTCATTTTGTTTCTCAATCCGTTCTTTCACCTTCTTATGTATCTCTTTAACCAACTCGGCTTTCTTTTCTCCATCCATACTAATCCTCTCGCTGATAGGTAACGGGGATAAATCCAAAGGTGTAATAGGATTAAAACCATAAACAATCTCAAAAGGGCTGAGTTTCGTAACCCTATGCACACTACGATTATAAGCAAACTCGGCCATTGCTAGAGCCCCATCCCATGATTTCAGATTTTTACCAATAAGACTTCGAAGTAAAGTAGACAAAGTTCGGTTTACTACCTCGGTCTGTCCATCGGTTTGCGGATGACATGCTGTACTAAATAGAAGTTTAGTACCCAATTTCTTCCACAACGTCTTCCAAAAGTAACTCAAGAACTTGACATCTCGATCCGACACGATTGTTTTCGGAATACCATGTAGTTTCACAACTTCTCGAAAGAACAAGTCCGCAATATGTGATGCATCGTCCGTCTTGTGACACGGGATGAAATGAGCCATTTTTGAAAAACGATCGACTACCACAAAGATCGAATCCATACCCCGCTGTGTTTTTGGTAATCCCAATACGAAATCCATACTCACATCAACCCAAGGTTGATTTGGTACGGGTAATGGCATGTATAACCCTTGATTTGCTTCTTTGCTCTTGGACTTTTTACAAACTACACATTTCTCAACAACCCGATGTACGTCTCTAATCATAGCAGGCCAATAAAAATGTTCTTTGACCATTTCCAAGGTCTTCTTTTCCCCAAAGTGTCCTGCCAGACCACCACTATGAGCCTCTTGAACTAACAATTCCCGAACCGAACAATTCGGAATTACAAGCTTTCCCATCCGAAAGAGATATCCCTCATGGCGATAGAACCCATTCACGGCCTCTTTCTCACATGCCGAATAGATAGAGGACAAATTTGGATCTTCCGAGTACTGATCCTTGATGAGTTCGAACCCAAGCAAGTTCGCACTCATCATCGATATAAGAGCATGTCTTCGAGAAAGAGCATCGGCAACAACATTCGAATTTCCTTTCTTGAATTTGATAACATATGGAAATACTTCCATAAACTCGACCCACTTCGCATGTCTTCGGTTCAGTTTTGCTTGTCCCTTTAAATATTTTAAAGACTCGTGGTCGGTGTGTATTACAAATTCCTTTGGAAGTAAATAATGCTTCCATACTTCCAAGGCTCGTATCAAGGAATAAAACTCCTTGTCGTAGGTGGAATAGTTGAGTCGAGAGCCACCCAACTTCTCACTAAAATAAGCAATTGGTCGCTTGTCTTGTATAAGGACAGCCCCTACGCCTACCCCGGATGCATCACACTCGATTTCGAAAGTTTTCGAAAAGTGGGGCAGAGCCAAAATTGGAGCCGAGCATAATTTCTCCTTTACTATCTCAAAACTCTTACGAGCAGCCTTATCAAATTTAAACGCACCATTAACTTTAGTACACTCAGTCAGAGGGGCTAACAAAGTGCTAAAGTTTTTCACAAAACGTCTATAAAATGATGCTAATCCATGAAAACTTCGAACCTCCGAAACACTAGTCGGCTCAGGCCATTCCTTGATTGCTTTTACTTTCTCCTCATCAACTTCAACACCCCTTTCTGAAACCACAAAACCGAGAAAGACGACTCGGTCTTGGCAAAAGTCAGATTTCTTCAAATTCCCAAAAAGCTTCTCTCGACGTAGAACATCAAGGACCAGTCGTAGATGCTCCAAATGTTCGGCAAAGGACTTGCTATAGATAAGTATGTCGTCGAAATAAACAACAACAAACTGCCCAATAAACTTTCGTAAGGCATGATTCATCAAATGCATAAAGGTGCTCGGTGCATTTGACAAACCGAATGGCATAACCAGCCATTCAAACAACCCTTGCTTCGTTTTGAAAGCGGTCTTCCATTCATCACCTTCTTTCATACGGATTTGATGGTATCCATTTTTAAGATCAACTTTTGAAAAATATATTGAACCATACAATTCGTCGAGCATATCATCAAGGCGTGGTATTGGATAGCGATAATTTACAGTAATTTTGTTGATAGCCCGACTATCAACACACATACGCATGCTACCATCCTTCTTCGGTACGAGTAATGGCGAAACCGAACAAGGACTCATCGATTCCCAAACGTACCCCCGCTCTATCAACTCTGACACTTGGCGATGCAGTTCTTTGGCTTCCTCGGGATTACAACGATAGGCTGGTCGGTTAGGTAAAACAACACCGGGAATGAGATCGATTTGATGTTCGATTCCCCAAATCGGTGGCAAACCAGGTGGTAATTCCTCGGGAAACACATCCTCGAATTCCTCCAAAAGTTTTACAACTTGCGGTGGGAGTGAGGACTTGTCGGTAAGCATAATTTCCCGCATGAGCAACACAAAAATCTGATCCTTGGTACTCAAGACTCGCTCGACTTCTCTGCGACTAACAACCAGATTTTCCCGCTTCGTCTTGCCTAAAATATCATTTCGAATTTGCGCCGGTGTGAGTGGCGCAAGAGTATGCTTCCTCCCTTCCTTTTTAAATGAATAAGTATTCTTGAATCCGTCATGAACCACCCTCCGGTCATACTGCCATGGTCGGCCTAAGAGTAAATGACTAGCACTCATAGGTACAACGTCACAAAGAACTTCGTCGGTGTACCGGCCAATAGTGAAAGGAACCTTTACTTGCTCGGAGACCCGAATATCACCCACCTCGTTAAGCCAACGCAGTTTGTACGGGCTAGGATGCTTCATCTTGGCCAATCCCAATTTCTCCACCAGCGTAGTGGATGCTACGTTTGTACAACTTCCTCCATCGATGATAACCTCGCACACCTTTTCACTCACTTTGCATCGAGTGTGAAATATGTTCTCTCGTTGTTCATCGGTAGTGACGGGCTGTACGTTAAGAACGCGCCGAACAACTAGGACCTCTCCATTTTCAGCCACATCTAAAGAATCCTCATCGGACTTTTGAACTTCTTCCTCGACTTCTTCTTCGCTCTCAATTTCAGATTCTCGGATAATCATAACTTTCCGATTTGGACATTCTGAAGCGATATGACCATGTCCTTGACAACGAAAGCATTTCAAGTCCCGATGCCTCGGGTTAGGCTTTGGAACCTCATCATTTTTTGGTGTAGCCATTGGCGCTTTCCCCATCTCACCCCGTCCGACCCGGTTGGTGGTCGAGACAGTCTTCCCTTCAGTCATAGCGTTGTTTGTGTATTTCCCCCCACTTGGCCGAGCGGAGTATGGCCGAGTGGTGACCTTTCGTTTTCTTTGACGCTCCACTTTCAACGCCAATTTAATTACGTCCTCCAAGAAAACAAATGGTTGCAATTCCACGGTATCCGCAATGTCATCATTGAGACCCCGTAAGAACCGAGCGATGGTTTGCTCTTGCGGCTCTTGAAGGTTACACCTCATCTTCACAGTTTCGAAATTCTTAACATACTCCTCTACGCTCATAGCTTCTTGCCAAAGAGATTGTAAATGTAGGTACAACTCTTGGCGGTAGTACTCCAGTACGAAACGACGTTGCATAAGCCGTTTCATGATCCTCCAACCTCGGACTTCCTCCTCTCCATCCTGACGCCTCTGTCCTTTCAAATTCTCCCACCACAAATGAGCATATTCGGTAAACTCAAGTGCAGCCAAGCGAACTTTCCTCTCCTCGGGTACGTCGTGGTACTCAAAAAGCTTTTCAACACGCTGCTCCCACTCGAGGTAATCTTCGGGCGAGCTATTACCCTTGAATGGAGGCATCTTGATGTTCATGTTACGTCCGGGATTGTCATAATGCCTTTGGCGATGTCGCGGTGTCCCTTCATATTCTTCGTCGTCATAATCACTCAAGTCACTACGGTGACCTTGATTGTCTTGCTCAGATGGTGGTTGGTTTTGTTGGTTTTGAAGACGCATCTCCGTCATCTCCGCTTGCATGGCCTCGATTTGGCACTCAAGCCGATAGATTTTGGCTTGGTCGAGCGTCAGGCCTCTTGGAATTCGACCTTCGTTTTCATTAGACTGGTGTGACCTGGTCGACATCCTTGCTCTGATACCAATATGATGTGCTTGGGATGCTAAGATGTCGGTAAGTCGCTGAATTTTAGGAGATCTCAATAGAGAAACCAACTCTTCGTGTTTGATAAGCCGAAGGCGCCACAAACAAGATGGGTTGAGGTTCTAATGAAACAAGCTTGATAAGCCCAAAGGCACCACAAACAAGTTCTGTTAGGATGATTCACCACACTCCGGAGAGATAAGAAGGGGAGTGATAAGAATCGGGGTTTAACTCGCCACTAACAATCTGAATTCCACAAATTGCAAGATAAGAGAAAAGGATAAACAAGCAAAAAGCTTAATTCTTTATATCATTCCAGTGTGTTTATAACTTGATACATATGGCTTTATATAGAGCCAAAAACGTCACCCTAATGACAGGATAAGATCTACAACTTAGATTACTTGAATCTAGTTAGATACATTCATAAAAACCTTTTACACTTATCTATATCATTAAGCCTATCCACGTCCATAAGCATGCACCAACAATGTCAAATGCTTAGATTACACCCCCTTGGCAGATTAGAATCATTGAATGTGCAGATTCATGCATCGAATTAATGCATTCCTTGAAATAGCCAAAATTCGATGTATCGGCAAAATTGCTGCTCAAATCTATCAAATGAGTTAATTCCTTTATCATAAGCACTTCATTACCAATTTTGAGCTTCTTAGATTTTGACCGAGTAACCGGACCCACATGAGGAATATTGAGCTTAGATTCATAATCGAATGCTACATGATGCACATCACGTTGCAACGGGTTGTTACGTTCAAGTGACATGATATTTTGATGGTGATACAGGTTATTGTGAGGATTAACGTGGGCCGATTATTGGCCAAGTGTTGGGCGCCTTTAGCTGCTATAACCCTAATATTTATCATAACATCATCAAACACCTTGCTAATTAGTTCTCTTTGAAATTTACTCCACTACTTTCTTGGTTAAGAAGTGATGTCAATCTCTAATAGTCTCTTTATTACTCCGCCTAAATACATAAGAGATCTTCTCCCTCGTAGCTCCATGAACGATGCAAAAGAAGTTCAAACTCCACTACCACTAACTAAGGTAGTTAAACAACGATGTTTGGCTTTCCAAAATAAAGAAACGGTTACTACTTTGATGTAGCCCCATTCCCCCCTCCTTTTTGTAACCGTCGGAGCAATTTTCTTAGCCGTTTTCATGTCTTGTAACTGCCCATACAAATTTATAAATATAGGGTAGAATATATTTCGTTTTTCTTGCTAGTTTTGGGAAAGAAAAGTCTGTAGACGAGTCATTGGAATTATTAACGGAATCATATTGTAAAGGTTGGCCAATTGGCTCTAATTTCGATGTTCTTTTACTTGCTGACTGCCCATCGAACGTGTTATTTTTAACGCGCGAGGGTCTCACAAGAACACGAGCGTAATTGCAATATAAATCATATAAGTACAGGTTCGTTCCATGAAGAATTACCTAGGTTGGCTACGGTAGTGAACAATTACAGAAAAATGTGTTTATAATGGATGTACTATTCGCTTTATTTCTCATTCTCATCACACAAACATTCTATCAATTCAATTATTATTCCGAAAGCAATCTTAGTAAGGATTAACAATCCTTTTCCTAAAAGTCCAGATTATTAATTAAGATCCCACCCAAGCATTTCTACAACTATTTAACATGCAAATAACGAGTCGTCAATTCCTATAATTGCAAATATAAATTATACGAATAAATAATAACATATAACAATGTTTCCACACCAATATAATTAAAAAAGTAATCCTGAAATTACAAGAAAAATTAGCTTGAGCAAGCCTATGAGATGCGGAACACCAACATGGATGTGAAATTGATGAAATCGTGATTGTAACGTGAGAAAATGAGATAAAAGTGACTTTTCCTAGAGAGAAGGCCTCTATGGAATTTTGTACTGTCTATTGTGTACGAAATGTTTTAGAAAAACACATTATATAGGTCAAGGAAAGTTAACAACACTCTAGCCTAAAATTGTGGAATTTTGACTGTCTAACTGGTAAGCCTGACTAGTCATGTCTGTTCTGGAACCTTATTCATGTTTATCTTCTTTGGTCCGTTTTAGACTTCTTCTAGAGGTCTTTTATCTTCATATTCATTCACCTTTGGTCCCTCCTTAATTCTCTTAGCGTCTTTGTCTCATTTCTGTCCTAATTCCATGCGTTTCCCTATAAAAATATTGAAATGTGCAAATAAACCGGAAAATTATGGAAAAACACTAAACATGGCTTAAAGAAGGTGAAATAGCAATGAAACAGTTCCAATAATAAGCATTTTAGCCAATAAAAACTAACACTTCGTGGCCTAATCATACCCCAACTAGCTCAATGCTCGTCCCGAGCATTGGGAGCGATCAGAAACGGCTAGGTTTGTTCATTTTCTTCTCTTTTTCTGAGTTTGCTGCTCTCAATAACTTAAACTAAGTGCAGTAAAAATTAAAGATAAACCATTGCCGTAGAAAACACGATTGCATTTAGCGTATGCAACAAGCCGTTAAACCTTTAAAGTGTAAAAGGACGAGTTTTGTCTCGTGAGGGTTTACTAAATAACACACACAAACGGATACATTTTAAATCTACCAATTAAGTACCCCTACTGTTACGAGATCACACGGATGCAACTAGATGAAAAAGACTTAATAGTAATATTAAAACAGGGTAAGACCTCTAAAGATACCTAAGTTTTATTGCTAAAAATGTCTCTCGCCCCAAAATAGCTCAAGTTAATATTGTACATGACTTATGAGTAGTGTATAATCGTTAGCTCGAAGTTCAACAGTTTATCAAGAAAAACAACTTGCAATTTATCATTTTTATTAAAGTTAACTATAAAGTCAAAATTTATATAATATAAAAATAATAGATATACTATTGAATAATCTCCATGCTAGCTTACTAACGATTGCTTCTCTCATTTTTATTTTATTTTAGGAGCTCACTTTTTTCCAATTTCCATTTATAATTTTTAGAGCATTTGGCTTCTTTTCCCTTCAATTCATACTACACCGCTCCTCCTTATATCATCAGATATTTTTACCCATTTATTCTTCTGAACTTTTTCCATTCATCCTATCTTGAGTATAGAGGGTAACTTATATCTCCTCCCGTTTACATGCCTTTCAGCATCGCTGGGAGTTATTCAACCATATCAATACATAGGCACGAATTGTATTAGTACTAAATCTAGGAAAATATTCTCTCAATCGATGCTCACACTTATGTGTAAGTGAAGACTTATTGGGCATGTTGTGGATTGCTAAGCTAGTCATAATATAAGTATATGCCGTAAGTCTAGACAACGGCGGGTTTACGCACTTGTCGATTCACCCCTAACCTAATGCTGGGACTATATGGTACAACCCACGAATGAACCAGATCAAGGACACCGTCTACTTAAAATAAAATTTTGTAATAGTAAAAAGTTCTATAAAAACGGTTTTTGCAAGTTTTTAGTGACTGTCGCGGTAAAATGAGTAAACGTGAATACAATTTAAACAATGAGTATAGCACGCAACTTGTACAATATTGTCTCTCCCTAAATTGGTTTGAGCGAAATAATTAATGACAAACCAGACATGTCTAAAGATTTAACACCCTAAATTAATATAATTTATTTTTTAAAATTTTCAAATTATCGCCATATGTCACGTGTAATAGAGGGTTTCATAAAGGATAAGCCAAACAACTAGGTCTTTTTCATTTTCAGTTTTTATATTTTTTTATTTTTTTTTCTTTTATCATGCAATATCTGACACATGCAATACTAAGTTAATTCTCCACTAAATGCCCCTGTCTAATAAAGCACTAAACAAAAGCATAAAACGCAAATGTGGAAGAAAATCGCATAAAATCTCAATAACTTCATAAAATTCTCTCAAGTGAGAGATAAAATAAAGAGTCAAATGTGTTTTTTTGTTTTCTTCGGTTTTTCTATATATTTTTTTTTATGATTTTTGCGGAAAAATAAATAAATGAGGGTTTTAACTAAATAAAAATACATATTTTAGCAATTTTTTTGAAAATCTCCCCATTTCCATAAGTAGCCAACGAAGATGTATCTCATTCCTCACTAAAACAGACAGTATCCTCGCTATTGGGAAAAGAAAATAAGAACGGGGTTGTATACTCAGAGAGACTCTACAAACACATTTTTTTTGAATTTTTTCAACTTTTCATTTATCTGACTGATTTCACAATGATCATATGAACAGATTTTCGCTTGTTCATCTCTTTTAGTTATGTTCTTTGTTGGTTATTGACGATTCCTGCTTTCATTTCTATTGTGGACCTATTTTCTCATAATTCTTAATTATATAATGACTTAACTGAACCTCCTAAACCTGAGTGTGCACTCTCAAAAATTAGGAAGCAAAAATACTGCATGCAAACATCGAAATAATCGAAAAACATACAATCCATAGTGTAGTCATAAACTGAAAATAACACGAAATACTCTGGAACAGAGATAACTGTTTCCAAGGAGATAAAGGTCTGCCAGAAAATAAACATCGAGTAGACAGATGTAATCTAAACGTGCGATTTACATCTCAAAACAAGTTTTGCTCTGGGGAAATAAACATACTAAAAACTAAGAGAAACTAGGTCAAGAGCTGAAGCATGCAGAACACGATGGCTAGCCGTCCATCTCATCATCCTCCTCATCCTCCTCATCCTCCTCATCAGGAATATGGGTAGTAAAAATGCGCTCTCACTGGCATATGAAGGCTCCTATCCTGGAACAAAACTGCCATCTGCTGCCTCATGGTCTCGGCGTCATACTCCATTCTGGCCTCCATACGATCTGCAAAATGTCGCTGAGCCGTCTCGTGCATTGGGTGATCGTCCACATGTCTGCCAGCAACTCTCTGTCAGTCATGGTATTTGCCATCCTGCGAAGATCTGAAACTGGCTCCTCCATCGCATGTGACGAACCACTACTCCCGCCCCTGTCTCTTGGTCCCACCTCTCGGGCGGTTAGTTTCCCCCTTGTTGATCGGCCTCCCTACAGTCTCAAAACTCGGCCACTCCTCATGTGACACAGCGGTGGCACACCTACACAACAATCCAGCGAAAGGAATACCCTTATCATTACGCCCTGAAATGGCGGTCGTAATCAAATCCTTCCACATGTGGATTATGTATTTGGCGATATCTATTCGCCACCCATTCACCACAGCATACATGAACCCAGCCCTGTCAATGGTCATTTGCCCATGACCTCATCCAGGATATAGGTTATCATAAACAGGCACCAATAAATTGGCTTAACACCTGACTTTGAACCCCTTGGGCCACTCCACACAGTCTCTGGCATCATTATTGCCTATGTAACAACTGGCCTAAACTCATCCGCAACTAGCCCAAAAGTATAAACATCATATTTCTACTCTACAAGCAATCAATCGCGTGGCCTCACAACATCCTCTTCCCTCGCCGGAATCTCCAACATATCCCTAATCATCTCCGGGGTTATATCAATCCAAATGCCCCGAAATCTTGTCCTAAGCACATCCTCCTCACTTTCCATCCTATAGTTGGCACTCATCTCGGCACAATAAACATGATTATACAGCCTACCTACCATCAAATTTTTCCTACCTCGTCAATACATCCAGTTCAACTCTCGTTTATCAAAATCCGTCTCCACCAATTCTCGCTCGCCTTGCGGCTTCCTATGAGCGATTAACTTATCAAACCTTTTATCCTCCCCTTTTATCACAAATATAGTATTTTTCTTCGCCTTACCAATCAATTCTAAATTACCCATCTCAATTTTCCCCAAAATAGTACTTATAACAAAGAATCAATTAAAATAGCAAACCCAATTCCGGCCAACTTCAACAAAAGGTACCGAAAACTTACCAAACACGAATTTCGTCACCATGGTTGAATCTAGAACACCTTAAAATATAGGAAAGTAACTTCGGATTTCCTGATTTGGTCACCAAAAGGAAGTTGACGAATTGGGGTTTTGATTGATTTGGGGAAAATTGATGAGAAAAATGATGGGAGCGATGGTCATAACCCACTAAATTCCCGATCCATATAAAAACCAAGTTGTTATTAAAACCAACATTGAAATAAGAAAATGTGGTGCGGGACCAGTCCAAAATGGACCCACCAATCCCAAGACCCATCCGGCCTGGCTAGGGGTAGGCCCACACGGCCCAAAAACCTATCCGGCCCTTGGTTGGCAGGCCCAAAAATTGTACGGCCTATAGGCATACCGGATCACTTTTATAGTTTTATTTTACTATCGAAAAAATAAGAGAATGAGATTTGTGTCTCATATCTAAACTACATAATGTTTAGAGTGGCCAATCAAAGATATACATGTGGATAAGAGCAAATTGTTGTCTCATCATCCATGACTGTATAAGCAGTAGCTTGTAAGTGAGAAATGGGCATCGAAACAAAGTCAAAGAAAGATAAATACAACTCTCTTTACTTAGCCTAAGGGCTTATAATTAGTTCTTAACTAGTTGAGTCATTTTACACTCATCAAATGGCGCCGTCTGTGATAAACAACTAAAAAATTCTCTTATATAGGCTACGTAAAAAGAAATAAACACAAATATATAAGAATATACCAATGCGAGAGTTTGGTCCAAACCATATATGCATCAACCCATCACAAGATGGACTTATAGAATCAGAAGCCTCCAGCGTTAGCGGAATATTGCCTGCTAGAAGAAGCCAAGACAAGATCAGGAGATGCATACACCTGGCGAAAAGCGACTTGCAGGAAAAACTTACAGCAAAAAATTGCAACAATGACGCTCGCACACTCAGAGAGGGCAGGAGAAAAAGATGCTTGTCCACTCACACGACGACGTCTGACATCGTGTTGCCAACTCGCATGAATCAATGCTTAGACACCCAAGACCTAGGACCGAACTCCCAAGAAACTAGACCAAACGGCCAGGGAGCCAGGCCATAAGGCCAGGGAGCCAGGCCATAAGGCCATGAAGCTGGGCCGAACGGGTTAGGGACACAGGCAGAAAACCATGGGACACGAGAAAATGTTTTTACAGTCTATGGTCGACACCACACGCTACACAGGGGTGGCAGAAACATAAGCTCTAGAACACAAAGCCGTTGCGAGCAAAGCGAATACACCACCGACAGTGGATCAGAGCGAAGAGCTCCCCGACGACTTCGGAGACGCAGGGCAAACATTACACCAGACCAGTCTGATGACGCTTCCCCGGGCTCAGACGAACTAAACAGATGGAGAGACGTATCAAATACATAGAAGAAGGGACATTGTCGGACGCACCCTGAGAGGGCTCGCCAAATCCCTGCTCTCTAGAAAAATCGAACGTTCTCCCTATATGACGGGAGGACTTGTCCAGTAGCTCACCTACACCACTACCAACAGAACATGTTCCTTTGAAAAAACGATGACGCACTAATGTGCAAGGTCTTTCCTTCCAGCCTCGGCATCACGGCTCTTACGTGGTTACGTGGTTTTATGATGCATTTGCCTGGAGATTTTCATCAAATATCAGAACTGGAGCCGATATAGACTCATTACTACGAATGCGCATGCTACCAGGTGAAAGTATGAGAGACTACACCACGAGGTATTTAGAGATGTACCACCAGATCCATAGATGCCCCGAAAACATTGTCGTATCAACTTTCAGATACGGATTACCAAGAGGCCACAAAGTAAGGCTCAAATTGGCAGGAAATCCGCCACGAACCATGCATCGTTTATTGGAAAAGCTAGAGGCCCATGCCATCAGAGAAGACGAGGGGCAAGGAAAAATTGGAATAGACCCATCCCCGATTACACCAACAAAGTATACTAATCACCCGAGCCTCAGAGACAAAAGAGATAGAAACCAGGACTAGAGAAGTCGTAGAGAAACAAATCTCATGACCGGTCACGATGCAGAAAACAAGATCGTCTTTAAAACGCCCATTTAGACGCTCCTTAAAGAAATAAGGGGAAAAGGCTTCTTCCAGTACCCATCTAGACTTAAAGAAAGCACAAACTCCCGAGAAAGTAAAAAATATTGTGCCTACCATAGGGGATATGGCCATATGACCGGAGAATGCTACCAATACAAAGCAAAACTGGAAGAATGGGTCAAAGAGGGGTACCTCGATGAGTACATCGATCAAACAGAGGTCCTAGGGACGGAGCAAACGGTTGACCCGACAGAACAACCACTCGGACACATATACGTAGTCCACTGCCTTCCCGGTCTCAAACTATGCACCAAAGTAGTCGACAGACAAATAACTCATCAAGAGCACGTGTACCGAGCAGAATCCTTCAATAATGCAAAGAGGCGATGCATCGCGCCAGTAACGCCTCCCATTATCTTCACTAACGAAGACTTGGATGGAGTAAGACTACCACACAATGATGCCCTCCACATCACAGCACGAGTAGGGGGATACGTAGTAGAAAGAATACTAATCGACCAAGGAAGCTCATCGGAAATAATGTACGGGCATATGTTCCGCCAGATGGGCTTGACCTCCTCAGATATCTCCCCGTGTAAAACCACCCTAGTGGGATTTATCTCCGAAACAATACTACCATTGGGAAAAATAAGTCTACCTTTAACCATTGGGTATGTCACCTTGAAGGCTGGTTTACTCATCATAGATTTCCTATCCCCCCCACAATGCAATATTCGGGCGTAATGCACCAGATGAAGGCTATCCCATCGTCCCTACACCAAAAAATAAAATTCCCCAGAAAGAACGTGATTGAATCTGTCTTAGGAAGCCAGGATGTTTCAAGGGGGTATATCGCCGCCGCGACAAGAGGGAAGCAGACGCTATCGATAAAGGCATCCTCCTTTGAACATGACGAATGAGAAAGCAAAGAAGTGGAAGATAAGGTTGTCAAAGACATGAAGAAAGTGCCAATCCCAGGAAATGACCCTGAGCGATATTTCCTAATTGGGGGAGGACTAGAACCAATCGAAGCTCAACGACTCGGGGAACTACTGCTCAGAAACATACACAACTTCGCCTGGAACCCGAGTAAAATGCTTGGCCTAGATAGCTAACTTGCATGTCATCGACTAAATGTTAGAGAAGGATCTCGGTCCGTTAGCCAAAGGGGTCGGAGAATTGCCCCTGAGCACTCAAATGCAGTCAACGATGAGGTAGAAAAGCTTCTCGCATCAGGAGCAATCAAAGAGGTCATATATCCTGAATGGTTGTTAAATACCATAGTTGTAAAAAAGAAAAACGAAAAATGGAGGGTATGCGTAGATTACACTGACCTGAATAAAGCATGCCCTAAAGATCCATTTCCTCTCCTAAAAATCGACCAGTTAGTAGACTCCACATCAGGATCGGAAATGATGAGGTTTCTAGATGCCTACTCTGGCTATCATCAAATCTCGCTCTTCGCACCCGATCAAGGAAAAACGTCATTCATTACCCCCCAAGGAAACTATTGCTACAAAGTCATGCCATTCGGATTAAAGAACGCATGATCAACGTATCAGAGAATGATTACACAACTATGCGCCGAGAATATAGGAACAAGGATGGAAGTATACATCGATGATATGTTCGTAAAAAGCTCAGAAAAGGACATGCATTTAGTCGATCTCGAGAAAGTGTTCGCCACACTCTAGAAGCATAAGCTAAAACTCAATGCATCAAAGTGCGCATTTGGAGTTAAGTCTGAGAAATTCCTAGGATTTTTGGTAACCCACCCAGGAATAGAAGCTAATCCCGAGCAGATCACAGCTCTGAGAAACCTAAAGTCTCCATCAAAACCCAAGAAAGTTCAAAAGCTGACTGGAATGGCCGCCACACTAAACCGTTTTATCAGCAGATCCGCAGACACGTGTAGGCCTTTCTTTCAGGCGCTATCAGAAAAAGAAAATTTTCACTTGAACGAGAAATGCACACAAGCCTTTGACCAACTAAAAGACTACCTGGCCTGACCACCACTAGTGGTACGACCCCAGATAGGCGATATCCTTGCCCTTTACTTATCCGTCTCAAATTACGGTGTGAGTGCAGTTCTGGTAAAAGAAGAAAACAAGGAATAGAAACCAGTATATTATGTCAGCAAAACACTCCTCGATGATGAGACCAGATACATGCCCCTGGAAAAACTCTGCCTGGCACTGGTAATGGCTTCATGAAAACTATCACACTACTTCTCGGCTCATACTATTGTCGTTTCTACAAAATTCCCTCTTGGAGACATACTCCAAAGAGCAGAGATATCAAGAAGAGTCGTCAAATGGTCAGTCGAACTTGGAAAGTATGACATTGAATATAAACCATGTACAACAATCAAAGGACATGTACTCGCTGATTTCATAGCAAAATTCACAGATATATTAGAAGGAACAAAAATGGATGAGCCGTCAACCTCATGGACCTAATATTGCGACGGCTCATCCACCGCTCACAGAGCAGGCGTCGGGGTGGTTCTCACATCTGCTGACGAAATCGTAACAGGACGAGCTTTCCAACTAGGGTTCCAGGCTACTAACAACGAGACCGAGTATGAAGCACTGTTGGCAGGGATTAAGCTGGCAAAAGTTCAAGGGTGTACGGAACTCCATGCGTATTCTGACTCATAGCTCGTAGCCAATCAAATGCATGGAGAATACATCGCTAGAGACAAACGAATAGCTGCCTATCTGTAGTGCGTACACGTGTGAATAGCAAGGTTCGAAGAATTCATCCTCAACCGCATCTCACGCACAGAAAATTCGCATGTCGGCTCTCATGCCACCTTGGCCTCAGCCATAGAAAAACATGGGCAAAGGAAAATACGGTTTGAAGTACAAAACGACCCCAACATCCTATGTTCTGACCAAGTAAACATAACTCACCAGTACAAATCAGGATGGATGGAACCCTTAATTGCATACCTCAAAGATGGGATCCTACTCCTGGACAAGTTTGAAACAATAAAGATGAAACGAAGGGCCACCGGTTTCTAGTTATCAGAAGATGGAAGCCTCTATAAAAAATCATTTTCCTGACCCCATCTGCTCTGTGTAAGACCCGAAATAATACCCACCTTACTAGAGGAGCTCCACGAGGGATCGTGTGGGAGCCATGTCGCGGGAAGGCCACTAGCACATCGAGCCATGACACAAGGGTATAGTTGATGAACCTTAAAATGTAACAGGCTAGCTCACTTAGACCAAGTCCATATAAAAGGCCATTTATCACTGAAGCCAACAGCGAAACAAGAAAACGTGGCGTATAACAGCCTAAATGACTTACCAAACCCAAAACCCGTTCAGCCCTCCTAGGGGTGGGCCCACACGGCCCAAAAACCCATCCGGCCCCGGACTGGTAGGCCCAAAAGCCAAACGGCTTGTAGGCAAGCCGGATGACTTTTATAGGTTTATATTAGTATAAGTTATAAAACACTAACCCGATGGCTTTTATAGGCCTAAATGACTTTTCTTGTGCTAAAAGCACTAACCTGATAAAATCTCAACGAAAGCGCATCCGAAGCGACAAGGTAATCGGGAGTCGAGACAACGCGCCCTCCCTCTCCCTCTCCGATGACAGTCTTCGTCACGTGGACCGAGTCACCCCGAGTGGACTGCAACACTGGAACTACAACCATGTTCAGACTGTCTAATTGCCTCACACATAAACCCTCACCGACGAATCTCACTCCATAGAATAACGGTAGCGGGATACTATCCATCATGCCAAAACTAGAGAAAGTGGTAGAATTCGTCAAAGGATTATGTGCCAAAAAAAAAAAGTCATCCATCAACGTGTCACTCTGCTGCTACCCGCTAGCAGCCAACGCAACAAGAGATTGGTCACCAAAATCATAACGAGCACTTTCACCCTCGACAACCATGTCAACCATAAACCCACTAGACTCACCTAAAGCATATTTGTTATATTAGAGAAAGAAAAAAAAAGAGTAAAGAAAAACTAGGCTGAGAGAGCAGTTCAAAAATAAATTAACGGGAAAGTACAAATAATATACACCTGTCTGCTCCATATGCTTAGGGCGGCCATATGGGTCAGGTGAGCCGCATGGGTCAGATGGACTACATGAGTGGACAGACCCAGAAAAATTAGAATGGGTCGCTAGGCCCATGCTACTAGGAGGGTCGATTGTAGTCAAGGGGTTCACAAGGTCCAATGAAAACAGACGCCTAGTAAGATCAGACCTACATAGTCGACTAGATGGCCATGGTGAACTAAGAGCCATGTTGTCGCACACCAGCTCCGTCTCACCGCTCATCCTAAGAGTAATCTCCGCACCTGCTCCAAAAAGATCGTGACATCAATGATAATGTATATAAGGAAAACATAAAAGCGATAACGTTAATAATAATAGTAAATATAGCACGACGACAAGGAGAACAGAGAGAGAACCTAAGCGACAACCGACATGTTCACGGAAATTTAACTGCTCCATTGTTCAGGAACCAATCTCTACACGAGAAACATGCTCGACTCCACTGACAGACCCCCCATGAGCAAAGGCAAGCTCCTCCGCAGTCAGAACGCGTTGCATCTCCATCGTTTGGGAAAATTCATGGCGACCTCTATAGGTGGCGAACCAACAGGAGTATCAAATTCGCCAGGAACATGACTACGAACCCGAGAATGAGAAACCGGCCCCGGAACCAAACCCTCGACGTCATCGTTCTCATTAACCAAACTAGTGGGCCTCATAGCATTGCGACGTTTCTTGGCAAGCTCTTTGAGTTTCTCTACCACTTCCTCTATTTCCCATCGATAAATGTTGACCAGCGGAAGGCTCACCCCTGGTGCACGTCTACAACCAAGAACTACGTGAGCTGCCCTAGCAAGAGGATCCCCATCAGGAACGGATCCCAAGTAATTAAGAATGGCTAGAATCTTGTGTGGATCGGCAGGCGGAAACTCAGGGTATTGCGGAGACTGGCGGGGTCTTTGAGGAAAATTAAAACGATCTCCAACAGGTCGCCAGTCTCCGTAAAAAAGAATAGCCTATTTTCTTTATTGATTAACTAGAAAATAGAACGTTAATATTATTATTATTTGTCTATATTCTCTAAAATTGTAAAGAGTCAAAAATATAATTAATAAATAGAACGTTAAGAGTCAAACTTAGTAGTATTTAATTAATACTTAAATTTTAAAATATCGTACACATACAGTTACAATATTATTATTATTTGTCTATATTCTCTCAAATTGTAAAGATTTTAAAGAAATGTTTACGGAATTTGTTAAATTATTCTTGATAAATTTCATAATTTATGAACAACATACTGATCAAAATTAGTTTTTTTTAGATTTTTTTAACTTTATCATTTTCTCTAAATTAAAAAAAAAAACATGATTTTGTTACATAAATAATTGTTGGAATAAATACAAAAATATTTAATCTTAATTTTGAGAGTTTTATTTTCTTTTGTAAATTTGACTAATTTAGAAAATAAAGCTTTGATATTGATTTATAATTGTTAATTTTTATATAGTGATCTGTACGAAATAAATAGTATGTAATTACAAAACTAATATATAATTTTGAAAGAGGTTGCTGAAAATAAAATTTAAGTGATTGTCGGAATGCTCTATCTATAAATTACTCAAAAAAGCACTATAGAAAAAATTAAATTATTGAAAATTATGGGGTAACGGAGGCAACCCCTGATCATACTATGGTTCCGCCACTGGTTGGTCTATATATTTCATGTTTATAATCCAGAACTGTTATGCAGAATACTTGTTGTTTGAGATTGGACTCTTAGGCTCTAAATATTGGCCACTAGTTATGTTTTCTTTTTTACTAAAATACATAACCTTAAGAGTTATTATACCTATTTGCTTCCAAACTGCTTCCAAACTGCTTCCAAACGTTGTTTTTTCATCTATCTAATATGCGCAATTAAGGTAATATGTTATTGGTTATTTTGAAATTATTAAATTAAAATAGGTTGTCTGCATAGAGATTGTAAAGGGTTTATGAACATAGGTCCCTTAATTCAGTTCATTACTTACCGATATACTTAGTTTAAGTTGCCTTTATATGGATATACAATTATTTAACTTGTACAAGTTATTGGATATCTAATAAGCTTATGCTATATCTTTTGTTTCAAGGGTACTGGTTATACAATAAACATGTTTGGTTGTAACTTTTAGGTGTATTAGCTTTGATTTTTTGTGTTAGAAAACCCTCTCGTAATCTTTCAAGCTACCAGATGTTGAGCTTGTTAGTCTTTTTCCTTTAAGTTGCCCTATACTTGCTAGTTACTCTACCATCTTAAAAAATGAGCTAATCTCTAAATTATTGGGGGGGAAAAACATATGTTGATCTTTCTCTTTTGCTTTAGTCTTAATAGTTATGAGTAAGGTGAAAAGAGTTGCCATAAATATAGCTTATTTTCTTTAAAGTTGTGACCAAAACAAGCCTTGTGTTCTTTTGCATTTTACAAGCTAAAATACTTGAAAAGTCTAGTTTTTGATTAGTTTTTCTTGGCCACAACCTCTAAATTCATCTCACTACTTTTTTATATAGATGGGTGGCATAGTAACTTTTTGGAAGTGGTCGTGGTGCTACTGGCTGTGGAGCCACTCTTTTTTCCGTTAGGTGTTGTTTCTATCTTTCTTCCGTTTTTTTCAAGAGGTTTAAACCATACATTGTATCAAGGTCAGACAATCATCCATAAAAATGTAAGCGAGGAGAGTTCATCCAACGCTCCAGAATTTAACGGGACTGTGTGCCGTTTAAATACCCAACGGCACAAAAGAAAAAGCTGTTTTCCAGTCTAATTTTGGGAAAGAAAAGTTGGTAAACGAGTTCTTGTAGTTATTAACGAAATCATAATGTAAAGGTTGGCCAATTGGCTGTAATTTCGGTGTTCGTATACTTACGTTTGTTTGTCTATGTTGTTGCGTTTTCCGTCACAAAAATCAACCCCGTTTTGGTGTTGAAACGAGCTGCGTTTTGAGAGAGAGATGTGAGTGTTGGCTTGGCTGAGCCAACACAAAGAAGTATCGTTGCTAGAAAGAGTTGTCAGAATATCAAATTTTGAGTCTCCATTGGGTTTGGCCATGAAAACACTTGCCTCATGACGACCAACTGAAAAACAAGTGAGTTAAACGACATCGGGTAGAGTTGAAGCCACAAAACACCATTTAAAAGCATAGCATTGCAAGAAGGTGGCCCGAAACAGGCTGCAACAACGATTAAGGTAACCTCACGTGAAACGGGGATAGTGTAAAGATAAATCTTTTTAGTGATGCCAATACTATCCCATTCTTCATTAAAGAAACCTCCATACGTTCACCCCATAAAGCCCAATATTCTCTAATCGAGTGCCAAGAACGAATGCACTTGTAAGGAGACTGATCTTTATCCACGTTGCTCCACTGGAAATGCTCCGATAAGCGGTGTAGTACTTCTCCTTCATTCCGCAAGGATAAAATGAGGTCAAAAGATCAATATTATTAGGATCAAAATGTGGCACCAACATTAACGAGTCATATGAGTGAGGGATCAAACAAGCACAAGGAAGTGTATGAGCATTTGCATTTATTTATTGAAGAAAACGGTCAGGAGTTGAATCGATCTATCCAGTAACAGGAATGGTGGTGAGAAAATAGGAGAAAGAAAAGAGCATGAAATGAGTAAAAGAGCAGGGAAGCTAATAGAAAAAGATGAACTTCAAGAGAACAAAAAGTGACTTTTGGAAAAATAGTTCCAATAGCTTAAGCGTGTGGGTAGGGATAAGGCTGTTTAGTTTTCCCTCAAAAAAAAAAGAGTGAGATTTAAGTTCACTTTTGGGGTTTAAACCGGTTGATTGGTGGTTAGCAAGGATAAGTCATTATGAATAAAAGCCATAAATTGGAAAATAAACTTTTTCTGCCTTTCCTTTTTCATTGAGGCGCTAATTGAAGACACGTATAAGTTACGACTCCAACGTGTGAAAAGTTAAATTTTGAGAGTATATATAAATTTACAATAGCTGTCACAATTAAAATAAAATAAAATAAAAACTCCGGTGATTAATAAGGATTTTGGAGCCAAAATGAGAGAATGAATTCGAAAGAAAACAGTTTAGTTTTGCTTCTACAGGTTTAATGACATACGTTTATCTAATACATATGTAATACACAAAAATTATGAAGCCGATACAAAGGTGCTTTGTGTAAGTAATCAAACCGTGGTTGTAATTTTACTAGCATGTTGCTATGTGTCATAGCAGAAACAATAATTGTTTGTCGTAACTTTGTTCTGTATGCATACACCTAAATAAATACCTAATTAATACATGTAGTAGTAATTAGGTATTAATATACTACGAAATAGTGTAATTATGTTTCTACACGGTATCCACTTCATCTAAATCAAGGTTGATTTTATAACATGCGTGGAATAAATTGATGCCGTTTCGCTACTTATTATGTACCAAAAATCATGCCGTTTCTTTACATAATATTATACCACTACACGCAGTAAATAATCTGGGATTCATGTGTTTAAATTTTAAGCAGTAGTAAAAAACTCGCATCAACTCTTAAATAATGGCCGATTATAACTTGTTAATGGAGATAATTCTCATTATAATTAAAAGTTAATGTACATTAAACACAGCCAAACTACCACGGGCAAATTCGGGTGATACCGAAATTGAAGCATACCAACCACATGCTAATGACTAACATAATCAAGTAAACCCATCCTCTTTCAACATGCTTTAACGACAAAAGGGAGAACCTTATCTCTTCCTACGGGTTCTTCGAGCAACCTAACAAATAAAAAAAAATATGATTATTACCAGACGAATGCCTAACGTGCATAAAATTTCAAATTCAACTTGAGTTGTAAACAGTAATTTTAATGCTTCTGAAATAACACCTAGATCTCATAAAAGGTAGAATTCAGACGTCTTAACTATAGACATCTTCGTAACTCGGGACTCTTCTAAATGTGTTTTCTCGAGTACTCCACTACTAGCCCACTTATAATAAGTAAACCAAAAGATTTTACGAATAAATAAATTTGTCACAAATTAAGAGCCACGACCCCTGTCCAAGAGGATTAATTTGTTTCTAATCCCACTTTAACAAATCACTCTATTCAGGACATCATTTTGACTTTTGAGCAACAGCTCAAGCGAACTCACCAATAAAATTGAAAATCAAGATACAACCCAAACTCTGATATACATTTTATTAATATCTAACAAATTAATTGTTCTTAATGTAAAAACTAAAAAAACATGAAGAAAAAGTAGTTCTTACTGGTTCCTCATTGACGTTGATTATTTCTGATGCTGATGTATCCTTACAGGCATTGTGTCCTTTATTTTCCTTGCCTACATGTAAAAACTAAAAAGTAAAAAATGTTTCTAAAAATCAGAACAATGGTTTCATGACTAAGATTTAAAAAAACAATAAAACTCGAGGCAAAAATAAAATTTATTGTGTAACAAAACTGTGCAGGTGGTTCCTACGTATGTGACGTGCACAGCATATTTCTAAAGGCTCCACCAAAAGAAAAAGAGAAATGATATAAGCACCGAAACAATATGCATAGGATTCGGTAGAAAACAGAATAAGTACAGTACAGCTATGTCCCTGATAGACTATCCTTTTCCTTCCGCCGTCTTTCGACCCCTTTGATTCCCACACTTCACCCTCTCTCTCTCTCTCACGATCTGGGTAATCAAGATCTTTAAAGAAATGGATATACTAATGATATTGGAGCTCTTAAATTTAATGGAAGTGCTTGATGGGAAAGAAATAGATAGAGCTCCAATAAACTTTCTGTATTTTTTCGGTCCTCAACCACTGTATGTATAGCGTTACTCAAAATAAAATAAAATAAAATATGATAAAACATTGTTCACTGAATCACCGTAGCTATCAGGAAAGTTCATATTATCATATGAAGTTTTTTTTTCCAAAATTTACATATCAGATGAAGCCCGCATCCGGCATTATGGGAACCTCTCTGCATGGTTTAATGGCAATAAATCCTTTTTCTATTAAAAGTCCTGTCTTATCATGCTTAAATTATGCAGAGAAGAAATGATCTTGTCCTTGTCAAAGGAAGTTGAAAAACCCGGATATACTATTTACTTAGTCATAACCTAGCAAAGTCTTTTGAGTGAATAAATTGGCACTCTTACCTGGATGAGTAATTCTTTTCTTAGGAAATGTATTCCTTTGCTTATTTGCTTTGCCTTTTGGTTGGCAAGTGCCATCTTGAGATGAATTATCCATTTTACTTTGGGTAATAACAGGATCACTGCAAAAAACCATAGTTGAGTTAATAATGGTGCAACGAGACTAAATAGTGCGTGTAAATTACAAAGGAACAAACATGGTATAATGTTCAATAAAAATAACTTGCTTCTTGGTTTGCCAACAAATGGAGTTAATTGCTGTTGTGTACTAAACTAAGCACGTTTTGCGGTTTAGTACCCACAACTGATAAAAATAATAATTAAAGAACCTTACTGCCATAATCCGGTGGTTTTGTACTTTCCGTCCAAAAAGTTAACGGAAAACAAGCATGTGGGCCCACATGCTAACAAGTGACCTCATCCATCTTCCTTATCCTCTTATACTCTCTCTCTCTCACTCTGTCTATCTATCTATCTATCTATCTATCTATATATATACTAGTAATCGTAGCCCACGCGTTGCGTGTGTGACACGTAGTTGCATAAATATGATCCAGCATAAATAAATTTAACATTTTCAAAAAGTTTACAAAAATAATTGGATGAATATCGTAAAATTATAATGTTTTATTGTTATAGTAATATAAAAATACATGTATGATGATTTGGCTGAGAGATGATTTGATATGTGAAAAAAAAAGAATATTTATTTATTTATTTAAATTGCATTAAGTTATTTTAGTAATTAGTAAATTAGAATAGGGGCATTTTTGGAAAAAATGGGTAAAATTGGGCAGTCTTAAGATTTCTTGAGTTCCCTTATATTAATAGTATGATACCTATACATACACAACCCAATCGTACCTTCAACCCATCCGTACCCCATGCGTCGCCGTCCTCTGCCACATCTCCACCCCCCTAATCGCATCTATGTCTATAACTATACACACACATATCTATATATATACCTACAGATACATACACACACACATATATATATATATACCTATACATATATTTATGTTTTGTATATGTATACATATATTAGTTTATATAAATATTTTGTAATAATTTTAGTTTATAAGCTAATGACTATTTTGCCTTTCAATTTGGATGTAAATGTTTGACAAAACCGTCATTTTTCGTTAATATAGACGGAAGGGTACAAAACCGCAGGATTATGGCAGTAAGGTTCTTCAATTAATTTTTTTGTCAGATGTGGTTACTAAACCGCAAAGCGTGGTCACTTTAGTGCACAAAACAACAGTTAACCCCCAACACATGCAATCTTAATAGTGCATGTAAATTACAAAGGAACAAACATGGTATAATGTTTAATAAAAATAACTTGGTTCTTGGTTTGCCAACAAATGCAATCTTAATCTATAATTTTAAACAATTTAACTAATCATGAGAGTAAGGGAACAAGATTGATTAGTAAATGACAACCTAAAGGTAAAAGATCTACTACAGTTGCAAATAAAGAACCAAATTTTATTTTGGGTTCTAAATGAAGAAATGACAGACCATTGATAATAAACTTTGATAAGATGTAGATCACATTTTTTAAATCCAATTTTTTATCCAAAATATTGTATATTGCTTTAAAACTTGTAAAGACTGTAATATGGAAGAAGCTGGAAGGTACAGCTGTACTTGATATTGATGAGGACAGAATGAGGAGCTGCTCTATCTGGTAATGTTCAAATAATTCAAGAGGCAAAAGTTTATTATCTAGTGGCACTATCACTATATGAAGGACCGTTTTTGATATAGGCGAGGTGAGACAAGTCAACCAAATAAGTAATCCATCAACTGACTGAAATAAATAACAATTTACCAGTGTTCGGACGTAAAACTGGTCGAATCCTGCAGAATTTTAGATCATTTAGCAAACGGAATCACCCGTAAATATAATAGATCACTGTTCTTATGTAGTGGTAAATATTTCATTAAGTGAAAAGAAAAGTAAAAATACTCTAAAATTAACTTCAGGTTCATCAAGCAAATGGATGTGTTTATGTCTTATCTATGCTCCCGAGGATGCAATCTTATATCAATGACGGCATTAGAAAACTGGAATATTATGCAATGATATTGAGAAACCCAAAATTTAAAATTATTCTTTAAAAATACTTGAGAGTGTCCTTTAGCTAGACCACGAGTCCTTGAAAGAACCCTTCTCTCACAATTATCCGTAAAAGGTCCGAAAAAATACCCGTTAGTCGGGGCAGAATAAGTCCAGTGATGTTGGAAACAAAGAGATTTTTCCAAAAACAAAAAAAGAGGACTGTCCAATGGTTTCGATAAACATGGTTTCCGTAAATAAGACCAGCGAGTACAACTATACTTTTGTTTCAGAACCTGTAACTCGTAAGATTATCAAGGATAATAATCATAAGGAAGAAAGTTTGGGTCCTAATTTAGATAAATATCATTGGAGGCTTAAGATTGGTTTTATTTTACCTTTTCTCGTAAGGAATTATTGCTCATGGTCTCCCATCTTTCCCTCCCCAAGTTAACAACTTCAGCAATACCATTGTCATAGGTGATCTGAAAAGATAATTATGAGCAAATTAGAGAACAAAAGTCAACATTTAACTTTGATGTACTAGAATTCGAAGAGTCAATGAGTATGCTACCAAGTCCCCAACTAAAAAACATTCTAAAAATATCCTAATTCCAAAGTAGGCAATTATTTCACAAAAATAAGAAATGAAAGAAAACTGCAAACCACAGAGAAAACAGCAAATCGTAAAATGCATAAATTGGAAACAAACAAACTGAATTTAGGTTGTCAGAGGTTTGTTACTAATACCACGATTAACAAATTAAAAAGAAATAGGACTAATGTAATCATAACGAGCGCTTCAATGAAAGTTGAAAATACAACCATGTATACATCCAGCAATGAGATAACTAAATATACAAGCAGCGTAAAAGACAGAGAAGAAAAGAAGCTTATGGAGCAACAATCGTTCAGCGAACAAAATAGCCATCCTAAAGCTTGTGCTGGTAAAGTCAATGCATTTAGCTTTACTTATTTCTTATGCAGTGATATGTCTGAAACTGTTTGTTGGCTCAAATCTAAAAAAAGTCATTACAAATCAAAGAGTAATCTCTTGACCACCTGCTCTTTCAATTGCGCTTCTCTCAATCCTGTTTAAGGCTACCCTCTCTATTACTAATTGCCACATTCGAGGTAAATTAAATGCTGAAGTTTTCAACCATGCTCACAAGAATTACAAGACTCTGATCCTTACCATGGAGTTCATTATCTATACATATGTTCTGAATTTAAGATTGTTTCTAGATTCTTTATACACGGTTAAAATAAGAAGAAATGTAACTGATCCCACAGTGCCTAGAATCACCTTTGGTTGTTAGTTTGCTTGCTTGCTTTTGGGCAGGAGAATTTTTTGGTGATAATATATTTTTAATGATAGGAAGAAAAGCCTAATCCAACAAAACAAGATAGGATTCTTAATTTACCTTGTACGTATCATTTCTAGAATCAAATCCGACAACTGTCCCAGGACCGTAGCTGCAAAAAGACTTAGATACGTCAGACCATTGCAGATAATAATGTACCCACTCTCTAAATTTCATTGACTACTATTCTACTTTGGAATTTTGCTTGGACACTTTCTCAAATTAGAAGAACAAAAATTTCTCCGTTCCAAATTCTTCGGGCAATATTCCTTCTCAAGAGTTTCCAATTCATATTTCCATATATAGAAAATTAGCATTTTTAATATTTTATCAGCTTGCCCTAAATGTACTCCTAACCAAGCTATAAAAGAAGCTGGAAAGGGCATGTTTTAAATTTAACCATAATAAATCATCATTATGTCCCCCCAAAAAAGTTCGTTTCCCATATAGCCTAAATATAATGGTAAGAAGTGAGTATTACGTTACTTTTCAATTTTTAATCTTTTTCATGATATCACTTTTCAAACTCCAAAATATTTAAGGGAAAAATAGTGATTTTTAACACAAGACAAAAGTAACAATGGTGTTCCCTCAAGACGTCGGATTTCCAAATAAACACCCCAACAATTTGGGATTAGAGGTAGTCATATTAACAGTTACAGTTACAAATTATACCATTTATCATCAGGGGACCACAATTTTATACGCTGCCCAACTCGTACTTGACAATTATTTCCATGATCCTGCATCATCCAAAATCATGGTGATTATAATATTTACACAGACTTACATATCTGTCTAATAAAACCCACAACAATGTATACCTTTAACTGGCAAAGGCTCAACACTTTTGCACACTCGTCTTTCCTTCTGGGCATGCAATTTCCATCAGTTGCGGAATCACATGAAGACGGAACTTGCTCTTTTCCATTTAGTGGCTCAAAATTAAGAAGCATGTTGTTCTCAACATCATCTTCAATAGAGAACTCGTAATGCAATCCACCTGGCATAGGAGGTGATGGAGAGAGAGAAAGTTTACGTTTTCTTCTAGTGTTATTGTCAAGTTTCATGTTCTCATACGAGCTCTGAATTTTCTCCTCTACATTCATAGGCATATCACCATTCTTGTACGACTCGTTTTTCATGCTGCATTTTATCATATCTGAGTGTTGACAACTTTGAACTTTGCGGCTAGAATTGATAAACATATCTAACGGCTGATAAATCCAAAAAGAATTTAATCAATAAAAATGCAGATATATAAGAGCATCAGGACATGATAAGCTTTGGGATCAATCCCAGAGCAGAGGTTATTGTGGAAATCCTACCCAAGAAATCCGAGATGTAATGCCAGAAAGAACTTTCTTCGTAATATTTGCATTCAGAGAACACTCTCCGTGAGATTTTAAATTATCCTGTGAGCATAAGAAATTACGAAGGAAAATAAAAAATCAACACACAATAAATCAACTTTTTTGAATATTTATAATTGTTGGCAGAAATGAACAGTAATTTTAAAGTTCTGAAGCATCATAAGCTTTTTTCCCCCTAAATAATTGGTGAGCAAACCCACATTTTTTATCAATAATTAAATGAGTCATACAGATATATGGCATCATAGACTAACCATCAAATATCACATGAAAACATACCTCTTCTCTGTTATCTGCTGGGTTAATTCTGTATAAAGATGATGGCAGCAAAACAGGATCCAGCGTACGTGATGCATAGCTTACTTTACATGTCATGGTACTTAATATAGCAATTCCCATGTCAGCCAACATATATAATTTCTGAGGTAAATAAAAAATGTCATCACAAACATATTAAACCTACAAGCTACATATGTATCAAGAGTAAAAAAAAAAAACTTGCTTTATCGTGAGGGAATTGTAATACTTACTGGAGTCTTTCCAACATCAACAGCATCCTCGGCCCTTTTAATGGCAAGAAACATAAAATGTAACCATGAAACAGAGGCAATTATAAGATTTTTGTCACCATCCACAGAACTAAAGCTCACTAGAGCTTCCAAAAGTCGAACAAGTGGACTGTAACAGGAAATAATGCACAACAAACATCAATACCGGAGCATTAAGGTTCTATTTATAGTACAACATAAAATTATATACCTAAAAAATTGAACCCAAATCTCTCCATCTTCACAATATCTAGATGGAAAACATGGATCATGAGCAAGAACATGGATCAAAAACACCACAATGTATGCTGGACTATCAGTCACTGTTAGTTTCTTAGAACTTTGACGGATTTTAGCCCCTACACGACACCCCCTTACAAAATCCTCCATGTATTTGAGTGTCTAAACAAAAAATGAAGAGCGGGTTAAAAATAAAAATAATCATAGGAAACTTCATACGCATGCCAGTTTTATGCGTATGCAAAACACGTAAATGAATACGTACATCATTTTGGAGATCTTTAAGGGGGTCAGAGGCAGCCAATGCGAAAGCGCAGACATATTTGTTCGGTATAGCGTGGTGCTTCAAAAGCTTGTGGATTTTATCAACAAATTGCCTCCGAACAGACGACGATCGGTCCTGGAACATAAAATAAAAGTAGAGAATGAATACCCAGTTTCACAAAGAACAACCAGAAGTTGGTCTCCAAATGAGAAAGAAATAATTAGGGGCGTCAATCTCATTAGCCCCAGTGAGTTAGTTCATCCATGACTCGTTTAAAAGAAAAACGATGTAAACAAATCATAACTTGCATCTAGTGTAATCTATATAACCTTTGCCATCAAAACCGTGAGATGAAATAATCGTGGGGGAATATGCAAATCCCATCTTCTGGACAATCTAAGAACAGATTTTGCAGCAGCTAATTTGATGCCAGCTTTGCCAGAACCACTGCGAAATGAAAGAAGACAACTAAAATTAGCAACCTGCAGACTGCAGTCATATGAAACTTAGGCATACCTAGGGGTGGGTTAGGATCGGGACCCGACCCGTGAAGCTCAATACATGTCCCGACCTGACTATTTTTTTGAGAGAAAAAAAATCCCGACCCCGACCTGACAAAAGTCGGGACCCGAATTTTTCGGGACACGATTTTTCGGGATCCCGAAGATTCGGGATAGCTTTATTAATCTCCCGACAAGGTCATTTTTATTAATAATTTTCATTCGAGAAGTAATAATTTTTTTCAATATTGTCTAAACATGTTACTTACATGAACCATAATCATATTTTTGATAACAACACTACTAATGAATGCAAAAAAGGATTACTCTTTAGTAAAAATAGAGTGGTGAAACTAACAAATAATTTAGTGAAATAATAAAATAATTTAAATTGAATAGTTTTTTTTATTAGATTCTTTTAATATTTAGTTTTATCCACACAAGCAACAACTATAATATCAAATGAGATACTTTATCATAATAACTTTTATAATCAGTAAATATTCATCATCTATTTCTTTAACATTTTTTTAAAATAACAAAGTTGATTTTAAATTTAAGTATATTTTAAATTTTACCAGTCTCTTATATTCAAAACTACAAATCTTTAAATTATGATACTTACAACACATACATGATCCATATGGACAAAGTAATATTGCAAAAAGTAAATATTGATTATTATTTATTAACTTCATCTATTGAAATAACAATTTTAGTATATTGTCAATATTGCATAGTTTTTCTTTTTTAAAAAGTTTATGTTATCTTACTAAAACTAAAGTTTCCAAAATGAACATTTAATATAACTATTAACATCTTTAATTCATTTAACTTATAAATAAAGTTCTAACAAAATGTTGTGGTCTTGGAAAAAATATAAAATAATTTTATTTTATTTTTTAAATCGGGTCGGGTCGGGTCGGGACACCTGTCGGGATTCATCCATACACCTAGGGCTGGGTTCAGTCCGGTCCGGTTTGGTTTTTAGCAAAACCGAAACCGAGCATATTTTTCGGTTTCGGTCTTTTTATTTTTTGGACCGAACCGGACCGGTTTTTTTGGTTATTTTTCGGTTTTATTTTTGCTTTTTCGGTCTTTTCTGTTTTTTTCGGTCTTTTTCGGTTCGGTTTTACTGAAAACCGAAACCGACCCGAAAATTTTTCGGTTTTTCGGTTTTTTTCGGTTCGGTTATCGGTTCGGTTCGGTTTTTCCGGTTTTCCGCTCAGCCCTACATACACCCGATCCCTATATCGAAAGTACTCGGGTTGGGACAAATCCCGACTTTTTTCGGGACGGGACAAAATCGGGTCGGGAGCGAGACGGGTCGGGATTTAGGGATTTTTTCCCACCCCTAGGCATACCCACAAGTATAACTAGCAAACAAGAAGAGATATAATAGAAAACAAATTGACGTAAGAAATTTTGGAGCATCAGAATATAGAGTATTTGAGATCAAATTTTATGCACATGACATACCAGGGGATAGCACCATTAGAAATGTAGCCGTTCTGCAACATTTGTAATAAAACTTCAAACAATTGGCTAATGTCACGTCCAATTGTTGTCGACTTATGAGGCAAAAAGCTCCTCACAAGTGATTTGATGGCAAAGATCGGGATCTGAAACCAGGAAAGAACATTTTCATGATTGTAAAATTAATCCCATAACTTTAAAGCAAAATCTCCTTGATGCCATCATTCTAAAATAATTCAGCTAAATCCAGCATATTTGCAGGACACTGTGTACTCAAGTCAATGAGACTAGTTTTGTGGAAATAGGTCGCTAAGACAACCCCCGCCTTCCATCTCAGAAAAGAAAAAAAATTCTCTTAAGAGTTTTTTCTCCATCTGAGACTGGATATACAACATGAAAAACTGATAAGCGCTTATTTCTCATAAAAAGATATACAGTATAAGAAAACAGTTGCACTTAAACTAGGAAGAAACCCACCTTCCATATGGAGGAAACATCATGGTCAGAAGTCTCTTCGGATGAATCCAGATTATTTGATACTTGTTCCTGAAAACAGTTTTAAGAGAAAGACACAAATTAAGTAACAACAAAAAGTCAAATTCTCAAATTACAAAATTACTCAAGTAAAATTACTAGGATACTCACATTAGATGATTGGAACATTTCTTCAAAGATATATCGATAGATCTCTCCAGATTGACTTTCAAAAGATGAAACAGAATACTGAGCAATACAACCCAAAGATTGCAATACTGTAGGTATATTCTGCCCACTATGAAGTGCCTCTACAAGTGTCTGTATAGATGGAAAGAGAATTATGAGTTTCTCAAATCATTAAAGATCAGTTTGTACTACGCAGAAGCCAATTGTCAGATAACAATAATTAAAAAATCATACACTAATTAGGAATGAGAGCTTCACAAACCTTGGTTAACTCTGCGAAAACTAATTGCTCAGAAGTATCATTCAATGCAGCAATGACGGAGACAGCAAGCTTGGACTGGGTAGAAGTTCCATCCAGACATATCCTCTCCAAAGAAGGGTAAATATCACTAGAAAATGAAATAAATACAGCAAAATCAATATCAAACCAACCGAAGAGAAACTGCAGAATGGTGATCATTGCAGTAATCTTTACAGATGTTTTGAAAAGTTCCTTAATTCCGTAACATGTTGAAATGTAAGCCATAATATGTATTTTCGGCTTGCCATCTCAGTCATATGTGGTTTTAATTACTTAGGATGAAAGAAATATGGGAATTTATTTTCCCAACTTGGTAACAATACGACTTAGAATCGGGACCTCTGTTTGTTTCCGTACTGTAATAAATTGTAAGTCTCCATCTACAAAAAGAATGATATGTAAGAAAGAGGGGTAACCTTGCATTTTATATTTTACACCTATTCTATAAAGACGAAAGTATTGAAAACACGCATGCAAGGATAGAACAGTAAATTTAGAACACATACTATAGGGGATACACGAAAATAATTGGTATAAAGTGTATAGATCTCCCAATCTGGCATAATATAAATAAGATAGGAAGAGTGAGGAATGACTGGAGACTATAGGTAGTTTAAATACCCGTGTCATGTATTTAAGGGAACGTGTCATTCAACTGCTACAATTGTAACCATAAAAACACTATGATACAGTACATCAAAGCAAAAAGTGTCAAAATTAAGATTTCCTAAGTTGATACTTGATACAATGATACTCACATTCATTTTGGAAAATGAACCTCATACAGAACTTGAAGAAAGTGTTCCCAACGTACAGTATGGACAACGCAAAGTAGAATATTCTAAGTGCACTTAATTTACCATGAAACAAGCAAGTTGAATAGATTGTTCCCACAATACCTAATTTTAATATGACCATAAGGACCTGCATGAACCAATATCCCCATCAGCTGTTCATTAACTGGGACTTTATCTTCTAACAGCAACAACCGGAACTGCTTTTCCAGATTTCTCAAAAGTAAAGGAAAAGCGCTGATGATGGCCTAAGAAAATGAAAAAAAATCAAATACTGTGTATGACTTAATAAAGTGTCTTGTAGCGAACCGAAGTATGAGACTGGTATTAGTGCAGTAAAATTAATTTTTGGAACAGAAAGAAACACAGTAAACAGTTCAAAATTTGAAGAAGGATAAAACAGAGACAATGATTGATAGCAAATTTACGATGTTGATAAATAAACATAAGAATCGGTATTCATGTGTGCTCATGGTATACTGTCAATGCTTGTGTCGGGTACTGTTCACTGTGATTACTTGCAAAAAGAGGTATACCGTTAACAGCGGACATCTTTCCAGAATTTTGTTCATTGTTTTGTCATAAACACCAAACTAGTGTTTATTATGCTGGGCTGATAGTATTTGAGGAGACAGCTATCCCTCTTTCAAATTTTGCTGTTAAATAATAGGAGGTAATAAAAAAATTCAAAATCTAAACATAATTACCATATGCATCCACATATCCTCAACTTCTTAACCAACAAACGGATTATCGAATTCTCAATTTGTAAGGTAAGTAAGGCAAAAAACCAAATACTATATCAGAAAGGGTGCCTCTAGTCATGAGCATACCTTTCTTCTGCACTGATGCAGATGATACTTTAAGGATTAATATAGTATCACAAAAAACTTAAATCATTTACAAACCCTTATATTCGACCATGTGATTTCGTACCCCAACGAATTCAAAGACCCATGTTATTCCGCGTCAAAATGAATATTGCCCTGTAGTTTAAATATCTTTGTTTACAACCATCTGAAAGTTGTAACCATAAACTAAAGAATCAAATCGAAATGTCAAGATAATAAACTGTAGTGTGATGCATTAGAGTAAAGAAACGGATTCAGTTACCAGCAAAAGATTCACAGAGGAGTTTGCCATATTGTCACCACTGCTAGACACAAGATCATCTACTATATAGTGAACATGCTCAGAGCTGAATATATTGAACAAGCACTTTTTTGAAAGCAATTGCAAGAACTCAAAGAGCGGGTGCTTCTTTCCCAATTTTTTCAGAAAGTTGTCCTGTTTGACATCAGCAGAAAAGTGAAAAACTTCAAATAAACAGAATGGTCTATATGCAAATGAAGGAAGAAGCATTAAAGATAGGATAAATTAACAAAACATACTACTTTTTAAACTAAATTACAAAAAACATACCCTTACAACTTTTCATTATAAAAAACATACCAAACAAATTTAAATTTAATACTGTTTATTCTTTTCTTTATCTCTTTCTCTCATCTTACTCTCTCTCTCTCTCCTCCATTCTTCTTTCTCACCAATTCTTCTATGTATCTCTTCATTCTTCTCTTTCACCAATTTTTCTCTTTATCTCTCTCTGATCTTACTCTCTCTCTCCTCCATTCTTCTATGTATCTTTCTTTAATATCCCACTCTATCTCTCTCCCTTTCTCCACCACGAAAACCCATCACTAACTACCGAACACCATCTACATTATATAGATATCCATATACATATAAATACAGATATATACATACGTAATACACAAATATTACACTATTTGATATCCCGTAATATATGAAAAATATATGAAATTTGTGAGATTGTTTTCTATTTATTGAGTTTTGAGACTATTGTAAACATTGTGCTTTTCAAGTTGAAAGAGAAGAATCCATATGTACAATATTTGAGAGAAATTCATATGTAGGGTATGAAGTTTTAAAATTAGGGTATGAAGTTTTGAAATTAGGGTATGAAGTTTTGAAATTAGGGTATGAAGTTTTAAAATTAGGGTATGAAGTTTTGAAATTAGGATATGAAGTTTTAAAATTAGAGTATGAAGTTTTGAAATTAGGGTATGAAGTTTTTGAAATTAGGGTATGAAGTTTTTGAAATCAGGGTATGAAGTTTTAAAATTAGGGTATGACGTTTTATAATTAGCATATGCATATTTTGTGAGTTTTTAATCATTTTTAGAGAGAGATGGGTGATTAGCACGTGTTAGAAAGAGGTGCGATTATCGTGTGTTAGAGAGATAGGTACGATTAGAGAGAGATATGTTAGGTTGGAGAGAGATGTTAGATTAGAGAGAGAGATGTTAGATTAGAGAGAGAGATGTTAGGTGAGAGAGATATATGTTAAGTTAGAGAGATAGATTAGATTAAGAAATAATAAGTATATATAGGTATGTTTTTGGTAATTTAAATTATTAGGGTATGTTTTTTGTAATATAATAGGGGTAGGGTATGTTTTTGTTAATTGCCCCTTAAAGATAGGATAGCCCATAGAAGCGTTATACTGAAAAATGTGATGCTCACAAGCAAAGTAACTTAAATACATAGTGTTTGGGCTGTAATAATTAAAAGCTACAAGTAGCTATGAAAACTTTACTAACTTTTCAATTAAATTTTCCAACATAACTGCCCGAAAGAAGTGATGATTGTTTTATCTACTTGATAAAAGTCAAGTTCTTTCTAACAACCTGATATCATGATACAGCAACGAGATGAAGAAACATTCAGAAGAAGGAAAGGTATTCTAGCTAACAACTTACTCTTGTCATTTGAGCAGTCTCTATAGAAACCTCATCCAACAACTGCATCAATGTTGTATATATGATGTCATCTTTAAGTGAATCCAGGTTATGAAAATTCTCTTCTGCTTTTCTGGGATCAGGATAAAATGCCGTCAATTTAGCAACACAGGTTTGAATCTTCTGTTTCACTTCTTCGCCCGGCATATCCTGAAAAAAAATCTAAGAAACTAAACAAATAATCAAGAATATAAACATACTTTTTCCATCCCCGATTGTTGAGGCTATACGGAACTACATGCAACTTTAATCGGCAAAGAACTCGTCTTTAATTGTCGAAAAGTAAATTTCAAAATTTAATCCTATAGTTTAACAAAATTTCTCTGACCCCAATTATTGAGGCAATACGACAATTTGGATAGAGTTTTTGCGGGTCAAAATTGCACATAGTTTCGTATAGCCCAAACAATTCGGGACGAAGGGAGCATATATATGCATGTATATACTATATGCGTGTGTGTGTGTATATATGTATGTGTATATGTGCGTGTATATATGTATGTGTATATGTGCGTGTATATATATATATATATATATATAGATGTATGTATATAAGTGCGTATGTATACGTAGATATTATATATATATATATATATACACATAAATATATATAAATATAAATATATGAAACGCCACATGTTCGAAGCTGGAAATCTTAAATTATCAATGAACACCCTGCTAACTATTACCTTCACTTATTGTTGACACTGCTGAACTTGACGAATGTAAAATATAGTTTTTATGTGCAAATCCCTGATATCAATTAATTATAATGACACTATTGAAATCAATGACCATCTTCTTTTATAACTTTTAGCTATAACTTGGAGAAGCAAGTTCCTCACTATACCAAAAAATATAATCACCAGGTAGGTTAAATAACATTATATACAATTCTCGTCGCAAGAAAATTCCCAACTAAATGAAAGTTGAGAAATCTCCTCAAATTTGAGATGCAGATTCCTCCTACACTAGATGTAGACATATGCCACGGAAACATTAGACTTGGTCACTGTTGGCATCCGAAGGAAAAAAAAAGAAAGAAAAAGAGAGTGCCAGTAAAACCATTTTGTCTAACTAAAAAACATGGCACGTTTTCAAATAGAAGTGACAACTCCACAAACTCACCTCTTTGCTTTTCCGAAGAGCCAGATAATATTTCAACTCGACTTGGAACCTGAAACATTTCCATACATGTAAACATGGAATTTTGATCAAATAGCAGTTTAATTTGAGCAATCATACCGTCTTTTATGAGATAAAATGCTGCTTAGAGCTTTAAGATGTGCAGGCTTGAAAAGAGAGAACAACTTGACCCAATGCCTTGTTCTTTCTTCTATTGAAAGAGAAGCAGGAAACAGTTCCTCAGCAAGCACAAGCTCCATGTTTTGAGGCCTGATAAATGGTAATAATTAACAATCATATCACACTTTAAAAAGAAATAAACTGTACCAGTTTCAAGTAAAGTTTCCACAAATGAAATTGTGTACCTAAACTCCATACAATCTTTATGGTAGCAGAGCAACAAAATCCCACATGGAATTTGCTCATAGTTGTCGCTTAGTGATATAACTCCTGCAGAACATTTCGCGCAATAATCTCCATAGACTTCTAACAACTTCTGCATGGCTTTTTTCCTAACAGAAATCTACATGAAAAAAGGTAACAGTTAAGAATGTATGTGTCTTATCATACTTTTGTAAAATCCTATCCATTGGTAAGCATAATATTTCAGGAAAAAAGTCTAAAATTTACCCTCTTATCATGAAGTCTTTCAATAGCCCGAGATATTAGTTCAGCTGACAGGTATTTAAGGTTTGCCCGAGCTAAATCACAGATGGTAACAACTGCTTGGGTTCTCACTCTATCATCAAAATCTAACAATCGACCTTCCAGAGAAGCTGTATAACAACCCGTAAATTACCATATCAAAAGGGTAAAATTCAGAATGTGGAATGATATACACGCTTAGGCATAATATAAATTCAGAACCGCTTACTTAGAACATCAAGCGGCACTTGACCATGTGGATTACTAATGTAGAAAGCTTTAACACATTTAAGAGCAGCAATTCTGACATCTGCAGATTTATCAGAATATCTCCTTATAAATTCAGTGTAAAGGTGGCCATAGTTTTTAGCCACATCATGACCGGGTAAAACTAATAGCCTGCCAACTAAGCTAATAGCACTTATACGAATATCAACTTGGTCTGCCTGCAAAATTAATTATGGTGTCAATTGCTTGGAAAAAGGGGAAGATATAGAAAAGGATTAGTGGTATGCCCAGAAAAGCAACAATCCCAAAACTAAAAACAGCAAAGAAGTACCAGAAGCTCCTGCTTCAAATTTGGAATGACAGTCATAAGCATTTGAGGAGCACACTGGAAAATTTCAAATATTATTTCATGGTAAAACTCTTTCAACTCGCTTTTTACACCATCTCTGTTAAATATGCACGAATTTAAAAATTCACAAACAGGATGCTCAAGCTCGGCAGCGTAGTATTCAAGGACAAAACGAGCAAGCCGAGAAGAAGCAGGAGATGCACCCTGCAGATGGAAAATTACAAAAGAAAAGTGAAGGATAAAAAACTTTTGAGGAAAATAACTGATTGCAGGAGGACGATAGATATTTTCAAGCTGGATATGTAAAATAAGACAGTTTACTTGAATTAGAGAAACATGTCATCCATGACGCAATGAGACAATCAATTCTTCAAGTTGATGTATAACAACAAAATCAAACTTGGCAGATAAAAAAGGCGAGCCTGAGGTCACTCCTTGCTAACGAGCTCATACAATGAAAAAGCAAGCTTCAGACATTTTGATTTTAAGGAAGCTCTTTTGTTCTCGCATTTCCAAAGGTCGGAATCAATGCCTAATCAACCACACATCTAGTAATAATAAATTAATAGCGAATTTTGATTCTAATGTATAAGATCTTACTTTGTCTTCAATGTTACAGATTTTTTTCCTACAGTAAATCATTACTTAACAACCAAACTACTATGATTTGATCTTAATTCAATATCGAGCCACTAACTCTAGGCCAATGGAAAGATCACCCCCCCCCCCCCCCCCCCCCCCTCTTCTTTCTTTCCTTATACTCTACTTTCGAACCTCAGAACAAACTAATAAAAAATAGCGTGAATAAAACTAAAATCGATCATCACTCGAAACAGACGTAAAGAAACTTGCAAGATGTTAACTTTGAAGATACAAAAGACAGACCGAAACAGAATCACGAGACGTACCTTCTCCTTCAGAAGGTTGTGCAGAATCATATTAATAGTAGGCCAAGAGGCTTTCTCCTTAAAAACTTGAACCATTATAGATGACATTGAACTAAACAAGCCTCGTGGGTGATTTTCCCTGTAGTGCACAATAAATTAACGTTTATGGCAGCATGAGTTGTAAATAAGCAAATTGAAAGTATCATAATAATATGGACAGATAAAGAGCATTGTAATGCTAATTTGGACGTTTGCAACTAATGATAAAATCAAGCACTGTAGGCAGACAGAAGAATAGGAAAAGGCGTATCCACAGAAGAAATTTGTAACAAATCAAACTATATAAAAGATTAAGTTTTGTGCGATTTTCAATTGTCTTGAAAATAAGAATATAAATGATATATAAGTATCGCTACATGTTAATACATTTCGACAAATTTAGACTAATTTGATAAACATTGCCTGAGATATTGGAGAAGGAACAAATTTGAAGGATCCATGGCAAAAAAGAAATAAAATTGAGCTTGTTAATCAGAAGTTAACTTAAACAAAAGCAACAGTGTAACGCAATTTCCCTTCAATAAGAAACCTTCTAGTCGAAAAAATTTCACATGGTCAACGATAAGATCCACCAAAACAAGGGAGATCATTGAACAAGCATTAGTGCACAAATGAAAGCCTTATTATGCAAGGTTTCTCAATCTTTATATGAAAAGAATATGAAAAAATATATAAGCAGGGCCAGAATAATGCTATTATACACAATGAGATATTTTTAAAAGCACCAACATAACAAAAACAATCAGAACTAAGAAAAGGAAAAATTACCTGACAATGGTGAAAAAGGTGTTGAACATTCTGAGAAGTAAATCTTCTGAAGTCGTGTATACCATTTCTGCACAAAATCTAAGCTTATCCACTGTCTCCAACACTTTCAATCTCCTTGCAAAATACGGGCTATCTTTATCCACGAGGTCCGAAAATAAACTAAGAAAAAGTTCAAAGATGTCCTGCCGCCAGACCAGAATATATTACATAAGAGACATGAATAACAAAAGGCGTACACATGTAGCTTTAAAACATAAAAAAATCGGGTACCTGAAACTCTGCATTAGAGAAACCGGGTTCTGGAGCTAGAATGCGTATAATTTCACAAAAGCATATTGAGACCAAAAGTTGCACATCTTTGTCTTTATGCTTAAGCAGGCCAAGTTGAATAAGCAAACTACTTAACGGTGTAATAGCGGGCTTTAATTTTGCTGACTGATCCAAATCTAGCAACGCATTGGCAGCTTGCTACGGTTTAAAACAAAAAAGTTCACAATTATTTCAAGCATTCCCCCAACAAAATATACACTAACATGTCCGTTGGTAATTGGTGCCACGTCAGCTTAAAAGGTTAAACAAATCCATACATTGTTTAAGAGGGAATTAGGTATAAAAACGCAGTTACAAGCGATCTATGCTGTACTAGTCTAATAACTAACTAATCAATGTCTAGGCAAAATCACAATTCAAATATAAAAAATTAATAAACCAAAGTGAATAAAAAGGAATTACAATAAAATTGTTTCGGTTTTATTGAGAAATATTTATACCCAGCATTACCCCTACAATGTAACTTCTAACAGAGGAAAAAATTGAAATCATAACCATTGTATGCCATACTATAGTAGTCTAATAAGTAGCTAATAAATGTCTAGGAAAAAAATTACTCTGTAAAAGTCAAAAGAAATAAATCATAAAGTGAATTAAAAAAACTAAAGTAAAATCCATTCTACTCCTACTCATATAAGTTTCTACCTAAAAAAGAATTCCCTACAAGTATACAAAAAAAAGTCCGATAATGAAAATCATTGCCACGTCAGCTTAAAAGGTTAAATAAACCCATATTACTTCTAACAGAGTAAAACAAATTAAAGTGAATAAAAAAATTACACAATTTCTTTCAGTCCTACTCAGAAATATTCAAACCTAGCATTTCCTAACAAAATAAACACTGAAATTTCCGCTAAAAGAATGTTTCTAATAGCAGGTTAAACAAATAAAACGCATATAACTTCTAATAGAGTACAATAACTGCAATTATAAGCATTTTATGCTACTATAGTGGTGTAATAAGAAACTAATCAATGTATAGGAAAATATTAAAATTAAAGAAAAAAAAAAGTGAATACAAAGAAATTACACAATTAGGCTAAACCCGATTCAGATACACACTAAAAATGTGGGTAAATTGGAACGAATCGGGTAACTCGATGCCACATCAGAATAAAAGGTTAAAGAGACACATAAATAGTAATAGAGTAAAAAAGTAAAGAAGCAGTAAAAAAACTGCAATTATAAGTATTTTATCCTATAGTGAGTGGTCTAATAAGAAACTAATCAATGTCTAGTAAAATACTAAAAACTAAAAAAAAAAAAAAAAAAGTGAATATAAAAAGAAATTACACCATTTAGACTAAAATCCGTCACGCCCTATTCAGATATACACTAAAATCCGTTATGCCATAAACGAAACTCGATGCCATGTCAGCATAGCAGGTTAAACAAATAAAACGCATATAACTTTTAATAGAATAAAAAAAAAACTGCAATTATAAGCATTTTATGCTACTATAGTGGAGTGGTGTTCTAAGAAACCAATCAAAGTCTAGGAAAATATTATAATCGATAACAAAAAAAATCAAGTGTTAGGAAAATTTTATGCTACTATAGATCTCATCATCGAGAGAGATTTGGAAATTTCAGGGTTCTAAACAAGTTTTAGAATGAAGTTTATTGAATAATTTGTCTTTTTTTTTATTAAGTGTTGTTTTATTTTATTTTAATCAATTTATGTAACTTTTCTCAATGGAATGTGGGTTGAATGAATAAATGTAAGTGATGAATATGTATCTAAGGGGAAAGAAATGAAAATATTAAAAAAACAAAAAAAGTGAATAAAAAGGATAAAAACAGATTTAAGCTAAAATCCGTCATTGAGAGACACACACACACAAACAAACATACTAAAAATGTGGGTAAATTGGAATGAATAGGGAAAAAAAGTAGAAGCCACGTCAGCATAAAAAGTGTAGTAAAGAGATTGAAATAGTAATCCAATAAGCAATAATAGTAGTACGGAGAAGTCGATAATAATAAATAAAAATAATAAAAGAGAGTAAATATACTTTGAGGAGAGGGATGAGAAGGTCTTTATTGGGGGAAAATGAGAGAGATGCCAGTTTTTTGCCAACGTCATTTATCACTTTACACCATGATTCTTTCTTCTTCTTCTTCTTCTCTATCACCATTTTTCTACTATTTTCTACTCTACTTTTATATATCTATATATTTATATATATATAGAGAGAGAGAGAGAGAGAGAGTGTATAGAGCATGCCTTTTGTGTGATACTTTCATCCGACGGTTTACGTTTTCCCACCTTCACCGATCTACGCTTTTCCCTCTCTCTTTTCCCAATTTCTTTTACTTATTTATTTATTTTATATATTTAATACTTGTACAAACTATCTGTTTTTAACGATTTGTTTACTCATCTTTCAAATTTTTCAATTTAGATACCATACTATAATAACTTTTCAATTTCGGTCTCACCGTCAAAATAAATCACGAAATCATGTCACGTGACATTTGACAAACATTAACTTGAGAGGCTAATTTGACCATTTTGCAGTCATCCTATCAAAACTTTCCCCCCAGTTTCACATATAAAAAAAGTTAGCATATAATCCAAATTTTTGTTATGTGTAAAATTGGGAGAAACGTTTTTATAGCATGACATATTTTTGTGTAAAATTGTCAAATTAACCTCTCAAATTAATGTTTGTCAAATATTACGTGACATGATTCCGTGATTTATTTAGACGGTGGTAGCTAAATTGGAAAATTATTATAGTGTCATATCTAAATTGAAAATTTTAAAAGATGGGTACCCACAAATCGTTAACAGCATTAAGTTTGGTGTAGTAAATGTATTTGTTTCCTTTATTTGTATGAGCATGTATTTTTCAACTCCAAACAACCAAAACCTTTCATTCAAATTACAAACGGTACTCAATCCGTTCCTATTTAATTGTCAATTATGAAATTACGTGTAATTTTAACCGGATAAGAACTTGTATCAAAATTATCGGAATGAAAATTTTCAAAAGTTGATCATATAGTTCAAATGTTAAATTTTATGATTAGATTTTAAAAAAAAAATCTTTTCGACAATTTTGATACAAGTTATAAGTCGGTCAAAATTGCACGTAGTTTCGTAGTGAACAATTAAAGGGAACGGATGGAGTAATTCTTATTTACGGTTTACGTTTTTATTTTATTCTTAAAAAAAAAAAGATAACCCGTAATTCTGAATTACGATTTGTAGTTTATAATTACGGTTTTTACATGAAAAAAGATTTTTTGTAGTCGAAAAATTCAGCCTCTATTTATATAACTCCTTCCCAACCGTTGACCTTAAGTTTTTATGTGGTTTTATACATCTGTTATACACTCTTTGTGATTCTTTACACATTATATTGTGAAATTATTTAATTAATACATCAAACTATCAGTTTCCGTTGATTTTGTATACTTTCCTCCAAATTAACGGAAAATGATTATGTCATCTAACTTTTCTCATTCAGGGCAAAATAGTCATTTGGTAAAAAAAAATACTACTAAATAAATGAATTGATCTCTATATATACATTCATATATATAAATATACAGTTATATATACATGTAAATCAAACACATATACATACATTTATTTATACTTTTTTTTTAAATATTATTAAAGAGAATTAAGAGATGTTATGGGGTTAAGATTTACATAATATTATGTTAGATTTTAATATATTTTGTTATTGTTTTAGGTCATGTAGCTGGAAGTCTCGGTCACTGTTCTAATAATGTATCTTTGGCTCTAAGTAGAGTTTACTACCATTTACACATCTAATCTCTATTATAAATTATACAAAGAGGGTTATGCTCCACTCTATGTATCTCATCGTTACACATATCAATGAATAAGAGTTCACTTTTTTTTTTCTCTACTTTTCTCTCCATATTTATATATCTAACTAATATGTCACACAGTACGTTATCGGCACTTTGCTCACATAGATTAGAGTATTGGAGTAAAATTTAGGAGATTGGGGTATTTGTTCGAAGATCGAAGATTAATTTCGAAGATTGGGTTAAAAACATACGGCCAAAGTTTGAAAAAAAAATTGTTCTATCAGCCTCCCCAATATAACAGGCGTACGATATATTTTTTTACTCCTGCGATAGTAACAGATCTGATATGTATAAGGGTACAAATTACACCCGATTGCATGTTAATATATTTGCATGTTAACATATTATAACAGCCATGAGTTTATGTTAAATCAAGCATATACCAGTTACTTGTTAGGAAATACGATTAAAAGAAATGTTGTTTTTAGTTTATTATTTTCTTTAACAGACGTTCTTACATTTTTATGATATTTTATATTAGCAATTTGTTATTTGTTTTAATTATTAATGCATAAATAAATGTCTAATATTATATTTCGTAGATAGTCTAGTGTGTAGAGTACGGATATATAAAATTAGACTATCGGTTGTTATATAATATAAGTAAATTGTTTACAATTTTAGATGGAACTGAACAGACCATCGATAGAGTTGTACTGTACTCCCTCCGTCCATTTTTAAGTGTTCTCCTTTGATTTCAGTAAATATTAAAACGTCTCATTAATTGCATTTGAAAGTTACAAATATAGCCCTAATTTAAATTAAATAATTATTATTGTCAATTTTTGAAATGTATTCATTGCAATATTTGAGGATATTATAGTACGTTTATCATTTTTTCATTGATAAATTATGAAATTTGACACTTATTTTGGTACACTTATTTAGGGACAGGGGAGTATAATTTTAGTAGGTCTGCCTTGACTACGGGGGTGGAGTATTCCGACTTTATACGCTAGTGCACTTTGAGTGTATTGAATAGGACCGCAACAAGTCAATTATTTTTGTACTGATTAGATAAAATAATTAACGCCTTGTGGCCGTAGAATTTGTTTAAACTCTTAATCCTGATTTTATTAATTGAACATGTACGAGAAATGATTATCATTTTGATTCATAAAAGAGTGTGATTATTTACGAGTTATAAACTCACTGAGTTGGACAGTAATGTTTCGAGTATTGTGTTAATCAGTAAATGAAGGAATTCACGTCCCGATATTAGGATTGATGATTGCATCAAACTGTAGTGTATCTACCTATAATACGTTGAGCAAGGCTATGGAGGGGCGAGGCGGAAATCTTAATTCGCAGTGTTAGAGAGAGAGAATGAGATAGATACAGAAGTGGATGTGTTGTATTTTTCATTAGTTTTAATTGGGCTAAATTCACTTTAATTGGACTAAATTCACTTGCTGTATTTTTTTCTTTTCATAAGAATTAACAAATTTTTATTACTTAAATACTCGCTTCTCTCACTTTTTTCACATAAAAACATCACATGCCTAAGTCTCACGGTCATACTTCTCACAAGCATCTTACAAAATATTGGAATACTATATGTGATAGAACATAAAAATTAGACCCGAATATTCTATTCGGGTAATAATCAACCCACTTTATAAATGGGTGTCCAACGCTTAAATGGGTCATCTCATGCTTTTTATAGGAAAATAAGTTATTACTATCAAAAGCCCAAGCCCACTCAACTGGGGACTCATGTCTGAAAAATCCACTGAGATGGAGACATTTGTCAACATCTTAAAAAGCATAGTTGCTATAAATAGCCAACTACCCCTCCTAGAAAAGGACCAGAAAATCTATCCAAAAAATATAGAGAGAAGTTGAGAAAAGAGAGAAACTAGTCAAAGCATATCACGTCAAGAAATAAACCGAGCAGAGATAAAGCCGAGCACCGAATAAAAGGGGAGAAAGACCAAGAAGAGAGATTAAATAGTCAATTCGAGCACAATTGTAATACAAAGATACTAATCCGAGCAAGTGTAATAGTCCGAATAAGGATAATAATCCGAGCAATAATAAAGATCAGGAAGTGTCCATTATTTACAGTTGATTTACTATTATATTATTATTGAAAAGCCTAACGCGACCGACCAAAATTATGGCTTTATCAAATGGCGCCGTCTCCGGGAATCATCTAGTTCCCAACTAGTTTAGGATTCGAATACCAATACTCTGCCAGACGAGCGACAATGGTGACCAATGTAGAGGAAACCCATCCCGAGATAGTAGAAACCAATAACCAAAACGCGCAAATTAGCCAACAAGCCCTCGACGATCTACTCGCCATCCGCGACAGATATGAAGCTATCCAATCCGAAAACCAACCAACAACCTCCTACATCAACCAAGAACAACCGATCGAACCACCCCAACATTTCATTGAAGGGATTGTCGACGAACACCCTTCGTCCTCGGATGACGAACAAGACATGCCCGTATTAAGGCGTGCACGAAGACGTTTACCCGGGTCCTAGGCAGGGCCGAGCTCAAGAGTCCCTTTGCCTACAGCCTCGGTCAACTCCGGTGCTCGTTTACAAACGAACGAAGCTCATCAGTTCGGCATGCCCGAGGATCATGTACTCGGACAGTTGCCCCAACTACCAACTAATCCACCGAGGATGATTACACCACCCACGGTGGAAGTACAACACGTTGTTCCGCTAGCCGATGAAAGGAACTACGCCCAGCTACAAGCTCAGCTGGCGGCATGTATGATGACCATGACAGCGGCCGGCATCGTATTGCTAGTTATTCAACCCGACAAAGACCCACGCCATGAAGTGGAAGATTCTGCCTACAGGGCCGCCCTGGAGGCAGCGGGTCGGCGACCCGATACGAGAGTGCCCCACCAAGGGGGCAATGTTCCAATAACGATCGTCCATCCGAACACTCATATGGAACGTGTCCACACAAACACGAAGGACGGTAGATATCCCGAATACAGGATCGGGGAAGGATATGGCCCACCACCACATCAGGGAGGATACCCTCCCCCCTACCAAGTCACGGATGACGCGTTCCAACAGGCTTGGAACGTATGCCAAGAAACCCCATGTATCGAATAGATCACGCGGTACCGCAATCCTATGGGGTTCGTCATCCCCGAATTCAGGCTCTATGATGGAAAGAGTTGCCCTATCGACCATCTGAGGCACTACAAGACGAAGATGGAACTGTGGAGTGATGACTATGCACTGATGTGCAAATTTTTCAAAAACAGCTTGGGTCAAGAGGCTTCGTCATGGTATCACAACTTACCACGGGGCTCCATTAGAGACTGGGCAGAACTGCTAAGAGCGTACTCCACCTGATACGCTGCTCATCGGAAAAAGAAGGTTAGCATCGAAACCCTTCTGAAAATGACGATGATGCTAAATGAAAGGCTCAACGATTACTGCATACGTTTTATCGACGTAGCAAACCAGATTCCACGATATGCCAATAATATAGCCATCCAAAACTTTATCAACTCCATCCCTAATGGCTATTGGGCGAGAAGGAAGTTCATAGGCAAAAACTTCTCGACCACTGATTCCCTGCTATCCTATTGTACCCACCTCACCGATAAAAACGACGAACTGCGTTTCCTCAACCGAACTCTACCGAGAAGAGAGTCGGTTTGCGAGGCACAGGTGGGTCGCAAAAGAGTTAGGAATAACCAGGGAGAAGCATTCCAACCGACCAGAAAGGGCAAAGATCCCGAGGTCCATAGTAGGGTAGAGCGACCACGAGCACTAGAGCCCAAACCGCTCCAGATCGCATACCCAACACCGACCAACGAACATAAACCACTCCAGCTCACCTACCCGATGCCACTCAAGCCGTTTCAACAAGGTCGGCCCCAAGAGAGGGAACACCGAAACACTTTCGGACCGGTCGAGCTGCGATACACTTTCAACCTATCTGCTGAAGATATCCTCAAGGATATATGCAGGGAAAGTTGGTATTCCCGACCACAACCGATCACCTCTCCCCCCAATCAGAGAGATTCCAAGCTCTTCTGCGCATATCACGAGGATCACGGCCATCTCACTGAGCATTGTCGTAACCTGCGATGGAGAATGAACCAGTGGGGCGATGCAGGATACCTAGCCAAGTTCATCAAAGGGGCTGGGAATAAAGGCAAACAACTGGCCATCGAGGGATCCGACAACCGGCAAGGCAAAACGATCAACGTCGTTCATATGTCACGACCAAAGGGCCCAGGCGGGGAACGATCGCGACAACGGCAGCTGGCCCACTTTGGCCAAGTAGCCAAGGCATCACAGGCGTCGACCTCTAAACGACAATGCACACCACGACGACATCCGCCCATTTCTTTCTCAGATCTTGACGAAGAAGGGGTGATTTACCCCCACGGAGACGCCATTAACCTCCGTGTTCAAATCGGCCTAGACACGGTCAGCAGGGTACTTGTCGACCAAGGAGCCTCTTGTGATATCATGTACAGGGAGCTCTTCGACAAGATGGAACTCAAGCTGCAAGATCTACAGCCTACCGATGTCACACTGATCGGTTTCATCTCCGAAACGACTAAACCGTTGGGTAAGATCGTCCTCAGTGTCACAACCGGGTCCGTGTCGGTTCCCGTGGAGTTCTTAGTGGTCAACGACCACTCCGACCACAACGCAATATTGGGCCGACCTTGGTTACATGCCATGAAGGCCATACCCTCGACCTATCACTAAAAGGTCAAATACCCAAATGATAGGGGAGAGATCGAGACTGCCAGAGGACGCCAAGAGGATTCAAGGCGCTGTGAGGACATTACCGCGGCCCTTCAGACACAACTGAGTGTTGTGGAACAACCCACCAGCACAAAGAAGCTGATCAACCACATAGTCAAAACCGAGAGGGTTGTCGAAGAACAAGTAGGAGAGACACTTAGGAAGGTGTATATCCCGAATATGGACGAGGAGCACTATTTCCTTCTCGGCGATAACCTTCCAAAACAGGAATCCGAGGAGTTAGAAGCGTTCCTTTTCAGCAACATTGATAAATTCGCCTGGAGTCCCAAAGACATGCCGGGCCTAGACCCTAAAACGACATGTCACCATCTGAGTGTTGACGCCGAGTATAAGCCGATAGCTCAGAGGAGCAGAAAACTATCTGTACAGCACAGAGCAGCTATAATCGCTGAAGTGCAAAAGCTATTGGAAGCCGGAGCCATAAGAGAGGTCTACTACCCAAAATGGTTGTCCAACCCGGTCGTCATTCCAAAGAAGAATGGAAAGGAGAGAGTCTGTATAGACTTCACCAACCTCAACAAAGCCTGCCCGAGGGACCACTTTCCCCTTCCAAGGATCGATCAATTGGTGGATGCAACTGCGGGAGCAGAACGGATGACCTTCCTTGACGCATACTCAGGATACCACCAGATCCCCCTCGCTCATGAGGATCAGGAAAAGACATCGTTTATCTCGCCTTTAGGAAATTATTGCTATACTGTAATGCCGTTCGGTCTACGCAATGCGGGGGCAACATACCAAAGGATGATAACAAGGGTATGTCGAGATCATATAGGGAAAACAATGGAGGTATACATTGACGACATGGTCGTCAAGAGCGAAAAGGCCACATCCCACCTCCAAGACATTAAAGACGTCTTTCAAACGCTGGGCGAGCACAAACTAAAGCTCAACGCAAGCAAGTGTGCATTTGGCATCAGCAAAGGGAAATTCTTGGGGCATATGGTTAGCCGACGAGGAATAGAGGCTAATCCCGATCAAATAACGGCTCTACGGAACCTAGCAGCGCCCAAGAATAAGAAACAGGTACAAGAGCTCACGGGAATGATGGCCACGTTGAGCAGGTTCATTAGCCGATCCGCAGACAAGGGACGGCCGTTTTTTGAATCACTCAAGAAGGATAAGAAATTCGAGTGGGACCCGGAATGTGAAGCTTCATTCAACAATCTCAAAGAGTACTTGAGGACACTGCCACTGCTAGTAAGGCCGAACAAAGGAGACGTTCTGGCATGCTACCTAGCAGTTTCCACTACAGCTGTGAGTGCAGTTATCCTAAGAGAAGAAGGTCGCGAACAATTTCCGATCTACTTCGTCAGCAAGACTCTGGTCGAAGCCGAAACACGTTATCTACCCTTGGAAAAGCTGTGTCTGGCATTGGTCGTCGCAACCAGAAAGTTGCCACACTATTTCATAGCTCATCATGTTCGGGTATACACGAAATTTCATATCAAAGAGTCACTTCGACGGACGGATATTAGCGGTCGAGTTGCCGCCTGGGGGGTCGAACTATCCCAATTTCATATCGAGTTCGTACCCCGCCATGCCATAAAGGGGCAAGTCCTGGCCGATTTCGTCGCGGAGTTCACCGAAGGACGGATCCGGAGCAGGGATCGTCCTAAAGTCTAGAGAGGGAGCAATCATCGAAAAAAGCATAAAACTGGGCTTCCGAGCTACCAACAATGAGGCAGAATACGAAGCCATGATAAATGGCATGCTCATTGCCCGGTCCCTCGGATGCTCCCACTTAATTGCAAGCTCAGACTCCATGCTCATCGTCAATCAAGCCATCGGCGAGTACCAAGCCAAAGATGACAGAATGATCCTCTACCAAGAGAAAGTCCAAAGCTTGATGGCAACCTTCGAACAGTGCGAGTTAATAAGAATCAATCGCACCGAAAATGCACATGCCGATGCCTTGGCCACCCTAGCCTCGACATTAACATTGACCGACACCCGGTCGATCATAGTGGAACTACTGCCAACCCCGAGCATAATTAAAAGGGTAGACCGAGTGACATCAATACAGTACGAACTAGGTTGGATGGAGGACATGACTCGTTATCTGCGAAATGGAACGCTCCCGGCCGACAAGATAAAAGCGCTGAAAATTACAAGAAAAACTCCTCGCTTCTGGCTATCCGAGGACAATAAACTATACAAATCCAGTTACCGGGGACCCCACCTACTGTGCGTCCCGACCGAGCTATAACTGCCGGTCTTGGAGGAAATCCACGAAGGATCCTGCGGAGCACACATCAAAGGGCGATCCCTTACAAACAAGGCAGTGACCCAAGGATATTGGTGGCCCTATATCAAGCGAGACGCCGATGCATACGTCCAACGTTGCGACAAGTGCTAACGATTCGCCAAGATACCACGGCTCCCATCATCTATGATGACCCCGGTATCGGCACCATGGCCGTTCGCTCAATGGGCAATTGATTTAGTCGGTAAACTCCCAAGAGCACCTGGGAGTGTGGAATATCTGATCGTCGTGACGGATTATTTCACCAAATGGGTCGAAGCTAAACCCCTCCGAGAAATCAAAGCCAGCAACGTCAAACAATTCATTTGGGAATACATCATCACTAGGTTCGGTATACTGTACGCTATTGTCGCCGACAACGGAACCCAGTTCAAATATGCCAATTTACAGCTGTGGTACGAGGAACTAGGTATCCGAAAATTCTATTCGACGCCGACATACCCACAGGAAAACGGGCAAGCCGAAGTGTCAAACCGAACGATATTAGACGGCATCAAGACCACCCTTGAACAAGCAAAGGGGAGGTGGCCCGAGCGGCTACTCAACGTTTTATGGTCGTGCCGAACCACACCAAAGACGGGCACCAAGGAAACCCCGTTTAGCTTAGCGTACGGTGTCGAGGCCATCATACCGACAGAAATCGGGCTACCCACGCTCCGAACGACTTTAGTCGAGCAGGGAAATAATGAACAAAGAATGAGAGAAGAGCTAGACATGATAGACGAGAAACGAGAGATAGCAGCCCTTACCCTAGCCAAATACCAACAAAGCGTGAAGCAAACTTATGACAAGAGAGTAAGAGGATCCAAAGAATTCATGGTAGGAGAACTGGTGCTGCGACGAGTGACGGTCTATACCCGCAACGAAATACATGGCAAACTAAGCCCTACCTGGGAAGGCCCATACGAAATCGTCAAGCAAACGAGTCCAGTCTCTTACAAAATCAAAAGCGTACTGTTCGCCAATAGCCGAGGGGAAAAGAATTCTTGGAACGTGGCTAACCTAAAGAAGTACTACGTATAGGCAATCTTCCGAATACAGGTGCCACCTTACCCCTCCTGCTTAATGGCATTATCTTTCGTATTTTTGAATGAATAAAATATATTATCATGTTGTCTAGCGAATGCAAATAAAATTCCGTAAATGGTGTGTTTTCGAAGGAACACCTAGGAATACTATGAAATTTCCAACATGGCCGAAGTGCCTAGGAATATTATGAAATTCCCAACATGGCCGAAGTGCCTAGGAATACTATGAAATTCCGTAAATGGCGTGTTTTCGAAGGAACGCCTAGGAATACTATGAAATTCCCAACATGGCCGAAGTGCCTAGGAATATTATGAAATTCCGTAAATGGCGTGTTATCGAAGGAACGCCTAGGAATACTATGAAATTCCCAACATGGCCGAAGTGCCTAGGAATATTATGAAATTCCGTAAATGGCGTGTTTTCGAAGGAACGCCTAGGAATACTATGAAATTCCCAACATGGCCGAAGTGCCTAGGAATACTATGAAATTCCGTAAATGGCGTGTTTTCGAAGGAACGCCTAGGAATACTATGAAATTCCCAACATGGCCGAAGTGCCTAGGAATATTATGAAATTCCCAACATGGCCGAAGTGCCTAGGAATACTATGAAATTCCGTAAATGGCGTGTTTTCGAAGGAACGCCTAGGAATACTATGAAATTCCCAACATGGCCGAAGTGCCTAGGAATATTATGAAATTCCCAACATGGCCGAAGTGCCTAGGAATACTATGAAATTCCGTAAATGGCGTGTTTTCGAAGGAACGCCTAGGAATACTATGAAATTCCCAACATGGCCGAAGTGCCTAGGAATATTATGAAATTCCCAACATGGCCGAAGTGCCTAGGAATGCTATGAAATTCCGTAAATGGCGTGTTTTCGAAGGAACGCCTAGGAATACTATGAAATTCCCAACATGGCCGAAGTGCCTAGGAATATTATGAAATTCCCAACATGGCCGAAGTGCCTAGGAATGCTATGAAATTCCGTAAATGGCGTGTTTTCGAAGGAACGCCTAGGAATACTATGAAATTCCCAACATGGCCGAAGTGCCTAAGAATACTATGAAATTCCCTAAATGCCGTGTTTTCAAAGGAACGCCTAGGAATACTATGAAATTCATATGCAGGTACAATGCAAGGAATAATTCAGGTCTACATTACGGCGGCGATACGATACAAAATGGCGAACACAATGAAGGAGAATCAATCTAAACAATGAAATATCAACAAGAAGCATATCCAATACAGGAATAACGACATGACAAATGAATCAGCAAGGAAAAATCGATCCAATCAATCAAATAGCAATACGACAATGGAAAGGTACAAAACAGGAATAACGAAATGACAAATGAATCAGCAAGGAAAAATCGATCCAATCAATCAAATAGCAATACGACAATGGAAAGGTACAAAACAGGAATAACGAAATGACAAATGAATCAGCAAGGAAAAATGGATCCGATCAATCAAATAGCAATACGACAATGGAAAGGTACAAAACAGGAATAAAGAAATAACACAAATAGTCCTCGCCCGCATTACGGAGGCAACAAGAAGATCATCGACACAAAAGAAACTCATTTAAGAAGAGCTACTACAGGAGGAGCATGACGGTAATTGACCGAGCTCAATCTCTTCGTCATCCGTCGTCGTGTCCCCATCTGTCTCATCACCATCAAAACGCTCCTCAGAAATGAGGGCATCAAAATTGGTCGTCGTGTCCCCATCTGTCTCATCAAAACGCTCCAACGCAAGTCAGCGTCTGAAGCCGCGCGTTGAAATCGGCTTTTTTCACGAACTCGTGAGCATCCGAGGCCGCTTTACGGCGATCATCGTCGAAGGGGAGATTACGGCAAGCTTCGATCATAGCCGCGGAAGTATCGTATCTGGTTCGGGACAAACGGAAATACTTCACCAACACGTTGGCTTTGGTTACCAACAACTTTAATTTGCCGAAGTATTTGTCTTTTGCACGCCAATATCGATCCAAACGACGTTCCTGAACCTCAACAACATGCTCGGCACGGCGAACGTATTCTCGAAAAGAGGCCGCCTGAGTTTTCAGCTTTGCCCGAAGTCGAGCACATTGGTCGATCAACTTGACGTTCTTGCCCATCAAAATGATGTAAGGCCAGTTGGCAGGCACCTCACTAGCCGCACCAGAGGAGACCTCGTCCCGGGCAGCCCCAGTAGGTCCTAACCCCGGGTTAACTAGGCATGGAGAACCAGCCTGGTGCGACGTAGTAGCGTGTGCCTATAAAAACAAAAAAAAATGGGGAAGAACGAGAAGAGATGAATATACAACCGCAAGAAACGAAAAGACGAAAATAGAAAAAACGAATATTTCCATACAAGCTACAAATAAAACAACACAACAAGCTACTCGATTATTAATCCGATAACCCCTCAACAGACGCCGAGGTCTCTACTACATCGGCGAAATGAATATCTCGCAATGAAGCAATTTGCGTCCCCAAGCGCTCACGAACAACCGCATCGACTCGGTTCAAGGCAGCAGTGGTCTCGGTTACCCCGGCCATCGCATCAACCATGCGCTCTGCCCGGGAAACACCACTCATCCCTTTTACATGCTCCAGCACCTCTAAAGCGCGAACTCGGGCCCAATACACTTTGGCGAAGGATAGCAGCAGGTCCGGGTCCACGAAAACGGCCCCTAGGACCAAGTTCAAGCTCGTCACACGACCTCGGGCTTCATTACGAGAACGTCGTAGGGCACCGAGAAGTTCCTTCGCTTTACCCTTATTTGCCGTATAATGGGCAGTCTTTTTGCTGAATTTCTCTCCCAAATCACGTAACCGAATCGACAAGTTTGAAATATGAACATTCAGACCCTCGATTTCATGACGAGCACAAGTCAATTTCGCGGTAAGGGACGCCTTAGATCTTTCCAGATCATCTATAACGTCACCTACACTACGACTAGGCGAGGTCCAGACCACCATGGCAAGAGGATCATTAGGTACCTGACAATATTTTGTTTTCACATCCTTCAAAAGATGATAACCCTCAGACAGGAAAATTACCCCGAGAAAGCCCAACAGAAAGAAAACACAGCACCTATATTATCACTTCCCCAAAAGAATATGTTTCTAGATACAAAAGAGACCCACAATTCTAATACCAAAAGACCACACAAAAACAACAAAAATATATATATACTGTCAGAAAAATGGTCAAGGTTCCACCTGAGGAGATGCGGGTGGGGGAGTAACAGTAGCATCAGGACGAGGAGTGGACGTGGCCGACGTAAAATGAGGACGGAGCGCTGTCGAAATTGTCTGCCCCGGTAGCCGGGGAAGTTCCTCTTCACGAAGATTCGCCCAGTCTAAGGGTTTCGGCGGTGCACCATGCGGACAGGGATTCACCAACTCCGACCATGCCCTATCCGACACAGGAACATTCGCGAAATTGAGCGCCCCGCACATGAGCGCAATAGACGGAGAAATTAGCCATCATTGCTAACCTTGTCCGCTCCTCCGCATGTGCCGTTTTCAGAGCGGCCACCTTAGCCTTTTCGGCTTCCACGTCCTCCGCCAGCAGCAAGTTCTCCTCCTCTAGTTGGTCATACTTAACGACCAGGCTCTCTTTTTCAGCCATCAATTTATCGACATCCTCGGTCACGTGCAGAAAGTCCACAGACAGCTTGTCATAATTATCGCCCAGGGTTTAATTCTCGGCGACCAGTTTCTCTTTCTCGGCCTCGAAAGCCGCAAGCAGATCCTTTATCTTCTGATCATTCTCCTCGACTATGGCCTTCTTTTCGGCCATCAGCTCCTCTTTCTCGGCCTCGAGCGCCTTCCACTGATCCCTCAGAACAATGGAACCCAAGAAAGCATGTCACCAAAAACAAAAATAGACATGCAACATTAGACACCAACCCAAAAAAGAACATCACGACCCAAAAAAGAACATCATTACCTGGAGCGCATCACTGCCGGCTTGCTCAATTAGCGACGATAACGGACGAGCAGCAATTTCCTCGGCATCCTTAAAGACAAGGGGCTTCAGAGCCGTATACCCCATCCTTAAAGCTTGGGGCTGCTCCAGCAATTTTCCCTTACACCGACCAATGTAACGGGTCATCGCGACCCCGTCCACCAACGCCTTTTCAGGTCCCTCGGGAACCCCATCCTCCCCACCACTTCCAACACCCACGGCAGTCTCTTCGCCGGCTTCCATCTCTACTTCTTCCCTCACATCCTTCTCCGAAGGACCGGTCTCAGGGGCCCTATACTCGATCACCTCCTCAGTACGGATGGACGAGCAGACAGGCAGGACTATCGGGTCCTCGGTAGGCATAGGCGAGGTAACAGGCAGCGTCATTATATCCTCGCCCATGTTCACCAAGAGATTCATATTCCCGAATACGTCATCAATCGACCCCTGAAACACAATAATACCCATAGACCGGGCAAGAGCAAGGGCAACCAATGAAGAAGTCAATAACTGAAACAAGATAACTAATGAAGCAAAGCACTAGAGAACAAAACGACAACAATCAAAAGACAAGAAAATCAAAATACATATACACATACATCGCCCGGCGCAGAGGCATCCTCGGTGGTATCCCCCTGGGAAGCAGCCAACACCCCCTCGCCCGAGCCAACGTTATCAGCCTCCTCGGTGACCGATGTATCGGTTCCCCTAGCTCTCTTCGTTGTTCCAACGATAGGGTCAGATGCACGACGCTTAGAACGAACAGGCTTTTTCCCAAGCTGAGCAGCACTTCGAGCCCGGACCACTTTCAAGAATTCCTCCTCGGGCTCTTTGGGGATCTCGGGTGCAGGATTCCCCTTGGTCACCGACCCCATAGGGTACCCGAGCAGCATGGGAGCAGTACGACTCGCAGGATCCGGCGTCGGTCCAGGCCCCCACCATTTCCAAAGAGCTAACAGAGCCTCTACATTGTGAGCACCGAGGTCTGGCATAGTGGGAGCATTAGTATCCGGTCCAGGAATCTGGTGACCCGCACAACCCCATTCACCGGAAGCAATAACGATACCAAGATTGCGCTCTTTGTTGGTATCCGGCAAACCGATAACGAGCCGGCAAAAGGCACGCAGGGTCTTCAAATACGAGCTGCGACGCTCAAAGCTCAAACTATAGACTCCGAAGACGTCCTTCAGTTCAATCGGTATTCCGGACAACTCCGATAACCTTTGGATACTATTCAGAGTACGGTAACCATTTAGGGCCAGTTGGGCCGGAGCAATCTGGACGGCCTCAAAGAACGAAGCCACCCAGTTTGTAAAAGGAAGTCGAAGACCCCCAGTAAAGAACGCCGAAGAACGCACAGCTACCTCGCCGGCAGGAACAAATCCCAACACCTCCTCATCAGAAATAGGAAGCCGAATGTGTATGTTATCCGGTATTCCGGCGAGCCTCTTAAAGTCCTCTTCCACAAATGTGCCAACTTGGGCCACACTTTGGGACAGAATTTCCTGTCCACACGTCATCAAAACTCCATCAATATACTAACCAAATACCCAAACCAAAACAACATTACCATAACGAGAGCTCCCACCCCCCAATCACATTAACCAGATACATAAGAATCATCAGACATATATAGACAACCTGAACCATATACCAACACCACATCTATGACCACAACGACAAATCAAATACAACCCCTAACACAAAAAAAAAGGGGGGGGGGGGAGAACGAAAAAACACTTACAGTTATCATTATGAGCAAGCAAGCGAGAACAGCAGCAAGTCTTTCAACAATACCACGAAACCCTAGATCAAGCGGCCGAACGCTTTTCCTTTTTGGCGGGAAGAATCTACTTTAGAGAGAGACAGATATTTTCTTCAGCGAATTTTGTGATAAAAATAAAAGGGATTACTTGGCACAGTAAAAAGGAGTGGAGTCACAAAAAGAATAAAATAATAACCGTTCTTTCGTGTGACATGGGTTTACCTTTTTTCCAACCATACAAAAGTCAACAACCGCTGCTATTCTTAACATATAAGCGCTCCAGATTTCGCCACGTCAGAGCATATCCCACTACCCAAGGCAGTTCACATCATTACACCTAAATAAACGGCCAGTGGACCCTACCACGAAAAGCTTCCCACATACGCTACCAATATTATCACACCGAGAATGTCCCCCGATAAAGTTCCTCGACTCCCAACCATTTCTTACCCAAAGGGCACACCGAACAAGGTGGACGAAGACCGTTTCTAGCTTGACGGCATGAAGCATCAAGTCTAACAATGCTCTCCGGGGGGATAACCGGGCACATTGTTCGGTGTATACTGAGAAACATCAAATAAAATAGAATAGACAGAATCAAGTGCAAGACAAGTTTTATTCTTCCACAAAGGGGGAAAACACAAACAATACAACAGAAAAAGAAAAATTTTACAAGAAAATACACCCATCCTACTTTTTCGAACTATCCCCCATATCAACATCCTTCTTCGCCAAAAGTTCCTCCGGACGCTCTTTTTCCCTAATCAACCGAGAAATCGCCATCTCAGCCTGTTTCAAGGCGTAAGACTGAGACTCGCATTTTTGCTCGGCCTTGAAACGAGCAGTGCCCTCCTCGTCCCAATATTGTTTAAACCTCCTCACCTCAGTCCGAGCACACATGAGGTCATGTTTCAGCCATGACATCTCAATTTCTTTTAGTTGAAGAGGAGTCAAATCCTCCTCCCCAAAACCAGGGGGACGAGATAGCAAAAAAGTAGGCTCCTCTTCCATAAGGGCTTTCTTTTTGGAGGCAGACCTAGTGATGAGAGCCATCTCAAACAAAAGCAAGTTAGAAGAAACAAATTATAAAACAAGAGAGAGAGGAAGAATTGGTAATGAGATACAGGCAATATGGAGCATTTATAGAGAATCAAAAGGCACAAAGTACGAAGCGTTACAATGGTTCACAAGACAGGCACGAGATACGAAAAGATACAACTGATTCATCAAATACAAAAAAGAAAACACAAATTGCAAAAGGGGAAATACATAAGAAAACCAGCCCAATCTAAGGATCAATGGGTGGAAAAACCGAACTGCCAGACCGAGAGAAAGCAAAACGAGCAGAACAATTCAACCGAGCTTGGTAGGAATCATTCATGGCGACCAAATTGTCATTCTCCGAGGAGAGCTCGTTGTTCTCCGTGGTAAGAACCCTGACGCGTTCCACGAGCCGAGCATTCCTTACCATTATGCTAACTAGGCCTTGAGGAGAGTTATCAAACTCATCTTGGGCATGGTCCCAAATCTCCTCGGCATCATACCAGGAGTTGGCCAGATGATTTCTCTGTAACAACAAGTGATCGAGCTGGCGACTCAGTGCCGAAATCTCGGTCCACTTCACCGTCTCTTCGGAATGAGAGCCGAACAAACTCAAGGCCAAAACGCCATACTCTTTCTCAAGCCTTGCCATCCGACGGCGGACCGGAGATACCTCAGTGTCCAAGCCATTCATATGAGCATGATATCTCACCACAGGTCCAGACATTCTGGGAAATTGCTATAGTACGGAAGAAAATAAGGGGCTGAGGGAGAAATAAGCAATAAAAAGAAAATGAGAGATGATAAACTACTAAAGAAAAGAGAAGTACTTATAGAACAAAGATAGTATGATATTTCCTGACATGCTTGGGAGCATGCATATTTCCTGACCTACTAGGGAGCATGCACCTATGTTCGACAGTGATGGGGACATCTACTGACATCTGATACTACAGTACAGAAAGAAATAAAGACGAGATATTCAAAGATTTAGATTCCAGACGAACAACAAACCACAGGTGCAATATAAAAAGAAGTGTAAAAATAAAGGAGCAAAAATACTTCTCATTAATAAAGATGGAATACATCATTGTTCATTACATCAAAAGACAATCTATTACATTGAGGTCTATTACATCCGAGGATTACATCAAAAGACAATCTATTACATTGAGGTCTATTACATCCGAGGATTACATCAAAAGAAAATCTATTACAATGTGGTTTAGTTGTGGAGCCAAATGAGTAGACAACGTGGCCAAAGAAGAACGACAACATCAGCAAATCAGGCGAACAACAGGAAACGAAGGAAAGAAGCATAAAAAGAAAACAAAAAGGGAAGAAAGAAGCGAAGAGGAGGAACATAAAGAAGAGATGATAAGAAAGAAGATTCAAAAAGAAAAATAACAAAAACTCTAGATGTAACACAAAACCCTTAGGATCACAGGGTTGATTGTTACATCATAGTGGTGCAAAAAAGAAGAAAAAGAAAAAGAGTGATGGGAGAGAAGATGAAGAAAAAGAAAGAGGAGGCGCAGAAGAAAAAGAAAAACAGATAAGAAGAAGAGGAAGAAATGAGGGAAACTGAGAAATAAAAAGAAGAAAAAGAAAGAGATGGGAAAAGATGGGGAAAAGAAGAAGAGAAAAATAAAAAAGAAGGGGGAAGGTTAGGGGGAAGTCGATCGGTATCGATGAGAGGGCCCGGCAGAGACAACCCTGTCCCTCAGTGTCGGGTTCCCCCTTAGCATCTCATTCTCTTCGACTAGAGCCCGACGAGCACGTCGGCAATAAGCCAGTTCGGATCATAGCCAAGTTAATTCCCGAACCATCTCGGTATGGTGATAACGCATCACCTTCAATTCCTCCTCGGTATCCTTCAACAGCCTTTGTACATGGCCATAGGAGGCTTCAAAAGCCTCCACTTGCAAAGCTAATGCTGATCGGGAGAAAGGACCAGACATCTTATGAAAATTATAAGATGAGGATCTGTATATGGGGGAAAATAATATGATGAGGGTTGTGGATATAACCATGCTGTAAGCAGGTATTTATAGATCAATTAGATAAGGGCTCGTATTGAGAGTCGCAACCGTTCGCCAATGGGTAGTAAGAAGCGACGGCAATTAAAAGATGTGCCTGTTCAAGAAAAAACGTTTGGATTCCCAAAGGGCTCTTAAAAAGCGTGAGTAATTAAAAGCCACTCTTGTTCAAGAAACGCTTGGATTCTTACCAATATTTAAAGGGGGTAAGTAATAATGGCAGCGAAACACGCGTCATTTTGGGGAAAGGCATCAGTTCAAATAAATATCTAAGGTCTTTTGCACAGAGCTCAAGAAAACTCTGGTGAATAAGATTTTTATGCACAAGGCTCAAGAAATCCCATTGGTCCCAAGATATAAAGAGTAAGAAGGTTCAATGGATAGGGTCAAACGCAATGCCTAAGAAAAAGCATTAATGAGGCCACAAGCGTGCGCAGTCAAAATAAATTGCACTGGGAAAGTAATTCAGATATAAATAAGAAAAAGAAGTCTTTATTGATTGATTGATACTTCGTTACGGAAGAAACAATAAAAGGAAATACAATAAAAACAATAAAATCATTTCGTAGAAGGACCCGCTTCGTCATTCGGCTTCTTCTTCGACCGAGCATACACTTCCTCAAGGGCTAATTTGTAAGCCCTCTTGGAAGCAATTTGCCTGTCTCTGGAGGCCTCGAGCTCTTTGATCCGAGCACGAGCGCGAATACTGTCGAGCAAAGACCTCTGGTGTTCCTTCTCCAATGCGTCCAATCGCTCGTCTAGTTCGACGGCCCAACGAACTTCCACCGACAGCCGGGCAACCCCCTTCTCGAGATGACGCACCTTCTTAACTTCCTCTTCAAGATGAGCAACATATTCAGGAAGGTTGTCACCATTAGTTTCATGAGGAGAAGCCATTTGTTCGTTAATAAAGAATGAATTGCACAAAGAATACAGGGACAGTCCCCTTTTATAGGAAGAAACAAGGAGTAGATCAAAGGTCATCTCGAAGAAATACAACCTCTTGAACTTCCCAAGTGCATTTACGGCAAATTAACCACAGTTCCAAATCCAATTAAAGTCATCCAAAAAGATATCAAGAAGATAAACAGACAAGAACAAGGATAGGGAAATATTTTATTAATTTCAAAAACTTCGATTACAACTGAGGAGAAGACTCCCCATTCAAAAGAAATTACAACAGAAATCACAAAAGACTAATTATTTCGAGGAAGAGCCTTCTTCATCTTCATCCGAACTCGGTTTAGACCGAGCATGCAACTCCTTGAAGGCAAGCTTATAGGCCCTTTTTGCTGCCTTTTGCTTAGCCAGATTAGCCTCAAGCCTCTTTATATGCTCGTAAGCCCAATCCCGATCGGCCATCGTCACATGATGATCAGAATCCATGTCAGACAACCTCTTCTTGTAGTTTGAAACCTTGACCACGAGTTTCTTATTCGCGGTACGAGATTTCTTGATCTCCATTTCTAAATAAGAAATATAATTAAAGGAGCTCTCACCAGTAGAACCAGAGGAAGCCATTACGTCACGAGCAAAGTAGTAGTAAAATGCCTAATTATGGAGGGGGCACACCCTTTTATAGGAGTTTTCCTCGAAAAAAGATATTAGGATAGAAAACATTAAATGGGCCCCCCGAGGAACCGTCATAAATCTATTACGATTTTCAACGAAGCTTTGGGAACGACGAGACCGAAGTAATATCCTCGGCAGACCAAGCATGACTCCCTCGACATGGAAACCACGCCGAGTAAGTCAGGGAGCACTTGATAGAACATAAAAATTAGACCCGAATATTCTATTCGGGTAATAATCAACCCACTTTATAAATGGGTTTTCAATGCTTAAATGGGTCATATCATGCTTTTTATAGGAAAATAAGGTATTACTATCAAAAGCCCAAGCCCACTCAACTGGGGACTCATGTCTGAAAAACCCCCTGAGATGGAGACATTTGTCAACATCTTAGAAAGCATAGTTGCCTATAAATAGCCAACTACCCCTCCTAGAAAAGGACCAGAAAATCTATCCAAAAAATATAGAGAGAAGTTGAGAAAAGAGAGAAACTAGTCAAAGCATATCACGTCAAGAAATAAACCGAGCAGAGATAAAGCCGAGCACCGAATAAAAGGGGAGAAAGACCAAGAAGAGAGATTAAATAGTCAATTCGAGCACAATTGTAATACAGAGATACTAATCCGAGCAAGTGTAATAGTCCGAATAAGGATAATAATCCGAGCAATAATAAAGATCAGAAAGTGTCCATTATTTACAGTTGATTTACTATTATATTATTGTTGAAAAGCCTAACGCGACCGACCAAAGTTATGGCTTTATCAATATGATAGAACTCGTTAGCAACTATCAAAACAGCAATACAATGGTAATCAAATTAATTTGAAACACAAATAAGTTGAGCATTTTAATCATTATAGATTCACAAAGAAATACAAGATAAATTCACATATAATTTTCAACCGAAATTTTGAAATTTGAATTATATAGTCACATCTAATAATTATAGATTAATCAAAAGAATTTCACATTCAAAGAAAAACATAAAACATTTATTTTTCCCTTATGGAGATTTTTTTGGAATATTATCAATTAGTATATAATTTGCAGAACTTATAATGATTTTTTTTTTTAAATATTTTATCAATTTATTATTTTTTATAGGATTTGTTATTTATTTTAACTTTTCTTCTTTTTCTATTAATTTTTAAAATGTGTGGATCTTTTCTTAATATACCCACAATAATAATAGATCAATGTGTATCTAACACTTCACTTATGGGTTCACATTTGGTCAATGTAAGGTCATGTTTTTGTCATATTATCGTTTTTATATATGTATTCGTAAAAAAAATCGATTTTTTTACTTGAATCAACGCTTTATTTTATTTCTAAAGTGTTTGTTCAAAAAATCTGTCAAATTTGATTTTTTTGGGTATTTATTAATATTACTACCTTATAAATTGTCAAAACAAATAATAAATACCCAAAGAAATATAAAAGTCGAATTATACAGATTTTTTTGAATAAACACTTTATAAATAAAATAAAACCTTGATTCAATAAAAAAAATCAATTTTTTTTATGAAAAAATTATAAGATATCAAAACATACGAGACCAATCAAAAATACATTTAGTGTACTGTACTAGCTATTATAAGATATCAAAACATACGAGACCAATCAAAAATACATTTAGTGTACTGTACTAGCTATTGTTAACGATTTAGGTACCAGATTACCAAAGTGAATATATATATTATATTAATGTATGTATAAAAATATATATATAATATAATGCATGTATACATATTATTGCAAATAATGCAAATTCTAGATGATGTTTGTGTATAAAAAGAAATTATAAATATTAACAAATATATTCTATATACAAAAAATGAATAATTTTTTGAAAAAAATAATAATTTTCTTGCCATTTTTTTACGAAAGTATTCAAATAGTTATGTGAACTCAAATAATTTTTGCTCGAATGTGTAAATCTAAAAGTTACTTTATTTTCATTTTAGAAAAAGTGTAATTTTTTTTAATAATTTTAGAAAACAAAACCAAAGAAAATCTATTAAAATAATATATGTTTTTATTTATTTATTTATTTTTAAAATGGGGCAATTAACAAAAACATACCCTATCTCTATTATATTAATAAAAACATACCCTCAAAAGTTAAATTATCAAAAATATAACTATATCTACTTGTTATTTTTCTAATTCTAATCAGACCATAATCTAACCTCTTTACAATCTAACCCCCCTCTCTCTAATCGCATCTCTCTCTCTCTAATCGCACATCTCTCTCTAACACACGACAATCGCACATATTTCTAACACATGTTAATCACTCATTTCTCTATCTAAAAATGACTAAATACTCACAAAATATTCATATGTTAATTAAAAAACGTCATACCCTAATTTTAAAATGTCATAACCTAAATGTTTTGAATCACAATCAAATATCTAAAAAATAGTTCATACCCTAATTTCAAAATTTCATAACCTAATTTCAAAACTCATACCCTAATTTTAAAGTTTTATACCCTAATTTCAAAATTTTATACCCTAATTTCAAAACTTCATACCCTAATTTCAAAACTTCGTACCCTAATTTTAAAATTTCATACCCTACATATGGATTTCTCTCAATACTGTACATATGGATTCTCCTCCTTCAACTTGAAACTCACAAGGTTTGTACATATGGATTCTTCTCCTTCAACTTGAAACTCACAAGCTTTATAATAGTATAAAAACTCAATAAATAGAAAACAATCTCACCAATTTCATATATTACGGGGTATCAATCAGTGTAATATTTGTGTATTACGTATGTATATATTTGTATTTATATGTATATGTATGTTTATATAATGTAGATGATATTCGGTAGTTAGTGACCGGTTTTTGTGGTGGATGTGCGGAGAGAGATATAGTGAGATATGAAAGAAAGATAGTGAGAAGAATAGAGGAGACAGAGATACAGAGAAGAATTGATGAGAGAGAATAACGGAGCAGAGAGAAAAAAGAAGAATAGAATAACCGACATGGGTTGGTTTGGTAGATTTTTGATAATGAAAATATTTTGGTTACTTTTTGTTTGTTAATTTAATTTAAAAATAAGCATGTTTTCCATGTATACGTATGTTTGGAAAAAAGAAAAACAGTTCACTCTCTCTCTCTCTTTTTTAAGTCAAAACCCAATAATCATGAATCACCACAGAATGAAAAACCAAAACCAGCACCACCACAACCTAATACTAATCTTCTTATGCACTATTAGTGTAATTTGGGGGGTTAAATCAGAAGAAGAAATAAATCCATCAATTCACCGTTTTCAACAATTTCTTCAAATAAAAACAGCTCATCCAAACCCAGACTATATCTCTTCACTCACTTTTTTACAAACACAAGCACATTCCTTATCATTAATCACACAAACACTAACACTAACACCTAATAAACCTGTTTTCATCGTAACTTGGCCCGGATTATCATCTTCTCTTCGCTCTATTCTTCTCAACTCTCACCTCGATTCCGTCCCTGCTGAACCCCATAAGTGGCTACACCCTCCCTTCGACGCCTTTATTAACCCTCAAGGTCACTTTTGTTTTTTTACTCTTAAAACTTTTCATTTGGTTTTTTATGTTTTCTTTTATAATGGTACTATTAGTGATATTTGATTGAATGTGTAAGGACTAACCCTGATAATAACACCTTGTTTATAAACAGCCTTGTTCCTGGTATTTTTTTTTTACTTAATAATTCAAACAAACTAAAAAAAAAAAAAACAGCTTTTTAAGTTATCTGTTTACACTTTGATATATTTGTCGTATAGATTATAAGTTATTTTTTTTAAGCTTAAAAACAGCTTTTAAGCTCTTTTTTATTGGGCCGAGTGATTGAAACTTAACAAAGTTTCGGTCCAGGACCTCTATTTAAAAATTCTTTGTAAAATGTGACGTATGGCTAATATTCTCTTTATAAACTCAGCTAGACAGTTTACTATGTATACGGTAATAACAGAATTACAGTTATTAACCCTCCCTTCTCCGCCTTTATTAACCCTCAAGGTCACTGAGTTTTCGTTTAAGTTCGTTTTGTTTTATTCTCTATTCGAAATAATATTGAGTAGAAGTGTTTTTAGTTAACTATTTATTTTCCTTGTGTTTTATTGGTTGAGACCACCAGATTTTGGTCCACCGATTATTTACTCCTTAGCTTTCAATTTTTCTTTCACCTTCATTTAGGTTAGGGTCGGTCAGTTTGACAACAGATTATTTGGTTAAATATCAGATTTAAAAAATCCGTTCTAAAAATTTAACCAAAGGCCATATATATATATATTTTTTTTTAATTTTTCAATTTTTGTAAAGCTTTTTTAGTAGGATTTGTATGTTTTGTATTATAATGGTACTATTAGTGAAATGAGATAGAAAGTGTATAAAAACAGCACACCCAAACCCACCTTTTTATAAACCCAAGCACAGTCCCTCTCATTAACATCAAATAAACCTGTTTTCATCGTAACATGGTCCTGATCATCATCATCGTCGCTTCAGTCTGTTTTTCTCAACTCTCACAAAATGGTTATGAGATAAAGCTGGTTAATGTTGTTACAAAATGATGTTCTTCCGAATTTGCCGCTATTAGTATGGTTTGTATGTATTTATCTGTGTATATAGTATATACTATTATACTCAATTACTAACTAAACAACTATGCTTATTTGAAAAATGTCTTGTTTAATTATTTGAAATAATTTTAATATATTTTAAAAAAATAATAACAGTGCTTAAAATGTGAGACTATCACCTGCCAAAAAAAAATGTGAGACTATAAGTGTAAATTTGACAAAATAGAGGGGACAATTATTTTGGGACGTTACAAAATGGAAACCAGATGCCAAGCATAAGTTTAGTTAGCTTTTTTTGGCCAAGAAAAATAAGCTTAGCTTGCTGTTTTTCTTGAAAGTTCATTTTGGTTTATTCTGTACTCCCTCCGTCACGTAGAAATAGTCTAGTTGGCATGGTCTAGAAAAGTTGGTTAATGTAGTGACAAAATGACGTTGTTCCAAAATGGCCTCTATTAGTATACACAAATTGTTTGGCCCAATTACCAAGGTCACATCTTTGCTATTTTTTTAATTCATTTTGTTTTATTCTGTACCCTCCCATAAAATAGGCGAGTTAAAAGTTGGTTAACGTAGTTACAAAATGATTTTTGTTTAAAATTGCCCCTAATTTAATTCTTAGGTAGTCGTGAAGTTGGTTCAAGGACTAGTAAAAACGTTAAATGTGACATAGATAGACCATATACCGTGTTTAAATGTTTGCTGATTTCCAAATTACTTAATAAATTGTAGGAAAAATAATGATTAAAAAGGAAGCTGAACTATTATTTTGGGACGCAGTCAAAACACTAACTACACTATTATTATGAGACGGAGGGTTTGATATTTTTTTTCGTTTTTATTGATTTTTTTGGTATTTTCAATTTTATTATGTAAATTGAATCTTGTTGATGTAATTTGTGTATTAGGCCACATCTTTGCACGTGGTGCCCAGGACGATAAGTCCATCTCCATACAGTACTTGGAAGCCGTTAGGGTCTTGAAAGAGCAAGGTTTCGTCCCCCTTCGCACTCTGCATATTTGTTATGTTCCTGACGAAGAGATTGGTGGCTTTGATGGCATGGCCAAGTTTGTCAAACACAAGGTTCCTTCTTTTTATTTATTCAACTCTTTAGTTTATGCCAATTATTTTCCCCAAATGCGTCCTTCGTTTGTGATACACAAGGTTTTTGTTCAACTAATTAGTTTATATTATTAGTACATACGAATTGTTTGGCCCACCTGTGGATGGATTAGAGGTAGGCTGCGCTCCAGCACTCATGTTATTAGAAAACTAAATTTTTACCATGTATGTTAAGATAGGTACAGATTTAAATTTAACATTAGCACTCCCCATAATAATATTAATACAAAAAAGATTCAAACCAATTTGAGTGTTGCTGTAGGCGGAAATTTTAGACCGGCCACTACTATTTACCCAACTAAGGTTTTATCCCCGTTAGGACCATACATGTGTGTCATGTCCCTGATGATGATGAGAATGTCAGGTTTGCTGGGATGGCCAAGTTATTTAGCCATATTTGGGGAAGGAACTGGGTGGAGGCATTCAGGGGCACATCCCCTCCCATTTTAATTAAATTTAGCATTTTTTTTTTCTTGTATGTATTTTAATATATCTCTGAAGATTAGTGTTTTGGCCCCTCCCACTATGAGAAAAGATTCATATATAACATCAACCCCTCCTGTTTTGAGTTTCTTGATTCCATTGATAACCAATTTCTTACCATTTTTTTTGAGTTTAAAAACTATAGAATCTTGCATGTTAGCACCTTACATGGTAATAAAACGGGAAGTCCCTGTTTGGTACCCGAAAACGCCTGGGAAAAACGAAAAAAAGAAAATAAATGAAAAGAATGGAAGTGGTTTCTCGTGTTAGGCATTTATAGGGATACATCAAGAAAATAAAACATTTCTTGAGAAATAGTTTTTTCGTGTTTGACACTCAGCACGAGAAAATAAAAATCGATATGCCAAGAAAAAGGAATTTTCAAAAAGTGAAATTTTAATGAATTTTTTTTTGAGAAAAGTGACTTTTTGTAAAGGTAGACTTGTCTGATTTTTTTTACTAAATTTCTTAAAAACACTTATTTTTCAAGAAAGCGACTTGTTTTTGAAAGAAGTCACTTATTTTATAAAAAAAGATGCTAAAGGCAAAAAATTACTTATACTCCCGAAGAAGTGAATTAATTTCATTCAGAAATGATGTTTTTCAAAAAAAGAAGTTGTTAAAAGAAGGATTTCTTTTTAAAGAATGACTTATTAAAGTGACTTATTTTTAGTTTCCATACAAGTGACATATATGATATATCTAAATATGTCCGTTTTCTTAGAGTAAGTCACGTATTTTTTAAAATTAGCGACTTTTGATTTTTATCAAGAAAACAATTGGTAGCATTTTGCACTGTAAGTTTGTTTTTAGTTTCCCATTAATTTTTATTTTCAATTTCCCGCGCCTTCAATTCACGAGAAATTGTTTCCAAGCAATCAATTTCCTTTTCCCACACATTTTCCAGTTCCGAACACACCTTAAAAGTCTGTAGTATTATTTAATGTTTTTTTTACAGCTGTGAATAACTTCAAATACTAATTAAGGTACTGTTTATTTCATTACAAGGTGTTCAAAGAATTGAATGTCGGGTTTATGCTGGATGAAGGGCAGGCGTCAACGGGGGACAAATATCGGGTTTTTTACGCAGATCGTTCGCCTTGGAATTTGGTGATTCGGGCAGCAGGGATGCCTGGGCACGGGTCGAGGATGTACGATGGATCGGCCATGGAAAATCTGATGAGGAGTGTTGAGGTGATGAGTCGGTTTAGGGAGGAACAGTTTGAGTTGGTTAAGGCCGGCTTAGCAGCGAATTCGGAGGTTATTTCTGTTAATCCAGTTTATCTTAAGGCCGGGACTCCGTCACCCACCGTGAGTTTACTTTATTTTGTTATTAATTTAAAATAGGAAGCGTATTGTTTTGACTAGTTTAGTAGCTGCTCGGATGACAAGGTATAGTACATGAATTAATAACTCGTTTTGTGTGGCGCTTTGGGTAATGCATATAACCCCCCTCCCATCATAGATCATTTGTAAATAGCTACCAAATGCTCTAACTTGTGGCACGTGTTAAATTATTCCTCAACTCTTATTGAAATTACATGCTGTCAATAAATGATGACTATTTCAAGACCTTTACGGAATGGTGATTTTTTTGCAAATTAGCTATCTAAGTAGTCAGCACGATAGGGGCTAACAAGGCAAAGTAGATATATGTCAACCTTACCATCACTGCAACAACATGAACATTTAGCCACTTCTCAGTGCATATTTGTCGGGCGGTCATATCTCAACAGTGATAAAGTGACTCCCCTGAACCACTGAATAGTGGGTACTTGTAAGGAGAATTGGATATGTTCACTCACTATAGTTGGGGTGCACTTGTTAATGAGTGTGCTGCAATGTAAAGAGTCGAACACTTGCAATTTTACCGAAGACCAGTGTACACATTCCAATCTCCTTAATCAGGTATACAGGGCTACTTGTCAACGATACCTTTGCTAAATATATACATAATGGGGTTTTAGTTTGTCCGATATGTGGCACGCCAGATAATTTAAACGAGATGTGTTATTCTGACTAGTGAAGAAGATACCACAGCATTATAATAGCGTTACGTTTCTTTTTAGGTAATAATTTTATGAGTTTGGAATTATTAACAGGGGTTTGTGATGAATATGCAACCATCTGAGGCTGAAGCTGGGTTCGATGTGAGATTGCCTCCAACAGCTGATCCTTACCTTTTGAAGGAAAGGATTGCAGCCGAATGGGCACCAGCTACCAGAAATATGACTTTTGAGGTAGAAGTAATAAATATTATGATTATTGTTTTTTCCCTTTGAGTAAGTTATTTTGAGTTTAATCATTCAGTAGTTGATAACTGTTCTTGTGCTTTGCATTGCTAATTTAATTCTATTGTGGCATACCTGGTGGCTGTTATAGTTGACATGGCTGCTAGGGTACTTCCGAATAGGTATCGAGCTCCTTTATATTTTGATCTTCTGTTGCTATCTTTGAACTTGGTTTTTATTTAGTGAGGGGTCATTATGTCACCAACTTTTGTGAGATCAAGTCAAATATTTAAGTTGCAAAAATTGTTACATAGTTGAACTGGTACAAAATTGACTTCTAGGTAACTTCTAGAGGAAATGCTACTGTCTGTCAGTATCATTTTCTTGAAATTTAATTTTCCCAGAAAACTTGGACTTAAACCAGAATTACTAGTAAAGCCTTGTTTTAACCTCATGTAGAAAACGAAAGGCTGGCACAACACAATCACCTTATGTTAGACATTCTTTAATAGCTTAAAAGGGATAGGGGGTGTCCAATGTTACAGGATGAATAGCAATTTGCAGTACAATGGCCAATAGGCTTAGTTGGAGCTTGGGTTGTGGTTGGATGAATTTTCTGTATTTTTAATAACTTTTGTATGAATTTACATTTACATAGATGAATGGTGGTAAAGTTATAACAATGAGTCAATGATGAGTGTGTAGATTCGAGAAGCATTATATCTGGAAAATTCAAGATGCCACTCTTGATAGACTGCGAGTATAGATCTAATAACGAAAAAGACAAAGAATTTAGGGACACTTTAGAGTTTCACTGTATAACATGAGGTTAATCTGCAAATGTTATGATTCTCTTTTAAGTCCAGTATCTTTTCAAACTCTAGTAGAGGATGATTTGGATCTTTGTAAGTGAGAATGAATGGTTTACTTTTACCGACATGGCTTCTTTGTTTGTGTGATGTGATTTAGTTTCTTATTCTAGGGATGGCAAACGGGTCGGACTCGACCCCACCGGGAATGTTTTTGCCCGAAGCCGACCCGACCTGTTTTTTTTTCTTTCAAAAACACATTATTCTTTTTTAAGAATCTCATCATTACATAGTTTCAGACTGATCGCGACATGTAAACTTATTTTTTGCTTTTTGTAAGCGACAATAAAATAATATGGACATGTAAAAATTTCAATTCATATACTACTAATCAAGAGAGTTTTTAGCGTTTTTATAAAATAAACTGACTTGTTCGAGCTTAACACACAAACATGAATTTACAAATTATACAAAAACGTCTTTTAATAAAATAACAAGATACAACTTGAACCAAAAAAAGGGGTCAATGGAATGCTATGAAGAAACACGAAAACCAAATGACCATGAAATCAACTAATATCTCAAACTGAGTTTGCTAAACATTGATAAACTTCTTCAACACACAACAAACGAATGGTCTAATAAGAAAAAGAGCGAACATATAATCTGAAACTACTTGTTCACAACCACATTAATATTAATAACAGATCGCACTAATAAAACATATTAATAAACAAAACGATTCCTCAAGTGCAGATAGAGTTTAAGCACGCCAATAAAATCATTTCTTGAGTTCAATAAAAACTTTGAGCTTTAGTTGCCTGCTTATTGCTCCAAAATTTACATCCAACAAGCTCTTAAATCAAATACAAGTCAAAACCCATTAATGATTTAAAATATATAAGTGAATACATTCTGTTGTAGGATATTATTGGCCATCTTGGGCCTTACTCTATTGGGCCTATCTTGGGCTTTCCTAGCATACGTAACCCTACCCTCTATTATATACCCTCTATTATATAAAGAGGGTTAGGAGTCTCTTGATGTATGTTCTGTACACTCATATTAATGAATAAACACTTCGTGTTGTTGTCTCTCTCTATATTTTCTCCCTATATCTATATACATATATATGTGAGCTAATATGTCACACAACACGTTATCGGCACTTTGCTCGCGAAGAATAGGATATACGGTCGCAGATATTGGAGATTTTGGGTAAACACACAGATATTGGGTATTTATAAAACATGTTTATCCGGGTTTTATTGGGTTCGTTTCGACCTTCTACAAAATATCCGGAGCACGGTACATAATTTATTTATTAATATGGTGAATAATTTGGTCTACGCTGCATGTTTGGTAAAATATATATAGAATTGCATGTGATAAATACTCGACTTCTAGTGTAAGTATGTGTACTTATCATGTATTGCCCATGTAGAATAACTATATTCCCCTTATAATAGTTCTGGTAATGATATGTGACTTATTAAATCACAAGTGACATGCAGGTTCATGCGAACATAGTAATAGATTGCAGTGTACATGTATTAATTATCATCAACCAGGATTACATGTTACGGATAAATTGCATATTACTATTACAATGTATTTTGAGTTAAAATTGGTAGTAATAAAAACCTGTAAGACCATAACTGTTACGATCAGAAACAGTAGGACCAGTTTGTAAATCGCTGAAAATTATGGATTGTGCTGTTAATTTATAAAGGAACAAACTGAAACTTGTCTGAAATTATGGACTGAATCTGTAATAATGTTGTAAATAGATATATAGTTTACTGAAATTACACGGATAGTCCATGTAGTATATTACATGTATAAAAACAGTATATATGTGTTATAAAAGTCAATATTCGGTCCATAAATATTCACACACATGCATATATATATTTATTAAAAAGGCAAGTGAATAAAAATTGCATGTTAATTGAATAAATTGATATGTTTCCATGTAAATTTAACTACGTTGCATGTTAAAAATTACCATATATAGAATTAATTGGTAATTAAAAATATATTGCTTGCTTGAATGTTAAAACTATGTATAGAATTACTTATATGGCAATAAACCGTAGATAATTGATTGATATCTTGTTAGCATAATCAACATATCTTTTGATATTACCATAGATATAAATATCACATATGACAGTTAATTGTTTGATTTGATCTAATTGATTTGATTTGATTTGGTATGATATAATTTGTGTGATTTGTGTGATATATATCCGGAACAAGAACAATTGTATTATTGCGCCCATCCTTCGTTTGGACTCAGGGTCAGCCCCTGCTTATTGCACTCTTATTATTTATACAGTCGGAGTAGCTTATACTGTTATTTGCAAAAAACTACAATTTTGCATTGCAAAAAATATAGCTGAAGAAGTTAATTATGTTCTAGTCAAAGAAATAGTTTTCCGTACCTGTGCTTATAATATTACGTTCACAAGTTACATATTGAACACATTAGTTATGTTTAATATATCAGATAACCGAGAAAGGACCGCTAAGAGACTATTTGGGCCGCCCCTTAATGACGGCCACTAACGATTCAAACCCTTGGTGGTCCGTTTTCAAGAAAGCCGTTGAAGAAGCAGGTGGAGAACTTTCGATGCCTGAAATATTATCTTCGACAACAGATGCTCGGTATATAAGACAAATGGGAATTCCTACGCTTGGCTTCTCTCCAATGAAAAATACTCCTATTTTACTCCATGATCATAATGAGGTTTGACAACTAAAACTTTCTTTTTAGGGTTGATAATATTTTGCATTTGATTTTTGTCGTAATGGTCAAGTTACATTTAGTTATGTTTTTGGAAGTTGTTTTCTAACTCTGAGTCAGAATCACTATTAAGAAATGTGTTTTGCTGATTTGGCTCCCAATACACATAATACAGTGAAATCAACCCTCTGAAATAGATTCACTACAAGAAATGCGTCTTTTGAAATCTGTTATGAGTTTGAACGTGTTTGGTTCCTTGTGTCGGAAGAGAAAACGTGAATAATTTTGGTTTTAGTGACTCAAACCTGATCTAAGAAGTCGAACTATGTCAAATTTTACATCATGTCTTCTTCTTCTATTTTTCTTGTCCATACAAAATCAAAATTACACGTAAACCATGGATTTTTAACTTTTTTAAATATTTCGTCTTGAAACCAATGATATATCAATATGACTAAAAGTCTAAAACCCAGAAACTAAGAACTTAACTAAGTAAATAACGCACCCTCTTTTAGGAAAGGTACTGAAGTTTTTCTTTCCTTGTTTTAGTAAGTAGGCTTTTGCTTTAATAGTGAAGTGAACAGCAAAAAAAAGAGAGAAGAAAACTGCAAGAAAGATTCTGGAAGCTTACTTAGCTATCCTTTCTTGTATTGAATGGTGATTTGATTTTTTTGGCATTTGTCGCAGTTTTTGAAGGATACCGTTTTTTTGGAAGGAATCGAAATATATGCTTCAATAATCAAATCTTTGAGTTCATTTGAAGGTGTATCCCTTGTATAACTTGCCACACAGCAAAAATATTGAATAAAGGTCAAAGATTGATCGGCATCGCAGACAACTTTCCTGTAAGATTAGTGATACTGTATATCTTTTCCCTTGTCTGCTATGTGTGGCTGTTTCTTAACCTGCAACTCTTAAGGTTATCGAGTCTTTGTACAGATTCTTCTGCAGAAGTATACTGTGGTATTATTGAGTCTTTTCTGTTATGCAGTACACTTATTGACTTGAGCTCATGTGCTTTATATTGTGTGTATATATTAGATGGCTCAGTATATTGTTCTCTATTGTGTTATTATCTTTATAATACACAACAAAGTTGTTAGAAATTAGAATAGAAAAATTATAGTAAAACACAATCGTGGTCAGCACTTTCAAATCAGTTTGATCAATCTTCATTGCGAGGTGTTTCCGCATATTCTTCTCCCTGTTAGTCTTGACAATGCTGACAAAGGCGTTAATTTTGACCGACTCTGCATAACTTATAGGCGTATTTCTTCAGATTATTTTATGGACTTGGGGTTAACATTATAGAGTAGAATCCAAAACCATAAGCACCATTTTGTTAAGTTCAGATCGAATATGCCTAAAATAAGATATTGTTAGTCTATTTCTATATTAAGATCAAGCTTTTAGTAGCTTTACCATGTTTATTTATAAGAAAGCCTACATGATAAGCAAACACAGTTCTTTTGTTTTCAATTTTCTAATCGTTTTAGGTGCAAAGCAACTGTCTAGCTGAACTCTTGGTGCACTTGGTTCTCACTATTCTTCTTATTTTACATCTATACTCATAAAAGAAAACATTTTTTTTTTAATTCATAAAATCAAAGGAATCATCATCTACCCAAATAGACAGCAACTAGATGACTGGACGAGTTCTTCGACCAGCCATCAATCCCTCTAATAAAATCCCCAAGCCAATAAGTAGCTATTTACAAAGTCCATAACTCAAATACATACATATTTTAAGCTAATAAAACGTTAGTCGTAAAGAAGAACATTAAATTGAAATATTGACCCAAGAGGGTTTAAGGAAGTTCAAGGTTAACAAATCAAACTCCAAAAGGTCAATTAATTGTTCCTACAGAATACCAAAAGCAAACACAACTTGGTCATGATGATCAAAAGACTAAAGCTATATTACATACCCACTGACTTAAGGCCGAAAAGGAACTAATATATAAAAGAAAAAAGCCCACAATATCTATTGGGCAGCGATTGTTTGAGTTCGTCCCATTTTTAGGCACAAATAGACACAAGAGCTTTTGCTTGAGCTTCTGTTTGGCGAGCCAGGTGAACATCCAAATCTTGCTGATCAATAGCAGACATGTCATATTTGCATTGGTTAGTATCAATGTTTTAAATATCCTTATCGTTACCGTAGCGTTTTTTCGAGAGAAACGTTAAAAGCGCAAATAGCGTTGCTGCATAGCGCTTTGCGGTGTATTTTTTATTTTTTTTTGCCTAAATACATGTAAATATAGCATTAAATTCAGAACATCTAATAAAAACTAACTAAATATATATAAAAAGTTGTAACTAATAATCACAAAATGATTGTAATTGAGATTTCTGAGCATTTACTTTGTTTGCAAGAGTTTTGGGGTTTGATTCTCTTTAGCTTCCAATAATTTCATTAAAATTTTGACAAAAAAATAAAATAAAATTTGGATTGCACCCGCTATAGCGTAAATAGTGTTCCTATAGCGCGAATTTAGCGTTTTTTTATCCAAATAGCGGTTTATCACAGTGTTTTTCGGCCGAAAAACACTTTCGTGAACTATAGCGCAATATAGCGCGCTTTTTAAAACAATGGTTAATACCCCTCATTATTGACCTTTTAAGGTCATCCTCTTGAGTTTCAATAGCCTTCAACCTGGCCAACATGTTTTGTTTTTCTGTTGCAATCTCTCGAAGGGACATGGGTTTAGAGTGGTAAAGGGACCTAAAGTGATCCAGTTTCTCTTCTTGATAGTTGAAGGATTGTAAAACAAGTTGAGCTTGAGAAAGATTGGACTGAGCCTCTTTAAATTTTGCAAAGTGTTTCCTCATATCTTCAGAGAGGAAAGATAAGAAAGTTTTGTGCTCAATAGACAAATCCTAGATGTTCTTTCAATAAATCACACTAGTTTTTGAGAAAGACTTAAATCAGACGAGGAAATCCCAAGGGAATAGACAAGAGTTTGCGAATGGCCTTGGATAAGTCGATACACGAGTCAGGAACAACACCAAAAATGTCAGGAAATGAAGGGGCAACTGCATGAGAAGCGTCAAACTGTTTCAAATCCTCAGAAAACTTGCTAAGATCTTGAAAGCTAAATACATGTTGAGAAGGCGTAGTAGAAGCAAGGTTAAAGGTTGTATATGCTACTAGTGACTGAGAGTTATCCTACAAACGACAAAGACAAAATTGATTCAGGAAACAGAAAATTAACATGAGTAAACCCAAACATAGGGAGAAAAGTATTTACCGGAGGAGGACCTTCGAGACAAATAATGGAAGAAGGAGCTGGACCAGACTCAGACATAACATTGTGAGGATAAGGGGTTAAATCCTCAAAAGCATGAGTGGGGCTACACCTTTTAGTGGGAGCTTCAATGGTTGGGTCAACAACTACTTCATTAGGAATAGGCTCGACAGAAGACGAACGTGGTTCTACTTTTGTTTCTCCAGTCTTAGATTCAACCTACAAGCAAGCAAGGACTAATCCCATCGAAAAAAAGGAAAACGACACAATGTGACAATCGACAGAGTATAAGGTAGAAACATAAGGTGATAGCCCATTTCTTATTGGACAATCGACAACAGGGGAAATAAGCACGAAGTTGCTTACTTTGCTTTTCTTCGAAGAACGAACCAGTGATCGATCTTCTTCACTTAAGGACTGCTCCGAAGAAGTGGAAACACATTGGCTGATAGGAGTCACTTTTTTAGTTTTACTCTTGGTTGGACAAGTCAAGGTCATTGTTATCGAGACGAATTGACGTTTTGAAAAGTGCGTTCGACTGCTAGATTGACCATCGAGAGAAGTGGTTTGAGCTCTAGTCTGTTTCGGGCTAACTATGGAAGATGAAGCTGTAATAAAGAAACAAGAAAAAAGCATGAGTGTAAACTTTAAATAATGTTAAAGCAAGCAACGAAAATAAGTATAAGTCACATATCAACAGTAGGGTTGGCAGTACGACGAGTAAGGACCCTTGCAAGAGAATCTTCTAATGTTAAAGGGAAAACAACGTTTTTACATGTTCCCACCAATCACCAAACTGTGAGTTATACTCCTTGGACGGAGTAAAGGGGACAAAGACAAAAGATTTTTTAGCCTCACTATGCTCTTTGGACAGGTAGATAAGCATTTCAGAATCCGTTGAAATAATTTTTATCTTGTGGCGATATGTTTTCCTATAAGTGTTGTGCATAAACGAAATTGGTATACTTTGTACCAGACCAAACTGCCTAGCAAACTGACTAGGGGTATAATTGTCAAACAAACAGTCTTTAGAACTACCTACGGGGATAAACCTAGGAGTGAGAACGCTTTCCCAAAAGGCTTGGAAAGTATCATGATTAGCAGTGAAATTGTGTAAGCATTCTGTCACGCCCCAAATTCCATGAGACACGGACATCGAGTCATGACCTTTTTAAATAAAAAAAAATAGAACATGTTGGTACGAATTTAAAATTTTTAAAAGAAAACATTTGCAAGCTAATGGAACAATTAAGTGAATAAAATAAACTGTTTGCCAAACGCGGCTACAAGACGGAATTTATAAAAGCTAAAAATAACGAACGAATAAATTTGCTCGTAGACTACAACCTCAAAAACAATCTAAGTAAAAAGAAAGCAAAAGTCCGAACCCATGTGATGCCTTGCTAAAGCTCTTAACCATACGCCTCAACCTAAGTTGTACCTGAAATACAAAATTGTAACGGTGAGTCCCACGCACATAACTAGACGGGACGGCACCACAAATACCGTCACTCCATCCCATAAATGCAAGAGCTCACAAATCCTACAACTACGATAATCGACGTATAAAAAGAAATATAATGACATTCTACAATTACGATAAATTAAATACACATCAACAACATACATGGACCTCTCACGCCACCTACCCCAGTCCGTAAGGTAGGTCATTCCCTATCCCTTCGGCCGTCTTCTGTCCCCGGAATTAGGGAGAGACAGAGACCATTGCAACATAAAAGTAGATTTATAGTGCGCACTTGGACCTCTCACGCCACTCATCCCAGTCCGTAAGACGAGTCATTCACTATCCCTTCGGCCGTCTTATGCCCCCGGAATTAGGGAGAGACATAGACCATTGCTAACAATAAAATAAATATAGTGCACACTGGGACCTCTCACGCCACCTACCCCAGTCCGTAAGGTAGGTCATTCCCTATCCCCTCGACCGTCTTCTGTCCCCGGAATTAGGGAGAGACAGAGACCATTGCCACTACAGCTAAAACACAAGGCCTCGGCCAATAATAATAATAAATCATCCAATTAACACAATCTCATACGTATAAATATTAAGGCCTCGGCCAATAATATTATACTATTCAAATAACGTCATCTCATACGTCACTTAACGTAATACAACATAACACATAACCACATGTACTAAATTCACAACTAGCCAAACGCTATAACAACATAAAATCACTTTCAGGCATTTTAACAAACACCTTGTATGAATAAACTACAATTCATCATTATTCAACATAAATTTATCCAATTTCATCAATAATTATATAATCACAATAATCAACGCATAAAACATGCAAACCCATCCATAATCTCATTAATCCGAAATTAATATAATTAACTCATCAAATTCTCCCATTCAAATAAGTGAATATATCATACAACAATTAAACTCAATTAACAATTTATAAACCTAATTAAGATAAAAAGGCATAAACCCCCAATTTCTAATAAACGCAAAACCAAAACCTAACATACACCCTCGTCTAGTCGCAATGGATAACCCCCGTTACCTTAGCGCGTAGAGGAGATACTTCCGGTAAGAACCTGCTAACGTGATTTCTCCTTCTTCTTCTTCTTCTTCTTCTTCTTCACTTTTCTCTCTTTTTCTCTCTCTTCTCTTGGCTGATTTTAGGTTTAAAGAATTGAAAGTGGGCTGATTTTTGGTTTAGAAAAAACTGTTTTTGGATAGTTTGTGTAAGCGAACTATTTGGTCCCCAAAGTTCTAAAAGCTAACTCTTAATCCAAAAATATTGTTTTACTACTCAAAAATAACAAATCTTTAAAAACAAATCTATTGGGTTCTTTTTATTAGTAAAATTAGTAACAGGTTTTTAAAATAAAGTTTTTCGGAAGAGTTTCGGTTTTTGGCTAAAAATTAGTCGAGTGACCGGTTTTTGGTAAAATTTTGTATAAAAGATTTTTGGATAAATTAAATCATAAATAAAACCATTGATAAAAATACGGGATGTTACAACTAACCCTCCTTAAAAGAATTTCGTCCCGAAATTTCCTTTCTAAACAACGATACCCAGAAAAGATAAACTTACAATAAATAAGCCCATAAAAATTTAAACGTCCAATTCCTGTCATAATCTAAGAAATATAATATACGCAGGGTTCACAACTCGTGATAATTCCATAACTCAAATAAAATAAACTACAGATAATGCACCATGTAAGAATAACAAATCAAGTAACCGTCTGTATACAATATCTAATTGAATAAAAGACAATAAAGTAAGCAAAGATGACATGTTTCTACCTCAACAACTCCACAACGTCTACAACACTCAAAATACGGTCTTTCTAGTAAACTAAACTCAAATAAAATAAACTCTCAACCCAGACCCGGGGGTGTCACACGGCTGAATAACACGTGTGGCGGCACGTGCTAAACAAAGCCTAAATGAAATAATTTTTAAACACTCGCTAAATAACTCATTAAATAAGCTCAAATTTCTAGCAAAAGCTTCATTAAATAAAATCTCGAAAATTACGTTCATTACAAGAAGTTAATCTCTTACAACTAAAATAAAAAAGTAATCGCAATAGTAATAATAAAATCTTTTTCTTTCTTTTTATGATAAAAACAAAATGATAACATGTATATCATAGAGTACCAAGCCCGATTGACTTCCTCAATCTCTTTACCGTCGATCTTTTTCTCAGGTGTATAAACCATACGTGCACTACGTAATTAAGGTCACCAAAGCATGACGGCTGAGTCTATTTCTTAAAACGTTCCGGTTAACAAAACTATGTACAATCGCTAAGTTACCCGTTGAGAACTAAACTCTTTCGTTTAGTTGCCAACGTCACCCCACTTTCCTCTTCCCCTTATTCGGGATTCTCCGTTGGACTTATTCTCATGGTCCCAAATACAAATCATAAGCAAATCATAAAATAATAAATTTAGAAACCTTATACAGATACACTGTATATATAATTTTTATCTTTATAAGATATAAACTAGTTCTCTTTATACAGATCCATTGTATATAAATCACTTCTTCTTTTTCATTCTTTTCTTTCTTTTATTGTCTTTGTTTTCGTAACAATATAAAAACAATGTTTCCATATATAAATAGTACTTGAAAAAATAATACCCATGAGCCTGTAAAATATTATCAAAAGTTGCAACGGAATATTTATAATAGCAAGACAAAACCCACTCACCTAATATTAATCCAAAAGAACAGAAACATTTCTACAACGAATAATCTAGTGCTTAGCTTTCCACTAAACATTTTCCCTTGCTCAACATAGGACTTTAATTCTCTCATCTTTGTATACTTTCATTACATACATATAATTTTAATACAGTAAAGGAGTATAGAATCTAATCAGGGAAATGCTACCTAGCTTTCTTTCTTTATTTGCACTGGTGTATATATCTATATTAACAAGGAAGAATTCATTATAGGGACGTGTATATGGCATGACAATTGGCTTAGCATTTATACTACAATTCTATACCAATTTATTACTTCCGTTTCAATTTCTCATGCAAGGTTACCTCCTTAATAAATTGCTAGCAACAGAAACTCTTTGAATACATGTAACATTATTTCTCCTTAAATATTCCACGCATAGTAGTTATAGGAATAAATACAAACCTCTCGTTATAGAAAACTCAAGATAATATTTACTATTCTTAATTGACATTTACTCTTCAGACAAGGCATCGGTTTTATATATGAATACAATCAAATCATGTCATTAATCATCTTAGTGAGGCATTCAAAGACTTATTACTTACACTATTATTCCTAATCATACGTTTATACAATTCCATATTTCTAACCGAAGTAAATTACATAATTACTAGGCCCAATTCTTACCAGCTAATCCCTAAAAGTACTACCACGTATCAATCCATGGTAAATCATTTTACCAATTAAATACCTCTAAATCCTTTAAAACTCTATAGCTTTGATAACGTGTAACCGTAAGGTCCTTAAATCACTTAAACAACTAAACATTAGTATTCTTACTTATGAAAACAAAATAATCACATGAGTAATTATTTAGAAGAATAAATATTCAAAATAAAAATTTTAAATTAAAATACGGGATTTTACACTCTCCACCACTTAAAGAAGTTTCGTCCCGAAACTTTATTTCTTTAATAACCTGAAAAAAAAGGATAATGTTTCCGAATAATATTATATATGCTTTCTTAGACGTGATTAAATCAGCTCACATAATTTCTTTAACCAACCGGTCTCCAAAACAGTTACTTGTGTGTGCATGTAGCATAAACTATATAAAAGAAGTATAATAAAAGGTATCTTGGAAACTCATTTGAGATTAAAATTACTAATAATCATATCATCATTAACCTTGTGAAACTTGAAAACTTATGATGAAAAAAAATAATAATAATACTAACGTAAATTCCTAAGGTCAAACTTTTACCACTTCCGATCGTTTATTATCTCATTAATTACCAAATTCTATAACTACCATCAATCATAATTCCAAAACTCTATAACTCATGTCTACATAATTTTTAGTCCAAATTCTGATTTTAGTCATCATCAATGCTAATAACAAAGTGTACATCATGAAAGCCAAACACATGAGGTAAGCTAATCTTTTAATTGGTAAAATAAAATAAAATTTGTTCCTACCATGTTTTTCCTTGAAATGATAATTAACCTCTGAGATGGTTCAAATTCAAACAACTATTACTGATATTGATACCGTAAGATAACCAAACTTATTCCAAAACTTGTTTCCATATCGTTTTCCGAAACATTTATTACTTAAACATCTATATCTATTTCATGTGCTTCCGCTGTACGCTCTGATAAAATAATAATAATAATGGTGCTAACCGGCCTAACATTGCATTTTGTTTCTAATTTATCAAACAATCCAGTTTTAGCATCTAGATCACCACCCAAAAATAATACCAATCTCCCTTTATACCATGTTCTCTTAAACAAAACAATCTTTAATTAATAAGAAGTGCAAAACCTAATAATTTATATTTAGTCCCAAAATACCACTCCAAATTCACATGTAATACATGCTCTCAATCAAAGTGCAAGACCTGTTGAAACTTTGCAACTAATCCGACCAAAGAGATTTACTCCAAATAACTAGGACAACTATAATGCTAGTTCACTTATTATTTGAACACTTTAAACACAAATTAAATCTCAAGTTTGGATCCTAATTATAGCTTAAACATCTTTTACAGTGGTCAAACGAATTGAAAATAACCTAACGTATCATTTCATTGAAACTATAAGCAAAAGTGGCACCGAAAGGTAATCCATGGACAATATTAAATTACAAAAATTAGAAGGAAACTACCATAATCGAGGTTCTCTTATAGCTGTCGAAAACTTCTACTCCAAAAAAATCCATAAAATAAATAAATATATCCTATCATGCCCTTTTGTTTGTTAGTTACAAACCGCCGCAATAGTTAACTACATTTTTTATTTATATATATCAAACCAGTGACTTCATTAACGTACAACCATTAAAAGAGATAATAAGAAAATGTTTTAAAATTTTTGTCTCACCTATAATAGTTTACAAACTCAAACATTTTAACTTGTACAGGGGCATGCTACACCAGATATATTTCTTAAGTTTTTAATAGTTAATCTTATAAAAATAAAATCTATTAAAATTCCCTTATATCGACCTTGAATTTAGTACATATGAAATTAGCTGTGTGTAATTCCTCTTAAATATGGACACCAAACCAACTCAACTAAATTAAGTCTTACATTATAGTATAGTCTTACATTATACAGTATCAAACGAGATTCTTCATGTAGGGACAATTAACTCAGAACCTAAAATATCTAAGTCCCCAGTTATCATTCTATCGAGTGAAGGAAAATAGTTGCTAAATGTGAAACATATATATAAAACACTAGCTTACAATCTAACCAAGAAAAATTTATATTCAATGTCTAAAAGAGTAGAATCATGCTGTAAGGAAGAAATAAGTGCACAAACGACTTATAAAACTAATGAATTTAGGACACGACCTCACAAAACGTAATTAAACATTCATGTTTTCCAACTTATAAAATCTAACCAAATTTTTAAAGGCATCAAATTCCGCTAATCATACAATACAACATTCCGCACATTACGTGATAATCACAAAACATGTAAATCATGATAAAAGCTCGTTTTTCATGCTAATCATTTTATCAAGATTTCTAAGGTTCATAATTATAGAGCACTGAAATACGAAGCCAACGCTTCAAGCGGAATCAAATTCGGAGTAAAAACGAAGGAGTTACGAGCGTTTGAAGTTTAGCAAAAAACCGCAAAATTTGCCAGAAAACGACCAATCGTTTTTGACAAAACAACCGGTCGTTTTTGTCAAAATCTGACCAGAGAGGTCTGAAAAATGCGACCGATCGAAATAATACTTAAAAAAAAAACGACCAATCGTTTTTATGCAGAAAATTAACGATACAAAAACGTAAAATTTCTCAACACTTGTAAATTCCTTACATGGAACATATCATACAACCACATCATTCTAGTCCACAATATTTCAACATCCATTCGCATAAAAAGTTCATTACCACACAAGTTAATAATTTGAAAACACATTACACAAAACCATCAACTACACAATTCTCGCACTCTAATACTTCGCTACTACTTGACATGCAAACTTATACCTCATACACACTATATCAATCTTCACACGCATACAAACAACACAAAAGTGTGAGGGATAACCCATAACGATACGTTATCCTAAAGCACCCGAGCGTCCTCGCATACTCCAGAACTCCACATCGCTAAGGTATTCCTTCACACATACCGACGAGAGGTCTACCCACTAGTTTGGCGAGCCGGGATCAACAAGCGTCCTCATTGTCCCCAACTTGCCTCACATGTGGACTTTCCTTTCATCAACTACTACTAAATTCTAGCTACATGTCTTAAGCTAAATGCAACCCCCCGTTTTAGAAAAAGTTTTGAGTTTTTGAAAAAGTTTTGTGAAAAATAATACGATGGATCTTGGTCCAATGGTTACCCATCTTCCCGTCGTCCCAAAATATACAAGAACCTAGTTAGCTCTGATACCAACTTGTCACGCCCCAAATTCCATGAGACACGGACATCGAGACATGACCTTTTTAAATAAAAGAAAATAGAACCTGTTGGTACGAATTTAAAATTTTTAAAAGAAAACATTTGCAAGCTAATGGAACAATTAAGTGAATAAAATAAACTGTTTGCCAAACGCGGCTACAAGACGGAATTTATAAAAGCTAAAAATAACGAACGAATAAATTTGCCCGTAGGCTACAACCTCAAAAACAATCTAAGTAAAAAGAAAGCAAAAGCCCGAACCCATGTGATGCCTTGCTAAAGCTCTTAACCATACGCCTCAACATAAGTTGTACCTGAAATACAAAATTGTAAAGGTGAGTCCCACGCACATAACTAGACGGGACGGCACCACAAATACCGTCACTCCATCCCATAAATGCAAGAGCTCACAAATCCTACAACTACGATAATCGACGTATAAAAAGAAATATAATGACATTCTACAACTACGATAAATTAAATACACATCAATAGCATACATGGACCTCTCGCGCCACCTACCCCAGTCCGTAAGGTAGGTCATTCCCTATCCCTTCGGCCGTCTTCTGTCCCCGGAATTAGGGAGAGACAGAGACCATTGCATCATAAAAGTAGATTTATAGTGCGCACTTGGACCTCTCACGCCACTCGTCCCAGTCCGTAAGACGAGTCATTCCCTATCCCTTCGGCCGTCTTATGCCCCCGGAATTAGGGAGAGACATAGACCATTGCTAATAATAAAATAAATATAGTGCACACTGGGACCTCTCACGCCACCTACCCCAGTCCGTAAGGTAGGTCATTTCCTATCCCCTCGGCCGTCTTCTGTCCCCGGAATTAGGGAGAGACAGAGACCATTGCCACTACAGCTAAAACACAAGGCCTCGGCCAATAATAATAATAAATCATCCAATTAACACAATCTCATACGTATAAATATTAAGGCCTCGGCAAATAATATTATACTATTCAAATAACGTCATCTCATACGTCACTTAACGTAATACAATATAACACATAACCACATGTACTAAATTCACAACTAGCCAAACGCTATAACAACATAAAATCACTTTCAGGCATTTTAACAAACACCTTGTATGCATAAACTACAATTCACCATTATTCAACATAAATTTATCCAATTTCATCAATAATTATATAATCACAATAATCAACGCATAAAACATGCAAACCCATCCATAATCTCATTAATCCGAAATTAATATAATTAACTCATCAAATTCTCTCATTCAAATAAGTGAATATATCATACAACAATTAAACCCAATTAACAATTTATAAACCTAATTAAGATAAAAAGGCATAAACCCCCAATTTCTAATAAACGCAAAACCAAAACCTAACATACACCCTCGTCTAGTCGCAATGGATAACCCCCGTTACCTTAGCGCGTAGAGGAGATGCTTCCGGTAAGAACCTGCTAACGTGGTTTCTCCTTCTTCTTCTTCTTCTTCTTCTTCTTCTTCTTCACTTTTCTCTCTTTTTCTCTCTGTTCTCTTGGCTGATTTTAGGTTTAAAGAATTGAAAGTGGGCTGATTTTTGGTTTAGAAAAAACTGTTTTTAGATAGTTTGTGGAAGCGAACTATTTGGTCCCCAAAGTTCTAAAAGCTAACTCTTAATCCAAAAATATTGTTTTACTACTCAAAAATAACAAATCTTTAAAAACAAATCTATTGGGTTCTTTTTATTAGTAAAATTAGTAACAGGTTTTTAAAATAAAGTTTTTCGGAAGAGTTTCGGTTTTTGGCTAAAAATTAGTCGAGTGACCGGTTTTTGGTAAAATTTTGTATAAAACGTTTTTGGATAAATTAAATCATAAATAAAACCATTGATAAAAATACGGGATGTTACACATTCAATTATATCGTCATTAAATTCATGATGATCTTTATAAGGTGAAAAATTGACGATATCTTCGTTCATATCAAGACTGTAAAAGGTCGAGAAATATTTATTAAAGCTAAACCTAGCAAGGGGAAGTGACAAGAAAAACTGCATGCGAAGAAAGTCTGCTTAAGAGTTCTAAATTGATGTTTATCGCCATGGAATAGGGGGAAATAGGCTATAACCAGGCCTGGAAAAGCCATAAGGGGCCACGTGTAGTGTTAGCAATATGTTTGCCAACAAGGTCATTCATACCTCTGTATAATGAACCAAGTAGTGCAGGGGCTACTGTTTATATTTTGTTTTCATAAACATGCCAGGATTCAATGCAAATTTATGCCATAACAAGTATCAGGACAAGTAGAAATAATGATTTTGAGAAGAATTAGTGGCTCTGATACCAATTATGACAATAACATGAATTGATATTTAAGTTTTAAGTAAATAAATAATAGATATAATATAATAATTAGTTTTCAAAATATAAATAACAGTTAAAATGACAGAGTATCATTTTTTGGTCCGAGTTCGGGATTTAATTGATAATCGAATTAATAATGAATGAATTATAATAAATTAAAATGCATTGAAATAACTAAAATATCAGAGGAAATACAAAATTTAGGAGAGAGAAATAATCTTCATCTTTATTCTCCCAAATGAGCTTATTTCACTAATACTTATATCAGACACAATCGATACTAATTTTTACACTTATTTTCCATAAGAATACTCCCCAAATATTGGGTTTTCCACTAACTCACTACTATATAAACCTAATTAATAATTAATTTTCTATTTTTACGTTACTCATATCATATTGCGATCTCTCTCTCCTCTCATTCTTCTCTCTCTCCTCTTGATCTTTGTATCTATCTATACCGCACCACCAACACTGTCCCATCTGCGGCGATGGAACCAGAGAGCCTCGTCCATCGACTTTCCTCCTCGTAATCTCGAGATCCTCGTCCATAACATCACTTTTGGCACCGTCACTGATGTGGCAGACGATGCTGACGTGGTATTTGACGAGGGATAGAGATGGGGGTGATGATGTGGTGGTCAGTCTACGTTAACGCAAGGTCACCGACGTATAGCAAGGCTTGCCGGAAATGTGACCCCTATGCCGGAGCAATATGGTTTTCAGAGTTGTGGGGTTTTAACATAATTGTTGGTAGTTCTCAAAGCATATCAAATGATCTGGTTTTCAGAGTTATAAACGAGGCAATTCATTAGGGCTTTCTTCTAAAGTTGGTTTTATCAATAAACATGGTTTAGTATAACCTCTTTTACTTAATAAAAATTAAATTAAAATTTACAGCAAGCTCCCATAGTTTATGTGTCTCCATATAATTACTGCCTATAAAGATAGTGTCGTTTGATGTTGAATATGACTGTTTCCGTGTTGTATTTGAGTGTTTTAGTAAAAATTATTCACTTATAATGAAAAATATGCAGTTTTAGTGAAAATTATGCACTTTAAGTGAAAATTATGCATTTTACTGAAATTTTGCACTTTACACTCAACTTTATGCACTTTATTATACATTTTATTGAACTTTAAGCACTATATTATGCACTTTAGTGAACTTTATATACTTTAGTAAACTTTATCCACCTTATTACAGTAGAAACTCGATAAATTAATACTCGATTATTTAATAAACTCTCTAAGATAATATTTTTGGCCGGTCCCGACTCGGAGATAGGGTGTTAAATTAATAATTCGCTAAAATTATAAGATAATACATTTTTGATAATTTCTTTAGACCCCATATAAAATATAAATTAATAATTCCTTATATATAGCATATTACATGAATGATTTACGAAGGTTTCTTGAAAAATGACTCAATCGTCTTTTGTTTTTTGTTGAAATCAATTTCCCCTTGAATCTCGTCTCTAATTTTCCTTAGCATGGTAAGAACTTCTGGTGCTGTTTTCTCATAGCTCAACAAGAAATTGTTCAATGTGATTGCCGCTTTAATAGCTTCGTTTCGCGAAGGGGGCTCCATTGTAGAACTTTCATCATCTTCTTCATCGATATCATCTTTATGCTTCTTGTCACATGAAGGGCTCTTCATTTGAAGCATAATTAAGTGGAAGTTTGAAAGGTGTTTGTAAACTAAGTATTTTACTATAAATTAATAAAATATTAATTAATATATAAATTAATAATTATTAATTTATCGATTAATTAATAACTCTTTTAATTAATAAATTTTGATGGTCTCAAGTGTATTATTTTATAGAGTTTCTACTGTATGTACTTTAGTAAAATCTATACACTTTATTATGCACTATAGTGAACTTTATGTAATTTATTATGGACTTTAGTGAACTTTATACACTATTATTTACTTTAGTGAACTTTATGCAATTTATTATGCAATTTAGTAAACTTTATGCACTATATTATGCACTATAGTGAACTTTAAGCATTTTATTATGCAATTTAGTGAATTTATACACTATAATGAACTGTAAGCACTTTATTAAGCACTTTGGTGAACTTTATGCACTTTATTATGCATTTTAGTGAACTTTATGCATTTTATTATGCAATTTTATGATTATATTTATTTTTGAATATTTTCAAAAAAAAAATCAATTTTTTTTTGAGAAATTTTTACTTTTTAGTTTGTTCACATTTTTCTGATTTTTTTAATATTTTTTTTTGATTTATTATATTTTTATTAATTATTCAGAACTTTATGAACTATATTATGCACTTTAGTGAACTATATGCACTTTATTATACATTTTAGTGAAGTTTTATGTACTTTATTATGCACTTACGTGAAGTTTATACACTTTATTAGCACTTTTTTGATTATATTTATTTTTGATTTTTAAAAAAAAATTCTAATTTTCTAATTTTTTTTGATTTTTTTTTCACGTTTGATTTTTTTGAAAATTATGCACTTTTAGTGAAAATTATGCAATTTATGCACTTTATTATGTAATGTTTATGCATTATTTATTGACTCGTATCCACTTTCATCGACCCTTATACACTATTTATACACTTTTATCGACCCCAATGCACTTTTTATGCACTTTCATCAACCATTATGCACTTTTTATGCACTGTTTATGCACTACTTATGCACGTTTTATACATTTTAATCGACCCCTATGCACTTTTATTGACTCGTATGCACTTTCATTAACCCTTATGCACTTTTTATTGTCTTTTTATCCACTGTTTATCCACTGTTTATCCACTTTCATTGACCCTTATGCACTTTTTATGAACTGTTTATGCATTTTTTATCGACCCGTCTGTACTTTTATCGACCCGTCTGCACTTTTATCGACCTTATGCACTTTTGAAAATTTTAATTTTTTAAGATTTTTTCAATTTTTTTGAAAATTTCCATATTTTAAAAATATTTTTTCGATTTTTTTTAGTTTATTTTATTATTTTTCTGATCTTTTTATTAATCATTTTGAATTTTTTATATATTTTCCATGAATTTGATTTCTAAAGAGAGAAAGTGAGTGTTTTATGTTAAATAATAAAGTTTTTGTAAATAGAGTGAACATTAATGAGAAATGATCTTATGGTAAACTCATGTTTTGAAAACTGTGATTGTGTACAATAAGGTGTGAAATAGTGGACTATTTGGCATTCTCCCGGCTTATATTACTACTTTGACAAGTGTTTTCTAAAGAAATACAGTATGAAACCTAAACTTGAAATTTTTGTATTGAACACTCTTATGGTTTATAAATTTAACAAAATTAAACCATGATTTTTGATTTCTTTACCCAATCATTCATCCGTCTCATTACACCCTAAACTTCATTTTTTTTACTCAACTCCTATGGTTTATAAATTTAACATGAAGTCCATTGTCGATATACATCTTGGTTGGTCCCACCATCACTAGAGATTTGAGATATATAGAATCTTTCTTCTAAAACTTCTAAAAAATATTTTTTTATTTTATTTAAATAGCTGCAAAACCAAAAGAGAAACCTTACTGGTTTCAAATACCACCACGACTTGATTAGAGATGTATTGTACGACACATTTGTAGAGCATGAATTATAGGTAGAAAGGATTCACATGTGAATTTTCTTACGAATCCATCTGAGTAGATCTACTTTTAGGCCAGCTGATGTTCTTTTTTACGGCTGAAAGGGTGAAAAACATGAGTGTGTTGATCTTACTGGCGTTTCGTCCTTGGTGGGGGTTTGATATTAGAGAATTTACTGTGGGTCACGCAACTACTTTTGCAGCAGCAACAAAGGTAGACAAATATGAGAAGGTCTGTCAAGACAATCAGCACAGTTTCATACCGTTTGCGTTTAATACATTTAAATTTTTAGCTACTAAGTCTGTTAAGCTTTTCAGAAGAGTGCAGAAATTTATGAACATAAATGTGTTGACGGCATGTTTGGCTGAATATTTATTTAGAAGTTTAGTATTTGTTATTTAAAGAGTACTAACGACACAGTTTATTGTCCGCTTATCTCAAACTTATATGCAATAATTTTACTCTAATCAGTTTCATTAATATGAGTTAATTTAACAAACTTGAACTATACTCTATATTTTCTTAACCCGACTATTCATCACGCTCCTTTTCTATCTTTTGTCCCCGATGCGGGTTCATTACATACTCTAGTTTAGTTCTCATTTAATTTTGGATAAGTAATTGTCTTTATCTTCTCCCGTTCTTCTCTAACTTAATTTTTTTTTATCATACGACCCTACATCCACTATCCTATTACACTGTTATTATTGATATGGAGTCAGAGTAGCTTATACTGTTATTATCAAAAAGCTACATTTTTGCATTGTAAATAATACTGGTGAAGAAGTTATATATGTTATCTAGTCAAATAATTATTTTTCCTTGCATGTGCCTATAGCATTATGTCACAAGTACCTATTAAACACATTAGTTATGTTTAATGTTTCAGATAACGAAGAAAGGACAGCCTAGATACTAATTGGGCCGCCCTTAATGACGGTGTTTATTATTTTTTTTTGTGAAAAAAATTGTTTTTGGTTAAAAAAACCTATTAAAAAAAAATACCAATTTTTTTTTTTTTTTTTTTGGTTTTTTGATTAAAAAAATCAATTTTTTTGGGTAAATTTTGGGAAAGAATTCATTTTTTGTTGTGAGTTTTATTAGTTCAGTATAGATATGTATATAGTAGATATAAAGAGAATATAGAGTGAGACAACAAAACAGTTCTTTATTCAATAATAAGTGTAGAGAGATTAAATCAAGTGACACTGTTTATATAATAGTAGATAGAGTTACATATGCTAGGAAAGCCCAATATAGGCCCAATAGACTTAGCGTCATAATGACTAAAATGTCATAACACCTTCTGGGTATAGTCTGAATCATGAACTTAGATTTAATCTTTACGAGACTCGATCATCAGGCCGAGTCGCTACCGTGTCGTCCCAAGATCATTCATCTCGAAGGCAAATCCAAAAGTGGATCGCCTAATAAAAAACACAAGGGCATAATACTTGTTTAAGTATCCGAAGCTGATCAACTACTCACTTGGGCGGGTATACCACATCCGCTCGGATTATATTAATCCATATAGTAAACGTCTCAATCAATTGAGATCATGTTCCGTGGTCAGGAACTACTTGATTCAATAACATGAATTCACACATGTATCTTCATCTATATCTCTTTGTCTAAATCTCCATAGAGATAAAATATGACCACATTCATAGCTGCATACTCAGTTTTCTGGAAACTACTAAACTGAATAAGTAGTGGAACATATAACATCCATTACAAGGAAACGAGACATCTCGTAATCAATTCCAATGTGTGAGAGAAGCCTTGCGCTACTAGGCGAGCATTATATAATCTCATTATCTCATCATTCTTCCTTACGAATAACCAAATAAACGAACTCGTTTAACATTTGTGGTGTTGGAGCTACAGGCCCGAACACACTTTCGCTAAGGAGTCTACTTGGATTGCAAGTTTCCATTAGGCCAGTATATTCTACGTTGACTTCAGTCAACGGTACATGCTTCCCTATCATAATTTGCTCATATTATCAGTCGTCACCGAATATATAAACAAGTAAACAATGACAACCTCGTTTCGCTTCAATATCGTCTAAGATATCATGATCGATAGATATTTCAAGATTCTCAGGATAAGGAGGGAATCAGACATCTCCTTGATCATTTATAATCTCGTGCGACAAACGAGTTTCAGTTCACCACCTCTGTGGTTGAACGAATTAAAAACCGGTTGACTTTCTCGTATCTTGGGAAGGATGATAGAGTGACGGCCGACGGCAGCGTCATTTGCTTGGTGGGTTCGGCCAAAGCAAGGTGTTACGACTGGAACATGGCGTCCGACAGGGACGTCTATCCTTGCAAGCATTTTGCAGCAGGTATAAATGATCTCGTGACATTTCATAAATTCATTAAATGCGTTTGACATTTAGTTAGACTTGAGGGGGTCTATGCACTTACTTATCACTAAGAGCAGTTTTGGGGATCAAGCTAAAAATGAGTGGGCTATGCCACGTTACTTCACGTCGTTCCTTATCAACGGTAACGTGCAAATCTCCCCCTAACGACGGGGAGAACACTCTTAGCGATGTCACTTTCGCATGTCATGCGATAAAGAGATCGCTTGCCAAGATTACTCCATCAAATGATAGGCAAGGAATTCATAATCGACTTATGTCCCCTTCAGATGTCCATATTTTGAACGCTATAGCGGATCAATCAAAATATTAATTAAGCACTCCAAACATGCGTTAATATGAGACTTCTGGCTCATAAACAGTAAACAGCCGATACGCTTATGGTGTTTGAGTGTCTATGGGCCTCATAGCGGACCAATGCAGTAAAACAGCATAACCCCACACGAAAATATAAATCTTGGTGTGTAAGACCAAGAAATGCGTGCAATCATTTGCAGTCGCATCATCAAACTTTCTGTGAGTCCATTTGGGTCTGAACATAATCGACAGGATGTTCAATTTCAATTTCCAAACTCAAGTAATTCAAATCAAAATTTCAATTTTTACTCTTCAGCATTATCAAGTCAATTAGACTTTTCAGGATAATCCGGATCATGAGCAATCAATTTAATGATAAGGCTAAGAGTTGGGAAGTGCTGCATTTATGTGGACAACAATACACATGTGACCGTGTTGTCAATGCATCAACCATAACCATAAATTTTTAATGGTCCGTTTTATGGTTGAATAAGTCCACAATAACTCCTTCAATTCTTTACAAGAATTCTACGAGTTCATTTCGTGATCTTTACACATACTAGTCTTTCAAAGAGAGCATCTGACATGAATTTCGGATCAATCACGAAATATATCCTAATAAAGAATCCAAATACGATGCGATTATAAATCAATCATCGTTTTTTTTTTTGATCTGAGAATATCTCATCCGGTCAATGCCACAATATCAAAATGCTCTTATCAATCGACGACATGCGAATGATAGTACAGACAATCATGTCTTAGCATCTAAATCATTTATCAATCGACGACATGCGAAATGATAAGGTAACTTTAAATGCTTTAAAAAATGTGGTAGCAACCACTTGAAAGACATTTCAACTCCTCTAAAATACGTTTTTGGTTGTATTGAGTAGAGGCTATGTAAAAAAATTTCTATTCTTTCATGAGCTATTACCAGATAACACTGGTTTTTTCGAATGTTTTATAACTCAACAAGGTACGGGAGGACCTACATGAGTATAAGACCTCAGATTTGACAAATCAATTTGGTTTTACCAAAGATTTCGATTTGGAACGACAGGTCCATAATCATTGTCACAAAAAACTCTTTTAGGCAATTAGTTGGTGAAATTACGTGGTACACGGTTACCCACTATTTCCAGAAAACCAACTTCCTCACAAGTATTTCCTAAAATTTCATAATTTAAAGTTTGGTCAAATTTTTCAAAGAAATTTGCTCAAATAACTTTAAATTATTTCGAGAAATTTCATAAACAGGCAAACCATAATCCAAAAGTATGTCTAAATGGAAAAAAAAAAACATAATGCAAATAGAAAAACATAATCCAGATGAGCGAAAAAACGGCTCAATAATTTATCAAAATCAATAAAGAAAGGTATCAAACACATTTTAGCCACAAAACCGGGGGTCTCAAGAGTTTTCTTTCAGTTAGCTTTAACCACATTAGCATTGGCCTTTCCACCTTTATAATAGTTTTAAACTATTTAAGGAGTAGTCGGGAATGATATCGGTCATTTATAGCAAAGATTGGTTCTTTGAGAATTGTCTCTTCCTTTGAGACGACTTGCCCAATTGTTCCTTTCAAAACTGCATAGGTGCCACATATCTTCGGTTCAGACAGTTGTCTAAACCTCACTTGGCTAAGGGATTCGTCAGGATCACGATAGTTCAAGACAAATAACACTTGTCTCGGTTCTCGATTCATGAAAAAAATAATACACGAAGAGCATTAATATCAGGCAAACAATTCGCCATTTATCCAATAGGATTAAAAACTGCTCATCGGGGCATTTTCTCATCCACAAACAGATGGACGATGAGAAACAGGGTGAATATAAATTCAGGATACTGCTTACGGAATACAATTTTTAAGTTAGTATTTTGGTGAATGATCGCTCCAATATGTCAATTTCAAACATTTGTTCACCATAGACGTCATCACGTCTCAAATGTGGCGGCGGAATAAAATCAATGTCTTAGCCTTCATCTCAAGGGTAACAACAAACTCGTGAGGGTGAGGGTGAGGGTGGAGGGCACGAATGTCACTTTAAACCCATCATTAGCATATCGACTTCCGCCTATATCTTTCCTAGACATCGTATCCAAATAGGTGAGCCTAGTTAGGGAAGGTTCATAATTTTTCCAACTTCAATGTGAAAATATATGATTTTGCAAATTAGCATATCATAAACATGGCAGTGATTACATATATAGATGTTGCTACTTTTGATATTTACTAATTATCATCAATCAGCACATAATATATCACAATTTATACTAGAAAGATCTAATTATTATTATTAACTGTCATATGTGAAGATTTTAATCAGGGTAATTACAACATGCAAGAAAGTAATATATTCTTAATTACCAATTAATTCTATATGTTAATTTTAACATGCAAAGAGGTTAAATTTACATACATTGGTATATATCTGTTTCAGTTTGTACCATATTGCAATTTATCATGTAGTAGCAATTTGTAAACGTCTGGTAAACATGCAATAGTATTTATATCTTATTATGACACTGACGATCATGTTCGAATTTATGCTATATCGTTCCGCATGCATATAGTAAACGTCTATGGAAATATAATTGGGTTTTGAAAAATTCGAGTACCTTTCGCACGGTATGTTGGTGAAGATCGATATAGCAAAATCCTAAAAAAACCCGGATAAACCTCAAGGTTTATAGATACCCAATATCCGTGCGTTTACCCAAAATATTCAATATACGTGAGCGTATATCCTAGTCTCGCGAGCAAAGTGCCGATAACGTGTTGTGAGTTTTATTAGCTCAGTATAGATATGTATATAGTAGATATAGATAGAATATATGGAGAGACAACAAGACGATTCTTTATTCAATAATAAGTGTAGAGAGATTAAATCAAGAGACCCGTGACCCTCTTTATATAATAGAGGGTAGAGTTACATATGCTAGGAAAGACCAAGATAGGCCCAATAGAGTAAGACCCTACAAGAAAAAGTTTATTTAGCATCATAATTTTTTTCCGGTTATGTTGCTAAAGTGGTTGTGGCTAAATTTTAGCAAGAGTTTAGCAACAAATTATGTTGCTATTTGTTGCTAAACTGTTGCTAAAATTTAGCCACAACCAATTTAGCAACATAACTGTAAAAAAAATTATGATGCTAAATGAATTTTTTCTTGTAGTGGGCCAAGATGGCCAATAATATACTACAACATTACAATTTTTATCCCTATATTTGTGTGTGTGTGTATATATATATGTGTGTGTGTGTAGGGTTTAAAATTAGGTTCAAAGATAAAATTGTAAAATCAAAATTTGAAGTGCCAATCTAGACGGAATGTCCTAAATTGAACTATTATTTAACCTCCATGTCCCAAATTGGGATGTCAATAGTTGACATCCGAAATGGCTGCTTGTTAATAGTACATTGTAATAATTGAGTATTAACCCTATTAAAATCATTCGCAACTTTTGACTATTTCTGCTAAATTTCAAAATAATTTGTTATAATCTATCTATATTAATGAATTTGGAATAAGACAAATATAAATTTGATTAGCAAATAAATAAGTTTATAAGAAAACTTTTTTTCAAAATTGATGTTTAATAAGATTATCAAATCAAAATAAATTTTGAAATAAGTCATTTAAAATATAAAATAAATGTATAACTTTTGTTCAAAAGAAACCATAGCTAAATTGCTAAAGATTCTATATACTTAAATTAAATTTGATTTTGTAAAAGTTTTTTTCAAATTTATCATTTGAGAAATATAAATATAAAAATAATGCATCCCAAATACACGTAGTTTGTAATAGACAGGTAATATGGAACAGAAAGATTATTATATACCAAATGTAAACCTTTTATTGATGGGAAAAAAATTATACGAGTAATGACTAATTGAGGGCCGTTGGTAGTGTGACTGTCTGGAAAGGTCATGTGACTTATAAGAGTAATAAATGAATAACTATTGTTTCACACATATTTTCACTGAATGCTGAATAAAGAGAAAATAAAATGCGATTCAAAATAGTTTTTTTACTATTTAGTAATTTGCGTGTACAATATTTGATAAATTTTCTACAAAACTAGAAAATGAAAGTCTTTTGATTTTTCTCTTCGAATAATTTGTGATGACTCGAAATGTTGAAATAGACTGTTTGATGAGTTTCGTCGAGTTCGCTGAACTTGATTTATATTACTCGAATTTGATGAAAAATTTGCAGCTTTGTTGATGACCTTGACGTTATTCAGATTTGGTGAAAAACTTGAATACTTTGATATAGAGAAACATGTTTTTGCTTTTAAATAATTGTTCCTGAAAATCGAATGTCGGGTTGTTTGTTGATTTCTCGGTGGAGCTATTCAGATTTGGTGAAGAAGTCTGAAGGTTTTAATCTGTAGAAACACCTTGCTTGGTGCTTGTAGTCGTTTATAAAGATCGAATGTAGACTTCGTTGAGAATTTTTTAGATTTGGTGAAGAAATTAAGGACTTTGATCCGTTGAAACAGGTCGCTAGCTGCTTTTAGATGTTCTTGAAGATCGAATGCTGAGTTGTTGAAGAAGTTGTTCAGATTTAGTGAAGAACTTGAAGATTTTGATCCGTAAAAATATCTTGTTTGGTGCTTGTAGTTGTTCTTGAAGATCGAATGCCGGCTTGTTGTAAATTTGTTGCTTGCTTGAAGGCTTGAAGATGCCGAGTAGTTTCTTTCTCTAGCTTGAATACTTGTAGTTTGTGTCAATTATGGCATCCACACCTCTATATTTATAGCTTTTGAGATGAACTTATAATGTAAGGATACCTCCATAAGTTTGGACTCATTATCATATAGGAACAAGACTTAACAATTGATTTAAAGTTAGTATTTGTAGTTTGGAAATATTTTAATAAGTCCTATAATTTTGGAAAACTCTTTGTTTGAACATGCTAAACGATTTTTAGAAATTTTTTTTTTATTTATTTATTTAAATTTACTATCTTAATTTTATGAGATATTAAATTATAATTTACTAATAACTTATTTTCTATTTAAATGCATTAGTAATCAATTTTACTTTTGTTTAAAATACACGTGGTGTATTTTTACTAGCCGTAAATTTTACGTGTCAACAAATGTCCCTCGAGACTTGTTTAGTTGCATTTCTTTTATAAAATGAACGAGTCTTGAATTTTTTGGGAAGGAGTTAATTTTTTTTCTAAATTTGAAATAAAATTTGAAATCACTTTTATAGGTTTTTTTTTTGTATGCGTTTTTTTTGAATAGACAAACCTTGTTACGTGAAAAGTAAAAAAAAAAATTGTTTGGCGCGAACCTGCATTCTAGAAGCGAGCTCTATTTTTTATTGGATAGAATAAATATAATACTAAATTAAAAGTGAAGCTAAAAGTTTATGGATAAATCCAGTAAAATAGTTTCACTTTCAATTTGAAAAGAATTCAATGTAAAATCTTACCGTCACATATCCAACAGTAAAAGGCTGATTTTTTGATTTAAAAAGAATCACCTGGCCACATAATTCATTTGTAAAAGGACTCTTGATGTTAGAATATAACTATTTTAAATAAATCACCGTTACATTATATATATTGGAAGAGTTTTTGTCCTATACACCAAATACAATTCTTAGAGTCCACGTCAATTTATGAAAGAAATGCAACTAAACAAGTCTCGAGAGGTATTTGTTGACACGTAAAAATTTTCTATAAATAGAAGTGCCTATCATCACAATTTTTCACAAAACTCTAGCTTGCAGCATACATACTTCTTTTTTTCCTTTTTTTTTTTTATATCACTCATTTGGAGGTAAAACCTGTGAAAATTCGCAGGCGATAAGGTTCGAACCCTGACGATGAGCGTGGTATACTCGGGTAATAATCGCATGGCTACCAACCAGTTGTTCTTACAGCATACATACTTCGAAACGCTAGAAAGGTGAAATCTTTCTAACCTACTTTATTCTTTAGTACATTAGCTTATTGTTTTTTTTTAGTTTTGCTTCAAACATTGTTACGTGCTTTCCATCCCATCGGTGCGAAATTTAACTAAGTTTAAGTTTAAACACCATGAACACCATCACCTATTAATTAGGAGTAAATCTCAATAAGTCACATTTTTCAAACTTAATATCTAAAAAGTCACACATAAGATTACTCTTCCAATTTAGTCACACTTTAATAAAAATATAAATATGCCTCAAAATTTAATTTGGATGAGATATATTACACATTTCTCCCCAAAACTATCTTTCTCTCTCTAACAAACCCTAAAAAATAAAAATAAACTTAATTTTTTCAAAAAAATAGTTTATTTCATAAAATTTTTTAGCATTCTTCACGAAAAAATAGGTTGTTTCACGGAAAAAATAGTTTTTTCACTAAAAAAACAGATTTTTCATAAAAAAAACCCAGTTTGTTCAAAAAAACCCAGCTTTTTCACCCAAAAAAAACAGTTTTTTCACAAAAAAAACAGTTTTTTCACAAAAAAAACAGCTTTTTAACAAAAAAAACAGCTTTTTCACACAAACATATTTTTCACCAAAAACCAGTTTTTTCAAAAAAAAAAACAGATTTTTCACAAAGAAAAGAGCTTTTTCATATATATGCATAGAAAGTGCACAAATGTGCCTAACAACTGCATAAAAAGTGCATAAATGTGCATAACAAGTGCATAAAAAACAGATTTTTCACGAAAAAACAGCTTTTTCATGAAAAAACAGCTTTTTCACAAAAAACAGTTTTTTCACAAAAAACAGTTTTTTCATAAAAATTTAACAAAAAAAACAGCTTTTTAACAAAAAAAACAGCGTTTTAACTAAAAAAACCGTTTTTTCACAAACAAACCAGGTTTTTCACAAAAAAACAGCTTTTTCACAAAAAAAAACAGCTTTTTAACAAAAAAACAGGTTTTCCACACAAAAACCAGCTTTTTCACATAAACAGATTTTTCACCAAAAACCAGTTTTTTCAAAAAAAAAAACAGATTTTTCACAAAGAAAAGAGCTTTTTCATATATATGCATAGAAAGTGTACAAATGTGCATAACAACTGCATAAAAAGTGCATAAATGTGCATAACAAGTGCATAAAAAACAGCTTTTTCACGAAAAAACAGCTTTTTCACGAAAAAACAGCTTTTTCACAAAAAAACAGCTTTTTCATAAAAATTTAACAAAAAAAACATCTTTTTAACAAAAAAACAGCGTTTTAACTAAAAAAAACAGTTTTTTCACAAAAAAAACAGCTTTTTCACAAAAAAACAGCTTTTTCACAAAAAAAAACAGCTTTTTAACAAAAAAAACAGGTTTTTCTCACAAAAACCAGCTTTTTCACACAAAAACAGATTTTTCACAAAGAAAAGAGCTTTTTCATAAATATGCATAGAAAGTGCACAAATATGCATAACAAGTGCATAAAAAGTGCATAACAAGTGCATAAAAAACAGTTTTTTCATGAAAAAACAGCTTTCTCACAAAAAAAACAGCTTTTTCACAAAAAAAAAAAAACGGATTTTTCACACAAAAACAAGCTTTTAAAAAAAAAAAAGTTTTTTCACAAAGAAAACAGCTTTTTCATAAATGTGCATAACAAGTGCATAAATATGCATAGAAAGTGGATAAATGTGCATAAAAGTGCATAAATATGCATAAATGTGCATAGAAAGTGTATAAATGTGCATAACAAGTGCATAAAGATAAATAGAAAGTGCATAAAAAATACATAAAAGTGCATAAAAATGCATAAAATGTACAAAAAAAATGCATAAAAGTGCATAAAAAGTGCGTAAAAGTGGATACGGGTCTAAAAAGTGTATAAAAGTGGATACGGTTTAATAAAAAGTACGTAAAACTGATGCAAGTGCATAAAATGTGCATATAGTGCATAAATAGTGCATAAAAAGTGTATACGTGTGCATAAAAAGTGTATACGTGTGCATAAAAAGTGCATACGGATGCATAGCATAAAAAATGCATACGAGTACATAAATAGTGTATAAAAAATGCATACAGATACATAAAATGGTGTATAAAATGCATACGGGTGCATAAATAGTGCATAAAAAATGAATACGGATGCATAAAGTACATAGAGGGTGCATAAAAACCAACTTTTTCAAAAAAAAAATAGGGTTTTAAAAAAAAAAAATAGCTTTTTCAAAAAAAAAAAAAAAAACTGTGAAAAAAACAGCTTTGCCACAAATAAAACTGCTTTTTCACAAATAAAACAGCTTTTTCACAAAAAAAATACAGTTTTTTCACAAAAAAAACAGCTGTTTCATAAATGTGCATAACAAGTGCATAAATATACATAGAAAGTGCATAAATGTGCATAACAAGTGCATAAAAAGTGCATAAATGTGTATAAAAAGTGTATAAATGTGCATAAAAAGTGCATAAATGTGCATAACAAGTGCATAAAATATACATAAAAATGCATAAAATGTGCAAAAAAATGCATAAAAGTGCATAAAAAGTGCGTAAAAGTGGATACGGGTCTAAAAAGTGTATAAAAATGGATACGGTTTAATAAAAAGTACGTAAAAGTGCATATGAGTGCATGAATGGTGTATAAAAAGTGCATACGGCTACATAAAATAGTGTATAAATAGTGCATATAAAATGCATACGGGTGCATAAAGAGTGCATAAAAAATGAATACGGATGCATAAATGTGCATAACAAGTGCATAAATGTGCATAACATTGACTAAAAATGCATATTGAAGTTTATAAAAAGTGCATAACAAGTGCATAAAAGGTGCATAAAAATTGAATTAAAAGTGCATAAAAAATGCATAAATGTGTACAACAAGTGCATAAATGTGTATATCAAGTGCAAAAAAGTCAATCAAAGTGCATAAAAAGCGCATAAAAGTTAATCAAAGTGCATAAAAAGTGCATACGGATCAATAAAAATTGTATAAAAGGTGAATACGGGTGTATAAAAATTGCATTTATTGTCGGCTTCAAGCGCTCTTATTATTTTGAGTTTACATATCTATATACTCACCCATCAAAAGTATACAATCTACAAATGTAAAACAAGCGAACAAGTGACAATATAATTCCATTTATTGCGGTATACAATTCATAACAATATATCCATCATTTCATCGAACACATTGAGGGTATAATTTTCTGAAATCATGCCTAGATGCACGGTTGCATAAATCCAGCCAAAGAAATACGAACCAAAATTATGCAATGTTAATAAAACGAGCGGCTAAAGTTAGAAAAAAAAACATTTAATTGTTGTATGCACTTTGTGTGACTATAAATTAAAAAAATAAAAATATATATGATTGAGCTAAAAGTAACATTTAAGCTGAAACTACATATATTTATGTTAAAACTACACAAAATTATTTTAAGAACCATTTTCTCAAACACATGTAATGCAAGAAAATCAAATTGTTGCTTTATTAACATAATTTTGTCTAAAATTCCCCAAACAAAGATATTAACATAAATATTAGACCAATTACTAACTAGTCAGAACCTAATTGCAAAATACGTAATACAAATTCATCACATAAAAAATATTAAACTATTCATATCCAAATCCAAAACGGGTTTCGAGCATCAATACCATGAAAAATTTCAATTACAGATTATTACCGAAAATCTGGCACCACCCAGCCAATAGTCGTCTTCTACGCCTCATATTCTTTCAGCTAGGGTTTCGGATAAAAATCATCGCATCCCATTCGTTTGGTGGAATTCATCTAGCTCATAGAGAAAGCCCTCGTCAGAGATAACAATCATTAGAGACCAGAGGATCCATGTCTAAGGTCATCGTAGGAGATAAACATGTGAATATAGTCGCCGGAGCTATCTCCTCCGTCAAGCACGAGCAGTTGGAGGTGATCATCTCATCGCTGGATTTTCGAATAGCATGGTGATCGGAGTAGTCACTCGTCCGTCAGCTCAGCCACCCCAGCCACGACGCTACCTCCAGTACTCCCCGTCGTCACTGATCAGAGCTCCGATATGATCTCTTCACCTCCGTTAATGGAGTTTTTAGAGAGAGAGTGTCTATTCACGTGTCATAGATAAGAACAAAGTAATAGTAAAAATAGAATTTTTAAGCTATTTATATTAATTAGAAAGTGTGACTAATTTGAAAGATTGGTCTTGTGTGTGACTTATTAGGAATTAAGTTTAAAAAACATGACCTATGAGTTATTTTTCCTATTAATTAACACAAAGTTGGCTAATGTAATATCTCAGACTCAATAGTGAGTCACACAGCCGAATAACACGTGCGGCGGCACATGCTAAACAAAATCTATTTTAAATAACATATTTTCAAATAAGTTTATCAACTAAAATACTTAAATACATCATTAAAATACACTTTTCAATATTCATTTTCAATATTCTTGAAAAAAATTAATAACTTTACAACTTATTAGCTAAACAGTTAAAAGCAGCGGAGTTGAAAGCTAAGTTCTATGAGTTATGTCTGTTACCGACTAACTTGACTTCAATGCAAAATAACAGATAGATTTCTTGGCAAAAAGGGTTTTAAAAACGAGTGGTAAGCTAAACGAGTTTAGTGAGTAAATAAGTCTTACGATAATAATAAGGGACAAAATAGGTTTTCTCCTTTTCTTTTCTTTGAAAAATATAGTTTAGTTAGACTTAATAAAAAATTTAAATACCCGATAATATAAACTTTTCTGGAAATTTAATTTAAGAATCATTAAATTATATATATGAATCTTTCATTCTTTCTTTTCGCACTCTTCGAAATAAACTACTTTTTTTTTTCGGATTTCCCGAAATAAACTCCAATTTTTGTCAGATTTTCCGACGTAAACTGCTTTCTTTGTCGGACTCCCCGACGTAAACTCCTTTCTTTGTCGGACTCCCCGACGTATACTGCTATCTTTTCGGACATCCCCAAAATAAAATGATATCTTTTTGGACCTCCTCGAAATAAACTATATCTTTTCGGATCTCCCCGAAATAACTCTTTTATTTTCGGACCTCCTCGAAATAAGTACATTTTTTTTTCTTTTTTCTTTTTCTTGCAACAATATAAAAATATCAATATGTACATATATAGATGGTACTTGAAAATAATAAAAACAAGCATGTAATACTTGTTAAAAATATACAATTGGATAATTTATAATAGCAATACAAAACCACTAATCTCAAAATGTATCCCAAAATCAAATAATCTTTACTACGAATAATCAACTGCAAAGGAATGATTTTCTCTATTAACATTTTTTCTTGGTCGACACAAACTTGTAATTTCTCTCATATATATAGCTCAGTGACTTCCATCATTATATACACACATATATGATATATGATTATTTAGTATAGTATTAAGTATGTACTAATAACCTCAGAAAATAGAATGTTACACTAGCTAGTACGTTCCTATCTATGTGTGTACATAGATAGAAACCTACTATGAAATTAAATATAAAATCGAAAAAAATAACGCAACTCAATAATATGTCTCAATATTACGAAATATGTATAGAATATGTTGTAACATTTTGAAAACATAAAAAAAAGTTATAAAAACTTAAAATTTGAGTGAAAATAGGTTAGAGGGCACAAAATAAAATAGAAATTAGGGATAGAGGATTTGGACTCGGAAATGTTATTGTACGGCTCGAAATTTAATCCCTTATAAATTACTTATTCATTTATTATTGTACATTTATTATTCACACAAATTTACGTTTGTAACCGGTACAAAATTCCTGATAGTATACTTTCAAAAGTTTATGAATACAAAAATAAATTCACAACAATCAAGTCACACGTTATATAGCAATAAAAAATTCCATAACTTACGACATTAACTTTCTAGTAATAAATATGGCATTTAAACACATGATAAAACTACGCTAATTTTACCACATGTATTTGTAACTATTTCCAATAGATGTGTCATTACTACAATTTTTATTTATAGAAATATTATTATAGGAACCCATAATTATTAGTACTAATTAGTAAATAACCGCCAACTTATCAAATTCATAGACATACTCTTAATTAAACAAAATAAAAATGCAGGGTTTCACAGGTAAGATAGTACTTATAACAGTGATTTGAAAATTATTTAAATGATGTACCCTGCCTTTTCTTTAGTACGTACTTGTTTTTTTTTTTTTATTTGGTTATGTCGTACTCTTTACGTGCAAATCAATAGTAACTCATTTAAAATAGCCCCTTTTCTTTTCTAGATATCATACACATTCCAGTGTATAAACTAAAGTATTAGATTGGTATCCAAAGAACCGAAACCTTTTTTTTTTTTTGTAAAGTTATTCAAACATAGAGTAAATGTAACAAACTAGTATTTCGTAGTTAATCATGACATTGACTTTTCTTAAGTACCACACTTTTTTTTGTTTTTTTGTTTTTTTGTTTTGAAACTTAGCATGTACACTCATCAACATCTGCTACTTTAGGTTTTTTACTGTGTCGTACTTTTTTTTTACTCTTTTTTTTTTTTTTGGTTTGCAAAGATCACAAATTAAAGTAGGCTGAGTAATTACTAGTTTAGCCAATTACCTAACAGTCTATTCAAAACCCTTTTATTTTATAATATTGACTTTCTTTGGTATTAGCTAGTTCTCAAATTATATCAAGTATCTTGTATTTAAAAGTGACTGGTTAAACCGTTCCCAGACGTATGAAGCAATTTAAGGGTGCCTTTTTTTGTGTGGTGCAGTCCTTAGGAATTTATTTGATCGTCAAAGCATTATCCAGAGCCTCCAGATCTTGAGGATCGCTGCGTGACCTGCTCAACATGTTTGTTGGTGTCGAACCTGAATGCTTCTTGTACGTCTTCCGTGACGTCTTTGACAATCTTCTTCGGTGACTTCGACAAGCTTCTTCGGCGACTTCGACAAGCTTCTTCGTTGACTTCGACAAGCTTTTTCGGTAATTTCGAAAAAAAAAAATCGGTGACTTTGAAAAACTTTTTTGGCGACTTCGACAATCTTCTTTGGCAACAGGCAGTGTGGCCAATGTGGCGGAACCGACGGAAAAGCTTGATTCACATGGAGACATTTAAGGTCGTCGGATGAGATCTCAATCCACATGAAGAGAGAAAACGTCTATTTTGATTTTCCAAAAAGCGACGACATCTTTGGCTTCAAAAAGTTTTCGAGTGCTATGGCAGAGATTTCCTTATCTCCACGGATTAATAAACCCGTATATTTGTTTCCTGAAGAGTGACACTCACATGGCAGAGCTAGGCCAAGGCAGAATGATTAAACACCAGAAGTATCATGCTATGGTAGAGGTTGTTCTTCTTGGCATCTCAATCTTCTTGAGTCTACTGAGAGTTCTCTAACATGGCCATCTCTACGTGAGTCTTTGGTAATGATAGGCCTTCTAACTGCTAGCACCAAGTCTCCTTTTTGAAACGATCTTTGCTTGACCTTTTTGTTGAATGATTTCGACATCCGTGCTTAGTAACATTCCAAACTTTGTTGCGCTTCAAGTCTCTTTTTGTCGAGTGCTTTCAATTCTTCGAAATGAAGACGAGCATTATCCTCAAGTGTAAGTCAATCCTTCTTGGAGGGCGATTCTATGTGACGGGATCTGCGTTTCTAGTGGCAAGACAGCTTCTACTCCATACACCAATGAATATGGGGTTGCTTGAGTTGATGTTTGATATGTCATTCGATATGCCCAAAGAGCTTCTTTGATCATTTCGTGCCAGCCTCTTCTTGATTTTGCCACAATCTTCTTGAGTTTGTTAGCTGGTGCATTGTAAATCGAAGATTTATGTTATTTGAATCCTAATTTCTCGCACATATTTGTCACCAACTTATTGTAGAAAGATGTCCCGTTGTCGTTGATGATGGAGCGTGGAACTCCATACAAAAATATGATGTTTGACTTGATGAAATCTACCACCGTTTCCTTCTTCACAGCTTTCAAAGGCACCGCTTCTACCCACTTTGAGAAATAATCGGTCGATACAAATATATAGAGATGCCTCCTGGAGGACTTAGGCAGTGGACCCATTGTATCCAATCCCCATGCTTCAAATGGCCAAGATGCAACTATAGGGTGTAACAGCTGAGGTGGTTGGTGAATAAAATTTGCGTGGAATTGACAAGGAAGACATCCTTTGATAAAATCCATGCAATCTTTGACCATAGTAGGCCAGTAACACCCATTCTTTTGACTCAGAAGTGAAGCTTTGGACTTGATTGATTAGCACCGCAAACTCCAGAATGAGCTTCCTCCATTGCTTTTATTCCTTTTTCTTCGTTTAGACATCGTAGACACAACCCTTCAAAAGATCGACGGTAGAGAGTATATTTGAAGAAAATAAACGTAGCAGCTATTCGCCTAGTATCTATCTTTTTGGACAATTTTCCATGCTGCAAGTAGTTGATGATAGGATGCCTCCAATCTTCTTTCTCTATATCAAAGACGGAAATTGTAGTAACTTCTTTGACAATCTCATTTTCATTTTCGAAATCCGGAGGAATCACCTAACGTTGACATATGAGAATTTTCACATCTTTGTTGGACATTGCGATGGTGGATGCCAATTTTGCCAGCGCATTAACTTGTTCTCTTTGCTTGGAACATGATCTAGTGTCACATCTCCAAGCCTTATAGAAAGTCTTGTGGCATAGTCACGATATGGCACCAACTCTATTTTCTAGACTTCGTATTCATTCGTAACTTGATTTATGACCAATTCAGAATCTCCAAAAACCTTGATATGTTGATATTTTTCATCGAGAGTCATCTCAAGTCCTAGTATGAGAGCTTGGTGTTCAGCATCGTTGTTGGATCATTGTTGCGCGAGGGTGAAAGCATAAGGCATAATATCTCCTTGGGGACTAAGGAACACCAATCCAGCTCTGACGCCCTCATTGTTTGCTGCTACATCGAAGTACATTGTACATGGAGGAGATACTTCAACCCACATGACATCTTCATATAGATATTCCTCATAGAGCTCTCATCCAGCAAGCATTAGATGGTTGGCTAGAAAATCTGCAACCACATGTCATTTGACGACTTTTTGAGGGACATATATGATTTTGAATTCTTGGAAGAGAAGTGCCCACCTTGTGAGACGGTCAGATAATATCGGTTTTGACATAACGTATTTAACAGGATTTGCTTTTGAGATTAACCGAATTGTGTGAGCTTGAAAATAATGCCTCAATTTCGTAATTGCAAACACCAAGGTGAGACACATCTTTTCAATGGGTATATAGCTCACTTCACATGGCATCATCATTCTACTCAAGTAGTAGAGAGTGTTTTCATTCCCATTGTATTTTTCTTGAGGAAGTAGACCTCCGATGGAACGTTCTTGTATAGCAAGGTACAAGATCAATGGTCTTTCCAAAACAGGAGCTACTATGACAGGAGGCTTCATCAGATAAGATTTGATGATTTCGAAGGCATTCTCGCATGCCTCATCCCATTGGAATGGCGTGCCATTTTTCAGAAGTCGGCTAAATGGCTGACAATGGCCAGATAGGTTGGATATGATCTTTGGATGTCTGCTAACTTCCCATGTAGACTTTGAAGCTCGTGGATATTTTTTGGTGTTTGAACCTTCATGATTGCCTCAATTTTTGATTGATCAATTTCGATTCCTTGACGACAAAGGATAAACCCAAGTAACTTTACAGAAGTGACTCCAAATGCGCATTTTAGTGGATTCATTTTTAGTTGATATCGGCACAGATGTTTGAACACATCTTCAAGGCTCTTCAGAAATTCATGGCGCTCATTTGTCTTAACAACTATATCGTCGACGTAACATTTAATATTCTTGTGAAGCATGTCATCGAAAATCCTTTGCATTGTCCTTTGATAAGTTGTTCCGGCATTATTCAATCCAAAAGGCATGACTTTGTAGCAATAAATCTATTTTGGCGTTCGGAAAGCAGTCATCTCTTCGTCTTTTGGATCCATGCGAATTTGGTTGTAGTCTGAAGATCTATCCATGAAGGACAAGGCTTCGTGTCCAGTAGTAGAATAAACCATGAGTTCGGTTATTGGGAGCGGAAATTCATCTTTGGGGAATGTGCAGTTGAGGTCTCGAAAGTATAGACAAACTCATATTTACCCATTTTTCTTATTGACTGGAACTATGCTCGAGATCTATGTTGGATATTTGACTTCCCTAATGAAACATGCATCGATGAGTTTGTTGACTTCTATGTAAATTTGTTGAACCAACTCTGTTCAGAATCGTCATTGAGCTTGCTTTACTGGTCAAGATTCATGTTTTATTGCGAGACGGTGAACTGCTACTTTGAGATCAAGTCCTGCCATTTCCTCGTGACTCTATGCAAACACATCTTTGTAGTTATTAATAAGTTTGATGTAATATTCTTGATCTTCTTCGCTTAGAAGTGCACTTACGTATGTAGGCCGTGGAGATTCCATTGTGACAAGGTTGACTTCTTTCAATTCATCAACGGTAGATCTAACACCTTCTTTGATTTCTTCAAGAGCGTCATCTGCCTCTTCTTCAACATGCTCTTCCTCGTCGATCCCTTTGATGTGGTAAGATGTTGTGACTTGTAAGGTTTCTGTTGGTGTTGTATCTTGAACAATAACGTTTACTCGAAACTTTCTCATGAGACGCCTTTGAGGAACCGATGTATCCGTTGTCGCGCCAATCCGATCAAAAACGGATCTTCTTCTACCAAATCGTCCAAATACTGACTGTCGCCTACTTGAAAATCTTTTAAATACAAATCGTGAAATTACAGTTGCCCCCATTAGCTTTTGAACCAATTTCCTTTTAAAATATGTTGAGGAGTCATTGGCAGCAAATTGTGTAGTCCATGGTGATCGATGACAGGAGCGTCATTTTCTCATACTGATTCATCATCCTCGAATGTGGTATAACAATTACTTGACTTCTTTATGATGATGCGAGCTGGAACATGCATTTTGTAACCAATTCCAACATGAGATTCTTTTCACCATGAAGCCTTTTATCTTGAGGCAGCATACCAATCATCCTCGTCTTCTTCTTCAGAGTTTCTATCATTTATGCAACATTCACATTCACAAACATCACATAAGCAATGAAGGTCATCATCTTTGAACTTGTAGATAGGATTTCCTCGATAATAGTAGGTGATTGGAACCTCCATGCTTGGTCTTTCCGGAGTGGATTCTTCAATCACTCGCTCTTTGTAACGTAGAACGTAGTAATCTCCATCATTCTCCTTAAGCTTCTCAACCTGTTTATCATTGGCTTCATATCTTTCTTTAACAACTTGTTGGCATTCTTGACAGAAATCTTTGCAAGGCTCAGATGTATGCGGGAGCTGGCTGATTTCTTCCATTTTGCAGACTTCAACAGGAGCTTCAGATACGTTGTCAAAATGTGAGGATTCAGCAACTTCTTTTGTTTTTAAGTCTTCATCGAACTCATCGTTAGGGTGATTTGTAGATAAAGACTGATTCATTTCCTGTGCTTTGCCATATTGAGCGTAGTAATCAAATTTTCCAGATGATTCTCCAAGAAGGCCAATTTGTGGTTCTCTAGGTTCGTACCTTTCTTTGAACAATTGTTGATTTGTTTTCTTATGTTTTTCTTCTTCTTACTTTTCATCTCTTCATCTTCCTCGCACCATTCCTTCCATTCGTGCTCTATGCAGTCATCGAAATTGCAGATATCGAAGAAACAATGACCGTCTCACTGAATTTGTAGATTGCCCCCTCTTGTTGACGCTAGTGGTTTTGATTGTTTTCTGAGGACGGGTGTTTAGATTGTTGATGTTGATCTTCAGGAAGGTTTTCTAGAATCACATCTTCATTGGTTTTGTAGTCTTCATGAATTGGTTCATCATTTTGTGTTGAATTTGCAGAGCCAGGTTCTTCAACTATGAATTCCGTTTGTGGGAAGGAACCAAACTGGACGAGCACAGTTGTCAGGTTGTGTACGCTTTCAACTGGAGAATCACTAATGAAGGTTGCATAATGATATTTTGCTTCATCTTCTTCTTCCAACATAATCTTTCCTTGGCTGGCAAGCTGGACGATCTTTTCTTCCAACATGAAACATCGATGAGTTGGATAGTTGAGTAGATGATGGAACTTAAAGTAACTTGTGTCGTTCACTTTATCAGCCTCTTCTGGATGCTTCATTTCTGAGAGTTCAATCAAGTTGAGGACCAAAAGTTCATCTAGCATTATTGGTACTTCGCTATCTGGAAATGGGTATTCTTTCTCTTGCATTTCCTTCAAGGTGAGCCTTCTCTTTCTATTCCATTGATTGTCGAAATTCTCAACTTAAACTTTCTTCATGCTGGCGTTAATCTTGGCAGCTGAAGAGGCATTTGGAAGACTAGCAGAAACAACGAATGACTCCTAACGAATGACTCATGGTGTACGAACGAGTCCTACCCCATGTCTTGCTTTTAGGTTTATTTATCATTTTTTGTGACATTTGAATCGGCAAAGCTAGATCAAGGTAGGTTGAAATGTTAAACTCCATAATATGAGCTTGGCTTGATAGTTATCCAAAGGTCTTCGCTTTTATTCCTTAGAGAATGTATCTCAATCCCCAATGCATGCCTTGAATACACATTTCGATGCCAGATGACTCACATAATCTATCTTTGCAATTGAGGCTCAATCCCCTCCATCTGTTGATATAATCGGTGACAGTCTCATCCTTCCATTGGCGAGTGTTGGTTAGTTAGATCATGTTGTAGAAGCGATTAAGAAATTCATCATCTAGTTGTTCCATCTGTCAAATGATCCAGGTGCTAAGTCGCAGTACCAATCAAATGCGTTGTCCTTCAACGTCTGGACGAATTTCTTTACGATGAGGTCTCCTTCTGTTCCAGAATTGCTGCATGTTTCCACGAAGTGAGCTACATGTCGCTTTGAATTTCCTTTATCATTGAATTCCTGAAATATAGGGGGTTGATATCACGCAGGCATTTTCAGGCGCTCTATCCTCCTGCTATAAGGCTTAACATAGCTTAATGATGAGTGTGTCACTTCTTTGTAGCGTCCCTTAACAGTGTCAAGTATGAAATCTTTTAGTTGATCAACATGGATTGAACCATCGGGAAGAACCTGTATATTTTTCCTCTTCCCTTTATATTTGCTTGAAGGTCCCTCGACTTTTGATGGTTTTTTTTACGTTTACAATGGTTTCACTAGACTCTGCAAGAAGTTCTACCTTGTTCATTAGCATTGTGAATTGGGTGTCTCACTCTGTTGTTGCCTTCATGAGACCTTCTATAGTCTTTGTTAAGATGGAAACTTATTCTTTTAATGCCAAAGTGTTTGTAGTCATAGCGGGCTTGATAGTTGAATTAGAAGATCGCGGGCTGTCAAGTGGAGACTCCGAGTCTGAAGCAGTGACACCATATTTTTCATCACCCTTTTGTTCACCTTTTCCTAGGTTTTCATATATGAGATTCGCAGTAGATCATCCATCCCGAGGGAGAGCTTCTTGAGGTCGTATGCATAGATACTCTCTTAAGTTTAAATTGCCCCTAAGTTTGATGCCTTCTGCCGGAGTTGGAGTTTTCATTGTTTGATCTAATGCTTGAGTTCCAGAAGACTTGATGCTTCGAGTCCAGGAGTAAACCTTTGAGATCGTCCTCTTCTCGCCGACGAAGAAAGATTCTTCAATCTTTTTGGACGAGTCTTTCTTTGGAGTCATCAAATTGTTGCTGAACTTTTATGATTGTTGCTGAACTTTTATGAAGAAGAGAGATGAAAGCCAGAGATGTCCCACTGGGTGTGCCAAAATTTGTTTCACACAAATTTTCACCAAGTGCTGAAAACATGGAAAAGGAAATGCTAAGCAAAGTAGTTTTTATAATTCAGTAATTTGTGGGTACAATCTCTGATAAATTCTCTACAAAACTAGAAAATGAAAGTCATTTGATTCTTCTTTTCGAATAATTTGTGATGGCTCGAAATGTTGAAGTAGACTATTTGATGAGTTTCGTTGAGTTCGCTGAACTTGATTTGAACTCCTCGAATTTGATGAAGAACTTTGCAGCTTTGTTGATGATCTTGACGTTATTCAGATTTGGTGAAGAACTTGAAGATTTTGATCTAGATAAACGTGTTTTTGCGTTTGAGTAACTGTTCCTGAAGATCAAATGCCAATTTGTTTGTAGATTTCTCGGGTGGAGATACTCAGATTTGGTGAAGAACTTTGAAGGTTTTGATCCTTAGAAACGCCTTGCTTGGTGTTTGTAGTCGTTTTTGAAGATCGAATGTAGATTTCGTTGAGAAGTTCTTCAGATTTCGTGAAGAACTTGAAGACTTTGATCCGTAGAAACAACTTACTTGCTGCCTAAAGCTGTTCCTGAAGATCGAATGCCGACTTGTTGCAGATTTGTTACAGACTTTGAAGGCGTTTGTCGAGTATTTGAAGAAGACTAGTTGATCCATTTGAAGATGTGGAGGAGGTTCTCTCTCTTGCTGCCTGAAGACTTGGATTATAAATCCATCTGCAGGGTTTACACGAACAAAACTTATAAGATTCATCAAGGGAGTATCATCGATCCCTTACGAGATGTGGATTTCTTTTATTACTAATAAACACTTATACGAATAATACTGTCATCCAACTCATTAATTTTATTGACTCGTGACGAATCTCACCATGTATAAATCAAAATGACAAACACATCCATACATGTCTAATTAGAAATATAGGAATTAAGAACATAAACAATAACACCACGGGTTATAAATCATTTTGTCTAATCAGACACCAAATGATTATTTCGTAACATATCATGTTTAATACACACAAAGTGCACTAGTAAATGGAGTTGAAATTTATTCGTTCCATTTAGTCAAGACGGACCTACTAAAACCACGTATTACAACTCTAGTGATGGTGTGTCCATTTCCATCTAAGGTTGTAAAGATATAATTTATATTATATTAGAACCGATAGTCTAATATTCCGTGTGTAAACTGTAATTTACACACTAGACCATCTACTGAATAGAATAATAGACACGTATTTAGTCATTCAAACAATAATGATAAATAACAATTGCTCATATTATTCTCGTTAAATAGATCAATTCAAAACATTGTCAAATATAAATAAATAAAACAAGCATGTATTTTAGTATATTTCTAATAGGCTCAATCAACCTTCCGGAGTAATCTAAAATGATATATGCAAAATATTGTCTCGAAATGAGTTTATTTTGACTGTGGAGTAAAGAGTGGTCAATGATCTACATTCAAATTTTAAGTTTATAAGTTTTTTTTTGAATGATAGTAAATCCCGTTTTGTTGGAGAGTATATAATTAGAGGGGTCAACTTATCAAAACTACATTGTACCAACTCTAATTTTACTCCAATAAAAAAGTGTAATTTGTGAATTTGGATTTGAAAATAAATCATGTAATCAGAGAATTAATAATGAAGAGAGTTTTATTTCCAAGTTTTATCCCTAACCTGGATGTAAGATTAACTTAGAGCTTATTTAAGAAAATGCACACGTGTAGCTTTAAGGGTTACTTAGGATTGTTAGAATTATTAGTAATTTCACATCGATGTGTTATCGATTATACCTTAATACTTATATATGATTTACTCATCCTATCTTGGGACATTTTGATAGATTGGATGGATTCTCACATGATATTATTACGGACCATCGATGTCGGGGTCTCACCAGCACATTGTAATATATTCGCTCGTTTCATGCTTACATATGAGCTCATTAATACTTAATTCATCAGTTTCAATTTATTTGTCGATAATGTTTGTCCGTGTATTTTTAGATTAAAAATAAATCATAGCTAATTGCTAAAATGATAAATTTGAAAAAACTTTTTATATATTTAAATAAAATTGACTTTGTAAAAGAAAAATCAAATTTGCTATTTGAAAAATATAGATACGAAAATAATGCATCTCAAAATATACGTAGATTCGTAGTGGATTGGAGCGGGTGTACCAAATGTAAAACTTTTATCCACAGAAAAAAAAATCGTATGTGTAATGACTATTGAGGGACGTTGATAGTGTGACATGTTTGGAAAGGTCATGCAAGTAGGGGTGTAAATTTTACCCGATCCGAACTAACGGTTTTTGAGTATTCGGTTAACGGTTTTAGCGGTTCTCTCATCATCTACGGGTCGGGTCGGGTCGGGTCTATATAACTTTTTTTACTTATTTTACCCGACACATACCCGTATTTGTAATGAGTATAATGGTTTTCGGTGCGGGTATTATCCAAAATACCCAAAATTTGTAAAATTTATTCTACCTAGATGTTTTTTTCTAAATGATACTTTTACCTGTTGATAATGAATATATTGATAACTTATAGGAATAATACATGAATAACTATAAAAGGAGACAACAAAGAGTTTTGATCTTTAAAAGAAAATTTGTATGTGTATGACATGCATACGTAGGGTTGGGAAAAATTTCCGAAACTCCAACCCGATTCCGCCTCCGTCCCGCACCCGACCCGAAAGCCCCCGATCCGAACTAGTCCCGAACCAACACCTTCGGGTAGTCTCCCGACCCGATTGTTTCGGGATAGGGACCGGGTTTGATTTTATGTAGGGTCGGGTACCCGAAATATTAATAAATAAAGTTAATATTATTACTTAGTTATGTAAATTATAAAACTAAACAACATCTAAACCATTGTTGTTGAGACTGATTCACCTCAATTTAATAAATAAATAAATAAAAACCTTTCCGAGTTGTCAGATACCCGAAATGTCGGGTTCGGGATTTAAAAATTCTTTCCGACACTCATTAGGTCGGAATTCGGGTTAATGGATTTCAGGTCGGATCCGGTCCGGTCCGGTCCCATCCATATGCATATGTATATGTTAAAGTACCTTTGGTTGTTTTTATTAGGGCTGGGTCGGTTCGGGTCGGTTTTTGACAAAACTGAAACCGAAAATGAACATAAATTTCGGTTCAATTTTTTTTGATTTTTGGTTTTTTCGGTTTATGGACCGAACCGGTTTGTCTCGGTCCGGTTTTTTTTTTTCGGGTTTTTTTTTCCGGTTTTTTTTTTCCAGTTTTAATTAAAAAAATAGATTTTTTTGTTGTTATATTTTGAAACATGTCCATTTATAGATTTAACTAGTACATTATTATGTTTATTTTGAAAATCTATTTATTGCGAATAATTAAATATGTAAAAATGGTAAAAAAAGCTATCAATTTAGTATCTTTTATATAATTTCCAAATTACACGTCACCTAATTATTAGAAAAATGAGCAAAATGATGTAGTAAAATGATAAAAGATAACTTATTTATGAGTATTTTTTAGTACTTGTTTTTGACAAGTTTTAAATAATATGAAATAGAGCATTTGATAATCAAAAGTTAGTATCACAATTATTTAGATAGTTACGATTTATAATAAAATTTTCTTTCATATCGTACATATGAGTTCTGAAACTGTTATAACTTATAATTATGCAAACATTAGTTTCAAATGCGAATTGTGAAAATGTTAATTAATTGAATTGAAAATTTGAAACTTTTTTATTCCGGAAAGTTCTTGAGCTATACACACTACATAACGAGGTATATAACACCCAAATTACCTCAACCATGTGCTCATATAGAGTCTTGCACTTATATCAAGAGGACCATCATCCCCTCCAACTGCATGAATAGCCACAGGAATTCTCGAGAGAAGGGTTACTGTAAGGGGGAATGCAGCAGGCTCAATTTCATTTATTTCGGATTTATTTCCTAAATTAGATTCAAAACCCTCTTCAGCCAAGTCTTCAGTGATATCCAATTGCAACTTTAACGGACAGGTTATCAAAGCAATTTCTTCCAGTGTTCTGCGATTCCCGGGGTTACCTCTCCTATGAGACTGTTTCCGAGCAGGACAGAGTTTAAGAAGCAGAGTCGATGTGACATCAAGCCATTCAACTACTAGGTCATCACTTTCATCATACTTTATTCGGCGCTCAATCTAGAAAAAACATTGAAAAGAGATTTAAAAAAAAAATATTGACTTACATAAACCGCGAATAAAAGAAATAAAATTGTTTGCTTTAAATCATTTTATTTCTCATTTTCCTTTTTGATGCTCTGTTAAAAACTGAAAGCAAATATCGGTATGGAATTACTCACAGCTAGCTTTGGGATATATATGGACATGAATCTTGGCCCTAGAGCCAGTACTCTTGCTTCAGTAAGCAAAATCTGCATAATACCACAAAGAGACTAATAAATAAGCAAAACATAATATGAGCACATGTACGAAAACAAACTAGAGTAAAGGAAATCAAAAAGAAAAGGGGGTCGAACACAATGGCCAATACGTTAATCTACTAAGAAATTGTCATCAAAATGGTAAATTTAACTAGGAACTAATAAGTCTCAATAGAGCAATGAGTGAAAAGCTAAGTCTGTCTGGGGCATGGGAGAAACAGGTGTTTGTTGTGTCACACAACCTAACTATAAAAGAGAATTACAGAACCTTGATTATATTAGGAACAACACTTCAAGTTGTATTGGGATGTGTATGTTAATCATGAGAACTAATATGGAACAAGAACCCCAATTTCGAAATGGACTATCACGAAATTCCATTGCTCGGAAATGACAGTTGTGTCCCGGATTACAGAGAACACTATTTGGTATTCAGGTACAAAAAACTTGGAACTTCTAAAAAATGATATTTGGCAAATATGAACTCTCTAACATTTAATCTGCAGTTGATTTACCTACATTTCAAATCCTTTCAGCAGACGAGTCGCAATCAATAAGCTTGTGTCCAACACTCGACAGTAAAGAGACCTCTAGCAACTAAAGTTTTATTTTCAACCATTTTCCAGTCTACAGAAATATCTACTGGAGCTAAGTTAAAAACACAAGCTTACGTTCTGTAACCACAGAGTTAGTGTTTACGCCAGAAAAAGAGCTACATGCCAGCCAGCAAAGATAGGGCCATCATATTTAAGTTCGGGATCGTCCCCCTATTAATCGGATGAGGGATTTTAATGAAAGTATTAATGCTTGTGGCCTGCTGGAAATGAACTCATTAGGCCCTCGGTTCACTTGGAACAACAATCGTGAGGGAATGTCAAATGTCATGTGAAAGTTGGATCGAGGTCTATGTAACTTTTCCTGGGAAATTGCATTTCCTGAAAGCACTTTCAGGTACTCCCTTGCACCTATTCCGACCATTCCCCTCTCATTATAGACATCGAAGGTACGCAACCTTATTTTACTTCTATAAAAGTTTTTTGTTTTCAAGCAGCTTGGCTTGATCATGACTCTTTTAAGAAAGATGTCACCGGACATTTGTCTCAAACCGGAAACGATATTACCAATAAACTCTCTTCTGTTATAGATTTTCTTGATGGTTGGAATAGAGATGTGTTTGGTAACATTTTCAAGAAAAAACGGCATATTTTAGCTAGATTGAGCGGTATTCAAAAAAGCCAATGTTTAAAATTTTCCCACAATCTTCATTTGCTTGAGAATCAACTTAAAAGGGATTTTAATGACATTTTACGCCGCGAACAGATTTTTTGGTTCCAAAAATCAAGGCTTAATTGGTTCTCAAAAGTGAATAAAAATACGAGTTTTTTTTCATATTACGACTCTTAGTAGAAGGAGGAAAAATAAAATCTATGATTTGAAAAACAATGAGGCTATTTGGATCTATGCGGGTGAGGACTTAAAATCTTTGATTCAAAATTATTTTACAAAACTCAATGATCAGGAAAGTGATTTTGTTCCTCAGTGTATCAATACTAATACGGGTGGGTTTTCATTGGAGGATAATCTCACACTCATGATTCCCGTAGATAAAGCCGAGGTTTATGCAGCGATTAGTAACATTAAAGGACTTAAAGCTCCGGGGCCTGATGGTTACCAAGCGATTTTCTATCACACTTTTTGGAACAAGATGGGTCATAGTGTTTATGAATTTGTTAACCAAAGCTTTCTAAATACAAGGTTCCCAGAGGAGATTAATAAAACTTTTACAACTCTTTTATCAAAAATTTGAACCCTTAAATGGTGAACCAGTTACGTCCTATAGGTTTGTGCAATGTTCTTTACAAAATTTTGTCTAAAGTTCTGGTCAATCGGATTCGTCCCCTTCTTGAGAAAGTTGTTAGTCCGTACCAAAGTAGTTTTATTCCCGGTTGTGGAACTACTGATAATATTATTATTGCTAAAGAGATGTTGCATTCTCTTAGATATAGACGTAAAGGTAAAAGAGGTATGATTTTTAAAATTGATTTAGAAAAAGCTTACGATCGTGTTTCTTGGGATTTTTTAAAAGATACGCTTCATAATCTTTGCTTAAATGACAATTGGATCGAGCTTATAATGCATTGCGTTTCCTCTGTTGAGTTCTCTGTTTTATGGAATGGAGAACCTCTACCTCCGTTTCATCCCAAACGAGGACTTCGACAAGGGGATCCGTTTTCGCCTTACCTTTTCGTGCTTTGTATGGATCGCCTTTCACGTATGATATATAATGGTAGTTGGGTAGGATCCAAGGCTGCCAGAGGTAGCCCTACTATTTCCCACCTTTTTTTTGCGGATGATCTATTATTGTTTGCTAAAGCAGATCACAAAAATTGTTCAGCGATTATGGACACGATTAACAGTTTTTGCAACACTTAAGGGCTGAGAGTAAATCTTAGCAAGTCGAAACTTTTTGTCTAACCTAATAAACCTGTGCAACAGGCGAATGGTTTTAGTAATCAATGTGGTATTCCTCTTACTGAAAATCTTGGTAAAGATTTGGGTGTTAACCTGCACCACTCGCGGGTTAATAAGAATCACTTCCAAGGGGTTGTTGATAGAATGACCTCCAAACTCTCGGGTTGGAAATCTATTTTTTTTGTCTTTGGCAGGTAGACTTACTCTCATTAAGTCAGTCACCTCTGCCATTCCGTCTTATAGTATGCAAACTTCTATGCTTCCTAAAAGTGTAATTAAGTCTATAGATAAATTGAATAGAAATTTCCTATGGGGATCTACTCAGAAAAAAAAAAATCCATCTTGTTGTTCAATGGAAAAAAGTTTGTCAACCCAAAGAATTTGGAGGTCTTGGGATTCGCCAGGCCACTAATCATAACGCTGCTCTCATTTTTAAGTTGGGTTGGCAATTCATTTCTCAGGATAATAAACTTTGGGTCAAGATTTTGAAATCTAAATACCTCTGTAACCACTCTTTATGGAGTTGGCCTAAATCCCGTTCTGCGTTTCATACTTGGAGGAGTATTGTTACTCAACGAACTTTTATTAAAAAGAACATTCACTGGTAGCTGTATTAATTTATGGGATGATATTTGGTGTGGGTCCACTCCCCTCCGTGACAGTGTTCAGGTTCCTAACGTTCTTGATAATCTTAAAGTTTCTGAATTAATAAAAGATGGGCCTTGGGATATCTCTAAAATCAGTAACATTATGGGTAAAAATATGTAAGTTCCATTCTCTCTATTCCCATAAAAAACATGTTTTGATGGCAAGGATATGCCTAGATGGGTCGACCACTCAAATGGAAATTTTACGACTAAGTGTGCTTATTCTCTTTTGTCGTCTTCTACCACTAACCCGAACATTGTTAATAAAGTTAGTTGGTCATGGATTTGGAACTTGAAAATTCCTCTAAAGCTAATTCTGTTTCTTTGGCTTGTATTCCAGGAAAAATTACTCACTAATGTTGCGAGAGCTAAGAAAGGGCTTCCGGAAAATGACATTTGCCCTCGATGTAACATGGCACCTGAAGACCTAAATCACTTATTTCGTGAATGTCCTTTCTCGGTCCAGTTTTGGACAGGACTTAAAGGGCAGAACTGGCTTAACCCAGATTTGCATTCTTCTCCTTTTTTTTTTTTTTTCGGAAGGTTCTTCTCCTTTCTTTTGAATTCAGAAAAACTTACTTTCGAAATCCAACTACAATAATATTCCTTGGAAATTTATTTTTGTTGCTGGACTATGGAATGTTTGGAAATTTCGATGTAAAACGGTGTTTGAAAAGTTAGATTATAATACCATTAATGTTATTCACATAACGATGGAGTTTGCGGACAGCATCGAGCAAGCTGTCCGGAAATCCCTACCTTATGTGGATGGAAACTTAAATTCTAAAAACTCTAATTGGGTTCCACCTTGTAAAGGAATACTTAAACTCAATGTTGACGGGAGCGTTCAAGAAAAACCCGATAAGGCATCCGGTATAGGCAGTCTTTTCCGTGATGATAAAGGAGTATGGATTTTGGGCTTTACGGGTAGATTAGACTACCAATCTCCATTAGAGACGGAGTTGTGGGCTATATATCGGGGGTTGACAATTGCTATTGTTATAAAGTTTGCACACTTTGAGGTCGAATCCGATGCATCTATTGCGGTAAAGCTTATCACCGAAGAGACACCCCCTAATTGCTTGTTCTACAATCTTGTCAGGATATAAAATTCTTGCTCTCCAAATGTCAAGCTCCTATAGCATTCACTCCTCGGGAAGGAAACGAGTGCGCTATAGGAGAGGAATGTCCGAAGAATTTAACCTATATGAAGATGCTCCTCGAATGTTGAATGAGTTGCTACTCAATGACATGAAGAGTAGCCTTCTGATTTCCTAGTTTGTTTGTTTTCTCCTTTGTACCAAAAAAAAATAGTAATCATAAGCATGAAAAGGATTCTAATCATGGCTGACCAGGTATTGAAAGCCTTAAAACTATTCTCCAAGGCATATGATAAAATCCCAATAGAAAACTTGAGGTAAAGCTGTAAAAAATACACACACACACACACAAACACATATATGTATATTTATATTAAAAAGCGTACCTGCTTCTTCTTTAGAATGCACCACATGTAGAGCCTGTCGCTAGCATCCTTGACATTTCTACAAGCCAACTTTCTGTCATTGCAATGAGCAGCTATATCTATGAGTATCTTACTACAGGGTACTCCATTTCTTAATGCTGATTCAGCTAATGCAACTTTTCCTTGAGGCGACTCAGCAGCAATTTTGTCAAAAAATATCCCAGTGAAGAAATTCTTTTGTACTCCTTTTTGTAATTTAGAATATTTATCTTCTGCTTCGATCGTCGCAGCCAACGTTCTGTGTACTACGATATCTGCGTATCTACGAAGTGGGGAGGTGAAATGAGTATATAAAGGTACACCTAAAGCAAAGTGCCGCCAATCATTCAGACTGCCTTTTATTTCCCCACTGCTAAAATACTTCGCCAATTGCATACACTTTGTAGCACAGTTCACAAGAATATTGAACAGCACAGGATCATCAACGAGTTTACTTTTAAACCCCTCTATCGAACGATGAAATTGAGTTGAAGAAGAAGTATCCAACTCTAAACCATGTCTGGTACAGAAAGCTTCAAACTCCCTTATTTTACGGAGTTGAGGTTCAGGGTGGGTTCGCAATAATGAACTATCAGGATAAGCCTTAAATACGACATTAGCGGCTGTTTTATTAGCTAGTAACATAAATTCTTCGACGAGGAAATTTGATTCCATCGTTTTTGGGAGCATGCTCTCATATGGAAAACCATCATCGTCAAGTAAGAAAGACAATCTCGCATTATACAAACACAGTGCTCCAGCTTTATATCTATTTTCCTTCAACTTTTTTGAGATATTGAAAAGACATTGAACAGATCTACATATATCAGACCACTCAAAGTTGCTATGTACTTGAGGGCTACCAGTCTCTGAAGAAAATCCATCGATAATTTGTTGAGCATTGCTATAAGAAAGCTTACAACAAGATCGGATGACAGTACGACCAATCCACTGATTTACAATCTCACCACCAGGATTTATGTCCCAAATAATAGAAAATGCAAGTTTGTCTATTCCAGGATTAAGTGAACCTACATTCTCCGAAAGCAATGGAGGCAACATCGATATTTTCCTTTGCGATAAATACACACTAGTAGATCGAACTTGAGCTTCTCTGTCTAATGCCGTATCTGGAAGGACAAAATACGAGACATCGGTAATATGCACACCAGCTCTAAAAAGACCATTGGGCAGACTTTGAACAGATAGTGCATCGTCAAGATCAGTTGCGGTGGAGGGGTCAATTGTAAAAATGCACACATTTCTCAAATCTATTCTTTTTTGAAGCTCTACAAGTGGAATATCACAAGATAAAGATGGAGCGCTAGAAAGTATTTCGGGAGAAAAATCAGAAACGTCGACATTGTTCTCAAATAAAATCGAAGCGATATGCGGTTCAATCTCCCCACCTCTACCGAATACACGCAATACTCGAGCACGTGGCACAGAAATTCCTTCTCCCCAACCACAAATACAAGCACCTACAAGTTCATTTTCTATTGTCATATCACCTTTTTCTAATCTTTTAACGATGGAAGAAGGAAGATCCTTCACAAACACCACCATTTTAGTGAATTTGGGGTCATTTGGTATCAAAATAACACAATCCCTATTCATATGAAATAACCCATTCCCTTTCTTGTTTTTCTTTTTTAAAGTATTCTTCATAAGACACTGCTTAATATTTAGAAACCCAACAACAGAATCTCGTCGAGGAGATCTTTCAATAATGGAAACAACTCTCCCAGTTGGTCGCTTTAATGGGAATGAATTTACAATATTACACAGCTTCTCCACTGAACTTGCAGTTTCATTTTTGTCACAAGCCACCTTAGAAGGATCCGGAAAAAATGAACAATCTCTAAAATTTTGACTATAACTACATTGCAACGAAGAGGTATCATGTCCACTGGATTCTAAACTACCCGTGGATGTACCAATCTCGCTACTAATACCTCTCTCTGGAAAAGAAGAATACTCTTTACAGTTATTTACACAATCAGTAAAAAGTTCCACCTTATTTTCCTCTTTATAGCTATTATCAACTACCTCAAGGGAACCATATGGATATTTATTAATTTCCGAAGTAGTGTTGGAAGTCTCAACAGACCCTTTCATTCTATCCCAACATGATAAAGGATAAACTTCTATAGCAACTATGTCTCCTTCAACCTTCAAGAAAAAGACAGGAAGAGAAGTTCAATCACATGAAGACCCTATGGAGATGTTAGTATATGAAAATACATTTATTATATTATTATAAAAACACAGAGAAAAGATCATCGGGTATCTGGGCCCGGAAGTGCATCTAATTTTTTTTAAATATATCAACCAACAATCATACTCCATTATACTTACCCAAAAAAGTAACACATACTCCATTAGCTATTGATATAAATCTAAGGCAAGGATGCAGAAATAATTCCAAAGCCAAACTACTATAAAGGTAAAATCAAACTGACAATTTACTTTCCTCGAATTTAACAACTGATTCTTGATATGTAAAAACAAAAGTCTAAATTTGGAAGAAAAGAAGTACATCATATTACTCCATCAAAGCAGGAATCTCGCATAACATGAATATTTAATTTCTTTCGAAACTTAATAAGACAGTTATAAACTTATATTTTACTATGTCAAATACAAGTGCCATTCCACTCGCTTTAAATAAAAAAAATTGCTAATACTTGCGAAGCACGTATTTCAGCTCCCACCAATAGTTGATGCTAATTTTCTAAGACAATAAAATAGAAGCGAACCTTCAACAAATATCTTAACATGAATCCGGTAAAATTCAAACAATATCTTAAATCATACACAGTTTAAGAAAATTGACCATCCAAACCAAATGCTAAAAGGACCCAAAGGTATTACATTACAAACCAAAATGAAGTCATACTTCCATAAACTACAAAAAAGAATTGCGCACCACCACTTGACTGAACGGTTCCAAATAGATAGACAATAAATCATTTCAAAACTGTTGCAATTCGTAAAAGAAAGAATGAACTTTAAGTACGTACAGCTCGATTCTGAGCAGCAATTCCACTAATTAAAATATCAGTCTGAACTCCATCAATTTTGCAATAGGCCTAAGAAGAAAAAAATAATTGTAAGCATATTCATTATGAAAAGTACACAGATAATATAAAAATAACTTTTAGAAATTTCACACAAACCTCAACTCTGTGGTGAGCATTGACCCGAAACGCTGCTCTAAAGATGTGACCTTTCTGTAATATTTACAATAAAATCTCTTTTAGAAACATATCTACATCGTCTAAAAACTATAACCAATAAGCAATGCCTTGAAATACTAACCTCTAATGCCTCGTTAACAGCTTCAATGGTCAAATGTGGATGATATGATTCTCTATGGGGGGAATTTTGCTGTAACCTAAACCCATTGGTGAGACATGGTTCAGATGGATTCTCAGGAGTAATTATCTTGGAAGATGATTTTGAAAAATATTTCGCACCAGAATCAGATGACAATATTCGCGGATTTTGTGTGCTTCCGTTCTCCAGTTGTGCTGCTTCGTCGTCGAAATGCATTGTGGGTAAAGAAATGAAAGCATCGTCAGATGCCCTCAGAAGTTTTTGCTCGCTCGACATAAAACCATTTTTTTCAAATTTCAATGGATCTGTAGCTGATACATTCGAAAACAATGCATTTAGAAAATCCGAACAATCCCAAAAACGGAGCAAACACATTAGTTTTCTGACAGACAAATGGACAAAAGAGAAAAACCAACCAAAGAAAAAAGTAACTACCCAAATATCAGTTCAAAGTGAAGATAATGAGATTGGCTCCATACATATTTCCACGCAAGGCATTAATTTGCAACCCCAAAACAATTTAAATACTGATATATGCAATTTTTCCTTTAAAAGGAGAGACACTTAATTCATCACTTCATTGCAAAAATCTTTATTTCTAATAGGACTACATAAGTGAAAGAAAATAAAAAACAATTTCTTCTTTTTCACTTCATCTTTACCGAACTTTGCCCAAATATGGAATTAAATAACGCAAAGTTAAGATCAAAAAAGAAGAAGAAGTAGACAAACATCCAAAAATCAATGAAACAGAAAGTTAGTTCGGGGGCAAATGAGCTAATCTTGTTAACAAAGGAACATCATTATTACCCACATGACTTACAAAGTTACTGCAAGTATACATGCATCACGAAATCTCTCGAGAACATTACACCACACATGCAAGCACAGTTGGACATACAAAATGGGAACTACTAAGTCGGTCTATCCCTTCGTCTCAATTCTCTGTTTTTTGTGAGACCAAAAAAACTTACAAGAAAAATCATCTTCAAAAACTTTCTCAACTGCTTCTTTAAGTTCATCAAACTGAACCTTACAAATCCCAAAGTCCTCACAAAAACATCCTGATACGCTCAATACGCAATAAAATTTAATGGGAAGAGAAAAATGTAAATCAAATAGACAAACGAAAATTAGAAGCATTCAAGCAATCAAAAGATACAATAAAACGATGTAATAATTTGAAAAAAGCAAAACTCGGTCCATCCCTTCGTCTCAATTCTCTGTTTTTTGTGAGACAAAACAAACTTACAAGAAAAATCACCTTCAAAAACTTTCTCAACTACTTCTTTAAGTTCATCAAACTGAACCTTACAAATCCCAAAGTCCTCACCAAAACTTCCTGATACGCTCAATACGCAATAAAATTTAATGGGAAGAGAAAAATGTAAATCAAATAGACAAACGAAAATTAGAAGCAGTCAAACAATCAAAAGATACAATAAAACGATGTAATAAGCATCGAACTCAAACTCATTCAAACAAGAATCTGCCCAACCACAGATTTCTTTGTTAGTAACAATGGAAGAGTACCTAGCTAAAATCTCAAGAACACTCATTTACCTGTGCATTCAGAATTATGTACTGTGAAAGTGTTTCTTTTATCTAAATAACAGAACTGTAAACCCACATACATAAACAAAGTCAAAACACTATAAAAATTCATACCCACAAAAGTATATGCACTCAAAATATGACTTAGTAATACTTCCTTAGTTCCGAATCCACGCCAGCGAAATCCCCTTATTTAAAGGGACATCATGATTGCCCTATTTTTACATCCACTTTCCAGATTTGCACGTTAATTATTCGCACACTAAAGTTAATGTGACAAATTACTAATAAATTGTTTCTATTTATGGAAAGTGGACTTATAAAATGGAACAACCCTCAATCGAAACATGGATTTATAATTTGAACTAGAAGCAGTGTAATGAAAGACTAACATTATTCTCTCTAAATAGATACAGATGTAAAATAACCAACATAATGCTATCACGTAAATATATTATGAAAGTCTTAATGAAATCTTTATGCAGACACAAGCAATTAATTGAAGCATATGGGTGTACAAAAAGTAACCAAACCAACTAAACTGAACCAAGCTGGTCAAAAACCGATTCAAACCGATCGATTTAATAGGTTTTATTTTAGAAACTTAAGAACTGATTTAATAGGTTTTTTTGTGATTTCGATGTTTTTCAAACCGAACCAAACCCTACATTTCTATTGTAAACAAATGTTGTATATATAATTAGAACGTACCACCTATGACCTACATAAGTATATTAAATCTCAGTGGACAACTAATATTTAAGCCTAGCCCATTTACTAATCGGTTAAACCTCTACCTAAGAAGGTGAATACTATATCTGTTCCATGTTTCAAATTAACTAGTCAACTTCAAATATCTTCAGAGTATTTAATGTAACTTGTACTGTTTTTAGTTTCTGCACAATTTTCAAATGCTTTGAATCTAAAAAATGTTGTCAGAACTACTGTGAATAGGCTAGAATAAATTTTTCTTGTTTGTGTTTGAATTTCAAATCAATCAAAATGAACCAACCCGATGATGATCGGTTTGGTTTTGATTGACGATTTGGCCGAAACTCGAAACAGAACTACGCCAAACCGATTAACTTTGATTAATTGTTCGTCTTGTATTGTTATTAAAAACCTTACGGAACCACGAACACCCCTATTGAAGCAAACATATATATATATATATATATTCACATTTACGTAAAGAAGTAGTTTGACGCACCTCACAAATATTTCTTTAAAGAAAAAGAAAAGAATCTGTCAATCTCTCCACTGTGCCACATAATACTATTGCAGACAACACAAACAAATTTCTCAAGAAGACAACCTACATACGCACACCAATTATAATGATACCACACAAAATTAAGCAACTAAATATGCCTAAACTTTTAAAAATAAAAACCCGGAGTGGTCTACTTCTCAAAAGGACAAAGTCCTGTATGCACATCCATATTCTAACCTATGCGACTGAGTAAATAAATGCACCACCTACGTCTCTTACAAAGTCCTGTACGCACATCCATATTATAACCTATTAAAAAAGATGCTGTTGCCACCCACAGGATATGGCCGACACACAACGAATTTCTTAAGTAAACAACCTACATATACACCCTTACAGCTACGTGATTAAGAAATTCACTATGCCCAACCCTTTTGAACTAAGAACCTGCACAGCCAGTTTCTTAAAAAACATATATATATATATATATATCCACAAACAAGTTTTAATACTTAAGACTATGAAACTGAGCAAATTTCAAATTTCAATGTACCACCCACACAGTTCTCTTAAAAGAAAGTATAAGAACTCTGCCACTACCACCCTTGTAATATAATATAATATAATGCAGATACATACATTAAATTTTTAGGACATAACTTACAAATACAAACAAAAATGTTCTCACTAAACAATGTTATTAATAAAAAAAGGGAACCGAAATCTTGATAACAAAAAACCATCATAACCAACTTCTTATATACACAATTTCATATACAAGCAAGACTACAAAACCAAGTAAATCAATGAACAACCCACACAACCACACAGATCTCTTAAAGAGTTGTGTGATAAGAAAAATTCAACAAATCAACATAAAAAAGTTGCAGACACACGGAACGAAATCTCACGAACACAAATTGCATATGGACACGATTGTTCGCTTACAAAGAAGATTCTTTACTTGAGGCCAGAAAGTAAAATTGGTTTATCAAGATTAAACATTTCAGCTGACAAACAAAACGAACGACAACTTATAAATATAAAAAGGTTCCACAAAACACGCTCTTAAGCAATTCAATGTGCACCCACCCACATAACCCACTTCTTAAGAACACAACTTTAATATGAAAGACACATTATTTGGTTAGTGACAAGTTTAATTCACTAAATTAAAGATTGCAATCTTTTACACACGATTATTCAGTAACATTACGACAAGTAAACTAGCTTTGGTCAATCACAAGTTTAATACACTAAATTAAAATCATATTTAGATCTTTTTACATGTGATTAACTGTAAAAACCCACTTCTTAAGAAAAGAATCATCTTGAGAAAAAAAGATTTGGTTAATAAGAATCAGATTTCAATCATTTGCAAAAATAATCAATATTTGGTTGTCTTTTTATAATTGTGTCCACTATTGTTTAATGCAAATTGCAGTGATGAAAAAGAAAAAAAATCATATACAAATCTGTAACTAAACTAAAGAAATAAAATTAGTTAAATAAGTAACAAAGATCATAAACAAAATTAGAATCAAAATTTAAAAACCCATAAATTTGGTTTGTCTTATATAAACTGGAGTGTAGAAAACTGGGAAATAAAAGTCATATTATGTAGTAATTAAAAATTATTGTACAAAATAATAAAAATAAAAAAGAGTCAAATAGAAAGCTGTAAGTAAAACTAAACTAAAGAAATAAAAGTAGAATACCTGTTCTGTTGAATATTCCAAAAGATCTTTTATCCTTCTTCTGTTTATTATTATTATTATTATTATCAAAATCATCAACCCTCCTCAAATCGTTGCCTTTCATAGTGTTGTTGAAAAGGGTAATAATAATAAAAAACCAATAAGAGGAAAAAAGAAAGTGTTATCCTTCCGATGAGAAAAAAATATATTAACGGAAGAAACTCAAAATCCAACTAAAAATGATTTTAGAATCAAAAACAAAACACACACACACAAAAAAAAATAAAACACATTTTATTTTTATTTTTATTTTTATTTTTTAAAAGTAGCGGTAGCAAAGGAAAGTAACGTTTTACTTTTTTAACTTTCTATTTGTTCAATTTCTCTTAATTTTATAATATATATCAATGTTTTTTAAAATTTTATTTAACGAATAAAATTAAAATAAAATATATTTAATAAGTCACATTTATTGAACTTAATTCCTACAAATTCATACATAATCATTATATCTGATTAGTCATACTTTCTAATTAATATAAATAACCATAAAAATCCTAATTTCAGTTTCTGCTACGCATCTATTTTTTTCACACAAAAAAACTCTATTTCTCTAAAACTAATCTCTCTCTGTGTGTGTGAGATCTAACACTCTTATCTCTCTGATTCATATCTCAAAAAAAGATGAGCTATTTCTCTCTCTCTCTCCTCTTATATCTCCATAGATGATGATATCAGAGACATAGCTCTGACTGGCAACGCCGGAGGTGAAGCTCGTTGAAAATGGCGATCATCGACGGATCGTTCCTCCTCAACCACTGCCTAACATAGGCGGAAACTCTATCAGCTTCGGCATCTCCTTCTACTGACCCATTAAAGTCGGAGTTGTGGAGGGCGGAGTTGAGTGGTGGGACGATGGTGATGTTACAGTGACGGTTAGATAGAGAGATCATCGGAGATGAGAAAGGTCGGAGCTTGCATGATCAAAGTTTGCCATATGCAAGTATGCAACCCCACTATTTACATATGTGTATATATATATATATATATATATATATATATATATATATATATATATATATATTCGACTCCCAACAACCTTTCTAAAAGAAGCTATGTTAACTATCAGAAAAATTAATGTTGTGTTTAATTTGATACTTTAAACAATATTTTATCTATCGTATAGAAGACCGAATTGTTACTTATCGTGTATGACCAAATAATGGCAACTACACCTATTTGCCATTATTAGTACTACTGCAACATTAACCAAATTTAATACAGAAAAATACATGCATGATTCCAATGAAGTAAAAGATAAGAAATAATTGACGACGTTTTGGGAAGTTGAAACATACATGCATGATTCCATGCATGATTTATTTATTTTCAGGCCAGTTTAAACAAACGTTTCCTAAATTGAGGTTTTTGGAAAATGTCTAAATCCTACCCTTCAGTGACCCTAATTAATTTTTGTCCTATTTCAGTTTTTCTATTTATTTGTCTTAGTCTATATAAACCCTAAGGTTGAAGGAAGAATTAACCTATCATTTTGCTCCATTTCTCTCTTGTTAGCCTTATGTATATTTCCCTTCATTTAAATAACGAAGACTCTTTCTTTCTTTATGTAGAGCAGCCACCGCTGATCATGGAAAAACTGGTGATTATTATTTTGTCTGTATGTGTTTTAAATCAAATCACCATTTTGCAAAAAAATAAATAATCCAATATAAGAATTATATTTGTTTGTATATGTATATTGAAAAAGTATTATTGTGTGTTAGATTTTGGATTTTATAAATTTGCAGCATGAGTTCCATCCATACGTTTCTTTAGCCGCCCTGATTTTGAGATCATATTTAAAATGTTTTGTAAGAAAACGTGACTTAAGAATTCTAAAAGTATATCCTCCAGTTTTCTAAAAAAAATGGAAATCTTTTTCACACAAAGCCAATAGTTCCTTGATTATGTAATTCACCATGGATTACGTATATTTGATACTTAATTTTAGGTGTTCTAATATAATTATATTTTATCATTAGCACTATATCATAAAAATGATAACGAAGAGGCAACAAGTGATCAAGGTCGTTGTTCATAACATTTCAAAGAAAAGGTTTGTGGATTTATATGGGTTTCCAAACTTCAGATCAATGTAAAAAAAATGAGGAAAGATCTTGATCCGGGATCCAACAGCTTCGTAGCTTGGTCTCCTGGTTCTCGGGAATTTGAGGTAGCGAAAAAGGCTTATCCAGCAAGAGGAAACAAGTCTTCAACAACAAAACGACAAGGCTCCTACAAATCTCAACACGAATGGTCACTCGAGACAAAATGACTTAGTTGTGGAGTTATCGTGAACTTTGAGAGTTCCATGCAAGTATTTGCATCCACAGTTACTGAAAATGTTCAGCTCTCAACATGCTGTCCTAATTATTTCCAACGTAGTAGAAATCTCCGAGTGGATGAGAAACTGCAACCTTGTATCAAATTTGGCTGATTTTGAAGAACGGCGAAATATGTTACAAGGATTTGAAATGTTTGGCATGAAGTTGGGGTTCTTGATCAATCGACTAAATACGATCTATGGGATCGTGTTTGAATCTACCATGGAAGTTGACTTGGAGAAGTGTAAATGTAAAACCCCGTATTTTTATTTTTATTTAGTTACAATTAATTTTATCTTTCTTGTAAATCTATTACCATCTTTCTTTTAAATCTATTACCGTGATTTTGATAGGTTGGCAAGTTGTTTATTACTAAATTCGTAATTAAATTAGAATGTAAGTTACTTGTAGAATTAAGTAGTATAAATAAGAAATGGTATGATAATTAACATAACTTTAATGAGCACATTAAACATTCGTTTAGTGTAATTATGTATATACACGAGCACTGGAGATATACTAGTTTATGATTTAGAAAATATATAACCTAAAGTTTTATAATGAAATAGTAATTAATAGGATCTAATTTATAGCATTCATGAATAGTTATCAAGGTACAGAAACGGCTATAGTATATTAACATGTATATTGGAATATTATGTAACCCATACAAATCGTAGGAGAATACATATATTGGGTATTAAACCTTGTTATTTGGAATGTATTTATGTAACGTGTGGTATTGAATGGCTATGTAAATTGAAAGGTAGTAGTAACATAAAATTTTAATGTAGATTACATTTTGGCCGTTCACTTCCTTTGAGCATTTAGTATCTAAATCTTTACATCTTTACATTTTCTCTTTTTACTCTATATATATGCGACATAATTTAAGAAATAAATAGACATAACTTTAGATAACATAGTACTACATTTTATTTCACCCATTTTATTTTTTTTAATAAAGATAAAAGTATATCATAAATAAAATAATTAGTTTCCAAAGATTCAGTTACACATGTATAGGAATTCTAGGTACATAACATCCAAATGAAACAATGGGATTAATGTTAAGAAGAAACAAAGCTTGAAAGGCTCCAGGTGTATAACTTTACACTTTTCGCTTCAGAGCTGCACTTGTTCGGGTTTATAGTCGATTACGACAACTTTTTCCAAAGCAGGGATGAAAATATTCGCAAATTCAAAGTGTACAGGATGGAAAATGTACTTTGCAATCCTTCCACGGTCTCAAAGGTGAACTCGAAAACATGAGTGGAACCTTGGTGCAAGTTTTCAATGCTTACGTCCTTTCTCCTCTCATAAACATTATAAAACCAAAAAACTAAGTGGGCAAAGGCCAGCAAGCTTCAAATCTTTCATCTGATGATGGGAAGGCATATTCAACTTGCCTTTCATCTTATGCTTATATGGTTCGCACTTTCTATATAGAAATAAGGAGCCATGACATGCTCGATTTGACTAGGCAAAGTGATTGTACCAATCTCGGCCTCCCCTGCACACACCTAAACACTCGAATGAGACAAATATAGTAGTGTTCAATAATATGCTTCAAAAAATATTCATCACTAGCATAGAAAAGACATGGCCGAAAAAGCAAGGCTTTAACAGAGGTACTAAGACCAATCAAAATTATAAACCCACCAATAGTGAAAATCATCCAAACCTTGCTTCAGAGTGACCATTAGCTAAAAACCAACTTCAGAATTAAAGTTTGTGTTTGTATTTTTGTTGATCATTATGATTTATATATATTTGGATTTAAGTTTTATAAATGAGATATAAAGATACTTCGTAAGTCGAAATACAAATAATAAAAGAGATTTATATCATCCACTTAGTATTGAGAAGTCCAATCATAGAAAAAAAAGATCTAGAAAGTCTGAATACAACGAATAAAATAAGATAAGTAAGTCTGAACCCACCTAGGATTGGAAAGTCCGATCAATCTTAATATCTAACTTATATTATCGTATTGATCACACCATTAAACGTTTATAAAAGATTTATTTGTTCAGCTTTATTAAAGTATGTTTTGGAAATTTTGTTAAATTTAAAAATATTGATTTTTTCGGATGAAATGATAAAATGATTAAAAACCTATTTTCGAGATCCTATTATATATTGTAAGGTTTGCCATTCACTAATCACTTTTCTTTTACCCTCGTTTTTATAATGTTTTCAGTTATATAATTTTGATATCGAGTTAGTTGGGACCATATAGACCTCCTAGAATTTTGTATCTAATTTTCCGTTGTTTTAATATATTAATTTAGATTATAATAATTAAGTGTTTAAAATTTTGAACTTGTATTTGTAATGTTTTTATATAAATAAAATATATTTTGTTGATACGATTGTATTGAAATGTATTTTAGTTTAGTCAGGTTTTGTGTAGCATGTGCCGTCACACGTGTTATTCGGCTATGAGACTCGCTATTGAGTCTATGATGTTATATTTTTTTGGTATCAGAGCTAAAGGTTCTAGGTCTGTCCGTATATACACATTGATTTTTAGACGAGGTCCGGTCCCATAGTTGTTAGGGTTATAATTTATTGTGTGGCCCTATGTGAGATTATTTATTTATTGTGTGCTTATATTAAGTTTGATAAGTTAGTATTAAATAAAAGATTTGAAAGTTTTATAAATTAATACTTACGATTGTGACCGGTTCTAATATAATTGAAGGTGTGGAATTTTTTTAAGAAAACTGTCAGATTAATTTGGAATTGTCGATTAGATGATTTTATGTATACTTGAAAGTGCAATCTTAGCTTTTGGTACACAAAAAAAAAAAAAAAAAAAACGTGAAATGGTGTAAGTCATAATTTCCGACATGTTCCTTTTTAGCTTTATGTATTAGCATAAATTTGTTGTTTTGTATGCTTGAATATTGTAACTGTCAAGTATGTGTACTTTTAAAGCATGGAATAACCTTGAGAAACATAAGTTACTTATTTGTATCTATATAGTGATATACTCCAGTGAATTATATGATAGTATATACCAGTAAGAATCATAAATTTATATTCTCTTGCTTTGCCCTTTTTGGTTTTGATTGATAATGAATTCTCACATGAAGCATATTAAATTTAGGAGAAAGAACATAAGTTATTGTGGCAATTCTACTAAGTATGAGTAATTATTTTAATTTTCATTTTCATTTTCTCTAGCATGGGTACTATTATACTTTTAAGAAAATTAGGGGCACACCCGCACATGTCACTACAAGAAAAATACTCTAGGCCGACAAAAAATATTCGTCGCTAAAGCTGATATTTCGTCGCCTAGACATTTAGGCGACAAAGCTTTCGTCGCTAAGACTCCGTCGCGTATGTACTGTCGGGCGGGAACCACGCGACGAAAATTGAATTCGTCGGGCAAGTTTCACTTTTGCCGACGAATTGGGCGACAAAAACTGTTTCGTCGGGCAAGTTCACTTTTGCCGACGAATTGGGCGACAAAAAATGTTCATCGCTAGATTTGTTCTGACGAAAAATTTCGTCGCTATATCTTTTAACGTCGAATCTAACTCATTGTTTGAAAAAAGATTGTCGGCACAACTCTTATTATGTAACATTTCACTTCGATTTTGGAGAAATGATTTGTCGGCGATAATTTAGTCTGTCTATAGTATATTATTAAAATTAATCATTACAAAATATATTTTTATCTAATAATTAATTAAACGAATATTAAGATCAATATTATGAAAAACAATCAATAAAATAAATTTCATTTTAAAGATCCAAACAACCCATATTTACAAAACGAGTAATAAAAATAAATAATTCTAAATATAAATTCTAAATCATAAAAACATGAAACATCTATCATGTAGATGTACTGTCATCATCGTGCTTATCCTCTACAATTTTTTCGAACCCTTCTTCCGGAAGTGTAAAACTTTGACTGTAAAAAGATTTTGCTAACGCGTATGTCATTCTTTCCGATGCATGCAGACGTCGTTCCGTGTCTTCCCTAGCAGTCTTCTCATTAGCCAATTGTCGTTCTAACTCATTGATACGAGACGATGTACCGCCTTGTTTAGTTTTAGATGACTCCGGGTCTCGATACCTTCCGGAATATTAGAGATGATGACATCAAGTTGCAGAATAATATGTTTATATTACAGAACAAGACTTGTTGGAAATATTCTACTAATATGAGAAGAAAAGCAAATTTTTGCACACTTGGTTAAATCATTTATACAAAAAGAAATAAACTGCAATATGAAGCTTTTGCCTTGTTTACTTGATTATAAGTAAGTTTTACAGAAGCCACCTGAACAATAAAATTTTCTTATAAGTAAAATCCTTTATAAGTTTACTTTTAAAAGGCTGCCGAACAAGGTCGTTCATATGATTCTTTGTTATTGTTAAAAAATCAAATTTGTAAAATTTAAACAAAAAGGATATGCAACCTCAGGCAAGGAAAAAGCAATTAAGTAATCAAAATACATAAAGGAAAGATAACAAATGAATTAATTTATTTAGTAAGCGATTTAAAACTCAATACCATCAGACTTCGGATAGCTTCATCCTTCTTTATCGCATCCACTTTGCTCCAATAACCATCATGCATAGGGAGATCCTTCCTAGTCTGGACCCCTATTGCATGTGAAAGTAAACTCGAGATTTTAAAAATTAATCTAATTAACTTTGCTAGCTACTCCCTTTTCCCCCCTTCTCCCACCGTGATGACGACCAGAAAAAAAAAGCATTATGAAATGATGTGTTTTCATGGATGTGGGAATTTATATAAGGCACATTTATATTCAGACTTTTATTCAAAAAAATTATCGATTACTTGAATTCATTATAAATGTATATTAACTCACCGCAAAGTACTGTGTGTAGACTGGGCATTCATGTGGCTTGCCTTTCTCTAACCAGAACCAAACAACATCATGTTCATCCGCTGTTCAGAAGAAAATAGGCAATATTCTGTCAGATAGTATTTAGCAACAAGCTAAGAAAAAAACAAGTATTCTGGATCAATACTCTAGTAGTTATCAATTAGATATCAATTATCCTGTAAAAATCTAGTTACTGGATCAGAAGGTTACCTCCTTCACCTCCAGGGCATTCTACGATTCTTCTGTCATAGTAGGACTTAATAATTGCAGGTTCTTCCTACAGGCAGTTAAACCAAAAAAGCAATTACAAAGCTTATCTGATTTCCAAAATAACCTCAACTTTTGCTTAGCATCTATTAAACTGAAAAAATAGTGGATGTAACATAGGCAACTTCAGCTTTAGTTTTTCCAATTTCTATCACCAGGCCAAAAGGAAACGGTTCTCATGTTAATGCTTTCTGAAAAGTGAGTAAAATAGTCTCTATTGATATGTGTGATAATGGTAAGAAAGAAATCGCAAGAATTAGAAGGGTAAAAAGAAACATTATTCTTAACTGAGTATCTTAATATCCATTTTCAAAGAACCCGGTCTGAGTTACCTCCTTCCATACACGATTTTGTGGATAACCTGGAAATTATTATTTTGTAGGCTTAGTTACTCCTTTTCACTCTGTGTACACGCCTCGCCTCGCCTCTTTTGAGAAGGTTTTGTCTAATAATTTAATGCACTTTTTTACTAAAACAGTTAGTCAGTTTGAACCTTTGACTTACTTAAGCACATAAACTGTTAATATATCTTAAATTTTTTTTGATTCCATGCAACTGTAACAGCAGTTGATACCACAAACACATTCCGTAACTTGGCCACGAAATCACATTGCTGACATTAGCTTCTAGTAAAGAGGTGACAAGATCTGAAGATCTACTTTCAACTCAAATAATTAGATGCATACATGTTGGAAAAACATGTGAAAACATGGGTGTTTCCGAATGGTCACTGGACCAACTTCGAGTCATTATTTCGTGTAACAGCGCTGAGTTGTTTATACCGTAATCAACGTGGTTGAGTAGCCCGTGTGACGAGCTTCGTAACGGTATATCACATGACCTATTCGGAGAATGGGTGTGAATACAAATTGGCTTCAAAGTTGGTACCTCGGAAGCTCAAATCTGGAAAAACGAAATGGTTAATGAGAAAAACCATTTAGTATAATCCCATATTGGAAGATTAAGAGTTAATCTTACAATATATATACCATACCAACCCATGTAGTTATTAAACTAACATGTCCACATACACCTAAGAGTATTAGTGTGTACCACACACGCGCGCTCGCTCGTGTCTCGGGTCTCGGGTCTCGGGTCTCGGGTCTCGGGTCTCGGGTCTCGGGTCTCGGGCTCGGGCACGGGCACGGGCACGGGCACGGGCACGGGCACGGGCACGGGCTTGGGCTTGGGCTTTGGGATTTGGGATTTGGGATTTGGGGAATGTCTTGGGTCCAAACCCGAATAGGGAGTTTTGTATAAAATACAAAAGGAGTCCCTAGAGTTTCCAGCAAGAGAAACGTCAGCAATGAATGAGAGTAAATGCTGCGGTTTCAGAATTGATTGAGCGGATTCTGGGGGTGTAACTCCCAGAATTAAAGACCAACATTTATGGTTGCGGTTTCAGTAGAGCCTATAAAAGGCAGCCATCCCCCTCTCATTTCAGTACACCTTCATACACACAACTCACAGCATAAGCATACACTTAGTGAGAGAGAACCGCACCACCAACAGCTCGACCTGTGGTTCGGTGCCGGTTTCCATACGAGCCACTCTGAGATAGAAGTTGTACCTTGGGAACAAAGTCCCGAAACCAGAAACCTTTAAAGGTGGTTCGGGAAATATTGTTTAAGGGAAACTGCTCAGCAGTTGCCTCTTCTTTTAATTTCTGTTATTTACTTTTCAGTCCTTTATTATTCTGTCCATTTAATTTCAGTACTGTTTCCCTTTTGTATTTTTCTTTCCAGTACCTTTAGTTTCTGTAATTTACATTTCAGTCTTTCCTATTCTGTAATTTACTTTCCTGTAATTTAATTTCCAGTATTTACATAACAGTCCGGGCAGTTTATTTAATAACAGTCCGGGCAGTTTTTTTTTATTCGTTAAAACCAGTCCAGTTTGTTTTATTTACAAAACCAGTCCGGCAGTTTTTTATTTGTTAAAACCAGTCCGGCAGTTTGTTTAAAACCAGTCCGGCAGTTTTTTATTTGTTAAAACAGTCCGGCAGTTTGTTTAAAACAGTCCGGCAGTTTCTTTTTCTTGTTAAAACAGTCCGGCAGTTTGTTTTATTTACAAAACAGTCCGGCAGTTTTTATTTGTTGAAACCAGTCCAGCAGTTTAATTTAATTCTGTACGAGTCAGGAATTGTAATTCATATTCCAATTGTGAGAAATAAAGTGTTATTTCCATTGCGTTCCTGTCTTTTATATTATTGTCCTTTTCTTTATCGTATTCGAAATAGTACCAAAAACCAACAATACATGCACTCTAACTAAGTGAATTTGGTGTTTTCTATGGGCTATAGAGTTAGCTTGTTAGATCACATGAGGTGAATTAATTCAACGAGCTATAAAGAAAGCAGAAACCTGTTTAAAATGTACCTGTTTTAAATTGCAGAAACCTTCATAAACAGCTAAAATGGAGTTAAATGCTTTAACTAAGGAGAGAAGTGAGGACTTTCCTTCTTGATCTATAATTTCTGCCAAAAATTAACATTTATTTCACTATTAATAACCAAAATGATCAAAATCATTATTGTTAAACACAAATCATCAATTTTTCATTATTAAACAAAGTTCATTCTAATAAAAACAAGTCATCAAATTCACTATGAATAAACTAAGATCACCAAATTCAATTCACTGCTAGTAAACACAAACCAAAAAATTCATCATTGATAAACAAAATTGTACAAATTCACCATCAATAAACAAAAATCATCAAATTCACTATGAATGATCAAATTCATTATTAATAAATAAAAATCATCAATTTCACTGTGAATAAACAAAACTCAACAATTTCACTAACTTAATTTTTTTTATAAATCATCAAATATATTATTCATAAACAAAAACAAAAACAAAAAATCTATTAAATTCACCACCTAAAACAAAAATCATCAATTTCACTATGTAAAAGCCAAAAACATCAAAATCACTATTACTAAGCAAAAATCATCAAATTCAGTATTAGTAAACGAAAACCATCAAATTCACTAATAGTAATTTAGTAACTTTTTAAGCATATATATATATATATATATATAATTAACCAAATATCATGAAAATGAACCATAAATAATTAGTTTTACCATTTTTATTCAACACGTGTAGGGCAATAATACGATCACCGGGCTTAGCAATATTTATTAGTTTCCACGTCAGCAGTTCCCGACTCTCTGTATCCACCTTTACTCCCACCACTACCGTTCTCCCCATCTTTTTTTATTATTATTTTATTTGTTTTTTCCTATTTTTTATTTTTTATTTAAGGAAACAACTACTTTACATAATAAATGGCCAAACCAATTGAAAAGAATCGGCCGTAATTGATGAAATAGCTATAATACTGCAGCCAATCTTAGTTTATTTGATTGAATCACTAAAAAAATCTATAATAATAATAATTACATAAAAAATAATAAGCGTACCTTTGAGAGCTTTAGTTGATGATAATGGAATTGAGAGGGAGAGAAGTTGATGGAGTAATTTGGAGCTTTAGTTGGGCAGAGTCTCTTTTGAGGCCCCAAATGACTTTTTCTTAGGACCTGGTTATTTATTTTTTCAATTCATTCCACTTAATTTCATTACAAAATAAATAAATTTAACACCACTTTATTACATCTCATTACACTTCATTTATCTACAAAATAAATAAATTTACCCACTCTATCACACTATTAATTAATACATTCATCTGCTTTTTTTCCACTCAAACTAAATATAAAATTAAAATATTTTATAATCATAATATTATATCAAGTTAACACTTTCAATTAATTTATATTTTGCACTTTTTTTTAATGGCGTGTATGGTTTCTAGGAACAATTTAATTATTTACTCGGAAGTAACAAAATTAATAAATAAAAAAATGCAAAATATAAATTAATTGAAAGTGTTAACTTGATATAATATTTTTTAATTTTATATTTAGTTTGAGTGGAAAAAAAAGCAGATGAATGTATCAATTAATAGTATGATAGAGTGGGTAAATTTATTTATTTTGTAGATTAATGAAGTGTAATGAGATGTAATAAAGTGGTGTTAAATTTATTTATTTTGTAATGAAATTGAGTGGAATGAATTGAAAAAATAAATAAAAATAAGATGTGACGTGGACCTGGAATTTTCATTCAGGTCCTCAAAAAAGTCATTTGGGGCCTAAAAAAGACTCTGCCCTTTAGTTGATGATAATGGAATTGAGAGAGAGAGAGAAGCTGAGAGAGTAATTTGGGGGGCAGTTAAGAACGTGTTCATCAGTGGTGGTAAATTTTGTGTTGGGAAATTTTTTGTTAAGTTACCGCTGAAAATAAAAATTGTACTTGTAAAAATAAATAATCAAATTTTTATTCACCACCATGTTACAACTTAATATTCACCGCCATATTACTTTTAGATACATGATATTTTAGCTTATAATATAAATAATCAAATTATTTATGACTTAAAAATATGTGTTTTGAGAATCCAACTTTCATTTTAGACTCGGACACTATTTTTCATTAATAATTTGTATGAATAACGAACAGGGGCGGCCTATGCCAAATCGGGTAATACTTGGGCAATGTGTTCGGAAAAAAATTACGGACAATATCAGTTTTATTTTTAATATACTTGGGAGTTAAAATGAAATTTTTAAACACCAATTTGTTTGAAATGTGTTGCAATAGGTCAGATGGTAGAGTAGATTGGTAGTTTACCTAGAAGATTATGAGTTTGAATCTTTTAAGTTATAATTTCATTACGTAGTACTGGGACTAAATTTCAACTTGATTAGTGTATTTTGGGTTGTCAATAATGATTATTAAATTAGACAAGAAAATTACCCACAAAACCAAGATATAACCACATAGTTTATCAAACTAAATCAATTTGAAAGGTGATAAAAGTAAAAAAAAAAAAAAAAAAAAAAACGTACCTATACACGAATAAACGGTGATATGTGATCAGGAACAATAGAGGTTAGAGGACTGTGATGATAGAAAATAGATGATCTGTTTGAATATACAAAATATGTTATAATTAAGGCTCTACTTAATTTTTTAATCCAACTCTGATAAAATAATGAATAATAATGATATTTCTAGGATAAGCCAACTCTTTGCAATTAATGGAGGGTGTCCTTAGTAAAACGAAACTAACTATTACAATATTAAAAAAATATTTAGTTTATATAAAATTAATGAATACCTATACTATAAATAACTTTTATTCTATATCTTTATATCAAATTCGATCACCTAAAATAAACAAAAATAATATCTAGAAGAAACTATAGAATTTATTATACATACATATAAAAATAGTACATTTTACAAAAAAAAGAAGTAAGATAAGCGAAAACCATAAATTTTAGTCTTTTTTATAATTTTAAGTTGTATCACCAACTTTAGTTTGTAAGTGAGTAAACTTGAATTTACTTTGATAGTTATTTATTTGAATGTCTATATGCTATTAACGTAAAAATATTTTCATCATCCAAATTTACAAGATTGAGTTAAAAAATTAGTTTCCTTCTCGTGTAAGATATATGTGTAAGATTTATTACTAAATAATTATATGAAAATATTATCTATCTTATGCATTATCCTGTTAGTTATAAAAATATTATAATTAAATCGAATCCTCTATCATGATCTCATTAGTAATTATTTTTTTCCTATATTAACGATTACAATTGCACATCATGATAGTAGACATCATGTATATAGCCAAATCAAATTCAATTTTTATCCCAAACAATACTTCACCCAACGAAATATTTCTCAGGCTATTTGTCGGCATGCAATTGTTTTTTTAGACCGACAAAACATGAGAAATTCGTTGGTGGGAATTGACGCGACAAAATTAATTCATCGCCGTTTCGTCGGCAGGAGTTTACTCCACTCCATAATTTTGTGCCGAGATTTTTCTCGATAAAATATTGAAATTCGTCGGGTTAAATTGATTTTTGCCGATAAATTTTTGTTTCGTCGCCAATTTTTTGTCGGCAGAGACAAATTTTCCTGTAGTGTGTGTTACTGGTCTAGGTTTCAAAGGTGAATTCCGTGTTAGCTATCTTTTCATACGTCGAGACATGTTATCCTATTTTTATTGCTCGCTTTATCATCAGTTTTTAAAAACTAAACTGTTGCTATCTTAACTATCTTTTCATACGTTGAGACATGTTATCCTATTTTTGTTAATTACAATTTATTTATTTTTGGAAATAGATCTACCTGATGGAATTAAGTTGGCATTTCAAAGGTTTAATAGGGTTCTGGAGTTAAATTTTATCTTTAGAGCTAGGAGATTCTTATAGGAAGAAAAATAAACACACTTTGCATGGAACATATATATAAATGAACAGTGCAATATTTGAAAGCTTTAAGTAGATATAGTGTGATTTCATACAGATTGATACATTTTCTTTTTATTACCATTCAAATGTCCAGAGATAAATTAATAAGCACATTTTGATTTTATTAATTGAGTTAGAAATGTTAGATTGATAGATATTTGTGAGATGAAAGAGCTAGATATGTTTTAATCAGAGTGCACAACTAAAGCATATAAAATATTATTACGAGACATTACTTATTTCTTTAAGTGTGGGAGAGTGTAAAACCTCGTATTTTTATTTTTATTTAGTTACAAATAATTTTATCTTTCTTTTAAATCTATTACCGTGATTTTGATAGGTTGGCAAGTTGTTTATTACAAAATTCGTAACTAAATTAGAATGTCAGTTATTTGTAGAATTAAGGAGGTACACTTCATAATTCCTTTTTCAAAATTCTGATCAACTTCAAAATGAGTACACTTCATAATTAAATACTAGCGAACGTGCCCACGCGTTGAGTGGTGTAACCGGTGTATTTTTAAAAATTTTCAAACATTAATCATATAAAAAATATACAACAAAGTTGAAAGAAAGGATACTAACCTATGTTGGCACAGTTGATCATGGTAAAAATTTGCTCCATATTTTCAATGTTTTTCTACTTTTTACTTTGTAGAGAAGGAGGGAGAAAGAAAAGAACAGACTAAAGCATATGATGAGTAATGTGATAAACGAATTTAATTGATGATAGTATAGAAACGATTACTTCATGGGCAGTTACATTTTTTAAATGGAAAGAACAACTGGTTGGGATTTTTTTGTAAATTCTGTAATTAGTTGGGTATTTTTATAAATATTTGTTTCAAGGGCTCATAACTTCTCACATAAACTAATAGTATAGAAGACAGTTAAATCCAAAATATCTGACATTGAAATCTAAATCTGAAATTTAAAATGATATTAGAAGTGACTTAGATGTCCGGTCGATAATTTTTTTTTGTAAATCGTGCATTTATAGAGATCTTTCAAACCTAATTTTTTTTAATTTTTTAATTTTTTAATTAACAAAACTTTATCTAGACATCTTTTGTGTTATTTTTAAAGATCTGTCCAACCATGTATTAAAAAAAAGTATCCTGAAAAGAAACAGTACTATTCGGAGAATGCAGCTGTTATGTTAAGAACCAGTTAAAATCAAATAGTAAAATAGGGATGAAAACCCCACCAACCCCCCAAAACTTTCTTTCTAGGAGATAGGTTGATTTTCGAAACGGCTGAAATTGTGGGTATCATAAAGTGGTTTGTAGCTTTGGGAACAGATGGTGATCGAGTTTTTGCTTGTTTTAAAATGTGGTGGTCCGCACCATTTTCTTTCTCTTCCTTGGTTAAGTAGTTTCTGCTTGGAGATTCTGGGGGACCATTTCGCAATGGCCTCTGAAAGGGGCTAGGACCGAAACTCTTTCTCGTAGGCGAAATAGTCTATATTTCCAAGTTTCCTGAGGGCCACTTCGTTGTACGTGTTAAAAGGTAAATGGTTACGAAGAAGAGAAAATTCGTTACGAGCACGGTCGCTACGTAAGGGTTTTTCTCCATTCTTTTCTACTTAATTACTTTAGTTCAAGTGTCAATATTGCGCTTATAAAGAGTTGGCAGAAAAGTTTAGTAATATCATGGGTTAATTTGATAATTAAAAGTGAAACATGTGTTTGATTTTACATAATAATAAAGTGTGTTTGTTGCTAATAACATTTCTTCGCGTTTAATTTTGAGTAAAATGATTGGTATTTCTCATAACTTGAATCACCCGTCCACACGGTAGCAAATTGTTTGCCTTTACACCTCGAACGGAAATAGTTCATTGTTTATGTTAAAGTTTATATTATTCCAAATTGATTTAATATCTGTCAAGCTTGTGTTTTATAAATAATTATCATTCTTACCATTATAAGATTTTTTAATAGTAAGTTATTTAACCTCTAATATGGTATGCCGGATACCATCTTAAAGTAATTAATCACACTGCGTTCAAGCACTATATACGTAATCCTCCATTTGGAAATTTTCAGATTAATCAAACTATCCTCTAGCACTCTATATATGCATTTCCATTCGCATTGAAAGGGACTAAAATACCTTGGTTATCGCCCTTATTGAAGCTGCCTTCAGCATGATAAATCGTAAAATTATATTTGTATACATTTATTACAGTTGTAGAGGTTTATAGATAATACAAGTAGTGAATAGTTCACATATCCAACCGTACGTTTTCACCTTGGTTTATAGAAACTTGTTGCTCTAATGAAATAACTATGAAAGCTCACTAAATATGAGTTTACATGCCTTATAATGGTTCATCTATTCCATAGACATCGTAATTTTAAAAGTATATTCTATATTTTACTTTTATCCATCGTTAGCTAGCCCATCACAACCCCAACTGAAGACGTGAAAGAAATACAGAATCATAGCTTATAGAAACATGAAAAACAACTTCGTTGTCATTTGTCATTTACATATACAATTTGCACTAATCACGAAATATCAACTAAGTAGCTGGTTTTAATGCATATCACAGCTTTCTACATCTCAACTGAAAACATGCTAAAGAAGAACAGAAATGCAGATGAAAGCTAGCAGAAACACGAAAATTACCTTCATTGTCATTTTCATATACACTTTGCACATAACAAGAAAATTCAACAAATGCATATATGCAGCAAGAACACCCTAATTAATTTGATATTTTAAACAATATTTTATATTTATCTTGGAGAAGACCGAATTGTTACTTCAGTACTTCTCGTGTATGACCAAATAATGGCAACTACACCTATTTCCCATTATTAATAATTTAATACTTCTACATTAACCAAATTTAATACAGAAAAATGCATGCATGATTCCATTGAAGTACTAAAAGATAAGAAATAATTAACGACGTTTTGGGAAGTTTAAACATACATGCATGATTCCATGCATAATTTATTTAATTTCAAGCAAGTTTAAACACATTTCCTAATTTGAGATTTTGGGAAAATGTCTAAATCCTACCCTTCAGTGACCCTAATTAATTTTTGTCCTATTTCAGTTTTTCTATTTATTTCTCTTAGTCTATATAAACCCTAAGGTTGAAGGAAGAATTAATCTATCATTTTGCTCCATTTCTCTCTTGTTAGCCAATGTATATTTCCCTTCAAAATATTAACCATCGAAGACTCTTTCTTCTTTATGGAGATCAGCTAACGCTGACCATGGAAAAACTGGTGATTATTATTTTGTTTGTATATGTTTAAAATCAAATCAGCATTTTGCAAAAAAATAAAATCGAATATAAGAATTATATTTGTTTGTATATGTATATTGAAATGGTATATTATTGTGTGTTAGATTTTGAATTTTATAAATTTACATCATGAGTACCATGTATATACGTTTCTTTAGCCGCCTCGATTTTGAGATCATATTTAAAATGTTTTGTAAGAAAACATGACTTAAGAATTCTAAAAGTATATCCTCCAGTACAGGTTTCTAAAAAAAATGGAAATCGTTTTCACATAAAGCAACCAGTTCCTTGATTATGTAATTCACCATGGATTACGTATATTTGATTCTTAATTTCATGTGTTCTAATATAATATTTTTATCCTCAGCAGGATATCAGAAACATGATAAGCAAGAGGCAACAAGTGATCAAGGTCGTTGTTCATGACATTTCGAAGAAAAGGTTTGTAACTTTGGTTTTACAATTACTCTATAAACTTTTATAATATGGAAAATAAATTCACAATTGATTAACATAAATCAATGATAAACTAAATCAAGTCCTTGGATTTTTTTTTAAAAAAAAATCATGGGTAAAAGTTATTAAAAAAAACATAACTAACAAAAAGTTCAGATTTAGCAAAAATGGCCAGCCGAAGATATTCTAAAAAGTTACATACAAACAGTTATGCAACTGCACCGGAGCAGTCATATCTATCAGCAATTCCCTCAATGGTCTCAATTTCAGAATCAAGTCTCACCATCTCCTTCTCAAGTCCTTGGAACATGCTTCAGGGGAGCAACTCACAGATGGTTCGATATCTCGCCGACATCACAACAACCGATGTTACAGGTGAGAAAAAAATTCCCGTCTCTTCAGCCGTCAAATTAGATGATCAGCACACAAAACCAATAAGTTCACCCGCTCAATCAAATGTGCACACAAAACCAGTATTTTAGCCACTAGATACGTATCAAAGTATACAACAATACAACAATACAACATTAGTCAGTCTCAGTCTCATCGTACTGATCTCCGTCTCCATATGCGAATCCAAAGATTTTGAAAGAAACGGAAAATTAGTAGATCAAATTATTTTTTATTAGTTGAGATATTCAAGATGTTTGATGCACAGGATACACCAGCTTTCTTATCTAATTAAAGTTCAATTTTCATCAACTCCGAACTCTTTTTTTTCCTTTTTTGTTATTGCTTTTTGGTCATTTTCCTTCTTATATTTGAAGTTACATTGTAGTAGAGAAATTATTTTTTATTAACAAACTCATACAATCATTTTAGGCTGTTAGAAGCTCTAATTACATAGGGATGAGATGAGACCTCAAGATCATCTCATCGTCATCTTCGTCGAGGCTTGGAACGTCTTAGCACGTCGCCAGATCAGCACCCAACTAATCGAAATCGAATCCAGGCCACACATTACCCTCTTCTCTAGTCCATTTGTTGATCCATCAAAACTCGAAAACATAGTCAAAACCCTAGCTTTAAACCAAGAGGCTTTGCCCTCATCCCTCTCCTCAATCTGTACCCTGTCCTTAATATTAGCCAAGGATAGGATATCCTTGGTTGTTTGTATTTGTGTACTTAAATTTTGCATGAGCCTAGGATTCCTCTTTATAAAATTTTGCATTAAATTTTATATCAGTGTTTTTATATATATACATATACCTGTTTGATAAATAAAAAAACAGCCATTTATCTTTCTTGTATACTTTTTTTCTATTGCCTATATGTGCTTCAGCGGTTCCTTTATTGAAAAAAATTCCTATTAATATTTATCTTCGTGGGGATCAAACCCTTCTATTGCATCTGATGAATGATGGCATAGTCCCATGATTCTGCTTTACAGTAAACAAAAGATAAAAAACGGAAAATGAAACATCAAACTCTATAAGAGATGATCCGAGATTGGTTACTTTCAATGAGTCTCTCTATATATTTGATTATATATTGAGAAGTTGAAAATAATGTCTCAAAGTCTCGCAATAAGCAGATTTAAGCATAACCGCCAAACTTCTCAATGTAAAATTTGAAGCTCTTGTCAAAAAAGAGCAATCAGCTACAAATGCACAAGTGCACCCTGATCAAAAGTATCACGTAATTAGTAATTAATTATTATCATTTTAATACAAAGCGAAGGAGGAGAGAAGAAAGGAACCTGAAATCGAGTATGAATATAACTAGAATCATCACAACAAAACAACTGACTTCCACAAAAAATAATATAATGTATACACTATTTTCCATAGTTGGACGTAACAGATATGAGCTCAATAATATTATTAAAAATAAAAAAGTAAAAAGAAGATAAGAGCTCAATAAAACACAGTAATATTTTAGATACCCAGAGTTAGTCATTTCCAGAATTTGTGAGTGTGATACAAAACTATTTAGTTTTGGAATGATATATTATACACACTATTTAGTCATTTCCAATGCTTATTCTTAAAATAAAAATAAATATATAGTGTAGACAATGATGATGCTAATATTCATATAACATACCATATCTGTTTACATCTACGCTAATGTATGCAATTTGTACTAAACAAATAGAACAAAATTATTAATTATTGTGATTCTACTGATACAAGATGATATTTATCAACACCTTTACTATGGCACATCTTTCGGCATGTCTGTGTAATCTATGCATCTTAAAATTGAAAAAACATTGTCCACAAAAACAATCTTATACGGATGTTTTGTACTTCTAAATAATCTCAATATTTATTTGGGTGAAGACTGAAATTGTTATTTTTTGTGTATGACCAAATATTGGCAGTTACACCTATTTGTCATAATTAGTTCAACATTGACAAAATTTAATACAGAAGATTACATGAATGATTCTATTAGGAGTAAAAGATAAGATATAATTAATGACATTTATTTGTTTAGTTATTTTCAGGTTTGATTAAATAGTATTTACTAATTTTAGATTTTGGTAATATGTCTAATTACTCCTACCCTACTAGTGACCCTAATTAATTTTTGTCCTATTTCAGTTTTTCCTTCTTTTACCTATCTATATAAATCCTAGTGGTTATAGGAAGAAGCAACCTATCATTTTGCTTGATTTCTCTCTCTCTCTCTCTCTCTCTCTATATATATATATATATATATATATATATATTTCCCTTCACTATGTTAAAAGTAGTCTCTTTCTTTCTTTATCTTCCAATATATATAAACCTTCCCACTATCTTCTGACTATATTGTTACTCCATTCACTTTTTTTTTTTATTATCTTATTTTAAATAAAAATCATTCATCATAGTTGAATATAGTCCCAAACTCTTTACTTTTTTTCCCTAGTACGTGGTTATGCTACTAAAGTAATGAGTTCATCTTGCTTCGGTTTTTTATTACCAGATTAATGTGAAATTTTCTTTAAATATATATGTACTTATAAACCTGATAGAGCTGATATTACTAATTCTATTATTATTATTGTTATTGTTGTTGTTGTTGTTGTTTTTTGTAACTTGTTTGGTTTAATTTACCATTTATGTTTTTGAAGTTTTTTTAAGTTAGAAACTATTGAGATTCATGTAATTAAAAATAAGAGGTAACGTAGGCCTTTTGATTTCCTACAATTAAATTTAGGAGTTTTTAAGTTTAGTATAAATAGGTGTGTAGTCCACTATTTGTAAATAACACCAAGTGAAAATGAAAAAGAAATATAGAAGTTGTAAAGACTCAAGCCGAGGCTCACTCAAAAAGCCAATACCACCAAAAAGAAAGAAACGTTATAATAAAAGTTTCATTTCGCTTCTATATTGGTGAAATTTTTTATATTTGTGTAAGTTGTCTGTCAGCGATCCTCACTTTCCAACGGTGGTATCAGAGCATCAAATATCGTAAGGGTCATGGAAGCCATATAATTTGTATGCGAGAAGTTGATGTACTCAAATTACAAAAAGTTGAGTACTATTATAATGTCTTAACTCGGAGGATGTGATTTGTGGTACGTGGTGGGAGAAACACTACAAGATGGCCTAAGCAAAAAGGTCCAAGAAATTAAGAAAAATAAAGCACTTTTCATCTTGGAAAGTTCCATACACCCAAACATTTGGGAGGAGATAGAAAATCAAAAGTTTCCGAGTGATGTTTGGAAAATGCTCGAGCTGGTCGTCTCAAACAAAAAGAGACATGACTTTACCGAAAAAGTATTGGGTAGAATGTTTTGAAAGAGATGAGTTTTCTATGAAAGAGTGTGAAAATGAAAAAAAGTGAGCAAAATTTGAATTTGTACGAAAATTATGAAGGTAAAGAGATGTATGGTAAAATTTATGAAAATAAAAAAAATGGAAAAATGATTGGTGAAAACAAAAAGTCTATGAATGTGGAAGAAGATAAGAGAGATGTTGAGAAGTTACAAAATATCGAACGTGAAGGAAATGTGCAAAATGCATCCAAGGTAAATACATGTTTACAATATAAATGTCATCAAAATGAGTTGAACGAGAAAGGAGAGAGAGAGTTTGGAGATAAAAGTATTTCCGATGAAATATTAGTTAATGTGATAGAGAAAAATGAAGATGAAGTTAAAAGTATAATTTTATTTGATAAATACTTACAAAAGATAGAAAGAGATCGTAAAAAGAAAGTTTTGCTTGATAAGAAATTAGAAGTTTTTAATGTCAAAATGAATGTAAAAATCGAATATAAAGTGTTGTTTGAAAAATTGGAAGTGCAACTTAAACTTGGTGATAGTTGTCAAAAATATCTTCTTATCGAAAAGAAAAATGAAAAAAATTGTCATCATATTAAAAATGAGGAGAAAATAGATTGTCAATTTTGGTAATGAATTTGAAAAGTTTGACATGAGTTTTTACAAGTTGAAATATGAGAAAATGAGCATATTAAGTTTAGGAGATAAGAAAATATTACATTATGAACCAGAATCGATTGTTTGGGAGAATACTAATTTTGATACGGAATGGGTAGACATGTGTCTATATTTTGATAAGCGTGAGATGGAGAATCATAGATTTGCGAATTATAAGAAAGAAAAAGATTACGTGATGAAAATGTCATATTGTGCAAATTCGACCAAGTTGATAAAGGGGTATGACAAACGTTACAACTCAACTGAAATGTTTATGAAGCTTGTCGCTATGGAAGGAGCCGCCAATGGAATTTTACCGTAAGGACCTAGTTGCTCAATGAAGGACCGAGATTGCAAGCATTGCACAAACCAAGTTTATGGGGGAGTGTTGAATTTTACATTTGGTTTGGACCTTAAAGTCGCTTGATCAAGTCGCATGTACAAAAATTTATAAATATCGACAAAAATGTTCGGAGTTACCAAACTAGTTTAAAGAAGAGTGTTGAATTTTATAACTTGTTTGGTTTAATTTAGCATTTATGTTTTTGAAGTTTTTTCAAGTTAGAAATTATTGAGATTCATGTAATTAAAAATAATAAGTAATCTAGGCCTTTTGATTTCCTACAATTAAATTTAGGAGTTTTTAAGTTTAGTATAAATAGGTTTGTAGTACATTATTTGTAAATAACACCAAGTGAAAAAGAAAGATAAATATAGAAGTTGTAAATGCGCAAGTCGATGCTCACCCAAAAAGCTAACACCACCAAAAAGAAAGAAACGTTATAATAAAAGTTTCATTTCGCTTCTATATTTGTGAAATTTTTATATTTGTTTAAGTTGCAGGTCAGAAACCCTCACTTTTCAACAATTATTGTTATTTATTAAAAGGTAGAGAAAAGAAGGAAAATAGAAGTTAAAATAGTGACAAAAAAAGTTAATAAAAAACAATAAAATATATGAGTAGCTATGATAATAAATTATGGTAATATGCTGTCGGTGTAAAAATATGGTGTAATATGCTGTCGGTTACCCTCAATTTTGAAAATTGTGTAAATTTGAGGAAAAGTCTAGAGCAATTGATGCGGATGATTTTGGAAACCAACCAAGAGTGATCATGTAAAAACAGGTAATTATTATTTTGTTTGTGTATATGTTTTAAATCAAATCACCATTTTGAGAAAATAAAAATCGAATATAAGAATCATATATGTTTGTATATGTATACTGAAAAAGTATTGTTGTGTGTTAGATTTTGGATTTTATAAATTTACCTTGCGAGTTTCATATGCAAGCCTTTCTTTAGCCGCGTAACTTTATATATAAAATTACGTTTAAAATGTTTTGTAAGAAAACGTGTCTTTGAGAATTCTAAAAAGTATATCCTCGAGTAAAAAAATGGAAATTGTTTTCATATATAAACCAACAATTTCTTGATTATGTAATTGACCATGGATTGCGTATATTTGACACTTTCAGGTGCTCAAATATAATAATATTTTCTCATTAGCATATATCAGAAAAAATGATGGGCAAGAGGCAACAAGTGAAGGTCGTTATTCATGGCATTTCAATAAAAGGTTTGTACCTGATCTATTTTTATGATTACTCTACAAACTTTTATAAGCTCGAAAATAAATTCATAATTGATTAACATAAATTGATGAAAAATTAAATCAAGTCCTTGAACCATGTTTCAAGGGAGATACTCACAAATGGCACGAGAGCCGCAATTTCTCACAACTAGCCGGAAAATGATCTGTGCTCAAACACAACGCCACATCAGAAGAGATCTCTCCGATGTCACAACAACCAATGTTACAGGTCAGAAAAAAAAAAGTCTTTTCAGCCCTTAAATCAGATGAGCAAACAAAAACAATAATTTCACCCGCTCAATCAAATGTGCACACAAAACCAGTATTTCAACCACTAGATACATATCAACCCATACAACAGTATAACATTAGTCAGTCTCAGTCTCATGATACTGACGTCTGCGTATGAGAATCAAAAGATTTGGAAACGGAAAATTAGCAGATGAAATAATCTACCATTAGTCAAGATTTTGAAGACCTGTTTGATGCATAAGGTACACCTTTCTTATATAAGAGTTCATTTTTCATCCACCCCAACTCTTTTTTCCCTTTTTTGTTAATGTTGTTTGGTCATTTTCCTTCTCATGGTATGATTGAATTGTAGTTTTTAGAAACTAAGGTTTCAAACGGTAGTTTTTTTACTAATATAATGTTGGAAAAGCATGTGAAAACATGGGTGTTTCCGAATGGTCACTGGACCAACTTCGGGTCATTATTTCGTGTAACAGCGCTGAGTTGTTTATACCGTACTCAACGTGGTTGAGTAGCCCGTGTGACGAGCTTCGTAACGGTATATCACATGACCTATTCGGAGAATGGGTGTGAATACAAAGTGGCTTCAAAGTTGGTGGCTTCAAAGTTGGTGCCTCCAAAGCTCAAATCTGGAAAAAACCGAAATGGTAAAGGAAAACCATTTAGTATAATCCCATATTGAAAGATTAAGAGTTAATTTTACAATATATATACCATACCAACCCATGTAGTTATTAAACTAACATGTCCACATACACCTAAGAGTCTTAGTGTGTACCACACACGCGCGCTCGCTCGGTCTCGTGTCTTGGGTCTCGGGCTCGGGCTCGGGCTCGGGCTCGGGTGCGGGTGCGGGTGCGGGCGCGGGCGTGGGATTTGGGATTTGTCTTGGGTCTTGGGTCTTGGGTCCAAACCCGAATAGGGTGTTTTGTATAAATTACAAAAGCAGTCCCTAGAGTTTCCAGCAAGAGAAACGCCAGCAATAAATGAAATTGATTGCTGCGGTTTCAGAATTAAAGTGAGCGGATTCTGGGGGTGTAACTCCCAGAATTGATGACCAATATTTATGGCTGCAGTTTCAGTAGAGCCTATAAAAGGCAGCCCTCCCCCTCTCATTTCAACACACCATCAAACACACAACTCACAGCATAAGCATCATATAGAGAGAGAGAACCGCACCACCAACAGCTCGACTGTGGTTCGGTGCCGGTTTCCATACGAGCCACTCTGAGATAGAAGTTGTACCTTGGGAACAAAGTCCCGAAACCAGAAACCTTTAAAGGTGGTTCGGGAAATATTGTTTAAGGGAAACTGCTCAGCAGTTGCCTCTTCTTTTATTTTTTCCTGTTATTTATTTTTCAGTCATTTACTTTCTGTCCATTTCATTTCAGTACCGTTTCATTTCTGTAATTTACTTTTCTGTACTGTTTCTTTTCTGTATTTACATTTCAGTACTGTTTACTTTCAGTCTTTCGATTCTGTAATTTACTTTTCAGTTCTGTAATTTCCAGCTTTTACAAAAAACAGTCCGGCAGTTTTTTATTCATTAAAAACCAGTCCGGCAGTTTTTATTTGTTACAAAACAGTCCGGCAGTTTGTTAAAACCAGTCCGGCAGTTTCTTAAAACCAGTCCGGCAGTTTCTTTTATTCAAAACCAGTCCGGCAGTTTTATTTAAAAACCATTCCGGCAGTTTGTTAAAACCAGTCCGGCAGTTTATGTAAAACCAGTCCGGCAGTGTTTGTGTTAAACCAGTCCGGCAGTTTCTTTATAACAGTCCAGCAGTTTTATTTACTTGTTGAGTCAGGAATTGTAATTTATATTCCAATTGTGAGAAATAAAATTGTTTATTTCCTTTGCGTTCCTGTCTCTTTTATTTATTGTCCTTTCAATTATTCTATTCGAAATAGTCGGAAACGCCAACATATAATTCTACCAAATATAGTTTTTCTGATGATTACCACTATATGTCGTATGTTGTGTTGTTGAATACCACTAGTGTTAGTTTTTTTTTTTTTTTGCTCGAACTAGTTTCTCTCAGGCTAAACTGTTAAATCATAAGATCATCCATTAGGTTAAATGTAGGGCTTTTACTAATAAACTACAAACCGATGAAAAGGGGGAATAAAAGACCATATCATGATATGTTTTTTAAACATACTTATGCAGAAACAACAGCATATCTATAAACATTCAGGTATGAAACAACGAAAAAACTAGCATCTGACGTCGTTCTGGCTTCGAGTTCTGAACATTCTAGTATATCCCTCATGGATACTCGAGTTTCCGATCCGAACAGAAAGCAAATAGTCAGCTTCGAAAGATGACTCAACAACACCAATAACCGACTGGCCAATGACGCCATCCTTGGCAAGTCGGTTACTGGTGGTGTTGAGTCATCTTTCGAAGCTGGCTATTTTCTCTCTATTCGGATCGGAAACTCGAGTACTTATTAGGGATCTGTCAGAGTGTTCAGAAGTCGAAGCAAGAACAATGTTAGATGCTAGCTTTCCGTGGTCTTTTATTTCCCCTTTCATCGGTTTGTAGTTTATTTAGTGAAAATCCTACATATAACCTTATAGTTATGAATGATGAAATTCCTATCCGCAGTTCTAGTTGCAGTTTTGCAGTTAGGTTCTAAGTGAGGTTGCAACCACAGTTAGAACCCAGTGTATAAATAGACAGAACTGTAAAATGTTAAATGTACGTAAATTAAATCACACGCACATTTAACAACGGAGTTCACCTAATTAGGCTACGTCTCCGGGGCACTTACCCAGATTATGATATTATAAAAAGCTTACAATATAGGACTCAAGTCTTAACGAAAAACACTTAGACTCCCTCTAGGTTTTTTTGCCTATCTCTATATTGCTCCTACTCTATAACTATCACTTATAAATCAATGGCATCCCACCATTGTTTTTCTTTTTAAAGCTCACGTGTATTCTCTCTAGAAAATAAGTTCTTTATAATTTAGAACACACCAACTTTTACAAGCCAAGTTATTAACTATATAAGCAAGTAAAAACAATCTTCAATATCTTTTGATTGCTTTTTGACTTTGTTGATTGGCTTCAATCTTCCCATGCATTGCGTGATACTTCAGCATTGATTGACTCCAATCATCATTGGTTGATACCTGTTTAATAACCAGCTTGATTGTAGGAGTTAGCATTGTCCTATAGCTAGAAATCATATAAAAAGATCATATCTTGAAAAGATATCTTTTAGGTATTCATGTAAAGCATTAACTCCTGATTTTATTCAATCTTTAAACATATCATACTGAATTGATAAGGAACAAGGATTGAAACATGTGATAAAGATTAGTATAAGAATAGAGATATAGAATTATAAATTTAAAGGAAACATAACTAATCTCTTTATACCTTTTACGAAATCTTTCCTTACCACTTTGATATTCTCACTTAAACGCATATTAAACTTTTAGAATCATATAAGAATATATCCTGCATGCTGTAGAGTCAATTAACAATTAATAAATAACAGCTATGCAGATTCACAGAACTAGACAGAATACTGCTGAGCAGCAGGTTGGAACTGTGGTTGCAACTAAGGTTGCAACTAGTACTTGAAACCTGTTACTACTGACTTAGTAGGTTGCAACTGAGGTTGCAACTGGTACTTGGAACCTGTCACTATTGACTTAGTAGGTTGCAACTGAGGTTGCAACTGATACTTGAAACCTGTCAACATAGGTTGTAACTGAGGTTACAACTAGTACTTAAAACCTGTCAATGCTGTCTTAGTTCGTAGTAACAGTTAGGATTTATTTAGTAAAAACCAATAGACAATAAACAATATTTAGACCAGGAATCTGGTCCTAACAATCTCCCCCTTTGTCATTGGTTTTGACAAATCAATTAAGTTTATAAGTCATCCCAACCACCTGCAAATTCAATATCAGTTTATAAGCTCCCCCTGTATGTTAGAATTTCAGGCATTTTAAATAAGCACAATCATTCACATATTCAATTTAAAAACAGCCATACTTCAAACTTGAAATTGCAGTAAATTAAAGACAAAAAAAACATGGCACAACATTGTCTTAGCACAGCAGCATTGAGTCTTGAAATTGAATGAAACTGAACAACAAAAACAAAACAAAACATAAACTGATCATAAACTTCACTCCCCCTATTTGTCAGCAACCATTGTACTCAGTCACGAGGAATATCAGAATGTGGAGCTCTTTCTCTGAGAGGATTGGTTCTTACCACCTCTTCATCTTCTGCATTGTCATCCTCACTGCTTATAGAGAAGCCATCATCACTGTGAGTTGCATCCCCATCACTGGCACCACCATCACTGTCACTATCACTTTCACTTTCTATAAGATTTTCCAGCAACTTCTTGATTTGATAGTCATCAGTATCCAGCTCAGCCCTCCTTTCTTCATTGTAAGCCAACTTTTGCTTCAAATACCACCTTACACCCTTCTTCTTTTCTGAAGGAGCATTAGATGTCTCTTCTTCTTTTTCTTTGCCCTTTTCTCCAGATATGTCATTAACATGCCCCTCTTTTAGCAACTTAGCATAAATGTATAGGGCAGATGGACAATCAGAGGAGGGTTCATTCATGATATTGATAGGAGAATTTCTGCCCATAGAATAAACTTGGCCTAGAATCATACCAGATATGAGGCAGGGGAAAGGAAGGAGAGTGGAAGTAGAATCTGTGTTACTGAAATCTCTTATGCGATTGAAGACGTGATGTCCAAAGTTGATAGGCCTAGAATCCATGATTTTATAGAGAAAGGTAGCCATATCTTTGCTAACTTTTGAGGGCTGTTTGGTTGGGGTCCAGTTAAACCTAGCTATTTTGTGCAGAACAGCAGCACACAGAGTGAGAGAGGATGTTTTGATGGAATTCCCATCAAATCTATTGTTCTTACCAGTTAGAACCAAGGCAATGACCTCAAAGTCATAATTAACATCTTCAACATCAGGATTGGGTGTATTTAGGAAATCATTAATAAGTTTTGGAGTAAAGTCCAAAGTAAGACCTCTCAGAAAAACTCTCCCATAAGCAGGGTTTCCCTCATCAAATACAATGCTACTGAGATTAGCATAGAATTCTTTAACAACAGAAGGAAGAAAAGATTCAGCAAAAGTAATTGTTTTTCCTAAACCAACAGCATGCAACAGCTTTTCAACATCCACATGTATGTGTGGATAACTGACCAAATTGAGCTTCCTTTCACAGTGAATTTCTTTACTAGAAAAAGCTCTAAATCTCCTATAAGTTCTTCTACTCCAGAACTTAGGATCAACTGCATTAAATTTTTTATCATACTCAAACTTAGCAACAAAAGGATCATTAATAGGATTCCTCCTAGGACGCTTTTTAGTCCTACGTGTCTTAGGAGAAGAGGACTCACTTACCTTAGCCTTAGAGCTATGACTTGTTGAAGATTTGTTCACGAAATCTCTTAGAGTGCAATCATCATCAGAATTGGGGTTATTAGACATGGTTGCAACAGGGAGGTTGGAACCGTACTTAGAACCTAGCAGTGGATTTTACAGAGAGTAGGGTTTTTAGTAGAGAGAGAGAGAGAGTAATTGTGACAATCGTAAAAGATTTAGGATATAGAAGGAGTTTAGTATAAAAAGCAATTAAGTCCATATCTTTCTGTATTTGGAAAGAGATACATGCAAATCAATTGTTCAACAGATTTAGCCAAAAAATAGGAAGTTTCTTATCAACAGAATTTTGAAAAAACAAAATCATACTTAAATAACGAAGAAAACAGTTGGCATTAAGATAAATTCAGCAGTTACTACAGATAAACATTCCTTTTTAAACAGATTGATCCAAAATTTGAAAATTCAAGAGTTGAAGCTTTTAAGGAATTTTGAATTGATTCAAGATAAAGATATCAATTTGACAGATATTCAAGCTTTTGAAAAACGAAAATCTAGCAATTTACCCAAGAAAATATGTTTATCATTGAATAGCCTTAATAAAGATTAGATTTCAGGAGCTTATATTGAGCAAATCCGTTTTTATCTCTACACAAAAACTAGTTTGATGACCTCAGCAAGGAAAGAGTATAAGTGATGTCAAAAATAACAAGACTTTGTTTTGGCAGTTATAAAATAGACTGAGGTTTCAACTGATGTTACAACTGAGCTTGCAACCAGTATTTTTAACACGAGATTTCAACTGAAGTTGTAACTGAACTTCCAACCAGTTATTGAGAGTATGAGGTTTCAACTGATGTTGCAACTGAACTTGCAACCAACTCAACAAAATGCACTTTGTGCTTGCAACTCTATTACCAGAGAGGTTTTCAAAGACAAGTTACCTCACATCTGTTTTTGAGACACCAAAAAGCGGCTTTTTCAAAACAAAAACACCACAGCTCAATTAAGACTTAACCTTAGAAATAAAAATTATTGACGGTACTCAATACAGACATATTTAGCAAGAATATTCAATTAGATTGATAATGACATACCCCTATGTCACTTCTTAATGATTCAAACTTGTTTGTATCAAGGGGTTTTGTGAAAATATCTGCTAATTGTCTTTCAGTTGAAACATGTTCTAAAATTAAACTCTTTTCTTCAACTAGTTCTCTAATAAAGTGATGCCTTAGATCAATATGCTTGGTTCTGGAATGTTGAACTGGATTTTTAGCTAAATCTATAGCACTTTTGTTATCACAAAACAGAGTTAATATTTCTTGTTTAACATTATAATCAGTTAACATCTGTTTCATCCAAATTAATTGAGTGCATCCACTTCCAGCTGCAACATATTCTGCCTCAGCAGTAGATAAAGATATGCAATTTTGCTTTTTACTGAACCAAGAAACAAGGTTGTTTCCAAAATAAAAACAAACACCAGAAGTACTCTTTCTATCATCTATGTTTCCTGCCCAATCTGCATCACAGTAGCCACTTAGAAAATGGTTTGTATCTTTAGAATACCAAAGACCTAGGTGAATTGTGCCTTTTACATACCTTAAAATCCTTTTGACAGCTAGAAGATGAGGTTCTAAAAGGTTTGCCTGATACCTGGCACACACTCCTACACTTAAGCAAAGGTCTGGTCTACTAGCAGTTAAATAAAGCAGACTTCCAATCATGGATCTATAGAGACTTGGACAAACACTTTTTCCTTTATCATTTCTAGACAGTTTAAGAGTGGTACTCATAGGGGTTCTCTTCTCTTTACTCTCACTCAGACCAAACTTCTTAACAAGATTGTCTGCATACTTACTTTGGCAAAGAAAAATTCCTTTCTCATTCTGTTTAATTTGCAATCCTAGAAAGTAAGTTAGTTCTCCTCCACCACTCATTTCAAATTCATTCTTCATATCAGAAATGAATTCTTCTACCCTTTTATTAGAAGTAGATCCAAAAACAATGTCATCAACATATATTTGAGCAATTATTATATCCTTTGTAGTTTTTTTGGTAAACAGAGTTTTATCAACTCCCCCTCTGTTGAAACCTTTTTCTAGCAAAAACTTGGTTAATCTATCATACCAAGCTCTAGGAGCTTGCTTAAGACCATACAAGGCCTTTTTCAGTAAATAAACATGTTCAGGAAAGTTTGGATCTTCAAATCCCTTAGGTTGACAGACATAAACCTCTTCATTAATCACACCATTCAAAAAAACACTCTTTATGTCAAGTTGAAACAGTTTAAAGTCATACAGACATGCAAGAGATAATAGCATTCTAATGGATTCAATTCTAGCTACAGGAGCAAAGGTTTCATCAAAGTCAATTCCCTCAATTTGTGTATAACCTTGAGCTACCAACCTAGCTTTATTCCTGATAATCACTCCATCCTCATCACTTTTATTTCTAAAAATCCATTTAGTCCCTATAACATTTTTATTAGAAGGTCTGGGTACTAAAGTCCATACATCATTTCTCTCAAATTGAGCCAATTCATCCTGCATAGCTAAAATCCATTCACTATCTTCTAGAGCTTCTTTTATATTCTTGGGTTCTAACTGAGAGATATAACAAGCAAAGTGAACAACATTATTTCTTTTACCTCTGGTTTTCATACCTGAAGTAACTTCTCCTATGACATTGTCAAGAGAATGATTTTTCTGAGTCCTTACATAGCGAGGCCTGCTAGTTGACTGAACATGAGAACTTTCTTCTTCTTCTTCAGACTCGGCAGCATTCTGGGTTTCAACTGCGGTTCCAACCTCAGTTCCAACCTCAGTTGTAACCTCAGTTGCAACTGGACTTCCAACCACTCTGGGACTTCCAGTTTGTTGAGTTTCTTCTTTCTCTTTTTCGGCAGTCTCAGCCTGTTCATCATCACCTGTAATCTCATCAACAGTTTTTAGGTCATCAAATAACACATTATAAGATTCCATAACACAGTTTGTTCTTTGATTGAAGACTCTAAATGCTCTACTATTCTGAGCATAACCAAGAAAAATCCCTTTATCACTTTTAGAGTCAAATTTACCAAGATGCTCTCTATCTCTGAGAATGTAGCAAACACATCCAAAAACTTGAAAATAGTTTACATTGGGTTTTCTACCTTTCCATATTTCATAAGCTGTCATGGAAGTACCTTTAGTAATATAAACTCTATTAACTATATGACAGGCAGTATTAACAGCTTCAGCCCAAAATCTGTTGGCAAGTTTCTTAGAGTTAAGCATTACTCTAGCCATTTCCTGAATGGTTCTATTTTTCCTTTCAACTATGCCATTTTGCTGTGGAGTCTTAGGAGCAGAGAACTCATGACTTATACCTAAAGAGTTGCAGAATTCTATAAACTTGATGTTTTCAAATTCAGTTCCATGATCACTTCTAATCCTAGCAATATTACCACTAGTGGAACCCTTTTCAAGTTGCAGTTTTAAGCACAGAGTTTTGAACAGTTCAAAAGTTTCAGACTTATCCTTTAAGAACACTACCCAAGAGTATCTAGAGAAATCATCTACAACTACCAAAATGTACTTCTTACCACCTATACTAGCAGTTTGCATAGGACCCATCAAGTCAATATGAAGAAGTTCTAAGACTCTCTTAGTGTAGATTTGACTAGTACTTTTGTGAATACTTTTGGTTTGTTTGCCTATAGCACAGTCACCACAGACACTTTGAGTTTTAGCACTAAGTTTAGGAATTCCTCTTATCAATTCCTTTTTAACAAGCTTATCTAAAGTTTTGTAATTCACATGCCCAAGCCTTTTATGCCAAATATCTACATTACTAGTAATGGCTTGATTACACCTACTTTGAGGCAATTCTTTTTCAGCTTTTTCAAACACATAGCAGCTGTTGGTTGATCTAACTCCAGTCATGATTAAATCATTGTTAAGATTAGTAATTAGACACCTTTCTTTGTCAAATTTAACAGTCATTTCATTATCACAGAGTTGACTGATACTAATAAGATTAGCTTTTAGACCATCTACAAGAAAAACATCCTCAATATTAGGCATTCCAGGTTTGTTTAAGGTACCTTTACCAACAATTTTACCTGTATCTCCACCTCCAAACACAACAGTGTTACCTGTAAGAATGGTGACATTTTTTAGGAGACTTGCAGTACCTGTCATATGCTTAGAGCATCCACTATCAAAATACCAATCATTAGAAGTAACAGCATTCAAGGAGTTAATAACAGCTTTGTTGTTAGCAATTATGGTTGCTTTTTCTTTAACTTTCCAGACCCATTTCAAATTTTTATTGACAGAAGCCAACCAGGTTTTCTGGGAAATATACTTTCTGTTCCTTTTTAGATAACACTGGATTTCAGAATGACCAGGTTTTTTACAGAAATTACACAACTTCAACCTAAAGTTGTTTTTATCCCTAAAGCTATTCAGTTTATTCATGGTTGCAACTTTGGTTGTAACTGAGCTTCCAACCTTCTTTACATAAACCTGAGTTTTATTCCTGGTTGCAACTCTGGTTGCAACTGAGCTTCTAACCTTATGGTCAAACTCATGAGTTTTAGCTTTAGCAACAGCTTCAATAAAAGTAGTTTTTCCTGTACTTTTACCACCATAGTAACCTAGACCACTGATATCTTTGGAGCCTCTAGAATATGACAGCATGTCATCTAATTTATCTGAAGCAGAAACATTCAGCAATTTTATTATCTTTTTAGTTTCAGTAAGTTCAGCCAGTTGTAGTTTAAGCTTCTCAGTAAGACTTTTAACCTCATCCTTTAGATCAACATTCAGTTTGCTTATGATCAAGGATTGTTTACTCAGACATTTATACTTTTCATACAGAACAAGGTATTGCTTAGTAATGTTTTCGTCAGAAGGTTCTTCCTCATCACTGCTATATGTTTCAATGGCAGTTGTAACTATGGTTGAAACCTGCTCACAGTCACTTTCATAAGTAGGTTCTTTTTCAGTGATTATTCCCATGAAATTAACAAAATTAGAACAATCCTCTTCATCACTGTTGCTCTCAGAATCACTATCACTATGAGTGGTTATATAAGCATTTTTGTTTCTTTTTAAAGTGTTTGCACACTCAGCCTGAATATGACCAAAACCTCTGCATTCTATACACTGAATCTCTTTAGGTTTGTATTCTTTATCCTTTTCTTTGGAATTCCACTTTCCTGTAGAGTTATTTTTGAACCTAGACTCTGTCTTAAACTGGTTATCCTTTTTCTGAAAGTTTTTAGATGAACCAGTATCATCTTCCTTTTTCTTATAAAATTTCTTGTAAACCTTTTTCGCAAAGAAAGCTAGTTGTTCTTCATCACTCATTTTATCACAGACATTAGAATCAGATTTCTTAGCTTGAAATGCTATTCCCTTTTCTGGTCTTTTATGTTTGAAGAATTTTAGTTCATGAGTACTTAGATTTCCTATGAGTTCTTCAAGTTTAAGATTATCTAAGTCAGTTGATTCTTCAATAGCTGTGACCTTAATTTCAAACCTTTCTGGGAGTGACCTAAGAGTTTTCTTAACAAGTTTAGCATCACTGTATTTTTCACCTAAGGTTCCAGCTTGATGAGCAATGTGGCAGATTCTACCATTAAATTGTTCAATGTTTTCATCTTCCTCCATTCTTAAGTTCTCAAATTGAGTAGTTAACTGTTGAAGTTTGAAAGCTTTTACTTTAGTAGTTCCTTCAAAAGTAACTTGCAAAATATCCCATGCCTCTTTAGCTGTTTCACAATGAGAAATATACCTGAATACACTGAGAGTTACACCAGCAAAAATCAAGTTTATGGCTGTTGAGTTGGCACTTGATTTTCTGTCTTCATCAGCAGACCATCTATCTTCAGGTAAGAGAATCAGTTCTCCTTCACTATCCATGGTAGTTGGAGCCTCCCATCCATACAAAAGCAGTCCCTAGAGTTTCCAGCAAGAGAAACGCCAGCAATAAATGAAATTGATTGCTGCGGTTTCAGAATTAAAGTGAGCGGATTCTGGGGGTGTAACTCCCAGAATTGATGACCAATATTTATGGCTGCGGTTTCAGTAGAGCCTATAAAAGGCAGCCCTCCCCCTCTCATTTCAACACACCATCAAACACACAACTCACAGCATAAGCATCATATAGAGAGAGAGAACCGCACCACCAACAGCTCGACCTGTGGTTCGGTGCCGGTTTCCATACGAGCCACTCTGAGATAGAAGTTGTACCTTGGGAACAAAGTCCCAAAACCAGAAACCTTTAAAGGTGGTTCGGGAAATATTGTTTAAGGGAAACTGCTCAGCAGTTGCCTCTTCTTTTATTTTTTCCTGTTATTTATTTTTCAGTCATTTACTTTCTGTCCATTTCATTTCAGTACCGTTTCATTTCTGTAATTTACTTTTCTGTACTGTTTCTTTTCTGTATTTACATTTCAGTACTGTTTACTTTCAGTCTTTCGATTCTGTAATTTACTTTTCAGTTCTGTAATTTCCAGCTTTTACAAAAAACAGTCCGGCAGTTTTTTATTCATTAAAAACCAGTCCGGCAGTTTTTATTTGTTACAAAACAGTCCGGCAGTTTGTTAAAACCAGTCCGGCAGTTTCTTTTATTACAAAACAGTCCGGCAGTTTCTTAAAACCAGTCCGGCAGTTTCTTTTATTCAAAACCAGTCCGGCAGTTTTATTTAAAAACCAGTCCGGCAGTTTGTTAAAACCAGTCCGGCAGTTTATGTAAAACCAGTCCGGCAGTTTTTGTGTTAAACCAGTCCGGCAGTTTCTTTATAACAGTCCAGCAGTTTTATTTACTTGTTGAGTCAGGAATTGTAATTTATATTCCAATTGTGAGAAATAAAATTGTTTATTTCCTTTGCGTTCCTGTCTCTTTTATTTATTGTCCTTTCAATTATTCTATTCGAAATAGTCGGAAACGCCAACATATAATTCTACCAAATATAGTTTTTCTGATGATTACCACTATATGTCGCATGTTGTGTTGTTGAATACCACTAGTGTTAGTTTTTTTTTTTTTTTTGCTCGAACTAGTTTCTCTCAGGCTAAACTGTTAAATCATAAGATCATCCATTAGGTTAAATGTAGGGCTTTTACTAATAAACTACAAGCCGATGAAAAGGGGGAATAAAACACCATATCATGATATGTTTTTTAAACATACTTATGCAGAAACAACAGCATATCTATAAACATTCAGGTATGAAACAACGAAAAAACTAGCATCTGACGTCGTTCTGGCTTCGAGTTCTGAACATTCTAGTATATCCCTCATGGATACTCGAGTTTTCGATCCGAACAGAAAGCAAATAGTCAGCTTCGAAAGATGACTCAACAACACCAATAACCGACTGGCCAATGACGCCATCCTTGGCAAGTCGGTTACTGGTGGTGTTGAGTCATCTTTTGAAGCTGGCTATTTTCTCTCTATTCGGATCGGAAACTCGAGTACTTATTAGGGATCTGTCAGAGTGTTCAGAAGTCGAAGCAAGAACAATGTTAGATGCTAGCTTTCCGTGGTCTTTTATTTCCCCTTTCATCGGTTTGTAGTTTATTTAGTGAAAATCCTACATATAACCTTATAGTTATGAATGATGAAATTCCTATCCGCAGTTCTAGTTGCAGTTTTGCAGTTAGGTTCTAAGTGAGGTTGCAACCACAGTTAGAACCCAGTGTATAAATAGACAGAACTGTAAAATGTTAAATGTACGTAAATTAAATCACACGCACATTTAACAACGGAGTTCACCTAATTAGGCTACGTCTCCGGGGCACTTACCTAGATTATGATATTATAAAAAGCTTACAATATAGGACTCAAGTCTTAACGAAAAACACTTAGACTCCCTCTAGGTTTTTTTGCCTATCTCTATATTGCTCCTACTCTATAACTATCACTTATAAATCAATGGCATCCCACCATTGTTTTTCTTTTTAAAGCTCACGTGTATTCTCTCTAGAAAATAAGTTCTTTATAATTTAGAACACACCAACTTTTACAAGCCAAGTTATTAACTATATAAGCAAGTAAAAACAATCTTCAATATCTTTTGATTGCTTTTTGACTTTGTTGATTGGCTTCAATCTTCCCATGCATTGCGTGATACTTCAGCATTGATTGACTCCAATCATCATTGGTTGATACCTGTTTAATAACCAGCTTGATTGTAGGAGTTAGCATTGTCCTATAGCTAGAAATCATATAAAAAGATCATATCTTGAAAAGATATCTTTTAGGTATTCATGTAAAGCATTAACTCCTGATTTTATTCAATCTTTAAACATATCATACTGAATTGATAAGGAACAAGGATTGAAACATGTGATAAAGATTAGTATAAGAATAGAGATATAGAATTATAAATTTAAAGGAAACATAACTAATCTCTTTATACCTTTTACGAAATCTTTCCTTACCACTTTGATATTCTCACTTAAACGCATATTAAACTTTTAGAATCATATAAGAATATATCCTGCATGCTGTAGAGTCAATTAACAATTAATAAATAACAGCTATGCAGATTCACAGAACTAGACAGAATACTGCTGAGCAGCAGGTTGGAACTGTGGTTGCAACTGAGGTTGCAACTAGTACTTGAAACCTGTTACTACTGACTTAGTAGGTTGCAACTGAGGTTGCAACTGGTACTTGGAACCTGTCACTATTGACTTATTAGGTTGCAACTGAGGTTGCAACTGATACTTGAAACCTGTCAACATAGGTTGTAACTGAGGTTACAACTAGTACTTAAAACCTGTCAATGCTGTCTTAGTTCGTAGTAACAGTTAGGATTTATTTAGTAAAAACCAATAGACAATAAATAATATTTAGACCAGGAATCTGGTCCTAACAAATGATCTTAACTTGATTTCTTCCCCATGTCTCAAGGTTTAAATTTGTAACAGCACAGCTTGCAATAGCAATAATCACAAAAAAAAATTATTGCTACTACTACACTAAGTTTACTAATTTAGTGACATTCAATATTAGAGTGAATGTGATCAGAAAAACTACATTTTTATAGAATTATATTATCAAATTTACCTTTCGAACGTTCTTTTAATAAAAACTATAACCTTACCATGAATAACTTAACAACTTACCCCCCAATACACCACTCTCACACCCACCAACCACCTGATTGCCGCCGGTGCATATGTGGTTCTAAATACTTGTTAAACCATTGTTTTACGTATGCAGTGTCTCGACTCCAATACTAGACAAAAAGAAGTACATATTTAAAATCAATTGATGGAAAGAGACGAGCACACGCTATTGGTGTTTTCTCAAGATATACCTGTTTGCTCAAATACCTTCAAATTTGTTGTGGATCCGTTTATTTATTAAAGATTGAAAACTGATTGAGCTCTTAAGTAGAAGCATGCTGAGGAAAAGTTTATATGAGGGGATTTGTAGTGACTTGATTGAGATGCCATGATAGCCATAATTGTGAACGATCATCTGTTCAATTTGGGGATAAAATTTGAAAGTAGTTTGGTTTTATGCACAATAGAAAAAAGTGTACCTAAATCTAATTTTGTTTAATTTCCAAAATCACTTTGTCTCTCTAGCTAAAAATATACCTCAACACACCACTTCCGCCGTCAAGCTGAAAGCGACACACTCTCTCTCTCTCAACATTTATTGGAGGCGAGAGGCGACGGCGGCAGTCCATGAATGACAGAGGAAGTGGAACAACCTACATGCAGCGAATTCGGCTATAAAACCCTGCGATGATATAAGAAATAATTGAATAAGTAAAAACAATCTCCTTTTTCAAAATTCTGATTAATTTCAAAATGAGTACGCTTCATAATTAAATATGACATTTAAATCCAAAATATCTGACATTGAAATCCAAATCTGAAATTTAAAATGATATTAAAAGTTACTTAGATGTCTAGTCGATAATTTTTTTTTGTAAATTGTGCATTTATAGAGATCTTTCAAACCTATTTTTTTTTTAATTTTTTAATTAACAAAACTGTATCTAGACATTTTTGTGTTATTTTTAAAGATCTGTCCAACCATGTATTAAAAAAAAGTATCCTGAAATGAAACAGTATTCGGAGAATGCATCTGTTATGTTAAGAAACAGTTATTCGGAAAAGAAACAATATTTTTCCTGTTTTCCTTTAGTTTTAACATTTATGAACGCATCTTATTATGTTTGTATACTGATGATAAATCCCTATCCTGTAGTATGTTAGCGAGGTTATTAATATTGGAACTCATAGAAAATGATATTGAGGGACTTTTTTTTAGTTCCAAATACTTTTTATTTATTTCTGTTTTCATAAGATATTTTTCAAATACTTTTTTATTTATTTCTGTTTTCATGAGATATTAAAAATTACGGGTTTGAAAATTATTGTACCCCTTTATTTGTAACAACAAACAAACATAGAATTAAGATTATGAGAAGTATAAGTTGTAGTACCGCTTCCAACTGTTTATACGACCATGATATTAATTGTAAATGTGTATTCCTATCATGTATTTTCTATCAAACAAACACGGTCATAAGAAATAAGAAAAGACTATTACCTTTTCATATGGTAAATTATTGATTAATTGTATGATCAAATTTGTCTAGAAAGATATCCATTTATCGCATCACCATCTACACGTTCGTCCTTGCGTTCGTCCTTCATGTTCTTAAATGGGCGCATATCAACATATACAACGATTAGGGTTAGAATTTCGGCGGTATATAGAGGGGCATGTAATGGACTTGTAAATATATAAGTGAATTATTAATGAATTTTATCTTTTGGTAGCACTTTTTTTACTCGGACAAATAATAGTCATATTAAACGTATAATAATATAATTACCTTTTTCTTTCATTTTGCCAAGTTACCATCTTTGAATAACCTTATTTCTATGTTGCACGGATACGGGAGTACACCTATGGTTGAATATCTATTGTCAAAATGTCAAGAATACATATAACTATATAAGGTATATTACACTATTACAATTTATAAAAATAAATAAAAATATAAGGTATATGCAATAAAAGAAGACAAGTCTTTAAACATAGAATATTAACTTCAAATGTACTCTCCTTATCAAAATATACCATTCTTGTATCTTTTTTCTTGATAACTACTTAGACATTGATGTCCATTTTACGTTGCTCCATATTTTTGTAAAAAAAAAATATGTAAACATTTAATCCAGCCCCACTTGAAATCCTAGTTCCGTCACTGATTTTATGCAGCTCCGTTTTGCCTCATATACATTGTTGAACCGGTCACAAAGACGCGTAACTTCTGTTATTATTTTATTTTAAATCCATTCCAAAAATGTAAAATAAACACTTATTTAACTCAACGGCGGCAACTTCCACTCACTAACATTTAAAAAGACCAACTAGTTAATCATAGTAATAAAATAACTTATCTCACCTCAATACAAAACAGAATTAGTCAACTATCCGCTGTTAGAACTAAATATATTTAGCAAATCTTTTATGTCATACTATCAATATTATATAGAAATCAATACGAATACATAGTTGGTTCCATTGTGTTAAATACGAGGACGAATTATGCGTTATTGGTCTTGCACAGACTAATCCTTCATTTCTATAGATCTCTCGCTATTGATGAGAATGGAGGAACGGAGTTGTTAGATATTAGTGTTGGGAACCAGACTCTATGTTTTTTTATAAAGTAGTAATACTAATTAGACTCTCATAAACACTAATTAGTTTACTATTGTATACTACACATTACAAAGTTCATACCGTACCACATGTTTTATTGGTATATTCTTAGTAGATCACTTAATTAGCCCATATAATAATATTAGCACAAATATAATTATTTTAATTAATTACGCCACAAGTTTATGTTATTAAAATAACCTAAAATCCACCTCAATTTGTTTTTTATTTTTCTCAGTCCTAATGCTTTAATGTACCCCTTCGTAACCCTCCTTCTAGTCTCCTTGCTATGCTTTACCGAGTCCTAGTGCTCTACATGCTGCCATGTGGCACTCGCCTCGTACTATGCCTGACCCGGGACTAATCTCACTTTTGATAATTGGGTTTCTGTGACGTCCCAAAATCCTAAAAACGTATATCAAAATTTCTAAAAACGGATATCAATGCATGACCTTTTTAAACAAAAGGAAAAAGAAATCAGTTGTTACAAAATTTAAATTTTTAAAAGATATAACTTGCGAGCTAAAGTAACAATTAATCAATAAATAAAAGTGTTTGCCAAACGCGGCTAAAAGACGAGATAGTTTGAAAAGATTTATAAAAGGATGACAAACGAATGTAAATTTCCCGTAGGCTACAACCTCAAAAATATAGCCTAAGAAAAAGAAAGCAATTCAAAGAGCCCCGAACCCATGCAATACCATGCTAAAACTCCTATCCAAATGCCTCAACCTAAGTTGTACCTGAAAGACAAAACTGTAACGGTGAGTCCTACGCACATACATAGACGGGACGGCACCACAAAATACCGTCACCCCATCCCATAAATGCAAGAACTCACAAACAATAACTACGATAATCAAGGTATAAAAAGAAATATAATAACATCGTACAACGAAATAAATTAAATAACGTTAACACACATCTATAGCAAACATGGACCTCTCACGCTACCTATCCCAGTCCGTAAGGTAGGTCATTCCCTATACCCCTCGGCCGTCTATTGTCCCCGGTATAGGGAGAGACATACACAATTGCTAACATAAAAATAGATTTAAAGTGCGCACTTGGACCTCCCACGTCACTCGTCCCAGTCCGTAAGACGAGTCATTCCCTATACCCTCGGCCGTCTTATGTCCCCGGAATTAGGAAGAGACATAGAGCATTGCTAACAATAAAAAAAATATAGTGCACACTAGGACCTCTCACGCCACTCGCCCCAGTCCGTAAGACGAGTCATTCTCTATCCCCTCGACCGTCTTATGTCCCCGGAATTAGGGAGAGACATAGACCATTGCCACTAATCTAAATCACAAGGCCTCGACCAATAATATAAAACCATTCAATTATCACATTCTCATATGTCACTTTAACGTAATTCAATGTAACCCATAAACATAGGTGCTAGATTCACAACTAGTCAAACAACTCCAACAATCATAAAATCTCATTCAGGCATTTTAACAAACACCTTGTATGCGTAAACTACAATGCATCCATATTCAACATAAATTTACCCAATTTCATCAACAACTATGTAATCACATAATCAACTCATAAAACATGCAAACCCATCCATAATCTAATTAATTCGAAATTAATATGTCTCAAGTCTCAACTTCTACAATTCAAATAATGGAATTAAGAGTATAACAAATAAACCCCAATTAACAATTTAAGAATATAATTAATATAAAAGGCAAAAACCCCCAATTTATAATCAACACAAAACTTAATCCTAACATACACCCTTGTCTAGTCGCAATGGATAACCCCCGTTACTTTAGCGCGTAGAGGAGAAGCTTCCGGTAAGAATCCGCTAACGTGGTTTCTTCTTCTTCTTCCTAAGCTTTGAAATCTCCCTTTTCTCTCTTTTTCTCTCTTTTCTTTCTTATTTTAGGTTTACTGTTTTAAAAAGTGGGCTGAATTGAAGATGTAAAAACTGTTTTGAGAAAGTTTGTGGAAGCGAACTATTTGGTCATCAAGGTTCTAAAAGTTAACTCTTAATCCAAAAATATTGTTTTACTACTCAAAAATAACATATCTTTAGAAACAAAACTATTGGGTATTTTTTATTTATAAAATTAGTAACAGGTTTTTAAAATAAAATTTTTCGGAAGAGTTTCGGTTTTTGGCTAAAAATTAGTCGAGTGACCGGTTTTTGATAAAATTTGTATAAAACGTTTTTGGATGAATTAAATCATAATTAAAACCATTTATAAAAATACGAGATGTTACAGTTTCTACTTTGTCGGCTCCCGTGAGTTAATGTTATTGATTGTCGTTGTAATTGCTATCGCATGCTAAACAACTCTCGGTGTTGGTTATAATACTTTTTTCCCTTTGCTTTTGATCTTATTTCATACTTTAAGACATTTATGATTTATAGTAGCTTTTATAGTTTTATCTTAAATCTTGTTAATTTGTTTGTAAAACTTTGTGCTTTTGTTTTTTTTTTTTATCATTAAATTGACCTTTACATTCAGCTTAGTAACTACTTCGTTTATCGCCTAAGTTTTATTATGTATTTTCATTTCTGTCAAGTCTTTTAGTCTTAATATAACTAACGATAATTGTTTTATTAGTTCATTTTGTTTGATTATTCATGTTACTTAGATCCCTTACCTATCTATTGCTAGTGAGTTGTGAAACAATTAGATTTTTGATAAGATTCCAATGGTTGAATTCATCAATAAAAGTTACATAGTTAATTACTAGTTTGTAGTTTCTTTTGGCAATTTCCATAACTTTCCTAGCATCGTTAGCAGACCTATTAGAGAACAGTTCACATAAGTTTTAGTTATCGTTTTTCGTATATGTAAGTTGACCACTTCACCCTAGTTACATTCTCGTTGAACCCAACTCTTATAAGAAGCAATTGAACATTTAGAATAGTATTGTATCAAGTCTCTGTTTTTAACTTTCAGGTGTAGTAATGTAAAATTAGTTCTCTTCTTGTAGTCGCAAGTATTTGTAAAATTATTAAAAGAAATGTGAAATTCTTATCCGCTGTTCTAGATGCAGTTTTGCAGTAAGGTTCCAAGTGGGGTTGGAACTGCAGTTGGAACCAAGTGTTTAAGGTTCCAAGTAATGTTGGAACTGCAGTTGGAACCAAGTGTATTAATGGACAGAACTGTTTTAAAATTAAATGTACTTGAAAATAATTCACACGCACATTTAACAACGGAGTTCACCTAACTAGGCTACGTCTCCGGGGCACTTACCCAGATTATGATATTATAAAAAGCTTACAATATATGACTCAAGTCTTAATGAAAAACTTAGACTCCCTCTAGGTTTTTCTGCCTATCACTATATTGCTCCTACTCTATAACTATCACTTATAAATCAATGGCATCCCACCATTGTTTTCTTTTTAAAGCTCACGTGTATTCTCTCTAGAAAATAAGTTATTTATAATTTAGAACACACACATTTACAAGCTTAGTTATCAACTATATATAAGCAAAAACAATCTTCTATCTTTGAGGGTCTTTTGTGATTGCTTTTGACTTTAATGATTGGCTTTAGTCTTTCCATGTAATACGTGATTCTTCAGCGTGAATAGACTTCAATCATGATTGGTTGATACCTGTTAAATAACAAGCTTGATTGTAGGAGTTAGTATTTTCCTATAACAAGGAAACATATAAAAAGATCATATCTTGGTAAGATAATATCTTTTAGATATTCATGTAAGACATTAACTCCTAATTTTATTCAATCTTAAACATATCATACTGATTTGATAGGGAACAAAGATTGAAACAAGTGATAAGGATAATCATAAGAGAAGAGATCATATTCAAAAGGAAACAACCTTATAAACTAATCTCTTTATATCTTTAATAAGACATCTTTCCTTAACACTTTGATATTCTCAATAAACACATATAAAACGTTTAAGACCTTATGAGAATATATCCTGCATACTTTAAAACAAGTAATTATATTAAAGAATGGTTATGCAGATAAATGGAACTAAACAGAATTCTGCTGAACAACAGGTTTGAACTGAGGTTGCAACTGAGGTTGCAACTGGTACTTGAAACCTGTCAGCATAGGTTGCAACTTAGGTTGCAACTGGTACTTGGAACCTGTCAGCAGAGGTTGCAACTGAGGTTGCAACTGCTACTTGGAACCTGTCAATCCTGTCTTAGTTCTTAATAACAGTTAGGATTTATTTAGTAAAAACCAATAGACAATTAACAATATTTAGACCAGAAATCTGGTCCTAACAATCTCCCCCTTTGTCATTGGTTTTGACAAATCAATAAAGTTTATAAATCATCCCAACCACCTGCAAATTCAATATCAGTAAGCTCCCCCTGTATGTTAGAATTGCAGGCATATTATATAAGCACAATGTATGTGCACACAGTAAGTTTTCAGACCTGTTTCAAGTTTAAAGGCATTCATACTTCAACAAGATATCAAGATATTTTCAGAAGGAAACTGCAGAATTATTAAAGCCAAACAGATTAAAGCCAAACAGGCATAAAATTGTCTTAATACAGCATAATTGAAAAGCAGAATAAAGTCTTGAAAACATCAGAATGAAACTAAACAACAAAACATAAACTTCACTCCCCCTATTTGTCAGCAACCATTGGAATTAGTCACTAGGAATATCACACTGTGGGGGTCTTTCTCTTAGAGGATTCTGCCTGACTACTTCTTCATCTTCTGTATTGTCATCCTCACTGCTGATTGAAAAACCATCATGACTTTGAGTGTCATTACTGTCATCATCCTCACTTTCTATGAGATTCACCAGCAGCTTATTTATCTGATAGTCATCAGCATCCAGTTCAGCTCTCCTTTCTTGATTGTAGGCCAACTTCTGTTGTAAGTACCACCTTACACCTTTCTTCTTTGCTGAAGGAGCAGTTTAAGTTTCTTCTTCTTTTTCTTTCCCTTTGTCACCAGAAATGTCATTGACATGCCCTTCTTTTAACAGTTTGGCAGAAATATAGAGAGCAGAGGGACAATCTGTGATTGGTTCATTAGTAATACTTATAGGAGAATCTCTATTCATAGAAGCAACTTGACCCAGAATAATACTGGAGATTAGGCAGGGGAATGGAAGCAGAATGGATGATGAATTATCATCACTGAAATCCCTTATAAGGTTAAAGATATGATGGCCAAAGTTTATGGGTAGAGAAGACATTATCTTATACAGAAAGATGGCCATGTCTTTGTTAACTCTGGAGGGTTGTTTGGTAGGGGTCCAGTTGAACCTAGCAATTTTGTGCAATACAGCAGCACAAAGTGTGAGAGAGGATGTTTTGATGGAAGTACCATCAAAGCTAGTGTTCTTTCCAGTTAGAACCAGAGCAATAACTTCCATATCATACTCAGCATTATCCACAGAAGGATTGGGTGTATTCAGACAGTTATTAATTAACTCAGGTGTAAAGTCTAAAGTTATTCCCCTCAGAAAGACCCTTCCAAACATAGGATTACTCTTATCAAAGACACCACTAGTCAAGTTGGCATAAAATTCTTTAACTACAGCAGGATAGTAGGAACTAGCATAAGAAATAGTTTCTCCTAATCCAACAGCAAAGAGCATTTTTTCAACATACACTTGAATGTATGGATAACTAACCAAATTGAGCCTTCTTTCACAATGGATTTCTTTACTAGAGTAAGCCCTAAATCTCCTATAAGATTTTCTACTCCAGAATCGAGGATCAACTTCATTGAATCTAGGAACAAACTCAAACTTATCTTTAATAGGCTCATTCTCAGGATTCCTCCTAGCACGTTTTTTAGTCCTATGTTTCTTAGAAGAGGATGACTCATTTACCTTTGCCTTAGAGCTAGGACTGGTTGGAGATTTGTTTATGAAGTCCCTTAGAGTGCAGTCATCATCAGAATTGGGGTTTGTAGACATGGTTGCAACTGGGGTTGGAACCTTACTTAGAACCTTGAAGAGGATTTTACAGAGACCTAGGTTTTAACAGTTTAGAGAGACAGAGAGAGATTCTGTAAATTGTAGTTGATTTTGGATAGTAAAAAGAAGTTTATATAAAGAGCAATTAAGTCCATATCTTTTTGAAATACGAAGGAGATACATGCAAATAAATTTTAAAACAGATTTAGGCGAAAAAATAGGAAATATCTTATCAACAATTTAAGGAAATCACAGCAAGATCACGAAAAGAAGATACATCCAACCAATTATACAGATAAACATTCCTTTTTGCACAAACAGATTTATCCAAAATTTGAAAATACAAGAGTTGAAGCTTTGAAGGAAATTTGAATTGATTCAAGATAAAGATAGCAATTAGAAAGATATTTAAGCTTTTGAAAAACAAAAATCTAGCAATTTACCTAAGAAAATATGTTTATCATTGAATAGCCTTAATAAAGATTAGATTTTAGGAGCTTATATTGAGCAAATCCGTTTTTATCCCTACACAAAAACTTGTTTGATGACCTCAGCAAGGAAAGAGTATAAGTGATGTCAAAAAAAATAAGACTTTGTCTTGACAGTTATAAAGAAGACTGAGGTTTCAACTGATGTTTCAACTGAGCTTGCAACCAGTATTTTTAACACGAGGTTTCAACTGATGTTGCAACTGAGCTTGCAACCAGTATTTTTAACACAAGGTTTCAACTGATGTTGCAACTGAACTTGCAACCATCATCAAAAATTTGCACTTTGTGCTTGCAAATCTATTACCAGAGAGGTTTTTAAGGACAAGTTACCTCACATCTGTTTTTGAGACACCAAAAAGCGGCTTTTTCAAGACAAAAACATCATAGCTCAAAATAAGACTTTAACCTTAGAAATAAAACTTATTAAAGGTACTCAACACAGACATATTTAGCAAAAGTATTCAATTAGATTGATAATGACATACCCCTATGTCACTTCTTAATGATTCAAACTTGTTTGTATCAAGGGGCTTTGTGAAAATATCTGCTAATTGTCTTTCAGTTGAAACATGTTCTAAAATTAAGCTCTTTTCTTCAACTAGTTCTCTAATAAAATGATGCCTTAGATCAATATGTTTGGTTCTGGAATGTTGAACTGGATTTTTAGCTAAATCTATAGCACTTTTGTTATCACAAAATAGAGTTAATATCTCTTGTTTAACATTATAATCAGTTAACATTTGTTTCATCCAAATTAGTTGAGTGCATCCACTTTCAGCTGCAACATATTCTGCCTCAGCAGTAGATAAAGATATGCAATTTTGCTTTTTACTGAACCAAGAAACAAGATTGTTTCCAAAATAAAAACAACCACCAGAAGTACTCTTTCTATCATCTATGTTTCCTGCCCAATCTGCATCACAGTAGCCACTAAGAAAATGGTTTGTATCTTTAGAATACCATAGGCCTAGATGAGGTGTTCCTTTTACATACCTTAGAATTCTTTTGACAGCTAGAAGATGAGGTTCTAAAGGATTTGCTTGATATCTGGCACAAACTCCTACACTTAAGCAAAGGTCTGGTCTACTAGCAGTTAAATACAGCAAACTTTCAATCATGGATCTATAAAGACTGGGACAAACACTTTTTCCTTTATCATTTTTAGACAGTTTAAGGGTAGTACTCATAGGAGTTCTCTTTTCTTTACTCTCACTTAGACCAAACTTCTTAACAAGATTGTCTGCATACTTGCTTTGACATAGAAAAATCCCTTTCTCATTCTGTTTAACTTGCAATCCTAGAAAGTATGTCAATTCACCTCCACCACTCATTTCAAATTCATTTTTCATATCAGAAATGAATTCTTCTATCCTCTTATTAGAAGATGAGCCAAACACAATGTCATCAACATATATTTGAGCAACAATTATATCCTTTGTAGTTTTCTTTGTAAACAGAGTTTTATCAACTCCCCCTCTTTTAAAACCTTTTTCAAGCAAAAACTTGGTTAATCTATCATACCAAGCTCTAGGGGCTTGCTTAAGACCATACAAGGCCTTTTTCAGCAAATAAACATGTTCAGGAAAGTTAGGATCTTCAAATCCCTTAGGTTGACAGACATAAACCTCTTCATTAATCACACCATTAAGAAAAGCACTCTTTATATCAAGTTGAAACAGTTTAAAATCATACAGACATGCAAGAGATAGTAGCATTCTAATGGATTCAATTCTAGCTACAGGAGCAAAGGTTTCATCAAAGTCAATTCCCTCAATTTGTGTATAACCCTGAGCTACCAACCTAGCTTTATTCCTGATAATCACTCCATCCTCATCACTTTTATTTCTAAAAATCCATTTAGTCCCTATAACATTTTTATTAGAAGGTCTGGGTACTAAAGTCCATACATCATTTCTCTCAAATGGAGCCAATTCATCCTGCATAGCTAAAATCCATTCACTATCTTTTAGAGCTTCTTTTATATTCTTAGGTTCTAACTGAGAGATATAACAAGCAAAGTGAACAACATTATTTCTTTTATCTCTGGTTTTCATACCTGATGTAACTTCTCCTATGACATTGTCAAGAGAATGATTTTTCTGAGTCCTTACATAGCGAGGCCTGCTAGTTGACTGAGCATGAGAACTTTCTTCTTCTTCTTCAGATTCAGCAGCATTCTGGGTTTCAACTGTGGTTCCAACCTCAGTTCCAACCTCATTTGTAACCTCAGTTGCAACTGGACTTCCAACCACTCTGGGACTTCCAGTTTGTTGAGTTTCTTCTTTCTCTTTTTCTGTAGTCTCAGCCTGTTCATCATCACCTGTAATCTCATCAACAGTTTTTAGGTCATCAAATAACACATTATAAGATTCCATAACACAGTTTGTTCTTTGATTGAAGACTCTAAATGCTCTACTATTCTGAGCATAACCAAGAAAAATCCCTTTATCACTTTTAGAGTCAAATTTACCAAGATGCTCTCTATCTCTGAGAATGTAGCAAACACATCCAAAAACTTGAAAATACTTTACATTGGGTTTTCTACCTTTCCATATTTCATAAGCTGTCATGGAAGTACCTTTAGTAATATAAACTCTATTAACTATATGACAGGCAGTATTAACAGCTTCAGCCCAAAATCTATTGGCAAGTTTCTTAGAGTTAAGCATTACTCTAGCCATTTCCTGAATGGTTCTATTTTTCCTTTCAACTATGCCATTTTGCTGTGGAGTCTTAGGAGCAGAGAACTCATGACATATTCCTAAGGAGTTGCAGAATTCTATAAACCTGATATTTTCAAATTCAGTTCCATGATCACTTCTAATTCTAGCAATATTACCACTAGTGCAACCTTTTTCAAGTTGCAGTTTTAAGCACAGAGTTTTGAATAGTTCAAAAGTTTCAGACTTATCCTTTAAGAACACTACCCAAGAGTATCTGGAGAAATCATCTACAACTACTAGAATGTACTTCTTACCACCTATACTAGCAGTTTACATAGGACCCATCAAGTCAATGTGAAGAAGTTCTAAGACTCTCTTAGTGTAGATTAGACTAGTACTTTTGTGAATACTTTTGGTTTGTTTGCCTATAGCACAATCACCACAGACACTTTGAATTTTAGCACTAAGTTTAGGAATTCCTCTTATCAATTCCTTTTTAACAAGCTTATCTAAAGTTTTGTAATTCACATGCCCAAGCCTTTTATGCCAAATATCTACATTATTAGTAATGGCTTGATTACACCTACTTTGAGGCAATTTTTTTTCAGCTTTTTCAAACACATAGCAACTGTTGGTTGATCTAACTCCAGTCATGATTAAATCATTGTTAAGATTAGTAATTAGACACCTTTCTTTGTCAAATTTAACAGTCATTTCATTATCACAGAGTTGACTGATACTAATAAGATTAGCTTTTAAACCATCTACAAGAAAAACATCCTCAATATTAGGCATTCCAGGTTTGTTTAAGGTACCTTTACCAATAATTTTACCTGTATCTCCACCTCCAAACACAACAGTGTTACCTGTAAGAATGGTGACATTTTTTAGGAGACTTGCAGTACCTGTCATATGCTTAGAGCATCCACTGTCAAAATACCAATCATTAGAAGTAACAGCATTCAAAGAGTTAATAACAGCTTTGTTGTTAGCAACTAAAGTTGCTTTTTCTTTAACTTTCCAGACCCATTTCAAATTTTTATTGACAGAAGCCAACCAGGTTTTCTGGGAAATATACTTTCTGTTTCTTTTTAAATAACACTGGATTTCAGAATGACCATGTTTTTTACAGAAATTACACAACTTCAACCTAAAGTTACTTTTATCTCTAAAACTATTCAGTTTATTCATGGTTGCAACTTTGGTTGTAACTGAGCTTCCAACCTTCTTTACATAAACCTGAGTTTTATTCCTGGTTGCAACTCTGGTTGCAACTGAGCTTCTAACCTTGTGGTCAAAATCATGAGTTTTAGCTTTAGCAACAGCTTCAATAAAAGTAGTTTTCCCTGTACTCTTACCACCATAGTAACCTAGACCACTGATATCTTTGGAGCCTCTAGAATATGACAGCATGTCATCTAATTTATCTGAAGCAGAAACATTCAGCAATTTTATTATCTTTTTAGTTTCAGTAAGTTCAACCAGTTGTAATTTAAGCTTCTCAGTAAGACTTTTAACCTCATCCTTTAGATCAACATTCAGTTTGCTTATGATCAAGGATTGTTTACTCAGACATTTATACTTTTCATACAGAACAAGGTATTGCTTAGTAATGTTTTCATCAGAAGGCTCTTCCTCATCACTGCTATATGTTTCACAGGCAGTTATAACTGGGGTTGAAACCTGCTCACAGTCACTTTCATAAGTAGGTTCTTTTTCAGTGATTATTCCCATGAAATTAACAAAATTGGAACCATCCTCTTCATCACTGTTACTCTCAGAATCACTATCACTATGAGTGGTTATATAAGCATTTTTGTTTCTTTTTAAAGTGTTTGCACACTCAGCCTGAATATGACCAAAACCTCTACATTCTCTACACTGAATCTCTTTAGGTTTGTATTCTTTGTTATCCTTTTCTTTGGAATTCCACTTTCCTGTAGAGTTATTATTGAACCTAGACTCTGTCTTAAACTGGTTATCCTTTTTCTGAAAGTTTTTAGATGAACCAGTATCATCCTCCTTTTTCTTATAAAACTTCTTGTACACCTTTTTTGCAAAGAAAGCTAGTTGTTCTTCATCACTCATTTTATCACAGGCATTAGATTCAGATTTCTTAGCTTGAAATGCTATTCCCTTTTCTGGTCTTTTATGTTTGAAGAATTTCCGTTCATGAGTACTTAGATTTCCTATGAGTTCTTCAAGTTTAAGATTATTTAAGTCAGTTGATTCTTCAATAGCTGTGACCTTAATTTCAAACCTTTCTGGGAGTGACCTAAGAGTTTTCTTAACAAGTTTAGCATCACTGTATTTTTCACCTAAGGTTCCAGCTTGATGAGCAATGTGGCAGATTCTACCATTAAATTGTTCAATGTTTTCATCTTCCTCCATTCTTAAGTTCTCAAATTCGGTAGTTAACTGTTGAAGTTTGAAAGCATTTACTTTAGTGGTTCCTTCAAAAGTAACTTGAAAAATATCCCATGCTTCTTTAGCTGTTTCACAATGAGAGATATACCTGAATACGCTGAGAGTTACACCAGCAAAAATCAAGTTTATGGCTGTTGAGTTGGCACTTGATTTTCTGTCTTCTTCAGCAGACCATCTGTCTTCAGGTAAGAGAATCAGTTCTCCTTCATTATCCATAGTAGTTGGAGCCTCCCATCCATACATAACAGTCTTCCATGCATGTTCATTCTGCTGTTTGATGAAAGACCTCATTCTAATTTTCCATACTCCATAGTTTACTCCTCCTTCAAGCAATGGAGGTTTGTTGAAGGCGTTTCCTTCCCTTATTAAGTCCATTGTTACTAGAACACAGGATCCACACTAAGTAAGATCTAGTGTGAAGCTCTGATACCAATTGAAATTCTTATCCGCTGTTCTAGATGCAGTTTTGCAGTAAGGTTCCAAGTGGGGTTGGAACTGCAGTTGGAACCAAGTGTTTAAGGTTCCAAGTAATGTTGGAACTGCAGTTGGAACCAAGTGTATTAATGGACAGAACTGTTTTAAAATTAAATGTACTTGAAAATAATTCACACGCACATTTAACAACGGAGTTCACCTAACTAGGCTACGTCTCCGGGGCACTTACCCAGATTATGATATTATAAAAAGCTTACAATATATGACTCAAGTCTTAATGAAAAACTTAGACTCCCTCTAGGTTTTTCTGCCTATCACTATATTGCTCCTACTCTATAACTATCACTTATAAATCAATGGCATCCCACCATTGTTTTCTTTTTAAAGCTCACGTGTATTCTCTCTAGAAAATAAGTTATTTATAATTTAGAACACACACATTTACAAGCTTAGTTATCAACTATATATAAGCAAAAACAATCTTCTATCTTTGAGGGTCTTTTGTGATTGCTTTTGACTTTAATGATTGGCTTTAGTCTTTCCATGTAATACGTGATTCTTCAGCGTGAATAGACTTCAATCATGATTGGTTGATACCTGTTAAATAACAAGCTTGATTGTAGGAGTTAGTATTTTCCTATAACAAGGAAACATATAAAAAGATCATATCTTGGTAAGATAATATCTTTTAGATATTCATGTAAGACATTAACTCCTAATTTTATTCAATCTTAAACATATCATACTGATTTGATAGGGAACAAAGATTGAAACAAGTGATAAGGATAATCATAAGAGAAGAGATCATATTCAAAAGGAAACAACCTTATAAACTAATCTCTTTATATCTTTAATAAGACATCTTTCCTTAACACTTTGATATTCTCAATAAACACATATAAAACGTTTAAGACCTTATGAGAATATATCCTGCATACTTTAAAACAAGTAATTATATTAAAGAATGGTTATGCAGATAAATGGAACTAAACAGAATTCTGCTGAACAACAGGTTTGAACTGAGGTTGCAACTGAGGTTGCAACTGGTACTTGAAACCTGTCAGCATAGGTTGCAACTTAGGTTGCAACTGGTACTTGGAACCTGTCAGCAGAGGTTGCAACTGAGGTTGCAACTGCTACTTGGAACCTGTCAATCCTGTCTTAGTTCTTAATAACAGTTAGGATTTATTTAGTAAAAACCAATAGACAATTAACAATATTTAGACCAGAAATCTGGTCCTAACAATCTCCCCCTTTGTCATTGGTTTTGACAAATCAATAAAGTTTATAAATCATCCCAACCACCTGCAAATTCAATATCAGTAAGCTCCCCCTGTATGTTAGAATTGCAGGCATATTATATAAGCACAATGTATGTGCACACAGTAAGTTTTCAGACCTGTTTCAAGTTTAAAGGCATTCATACTTCAACAAGATATCAAGATATTTTCAGAAGGAAACTGCAGAATTATTAAAGCCAAACAGATTAAAGCCAAACAGGCATAAAATTGTCTTAATACAGCATAATTGAAAAGCAGAATAAAGTCTTGAAAACATCAGAATGAAACTAAACAACAAAACATAAACTTCACTCCCCCTATTTGTCAGCAACCATTGGAATTAGTCACTAGGAATATCACACTGTGGGGGTCTTTCTCTTAGAGGATTCTGCCTGACTACTTCTTCATCTTCTGTATTGTCATCCTCACTGCTGATTGAAAAACCATCATGACTTTGAGTGTCATTACTGTCATCATCCTCACTTTCTATGAGATTCACCAGCAGCTTATTTATCTGATAGTCATCAGCATCCAGTTCAGCTCTCCTTTCTTGATTGTAGGCCAACTTCTGTTGTAAGTACCACCTTACACCTTTCTTCTTTGCTGAAGGAGCAGTTTAAGTTTCTTCTTCTTTTTCTTTCCCTTTGTCACCAGAAATGTCATTGACATGCCCTTCTTTTAACAGTTTGGCAGAAATATAGAGAGCAGAGGGACAATCTGTGATTGGTTCATTAGTAATACTTATAGGAGAATCTCTATTCATAGAAGCAACTTGACCCAGAATAATACTGGAGATTAGGCAGGGGAATGGAAGCAGAATGGATGATGAATTATCATCACTGAAATCCCTTATAAGGTTAAAGATATGATGGCCAAAGTTTATGGGTAGAGAAGACATTATCTTATACAGAAAGATGGCCATGTCTTTGTTAACTCTGGAGGGTTGTTTGGTAGGGGTCCAGTTGAACCTAGCAATTTTGTGCAATACAGCAGCACAAAGTGTGAGAGAGGATGTTTTGATGGAAGTACCATCAAAGCTAGTGTTCTTTCCAGTTAGAACCAGAGCAATAACTTCCATATCATACTCAGCATTATCCACAGAAGGATTGGGTGTATTCAGACAGTTATTAATTAACTCAGGTGTAAAGTCTAAAGTTATTCCCCTCAGAAAGACCCTTCCAAACATAGGATTACTCTTATCAAAGACACCACTAGTCAAGTTGGCATAAAATTCTTTAACTACAGCAGGATAGTAGGAACTAGCATAAGAAATAGTTTCTCCTAATCCAACAGCAAAGAGCATTTTTTCAACATACACTTGAATGTATGGATAACTAACCAAATTGAGCCTTCTTTCACAATGGATTTCTTTACTAGAGTAAGCCCTAAATCTCCTATAAGATTTTCTACTCCAGAATCGAGGATCAACTTCATTGAATCTAGGAACAAACTCAAACTTATCTTTAATAGGCTCATTCTCAGGATTCCTCCTAGCACGTTTTTTAGTCCTATGTTTCTTAGAAGAGGATGACTCATTTACCTTTGCCTTAGAGCTAGGACTGGTTGGAGATTTGTTTATGAAGTCCCTTAGAGTGCAGTCATCATCAGAATTGGGGTTTGTAGACATGGTTGCAACTGGGGTTGGAACCTTACTTAGAACCTTGAAGAGGATTTTACAGAGACCTAGGTTTTAACAGTTTAGAGAGACAGAGAGAGATTCTGTAAATTGTAGTTGATTTTGGATAGTAAAAAGAAGTTTATATAAAGAGCAATTAAGTCCATATCTTTTTGAAATACGAAGGAGATACATGCAAATAAATTTTAAAACAGATTTAGGCGAAAAAATAGGAAATATCTTATCAACAATTTAAGGAAATCACAGCAAGATCACGAAAAGAAGATACATCCAACCAATTATACAGATAAACATTCCTTTTTGCACAAACAGATTTATCCAAAATTTGAAAATACAAGAGTTGAAGCTTTGAAGGAAATTTGAATTGATTCAAGATAAAGATAGCAATTAGAAAGATATTTAAGCTTTTGAAAAACAAAAATCTAGCAATTTACCTAAGAAAATATGTTTATCATTGAATAGCCTTAATAAAGATTAGATTTTAGGAGCTTATATTGAGCAAATCCGTTTTTATCCCTACACAAAAACTTGTTTGATGACCTCAGCAAGGAAAGAGTATAAGTGATGTCAAAAAAAATAAGACTTTGTCTTGACAGTTATAAAGAAGACTGAGGTTTCAACTGATGTTTCAACTGAGCTTGCAACCAGTATTTTTAACACGAGGTTTCAACTGATGTTGCAACTGAGCTTGCAACCAGTATTTTTAACACAAGGTTTCAACTGATGTTGCAACTGAACTTGCAACCATCATCAAAAATTTGCACTTTGTGCTTGCAACTCTATTACCAGAGAGGTTTTTAAGGACAAGTTACCTCACATCTGTTTTTGAGACACCAAAAAGCGGCTTTTTCAAGACAAAAACATCATAGCTCAAAATAAGACTTTAACCTTAGAAATAAAACTTATTAAAGGTACTCAACACAGACATATTTAGCAAAAGTATTCAATTAGATTGATAATGACATACCCCTATGTCACTTCTTAATGATTCAAACTTGTTTGTATCAAGGGGCTTTGTGAAAATATCTGCTAATTGTCTTTCAGTTGAAACATGTTCTAAAATTAAGCTCTTTTCTTCAACTAGTTCTCTAATAAAATGATGCCTTAGATCAATATGTTTGGTTCTGGAATGTTGAACTGGATTTTTAGCTAAATCTATAGCACTTTTGTTATCACAAAACAGAGTTAATATCTCTTGTTTAACATTATAATCAGTTAACATTTGTTTCATCCAAATTAGTTGAGTGCATCCACTTTCAGCTGCAACATATTCTGCCTCAGCAGTAGATAAAGATATGCAATTTTGCTTTTTACTGAACCAAGAAACAAGATTGTTTCCAAAATAAAAACAACCACCAGAAGTACTCTTTCTATCATCTATGTTTCCTGCCCAATCTGCATCACAGTAGCCACTAAGAAAATGGTTTGTATCTTTAGAATACCATAGGCCTAGATGAGGTGTTCCTTTTACATACCTTAGAATTCTTTTGACAGCTAGAAGATGAGGTTCTAAAGGATTTGCTTGATATCTGGCACAAACTCCTACACTTAAGCAAAGGTCTGGTCTACTAGCAGTTAAATACAGCAAACTTTCAATCATGGATCTATAAAGACTGGGACAAACACTTTTTCCTTTATCATTTTTAGACAGTTTAAGGGTAGTACTCATAGGAGTTCTCTTTTCTTTACTCTCACTTAGACCAAACTTCTTAACAAGATTGTCTGCATACTTGCTTTGACATAGAAAAATCCCTTTCTCATTCTGTTTAACTTGCAATCCTAGAAAGTATGTCAATTCACCTCCACCACTCATTTCAAATTCATTTTTCATATCAGAAATGAATTCTTCTATCCTCTTATTAGAAGATGAGCCAAACACAATGTCATCAACATATATTTGAGCAACAATTATATCCTTTGTAGTTTTCTTTGTAAACAGAGTTTTATCAACTCCCCCTCTTTTAAAACCTTTTTCAAGCAAAAACTTGGTTAATCTATCATACCAAGCTCTAGGGGCTTGCTTAAGACCATACAAGGCCTTTTTCAGCAAATAAACATGTTCAGGAAAGTTAGGATCTTCAAATCCCTTAGGTTGACAGACATAAACCTCTTCATTAATCACACCATTAAGAAAAGCACTCTTTATATCAAGTTGAAACAGTTTAAAATCATACAGACATGCAAGAGATAGTAGCATTCTAATGGATTCAATTCTAGCTACAGGAGCAAAGGTTTCATCAAAGTCAATTCCCTCAATTTGTGTATAACCCTGAGCTACCAACCTAGCTTTATTCCTGATAATCACTCCATCCTCATCACTTTTATTTCTAAAAATCCATTTAGTCCCTATAACATTTTTATTAGAAGGTCTGGGTACTAAAGTCCATACATCATTTCTCTCAAATGGAGCCAATTCATCCTGCATAGCTAAAATCCATTCACTATCTTTTAGAGCTTCTTTTATATTCTTAGGTTCTAACTGAGAGATATAACAAGCAAAGTGAACAACATTATTTCTTTTATCTCTGGTTTTCATACCTGATGTAACTTCTCCTATGACATTGTCAAGAGAATGATTTTTCTGAGTCCTTACATAGCGAGGCCTGCTAGTTGACTGAGCATGAGAACTTTCTTCTTCTTCTTCAGATTCAGCAGCATTCTGGGTTTCAACTGTGGTTCCAACCTCAGTTCCAACCTCATTTGTAACCTCAGTTGCAACTGGACTTCCAACCACTCTGGGACTTCCAGTTTGTTGAGTTTCTTCTTTCTCTTTTTCTGTAGTCTCAGCCTGTTCATCATCACCTGTAATCTCATCAACAGTTTTTAGGTCATCAAATAACACATTATAAGATTCCATAACACAGTTTGTTCTTTGATTGAAGACTCTAAATGCTCTACTATTCTGAGCATAACCAAGAAAAATCCCTTTATCACTTTTAGAGTCAAATTTACCAAGATGCTCTCTATCTCTGAGAATGTAGCAAACACATCCAAAAACTTGAAAATACTTTACATTGGGTTTTCTACCTTTCCATATTTCATAAGCTGTCATGGAAGTACCTTTAGTAATATAAACTCTATTAACTATATGACAGGCAGTATTAACAGCTTCAGCCCAAAATCTATTGGCAAGTTTCTTAGAGTTAAGCATTACTCTAGCCATTTCCTGAATGGTTCTATTTTTCCTTTCAACTATGCCATTTTGCTGTGGAGTCTTAGGAGCAGAGAACTCATGACATATTCCTAAGGAGTTGCAGAATTCTATAAACCTGATATTTTCAAATTCAGTTCCATGATCACTTCTAATTCTAGCAATATTACCACTAGTGGAACCTTTTTCAAGTTGCAGTTTTAAGCACAGAGTTTTGAATAGTTCAAAAGTTTCAGACTTATCCTTTAAGAACACTACCCAAGAGTATCTGGAGAAATCATCTACAACTACTAGAATGTACTTCTTACCACCTATACTAGCAGTTTACATAGGACCCATCAAGTCAATGTGAAGAAGTTCTAAGACTCTCTTAGTGTAGATTAGACTAGTACTTTTGTGAATACTTTTGGTTTGTTTGCCTATAGCACAATCACCACAGACACTTTGAATTTTAGCACTAAGTTTAGGAATTCCTCTTATCAATTCCTTTTTAACAAGCTTATCTAAAGTTTTGTAATTCACATGCCCAAGCCTTTTATGCCAAATATCTACATTATTAGTAATGGCTTGATTACACCTACTTTGAGGCAATTTTTTTTCAGCTTTTTCAAACACATAGCAACTGTTGGTTGATCTAACTCCAGTCATGATTAAATCATTGTTAAGATTAGTAATTAGACACCTTTCTTTGTCAAATTTAACAGTCATTTCATTATCACAGAGTTGACTGATACTAATAAGATTAGCTTTTAAACCATCTACAAGAAAAACATCCTCAATATTAGGCATTCCAGGTTTGTTTAAGGTACCTTTACCAATAATTTTACCTGTATCTCCACCTCCAAACACAACAGTGTTACCTGTAAGAATGGTGACATTTTTTAGGAGACTTGCAGTACCTGTCATATGCTTAGAGCATCCACTGTCAAAATACCAATCATTAGAAGTAACAGCATTCAAAGAGTTAATAACAGCTTTGTTGTTAGCAACTAAAGTTGCTTTTTCTTTAACTTTCCAGACCCATTTCAAATTTTTATTGACAGAAGCCAACCAGGTTTTCTGGGAAATATACTTTCTGTTTCTTTTTAAATAACACTGGATTTCAGAATGACCATGTTTTTTACAGAAATTACACAACTTCAACCTAAAGTTACTTTTATCTCTAAAACTATTCAGTTTATTCATGGTTGCAACTTTGGTTGTAACTGAGCTTCCAACCTTCTTTACATAAACCTGAGTTTTATTCCTGGTTGCAACTCTGGTTGCAACTGAGCTTCTAACCTTGTGGTCAAAATCATGAGTTTTAGCTTTAGCAACAGCTTCAATAAAAGTAGTTTTCCCTGTACTCTTACCACCATAGTAACCTAGACCACTGATATCTTTGGAGCCTCTAGAATATGACAGCATGTCATCTAATTTATCTGAAGCAGAAACATTCAGCAATTTTATTATCTTTTTAGTTTCAGTAAGTTCAACCAGTTGTAATTTAAGCTTCTCAGTAAGACTTTTAACCTCATCCTTTAGATCAACATTCAGTTTGCTTATGATCAAGGATTGTTTACTCAGACATTTATACTTTTCATACAGAACAAGGTATTGCTTAGTAATGTTTTCATCAGAAGGCTCTTCCTCATCACTGCTATATGTTTCACAGGCAGTTATAACTGGGGTTGAAACCTGCTCACAGTCACTTTCATAAGTAGGTTCTTTTTCAGTGATTATTCCCATGAAATTAACAAAATTGGAACCATCCTCTTCATCACTGTTACTCTCAGAATCACTATCACTATGAGTGGTTATATAAGCATTTTTGTTTCTTTTTAAAGTGTTTGCACACTCAGCCTGAATATGACCAAAACCTCTACATTCTCTACACTGAATCTCTTTAGGTTTGTATTCTTTGTTATCCTTTTCTTTGGAATTCCACTTTCCTGTAGAGTTATTATTGAACCTAGACTCTGTCTTAAACTGGTTATCCTTTTTCTGAAAGTTTTTAGATGAACCAGTATCATCCTCCTTTTTCTTATAAAACTTCTTGTACACCTTTTTTGCAAAGAAAGCTAGTTGTTCTTCATCACTCATTTTATCACAGGCATTAGATTCAGATTTCTTAGCTTGAAATGCTATTCCCTTTTCTGGTCTTTTATGTTTGAAGAATTTCCGTTCATGAGTACTTAGATTTCCTATGAGTTCTTCAAGTTTAAGATTATTTAAGTCAGTTGATTCTTCAATAGCTGTGACCTTAATTTCAAACCTTTCTGGGAGTGACCTAAGAGTTTTCTTAACAAGTTTAGCATCACTGTATTTTTCACCTAAGGTTCCAGCTTGATGAGCAATGTGGCAGATTCTACCATTAAATTGTTCAATGTTTTCATCTTCCTCCATTCTTAAGTTCTCAAATTCGGTAGTTAACTGTTGAAGTTTGAAAGCATTTACTTTAGTGGTTCCTTCAAAAGTAACTTGAAAAATATCCCATGCTTCTTTAGCTGTTTCACAATGAGAGATATACCTGAATACGCTGAGAGTTACACCAGCAAAAATCAAGTTTATGGCTGTTGAGTTGGCACTTGATTTTCTGTCTTCTTCAGCAGACCATCTGTCTTCAGGTAAGAGAATCAGTTCTCCTTCATTATCCATAGTAGTTGGAGCCTCCCATCCATACATAACAGTCTTCCATGCATGTTCATTCTGCTGTTTGATGAAAGACCTCATTCTAATTTTCCATACTCCATAGTTTACTCCTCCTTCAAGCAATGGAGGTTTGTTGAAGGCGTTTCCTTCCCTTATTAAGTCCATTGTTACTAGAACACAGGATCCACACTAAGTAAGATCTAGTGTGAAGCTCTGATACCAATTGAAATTCTTATCCGCTGTTCTAGATGCAGTTTTGCAGTAAGGTTCCAAGTGGGGTTGGAACTGCAGTTGGAACCAAGTGTTTAAGGTTCCAAGTAATGTTGGAACTGCAGTTGGAACCAAGTGTATTAATGGACAGAACTGTTTTAAAATTAAATGTACTTGAAAATAATTCACACGCACATTTAACAACGGAGTTCACCTAACTAGGCTACGTCTCCGGGGCACTTACCCAGATTATGATATTATAAAAAGCTTACAATATATGACTCAAGTCTTAATGAAAAACTTAGACTCCCTCTAGGTTTTTCTGCCTATCACTATATTGCTCCTACTCTATAACTATCACTTATAAATCAATGGCATCCCACCATTGTTTTCTTTTTAAAGCTCACGTGTATTCTCTCTAGAAAATAAGTTATTTATAATTTAGAACACACACATTTACAAGCTTAGTTATCAACTATATATAAGCAAAAACAATCTTCTATCTTTGAGGGTCTTTTGTGATTGCTTTTGACTTTAATGATTGGCTTTAGTCTTTCCATGTAATACGTGATTCTTCAGCGTGAATAGACTTCAATCATGATTGGTTGATACCTGTTAAATAACAAGCTTGATTGTAGGAGTTAGTATTTTCCTATAACAAGGAAACATATAAAAAGATCATATCTTGGTAAGATAATATCTTTTAGATATTCATGTAAGACATTAACTCCTAATTTTATTCAATCTTAAACATATCATACTGATTTGATAGGGAACAAAGATTGAAACAAGTGATAAGGATAATCATAAGAGAAGAGATCATATTCAAAAGGAAACAACCTTATAAACTAATCTCTTTATATCTTTAATAAGACATCTTTCCTTAACACTTTGATATTCTCAATAAACACATATAAAACGTTTAAGACCTTATGAGAATATATCCTGCATACTTTAAAACAAGTAATTATATTAAAGAATGGTTATGCAGATAAATGGAACTAAACAGAATTCTGCTGAACAACAGGTTTGAACTGAGGTTGCAACTGAGGTTGCAACTGGTACTTGAAACCTGTCAGCATAGGTTGCAACTTAGGTTGCAACTGGTACTTGGAACCTGTCAGCAGAGGTTGCAACTGAGGTTGCAACTGCTACTTGGAACCTGTCAATCCTGTCTTAGTTCTTAATAACAGTTAGGATTTATTTAGTAAAAACCAATAGACAATTAACAATATTTAGACCAGAAATCTGGTCCTAACAAAATGGATTTGATAACTTGTAGTTATGGTTAAATCTTAGTAAGATGCTTTGTTTCGGTTACCAATAGATGATTAAAAGACAGAAAACAAAAGAATTAACCATGATGTAGTTTACTTGTCTTTACTTTTATTTGTTAGAAAACCGACATGTAACTGAGTAGAGAATGTAGTCTTGTTTTTATGAAATTGCCTATGGTTCATTAATTTTTTATTCAAACTCACCACTGTCATGTTAGTAGTCGGGGTTAATGACATATTTTGGCTAAACTCGCCACTGTCATGTTAAACTCCTTGTTTGCCTATTTCTCCTTATGTACTTAAATATCGTTTTCATATTATTTTTTTTATGTATGATTAGCAACAATTCATAGTTTGTGGTATTTGGATTTTTATTTGATTCTTTAAACTAAATGCAGATGTTCTAACCTGAAACAAAAACAATGGGTACCTGGGAAGGAAGTGATATTTACGAGAACTTCGATATTGATGAAGTTGGAGTTCAATGACCCACAACAATTATTTATCAGGTTACATTTGTTGCTGATCTCTCCCCTTCTTATGTTGCTTATTCTTAATTTCTTTAATAGATTGAGTTACCCATAGAAAATTAAAAAATAGACAATTAAAAAGTATGCCTCCTTTCGGGCGCTTCTAACTCCATTCATGCTTTATGTAAGTAGTTATTTATCAAACTAAATATTGTATTCTGCATCTTTGTTCTATTTTTTAGATGATTATGTCCCTTTTTCAATTTAGATTTTGCAGTTCTTAAAAGTCGCTCATGTTTGCAGCTCTATCCAAGTTGTATTTCTTTTAGCTGCAGAATTTCGATGGTAGGTAAATCTGAGTAAATGGGGCAGAATCTAGGCAAGGCATCCATTTTAACTATCAAAAATATTTCTGCTATTAAGAGAACACTTTGGATATCATCATTTTGTAGTTTGTACCATGTTCTCTGTTCAGTTTTAAATAAGTTTCGCATTTAAAACTTTCACGAGTTTTAAATTTTTTCATATGATGATTTTCAACCAAAATGATTGTTAGAAAAGGAACAGGACTTGGAAGTAGCTCCTAAATCAGGCATATTTTTTGTAAGTTACTTTTGGGTAACTGTGCCTCATAATAAATCTGCTAGATAAGTTTCAAACCAATAACGAAAACGCACTTAGAAAAATTTCAACTTTTCTTATATGAACTTTATTAATTAGGTTCTCCTACGTAGGCCGAATTAGTTTCATGTTTAGTTTCTTTTTTGAATTTTCTTTAATTGTACTTGAATCATGCTTGAAGTAATATTTACTGTTGGTTTTGTTCTACAGGTTTTGGTCTAAAGACTTCTACGAAGACATTAAGTACACGGCATGAAAGAGTGATAGGCCAATTGGGTTAGGAAGATATCGACATTCTGAATAATTCTCAACACACAAGGAATTGCATTATCGGGTTGTTTTAAAGAGCTTCTGGAGCAACAATTAGCTTTGAGGACAACTAGACAAGATATCGAGCAGAACTTACCAAAAAAACTACATCGAGCGGGGCACTTGGTATTGAGAACTATTGACACACTTACCAAGACTCTCACTGCCACGAGAGATCGATGCATCATTACAGGATAACACAATGATGAAAATAGATCCCACGATGGATGTTTTCTATTGTACGACTCCCAAAATATATGTTTTCACTTATTCAGGTTTTGGGTACATAATGATTTGCGTGACTCGATAATTAAATGTTTGATATTTATATATTACAAATGAGTTCATGTATTTCTTTGTTGTGTTGAGATTAATTAAATACTAATAAGAAACCAATTCAGAAATTTAATTCTGATGAAGTTTATGATATAGTTGTTTGACAATATTTCGTCGGTTGGGTGAATTAATGTTCCTTGAGTTTATAGTACCTAGGTTTTGAGGGGTCTAAACAAGTCATGCGAGTTTTTTTTAGTTTTGAAACTCTATATTGAGTCTAAATATTTTATTAGTTTTGAAACTCTATATTGAATCTAAATATTTTATTAGTTTTGAAACTCTTGGCATGAAATAAAAAAATTTCTCACACAAATTTTTAATGTGGCCTTCATTATAAGAATCACATGCTAAGGGCTTAAAATTCATGAAATAAAAATATATGGAATAATCCAAAAGCTATTATACAAAAATAATACCCATCATACATAGACAAACATAATTCCTGTATTCATTTTTTTAACAAATGAGTTATTTGATTTAAAACTTATGTAGAGACATCCATTAACTCTGACTATTTTGAAATAAAAACACAAAAAAGAAGAATATCTTACGGATTTATCCCTGACAACTTTGGATGCTTTTTTTAAGAGAGAAAAAGAAACTGTTTACAAGCTAAGGATAAATTCTAAAGCGAATGAGATGCACAGAGCAGAATGAAAATCAGTAACTACTTCCTTAGGGTTTTATAGACTAAAGAGAGATTGATTGATTTATTTATGTTACAGATTTACTGATTACAAAAAAAATAAAAATGTTACAGATTTATTATAGGTTGGTGAAAGGCAACAATTTAATAGATATTTTCAAAACTTCAAATCAGGAAATGTAATTAATTATTTGCCTCCGCAATTTATATTAAATAATGTCATTAGTTATCAATTATTTTTACTACACAGCCTTCATGCATATATTGACTGTTCTTAATTATTTTCGTACAATTCAAATAGGAATATTCTTTTTGCTACATTCCGGAGAAAACTAAATTAAATTAAATTAATTCATTAATTATTGTTTAGTTTTAGTATACACTATTCCTGCATTTCTTTATGTGTTTAAGATTTGATTACATTGCACTAATAATGGCATATAGCTAAGTTCTCGTGCCATTCATTAATTTTAGTCATCATAAGAAAGCACGGAGTTTAAATTGCCGTGCCATTTATGTACGTGTTCCGTACGCTTCACGGAAGGGCAAAGGTTAATACTCCATAGATAATTATCATAATATATGCCTTCACAAATCATAACCGACGGGAAACGCGTGAATAGGATATATAGAAGTGTGTAGCTAGCTGCCACCTGAGGAGCGTGACGAACACCTAAAGCTCAATACAAACGTCCCACAATGATCCCTGCTCATGCTAATGATAAACCTATAGTTTGCCTTCAGTATATTTACATTAGTATTCAAAATAAGTAATTGACCCAACACGAATAATATTATTGCGTCTAGGAAGTCAACAGTTTATTGTTTTTAAAATTGGCAGATGATTCTAAGCTTCTAGTTTGATGCCATCAAAAAATTAAAAAATGTCTTCTTTTAAGCAGCAAATGTACTAGTATTTGCATCAATTTCATACTCGTGTGAAAGCGGAAGAAAGTAGGAACGAAAACTGGCGGGCCAAAATGATTTGTTTTTAATGAAAAAGAAACATTGTCAATCAAATTCTATAGATTATCTTCTTAATTATGCTGCCATTTTGGCCATAGGCTTTTTCCATCATTAATGTAAAAAAAAAACTTAAAAGTTTATCCAATAGTTCAACCATATATAACTACTGATTATATTTGAAATTTTCATTTTGCAAGCCAACATTGTAAAAACTTCCGTAGATTTAAAATTGTAGAAATTTCCGTAGATGCCATTCATTTAGGAGCTATAGTAAAGGGTGTTGATAAATACCTTCTTGTATTAGTAGAATCACATTAATTAATAATTTTGTTTTAATTGTTTAGTACAAATTGCATACGACATTAGCGTAGATGTAAACAGATATGGTATGTTATATGAATATTAGCATCCTCATTGTCTACACTATATATTTATTTTTATTTTAAGAACAAGCATTGGAAATGACTAAATAGTGTGTATAATTACTAGTAAATAGTGGTTATATCATTCCAAAACTAAATAGTTTTGTATCACACTCACAATTTCTGGAAATGACTAACTCTGGATATCTAAAATATTACTGTGTTTTATTGAGCTCTTATCCTCTTTTATTTTTTTATTTTTAATAATATTATTGAGCTCATATCTGTTACGTCCAACTGTGGAAAATAGTGTATACACTATATTATTTTTTGTGGAAATCAGTTGTTTTGTTGTGATGATTCTAGTTATATTCATACTCGATTTCAGGTTCCTTTCTTCTCTCCTCCTTCGCTTTGTATTAAAATGATAATAATTAATTACTAATTACGTGATACTTTTGATCAGGGTGCACTTGTACATATGTAGCTGATTGCCCTTTTTTGACAAGAGCTTCAAATTTTACATTGAGAAGTTTGGCGGTTATGCTTAAATCTGCTTATTGCGAGTCTTTAAGACATCATTTTCAACTTCTCAATACAATCAAATATATAGGGAGACTTATTGAAAGTAACCAATCTCGGATCGTCTCTTATAGAGTTTGATGTTTCATTTTCCGTTTTTTATCTTTTGTTTACTGTAAAGCAGAATCATGGGACTATGCCATCTTTCCTCAGATGCAATAGAAGGGTTTGATCCCCATGAAGATAAATATTAATAGGAATTTTGTTCAATAAAGGAACCGCTAAAGCACATATAGGCAACAGAAAAAAAGTATACAAGAAAGATAAATGGCTGTTTTTTTATTTATCAAACAGGTATATGTATATAAATAAAAACACTGATGTAAAATTTAATGCAAAATTTTATAAACAAGAATCCCAAGCTCATGCAAAATTTAAGTACACAAATACAAACAACCAAGGATATCCCATCCTTGGCTAATATTAAGATGACCATGTAAAGAACGTGTTACAAAACAACATTACAACCTTGTTACCAATGATACCCTAGATCTTCTATAAATATCAACCTCATTTTAAAAATAAAAATTCAAGCAACATCCTTCGTTTTGTTCTAGATTAACCATTGATAGGAGAAATAAAGAGGACATTTTTCTCATTTGGGAGGGTACAGATTGAGGAGAGGGATAAGGGTAAAGCCTCTTGCTTTAAAGCTAGGGTTTTGACTATGTTTTCGAGTTTTGATGGATAAACAAATGGGCTAGAGAAGAGGGTAATGTGTGGCCTGGATTCGATTTTGATTAGTTGGGTGCTGATCTGGCGACGTGCTAAAACGTTCCAAGCCTCGAGGAAGATGATGGTGAGATGATCTTGAGGTCTCATCTCATCCCTATGTAATTAGAGCTCCTAACAGCCTAAAATGATTGTATGAGTTTGTTAATAAAAAATAATTTCCGAAAATAATTTCTCTACTACAATGTAACTTCAAATATAAGAAGGAAAATGACCAAAAAGCAATAACAAATAAGGAAAAAAAAAGAGTTGGGGGTTGATGAAAATTGAACTTTAATATAAGAAAGCTGGTGTATCCTGTACATCAAACATCTTGAATATCTCTACTAATAAAAAATAATTTGATCTGCTAATTTTCTGTTTCTTTCAAAATCTTTGGATTCTCATACGGAGACGGAGATCAGTACAATGAGACTGACTAATGTTGTATTGTTGTATACTTTGATACGTATCTAGTGGCTAAAATACTGGTTTTGTGTGCACATTTGATTGAGTGTGTGAACTTATTGGTTTTGTGTGCTGATCATCTAATTTAAAATACCGGTTTTGTGTGCACATTTAATAACTTTTGTGCATGAAAAATAAAATAAAAAAATCCAAGGACTTGATTTGTTTATCATTGATTTATGTTAATCAATTATGAATTTATTTTCTATATTATAAAAGTTTATAGACTAATTGAAAAGCCGAAGTTACAAACCTTTTCTTCGAAATGTCATGAACAACGACCTTGATCACTTGTTGCCTCTTCCTTGTCATGTTTCTGATATCCTGCTAATGATAAAATATTATAATATTAGAAGACTGAAATTAAGTATCAAATATACGTAATCGATGGTGAATTACATAATCAAGGAAATAGTTGCTTAATGTGAAAACGATTTCCATTTTTTTAGAAAACTGTGCTGGAGGTAATAGTTTTAGAATTCTAGCTTAAGTCACGTTTTCTTACAAAATATTTTAAATATGATCTCAAAATCAGGACGGCTAAAGAAACGTATGCATGGAACTCATGATGTAAATATATAAAATCCAAAATCTAACACACACAGTAATACCTTTTCAATATACACATACAAAGAAATATAACTCTATATTCGACTTTTTTTGGCAAACTGGTGATTTGCTTTAAAACATATTCACACAAAATAATAATCACCTGTTTTTCCATGATCACCGTTGGCTGTTCTCCATAAAGAAGAAAGAGTCTTCGATGGTTAATATAGTGAAGGGAAAAGGTTACATCTGCCTTCAATCTTAGGGTTTATATAGACTAAGAGAAATAAATAGAAAAACTGAAATAGGACAAAAATTAATTAGCGTCACTGAAGGGTAGGATTTAGACATTTTCCCAAAATCTCAAATTAGGAAATGTGTTTAAACTTGCCAGAAAACATATAAATAAATTGAATAACATCTTTAATTACCTCTTATTTTCTACTTCAATGGAATCATGCATGTATTTTTCTGTATTAAATTTGGTTCATGTTGCAGTATTAATAATAACAAATAGGTGTAGTTGCCATTATTTGGTCATACACACGAAAAGTAGCAATTCAATCTTTTCTCCAAAATAAAGATAAACATTGTTTGAAATATTAAATTAAACACAACATTGACTTTTCTGATAACATTAGCTTCTTTTAGAAATGTTGTTAGGAGTCGAATATATATATATATATGTAAATAGTGGGGTTGTATGGAAAACTTTGGTCATATGGACCCTTTGCCCCAAATGAGTTGATGGCCTCTAAAAAAATCGAACTTATAAAGTTAATTTATATCTTTTTAACAAAAAAAAAAACAATTATAAAAAACTAACCAAGTGTATCGAGGATGGTCCTTTAACCAAAAGTCGGGTAGAGCAATAACACATCTCAATTGTATGCTAGCGATATTGGAAGCATGTATGCATTGTATTAGACCGGGTGTAACGTTTGTTGTGAATAAACATCTCAATTGTAACGTTTGTTATAACCGTCTAAGATATGAGCATGTTACACACATTAGTGTCCTCCACATCTTTGTTCATTAATTTAAAAAGATATACATGTAATGCACATCTAACTTCACCCTATTATCCTTTTTTGTTTTTGAAATTTCTATCCGCTGTTCTAGTTGCTGTTATGCAGTTAGGTTTCAAGTGTAGTTGCAACCACAGTTGGAACCTAAGTATAATGATGGACAGAACAGTAAAGTTAAATGTACTTGAATTAAATCACACGCACATTTAACAACGGAGTTCACCCAATTGGGCTACGTCTCCGGGGCACTCACCCAGATTATGATATTATAAAAGCTTACAATATAGGATTTAAGTCTTAATAAAAAACTCTCAGACTCTCTCTAGGTTTTTCTGCATATCTCTATATTGCTCTTACCTTATAACTTTCACTCAAAATATCAATGGTATCCCACCATTGTTTTCCATTTAAAAGCTCACTTTGTATTCTCTCAAAAATGAATTCTTTATAATTTAGAACACACACTTTTTACAAGCATAGTTATCAACTATTTAAAAGAGTAAAAACAATCTTCTTTCTTCAAGATCTTGATGATTGTTTGTTACTCTTTTGATAGATTTCAATCTTTACATATTGCACGAGATACTTCAGCGTAGGATTGACCTCAATCTTCATAAGTTAATACATGTTAATAACTAGCTTGTAAATAGGATTTAGTCTTTTCCTTAAACAAGGAACATATAAGATAGTATCTTTTAGAGATAAAATCTTTCTGAATATATTTTGAAATATTAACTCCATATATTATTCAATCTAAAATAGATCATACTGATAAGAAACATATAAGATAGTATCTTTTAGAGATAAAATCTTTCTGAATATATTTTGCAACATTAACTCCATATATTATTCAATCTAAAATAGATCATACTGATTTTGATAGGAAACATAGATTGAATTAAGTGATAAATACTTGCATGAAAATAGAGATCTAGATTGCCTAAATAAATGAAATAAATCTTTATGAACTAATATCCTTATATCCTTTAAGCAACATCTTTCCTTATCATTTTAACATTCTCAATATACACAAACTAAATTTTTAAGAACATATGAGAATATATCATGCATACTTTAAAACAAATAATCATCATTAAAGAATAATAATGCAGAATTACAGAACTGAACAGAATCCTGCTAAACAGCAGGTGGAACTGTGGTTCCAAGTGAGGTTGCAACCTCACTTGAAAACATAAATCTGTCTCAATTCTTAACATTAACCTAGAATTATTTAGTTCAAACCAATAGACAACAAATAGTTTATGGGCCAGAAATATGGTCCTAACAGTTTTCGATTTCTAGCTTTCTAGCTTTGTGGGATGGGATCGAGTTTTCAATTACATACATGATGCGGACATGAGGCTTGATATTCACGCCCAAGTTTTTGAGATGCTTCCGGTCTCAAGGAAAATCGATTTAACAAAGTATCAGTAGAATCACAATGATTTATAAACTTATTCTAATTGTTTAGTACAAATTGCATCAATTAATTAGCGTAAATGTTAACAAATATGGTATATTATATGAATATTAACATCATAATTGTCTATACTATATATTTGTTTTGGTTTTGGTTTTTAAGAACAAGCATTGCAGTCGAAGTGTGTATAATTTCTAGTAAATAGTGGTTATATCATTCCAAAACTAAATAGTTTTGTATCACACTCACAACTCTGGGTATCTAAAATATTGCCGTGTTTATTGAGGTCTTATCTTTTTTTCTTTCTGATAATATTAATGAGCTCATATCTGTTACGTCGAACTGTGGAAACAACTACAAATCATTACATGAAAAATAATGTGCGCACTATATATTCTGGCCTTCTCCTTGTATTTAAATGATACTAATTAGTTGATACTTTTGATCTGGGTGCATTTGTAGCTGATTGCCCTTTCTTGACAAGAGCTTCAATTTTTACATTGAGAAGTTCGGTTATGCTTAATTCTGCTTATTGTGAGTCTTTCGGTCATCATTTTCAACTTCTCAGTATAATCAAATTGAAAGCAACCAATCTTGGATCATCTCTTATAGAGTTCGATGTTTCATTTTCCGTTTTTTTTATCTTTTGTTTATTGTAAAGCAGAATCATGGGACTATGCCATAATTCCTCATATGCAATAGAAGGGTTTGATTCTCATGAAGATAAAATGTTAATAGGATTTTTGTTCTATAAAGGAACCGCTAAAGTACATATAGGCAACAGAAAAAAAGTAAACAAGAACGATAAATCATTATGGCTGTTTTTCTTATCAAACAGTATATAAACACTAATGTAGACATTCAAATTTTATAAACAGTCATTTTTTCTCGAGTGACCATTCGTGTTGAGATTTGTAGGAGCCTTGCCGTTTTGTTGTTGAAGACTTATTTCCTCTTGCTGGATAAGCCTTTTTTGCTACCTCAGATTCCCGAGAACCAGGAGACCAAGCTACGAAGCTGTTGGATCCCGGATCAAGATCTTTCCTCGTTTTTTTTAAATTGAAATGTCATGAACAACGACCTTGATCACTTGTTGCCTCTTGCTTATAATTTTTATGATATCCTGCTAATGATAAAATATTATTATAATAAAACACCTGAAATTAAGTATCAAATATACGTAATCCATGTGAATTACATAATCAAGGAACTATTGGCTGTGTGAAAAAAATTTCTATTTTTTTAGAAAACTGTAATAGAGGTTACACTTTTAGAATTCTTAAGTCACGTTTTCTTACAAAGCATTTTAAATATGATATCAAAATCAGGGCGGCTAAAGAAACATATGCATGAAACTCATGCTGCAAATTTATAAAATTCAAAATCTAACAAACAATAATACCTTTTCAATATATATATACAAACAAATATAATTCGTATATTCAATTATTTATTTTTTTGCAAAATGGTGATTTGATTTAAAACACATACAGACAAAATAATAATCACCAGTTTTTTCATGATCAGCGGTGGCTGCTCTACATAAAGAAAGAAAGAGTCTTCGTTATTTAAATGAAGGGAAATATACATAAGGCTAACAAGAGAGAAATGGAGCAAAATGATAGGTTAATTCTTCCTTCAACCTTAGGGTTTATATAGACTAAGACAAATAAATAGAAAAACTGAAATAGGACAAAAATTAATTAGGGTCACTAAAGGGTAGGATTTAGACATTTTTCCAAAACCTCAAATTAGGAAACGTGTTTAAACTTGGTTGGAATTAAATAAATTATGCATGGAATCATGCATATGTATGTTTAAACTTCCCAAAACGTCGTTAATTATTTCTTATCTTTTAGCACGTCAATGGAATCATGCATGTATTTTTCTGTATTAAATTTTGTTAATGTTGCAGTATTAAATTATTAATAATGGGAAATAAGTGTAGTTGCCTTTATTTGGTCATACACGAGAAGTACTGAAGTAACAATTCGGTCTTCTCCAAGATAAATATAAAATATTGTTTAAAATATCAAATTAATTAGGGTGTTCTTGCTCCATATATGCGTTTGTTGAATTTTCTTGTTATGAGAAAAAAGTATGAGAAAGTATGAGAAAAAAACGACTTCTACACAAATAATACAAATAATAGGTATCTATGATAAATGAATAAACAACTCATCAAATGTGTGATATTTAAAAAACAAATGATAATCAACAAATCTATCTACAATTTTCTTTACCAATCACGTTGCTACACAAGTGAAAAGGATTAAAAAAAAAATTAATTAATATGTTTTAGTGTTTACTACTACCACACCTTATGTTTGAAGCGTATAAAAAAAATTGTGTTTAACAACCTCCTACATCACCGACTAGTAAAAAATTTACTCGGTAATATGAAAAGTTTCATAAAATCATGCAAATTTTTACTAGTACAATTATTCCAATTTTCGGACGACTTTGTCATTCCGTAATTATCGACTAAATTCAGTCAAAAAAACGGTCAGTAATTGTCACATAACGGCCGGTAATGTTTCAGTTGCAATTGGCCAAGAACTTGAAGGTTTTGTAAAGAACTTGAAGTGGGACCCGCTCCAGTGGTACTTTCTATCATTTTGGCATTCGATGGGTCTATCTTTTCGGAGGCATCAAAGCATTCAGCATTTGGGGGCAGCACGGGCATGTAAGAAATAGGAATGCATTATAAAACCATTAAGTTCACCGTGATTTAATAAAATGAATGAAAAATAATAATAATAATAATAATAATAAATTTAATAAAATGAATGGTTATAAGGGGTATAGTACTAATAATACTTTTGAACGGAGTTATGTTTTGATAGACAATTTCTCACTTGGTATAAAAAGGAATATAGTACTATTTCATGTATTATAAGGGGTATTAGCCATAACACCTCTGTGGTATTATTTCACTGGACAATTATTATTGTTCCAAAAGAAATAACAATTTACCCAAAAATAAAATAAAATCGTGCTTCATGAATATTGCAAATATATATATTTATTATTTATTGATTCCTCTCATTGACAATTGGCCAAAGACTTACAATAAACTAATATTTGGGCAAAAAGGTTTAGTAATTTGTTCATGGAGTTTTACTTTTAAATTGACGATTGTATTTTTGAAATATTTGATTTTAGTTTGGAGGGTTTGAAAATTATTGTACCCCTTTATTTCTAACAACGGACAAACATAGGATTAGGATTATGAGAAGTATAAATTGTATTAGTTGTACATATGTTTCGGACGTGTATACAACCACGATAATAATTGTACATGTTTATCCTATCATGTATTATTCATCAAACAAACACGGCCATAATAAATAAGAAAAGACTATTACCTTTTCATATGGTAAATCATTGATTACATGCGCGGTCGAATTTGTCCAAGAAGACATCCATTCATCGCCATCACCATCTACATTTCCGTCCTTGTGTTTGTCCTTCATGTTCTCAAAGCGGCGCATATCAATAGAGACAATGATTAGGGTTAGAACTTTGGCGTTATATAGATGCATGTAATGGCCTCGTATATCTATAAGTGAATTATTAATAAATTTTATATTTTGGTAGCACTTTATTAACTTGGAAAAATAATAGTCATTAAACGTATAATAATATAATTACCTTTTTCCTTCATTTTGCCAAGTTAGCGTCTTTGAATTACCTTATTTCTATATTGCACACATACAGGGGTACTCATTTGGTTGAATATCTATTGTCGAATTTTCAAAAATACATATAACTATATAAGGTATATTACATTATTACAATTTACAAATATATATATCTATATGTAAGGTATGTTTCATTAAAAGAAAACAAGTCTTTGAACGTAAAATATTAGGAAAAATGACAATTTAATACATATTTAGGAACTTACTTACAAAAAAAAAAAAAAAACCCAACTGTTTTGAACTTGATGACTCTTTTACAAAAAAGTACATATTTTGTAAACTTATTTACAAATATGTACATATGTTATTTAAAAATCGAAAAAAAAATATTTAAAAATTAAAAACCAAAATTTTAAAAAATAAATTTTATATACAAAAAATAGGTGTTATCCTGTCTAATCTTGTTCAATCATATATGTCTAATCTTATTTGATCATGTCTAATCTTAAATCGAAAAAAATATTTAAAAATTAAAAATCAAAATTTTAAAAATTACATTTTTATACAAAAAATATGTGTGATCATGTCTGATCTTGTCTAATCTTGTTTGATTTATCATGTTTGATCATGTATAGTCCTGTTTAATTTTGTACAATCTTGTATGTCTAATCCTGTTTAATCATATCTAATCTTGTACAGTTATGTCTAATTCTGCTTGATATTATTGATACTATGTACAAGTTTTTTTATATTTAAAAAAAAAACAATTTTTTGATTTTTTATTTTTTTGTATAATTTTTTTATGAAATACGTAGCTAATTATAAATAAGTATATATAACTAATTGTAAATAAGTTCACATATGTGGATTTTTGATAATAAAGTACCAATTGATAAGGAAAGTACTTTTACATTTAAAGTTAATATTCTACGTTCAAAGACTTGTCTTCTTTTATTGCAATATGCCTTGTATTTTTATTTATTTTTGTAAATTGTAATAGTGTAATATACCTTATATAGTTATATGTATTCTTGACAGTTCGACAATAGATATTCAACCAAAGGTGTACCCCCGTATCCGTATCCGTGTAACATAGAAATACGGTAATTCAAAGACGCTAACTTGACAAAATGAAAGAAAAAGGTAATTATATTATTGTACGTTTCTATGACTATTATTTGTCCGAGTAAAAAAAGTGCTACCAAAACATAAAATTCATTAATAATTCACTTATATATTTACAAGCCCATTACATGCCCCTCTATATACCGCCGAAGTTCTAACCCTAATCGTTGTATATGTTGATATGCGCCCATTTAAGAACATGAAGGACGAACGCAAGGACGAAAGTGTAGATGGTGATGGGATGAATGGATATCTTTGTAGACAAATTTTGATCGTGCAATTAATCAATAATTTACCATATGAAAAGGTAATAGTCTTTTCTTATTTCTTATGGCCGTGTTTGTCTGATGGATAATACATGATAGGATAAACATTTACAATTAATATCATGGTCCTATAAACAATTTGAAGCGTAGGTACAACTTATACTTCTCATAATCTTAAATAGATATATATTACATTATCCGTGAAGCACACTCTTATTTTATTTATGGTAAATTGTTATTTCTTTTGGAACCCTAACAATTAATTGTCGTGTGAAATAAGGCGTGAGATTACATCTCGTACCACTAATAATACCTCAGCGGTGTTATGATTAATACCCCTATAATACATGAAATAGTACTATACCCATTTTTATACCAAATGACAAATTGTCCATCCAAAGATATTATTAGTACTATACGCCTTATAATAATTCAAAACAAACACGCCTATACCATTCAAATTATTAAATTTATTTATTTATTATTATTATTTTCATTCATTTTATTAAATCATAGTGAACTTAATGGCTTCATAATCCATTCTTATTTCTTACAAACCCGTGCAACCCCCAAATGTTGAATGTTTTGATATCTCCGAAAAGATGGACCCAACGAATGCCAAAATGACAGAAAGTACCACTAGAGCAGGTCACTCTTCAAGTTGTCTAAAAAAGCCTCAACTTTCCGTAGTTTACAAGTGTCACAAGTAGTCCAGAAAGACTCGACTTTACGCTTTTGTAGAGAAGTTGAAGAGCGACATGCTCCGGTGGTACTTTCGATCATTTTGGTATTCGTTGGGTCCATATTTTCGGAGGCATCAAAACATTCCGCATGTGGGGGTTGCACGAGCTTGTAAAAAATAAGAATGCATTATGAAGCCATTAAGTTCACTATGATTTAATAAAATGAATGAAAAAAATACAAATAAAAATGAATGGTTATATGCATGTTTGTTTGTATTATTATAAGGGGTATAGTACTAATAATACATTTGGACCAAGTTATGTTTAAATGGAAATTTTTGTCACTTGGTAGTTGGTATGAAAAGGGTTGTGGTACTTTTTCATGTATTATAGGGTGTATATAGCCATAACACCTAGGTATTATTAATATAGTACTCGGTGTAATCCCGAGTCTTATTTCACAAGAAAAAATATTATGGTTCCTATTAATAGTACTATTTCACAGGAAATACACCCAGTACTATTAATTCGTCCAAAAATTATTATGGTTCCAAAAAAAAAAATTATTAATCGTACCGGGTGTAAGTATGTTTAAAAAAACATATCATGATATGGTCTTTTATTCCCCCTTTTCATCGGTTTGTAGTTTATTAGTAAAAGCCCTACATTTAACCTAATGGATGATCTAATGATTTCACAGTTTAGCCTGAGAGAAACTAGTTCGAGCAAAAAAAAAAAAGCTAACACTAGTGGTATTCAACAACACAACATGCGACATATAGTGGTAATCATCAGAAAAACTATATTTGGTAGAATTAATATTAGTAAAAAAGCTACCGTTTGAAACCTTAATTTCTAAAAACTACAACTCAATCATACCATGAGAAGGAAAATGACCAAACAACATTAACAAAAAAGGGAAAAAAGAGTTGGGGTGGTTGAAAAATGAACTCTAATATAAGAAATGTGTACCCTATGCATCAAACAGATCTTCAAAATCTTGACTAATGGTAGATTATATGATCTGCTAATTTTCCGTTTTCAAATCTTTTGATTCTCATACGCAGACGTCGGTATCATGAGACTGAGACTGACTAATGTTATACTGTTGTATGGTTTGATATGTATCTAGTGGCTGAAATACTAGTTTTGTGTCCACATTTGATTGAGCGGGTGAAATTATTGTTTTTGTGTGCTCATCTGATTTAAGGGTTGAAGAGACTATTTTTTTTTTTCTCACCTGTAACATTGGTTGTTGTGACATCGGAGAGATCTCTTCTGATGTGACGTTACGTTTGAGCTCAGATCATTTTCCAGTTGTGAGAAATTGCGGCTCTCGTGCCATTTGTGAGTATCTCCCTTGGAACAAGTTGCAAGGACTTGATTTAGTTTTTCATCAATTTATGTTATCAATTATGAATTTATTTTCGAGCTTATAAAATTAGTTTGTAGAGTAATCGTAAAAATAGATCAGGTACAAACATTTTATTGAAATGCCATGAATAACGACCTTCACTTGTTGCCCATCATTTTTTCTGATATATGCTAATGAGAAAATATTATTATATTTGAGTACCTGAAAGTGTCAAATATACGTAATCCATGGTCAATTACATAATCAAGAAATTGTTGGCTTATATATGAAAACAATTTCCATATTTTTTACTCGAGGATATACTATTTAGAATTCTCAAAGACACGTTTTCTTACAAAACATTTTAAATGTAATTTTATATATATAGTTACGCGGCTAAAGAAAGGCTTGCATACGAAACTCACAAGGTAAATTTATAAAATCCAAAATCTAACACACAGCAATACTTTTTCAGTATACATATACAAACATATATGATTCTTATATTCGATTTTTATTTTTGCAAAATGGTGATTTGATTTAAAACATATGCACAAACAAAATAATAACCTGTTTTTCCATGATCACCCTTGATTGGTCTCCAAAAGCATCCGCACCAATTCCTCGAGACTTTTCCTCAACTTTACACAATTTCACAAATTGAGGGTAACCGACAGCATATTACACCATATTTTTACACAAACAACATAATACCATAATCTATTATCATTTTTATCATAGATACTCTTATATTATATTGCTTTTTATTAACTTTTTGTCATTATTTTAACTTCTATTTTCCTTCTTTTCTCTACCTTTTAATAATAATAATAATAGAATTAGTAATATCAGCTTTATCAGGTTTATAAGTACGTACATATTTAAAGAAAATTTCACATCAATCTGGTAATAAAGACCGGAGCAAGATAAACTCATTACTTCAGTAACATAACCACGTACTAGGGAAAAAAGTAAAGAGTTTGGGACTATATTCAACTATGATGAATGATTTTTATTTAAAATAAGATAATTAAAAAAAAAAGTGAATGGAGTAACAATATAGTCAGAAGATAGTGGGAAGGTTTATATATATTGGAAGATAAAGAAAGAAAGAGACTCCTTTTAACATAGTGAAGGGAAATATATATATATATATATATATATATATATATATAGAGAGAGAGAGAGAGAGAGAGAGAGAGAGAAATCAAGCAAAATGATAGGTTGCTTCTTCCTATAACCACTAGGATTTATATAGATAGGTAAGAGAAGGAAAAACTGAAATAGGACAAAAATTAATTAGGGTCACTAGTAGGATAGGAGTAATTAGACATATTACCAAAATCTAAAATTAGTAAATACTATTTAATCAAACCTGAAAATAACTAAACAAATAAATGTCATTAATTATATGTTATCTTTTACTCCTAATAGAATCATTCATGTAATCTTCTGTATTAAATTTGGTCAATGTTGAACTAATTATGACAAATAGGTGTAACTGCCAATATTTGGTCATACACAAAAAATAACAATTTTATTCTTCACCCAAATAAATATTGAGATTATATAGAAGTACAGAACATCCGTGTAAGATTGTTTTTGTGGACAATTTTTGTCTCTAAAAGTTATTATTTTGAACAAATATAATTCTTATATTCGATTATTTATTTTTTGGCAAAATGGTGATTTGATTTAAAACACATACAGACAAAATAATAATCATCAGTTTTTCCATGTTCAGCGGTGGCTGCTCTCCATATAGAAAGAAAGATTCTTCGTTATTTAAATGAAGGAAAATATACATAAGGCTAACAAGAGAGAAATGAAGCAAAATGATAGGTTAATTCTTCCTTCAACCTTAGGGTTTATATAGACTAAGACAAATAAATAGAAAAACTGAAATAGGACAAAAATTAATTAGGGTCACTAAAGGGTAGGATTTAGACATTTTCCCAAAACCTCAAATTAGGAAACGTGTTTAAACTTGGTTGGAATTAAATAAATTATGCATGGAATCATGCATATGTATGTTTAAACTTCCCAAAACGTCGTTAATTATTTCTTATCTTTTAGAACGTCAATGGAATCATGCATGTATTTTTCTGTATTAAATTTTGTTAATGTTGCAGTATTAAATTATTAATAATGGGAAATAAGTGTACTTGCCTTTATTTGGCCATACACGAGAAGTACTGAAGTAACAATTCGGTCTTCTCCAAGATAAATATAAAATATTGTTTAAAATATCAAATTAATTAGGGTGTTCTTGCTCCATATATGCGTTTGTTGAATTTTCTTGTTATGAGAAAAAAGTATGAGAAAGTATGAGAAAAAAACGACTTCTACACAAATAATACAAATAATATGTATCTATGATAAATGAATAAACAACTCATCAAATGTGTGATATTTAAAAAACAAATGATAATCAACAAATCTATCTACAATTTTCTTTACCAATCACGTTGCTACACAAGTGAAAAGGATTAAAAAAAAATTAATTAATATGTTTTAGTGTTTACTACTACCACACCTTATGTTTGAAGCGTATAAAAAAATTGTGTTTAACAACCCCGTACATCACCGACTAGTAAAAAATTTACTCGGTAATATGAAAAGTTTCATAAAATCATGCAAATTTTTACTAGTACAATTATTCCAATTTTCGGACGACTTTGTCATTCGGTAAATTATCGACTAAATTCAGTCAAAAAAACGGTCAATAGTTGTCACATAACGACTGGTAATGTTTCAGTTGCAATTGTTGAGTTGTGGAGCCAAATGAGTTTTGGCCATATTTTCTAATTATCCCACATCGCTTGGAATTGTAATAAAACCATTCTTGGGTTCTATATATGTGCTATTATCTTGTATATTTTAATTACATCATTTACACATCACAATCACATATTAAAGAGAGAATATTGTAAAGAAATAGTTCTATTTGTGAGAGAACCATAGCTTGTAATTGAGCTAGATTACGATTGTAATCCTCATTATAATAATATTAAGTGTCACGTGTAGCGGTCCGGAAACGTAGCCAATTTGGATGAACTCCGTTATCAAAGAGTGTGTGCTCGGTTTAAGTTTTCTGTCTTTCTCATTGTTCGCCTGATCGACCCAACAAGTGGTATCAGAGCTCGGAAGATCGATGGCGAAAGAAGACAGAACCGCACACGGGATCGGGAAGTTCGACGGGAAGGACTTCGCATTCTGGAGAATGCAAATAGAAGACTACCTTTACGGAAGAAAGATGCATCAGCCACTTCTCCTTGAAGAAAGGCCGACCACGACCACCGAGGAGGCGTGGAAACTCTTAGACCGACAAGTGTTGGGAGTGATCCGCCTAACACTATCTAGGAGTGTAGCACATAACGTCGCAAGAGAGACGACGACGATGGGGATGATGAAGGTCCTCACCGACATGTATGAGAAACCATCCGCGAACAACAAGGTACATTTCATGCGTAAGTTGTTCAACCTACGAATGGCTGAGGACACACTTGTCGCAAATCACGTGAACAAGTTCATCGACACCGTAAATCAGTTGGATGCGGTGGAGATAACTTTTGAAGACGAAGTGAGAGCCCTTATACTGCTAGCATATTTACCGAACAGTTGGGAATTCATGCGAGCTGCTGTTAGCAACTCAATTGGAAAGGAGAAACTGACTTACAACGGCATCCGAGATCAAATACTCTCTGAGGAACTCAGGAGATTAGACATGGGTGAATTCTCAAATGATGGAGCAGCCTTGAACGTGGGTTTAAGAGACCGAGGTAAGGTCAGGGTATGGGACGTTAGAGGACGTTCGCAATCCCGAGGTAGAAGAGGGCAAAGTCGAGGCGGCAAAGATAGCGATCGAAGTAAGAAGAATCTTTGATGCTATAACTGCCAGGGCATGGGGCACTTCAGTCATGAGTGCAAGCAGCCGAAGAAGGGTATCGGCCGTGATCACGTGGCTAATGTTGCGAGTGACAAGAATTTGGGTGACTGTTTATTGCTTGCCGAACAGAGAAATATAGAATCGTGGATTCTAGACTCTGGGGCATCATTTCACACAACCCCTCAGAACGATTTATTCGAAAATTACACTGCGAGTAATTTCGGTAAAGTGTATCTAGCCGACGGAGAAGCGTTGGATGTTGTTGGAATGGGCGATGTGAAAATTCGCATTCCAAACGGGTCGGTATGGAAGCAAACGAAAGTGAGGCATGTTCCGAGGTTGACCAAGAATCTGATCTCAATAGGTCAACTCGATGCAGAAAGACACTCCATTTCGTTCAGCAATGGAGCTTGGAAAGTTTCACCAGGAGCTATGGTGATAGCCCGAGGGAGCAAGGTCGGTACACTGTACATGACGAACGATGAGGAGTGTACAATTGCGGCAGCTGTGTCGCAAAACTGCTCGGAACTGTGGCATCGACGGTTGGGTCACATAAGTGAGAAGGGGATGAATGTGTTAGGAAAAGACAAGAAGCTACCTGGCTTGAAGTCTATCAACCTCGACATGTGCGAAGGTTGCATCTTCGGGAAGCAAAAGAAAGTGAGCTTCCGGAAAGGTAGAAAAGCTCCCAAGGATGAGAAACTAGCACTGGTCCACTCAGACGTATGGGGACCATCTCCAGTAACCTCACTGGGACGATCTCAGTACTATGTGACCTTCATCGATGATTCAACAAGGAAAACATGGGTCTATTTCTTGAAACACAAGTTTGAGGTGTTTAAGAAATTTCAAGAATGGAAGGCCATTGTCGAACTAGAGACCGGGAATAAACTTAAATGTTTGAGGTCCGATAACGGCGGAGAGTACATTGATGCGAAGTTCGTAGGGTTCTGTGCACAGAAAGGCATTCAAATGGAGAAGACCATCCGAGGAACGCCACAACAGAGTAGCGTGGCCGAAAGAATGAACCGAACAATCAATGAGCGTGCTAGGAGTATGAGACTGCAAAGTGGGTTGCCCAAAGCCTTGTGGGCACATGCAGTAAGCACGGCGATTTACCTCATTAACTGCGGACCCTCAGTGCCATTAGAAAGGAGAATTTCTGAAGAAGAGTGGATAGGAAAGCCTATCTCTTATGAACACTTACGAGTGTTCGGTTGTCTGTCATATATCCATGTCGATATAAATGATCGTACCAAACTTGACTCGAAATCCAAAGTGTGTTACTTTATGGGGTACCGTGGAGATGAGTTTGGATATCGCTTTTGGGATGGTCAAACAAAGAGGATCATTCGCAGTAAAGATGTCATCTTCAACGAAAGCATTTTGTACAAAGATCGACAAAATGTGGTGGTGGAAGAACACGCGCTCCCGTCCGAGGAAAGTGGTATAGTCGACATGAATGTGTTTCCAAAGTTGGAGTTGGAAATTGACACTGAAGATGAGCCAGTAGTGCTCGACAACCTACCAGCACATGCTAAAGAGGACGAGGAGCTGCCCCAAACTCCTCGACCTGAATTGGGCCCGAAGTCATCACGAGAGGAGACCTCCTGCCCGATACTCTCCTTCCCTGCATTACATATTACTCAATAATGCAGGCGAGCCCGAAAGTAGAGAGAAAGCTCTGGAGCTGAAAGACTCAAGTAAGTGCGAGCTCGCGATGAATGATGAGATGAAGTCACTTGAGAAGAATGAGACTAAAAATATAAGTTTATTAATATAATAATGTGGAAATCTTATAATTAACAAGTATGATGGATTTTATTAAATTTACTTTACACTAGTTATAAAAAATTGTATCAATATTCAATAAAAACATTCATATTTAAAAATAAAATGTTGAAAAGTTTGTTAATTCTGTTATTTACCAATTGTAATTGCTAAAAAGAATGTATATATAAAAATAAGTATTTTTATTGACTACCCTTCCCGTATTGTACCCCAAAATTTTCAACATTTACCGTACATGTATTGTACCGCATACGGTACTCGTACTCATACCCGTGCAACCTTAATTATACTTGTAAGTAAACAGCGGTCGGTGCGGATTAGATTCAACTCAAACCCAACCTTTAATAAAAAAAAATACGGTGCGGGTTGGTGAAATTCATATCTTAACCCAACTCTTGAATGGAAAACACGTGTATGATGGGCCATCATCTATACTCATCGACATAAATCATTGTGTACTCAACACGTACAACTTTCTTCATCGTCGTTGGATGTTCATCTCGGTGAGCCTTTACCAATTGCTTTACGAAAAACGAAGCGAACATGTACAACTAGACATCAAATTAGTAATTTTATTTCTCTTCATATTTTATCCCCAGCTTACTTCTATTTTACTTCCAAGTTATCAAATGTCTTTGTTGTTAAGTCCATTCAGGATGCCTTATCTCAATCGGGTTGGAGAAAAGCAATGGAAACTGAAATACCCGTCCGCTTTACACCAGGATCGTACTTAGGATTTAGTTTCCTAACCCCCGGTAAGAAAATTGTTGGTTGTCGGTGGGTTTACATCGTAAAGTACCTTCCTGATGAAACCATTGAACATTTAAAAGCTCGTTTGGTAGCTAAAGGCTACACTCAAACTTATGATGTTGACTACAATGATACTTTTATTTCTTCTATTCGTGTTCTAATATATTTGCTTGTTAATCTTGGTTGGCCTTTATTCCCGCTTGATGTTAAAAACCCCATTTTTACATGGCGATGTAGTTGAAAAAGTGTTTATGGAGCAACCTCCAATGTTTATTGCTCAGGAGGAGTATCGGAATAAAGTCTGCAAGTTAAATGTTGACCCGAGACAAAAAAACTTTAGAAGGGGTGAATAAGCTTATAAGCGGATTTGGCCTAATTAAAATCTAAGTGCAACTAACAGCTCAACTATCACATTTCTAATTTTAAGCGTTTAACTATATTAATTAAAAGTTCGAAATACTATATGATAGCAATCAAATAAGCAATAATAATAAATGTGTAAAGTAAAGAGAAAAGAAACAGATTGACAAACGATATATAGAGGTTCGGCAAGCCGCCTACGTCCTTTCAGCGGAATTAACTTTACTGGGTATTTCACTATAATTTTCATCCAAGATTACAACCTAACGAGCTAATCAACCAATTAAGGTTCCCTCATTCTATGATTATCAAGTGAAATGACATAGCAATTTTAAGCTAACACTTGCTTAAAAGCCTTTGCCAGACACTCACTTACAAACGAGCTTATAAACTGCTCTATAAATGTGTTTAAAAAATGTATCACTCACAAATAAAGTCACTCTTGATGAAAAAGATTACAAGTATGATTCCATCAAGAATAAGCAACAGATTGGGAGTAGTTTGAAGACTTCTTGCTCAAAAAATTTATAGATTGAATTTTGCTTCAATGGTGGCTATGATTTATAAGTGGTGTGTTTTAGAGAGATATAATGATATATAGTCTCAAAAGTCCATTCATCCATTTGTGACCGTTTGTTTGGTTCAAGGCCCTGTATTTATATTTACCATACACCTTATTTTTGTTGTGAACATTAATATAACTGTATTGTTTTTCTAATTTTGTTTGGGTCAATTACATTTTTTCTGTTCAGCTTACAAGAGCACAAATATATCAATTATCATGATAACGTATAATTGGGTATATAACAAATATATTTGTAGGGAAAAGTAACTAATGTTTATCTTTGCAATTTTTATTCTTTAATAAAGGGAGAAAATAAAAAATCATGTTTCCATTGTTTGTTTGGATGTCAGCATATTAAGCGTCCCAAAATAACTATATTTTTCCAAAATAGTCACATTTTCCATTAAAAAAAATCTTACTCTCTTGAAAAGTTGATACTGATAAGCAAAATTTATTCCTCGGACTTCAACATATTAAGCGTCCGAATATAACTATATTTTTCCAAAATAGTCACATTTTCCATTAAAAAAATCTTACTCTTTTGCAAAGTTGATACTGATCAAATAAAATTATTACTTGGACTTTACCGAGCTATGGGTTCGGGTAGATGCATGATACCGGATAGTATAACTATGGCTCAAGCTGTCTTACTCTTAGCTAGATTTACAACAATATTTTATATAGATATAATGAAGCTAAATGTGGTAAAATGTGTGTATAGAATCTTTTAATATGACATGAGTTGTCCCATCAATGGATTATATTGTTTATATAGTGGTGGGAGGACCTCTCGGTGGTTGACAAGTGACGAAATAATGAACTCAAAGGAATAATGGGCTTTATCCTTCATACTTGAGAATAAATAAAACCATTTGCTAATTGGGACTTACAAGTTTTCTATAATTATCCACTTAGTGGAGCCTAAACACCACCATAGTAAAGTAAATTACATCGTTTATATCTCTAAGTTAGATTCCAATACAATAAATAGACCGAGTAAAATAAAGGCGCATCAGCTACTCCCTAGCTCGGGCACCGAATATCAATGTGGTAGTCCGAGTTCCCTTGCTAGCGGTTCGGGTGGTAATTTGCATCCAGGTTTAGTGACATTTGGGTAGGAGATGTGGTTCAAGTACTCTTCACGGGCCTACGTGTAATGCACGCATTTTGGCCCTGGCACGAACTCCCAAGTAAATGAGCCTGACACGTCATGCACATTCTCCCATGTTAATAAAGAGGGGGATGTACTTTGATTGGATGAACGCGTCTGTTGAAGGTTCATGCAGATGAACCGTTGCTTTTACTTACTATATAAGGATGCCTTACTCCATTTCTGAAATCACAACTTTCATAACTTATTTTCTCTCTCTCAATTATTCAAAATTAACTTTAGCACTACCCACTTTGCAACATGTCTGGTGTTTCCAACAATGGCACCCCTTACCCTGAGCAACCCATCATAGTATGTGGGGGTGGAGTTTGCCTTCCTCGGGGTGAACATCGCTTTTCAAGATTTGAGGGATGTGGTTGACCATCTCTGCCATCGTCAGAAAAGAGCAACCGGGCATCTCTGGGACAGTGATAAGAGGACTCGAGTCATGACGGACCAATTCCTTGAAGCTGCGGCGAGCCGGGACGAGGCCCGGGCCAACCTCTCTACGATGACCGATCATCGCAATGAGTTGGTGGAGGAGAATGCCTCTCTTCAATATGAGAGGGATGTCCTCATTGCCACCACTGCCGACCTTCTTGGTCGGCTAGATGCCTTCGAGAAAGAGGGCGAGGGCTCTGCCACAACTTTTAGTTTTCTTTTCTTTAGTTGTTGTCTTTTTTCTTTTACTTTTTTGGTTCGGTTGTAGTCATGCCTCATTTGTCGGAGTCGGACTTATGTAATTTTATACCTTCTTTTGGGTATCGGAACCTTATGTAATGACTATGAAAAGTTTCATATTAATGAAAATATTCCTTTTGTAGTTGTATGCTTTAGCTGTTTTCTTCTTTTCGCATTTATTTCTCTTGTGCATGGATCAATGATGTGAATTATTATTGCGGTGGTTGTGAACTGTCTTGGGACTGTGAAATGACATTCTACCCTTCTATATAAAGGGGCTCTATCTAGGCTCAGTCATAATCCTTCAAACAATTTTCTTTATCTTGCCTTAATCCACTTACTCCCTATTCTCTCTCTAGAGATGGCTTTGCTTTCGGGAAATAAGACTATAGTTGATGATTCTTACGTTCAATATCTTTAGGCTCAAATCTATTGTTTAAAGATGGAGAACATTTTGGTGATGGTTGTTGGCCCGTGCGGCTAAACCTTAGAGGGGGAGTGAATAAGGTTTTTAGCGTTTTTCACGGAATTAAAAATTAGTCCAGCTAACAACCCAACGATTCGCAATTCTAAGCTTAAGCGTTTAATAAACGTTAATGAAATGCCAGAAGTCCAAAACGCAAGCAAGAAAATAAGCAATAGTATAAGTTGCGGAAAGTAAAAGTTAAGGAAAGAAATTGACACCGTGATTTATAGAGGTTCGGCAAAACGGCCTACGTCCTCTCCTCGGTATTCGAGTTACCGAGTATTTCACTAAATATGTTATTTCCGAATTTACAAATCCTATCGAGCTCAATCAATCGATTGGCTCACCCTCTACCCGAGATTCCTACTCTTGATACAAGTGCAAACGAATACGTTTACGAGTCAACGACTCCCCCTCAATCTATGAGTACCCAAGTGTTTAACCTAGAACTTTTAACCAACACTTTGGCTTAAAAGTTTCTACCCAAACACTCTCTCACAAATGAGCTTATAATTTGCTCTTTACAAATTTATCGAAAATTAAAACAACACCCACAATTTGATTGTTTCTAAATAAGCTAATTTGTGGTTTTGATGATGTTTGATCTTTGTTTGAGCTTGAATCACTTTTTCTTCAATTTCCCTCTTTTTCGAATTATTTCACCAAAATGGTGATTTTTAGGGTTTTGATTTAGACAGGTTGAAGGATGATGAATGGTTATCTATGAGAGATGGATTGGGCTGTTTTTATAGACCAAAAGGTCTGTTTTGTGTTTTATGACCGTTGGTAGAGGTTGAGGGCTTTTATCCAATGTTTAAAGCTGCTTATTCAAAAAAGCTAAAAAGGTGTTTCTGAAAACGGCTGAAAAACGATCGGTCGTTTTCTACAGCCGACCGGTCGTTTTTCAGACGACCTCACTGGAAGAATTTGGACCAGAAACGATCGGTCGTTTCTGCTATTTCGATCGGTCGTTTTTCTCTGGCAGTTTCTCGGTTTTCTCGTTGTTCTTCGAATGCTCGTAACTTCTTCATTTTAGCTCCGATTCTGGTTGCGCTTGAACCTGTGGCTTCGTTTTTCTGTGCTCTATCTTTCTGACGTTATGAAATTTACATTTTCTACTTTTGGAAAAGACAAAGTATTATATCATCGAAATAGAGAAATCGTAAAATCATTAAAAACATAATCAAACTTATAATCAAAATCAATTATTGAACCCATGGTTCAACAATTGTCAAGCTTCGGGTAGCCGAAGAGTTTTTGACAAGGAAGGAGGCCGAGGTTCAAGATCTCGAGAATGAGAAGTGGGAGATGTTCTCCGATAACATTCTCCACCTGATTGAGAGAGACTCGACGGTTCGTGAGGGGGATGAGGCTATGGCCGAACTGAATCAAGCCCATGCAAATGGAGCGGGGGCGGTTGTTCAGCATGACGTTGCCTCTCAAACTCGTTCGGGAGCTTCCTCGAGCTGATACTCCCTTAGTTGTTTTTGTTCCAAGTGTTGTCTTTCTTTTGGTGTAGATCGAGCCAGTTGGCCCATAATTTAGAGTTTTGTTCCATATGATCTCTTTGTTTACCCTAATCTCTGTCTGATCCTAAAGTTAATTCACAATAATGGGCCATGGTTGCAATTACCCTGAAGCGGTGTAGTTAATTACTTCGGGAATATGAAATGACGCCACTTTTCCTATATATAGCTGTACTTTCCTTTGTCATTTTGCATTATTTCCTTTTATAGCACTCTCTCTCTTAGAACACACTTGCCTTTTTATGCCTCACATCTACCTTGTCTTCTTTGGATACTGACCTCTGTTTTAAAATTCGCGCTACGTAGCGCGAAATAGCGCTTTTTTGGTAAAAAACGCAACGAAAAATTACGATTTTGGGTGGAATTGCGCTAAAATCGCGCTATAGGGGACCAAAAGCGCAAAAAGCGCGAAATTCTGGACCAAAAGCGTAAATAGCGAGTTAAAAAAAAAACAGCGGATTTAAATAATAAATATATATTGTGCAATTTTCATAAAAGTGTCTGCAGTCCAAATGGTTAAGACTGTGCTGTTATTTCCAGCAGACCTGGGTTCGAAACTCACCAACAACAATTTTTTTTTTGATTTTTTTTTTATTACAATCTAATATAACTATATTTTTTTATTTTTTTTTGTTATATATTCTAAAGTTTAGTGCATATTTAGGCAAAAAAAATACACCGCAAAGCGCTATATAGCAACGCTATTAGCGCTTTTAGCGTTTCTCTCGAAAAAACGCTACGATAGCGATAACGCTATTTAAAACACTGATACTGACTGAGAGAATGGCTAGCCCATGTCTCTGAACACCAGGGTTCAACACCTAGAGAGTCGGATTGAGCGTCTCAAATACCGTAGGGACGTCTATAAAGAAGAGCGAGATGAAACGATGGGTTAGTTTGACCAGATGAAGAAGCACATGGATAAGCTTATGCAGGATTATACTGAGGTGAAGACATGGTTCGAGGATCTGGATAAGCATTATTTTAGGCTTTTGGGGGAGCACGCGGAGTGGTATGAGAGGAATGTGGATTTGGGTTTGGAGAACGAGGAGCTAGCCGAGGAGAGGGATCAGCTGAAAGGACTCATTCGATTCAACAATGCCAACCGTGTCTTCATTAGGGACATGCACCATGGTCGGCTCGACTGTAGAGCGCGACATACTGAGACTCAAGAGGAACCAATTGAGGGGCCGTGTGGGCAAACTAGAAACTCGGGTGCAGGATCGCGTTACTTCCCTCGAGGCCCAACTAGCAGCTCGGGTTAAGGAACTTTTGACCGACCTTGTAATATCTCAAACATGGTTTCTATGTTTATGAACATTTATTTTGTCAAATTTTTATAAATATGTTTTAGATTATATGTGCTGTTTTTATCATTTGTCTTGATCTTCGGCCAAACCTATTCGTGTTCTCTCTTGACTTTTGCCAAAAGTCGTTCGTTAAATTCAAGTGTGTATTCGTTGTGATGTTTTTGAAATACGGTCTTTCAATTCATCCTTATCTCTTCTTTTTCCGGCCCTTTCTAGGTGAATCTTTATCTTTTTGAATTTTGAATATTGCATGTATGAGTGGCTTACAGCTAGGACCCGTGCTGAGGCAGTCCAGTGGGTTATACGACATTTGCTGCCCTATAAATACCTTGTTTGCCTTGTTCATTTCTTCACTTGTCAACTTCTCTTACTCTGCAATCTCTTTTCCTTTGGCTCTCTAGAATTCTCAGTTCGCTTGAGTTTTCAGTCGATTTTCTTTTCTCATGGTCGAGGCGTCCAACACAAATGTTCTCAACACTGTAGTTAATGATGTCGTGATGCTCGTAAAGTGGAACGTTGAGAAATATCTGAGGTTAGTGGTCAAACACAAGCCCGATCCATTTATGAAGGGCATTTATAGGAAATTAGCAAGAATTTCTCAATGCGGGCCCCCACAACGGGGAAAGAGGTCATGGGCTATCTGGATCAGTGTTTTAAAATTCGCGCTACGTAGCGCGAAATAGCGCTTTTTTGGTAAAAAACGCAACGAAAAATCACGATTTTGGGTGGAATTGCGCTAAAATCGCGCTATAGGGGACCAAAAGCGCAAAAAACGCGAAATTCTGGACCAAAAGCGTAAATAGCGAGTTAAAAAAAACAGCGGATTTAAATAAATAATATATATGGTGTAATTTTCATAAAAGTGTCTGCAGTCCAGATGGTTAAGGCAGTGCTGTAATTTTCAGCAGAGCTGAGTTCGAAACTCAGCAACAACAATTTTTCTTTTGATTTTTTCTTATTACTATCTAATATAACTATGCATTTTATTTTTTTTGTTATATATTCTAAAATTTAGTGCATATTTAGGCAAAAAAAAATACACCGCAAAGCGCTATATAGCAACGCTATTAGCGCTTTTAGCGTTTCTCTTGAAAAAACGCTACGATAGCGATAACGCTATTTAAAACACTGATCTGGATGACCCAAACGATGATGTGATTGCAGTTCGGTTATGCGCTTTGATCAAAGGGGGTCTAACTTTGCCCATTTCAGATTGGGTTAGAGAGTTTCTGGACTGGGCTAAGTTGGCCCCCGTACTTTGTGTGGGGCCAAGGCCTTGTAACCTCCATCAATAACTTTGGGTTTTAACCTACAGGTAAATAAATAGACTTTGTGAATTTTTCACAGCTTCTTGATTCTTCTTTTCGTAGTTTTGGTACCAATTCCTCTAACATTCCAAAAGATTGTACTAATCATTGGATATATTTTGGATTGGGTTTCTTATTAACCATGAGTGTTCTTATCTCGATTTCTTTACTTTGTTTCTTCGGTTTTTTCTCATTACTTCTGCTAATAACTTTTTGCCAATCTTGTGATTCTTCTTAAGGAATAGCAATTGGGGATAAATTGAGTTTATTTTGTATGTTTCTCACAATCTCCTCATTAGAAAGAACAAAATCTTCAGTTACTTTGCTTGCTCAAGTATCATTTTTGTTGCTAGTATCAACTTTTTCTTCTGAACCTTCTAGTACAGTACTGTTTGCTCATATTTCCCAAACTAACCTCAACAGTGTTTATTTTCCCTTCTTCTTGCTCAAGATCATCTTCTTTAGGGCTACCCATATTTTATTTTTCAATATTTAAGTTACCTTGGGAGCCTTCATGAATGTGAATTTCAGGATTTTTTGTAACTTTGGGAATTGGTATGTTAATTTCAGGTGGTAAGGAGTCACTTTCAGTTGCAGTTTTGTCCATATCTGAATTCTCATTATTGTTGGTGATCAATTTCCCATCTTTGTAGAAGTTGTTTGTTGCCCAAGATTTAATGCCAGCAGCTTCTTTAGGGACATGTTTGTTTTGTTGATTATTAGTGGTTTTAATGGTAGGTAATAAGGCCTTTGGTTGTTGGTTATTGGTGGCTTCTTTTGGTGGTTCTTGTTCTAGGGCTTTTTTGTTTTCAGTTTCCTTCTTTTGCTCTTTTTTGAGTTTACAGTTTCTTCTTTATGACCTTGTTTCCGGCAACATTTACAGTACTCTGATAGGTCTTCATAATGACATTTCTGCCAAAAAACCCTCGTTAATTATCTCCATAACCGATACGAACTCTGTGAACTAGCTCTGATTTTAGGTCTATCTCAACACATATTCTTGCTAATCCATGTCTAATGAGATTTGCAGTGGGGTTATCCACTTTTAGAGGGACACCAAAAGGTTTAGCAATAGAGAAAATACTAGCAGTGTTATACAAATGAATAGGAAGTTTAGGTAGCGATATCCAAGCTGGGGCTATGGAAGATTCGATTTCGGGATAGAAGTCGTATCTCACTTAAAAGTTCTCATAGGATGATTTTTTATGTACCAAATTTTTTTCATCCAAATACGTTGAAAATCTTGTTCGTGAAAACACCAAATAATAACATGTTTATGATCCAAGACACCTACTTGATAGCTAGCTTGTAATTCCATTTTACTGAAAGTTTTACGAATGGTATCAACATCGGGCTTACTGTGAGTGAATTTTCCGACTATAGTGTATTTGAATGGCTCATATAGAATTTTCACATCGCCCATAATAGAGTGAATTAAGGTTTCTCCCTTATAAGATCCGAGTTCTTTGATGGGGACTTGTGTTTTGGAGTTTTGGGATTTTAGTAGGAATGCGAAAGATTTGGTAGGGGGAGGACCGGGTGACATTAGCTGATCGTTTTTTATATTACCCGGAGGTTTATCCCTCTCGAGCGAAGAGGCTGCATGGGTATCCATGCACGGCGGCTATTAGGGTTAGAGCGCCAGTTAGAGAGAGAGAGTTTGTTGGATAAGAATAAATAGAGGTAATGAGCTTATTATATAGGCAGATGGACTAAATCTTTTGATTAGCACAATCTTGGCAATCATATCTTATCATGCTATAATATATCTATTTCCTTATCAAGGATATACTGTAATGATCTCATATGTATCTTTGCATGTGTATCCGCCGACTTTGACTTGCTTTTGGGGAATAGTGTTGCTGCCGGCCTCCTCAAGGAGTGACTTCCCCGAGGGTCACGATCCTCACGATATGTAAACTTGGGTTAAGACCCATTTTTAATTGGCATTGCCTCCCTCTCAGACCCAAGAATATACTGGTCTGAGGGGCTAAAATTATGCTCATCATAGAGGCAGAATCTCATACGAGATTCTGTTTACTTGTGTGATAAGAAATACATCTTAATTGTTAGACAATATATTTATGGGACGTCTCCCGTATAGATTTGATGTCGTCTTTATTTATGAAGATATTTACTTCCTTATAGTACTTTATCATTATTTTCTCGTGCTTATCTCGCACTCCAGCATCTCGGGGGACGGGTGAAAACCCTAATTGTCCCTCTCGCAAGGGTCATTAAATGTCCATTAATTGTTCGGTTAGGTCTTCCCCTATTTTTTGCATCTAATGCGTGGAGTATACCCTATATTTTAACCTCCATCAAAGACTGTTGCAATACTTTTCCTTCTATCAAACGGGGTGTTGTTTCAATGATCAACAGGTGTGGTGGTCCCTACATATTTGCTCTAGGGTTTGGCTTCGTTCCCAAAACAAATTATTACATGATCGTTAGAGTGGCCTACTTTTGTGACCTGCCACTTACCTCTTTCGTCAAGGCCTTTTCTCTCTGTGGTTCATGTGTGGTTCATTGGGTTGCGTATAGACTAAGTAATAAGAACGAAGAGGAAGAGCTGAGCAATCTGATTTCGAGGTTTGATTTGGAGAGTGAGAGATTTGGTGAGGAGTTGGGTTTGCCCGAGTCTTTGGAACATAAGTCGCCTATCAGCTTGAATGTCAGGGTGTTAAAGAGGCTTGCTTTCTTTGCTCTGTTACAACGACTTTTATACGAACATTTTTACGATGGGTAATGTTGAGACCAGATGTAGTGTTTGGGTGATGAAGGATTATGATAATGTTGGCTCGTGGATTCGGCTGCATAATATTATCTTAGAGATGGGGGTTGGGAAGGTGTTGGCCATGAAGAGAGAGGGTGAGCTAGTCTTGTGTGATTCGAACGGAGAAATATATACGTACAATTGAGAGAACATGGAAATTATAGGTATGAGGATACGCGTGACTAGATGCAGCTTCTTTGTAGATGAGTACGTGGAGAGCCTTGTTTTGTTGGGTAAGGGTAAAAGCGTTGGGGTGAAAGAAGAACAAGAGAGATTATGAAAATGAGGATAAAAGGGTTGAACAGGAGCAGCGTAAGAAAACATTAGATATTGCGGGTCCTAAGGTTGAAACACTTTTTCGCCGGTTCAGCTTCTTCTAATGTCAAAATCAGGTTTTTATTTATTTCCATGATTTTTACCATCTTTATATATGATGTATGCTCTTGTATATTTTTGTTATATCCTAGTCATGGAAGGAGCTATGTGAGTGCAGTCGGGGGGTCACCTTCATATTTTGAAAAAAATTAATAGAAAATTAATTTTTTTTTCCATATCAAAATCTTCAAACAACCACCCCCCCCCCCCCAACACACACACACACACACACACACACACACACACACACACACAATACTCATATATAGTTCCAAAAATATTATATAAAAATCGGCCCCTCCCATTTAGGATTTCTGTTTTCGTCACTAGTCCTAGTTGTTTGTTGTCACGATGATGTTCTCTTCATAACTGTGAGCACGTACACGCATGATGATGAAACACACTAGAGGCTGATTTTGTGATATTATAAAACTTCGTTAGTATTGTAATATATTTTCGTTACATCCTAGTCGATTGTTCTCACAAAACCCTTGTTAGTAATCTACATTGCGCTGATTCACAGTATATATCATCGAATAAAAAAGTACTTGTTTTCATGTCTGCTACTGCTACTCTGCTTAACAATTGAGAGAGGAATAGTTATAAGACCACGGATAAGTTAGCAACTTTGCAAGTTGTAAATTTATTTAGTAGAAACTTGATGTTGTTGTTGTTATAGTGCTTGAGACTTGCCTGCTAGTGTACTTGTTTGAAGCAAGTTAGGATGTGTGCTTATTAGAAGTTTTTTTTTGGAGGGTAACTTATTATAAGTTTATAACATTGTACTACTGCTTGTTCGTTGTATTTATTGAGTTTGGTAAAATTGATATTAATTATTGGTTCAGGTTAAACTGGCAGAAATGAGTATACGGGATTTCCTGCTTGTTTCTTCCAACTAGTTAATCTTTTTCGTAAATTTAGACCTGGGTTATATTTACTTACACGTAAACCAACTCTTTTCACTTACCTACAACTAATATTCAAATGGTAAACATTTTGTGTATGTGCATTAAGAAATTACTACAATATCAATTTATTTTCTTGATAACAACAATATTAATTTTCGTAAAGAACAAAATTCATTTGGAAAATTACATTCATTTATCATCCTCTCAAAATTTAGGGTTTGTTCGTGTCTTTCTCTATTTAGTTCCCTTACCATTTCCACATTGATCTTCCTATCTGATATAAATTTTGTATGTCTTTTGTAAATACTGCCTGATATCAGTTTTACCAAACCATCTTCCAGTCTTGGCAATTCATGTCCTGTTGTAACTTTATTGAGTTTTGTTTTGCAGGTCCTTATCTGCATTGTTGTCATATTGCTGCCTTCGTCACTGCTATCTTTTACTGTTTGGAAGTCTCGTTTTGTTCCAGGAGCAAGCAGTTTTTTTTATCTACTTATTTCTAGTCCATGCTCCATGAGATACAGTGCAACACATTGTCAAGATGTTCTATGTGCAAGTGTAGCCTTGTTCTCTTTTTGCTTTCAATTGCGTTGATGGATGTCGTCTCCTCGACTGATGATTGAAAATGTCATGACTTGCCAATTAAGCTTAGTTCTTTTGCTTGTTTAATTAAAGGTGAAGTTTTGGATCAGCTTAAGAGATGCATTTCTGAAATTTTATTTGAAAAGGCGAGAAGCTACATGCCAGATGAACCTAACTATTTATGTAGATTGAAATTCCACCTTATTTGTTCAAAAGGTACAACTAACCAAGCTTTTATGTTCAATATTAATCTTTTCTTCCTAACGTTAACATCAGCCGATTAATTCCCTTCCAAAGTAGTGCAAAGACTGTTTTAACAAAAAAAAACAAAGAGGTCGATCAAAGGGGTACGTGAGTGGTAGATAATTGACTATTATGGCTTCAAGAAACTGGTTCCAAGATGTCATAAGGTTAGTCTTTTGAATTATTTAGTGTGTTTTTTTTTCTTTTTTACCTATTTGGAAATCTGCATCCTCATGATATGTTTCCACTTGAACAGGCAAATTTGATATTTTTGTGATGACAACAAGATAGGACTATAACGATTTTTGCTGCTCTCTGCTAAGCAACCAAATTAGTAATTACTAAATTGTTCTTAGTTAGTTGATTCAAGTCATAAAATGATTTTTCAATCTTTGATAACTATGTATTTGGATTTCCAGGAAAGGGTTCTTTCCATGATGAAAACTTTATGGGTTCTTGTCGTTTTTCTTAAACTAATTTACAAGAAATGGACCATGTTCTATATGCCCCGTACGTTTTCGTTACTCTAGATTTAACCTCTTTAATATAGGAGTGTCCAATGTGATGGTTGCTAACATCAAAATCTATTTTTCTTAGCAAGGGATTCTTAAAATTTAAATAAGAAACCAATTGAATTCAGGTGGATTTAATTTTTGTTTCTGCTCAAAATTCGGAGATTACACTTGTCTACCTAAAGTGTGTACTGTGTGGTGCTCTTAGAGACCGACTGGAGCATATGTGGGATGTGATCTGAGTTGCGTGATAACAGTTTATGCATTTATTTCTTTAAGAATCTCAACATTTCATTGCGTCCAAACAGCATGCATGGCTCTTGGTTAAGTGAAATATACTGTTGAAGATGTGCATGGTCCTAATAATTTCATGTCATTTGAAGATGGGCATGACCCTATACATATAGCCACTTTTGCGAACTCATCATGAATTGAGATTTTGACTTCAACTTTGAGGTCACTTTGAATTGTTTTTGCCTACAATTACTGTTTTAAAAAGCTCGCAACGTTGCACAAAATTGTACGATATAGTGGTTTTTGAAATAAAAACGCAACACTAAAGCGTTATTTGGGTGGTAAAGCGAAAAAATCGCGTTAATGGGTCTAAAAAGCATAAAAAAAAGACGATATTTTGGATCGAAATACTAACCACCGAGTATTTAAATAACAAACAAAAAACCAATATTACGCTACGTCGTTTTGGTTTGATATATATTTTTCTTTAGTAAACACTAAAATTAATGCCCTAACACTATTAGACAAACAAACGGATATTTTCACTTTCTCTTTCTTTCTAATCCACCGCCATCCAACCCCGACGTCCATCCAACCCCGATGTTCACCGCCTCCGAATGGAGGTCAATCATGGAGGAGTCAGTCATTTCTCTTATTAATTAAAATCAGTTAATTGAGGCATAGATTCAAGTCTGAATATTTGCTAATTATTATTTATTTTTATCTAGAAACATACTATATTATATATTTCGATTTTGTATTGTGGGTTTTTATCTTGTTTAGGAAAAGAATGAATAAATTTGTACGCATGTGTTTGTTTACAACTAAATCATACTTAAAGTTAATGTATATCATGAGCTTTTATCTTATTTTATTTTATAGAGAGCAAGATAGATAAATTGAGTGATTTTTCTTGTAAGTGGGGCCTGTAAAGATATCGGAAGTTTAAAATTACAAATATTATGTTTGCAAATTTTATTATTAAAGAATGACTTCTGACCAAATTAGTTGTATTGGATTATTTATTTGCTTAATTATAACGGCCTACACATTGTATTGTATTTAATTATTAAGTGTTAATATAATTAACATAAATTAAATGATTAACTAGTATTGTATTGTTATATTAATAGGAAAAAAAAATACACCGCAAACTGTTTCGTTGGTACGCTATTTGCGCTTTTATAGCATATCTCTCAAAAAAATGATATGCTAGCGATAACACTATTTAAAACACTGCCTACAATACACATCTCCACACGCATATATCTATGCTTATTCACATATTCTAAATGTCAATTATACTTTAATGTACGGAACGAAGTCGAATTTAGACATGCTTTCTATTAGGGAACCATTGCTCAAATTAGGTGCCAATATGCCAGCAAAGGCAGTGAGGTTGGCTTGAAAGAGCAACATCAAGTAAAGCGGAAAAGTAGGAAGTAGTCTTCTACTTTGGTATTATTGACATTTTGCTAGACTTCGACATTAGCTAAAAGCTCGAGTACGCTTACAAATCCCTGCACACCGATCCCGCTTTGATCTCAGCCATTGATCCTAAACTTTTACTCAAAGAGGATATTTTAGAGATTTTATCGAAAGAATATTCTTGTTAGACATGTAGCGTAAGGTGAGAAGAGTCAAGGTTGTTTGATTGCTAGATTTGCTTCAAGGAATTTCCATTCCTACATATAAATATTCACTTGGCTGAGTTTAATTTTGGGGTTAGCATTAGGGATTAGAGCTTTTGGGAGTATGATCATTTAGTTATCCTTTTTTTTTTTTTTTAGTTATCTTTTGGTAAAACATTCAGCTCAATCCCCTCTACATATCATTTAGTTTAATTTTCGTAACTTCCAACAAGTTGTGTTTGGTTGATGCATGTAAACTTGGTAACCCACTTGGGCTGATCAGCTTCAAAATCCCTTTTTTTATGGTTTGTTTGTTGATGGATTGCCGCTTGAAAATGAGAGAATTTTTAAACCAGAAGAAATCAAATCATTCTCAAGTTCAAACATTTTTTTATTATGAGAAAAAAACCCTCAACCAAACAAACCCGGTGTGCATTATACTATCACCGTAATAATAGACATGTCACAGATTTACATACGAAAACTGAGCTATGTGAATTTGAACATGATACAAAGAAATATTGTACATAATGCACGATGCACGATGCACAATGCCAAAACTTTAAAAGTCGTAAACAACTCTCAATAGGGAGGGTACATATATAATAAACTCAGTTCCATAGATCCAGAGTAGTTGCATTTAAACAGCAATTGAAACCGGTCTACAACAAGCATAGCATTTCTCTCACACAACAAAGCAAATCCCATTTTCATTCTAACGAGGAGCCTTCTTCTTTCCTGCAATTGCAACTTTCTTCCCCTTCAATGTACGGCAATTGTTTTTAGTACGTTGCCCTCTACAAGGAAGTCCGACATCGTGTCGAACACCTCTATAACATCGAATTTCTTGCAACCTCCTAATTGCCAGAACATTGAATCGCCTCTACAAACACCAAAAAGAGCACTTCAACTTTTAGACAAGGGATATAAAGTTATACAAGGGATAAATACCAAGTCTAATCCATACATGTAGATACAATGAGAAAGCAGTTTATGAGTCTGTTTCAATGCGTACAACTCTATTCATTAACCTTGACTAGTGCCGGGAATTTTTTTATACTGATATAGTGATCTATAGATTAATAAAGAGAGACGGAAATTTAATGTTCTTTGACAATCTTAAGTAAAGCTTTAGCCAATATTCCCATCCACCAAATCTTTTTAAGTTGACCGAACATTAACAGATTTATAGACTCGGTAAGCTTCAAGAGTAAACATATTCCATGACATTGATCTTCATGGCTTTTAGATATTAATTATAATCAACTTTGTTATGTCATAGAAGTGAGCACCAACAAAATTGACCACCTTGTCAGAAAGATAAAATACAGTACTATGAATAATGTGAAGGACACTTTAACTGCCACCAAAATTGCAGCTCTCTTAACACTTTCTCACATTATTGTTTCATATCAATCAGAAATTTAGGAGTTACTGCATTCCATCTCAAAATGTAAACAGGAAAAAAGCTAAGCATCAAACTAATGACTATTTTTAAGGAACCCAATCAGTCCTGTTTTATCAATGTAATTCCACCGGTTATACTTTATACCACATCCGGATTCAGGGGTGTAATATCAGTTGTAATTTCAAATGATAATTCGACAATTTCAAACATGGGGGTGTCAGAATTTCTATGTAATGGCATCATACCAGTGAAGTTACATAAATTTAATTCATATATGAGGAGTTCACGTTACGAGTACAGCCATTTCAAAATTCTGTGCGAAACAGATAGTCCTATTGTTTTTTTCACAAGTTTTATCATGTTTTCCCTGATAAGCTCCAACTCTAATACACAGAACTAATTGTAGTTAGATTTATTTGTAAAAGTTCATATTAAGGGCTTGTTATAAACCTCAAAGTTCTCTACAGCCAAGGGAAGTGGACTACTTTCAAAAAAGGACTATGTTTTTGACGTTTGAGATGTGGGAGTAAGAAAGAAGTTATATTTGTATAAGTTCCATGATTTCTTTACCTCAGCGACTGCTCATTGCTGTTATAGGTTTCATGATGCTATATGGCAAAATATGACTTATCAGAGGTAAACATCATAACAAGTTCAAGTCATCAATTTTTTTGGGAACTATTTTTAGAGAAATCAAATCATCATTCTAAGCTAGACTGACCATATCATATCATTATGCGGTTGTAATTTGAAATAAACTATGTAAAAGGTTTAAAAGCACGGCTACCACAAGAGTCTATCTAGTTGGATTTGAAACAGTTGATATTCTTATTACCAACCCAATCTGCACGTCAACTACCCAATTGTCATGCTCTCATCTCAAGTCATTGTGTCCCCCAAGCACAACCTAAAAGGTCCAACAACAGTACTGTTCCCCGATGGCGGTTTTTGTGATTTGAAACATACTGTTTCCCGATGCGACCTAAAGCACTAAGAATAAAGTTACTTCTAACAATGAAAATTCACAATGCTATCCTTTATTTCTATTAAGAATTATATGCATCTCCTTTGTTGACCAAGTTCTCATGATTCGAAAGCAACTTAAGCAATGGAGTAGCCAAATTCTCATGATTCGAAAGCAACTTATGCAATGGAGTAGCCAAATTCTCATGATTAAAGAACTTCTTGAATAACATTTATAATAGGAAAGGAGTAATTATATCTTTAGACTATGCCCCCGCATTTTGTTAGGACACAACTCTTTCAGTTGATTTAACTCATATGATTTAAAATTCTTTCCTTCCAAACATAGCTTAAAAAGAACTTGAGATCTATAGAGTCATTCAGGTTTGACAAAGAACAATAACACCTCTACACATTTCAAATGGCTCAACTGTCATGGCTTCTTTTTGTCAATAACGGTTATAACACAACCCAAATGGCTTTACGTTCCTAAACACAGCCCAAATGACCCTCAAAAACAGTGGAGGAGTCACGCTTAAATTTGAGAAGCTACTTCATTAACTGTACGTTTGTTATAACCTTCTACTCCTAACTCTACGTGCTTCTCCACATCTTAAAAACACATATCTATGGCAACACATTACTCCTGCTATTTCCAAAGATATTCAAACTTACTTCTTTGGAACATCATGTTGTAACTTTTAAATATGCAACAATAATATATGGAATACATATCTCCCTTCTAATAAACTTGTATTTAGTACTTTCCAATCAATTAGGCCTACATTTGCTAATTATCTAAAACGTTGTTAGGTCCAATTTTACAAAGCTGAACCTATTTTATTTTTTTGCCTTTTTATATTATAAGCTGTAAATTCTAATGTATTTGGATACAAATTGCCAAGATGAAAAGGTAAATTTATTTACTTTCATGGTATAAAAATCCTATAAAAAAATAAAACTATTAGTATGATAGGGCTTATTGCTTCAAGTCTGCAGGCAAACAACCCTTACACATTTACAGTAAACCACACAATCTTTGTCTAGCTTATTTAGGCACATTTATTAGACACAAAACCACTGACAAGATATGAATAGATATACAAAACATTTACAGAGAGAGAGAGAGAGGGAAAAAGAAACACACCAAATCTCCTTCAATCATGTACTTGGAGACCTCTTCACGGAGAATAATGAGCTCATCCTCGGACAACTCCTTAGTGACCTTATTCTCCATACTTAGATCACATAGTATCTGTTTAGCCCTAGTCCTTCCAATCCCATGTATGTATTGAAGTGAATATTCCACCCTTTTGCTGTTCGGTATCTCCACTCCCCCCACACGTGCACACTTTATGCTCCCAATCTACACCCAAAAACAAAATAAGCATATAATTTTATCTTCATAGTTGAAAATGCTTGCATCAAAAGATAAAAACATTCAGCCAAATTAGGAAATACAATGTTATCTCCAAAGTCTAACATGTAATTAGAAAACAAAAAGGCATAAGAAATAAACATAAAATTTCATCATTCAAGTTTTGAATAGGCATGTAAGAAAAGAAAAAAATTCATAAGCCATATTAGGAAATGTTATCTTCAAAGTCAAACATATAATCAAAAAACAAAAAGGCATAAGAAACGAAAACTCATAAGCCAAATAAGTATAAAACACAGGTGGAGCCGGAGTAACATTGGGTTGCAATATACATACAAAGAGTAATTTTACGGGGTTGCAAAACACATTGTTTTTACATTAGTTTACAATTTTCTTAAATTGTGGGTTTACGAAAGCACCCCTTTGTTACCTAATGGCTCTGCTCTTGTGATAAAATGTCATCTTGAATGTTGAAAATGCATTCACAAAACAAAAACCCATTAAGCGGAACAAGCATAAAAATTCATCTGCAAAGTTCAGGATGCATTTACAAAACAAAAACTCATAAGCCGACAAACTAGGACAAAATGTTATCTTCAAACTTAGAAATATTCACAATAACAAATACCCATAAGCTAAACTAGGATAAAATTTCTTATCTTGAAAGTTGAAAATATTTTCACGAAAACAAAACCCAGTAGAGAGATTAGCATAAAAAATCATCTTTGAGAGTAAAATATATTATTCACAAAACAAAAACAGACAAGGCGAATTAGGATAAAATGTTATCTTTAAAGTTAAAAATTTTGTAAACAAACACAAAACCCAGAAGAGGAATTATTTTAAAATTTAATTTTGATTGCTAAACAAAGGTTCCCAGAAAACAAAAACCCATAAAGCGGAATGAGTATAAAATGTTATCCTCAAAGTTGTAAATGCAAAAACGCAGAAGACGAATGAATTAGCATATAATGTAATCTTCAGAAAATAAAAAGACACAAGCATAATTAGCATAAATAGTTATATTCACAGAACAAAAAGCAAGGAGAAAATTTAATCTGGATTGATAAAAAAAAAATGGTTCCCAGAAATAAAGTAAAAAAAACAGAAAGCGGAAAACGTATAAAATGTCATCCTCAAAGTTTTAAATGCAACCTACGCAGAAGAGGAATGATTAGCAGAAAGTGAAATCTTCAAAAACTAAAAAGACACAAGGCACATTAGCAAAAACAGTTATATTCAACTTTATTGACAGAATAAAAAGCAAGGATGAAAATGAGAGATAACCCAGTAGAGAAATTAGCATGAAAAACAGATAAAATGTTATCTTTAAAGTTAAAACATTTTATTCACAAACACAAACCCCAGAAGAGGAATGAATTAGCAGAAAATGTAATCTTCACAAAATAAAAGACATAAGCCAAATAAGCATAAACAGCTTTATTGATAGAATAAAAAGCGAGGAAGAAAATGAGAGATAAGGCGAATTAGGATAAAATGTCATCTTCTAAGTTCAAACACAACCCAGAAGAGGAATTACCATAAATGAAAAAAAAAAAGTTCCCAGAAAGGGGAATCAGTATAAAATATTATCCTCAAAGTTGTAAATGCAAAAAAAAACCCAAAAAAGAATTAGCAGAACATGTCATCTTCAAAGTAGAAAATAAAACAGACATAAGCCAAATTATCATTCAAAAGGACCAAATTATTTATATTTTAAAGATAAGTTAGTTTTTTATACACAGTAATTGTTTTAGCAAGTAATTTCCCCTAAAGACTGAGGGTATTTTTCGTAAACAACGTTACATTTTTTTTTGAAACCGGAAATTGATACCGAAAAAGCTAAAAAATTGACCACAAACATAGATTTTTGCTTTTGAAGCTTTTCATGCTTTTATAGCCAAAATCAAGCTTTTTAAAAGCCATAATAGTTAGCATACCAAAACACCCAATGCTTTTTCTTAGCAAAAAAGCTAAAAAGCCATGGAAAAAAGCTTGTACCAAACACACACTATGCTCAACTTTATTGACAGAATAAAAAGAAAGGAAGAAAATGAGAGATAACCCGATAGATAAATAAACCGGACATAAGCCAAATTATCATTCAAAACGACCAAATTATCCATATTTTAAAGATCGGTTAGTCTTTTATACATACTAATTGTCTTAGCGAGTAATATCTCCTAAAGGCTGAGGGCGTAAACAACGTTAAATCTTTTTGGAACTCCGAAATTGGTACCGAAAAAGCAAAAAATTCAACCAAACACATATTTTTGCTTTTCATGCTTTTATAGCCAAAATCTAGCTTTTTAAAAGCCATAAAAGCTAACATACCAAAACACCCAATGCTTTTTCTTAGCAAAAAAGCTAAAAAGCCATGGAAAAAAGCTTGTACCAAACACACAATATGTTAAACTTTAAAGACAGAATAAAAAGCAAGGAAGAAAATGAGAGATAACCCAGTAGAGAAATTAGCATGAAAAACAGATAAAATGTTATCTTTAAAGTTAAAACATTTTATTCACAAACACAAAACCAAGAAAACGAATAAATTAGAAGAAAATGTAATCTTCAAAGTAGAAAATATTAAAAAAGACAAAAGCCAAATTGGCATAAATATTAATTTACAACTAGATTTACCTTGGGAGGGGTAAAGGGGTTTTGGAAAAGAAATAATGTTTTTATCATATATCATATTTCTTCACTTTTATCTCTTTACAAACACAAAACCCATAAGAGAAATTATCATAAATGATAAATATTAGGATAAAATGCTATCTTTAAAGTTAAAACACAAAACCCATAAGAGAAATTAAAATAAATGATAAATAAATAAATAAAAGGTTCCCAGAAAAGCGGAATCAGTATAAAATGTCATCTTCAGAATATATAAATAAATAAATAAAAAGACAAAAAAGAGAAATGAGGAATAAAGATTTTACATTGGGAGGGGTTTGAGAGGGAAATGAGATAATAATTTTGTTTTGAGAGATAAATAATGGGTTATGTTTAAATGAGCTGGTTAGTGAAATTGAAGGTAATAATAGTGATGTTGTTAGTGTTGCCATTTTTTTGCCTGCTTTTGCACACACACACACACACACACACACACACACACACACACAGAAAGATAAAGAGATGAAAAAAAAAGTAAGATATGGTTTTTGTGATTTCTTATCCTGTTTCTTTGCATCAATTTTTTTATTATTTTTTAGACTTTTATTTTTGTGAATGATTTTTTTAGCCTATACCACATAAACATTTATACAATTCTATATTTTAAACATAGTTATATCATATTAATACAAACTAATTAATTAATGATCAATAAATACCACTTTTCAACTTTAATTCCCACAAGATACATAATATAATTTACTTTCCTCATATGTATCATTTTTTGAAATTATATAAACCACTATTTTTCTAATTTTTTAGCCGTCGGTCTATTCTCCTCTCGCTCTCCGATTACCATCTCTCTATGTACTATCAATGTTGACAACAGTGATCTCCGACGATCATACTCCTCCTCCGACGACTTTGCTCCACTGTAATACTCTATCTCTCCGCATGTGCTAGCAGAGGCGAATGAGGCATAGATTCGTCAGATCTGAAAACAGACTATCAAATCTCTCTCCATTCTCTCCCTTCGGCAATCTCTCTCCGTCAACGATCTGACATAATGTTTGAGGTGATTTGGGGTATGTTTTAGTGATGATTTGGGGTATGTTTTAGGGATGATTTAAGTTCTTTTTTAGGGATGAATTGTGGCCTGTTTTAGAGCTGAATTGGTGTCCATTTTGGGGCTGAAACAGACACCGGTTCGAGGCTGAAACTGATTCCTGTTCGTGTCTAAAATATGCTCTTAGTTTGGGAGTTGTTTGGCCGGATTTATTCAACCATGTGTCTAGTTATGGTTGCACCAAATTGTACCCTTAAAGTGTTCGATGAAATGTCCAGTAGATTTTATTGTTTTAAATTCGCTTGAATTTGCATGTTTTTTCTAGGTTATGTACAATACAAACGTTTATGAGATTTTGGTTCGAATTGGAGCTCGTTTGGGGCTGAAACAAAGCCTATTTAATTGGAAGGTTTGTTTTGTAGAGTTTTTTTTGTACCCGTTTAGGAGACCGTTTTAGTTTGGTATGCTTTTACTTAGTGCCTCCACAAAATCCGTATGCTCAAAATGGTAGGAGCGTTTGCACCAACACCAAGGTACAAGAGATTGGTGGTTCAAATTTATCCATATTTATTTATTTTTAAAATTTAAAGAAAATATGCAATTTGTGGCTAAATATATTGAGTTACATTATGCAATTTCGACTGAACTACATACACTTTCAGCTGAAATATATGCAATTAAAATTGAACCATATGCACTTTCAGCTGAACTATATTGTGACGACCCAGATTTTCTGGAAGGAAATTCTGTGGTGCGGTGTTGTGCGTCAGTCCCGCATCGTCCAGATATGAGAGTACTCGTGTGGTATATGAGCTTAAAGATCCATTTCCTATAAACAAGGCCTTTTAAAGCCGTGCGGCACAATAGCGAGGACGGAACTCCACAGTTAAGCGTGCTTAACTTGGAGTAGTATCAGGATGGGTGACCCCCCTGAGAAGTTGTGCCAAAGCGAACAATATTGTTGATACGGCCGTAGCGGTTCGGTCCGTACGACCGGGTCGTTACAGGTGGTATCAGAGCCTCTATCTGGCCGGAAATGTGGGGACTAGCACGTGTGTGTGGACACCCCTGAAGGACGACGTGCCCGACGAGAACGTCGTGCCCAAAGGGGAGGTGATTGTGACGACCCAGATTTCCCGGAAGGAAATTCTGTGGTGCGGTGTTGTGCGTCAGTCCCACATCGCCCAGATATGAGAGTACTTGTGTGGTATATGAGCTTAAAGATTCATTTTCTATCAACAAGGCCTTTTAAAGTCGTGCGGCACAATAGCGATGACGGAACTCCACAGTTAAGCGTGCTTAACTTGGAGTAGTACCAGTATGGGTGACCCCCCTGGGAAGTTGTGTCAAAGCGGACAATATTGTTGATACGGGCGTAGCGGTTCGGTTCGTGCGACCGGGTCGTTGCATATATGCACTTTAATTGAACTATATGCATTTTTATTGAATTATATGCACTTTCGACTGGACTATATGCAATTTTATTGAAATAGATGCACTTTCGACTGAAACAAAAACCACTTTTTGAAAAGACAACTTTTTGATGAAAAGACCACTTTTTGATGACAAAAATGGTGAAAATGCCAATTTTTGGTGAAAAAACAGCTTTTCCGATGTAAAAAGTGGGGTCTTTTGACAAAAACCATTTTTTGTGAATTTTTTTTTATAGTTTTTTTGTGAATTTTTTTCATTTTTTTGTGAAATTTTCCTTTTTTTTAATTTATTGTGTTTTTTATTATTTTTTGTGAGTTTTTTTTTTATGATTTTACCTTTTTTTAATGATTGTTTTTTATGTTTTTTAGAAAAATATATTTTTTGTGATTTTTTATAATTTTTCATTTTTTTTGTGAAATTTTTAAAAATATACATTTTTTATGATCTTTTTGAAAAAATACATATTTTCTGATTTTTTTCATAAATTGTTTTGATTTTTTTTGTGTTTTTTTTATTTTTATAAATTTTGTGATTTTTTTCATTTTTTATGAATTTTTCCTTTTTAAACATATTTTTTTTGGGATTTACATATTGAGAAAGTATATGTATTATGTTTTGTTTTAGATAATGACGTTTTGATAAATAAAGTAAACAATTAAAAAGTGAAATCTAAAAAGAATGTGAATTTAGAGAGGTAAATAGGTGGAATATAAATTGCAATGAGCTAACTATATGGAAATTCACCCTTAGAAAATAGTATCATTTACATTTGAATAATTATACATGTTTGTTAAACACATATTTGACCCAAGGAATTTAAATGTCTATCTGCGTAACCCACTTCTAACCGGATTTGCAGAGAGAGATAAAATGTGAGATAATACTATTCAGGGTTTTGGATTTCTTATCCTGTTTCATCAAATCAATTTTTGATTATTTTTTAGACTTTTATTATTGTCATTGATTTTTGGTCTGGTAGCATGTTAACATTTAATTTTAATGGTCGTATATTATTTTAATAAAAACTAATTAGAAAATAGTACTAGCATTTATGTGTAATTGATTGCACACGTTTGTTTGTCCAAACATGTTTGACCCAATAACTTTGATTTTTTTGGTGTTACTAACCGGTTTTGATCAAAAATAGAAATATATATATATACTAGTAAAAGTTAGGAAAAATACTCATTAAGTCACACTTTCTAAACTTAATCCATAAAAAGTCACATAAAAGATCACTCTTCCTATTTAGTCACACTTTATCTAAAATATAAATACCCATACAAATTCTATTTTTTACTCACCTTCTCATCTCTGCTATCTCTCTCTACCTTTCCTTCACGATCTCATCTTTCTCTACATATCCATGGCGATCAGAACTCGTCGGAATCATTCACCAACCGGAGCTCTGCCACCCCCACGAGAGGTGGCGAAGCCGCAAAGAATCAGAGCTAACTTGCTCTCTCTCTCCCTCATCCCTCCTCTTCGTTTGTACCGCCACGTGATGGCCAGTGGCGACGACGATTTCCGTCTTTATGGTAGTCGTCGGTTAGTTCTTGTTTGATTGGGTGAAAATTTGTGCGAGAAATTTGCAAGGTTTATATGAAATGAAATTTAGGTATGATAACTTAAATAATTCTTTTAATTTTCGTCGGTTAGGTCTTTTCAATATTTATTTGTGATGGACAGGGATAATGACGTGTTTTGATGCAATCATGTAATTGTGCGGATAATTATAGTTACACAAATTTATGTCGATCTCATGGACGAGTCGATCAAATCGATCTCATCTCTGTGACTATGTGAATGGCTATGAGAATGTAAATGCTTGTGAAAGAGCTTTGTTTGGTTTTCATCTATTTGTTTTAAATTAATTTTCTGGTTTTTTGTTGAATACAAATGTGATTTGGGTTTTTTGCTGGATTTGTGTCAATTGGTCACTTTTGTTGAAAAAAAACTGATTTGATATGTTGATTGATAGTAATTTGGAAAAACTATTTAGCAATATGCACTTTTTATTGATCCAACTTATATGCAGTTGTATTGACATTTTATGCACTTTTTATGCATCCGTATTAAATTTTATTGATATTTTATGCACATTTTATGTACTCGTACGTATCCTCTCGTATGCATTTTTATTGACATTTTATGCACTCGTATGTACTTTTTTATGCAGTTTTTATGCACCTGTATGCAATTTTATTGACGTTTTATGCATCTTTTATGCACTCTTATGCACTTTTATTGACATTTTATGCACTCGTATGCACTTTTTATACACGATTTATGCACTTTTTATGCATTTCTATTGACCCGTATGCACTTTTTGTTGATCCGTATCTACTTTTATGTATTTTTTACGCACTTTTTTATGCACATTTTATGCACTTTTTTATATACATTTATGCACTTTATATGCACTTTTTATGTATCTTTTATGCACATTTTATGCACTTTTTATACAGTTTTATGCACTTTTTATTCACTTTTTATGCAGTTCATTATGCACTTTTAGTGAATGTTATGCACTTTACTATGCATTTTAGTTAATTTTATGCACTATTATACACTTTTGTGATTATATTTATTTTTTATTTTATTTTGGATTTTTTGAGTTTTTTCCGATCTTTTGGATTTTTTTTGGAAAATATGAGATTTTTGGATTTTTTTTTTTCAGTTTTTTCAATTTTTTTTGGATTTTTTGAGTTTTTTTTTTGTTTTCTTTCAATTTTTTGAGTTTTTTCCTTATGCACATTTTAAATTTTAAATTTTTATTGGTTTTTTTTTTGGTTTTCTCGAATTTTCTTTTTTGTAAAAACTTTTATTTTTATTAAAAACTATTTTTTTTTGTGAAAAAACTATTTTTTTCTGTGAAAAAACTATTTTTTTTTTGTGAAATAAACTTTTTTGTGTGAAATAAGCTGTTTTTTGTGAAAGAAACTATTCTTTTGTGAAATAAGCTATTTTTTTATGAAAAAACTATTTTTTTATGAAAAACCTATTTTTTTGTGAAAAAACTATTTTTTTTCGTGAAAAAACTATTTTTTTTCGTGAAAGAAACTATTTTTTCGTGAAAAGATAAGTTTATTTTTAGTTTTTAGGGTTTGTTTGAGAGAGAAATGTGTAATACATTTCATCCAAATTAGATTTTGAGTCTTATTTATATTTTTATTAAATTGTGACTAAATGGGAAGAGTAATCTTATGTGTGACTTTTTAGGGATTAAGTTTGAAAAGTGACTTATTGAGAATTTCCCCTAAAAGTTACTCACGCATTGCGTGTAAGACGCGTAATGACATAAATCTCGTAATATATTTTATTTTGAACATAATATTCCGATTTGTTATCATTTATTGTAGTTATGCAGGTCAAAACGAATTGTTAATTAATTTAGACTACATCCGTAATTAGAAAAATATAGTGAGTGTTGTAGTATATTATTAGCCATCTTGGTTCTTACTCTATTGAGTATATCTTAAATTTTACTAACATATATAACTCTACCCTCTATTATATAAAGAGGGTGTCTCCCTACGTATATGAATGAATAAAGACCTATTCTTCTTTCTCTCTATGTTCTCTCTATGTCTCCTATATGATATATATACTGAGCTAATTTAATAAGACGCACAACACGTTATCAGCACTTTACTCGCGTAGATTGGAGTAAAAGATACGAGATTGGTGTATTTGATGGAATATCAAGTTATATGCTCGAAGATTGAGTTAAAACATACGGCCAAACTTTAAAGTTTTTTTGGTTCTGCCGGTCTTCTCCAGAATACTACATGTACGGTACACAATTCTTTTATTTATCACGGTACAAAATTGCATGTATACGACGTATAGTTCTATGATTTCCATGATCTAATAATATGTGGTATGTTACTCGTTTGACTAGTCTAACATATGTTGTTATTATGATACATGCGTGAGTTTCATATGCTACAAGTAGTTGAATCGATATTGTATGCCTCCGCTGTGAACATGTAATTGGTCAATACTAGTTCTTTAGTAACCATAAAATACTTAATCTTATGTAATATTGAGTATATGTGACATGACACACCAAAACAAATCGTTATGGTCCTGATATATAATTCTAGTACTGCATGGAATATGATACTAGATTTAACTTGATATATATGATTCTTCGTTGTTTGGCCTTGAACTTATACCGTAAGATTGATTGGATTTGGTCATGTGTATTACTTAAAAAAAATGCACGTCCATTAAACCTATAGAATCAAACTGTTCCTTTTTCGAAACACTAGGGACCTGTTAAAACAAGCTGAATACTTATGGACTATTCATGTAATAAACTTGTAACTGGAGTATAGTTTACTGAATTTACGCCTATTAGTCCATGTAGTTTACCCCTATTTACAGAGCTTCATATAAGTCTAAATATGTATATATTTGGTCCTCACGTAAACTAGGAAATTAATTAACATGTATAGAACTTGCATGTATATTGTATAATACTAATTAAATTTGCCCTCCCTGCATGTGAGATGGTAAAATTAGTAATTAAAATATATTAGTTACATGCATGATTTGATTACCATGATTTGATATTTGTTTCCAAGTAGTGTATCTTGTGAATTACCATGTATAACTTACACATATAGCAATAGAATTGTAAAATATTGACTAATTAATCTTGCTAGTGTAAATTAGTAATTACTAATAAATTCTAGATTGGTGATAAACTTGATTAATTTGATTTGCTTATTAATAAATATATATGGCAATATATACGTTAATCATGCAAACATGTACAATCTAAAATATTAGTTAATCACGATCATGTACTATTTATTTACTGCTATGTACACGTGTACAATACGGTAATTTGCGAAATCATATATTTTCACATTTAAGTTGGGAAAATTATGAACCTTCCCCAACTAGGCTCACCTATTTGGATACGATGTCTAGGAAAGATATAGGCGGAAATCGATATCCTAATGAGGTCGGATTTTAAGTGGCATTCGTGCCCTCCACCCTCACCGTCTTTCTTGGTCGTGCTCAATTAGAGCTACCGAAAGGGATTGACTAAATAATAATTTCCCCGAGTGTGTTTATATAGTGATGTATGTTTTGCCGAATTGGTGTTTCAGTATCGACCCGTCGTTCGATCAATGATAACCGATTCACATGAGAAGCAAAACTAATGTTTTCGAACCTGTCGTTTCAAAAAAAAGTTTGTGCTTGTGCAAACCATAAACATATAAACCAGTCGTTTTATATGATAAATAATCCAGAACTCCCAACACATGTTGGATACCATCTATGATGAGAAAAATCGCAGACTGTTTAGACGTTGATGTTATTCCGTCACCACATGTTAGTCACCCTGATGTGTGAAAATATGAGGCCCAATTTTTTTTGGATGCCATATTTGATGAGTAAAACACGAGTTTGGTGTTACTCGCAAGATGAAATATAAGGCGTTGATGATATTTCGCCGCCACATTTGAGACATGATGACGTCTATGGTGAACAAATGTCTGAAATTGACATATTTGAGCTATCCTTCACCAAAATACTAGCTTGGAAATTGTATTCCATAAGCAGTATTGTGAATTTATATTCACCATGTTCCTTTATCGTCCATCTGTTATTGGATAAGAAAATTGGCCCGGTGAGTAGTTTTAATCCTAGTGGGTCAATGACGAATTGTTTGCTTGATATTAATGCTCTTCGTGTACATTTTTTTTCCGCAAATCGAGAACCGAGACAAGTGTTATTTGTCTCGAACTGTCGCGATCCCGACGAATCACCTAGCCAAGCGAGGTTTTAAACAATCGTCAAAATCGAAGACATGTGGCTCCAAGACAGTTCTTGAAAGGAACAATATGGTCTGTTGTTCCAAAGCCAGAGATAATGCTCAAGAAGCCAACTATATGCTATAAAGACAAAGATCATGCACGGTTACCCCTTAAATAGTTCAAAACTATTATAAAGGTGGAAAATCTCATGATAACGTGGTTAAAACTAACTGAAAGAAAACTCTTGAGACCCCCGGTTTTGTGGCTCAAATGAGTTTGGTACCTTTCTTTATTGATTTTGATAAATCATTGAGCCATTTTTTCGCTCATCTGGATTATGTTTTCCATTTGGATTATTATTTTTTCCATTTGGACCATACTTTTGGATTATGGTTTGCCTGCTTACGAAATTTCTAGAAATAATTTAAAGTGTTTTGAGCAAATACCTTTGACAAATGTGACCAAACTTTAAATTATGAAATTTTAGGCAATACTTGTAGAGAAGTTGGTTTTCTGGAAATAGTGGGTAACCGTGTACCACCTAATTTCACCAACTAATTCACTAAAAGAGTCTTTTGTGACAATGATTCTGGACCTATCGTTCCAAATCAAAATCTTTGGTAAAACCAAATTGATTTGTCAAATATGAGGCCTTATATTCATGTAGGTCCTGCCGTATCTTGTTGAGTTATAAAATATTCGAGAAAACTAGTGTTATCTGGTAATAGCTCATGAAAGAATTAAAATTTCTTTACATAGCCTCCATTCAATATGACCAAAAACGTATTTTAGAGGAGTTGAAATGTCTTTCAAGTGGTTGCTACCACATTCTTTAAAGCATTTAAATTTACCTTATCATTTTGCCTAACGTCAAAATGATAAATGATTTAGATGCTAAGACATGATTGTCTGTACTATCATTCGCCTGTCGTCGATTGATAAGAGCATTTTGATATTGTGGCATTGACCGGATGAGATATTCTCGGGTCAAAAGACGATGCTTGATTTATAATCGCATCGCATTTGGATTCTCTTTGAGGATATATTTCATGATTAATCCGAAATTCATGCCACTAATGCTCACATTGAAAGACTAGTATGTGTAAAGATCACGAAAAGGCCTCGTAGAATTATTGTAAAGAATTGAAGGAGTTATTGTAGACTTATCCAACCATAAGACAGACCATAAATATAAATGGTTATGGTTGATGCATCGACAATATGGTCACATTTTATTGTTGTCCACATAAATGTAGCACTTTCCAAACTCTTAGCCTTATCATTAAGTTGATAGCTCATGATCCGGATTATCTTGAAAAGTCTAGTCGACTTGATAATGCCAAAGAGTAAGAATCAAAATTTCGATTTGTATTACTTAACTTTGGGAATTGAAATTGAACATAATGTTGATTATGTTCCGACCCAAAATGGACTCATAGAAACTTTAAGCGGTTGGAAATGATTGCATGCGTTATTTGGTGATGCGTACCTATATATTTCTGTGTGGGGTCACAATACATTGCATATTGCTGCATTGGTCCATCTGAGGCCCATAGTCACTCAAAACACTAAATGCGTACCTGTTGGTTACTGGTTATGAGCCAGACGCCTCATATGAACGCGTGTTTGAGTGCTTAATATTTTGATTGAGCCGCTATAGCATTCAAAATATGGACCTCTGAAGGGGGCATAAGTCGATTATGAATCCCTTGCCTATCATTTAATAGATTAACCTTGGCAAGCGATCTGTTTACCGCATGATATGCGAAAGTGACATCGCTAAGACTGTTATCCCCGTCATTAGGGAAAGATTTGCATGTTACCGTTGATAAGGAATGACGTGAAGTAACATGGCATAACCCACTTAGTCTTAGCTTGATCCCCAAAACTGTACTTAGTGATAAGTAAGTGCATAAACCCCCTCAAGTCTAACTAAATGCCAAACGCATTTAATGACTTATGAGATGTCACGATATCATTTATACCTACTGCAAAATACTTGCAAGGATAGACGTGCCTGTCGGACGCTGTGTTCATGTGGTAACACGTTGCTTTGGTCGAACCCATCAGGCAAATGACGCTGCCGTCGGCCGTCAGTCTGTCGTCCTTACCAAGATATGAGAAAGTTGACCGGTTCTTAATTCGTTCAGCTCCAGAGGTGGTGAACTGAAACTCGTTTGTCGCACGAGATTATAAATGATCTAGGAGATGTGTGATTCCTCCTCATCTTAAGAATCTTGAAATATATGTCGATCATGATATCTTAGATGATATTGAAGTGAAACGAGACTGTCATTGATTACTTGTTCATATATTCGGTGATGACTGATAATATGAGAAAATTATGATAGGGAACCATGTTCCCTTATCAGAAGTCAACGTAGAATAGCCTGGCCTAATGGAAACTTGCAATCCAAGCAGACTCCTTAGCGAAAGTGTGTTCGGACCTGTAGCTCAAACACCACCAATGTTAAACGAGTTCGTTTATTTGATTATTCGTAAGGAAAAGTGATGAGACGTTCACTATATGGATTAATATAATCCGGGCGGATGTGGTATACCCGCCTAAGTGAGTACTTGATTAGCCTGGGATATTTGAACAAGTATTATGCCCCTGCATGTTTTATTACGCGATCCATTTTGGGATTTGCCTTCGAGATGAAGGATCTTGGGAAGACACGGTAGTGACTCGGCCTGATGATCGAGTCCCGTAAAGATTAAATCTAAGTCCATGATTCAGACTACACCTAGAAGGTGTTATGATGTTTTAGTCATCATGATGCTAAGTCGTCAAATTATTCCATGATCGTTCGATCACTAGACATTGATATAGACCCAGTCCATCCCTGATGTGACGATGAAGAGATATTGAATCATGATGTTCATATCTAAGTACAATAAGCGCATCATTGTACTTGGTCTAATGTGCTAGGACGAACATCTCATCTGCTGTGAATGGTATAGCTCGACACAGTATCGCGCTAACACGCTGCCACCGAAATGGCATAAAAGACATTTTCCCATTACCTTAGGTAACTATGGATGAAGGCTTGTCTTATCCCATTTGCATCATCGAGTGTACATATCCCCTTCGGTACTCGAATTAACGCAACCATTTTTCGGTTATACTGATGCCGGTTACTTATCAGACCCGCATAAGTGATATTCCTAACATGGTCTGTCTTTACCATTAGGAATAAGGCGATATATTGGAGGTCTTGGAATGACTCCAAACGAATCACTATGATCTACTCGTGCTCTATGAGATGACTAGAGAGTGTATATGGCTTCGAGCTAGTATTAGCCATATTTGAATTACATATGCTCTGTCTCACGATTCAGATAAAACACTTGTCTTATTTGAGGACAACTTGTTGTTATCGATCAAGAGAGACATGACTAGATTATGTTATTTAGCATTTCTCGCCGAAATAAATCTTCACATATGAAGTTTAAGAGCATCCAGTTGAATGCTCGTTCTATTCCACGTTAGATTTTCTTGCATCCAGTCGTGTGCAAGTAAATGAAGCATCCAATCGAATGTTCATACTCTTTCTTGAAATATTTAATCCTTGCACCCAGTCGTGTGCAAGTGAGTGGGAGCGTCTAGGTGAATGTTTATTGCACTAATTACTACTTAGTTGAAATCCTTGCACCCTGTCGTGTGCAAGTGAGGGGGAGCATCCAGTCGCATTCTCGTGTACTCTTTTTGTCCTTAGACCAAGGTTTTTTCCACTGAGTTTTTCTTGGAAATATTTTTGCAAGACACGTTCCCATCATATCTCACTTAAGATTGCCGAAATTAGGGGGAGTACCATGTTGTATAGTTCTTACCACTGCGTACTCTTTTGTCCTTCGACTAGAAGTTTTTTCCACTGGGTTTACTCTGGTAAGATTTTGATGAGACATGTTTTGTGGTTGATCCCCTACTACTACCACTCTTGCACTCTTTTTTTCTTCGACCAGAGATTTTCCCATTGGATTTGCTCTGGTAAGGTTTTGATGAGCCACACTGTTTTGTGTTCAGTTACTTACATGATATTTCGGCCTATATCATTCGGTTACACAGTTTCTCCTAGACACCGGTTTGTCCCACACTGGGTTTTTCGGCCCTAAGGTTTTTATGTGTTTAACACTGCGAATGAACTCGACTCAGATCGACAACATGAAGACGAAAAAATCAAGACGTCCAAAAGGGGAGTGTTGTAGTATATTATTGATCATCTTGGTCCAAAAGGGGAGTGCTGTAGTATATTATTGAGTCTATCTTGGGTTTTACTAGCATATGTAACTCTACCTTCTATTATATAAAAAGGGTCATGGGTCTCTTTATGTATGTCTCTCTACACATATGAATGAATAAAGAGCTACTATTTTTTCTCTCTATGTTCTCTCCATGTCTCCTATATAATATACATATTGAGCTAATTTAATAAGACTCACAACAATGAGAACAAATTGTTAATTAATTAGATTAATTACATTGCTAATTATTAAAATACAGTAAGAGTATTTTTGAAAAAACTGGACAGTCTGAACTTTTATTGAGTTAGTTATTTATCTCTATGTTCTCTCAATGTCTCCTATATAATATACATATTGAGCTAATTTAATAAGACTCACAACAATGAGAACAAATTGTTAATTAATTAGATTAATTACATTGCTAATTATTAAAATACAGTAAGAGTATTTTTGAAAAAACTGGACAGTCTGAACTTTTATTATTGAGTTAGTTATATTAATAGTACGACATGATAGTTTATTGGACATGCTGATAGATGGCTTGTTTGACATTCTTATAGATAGTCTAGTATAAAGCCTAATGAACTATTGAATAATTTATTAGACAGTTTAATAGATAATCTAAATACATGAATTACAGTCTAACAAACAGTTTATTCGATAATCTAATACACTAATGATAGTCTAATAGACAGTCTTATACACTAGTGACATTCTAATAGACACTTTAATACAAAAAAATGACAGTATAATGCAGTGGCGGAGCCACACAACCTCCTCACATTTGGTAGTTATACCACTCTAGTTCACAAATATATAAAAACATTGAACTTGTTTTTTTTTGTAATTGCTAAGAAGAGAAGAAGTATAAAAAAAGACAACAAATCTATTACATGTAGTTTAGTTAGTGATACATATGTATGTGCGTTTCTCTTTTAGCACCAATTACAAAATAATATCTAAAATGTTCATGCCTGATTGAGGTGATTCTTACATTTTTAAGTGTAATAACACTAGTGACTGAGCTTTCAGAAATTAACTATTTAGGTATATAAATATTTTTTTTTAGTTAAAAGTTGATTTAAACAAAAGTTATAAGTGATTTATATTAAAAATTCTAACCATATCACAAGTTTTGGTCAATTTATGTGTAGAACCATTTCTATGTTTTTCAAAATGTAACTATGTAGGATGAAAAAATAAATTTAGAATATGGACTGTCATATTAGTTTAATTATCCATAGGTCTGGTTTTAGAAAATTTACAAATGTCCTAGTTAACTAACTTGTCTAATCTCTTTTTTCACTTTCAAAAAGAGTTATGTAGCAAAAAAATTTATTTTCGTTATTGTTTTCAAACTAGAATTGTGACCCCTCTCATACCAAACTCTGGCTCCGTCATTGGTCTAATGGACATTATAATACAAAAAGTGACAGTCTAATTGACAATCTAATACGTTAATGACAGTTTAATATAATGCAAAAACTATTTTTCTGTGAAAAAACTAGTTTTTTTGTGAAATAAACTTTTTTGTGTGAAATAAGCTATTTTTTGTGAAAGAAACTATTTTTTTGTGAAATAAGCTATTTTTTTTTCGTGAAAGAAGCTATTTTTTCGTGAAAAAGTAAGTTTATTTTTAGTTTTTAGGGTTTGTTAGGGAGAGAAATGTGTAATACATTTCATCCAAATTAGATTTTGAGGCTTATTTATATTTTTATTAAATTGTGACTAAATGGAAAAAGTAATCTTATGTGTGACTTTTTAGGGATTAAGTTTGAAAAGTGACTTATTGAGAATTATCCCTAAAAGTTACACACGCATTGCGTGTAAGACGCGTAACTCTCGTAATATATTTTATTTTGAACATAATATTCAGATTTGTTATCATTTAAGCTAAATCCGTAATTAGGAAAATATAGTGAGTGTTGTAATATATTATTGGCTATCTTGAGTCTTACTCTATTGAGTCTATCTTGGATTTTTATATCATATGTAACCCTACTCTCTATTATATAAAGAGGGTCAGAGATCTTTTTATGTATGTCTCTCCACACATAATGAATAAAGACCTATTGTTTTTTCTCTCTATGTTCTCTCTATGTCTCCTATATGATATGTATACTGAGCTAATTTAATAAGACGCACAACACGTTATCAACACTTTGCTCGTGTAGATTATAGTAAAAGCTACGAGATTGGTGTATTTGATAGAATATCAAGTTATATGCTCGAAGATTGAGTTAAACATACGGTCAAACTTTAAAGTTTTTTTGGTTTTGCTGGTCTTCTCCAAAATACTACATGTACGGTACACAATTCTTTTATTTATCACGGTAGAAAATTGCATGTATACGGCGTATAGTTCTATGATTTCCATGATCTAATAATATGTGGTATGTTACTCGTTTGACTAGTCTAACATATGTTGTTATTATCATACATGTGTGAGTGTCATATACTACAAGTAGTTGAATCGATATTGTATGCCTCCGCTGTGAACATGTAATTGGTCAATACTAGTTCTTTAATAATCATAAAATACTTAATCTTATGTAATATTGAGTATATGTGACATGACATATGTATGTGCGTTTCTCTTTTAGCACCAATTACAAAATAATATCTAAAATGTTTATGCCTGATTGAGGTGATTCTTACATTTTTAAGTTTAATAACACTAGTGACTGAGCTTTCAGAAATTAACTATTTAGGTATATAAATATTTTTTTAAGTTAAAAGTTGATTTAAACAAAAGTTATAAGCGATTTATAATAAAAATTCTAACTATATCACAAGTTTTGGTCAATTTATGTGTTGAACCATTTCTATGTTTTTCAAAATGTAACTATGTAGGATGAAAAAATAAATTTAGAATATGGACTGTCATATTAGTTTAATAATCCATAGGTCTGGTTTTAGAAAATTTACAAATGTCCTAGTTTAACTAACTTGTCTAATCTCTTTTTTCACTTTCAAAAAGAGTTATGTAGTAAAAAAAATTATTTTCGTTATTGTTTTCAAACTAGAATTGTGACCCCTCTCATACGAAACTCTGGCTCCGTCACTGGTCTAATAGACATTATAATACAAAAAGTGACAGTCTAATTGACAATCTAATACGTTAATGACAGTTTAATATAATGGACGGACTAATACATGACAGTTTAATGGAGAGTCTAATACATTAATAGTAATCTAATGGAGAGTCTAATAAGTAATGATGACGGCCTAATAAATAGTTTAATATGTTAATAACAGTCAGATGGACAATCTAATGCACATGTGACAGTCTAATTGACAGTGTAATACCGTAGTGACAATCCAATAAACAGTTTAAAGAACGGTCTAATAAGTCATGATAGTGTAATGTACAATCCAATACACTAATGACAGTCTAATCGCTAGTCTAATAGGCAATTTAACAAAAAATTTAATACAAGAATGACGGTTTTATAGATAGTTACACTAATGATATTATAATGACACTGTAATACATCAACATTAGTATAACAGACAGTCTAATACATAAAAACATTCAAAATACATAATGTGTTAATTATAATATTTACAATAGACGTTTAGAGATGAAAAATACACAAGTAGTGTCCAAACCTATTTTTGTTAATATAGTCGGATAAATCTCTAAAAAATACATGACTTAAAAAAGTCACCTCACTCGGACATCCGCGTAACTAACTAACTATATATTGGCTTTTTAACCCTTTAAATTGGACTTAAGTGTCACATTTTTGGACTTAAGTGTTTCATTTTAATATATCAGTGGGTTACTTTTAGAGTTAATGAAAACTATTAAAAATAGTCTCTTTAATAATCATATTTATAAAGATGTTCCATTGACCATTTAAACTAGGTAGGACTTGGTCACACTAGACCCATGTCTTGTAACTCTTGAGTAAAATGATCTTGAGCTTTGAAATAATATTTGCTCAACAAATTTTGAATGAAACTGCATCTCTCAGAATAATATTTATATTATTATCATATTAAATGCATTCAAGAATTTATTTAGAAATTAGAAGTGAGAACCGGTGTAGTATAGCTTTTCTTGCTTCAGTCTTGTATGAATAACAATGTAGGCGATTTTTGGTGAAGTCATTCGTTCAAAGAATTAATAGACAAGAATCCATGAACCAGGAAAAGCCAAGTTTGAATTTTTCAAGAGACAATCGGCAGGTCAAGTGGCTTGGAAATGCCTTGGTTGGCCGGCCACCGCTTCTACAAAAGATCGGTCTGTCCTCTTGAATCTTCCTTTTCACATCTTTTCACTTTTCATTGCAATTTTATATGACCAGTCAATCATTTTTGACTTTTAAGCACTTGATAAACTTATTAGAAACCCAACGAGCTTAAAATAGGTTTTAATTCATTTTGTAAAACATGTGCTACGAAGAATATAGTTCAACCAAACAATAATGAAAGTTTACTCAAGCAACGGAAGGCCAACCGGACTGGGACCCAACTCCGCCGGCCAGCCTAACATGGCTTCCGGCCCATTCGGACCCGAGTTTTGCTCTCTTTCACCTATCTCGATCTCGACCAATAGAATTACTACACGTGTCACAAAAACCGACTTTATTGGCTCTAGCATATTCATACCGAAATCATTTCCAGTTACACATATCTCATATATCATACAAAGTCCGAAAATAGAAACCAAGCAAAGCTCTAAAACCTTGTGTCTGATCCACAGCAAAACGATGAAATCAAAATGAACCAACAAAGATTTTGATGCCACAGCAGAGGAAAATAAACGAGATGCCATAAGAATTAACACCATCATGTCTTAAAACTGAAAGGAAAGCTAATAAACCATAACAATTAACAGCATTATGTGTTTAACTGAAAGGAAAGCTAATAAATGAAACAAACGCATAATTCACATCAAGTTGTCACAACCATGGTGAACTAAAAACCAGGGAGCAAAATGCTTTAAAAAGAACTCGATTTTGGTGCTTGCTGATGATGAGTTACGGAAACAAAATGCTGCAGCTACATATTTCTGCAGAAGAAAACTAACTAGGTTCAACATTACAAATCCAGATCAGCCGAAATATTTATTTATGCTCCCTTACCCTGATAAGAGAACATTAGGCATGACGAATTATTTTTCTAACTTGCTTCTGCTGCTCTTCTTCAATGCAGTGGAAATTATATTCCACTCCGAAAACAAAAAAGAAGCACTTGAGAAACAAGCACTACCAAAGATGCCCTTACGTTTCGTTACCTGCCTCTATTGGATGCTCTATTCCTTCGCCCTCGGCCCACCCTTCTTGGCCATAACCTAGCACGGAAACGTGAGAAATGAGACCCATTAATATCATCATCTGATGAGTCATCATCACTCACCAATGACTCATCTGAGTCATGTCCATGAATTTGTTGCCACCCAAACAAGGGATCATCAAGGTCAGCATTGAAGTCCCCAAAAAAGCCATGAAAATTTGTTTCAATTACGTAATCACCCAATACGAAAGCCCCCGGGGTGGACGACTGGATCGTGCTTATAACATCTTCTCTCTCCCTCTCCTGCTCGAGCCGATTCCAGTTCTCCGCATGCTTCGGGTCCACTTCACGTGGGCGTGCACAAGGGTGCTCTGCCCTCACATGCTTCCTCAATTCTTTATAGTTCCCGATAAATGCACATTTTTCCTTCATACAAGCTCTCTTCTTGGTATTAAAATACTTACGAGCTTGTTCAACCACTGTCCAACCCTTGACCTGTCCCCTACAGAGAGGGCATAAAAGCTCAGGTGTTTCCATGTTTTCACCGAAACAATTCAAATCCGCACTAAACCTTAGGTTATCCGCGGGGCCATGCCATGAATCTGAGTTTGATACAACTTTGCTATAAGCTTTTTTGTATTGCTCGAGACAGTTGGAATAGCGATGACTTGTGGAGCACATATAAGGGCGACAACCCTTGTTATATGAAGAGCAGAGTAAAAGGACAGCATTGTGGGGGTACTCCATACAAACAGAGCAATTACAGCTCTTCCAATGTTTCTTCTCCAGTGCTTTTGGGCATTTTTCCTTATCTACAACTTTCCTTGCAAGCTTAGAAGAGTGAACTCTTAATGGAGAGCACTTACGGTTCCCAATATTGTTATTACGCCTCATCCTGTTTACTTTTGCCATTCTAAAACTGACCTGAGATATAATTAACAGAATTTAGAGAATTGCAAACATAATATGCTGCTATAGTTCAGAAAACAAATCACTCGTAGCTTTCGACCAGCAGGTGACTATGATGATAACTAATTTGTCTTTAGTTTTTTCCCAACGCCTCTTTCTCAAGTCTTTCTATTCTCTAAATTGAAAACTGTGGTACCATGTCATGGTTGGCTAATATTTTGGTACTTGGCCCATTATTCTAAGCAAATCAATTACACAAGCCCTAAAATGTACCAAATTCTTGATGAACCAACAGAAGGATAAACACAAATGCATACATGTCACCCTCTATCAAACGCCCAATAATTTAGACAAGGACACGGCTCCCAAATTAGACAGTACATAAAATCATCAAAACGCATAGCCATATTGTCTAGAGTTCTTGGCACAACATGAACACATGGCTTATAGTATATGAAGAATGTTTCCACAGAGAAGGTGAAAGCACTACAAAATATAAATAGTCCATTTCATTTTAGCACTTTGCATCTATGATCTATCTTTCACCAACCAAGCCAATTCAAACCAGAGCTGGGCTAATATGTGCTGTCTGCTAAGTGCAAAAAAATTTCAAGACTATCTTTACCCGTACGGGAAATTCAGACTATATTACACTAGTCTCCAACTCTTTCAATGCTCAGATACTGAAGCAACTTAGTTATGTACAATTATAGTTAAAACATTATAAAAATATGTAGGGAGGACTAAAGTACAGCAGAAAAACCATGTCAAAACAATCAAAACAGAAATGCAGACTTTATGCAATTAGTATCTTCATGCAAAAGAAGAAAAAGATGGGCCTGTGCGGGTGAGTTGAATAACAGACTGGCAATTGACCTGGTAAAAGAACATTCTCAACCCAAAAGTATGATTATTATAAAATCGGAAGGATAAATCGGTACTTTGAGCGCTTTATTAGTTTACGAGCCAAAACCAGCTGGAAATGGCTATAAATAGTCATCGAAGCTAGAGCCCATATAAAATTATATAGAAGGATCTAATAAGAGAAAGAACTTGACTCTTTAAAAAACAAAGGCTAAGCAGTCGAGCGATAAAATCAATGTGGGGCAAGCAACAAATTCTAACACTCACAGTTTCACTCACTTATGGGATGTCAGCTTATTAAATTGATATAAAAAGAAAGCAGGAGGTAGAGCCCATGTAGCCCAATTAATTTCCATGAAAAGAACGCAGTATGGGGAGGAAGATAACTTTTTACAAGCATCAAGCTCAGTAAACAAATAACCGGTGTGAGACAAACAACAAGACCAGATTTAGCAGTAGCAAACACTAAGGAACCACTGGTCAAATTCAAGACTCGGATTTGGCAATGCATCATGCTAACACATCACTACTTGTAGATGAAAAAATTAGTTGAGTTCGTAAATACAAATGTTGTTGCAAAAGTATGAACATGAAAAGAAGAACGCTCACTGAAGTTATCAAGTTGGACAATTCTTGCTCTTGAAAAAACATGGATAAAGATAATAAAATTTTAATTTATTTTTATGTATAAGACTACAACTTTAAGTTAATCTATATATAATTTATTTGGTTATACATTTAAAGTGTATTCGAGTAATTTGTAATATTTGGTTTGGACTAAATGGCCCAATACCACCTCCGAGTTTATTTTAAATGACCCCATGTTGGGTCATTTTGCACTAGTAGTCCTGCACTTATTCCCCAGCCAAACGCATCATTTATGGGACCTACACCAAACAAGGCCTTTTAATGAAATAAAGTCATATTACAGTAAGTTGGCCTAACAACTCACAAAGAGTCATTAGCGATAGTCAATAGAAAACCCATTAGTAAAGCCAAACGGCTCTAAAAGACTACCCAACCAGCGTTTACTATTATACAAAGCAATCATCCTCAATAGACAATGCATTGGACAAGAGCAAGTGAACGCTAGTTACAAAAAGATGTTAAGGAAATGGTTAAACATCAAGTCACAGTCTTTCCACAGGAGAGAGAGTAGAAACAAGTTTGTCACTGCAAAAACTTGCAGAGTTACATTTGTAGTTGTACCAATGCAAAAGAAAAAGGAAAACAATATTCACCATGCGAATAATGTTTCTGAAAGAATTTTGAAGTCATATCTTTTAAACAAAGAAAAAATAAAAAAATTATCGAGTCAACATAACAAAGACTTAACTTCACAAGCCTAATGAGGTAAGTTTGGTGGCTCTGATTCCTAAGACAAGCAGAAGCGACATATAGACACTGTTACCCAAGTGTCGACATCTTAACTTCTATAGCTAATAATTCATTGTATACGCTCAAGAAAAAGGCAATGAATTTTTTTACAATAAATAGAACTCTCTCCTTCCCATATTAAAGAATCACTATGAAACTACATGCAACTTTGACTTGCAAAAGACAAGCATTGAAGTACCGAAACTGAAATATTCAAAATTTAATTGCATAGTTTAAACGGTAAACTATGCGATTAAGTTTAAAAAAATCCATTTCGGAAATTTAGGTACAAGATTATTTCAAGTCAAAGTTCCACGTAATTTCTTAGTGATCATTTAATATGGGACGTACGGAGTATTTGCCAATGATCAATAAATTCCCTAAGTAGCAGAGATACACGGAATAAAATGGAGTATTGGACAAGGATACGACATGGATATGTCAGGAATATGTGGATTCACGTGTCGATATGCAGTTTTAAGTTCTATGACTATTTTAACACCTGCTGACCAATGGATACGATGCCGGTACGATTTTTCGATATGTTTGGGTAAAAGAATGATATTGTTTGGAAAATTGGGGAAGAAAAATATATTTCATAGAAGTGCAAGAATCATATATGTTATAACCGGATAGAATGTAAATATATAAAGGCATAGATTGTAGATGAAGATCTTACTGGTCTCCAGAACTACATACTGATTTACAAAAGGATAGAGAGAATGAGTTGCCAACAACCCCCTGTATCTTGAATCAGCCCACACAACAAACAATAACTAAGAGGACACTAAATCTCAGCCCCCCGTACTTATCAAAACAATGGTTTAAATCGAGTAATAAAAACAACACACAAAAGCTCAAAACACATGATAATTTACTATCACATAACAAACTTTCATCACATCGGCCTCACGTGGCAAAAAGATAGGCAAGGTTTCTAGCATTTTCATGTACGGTTGCGGGTATAGAAGTCAGTCCATGAAAATAAGGTTTGTTTAGCTTCTTAATTTATAGGTGTATGTAAGGCTAAAATCCGGTTTGCAGCTGTAAACAGTATAGTTCTAACATATTGCGACATGTTACCTAAGGCCTTATAATCTACCCAATGTGAATACAAATCCTCAGAAATTAACATAATCTTATTTACAGGCTTACAACACTATAATATCAAAACAGCTCTTCCTTAATACACTAATATATACATACAAATTGTTTTTCTTTCCTCAGCAGCAACTTCAGACCAATGCATTTTATTTCACTTTGAAAACTAAAGAAATTGAAAAAGGAAAAAACTCAAAAATGGTCAAAATTCGGCTCAAACATGTACATGTAGTTGTTTATTAGCAAATTTTTAAGCCCATGTTGCAGCATTTTGTGTTTTATGTTACAACATATTTTGGTTAACCAACTCAATAAATGATTTTTAATTTTATATATTTAAGGCATAAAAAGAGTAAAACTGGATAAACCCCTCGAATCAGATTCGAGGGTCAAAAACCTGCTAAAAAAGTAAGCAGTGAGAAAAAAACTTGCTTCAAAAAAATCTGCAATGTGTTTGGCACCACCGTAGCTTTTTAAAAGCTGCTTATAACTTATTTTTACTTATAAGTCATTTTAATAGTTATTTAAACTTATAAGTCCCTTCTAACTACACACAAAAATTTAATAGAAAACTTATTTGGTAAACTTTTCAGCAAAAAAATCAAATTCCTAGTTTTTCTTCTTTTGGCTTATTAAGTTTATTTTACCCAAAATCTAACTTTCATTTTATTAGTTATTTAAACTTATAGGTCCCTTCAAAACTACACACAAAAATGTAATAGAAAAGTTATTTAGGTAATTTTTTCCGCAATAAAGCAAAAATAAATAAAAATTCTAGCTTTTCTGCTTTTGGCTTTGTTAAATTTTTTTTACCCAAAATCTAGCTTTCAAAAAAAAAAACTGACAAACCAAACACATACACCGATAGTTTTTTTTTTTTTGCAAAAAGGTACAAAAAACTTACTTAGGTAATTTTTTCCGCAATAAGGCAGGAAAATAAAAATCCCAGCTATTCTGCTTTTGGCATTTTAAGCTTTATTTTTACCCAAAATCTAGCTTTTAAAAGCATAAGAAAAGCAGACAAACCAAACAAAACACCCAAATTAAATAATTAAGCAAAAAGGTAAAGAAAGCTTAAATAAAGAAGCAGCGGCACTTAAATTCTGATTAAATAATCAAGTGAATTTAGAGACAATTAAGAGATAGAGAATAGAGTTGATTCTAAAAGACATAAAAATGGTAAATAGTTAAATAAGTTGCTTATAACTTTTGTTTTTTTACTCATAAGTCATTTTATTAGTTATTTAAACTGATATGACCCAAAAATATAATCGAAAAAAACTAATTTAGGTCATTTTCTCCACAATAAAGCATACAAAACCCATCAAATTCCTATCTTTTTCTGCTATTGACTTATTAAATATTTTTACCCAAAATCTAGCTTTTAAAAATAATAAAAAAGGTGAAAAACCAAATACAAACACCCATAGTTTATTTTTAATAGCGAAAATGTAAAGAAAAGCTTAAATAAAGTAGTTAACCTAATTAAATAATGAAATGAATTGAGAGACGATTAAGAAAGAGAGTTTGAATCTAATAGACATATAGAGAGAGAAACAGATCGAGATTAAATTTACCCTTTTTTTATTTTGCAGATTGGGAGAGAAAAACAAAGAGAGAGAGAGAGAGAGAGAGAGATCTTCACGATGCAAAATGCTTAACACCTAAACAAATTACTTTTTTGTTCTTGGCTGCATTTTACTATTTTAACGATTTAGTTATTCATCTATTTTTTTTTTTTCCAATTTAGCACTTAACAACTTAAATCAATCAAATTGTGGTAATTATATCTCATATTTCGGGATTTATTTGTGACATACGTTGACATAATTACGCTCACTATGTGATCGGTGAGAGAACGTGAGTGAGATTCCGTCATTTTGTTTAACATCAGCTTCTCAATAGTGACAAAATTTATAGATTAGTACCTAAATTGTAGAAATCATCTATCCAATCTCATATATCCAATGAGTTAGTCTAACCCAAATAGTTTCTAAGAAATCAGGTGTCAGTGTTGTAATTAATGAAAACCACGAGGTGGTGTGTGTGTATTGACTACCGAAAATTGAATGATATAAGTCGTAAAATTTATTTTCCACTCCCATTACTTTACCAAGTACTTGAAAGAGTAGCTGGTCATGATTATTTACTATTGTTTTCTTAATGATTCTTCGGGATATAGTTAAATTGAAATTGCTCTAAGAAACCAAGAAAAAACTACTTTTACATGTATTTGATACTTTTGCGTATCTAATGATGCATTTAGTCTATGTAATCCCCCGCCACATTCCAAATGTGTATGATGTCACTATTTAGTGACATGGTTGAAAACTTTTTGGAGGTAATGGACGATTTTATAATTTTTGGGATAATTTTGATTAATGTTTAGCTAATTTTGAAAAAGTTCTTATTCGTTGTGAGTAAACAAACTTAGTGGTTAATTGAGAAAAAGTGTCATTTCATCGTAGATCACGGTACTGTACTAGGTCACAATTGAAGTTTTGATAGGGTAAAAAGTGGCATGTATTGTTAGACAACCACAAATTATATTATATCCAAGTGAAATAAGAATTACATTATTGGTCCTCAGATTAAATAGCAAATAATATAAAAAACTAAAATATCGGTTATTTCTTTCTAACACCCCCTCAAGCAGGAGCATATATATATCGAAAATGCCCAACTTGTAACACATAAATCAAAACCGGAACGTACGTATGGAGTCGATATATCCTTGTGAAAAATCAAATCACGAATAAAATGACAATCCACATCAATATGCTTAGTCCTCTCATGAAAAAAAAGATTATTAGTAATAAATATAGTTTATTGGTTATCGCAATACATAAGCTCGGTACAGTATAAATGACACCAAGATCATGAAGAAGCGAGCGAACTCTCAACACATGTGAGGTATTATGAGCCATATCACGATACTCAGCCTTATTACTAGAACAAAAAACATGTTGCATTTTACTCCGTCAAGTAACAAGATTAGAACCGATAAATGTGCAATATCCAGAAGTAGAACGTCTATCTAAACAAACCCCTACCCAGTCAGCATCACTAAAACTTAACAGATAAAAAAGATGAACGGTAGAGTAAACCGTGACCGGGGGCACATTTAAGATACCGTAATATGCGATAAACAACATCAAAGTGTGGGCAAAGAGGGGCAATCATGAATTTACTAACAACATCAACAACATAAGTGATATCCGGATGAGTGACAATAATATATATAAGTGCATTTTTTTACAACAAAATCAAGAGATATTTTTTTACCACAGCCTCAAGATTGTGTTGCTCAAATATTTGACAGAAGACTAAAATTAGGATGTCATTTGGAATCTCGAAATCTGTCATACATATAATTTCATTTACCTAATAATTCATTGTTTGATTAGCATTTAAAAAAGTTCTTCAAAAAAGAAACGATATTATAAAATTTTATTAAATTAGTGTATCAGAGTACGTAGAATCAAAAAAATTGAAATCATCATTTCATCGTGCACCTTGTGAGCATGGCTTAATCCCACTTAATTCCAAAACTGTAATAATGCAACTTATAATAAACACAAAAATATTGAAGATATAAACCCTAATTAACTCAAACTTACCGAAACAAACAGAGATGGAACCTTAGTTAAGTCAATTTTACCGAAATCAGAAATATAAGCATTAATTAACTCAACTTTAACAAAATATAAGCACTAATTAACTTGATATTCTTTTAACGAAATCAAAGATAAAAACCCCAATTAACATGATGCTGAAAAATCAGAGATATAAAGCTCTAAATCACTCGATTTCATCCAAAAAATCCAAAGATAAAGCACTGATTGACTCGATTATAAGGAAATTACAAATATATGCCGTAGTTAACCCAATATTCGAACAAAATCTAAGATATAACAATAACTTACTGATAACGAGATATGAAGTTATAGAGCAAGTGAGAGGATTTTACAAAACTGTGATTGGAGAAATCGCTATGGATGAGAGAGAGAGAGAGTTGTGGGTGAAGCCTGGGAGAAAAGAGAGTCAGTGAAATATATTAGTTTGCACGGTCACTCGTTTTCACACGTGTTTTTGTTTTTACCGGATGTATCAATTGTGACAAACTATATAATTTAATCTTATTTAAATTAGTTAGATTATTTTCCGTTAAGTTTGTCCAGTGTTTTCTGTTTGTACACCGATTGTGATAAAAAAAAACATTGGAAAATTGATGTTTAGCGACCTCAGCACCTTTTCGTCACTAAAAATACATGCTATTAGTGACCACGTAGAATAAGTTCGTCATTAAATGTAACTACTCTTGTAGTGTTGATTTCTATCATGTGAGATTTTTTGATGTCTAAGAGCACAATTGAACTTCAAATTGTCAGCACTAAGAGAAACAAAGTTGCATTTCTATATCACTAATAGTCTAATACGTATATTCTCACTTCAAACAATAAAATTTATTGTAAGAAATAATGATTTCCGCAAGCAATCATTTGCACCCCTACTTTCATCTTTCCAAATAAACCATAAAAAGTACTGTACTATCACATAGTTCCAGAAAAAAAATGTGCTATATCTTGAATATGTCAGTTAAACAACTGCTACATCTAATACGGAAAAAAAAAAACTAGATTAAAAAAAGTTACCCTAGTCCCCAAAAATATAATTATTCCCAATGAACCATAATAATAATTAATTTAATTTTTGACTCCGTTATTAAACGATAGCCAAAATGTCTTAACTTTGAGTTATTCTTAAACCTTTATTTAATGAGTATAAATTGTATAGTTATTTGAAAATCACGAATATCACTAATATTTTAAATGAGTATAGTTATTTGAATATCATTAATATTTTAAGGGTATATTTGAAACTTGATACACATATTATTTATTAGGGATAATTATGGTTTAATCGTACCATGTACAATACATCTCTTTTCAATTTAGTATCTACTAGTAAAAATCCAATTTAGTACCCTCAATTGCCAAAATCATTCAATTGATCAACAAGTCATCACCGCCAAGTCGCTGAGATTTAAACATTTTAGTACCTTATACAATATATTTTTTCAATTTAGCACATTCAACTATCAAAATCAGTTAATCAATTGATCCTCATGGTACTAAATTGAGTGATTTTATTAGTAGAAAGTATTAATTTTTTTTATTCAAAATAGAATGTACTATGGGTTTGTTTGACAACATATTATTTGGTCAAAAATCAAATTTTAAAATTTAAGTTTAAAAAATCCAACCAAACCCCATATTTTTTTATTTTTGGGCTTTTTTAGGGATAAAAATAAGATTTTCAAAAGCTAAATAATCCCACTATCCGAACACCCACATATTTTTAAAATCTAAAATCCAAAAATATGCTAAAAAAATATGTATCCAAACAAATTTTAAATTGAAAAAGGTGTATTGTATATGTATTAAACTATACAAATCCCCTCTAACTAGCATTTATTAATATCTATTATGAAAAACATGACTGCAGTATTATTACGGGGCAGAGGGAAGTGAAATACCCGTAATGAAGCCGGCAAATTATTTGCAAAAAGACCGAGCAATCTATTACGGAGCAATTTTCTTTTAAAATTCAAAATACAATTTTAAAAGAAAATTGCTCCAAATTTATAACCACCGGCACCCAATACATTCATAACCATCTTCATTTTAACCACAGCTATTGGTACTAACAAATCTGTTAGTGGTGGTGTTATCAGAGACTGCAATGGCATTTTAATTGGTGTTTTTTTCTTCTTTCATGGCCCTAATACTAATACTTTTGCAGAACTCATGGATTTGTATAGTGGACTTATGTTTTGCTCTTCTTTGGGTTAATCTGACATTATCATTGAATCAGATTCTGAAGTTATAGTTAGTTGGTGGAAAAAGAGCAAAACACCAAATCTAAAGTTTAAAAGCTTATGGAGGAAAATTTGTAAGCTAATAATGCCTTCGGTATGTTCAGATTTCACTCATATTTACAGGTAGCAGAACTAGTTGGCTGATGGACTTGCAAAAATGGGCTCTAATGAAGCTAAGACTACCTTCTTCAAAGCTTCAAAGTTTCCTAGACTTCTTCATGCTGCATATTATCTAGACCAAAGTGAGACCCCCTTGCTTTAGGGAAAAACCTTTTGATCTTTGAAAATTGTTTTTTTTTTTTTTTGTTGTGGTTTTTGGGTTCTAGAGACATGGTAAGTTTGGGCTAATGATGAGGTTCTCTATGAAGCATTCGGTGGTTTTCTGTATATTTTGTATTAGCTAATGATTTTAGCATGTTTGTGGTTCTTTAAACTCATGAGCATTATTCTAAATTTTATTAATTTTTTCTTCTAAGAAAACATTTTGAGTGGCTAGAGATTTGACCACACACGTCTAGGATAGCACTTTCTAAAATGGTTGGAGAATTAAGAATAACTTCTCTCTTTCTCACTTATATGTTTGTCTTATAAGTGCCTGCACTTATCAAGGCTTAAGGAGTGTGGGCTTGATTCAATATTTAATTCTAGGGCTCTCAGTTTTATTGTAGTTATGCTGAAAGAAGATTTAGCTACTATGGAACTTCAACTAGGTGTGATATGCAAAAGAAAATGGATGAATATGATGATCCTTATATTGAATATTCTGCAAATTGGATGTTCTTTTGGATTGCGTCATTTCTTGACTTGATAGTCATGTGAATTTTAGTATTTTAGAGAAGCTGTATTTCACTCCTTTTTAGAGCAAGATAAGGTTTTTGCCTAGTGCATTGACTTACTGTACATTATTGGGTTCAATGATATTTTGCTCTTGCGCTTTAGTCTTAAAATCATATTGATCTCGAAGTGAGGAGTTATAAGGGTAGGAGGCATAAAGAGTAACACTAAGGCCATCGAAGAAAAAATATTATTGAGCTTGATAATGACAAGTTTTGTTCTGCGTTAGTTATTTTTTCCTTGTTTTGCTTCCTTTAGCTCATTGTATTTTATATTTGGTTGTATCATCAAACTGTACCTATCGAACTTGAATTGCAAGCCATCATGGAAGTTTTGTTCCATGATATTGACGTTTTCTTTTTCTATTAATGAATGATCAACTGTTTCACCCAACAACAAAAAAAAACTTTCCAATCGGATATAAATATAATATTATTTGCTGCTTAATAAAAAAATTCGTTTTTTTTATTTGAAATGTTAAAAACATGATACCAAAATAATATGATTCTGTTTGTATTGGATTCACACCATACTCCCTCAATACCTAAGTGTCCGCATTTCTATTTTGTAATGTCGTAAAATTAGTGTCCATTTTTTGTTTTCAGTAAAAAAATATTTTTATTTTTTTGAAATATTACTTTTTAATTGTTAAAATATATCAAATTCATACTTAAACCGTTACATTTTAGGAAAAAAAAATAGTTTTTGTTTATTTTTTGATTTTGTTGTTAAGTTTTAAGCGAAATTGTTTCAGATCACTAAACTTCACAAATTTCAAACCAAGACAATTATTTAGGGACATATGGAGTATATACAATTATTTTTCCTTGTCTATTATTCATTATTTTTTATTTTTGTCATACTCATTGATATTTTTTTTTGTAACCCTGCCCTCTATTATATAAATAGGGTTAGAGGGTCTCTTGATGTAATCCCTATACACTGATCAATAAATAATAGATTCGTTTCTCTCTCTATACTTGGGAATTACTAGGTAACAGTCAGACTATATGACTGGTTCACAACCCGTTAGCATAAAAATGTATCAAATGCATAAAAAATTTAAATTTTGATTAATATTTAAGTTTATGGTAGGCCTTCCTAGGGTTCTATATTTTTATTTAGGTTTTTAATGTGTTGTACAATTTGTTTTTAATTTATCAAATTCTAATTTGTTGAAAATAGAAAAAATAAATTGGTTATTGAAAAACATTATTTTTTTAATTTAATGGTGATTAAGGTTACTATTTCATAAACAGTAAAATAAACTGACCGTTCCAAAGAATCACTTCTATACTTTTGTCTCCATTTATATATACTAACCTAATATATCACATAACAAGTTATAAACACGAAAAAACACAAAACCCATGATAGTAAAAATATACTCCACATTGTCCAAGCTCAATGTGGACAGTGGATTAAAAATTTATATGTTCGTCCACTTCTCAGCGTCTCATTTAATTCGGCCCCTTCTCAATACAAGTTACGAAAGTTTGAAACAAGATTTGTATTCATTCAATTTGATAAATGGGAAGACGATAAAAATAAATACTACATTGGAACATTTAATGCTCTCTCCCGCGACTTATTAAGGTATACAACGTGGTATAGGTCTTAAGAGTTTTAACCATGCATACAACGTGGTATAGGTCTTAATGGTGAACTGTGTGAGTAGCAACGTGGCATAGGTCGCCTTCAAAACATTTACTACTTCGTATTGTCAAATCTGCAGTTTTTTCCCCTTATAGTAAAACCACATCTTATATGAGTAGTTAACACTAGCAACACAAAGCGGGTTATTCTTAGTCAGAGAAGCCGGTTATTTGGGATTTGCGATTTGAGATTTGGTGAATGTCTCGGATCTCGGGTCAAATCTGAAAATAGAGTTTTGTATAATATACAAAAGAAGTCCCTAAACTTTCTGGTAAATTAAAACGCCATCATTCAATGAGAATAAATTGCAGATTGAGTGCTGCAGTTTCGGAAATTGAATGAGCGGATTCTGGGGATGTATCTCACAGAATTAAATGGATCATTATGGCTGCGGTTTCAGAAAAGCCTATAAAAGACAGACTTCTCCCACTCATTCAGACAACAACTATCACACACTCACAGTATACATCATCATATTAGAGAGAGAGAAGTTGTACATTGGGAACAAAGTCCCGAGAATCATAAACTTATAAGGTGGTTCGAAAAATATTGTTTAAGCGAAACTGCTTGCATTTGCCTCTTCTTTTTCATTTCAGTCTTTACATTCTGTTTATTTTATTTTAGTCATTTACATTCTGTTCATTTCATTTCAGTACTGTTTACATTCTGTAATTTACTTTCCGGTCTTTTACATTCTGTAATTTACATTTCCAGTACTGTTTACTTTTCAGTATTTATATTTATGTTCTGTAATTTCTTTTATTCACAGAAACAGTCCAGAAGTTTAGTAATTATACTGTTCTATCTGGCAGTTTCTTTTAATTGACAAACAGTCCAACAGTATAGTCTTTATACTATTCTGCTAGACAGTTTCGTACAATGACAATTCAGTCCAGCAGTTTAATAATTTATATTAAATCTGTCTGGAATTTATTTATTGCAATTTAAATTCTGTACGAGTCAGGAATTTGTAATCGAGTTATATTCCTTTCAAAGTGAAATAAAATTGTTTATTTCTGTTTCAGTCATTGTCTTTTATATTATTGCTTTTCGATATAGTAAAAACCAACAATCTTAAACAATATCATTTTTTGGTTTTACTAATTTCGTAAAGAAATGACTTTTTATTTTTATTTTGTTTTATTGACGTCTCGGTTTTATTCTTGCAAAGTCATTGCTAGTTTACTAGAAATTGAAGTTTGCAAATAGAATAACTCTGATTTGGGGTTTAATCATTTAATTCTAGAAATTAAAAAGAGTTCTTAGTGAAATCAAAAGTGATTTGGTTTTCACGATAGAATCTCATTCATTTGTTTATTGGGCGCCATTCTTTTAAGCAAACTAATTAAGTTATAATTAGTATTTGCGATTAAAAATATTAGTTTTCTTGTGAGAATTTAAACATATTTGTCTTGTCATTTCAGATGACTAATGAGGATCAAACACCCATCATTCTTCCTGGAAATGTGCAGGGCGTAGTTGTTATTGGCAGTAGCCAAAACGCTACGAGCGCAGTGAGTGGGAGGAGCTCAGGCTGAGGCTGAGGCCCAAGCTGCGGCCGCAAAGGCTACGGCCAACGCCGTTGCGATAGAGGCTATGGCTGCGGCTGTAGCCGCAGCTCAGGCCGCTGCAAAGGCTGCGGCCAAAGTAGCGGTCGTGGCTGCGGCCAAAGCCAAGGGCAAGGCTCCGGCTACTTCGGCTATGTCCATTTTTCCGACCTCTCATTTAGAGAAGCCGGAAAAGTTTAGGGGCAACAACTTCAAACGTTGCCAGCAAAAAATGCTGTTTTATTTAACTGCCCTTAACCTGACCCGGTTTCTAAAGGACTCTACACCCGTCCTAAGCGAGGACATTGAGTACGTGCAGACGGTTTTGACGGCGGAAGCATGGAAACATGACGACTATCTATGCCGAAATTATATCATTTGTGCGCTTGATGACACTTTTTTCAGTGTATTTGAGCCCAAGGCTTCTGCAAAGGAGGTTTGGGAAACCCTCGAAAAGAAGTACAAAGTGAATAATACTGGCCCAAATAAATTTGTCGTCACAGATTTTCACGAGTACATGATGGTTGACGGAAAGAGTGTTATCGAGCAGGCTGAGGAATTACAGCTCATATACCGTAGGATTGATATCGAAGGGTTAGTAATAAATGAACCTTTCCAGGTGGCATTAATGATTGAGAAACTGTCACCCTCATTTCAGAACTACCTGAAACATAAGCGAAAGGCTATGTCTTTGGAGTGACTCATTGAGAGGCTCAATATTGAGCAAAGCAACCGCCGATCTGGAAGGAAAGGCGGCGGCAAGGCTAGCAACGCGGTTACTAAAGTCAATGTGCTTGACGACGCTGCATCTAAGAGGAAACACTTTGACAACGGAGTCGGTGCTGCTCCCAAGAAAAAATTCTTAGGAGACTGCTTTGTGTGCAACAAACCATGCCATCGTTCCACGGATTGTAAGATGTGCATAGACAAGCCCCCCCCCCCCCCAGAGGAAGTTCCAGGAAAAGGGAGGAATAGGGCACCTGCACAGGCAAATGTGGTTGAGGGAGGAGATGATGCTGGACAAGACTACATGCACCTGAGTGTTGTGGTCTCTGAAGTGAACCTTATGGGGAGCAACCCAAAGGAGTGGTGGCTGGATACCGGCGCCACAAGTCACATATGCGCCAGCAAATGGATGTTTAAGACCTATATGGCCGTGGACAATGAGAGCTGCTTCATGAAGAACTCGGCTACTTCCAGGGTGGAAGGAAAAGGAACCGTGATGCTGAGGATGACATTGGTAAGGGAGCTAACACTAACAGACATGCTCCATGTGCCGGAAATTCGCAAGAATCTGGTCTCCGGCTCAGTGATGGTGAACAAAGGGTTTAAACTTGTATTTGAGTGTGCTAAAATTGTAATCACCTTAAATGGAATGTGTGTAGGCCGTGACTATATGATCAACGACATATTAAATTTAAATGTTGGAATTTCGGCTCCTAAAGTCGAGTCTGCTATTGAGAGTGCTAAGGCCGAGGCCAGTACCAAGAATAATGTAATCATGAATGTTGCCCAAGTGGCTAATAAACTTGCTTTGCTTATTTTTGTGATTCATTTAATGTATGGCATGGTAGATTAGGTCATGTGAATTCTAATTCAATGAAGAAATTAATATCACTAAATCTACTACCAAGTTTTGTCTTCAATAAACAACATAAATGTGAGGTTTGCGTTGATACAAAATTAACTAAGTCTTCGTTTCAACATATTGAATGAATTACTGAACCTCTCGGTCTAATACACACGGATGTATACGACTTAAAGTTTATACAAACGCGAGGAGGGAAAAAGTATTTCATCACGTTTATAGATGACTGTACTAGATACTGCTATGTTTACTTAATGAGAAGTAAAGACGAAGCGGTAGAGAAGTTCGCTCTTTATAAGACCGAAGTAGAAAATCAACTCAATAAACAGATTAAAATATTGAGAAGTGATAGAGGCGGTGAATATGAAGCACCGTTTGCACAGATATGTACAGAAAGTGGCATTATACATCAAACTACAGCCCCATACTCTTCGGAGCAGAATGGGGTTGCTGATCATAAGAATAGGACGCTCAAGAAAATGATGAATGCTATGTTAATAAGTTCTGGGTTACCCCAGAACATGTGGGGGGAAGCGCTGCTTTCCACCAACTATGTGTTGAACAAGCTAACGCATAAGAAGCGTGATAAACCACATTATGAACTACGAAAAGGCCATCGACCGAGCTATAAAATCTTAAGGGTTTGGGGTTGTCTTACAAATGTCCTAGTCTCGCTTATGAAAATAACGAGAATAGGGCCAAAGACGGTAGACTGTGTGTTCATAGGATATGCACACAACAGTAGTGCTTATCGTTTTCTCATGCATAAGTCGGATAATCCCGATGTGCATGTAGATACTATCATCGAAGCTTCTTTCTTTGAGGATATCTTTCCCCGCAAGTCTTCCAGAACTGTAGAGGCTGAGGAGTCAAACAGTGAGAAAAATGTGGGAGCAAGTGAACCGATGGAGGAAGAATAAGAAGAGCCTCGATGAAGTAAAAGGGAGAGAAAGGAAACACTTTTCGGTCCATATTTTGTAACCTTCATGATAGAAGGCGAACCGGCGATACTCAAACAAGCAATGTCATCCCCGGAAGCCCAATATTGGGAGGAATCAATCAACAATGAGCTTAAATCGATATCACAAAATCACAGTTGGGAACTAGTGGATCTTCCACCCAAGTGTAAGCCACTAGGACACAAGTGGATCTTCAAGAGGAAGAGAAACGTCGATGGAACAATCGAAAAATACAAGACGAGACTTGTAGTGAAAGGTTTTAGACAAACCGAAGGTGTCGACTATTTCACATGTATGCTCTTGTCTCCAGGAAAACGTTAATCCGGATTGTCATTGCACTCGCGGCACTGTTCAATCTGGAAATACATCAGATGGACGTGAAAACGGCGTTCTTGAATGGGGAATTGGAAGAGAAAATTTACATGGAACAACCCGAAGGGTTTGTGGTTCTAGGTAAAGATAATAAGGTGTGTAAACTTGTAAAGTCTTTATATGGACTTAAACAAGCATCTAAACAATAGTACGAGAAATTTGATAGAGTGATGCTATCCAACGGTTTCCGTATCAACGAGTGTGACAAATGTGTCTATGTAAAATGAAATGAAAAGGATTACGTGGTAGTCTGCCTTTACGTAGATAACATGATTATAATAGGGAGTATTGATAACATCAACTCTACTAAGAAAATTTTGTCACAAGTTCGAGATGAAAGATTTGGGTGTCGCTGATGTAATACTTGGTATGAAAATCATCAAGAATCAGACGGATATGCGCTATCTCAAACACATTATGTTAAGCAAATGCTGGTTAAATTTGACAAAGATAGTAGGACTACCATCCAGAACTCCAATAGAGATCTCAACCAACCTAAAGAAGAACTTTAGGGAGAGTGTGAGACAATTGGAATATTCTCGAATTCATGAACTGCACTAGACCGGACATAGCCAACTCAGTAAGTAGGCTGAGTAGGTATACCAGTAATCCCAATGGGGAGCACTGGAAGGCCATCATGAGACTTCTCCGATACATGAGATTTACGGCCGACCGAGGGTTGCATTATACCAGATATCCGGCTGTGCTAGAAGGGTATTCTGATGCCAACTGCATCTCGGATTCTAACAGTACAAGGTCCATGAGTGGATATGTGTTCGTACTGGGTGGAGCGGCTGTTTCATAGAGATCATCCAAACAGACCTGCATAGCTAGATCAACTATGGAATCTGAGTTCATAGCTTTGGATCTAGCGATAGAAGAGGCTGACTGGTTGAGAAGCTTTCTGGAAGGAATTCCAATGTGGCCGAAACCTGTTTCAGCAATAAGCATGCACTACGATAGTTAGTCAGCTATTGGACGGACACAAGATCACATGTATAATGGAAAGTCCCGACATATTCGTCGGAGACATAAATCCGTAAGAGAATTGTTAGCTAACGGTGAGGTATCCCTAGATTTTGTGAGATCTAAGGATAATATTGCGGATCCATTAACAAAATGGTTGACTCAGGTAGGAGTTGAAGTCTCATCGAGGGGAATGGGGTTGAAGCCCATCAAATTGGACACCCCCTCAGAGGCTACCCAACCCGAACTGGATTCTCCAGCATCAGGTTCAATGGGAAAATGGAACTGTGGGGGTGACCGAACAAAGCACTCGGGAACCTAGGTTCCCAACCCATTTCTAGGATGAAAGAGTGATAGACCTAGACCATTTAAAGGGTGAGCATGAGGCTCTTAATGAAAACAAGGATCTCGAAGGTCGAGAGGGATGAGTCAGGACACCCTTAACTTGAAATCACCTATGACGAGTGTGTATGGCCGATACTATGTGATGAACCATGTGCTAAATCACTCGAGCACTCGGTTGAATTTTGCCAAGGCAGTCTGTTGGCCCGTGCGGCTAAACCTTAGAGGGGGGATGAATAAGGTTTTAAGCGGATTTCGCCTAATTAAAATTTAGTGCAACTAACAACCCAACTATTCGCAATTCTAAGGTTAAGCGTTTAATAAACGTTAATGAAATGCTAGAAGTCCAAAACGCAAGCAAGAAAATAAGCAATAGTATAAGTTGCGGAAAGTAAAAGTTAAGGAAAGAAATTGACACCGGAATTTATAGAGGTTCGGAAAAACGGCATACGTCCTCTCCTCGGTATTCATGCTACCGAGTATTTCACTAAAAATGTTCTTTCCGATTTTACAAATCCTACCGAGCTCATACCCGAGGTTCCTACTCTTGATACAAGTGTAAGCGAACACGTCTACGAGTCAACGACTCCCCCTCACTCTATTTGTACCCAAGTGTTTAACCTAGAACTTTTAACCAACACTTTGGCTTAAAAGCTTCTACCCAAACACTCACTCACAAATGAGCTTATAAAACGCTCTTTACAAAATTGTTGAAATTAAAACAACTCTCACAATTTGATTTCTTCTAAATAAGCTAATTTGTGATTTTGATGTTGTTCGATCTTGGTTTGAGCTTGTATTCGCTTTCTCTTCAATTTTCCTCTTTTTGAGCTTTTTCTCACCAATGGTGATTTTAAGTGTGTAGGATAGAAAGAGGTTGAAGGATGATATTGTGTTGTGTTTATTGAGAGAGGGATTTGGCTATTTTTGTAGACCAAAAGGTCTGTATGACCGTTGGTAGTGGTTGAGGGTTTTTATCCAATGGTTTAAGCAATTCCCCAGAATAAGCTGAAAAGCTGTTTTTGAAATCTGTAGAAAACGATCGGTCGTTTTCTGCATTTCGATCGGTCGTTTTCAGAAAACGATCGGTCGTTTTCTGTAGTCGATCGATCGTTTTTATAACGATCTCTCTGGAAGAATTTGGACCAAAAACGATCGGTCATTTTTGTCCAGACGATCAGTCGTTTCTTCAGTATTCCCGCTTTACTTCGAATGCTTGTAATTTCTTCGTTTTAGCTCCGATTCTGGTTCCGCTTGAACCTGTGGCTTCATTTTTCTGTGCTCTATCTTTCTGACGTACTGAAATTTACATTTTCTACTTTTGGAAAAGACAAAGCGTTATATCATCGAAATAGAGAAATCGTAAAATCATTAAAAAACATAATCAAACTTATAATCAAAATCAATTATTTCTAACGATTTTGTTTGCTATGCTTGTGGCAAGGAAGGACATATGGTGAGAGATTGCATCAAGAATCACAAGAGCAAAGGCAAGAAGAAAATATCCGCTTCAAGCTCTAGCGATAGCTCCGACCAAGATGAAGTCGCTCACCTTGGTTGCTATATGGCCATGAAAGACAACCATGAACAAAACCTCTCATCCTCAAGCGAAAGTGACAACGATGAGGTAAAAGATTTATCCCTTGATGAATTAATTCACATGTGTGGAATTTATTCTTAGAGAGAAGGTTAAATCTCTTAAAAGAATAAATTCTTCTCTCAATGAAGAAATAAGATCCTTGAAAAGAGATGACATTGAACACGAGTCTAGTCCGAAATCGTCATTTTCTTTACATAATGTAGATGACGAAAAGGAAGAGTTGAAAGACAAAAACAATGATCTCATTATTCAAAACGAGTCTTTACAAACCGAGATCAACTTTCTTAAAAATGAGATGTCTAGACTTGCTAAAACTCTTTCAAAACCATCTTCTTTAGATTGCGACTTATTAGAAAATTTTGAAGAGTTAAAGGATGCTTTCGATAAAGTTAAAAGCAAAAATAAGGTTTTGAGTTCTCATGCTTTTAACTTAAATGACAAGGTCAAGCTTTTAGAAACCGAGAATGACACTTTGAAAACTAAAAACAACGAGCTTGTCGTTTCCATTGAAAAACTTGATTTAACAATTTCAAAGTTTTCTAAAGGTAAAACCGTTTTAGATAACATTTTGAGTTGTCAAAAAGATTTCAATGACAAAATTATTTAGGTTTTGATTGCATTAGTTCTACTTCAAACAAAACCCGTTTCGTCAAAGCCTCTAACATTTCTAAATCTCCTACCCCGCCTAAACAAGAGGTTGTTTTTACCAAAGGAAGTACTTCCAAGATTTTTCAAAAAAAATTTAATGATAGAAAAGGGTTAGGTTTTAAAACCAAATTGGATACTCTGAAAAACCTTTCCAAAACTTCGTATAATTCTTGTTATACTAAAAAGTTTATGCATTGTGTACATTGTAGTAGAAATGAGCATATTTCTTCTAGATGTCCTTATCGCTTTCATGTTAGTAGAAGCGATTTGAAATGGGTAGTAAAGACCCAAGTCACTAACAATGTCGGACCCAAAAGAAATTTGGGACCAAAAGACAAATCTCGGTTTAGCCGCACGGGCCAACAATTGGTATCAGAGCCGAGGCTCTTGCAAATAGGAATCTAACGATTTAAGAGTTAAGATCCCGATGGCTAATTTGTACAATTTTGCATCCGGCATAGCTTTATCCCCCAATACTCCACCTTATTTTGATGGGATAAACTATAATTATTGGAAAGATAGGATGAACATTTTCCTACAAAGCTATAATGTTAATCTTTGGAAGATTATTAAAGTAGGATATTCCGCTCCTAAATCCAAAAATAGCGAAAACCCTATCCCCGTAGAGGACTACTCTACTAACGCCAAAGCGATGTACGCTATTGTTTTTGCCGTTTCCCCTAACGAGTACAACAAAATTTCCGCTTGTAAAACGGCTAAGGGTATGTGGGATAAGTTAGTAGTTATGCACGAGGGAACTAACCAAATTAAGGATTGCAAACTCCAACTTTTAGTTCATGATTATGAGCTTTTTAAAATGAGCGAGGGAGAAACTATTTCCGATATGCTTGCTAGATTTACCACTATTACTAATGGATTAACATCTCTTGGTAAGTGTTTGTCTTGTAAGGAAATGGTTTCAAAGGTGATTCGGAGCTTACCGAAAGAATGGGAACCAAAGGTCACCGCAATTCAAGAGGCGCACGATATGAATACATACACCCTTAATGCATTGACGGGTTCACTCATTACTCACGAGATCACCCTCAATAGTCACAAGCCAATCTCGAAAAAGAAGGAGATAGCTTTCAAAGGAACAACTTGTGACGAAAGCGATGAGCTATCCGATGACGAGAAAAATTCAACACAGTCCAGGGCCAAATATGGACAACAACCAAAGAGCTTAGTAAGTGGTGTAGAGAGGGCACTGTGTGAGTATTACCTTGGTATGCACAAACGCTAAAGGGTCCAAGGCTTTAAGGCTACCCAATAGTAGCATATCAGATTTTACGTCACTATGGCAGGTTCAAGGCGCGCGCTACTTGTCCTTATGCAGTGAACTTTTACAGTTCTCTCGTATGCATTTAGGGGCATTTTTATTTTCAACCAATTGCATTCATGTAGGGGATTGTTGGAAAAACATGTTTTAGACATGGGTGTTCTGAATGGTCACAGAACCAATTTCGAGTCGATATTATATGTGACAACACTGAGTTGTTAATGTCGTACTCAAAGCATTTGAGTAGCTCCTGTGATGAGCTTCGTAATGGTATATCACATGACCTATTCGGAGAATGGATGTGAATATTAATCGGCTTCAAAGTTGGGTTCTCGAAAGAAGGGAAAATATTAATGCTGGAAAATGGAATAAATAAAAGAAAAACCATTGAGGGTTATCCCATATTGGAGAATTAAGAGTTAATTTTCCAATATATATACAAGTCCAACCCATGTAGTTGTTAAACTATTATGTCCACATACACATAAGTGTATGAGTGTGTACCACACACGCGCATACTCGCTCGGGTCTCGAGACTTAGGCCTCGGGTCACGGGGGCGGGCTTGGGCTTGAGCTTGGGCCTTGGGATTTGGGATTTGAGATTTGGGGAATGTCTCGGGTCTCGGGTCTTGGGTCTTGGGTCAAATTTGAAAAGGGAGTTTTGTATAAAATACAAAAGAAGTCCCTAGAGTTTACAGCAAATTGAAACATCAGCATTCAATGAGAATAAATTACAGATTGAGTGCTGCAGTTTCAGAAATTGAATGGGCGGATTCTGGGGGTTTAACTCTCAGAATTAAATGGACCATTATGGCTGTGGTTTCTGAAAAGCCTATAAAATACAGCATTTCCCCTCTCATTCAGACAACAACTATCATACACTCATAGCATACATCATCATATTAGAGAGAGAGAAGTTGTACCTTGGGAACAAAGTCTCGAGAACCAGAAAACTATAAGGTGGTTCGGAAAATATTGTTTAAGCAAAACTGCTTGCAGTTGCCTCTTCTTTGTCATTTCAGTCTTTACATTCTGTTTATTTTATTTCAGTCTTTTACATTCTGTTCATTCATTTCAGTACTGTTTACATTCTGTAATTTACTTTCTAGTCTTTTACATTCTGTAATTTACATTTCCAGTACTGTTTACTTTTCAGTATTTATATTTCAGTTCTGTAATTTCTTTTATTCACAGAAACAGTCCAGAAGTTTAGTAATTATACTATTCTGTCTGGCAGTTTCTTTTAATTGACAAACAGTCCAGCAGTATAGTCTTTATACTATTCTGTTAAACAGTTTCGTACAATGACAATTCAGTTCAGCAGTTTAATAATTTATATTGAATCTGTCTGGAATTTATTTATTGCAATTTAAATTTTGTACGAGTCAGGAATTTGTAATCGAGTTATATTTCTTTCAAAGTGAAATAAAAATGTTTATTTCTGTTTCGATCCTTGTCTTTTATATTATTGCTTTTCGATATAGTAAAAATCAAGAGCATTTCATTCGGTTTATGTTATAATTACATTCATTTATAGTTTAACTGACAAATATTTATTAAAGTTTTGGGACTTATTAACTGATACTGTATTTGGGGGTTGTGATCACTCACCTCCTATAATTAAAAAAAGGATAAATTAACAAAGGATACTAATTTTTAAACTAAATTACAAAAAACATACCCTTACAACTTTTCATTATAAAAAACATGTCAAACAAATTTAAATTTAATGCTATTTATTCTTTTATTTACCTCTCTTTCATCTTACTCTCTCTCTCTCTCCTTCATTCTTTTTTCTCACCAATTCTTCTATATATCTTTTCATTCTTCTCTCTCACTAATTTTTCTCTTTATATCTCTCTGATCTTACTATTTCTCTCCTCCATTCTTTTATGTATATTTCTTTAATATCTCACTCTATCTCTCTCACTTCCTCCACCACGAAAACTCGTCACTAACTAGCGAACACCATTTAGATTATATAGATATCCATATACATATAAATACAGATATATACATACGTAATACACAAATATTACACTATTTGATACCCCGTAATATATGAAAAATATATGGAATTTGTGAGATTGTTTTCTATTTATTGAGTTTTGAGACTATTGTAAACATTGTGGGTTTCAAGTTGAAAGAGAATAATCCATATGTACAATATTGAGAGAAATTCATATGTAGGGTATAAAGTTTTAAAATTAGAGTATGAATTTTTGAAATTAGGGTATGAAGTTTTAAAATTAGGGTATGAAGTTTTGAAATTATGATATGAAGTTTTAAAATTAGAGTATGAAGTTTTGAAATTAAGGTATGAAGTTTTTAAAATTAGGGTATGAAGTTTTGAAATCAGGGTATGAAGTTTTAAAATTAGGATATGACGTTTTATAATTAACATATGCATATTTTGTGAGTTTTTAATCATTTTTAGAGAGAGATGAGTGATTAGCACGTTAGAAATAGGTGCGATTATCGTGTGTTAGAGAGATAGGTGCGATTAGAGAGAGATATGTTAGGTTAGAGAGAGATGTTAGATTAGAGAGAGATGTTGGTGAGAGATATATATGTTAAGTTAGAGAGAGATTAGATTAAGAAATAATAAGTATATATGTGTATGTTTTTTGTAATTTAAATTATTAGGTTATATTTTTTGTAATATAATAGAGGTAGGGTATGTTTTTGTTAATTGCTCCTTAAAGAAAAGAATATCTTAGAGAATAATTTAGATTCTATTGACTCATCCCAAAATTTACTTTTGGATCCGAACATCTCACAAACGAAAGGTAGAAGAAAAGGTACCGAAAGATTAAAAAGTGGAATTGAAATATCGAAATCTAAAAGAAATTGCAAGTAATGTAATAAGCTTGTTACACATGATTGGAGAAATTGTCCTCAAAATTCAATGAGTAAAGCTTACAAAGGTGAGCAAGATAAGAATTGTGTTGGACGTATTTGAATTTAAAATTTGATGTTTTCCAATAAAAAGACCTTCTTGTCATATAACTATTGGAGTGAAAGACATATCTTTAAATAAATAAAAAAAGATGAATATATGACGATGATACTTGACAATGTGTATAATAAAAGTTTCTTGTCAATAAAATGATGTTTATATTTGTGTCATGCGATTTATTCTTCGAATACAATGCAAAGAGAGAAATATTATGACGTGTTGTTTATAAGAGAGAATGCAAAACCGTTACACTTGAGCTCAAAACAAAGATTCGAGCAAAGTAATCACAAGATGGGCACTAAAGCTTGTGTTGCTCGTCTGTGAGAAATAATGGTAGAATTGTACAGTTTTGGATACCATTAAACTAGCAAGTTCATTTGAAAAAAGAAAACAAATTGGTGTATATGGTAGTCTTCATTGTTAAAGGCAGTAACAATATACTCAATTCTGTACTAATTTACAAGAAAGAATAGGGATACGTCCAGTTTTGTAATTCAAAATTGGTGTGTTTTAACTGTCGGAATTGTATATTTTAAAAATTAATCAAATAGTTAACAAGTTAAATTATATCAATAGGTTTTGAAATTCAAAATTACAACATTTTAAATAAACAAATTTTATAATGTAAAATTACCCGTATTTCTATTATTTATTATAAATAAATTGGGATAGTTCTGTTCTACTAAATACTTAAATACATATTTTTTGTAAATGACAAGTTTGTTTTTAGTATACTCTTCTGTCAAAAGCAGTGTCAGCTCAACAAACTCACTGATCTGAAAAATGTGATTAAAGCAAAGTACATATTGTTGGGGGGTCAAATAGTGGACTTGCTAATAAGTAACAACACCACAATTATTGTCCAGTGTCTTAATATTGTAACAGAACGCTGGCCCTCACACAAATTTAATTTGATATAACTATGATTCAAAATAAATGACCAAAAAGGAGTGGTTATGCTTCATTCATTACACTGTTATTGAATAATAGTTGACGAAGTGCACACCCTGGAAATAAAAAAGCATATTGTCCTCTAGCTTATTATTCTTATTTACCCAATCATCTCTATGATTTTACATAAAAATAGAATAATATTGGAAACTGTGACATAAAATAAAAACCTTATCATAAAAATATATCAGAGAAGCATATCTGACTTGGCAGGCAATCTCTTGAAGAAGTTAACATGAACTGAGGGCATTTTGCTTCTGAACCTTGGGTGTCTAAGCATGTATATTCCAATGATCACTGCAATCAACTGAAAGGGTGTCACATAAAGAAATATAGCAAACACCAATGCGATGATGATGAATATAGCTGTAGCTCTTGGGTCCCTCCAACCTAGTATAGCCAACGATCGCTCCCCTTGTGTCGCTAAATCGCCAATCACACTCTGTATCTTACCCGCCACACTCCTTAACCGATCGTACCTCATACGTACTGTATCATTAGGCCTAGAAGTAGGGAACGTATCAAACTCCTCATCTAGTTCGTCCGGTGGCGATATCTCTGCTTGTGATAAACGCGCATCCATGTGGGGTGGGTGGCGTGGCCTAAACCTATAGTTCCAAATCCCGATGACAAACAGGTACAGAAAAATGGTGGGCAAGATTAGCTCCGGGTAACAAACAAGGATCAAGAAGAGAACATGGACAAGACAGGTAGTTATCGGGTTCTTCCACATACAAACGTCGTTGAACCATCGGAAAACAGAGGAAATGCCCGATAAAAGAGACATTATACGTTGAAAGTTGGCCTTGCTCCTCCTGAGGCTCCACATGTGGTAGTCGGTATCTAGCATGTACTCGATCATTTCACGTCTGAGTGGAGGCTCGGCTCGTGATAAACGCATAGACACAATTTGCATCGCTTGGTGGCGTAGCCAATCGATGTGCCTTACAGGTATCGGTTGCACGTAATGCATTTTAGGAAGCAACGGGCGGCTATATTGCGCGATCATGTTTACCCAAGCCATGCAAGTGAACCTAAGTGCTAAATGAAGTTCTCCGTGTTTTTTCAACCCCGACGATTGTAGAACTAACAACGGGTAAGTATGGGTGTAAACTTTATCCGTTTCTAACGTCGATAGCCTGATTCTGACTTTTCCGATCCTCTGGTCTCTCGAATCATCTCTACCGTTATTATGAATGTGGCAATTGTCAAAAACACCAATCGTGATCACAGTACACGGATCATAAACATCCCAGGTGTATTGCTCGTTCCACCTCGGATGAAGGGTATTACGCAAAGTCCTTGTGCGCACCCACTTATTTCCGTACTTGGCCACACAATAAGCATCTGTTAGCCCGCCCTCTCTACCCTTCATCGGTAGCAAGTTTCTTGCACTCAGTATCCCCACTTCTAAAATACCAATATTAGATTTCCGCAAATGCTTCGACGAGGGCTGGAGATCACTGCTAAAGTGTGTGGTCTCATCGAGGACATGATAACCTGCATCCAAACATAGCCTAAGGTGGACTTTGCTTGAGAACTTAATTTCCTTCTTTTTTTCTCCCTCATCTTCAACTGCCATCGAAGGCTTATGAAGGTTAAACCATCTCGGGTCCGGATACTTCCCCGTCTCTCCTCTATGTGGAATATCCCTAACCGAAATTAACAGCCTCCCGAGCTCTTCATCTTTCCCGGGCCCCACCCTATCCATCACGCTAATTTGTATGAACTCATCGAACGGCTCCGAAGCCACAAACATAAGCTCCTCGTTCCAAACCGGATTAGTACTCCGAACCTGGGAAGGGCGTGTGACCCTCAGCTGGTGGCCTAGCATCATTCTCACCAGAGTCTCCGGTGGACGACTCTTTTCATTTGGGATCAAATCCTGAGCCTCGATGACATGTACCCTAAGATAATACAGTTTAGGAGAAAAGTATACCTGAGATCGCGTATTGGCGAGGCTATGCTGACTGAGATCATGAGCGTCCGAGTGCCAAGCTTCAGAAAACGACTCGTCAGCCTGTGTGCCCATCCATACGGCAAGCATAATCTCACCGTGAACCTTTTCTCCTTTCCGGTTCCCCAATCTGTACCATTGAGGTGCTAAGGGGCTATCGGGCGGAACACTAATCGGCACATCCGGTACATCGAAGAACACACTTCCTACAAAATCGTCTTTCCCAAAATCCTTGTCCTTGACGGTAACCTCGATCACGCTAGACTGTAGGTTTTCCTTAGAGAAGGCGAAAACCTTATGCCAGGTCGGGTTTTGATTCTTCTCCAGATGCTTAGTCACACCTTTATAGTTCCCTAATTTCACCTCCACATAAGGGTCTAAACTGCCTGTGATGTCCATAACAGGCAGATCTCTAGCTTTCACAACACTCACATACAAATAATGCATCTGCTCTACTAAATCGTAAGTGCTCGAGGTCTTATCTCCTCCTCTATACCCCATTCGTGCAGCCAATGGTGGGCGTGTCTCGACCAGGCCATATTCAGGACGCATTCCTGGAACTTGCATCATGTGCATCGCGCCTGGACCAGGACCACCCGACTTCATGAGGTCCGCCCTCATCTCCACACGAGGAGCCCTTTCTGGCGGCGGTGCAGGTGGTCCCCCTCTCATCATCGTTGCCGCAGGAGGTATGGAGAAGAACGTCCTCCGGACCTCTTCCACTTTTTCCTTTTTCTTGATCTTTGGTAGATCCTTTTTTTCTTCGGTCCCAGCTTGCTGTTGGGCAGCACCTTGACTGTGAGAGAGCGGAATCTCCTCATCAGCGTATTGCTTAGGAGGAGGAGCAGCACGCTGTGAGTGTACGTCTTCAGAGTGTTGGATGAACAGTCTGAGGACGATGTCACCCTTGATATGAGAAAACAAGCCTCGTTTATCCAGAGGGTAGCGCTGTTCTTGAGCTTCAGACTCGTTCATCGGGACGGATGAGCCAGAGATCTTGACACGACCCAGGAAGTTGTGGTGGGAATCGCCAAGACAGTCGTTGTAAACAAAAACTTCAACGGTCTTGCTATGGAAATCCGAAGGGTTGTCGATGGTGAAAACAAGTGTTTGGTTCCATTGTGGGTTCAAATCTTTGATTCTGGTTTCGGTTCTTTGTTTTTGTTCATCGAATTCGACTTCGACAAAGGGGTTTGCCGAGCCTTGGCCGTCTTTAGGCATTAAGTCATTGGCGTTCAATACTTGTATAACTAACTTGGCCATTGCTGGCTGGCTTGAAGAAAGAGAGTTAGAGATAGAGATAGAGAGAGGGAATATTATGTGATGGAAAAGTTGGGTATTAAAAATGGTGGATTAGAACAAACAAAAAAAAAGACAAAAAGTTTTAAAGGAAAATTGTTAAAATGGTATTTAACCTATTAACTTTTAGTGATTTGGTATCCAGCCTAACACACTTTCTAAATTGATACTCAACCTATACATTTCACTCTAATTTGGTATCCAACCTAACACTTTTTCTAATTTGATACCCAACCTAACATTTTTTTCTAATTTGATACCCAACCTATGCGTTAAAAACCGATGATCGAAGACAGACTGAGTCTCTTAATTAGACTGTATACGTATAGGTTGGGTATCAAATTAGAAAGTATGTTAGGTTGGGTACCAAATCACTAAAAACCTATATTTTAGGTACGATTTTAGCATTTTTCCTAAAAGGTTAATGAATAACAGTAATACTTGCATAGTTTAAAACTAATTTTCTTTTTTGTTTTTATATTTTCAATGAAACTTGAATAACCCATGGAATAAAAAAAGTTGAGTATTATATTAAATGGTGGATGGAAAAAAGAGAAAGGTCAATGAATAGCAGCATTAACTTCCTATAGTTTTAAAAGTGGTTTTAGTTATTGTTTTTATGGTGTAAATGAAACTCGAATAACCCATGTAATAAGAAAATGAAATGATTGAATATCATCATTTTCAGCTTATCTTTCAAACATTCAATAAAAACTTAACTTGGCTAAGGAATTGTGAAATAAATGACAATTTAAATTCAGTGTTTTGAAAAGGAGAAAACTTAGCTTAAGCATTTTTGTAATAGATATGTTAAAAGCATAAAAAGCGTAATTTTATCGACATAGAAAACGAGCTTTTTGAGCTTTTTTTTTTAAGCTTTAAATCGAACATACGAAGCGTGTCTTTTAAAACAGGGATTTAAATAGACTACTAGTTCTTGCATAACACATACAAGTCACTTAGTTTTCATCATTTAAGTTTAATTTTTCTTAATTTTGTATAATGTCACTTCTGTTAATTGTGATTGTTTTGTGGATAACATTTATTGCAAGATAAAGCTAAGGTCCAGATAGAATTTGATTATTAACTAGTGGATTGAATGATTTAATATATTTTTTTGGTCGGTAGCGTCGTCAGAAATGGATGACTGAAATGGATTTTAATTTTTAAGTTGTGGGTGGATGTCATTTTCAAATACTAGTGTGGTGAACTTTTACGTGGCGCGTTTTTATCAATTATTTGATGAAAATTATTGTTTAGGAATGATACAAAAATAAAAAGAATTTCAATTTAGTTTTGCTAGCAATTGCCTTTGTATATATTTTCAAAATGAAAAAAATACCACTCCAAGCTATTAACGTTTTAGCATTTTAAAATAATTTTTAGGTGAAAAAAGACCCTTTTTGATGAAAAATCTGATTTTTTATTTTTGAATAAAATTGTGATTTTTTATATTATACATTTTTTGTTAATTTTGTAATTTTATTTATATTTAAAAAAGTTTTTTCTTATGAAAGTATTTTTTTTTTAATTGTTAAAATGAACGTTTTGGGTTGAGTAAGGGTAATTACGTGAATTTGTTGAATAATAAAAAATCGTGACTTATTAGATAATACTTCATCCGATAGTTAGTAACATAACAACTAATACATGGTGTTGTTGAATATACATTTTTAAGTATACTGTTAGCACAAACAGTTAGAACTCAACTAATCTGATAGTCAATACAGCTCTATTAAAATTTTATGTTACAACTTTATCGATGTTTGTCCATTGCATTTAAAGTTGTGAACGATAAATTAATTACTATTAATACTCCCTACGTATCTAAATAAGTGTTTATTATGAAAATACGTGCAATTTTGACCGTCAGATTTCTCATATGTAGGTTGTCGGAATGAAAAATGTAAAAATTCTATTATATAATTTTAACTATAAACTATGTGATTGACTTTTGGAAAAAAAAAACCGACAACCTACAAATGAGAAATTTGATGGTCAAATTTGCACGTATTTTCGTAATTGACACTTATTTAGTGACGGGGTGAGTAAAACATGTTGGAAAAACATGTAAAACATGGGTGTTTCCGAATGGTCACTGGACCAACTTCGAGTCATTATTTCATGTGACAGCGCTGGTTTGTTTATACCGTACTCAACGTGGTTGAGTAGCCCGTGTGACGAGTTTCGTAACGGTATATCGCATGACCTATTCGGAGAATGGGTGTGAATACAAATCGGCTTCAAAGTTGGGCTATCGAAAGGTTAATTCTGGAAAATCCGAAATGGTAATGGAAAACCATTTGGGATAATCCCATATTGAAAGATTAAGGGTTAATTTTATAATATATATACCATACCAACCCATGTATTTATTAAACTAACATGTCCACATACACCTAAGAGTATTAGTGCGTACCACACACGCGTGCTCGCTCGTGTCTCGGGTCACGGGCGCGGGCTTGGGCATGGGCTTGGAATTTGGGGAATGTCTCGGGTCTTGGGTCTTGGGTCTTGGGTCTTGGGTTCAAATCCGAAATGGGAGTTTTGTATAAAATACAAAAGCAGTCCCTAGAGTTTTCAGCAACTGAAACGCCAGCAATAAATGAGAATAAATTGCAGCAGTTTCAGGAATTAAGTGAGCGGATTTTGGGGGTGTAACTCCCAGAATTAATGACCATAATTATGGCTGCGGTTTCTATAGAGCCTATAAAAGGCGGCTGACACAACAGCATAGCATATACATTAGAGAGAGAGAACCGCACCACCAACAGCTCGATCTGTGGTTCGGTGCCGGTTTCCATACGAGCCACTCAGTGATAGGAGTTGTACCTTGGGAACAAAGTCCCGAAACCAGAAACCTTTAAAGGTGGTTCGGGAAATATTGTTTAAGGGAAACTGCCCAGCAGTTGTCTCTCATTTTTATTTCAGTCTTTACTTTTCTGTTCTTTTCATTTCAGTCCTTTATTATTCTGTAATTTACTTTCTGTAATTACTTTCCAGTACTGTTTACTTCTGTAATTACTTTTCAGTCCTTTCTATTCTGTAATTTATATTTCAGTCATTTACTTTCAAGTTCTGTATTTTATTTTATTTATAGAAACAGTTCAGCAGTCTATTAATTATACTATTCTGTTCTGACAGTTTTCTTTAATTGTTAAACAGTCCAGCAGTTAGTAATTATACTATTCTGTCGGACAGTTTCAAACAATTACAATTCAGTCCAGCATTTTAATAATTTATATTAATCTGTCTGAAATTTTAATTAGTGTAATTTATATTCTGTACGAGTCAGGAATTGTAATTCATATTCCAATTGTGAGAAATAAAATTGTTATTTTCATTGCGTTCATGTCTTGTTATTTATTGTCCTTTCATTTATTGTATTCGAAATAGTAACAAAACTAACAAAACATTTCTCATATCTATTCTCAAATATATTATTTTTTAAAAAAATTAAAAAAACAAACAGTAAATTATGTCTTTTAATAAACCATTTTGATAGTTTAAGATTCAGAAATTGCATAGGTTTAACTAAACTAGACGCCGATAATACAGCATGTGTAGGCAAAATCGACAATTATGATGAGAATGGTGAGATGTATATATAAATATTCATATCATGAAGGTTGATAAAGATAGCTTTGTAACATATTTTGTCCTTATACCGTCTTTCGGTTGTGCGTAGAACATCAGCATTGCCAGCTTTCTTGTTCCTATATATATATATATATATATTTATATATATTCTGGACCACAATTATTTGAAATATTTAAAGTAATAGCTTGCATTTGTATTCTTGTGTTGAGAATAGAAAACACCTATAACTAGCTAGCTAAAGCTAACAGTGGAGTTAAATATTAAATCTATAAGTCTTTTTACTCGGCAATCAAACCTGTATTACAACAAAAGGTGACAAAAAACCATATTTTAAAGATTAGATAGTTATAGTAGATTATCGTTAAATTTAGCAACATTCTAAATTTTTGCTACATTTAGTGACAATCAGTTTACCATCAGTTTAACAATATGACATCTGATGATAAATGATAGAACATAAAAATTAGACCCGAATATTCTATTTGGATAATAATCAACCCACTTTATAAACGGGTATCCAACGCTTAAATAGGTCATCTCATGCTTTTTATAGGAAATAAGGTATTGCTATCAAAAGGCCAAGCCCAATCAAATGGGGACCCATGTCTGAAAAACCACTGGGATGAAGACATTTGTCAACATCCTAGAAGGCATAGTTGCCTATAAATAGCCAACTAACCCTCCTAGAAAAAGGACCGGAAAATCTATCCAAAAAAATATAGAGAGAAGTTGAGAAAAGAGAGAAAATAGTCAAGGATTATTACACCAAGAAATAAACCGAGCAGAGATAAAGCCGAGCACCGAATAAAAAGGGAGAAAGACCAAGAAGATAGATTAAATAGTCAAATCGAGCACAATTGTAAAATAGAGATACTAATCCGAGCAAGTGTAATAATCCGAATAAGGATAGTAATCCGAGCAATAATAAAGATCAGGAAGTATCCATTATATACATTTAATTTACTATTATATTATTGTTGAAAAGCCTAGCGCAATCGACCAAAGTTATGGCTTTATCAAAGGGCGCTGTCTGTGGGAATCATCTAGTTCCCAACTAGTTTAGAATTCGAATACCAATACTCTGCCAGACGAGCGACAATGGTGACCAATGTAGAGAAAACACATCCCGAGATAACAGAAACCAATAACCAAAACGCGCAAATTAGCCAACGAGACCTCGACAATCTACTCGCCGTCCGCGACAGATATGAAGCTATCCAATCCGGAAACCAACCAACAACCTCCTACGTCAACCAAGAACCACCGGTCGAACCACCCCAACATTTCATTGAAGGGATTGTCGACGAACACCCTTCGTCCTCGGAGGACGAACAAGACGTGCCCGTATTAAGGCGTGCACGAAGACGCTTACCCAGGTCCCAGGCAGGGCCGAGCTCAAGAGTCCCTTTGCCTACAGCCTCGGTCAACTCCGGTGCTCACTACAAACGGACGAAGCTCATCAGTTTGGCATGCCCGAGTATCATGTACTCGGACAGTTGCCCCGAATACCAACTAATCCTCAGAGGATGATTACACCACCCACGGTGGAGGTACAACACGTTGTTTCGTTAGCCGATGAAAGGAACTACGCCCAGCTACAAGCTCAGCTGGCGGCATGCATGACGGCCATGACAGCGGCCGGCATCGTAGTGCCAGTTATCCAAACTGACAAAGACCCACGCCATGAAGTGGAAGATTCTGCCTACAGGGCCGCCCTGGAGGCAGCGGGTCGACGACCCGATACAAGAGTGCCCCACCAAGGGGACAATATCCCAATAACTATCGTCCATCCGAACACTCATATGGAACATGTCCACACAAACACGAAGGACGGTAGATATCCCGAATACAGGATCGGGGAAGGATATGGCCCACCACCACATCAGGGAGGATACCCTCCCCCCTACCAAGTCATGGATGACGCGTTCCAACAGGCTTGGAACGTATGCCAAGAAACCCCATGTACCGAACAGATCACGCGGTACCGCAATCCTATGGGGTTCGTCATTCCCGAATTCAGGCTCTATGATGGAAAGAGTTGCCCTATCGACCATCTGAGGCACTACAAGACTAAGATGGAACTGTGGAGTGATGACCATGCACTGATATGCAAATTTATCAAAAACAGCTTGGGTCAAGAGGCTTCGTCATGGTATCACAACTTACCACGGGGCTCCATTAGAGACTGGGCAGAACTGCTAAGAGCGTACTCCACCCGATACGCTGCTCATCGGAAAAAGAAGGTTAGCATCGAAACCCTTCTGAAAATGACGATGATGCCAAATGAAAGGCTCAACGATTACTGCATACGTTTTATCGACGTAGCAAACCAGATTCCACAATATGCCAACAATATAACCATCCAGAACTTTATCAACTCCATCCCTAATGGCTATTGGGCGAGAAGGAAGTTCATAGGCAAAAACTTCCCGACCACTGATTCCCTGCTAGCCTATTGTACCCACCTCACCGATAAGAACGACGAACTGCGTTTCCTCAACCGAACTCTACCAAGAAGAGAGTTGGTCCGCGAGGCACAGGTGGGTCGCAAAAGAGTTAGGAATAACCAGGGAGAGGCATTCCCACCGACCAGAAAGGGCAAAGATCCCGAGGTCCATAGCAGGGTAGGGCGACCACGAGCACTAGAGCCCAAACCGCTCTAGATCGCGTACCCAACACCGACCAACGAACATAAACCGCTCCAGCTCACCTACCCAATGCCACCCAAGCCGTTTCAACAAGGTCAGCCCCAAGAGAGGGAACACCGAAACACTTCCGGGCCGGTCGAGCTGCGATACACTTTCAACCTATCTGCTGAAGATATCCTCAAGGATATATGAAGGGAAAGTTGGTATTCCCGACCACAACCGATCATTTCTCCCCCCAATCAGAGAGATTCCAAGCTCTTCTGCGCATATCATGAGGATCACGGCCATCTCACTGAGCATTGCCGTAACCTGCGATGGAGAATGAACCAATGGGGCGATGCAGGATACCTAGCCAAGTACATCAACGGAACTGGGAATAAAGGCAAGCAATTGGCCATCGAGGGATCCGACAACCGGCAAGGCAAAACGATCAACGTCGTTCATATGTCGCGACCCAAGGGCCCAGGCGGGGAACGATCGCGGCAACGGCAGCTGGCCCACTTTGGCCAAGTAGCCAAGGCATCACAGGCGTCAACCTCTAAACGACAATGCACACCACGACGACATCCACCCATTTCTTTCTCGGATCTTGACGAAGAAGGAGTGATTTACCCCCACGGAGACGCCATTAACCTCCGTGTTCAAATCGGCCTAGACACGGTCAGCAGGGTACTTGTCGACCAAGGAGCCTCTTGTGATATCATGTACAAGGAGCTTTTCGACAAGATGGAACTCAAGATGCAAGATCTACAGCCTACCGATGTCACACTGATCGGATTCATCTCCGAAACGACTAAACCGTTGGGTAAGATCGTCCTCAGTGTCACAACCGGGTCCGTGTCGGTTCCCGTGGAATTTTTAGTGGTCAACGACCACTCCGGTCACAACGCGATATTAGGCCGACCTTGGTTACATGCCATGAAGGCCATACCCTCGACCTATCACCAAAAGGTCAAATACCCAAATGATAGGGGAGAGATCGAGACAGCCAGAGGATGTCAAGAAGATTCAAGACGCTTCGAAGACATCACCGCGAGTCTCCAAAAACAACGAAGCATTGTGGAACAACCCACCAGCACAAAGAAGCTGATCAACCAAATATCCAAAACCGAAAGGGTGGTCGAAGAACAAGTAGGAGAGACACTTAGGAAGGTGTATATTCCTGATATGGACGAGGAGCACTACTTCCTCCTCGGAAATAACCTTCCAAAACAGGAATCCGAGGAGTTAAAGGCATTCCTTCTCAGTAACATTGATAAATTCGCCTGGAGTCCTAAAGACATGCCGGGCCTAGACCCCAATACAGCATGCCACCACCTAAGTGTAAACGCCGAGTACAAGCCAATAGCACAGAGGAGTAGGAAAGTCTCTGTACAGCACAGAGCAGCTATAATCGCTGAAGTACAAAAGCTATTAGAGGCTGGAGCCATAAGGGAGGTTTACTATCCAAAATGGTTGTCCAACCCGGTTGTCGTCCCTAAGAAGAACGGGAAGGAGAGAGTCTGTATAGACTTCACCAATCTCAACAAAGCCTGCCCGAGGGACCACTTTCCCCTTCCAAAGATCGATCAACTGGTGGACGCAACTGCGGGAGCAGAACGGATGACCTTCCTTGACGCGTACTCAGGATACCATCAAATTCCCCTCGCCCGCGAAGATCAAGAAAAGACTTCATTTATATCGCCTTTGGGAAATTATTGCTATACGGTAATGCCGTTCGGTCTACGCAATGCGGGGGCAACGTACCAAAGGATGATAACACGGGTATGTCGAGATCATATAGGGAAAACAATGGAGGTATACATTGACGACATGGTCGTCAAGAGCGAAAAGGCCACATCCCACCTCCAAGACATTAAAGACGTCTTCCAAACGTTGGGCGAGCACAAACTAAAGCTCAACGCAAGCAAGTGTGCATTTGGCATCAGCAAAGGGAAATTCTTGGGGCATATGGTTAGCCGACGAGGAATAGAGGCTAATCCAGATCAAATAACGGCTCTACGGAACCTAGCAGCGCCTAAGAATAAGAAACAGGTACAAGAGCTCATGGGAATGATGGCCGCGTTGAGCAGGTTCATTAGCCGATCCGCAGACAAGGGACGGCCATTTTTTGAATCACTCAAGAAGGATAGAAAATTCGTCTGGGACCCGGAATGTGAGGCTTCATTCAACAATCTCAAAGAGTACTTGAGGACACTGCCACTACTAGTAAGGCCGAACAAAGGAGACGTTCTGGCATGCTACCTAGCAGTTTCCACTACAGCTGTGAGTGCAGTTATCCTAAGAGAAGAAGGTCGCGAACAATTTCCGATCTACTTCGTCAGCAAGACTCTGGTCGAAGCCGAAACACGTTACCTACCATTGGAAAAGCTGTGTCTGGTATTGGTCGTCGCCACCAGGAAGTTGCCGCACTATTTCATAGCTCATCAGGTCCGGGTATACACGAAGTTTCATGTCAAAGAGTCACTTCGACGGACAGACATTAGCGGTCGAGTTGCCGCCTGGGGGGTCGAACTATCCCAATTTCATATCAAGTTCGCACCCCGTCACGCCATAAAGGGACAAGTCCTGGCCGATTTCATCGCTGAGTTCACCGAAGGCTATGATGAGCCTTTGGCACTCTCTCCACAATCACACTGGCAGATACATGTCGACGGATCAGCCACCAAGGACGGATCAGGAGCAGGGATCGTGTTGAAGTCTAGAGAGGGAGCAATCATCAAAAAAAGAATAAAACTGGGCTTCCGAGCTACCAACAATGAGGCAAAATACGAGGCCATGATAAACGGCATGCTCATTGCCCGGTCCCTCGGATGCTCCCACTTAATTGAAAGCTCAGACTCCATGCTCATCGTCAATCAAGCCATCGGCGAGTACCAAGCTAAAGATGACAGAATGATCCTCTACCAAGAGAAAGTCCAAAGCTTGATGGCAACCTTCGAACAGTGCGAGTTAATAAGAATCAATCGCACCGAAAATGCACATGCCGATGCTTTGGCCACCCTAGCCTCGACATTAACATTGACCGACACCCGGTCGATCACAGTGGAACTACTGCCGACCCCAAGCATAATTAAAAGGGTAGACCGGGTGACGTCAATACAATACGAACTAGGTTAGAGGGAGGACATGGCTCGTTATCTGCGAAATGGAACGCTTCTGGCCGACAAGATAAAAGCGCTGAAAATTACAAGAAAAGCTCCTCGTTTCTGGCTATCCGAGGACGATAAACTATACAAATCCAGTTACCGGGGACCCCATTTACTGTGCGTCCCGACCGAGCTACAACTGCCGGTCTTGGAAGAACTCCACGAAGGACCTTGCGGAGCACACATCAAGGGGCGATCCCTTGCAAACAAGGCAATGACCCAAGGATATTGGTGGCCCTATATCAAGCGAGACGCCAATGCATACGTCCAACGTTGCGACAAGTGCCAACGATTCGCCAAGATACCCCGGCTCCCATCATTTATGATGACCCCGGTATCGGCACCATGGCCGTTCGCTCAATGGGCAATTGATTTAGTCGGTAAACTCCTAAGGGCACCTGGGAGTGTGGAATATCTGATCGTCGCGACGGATTATTTCACCAAATGGGTCGAAGCAAACCCCTCCGAGAAATCAAAGCCAGCAACATCAAACAATTCATTTGGGAATACATCATCACTAGGTTCGGTATACCGTACGCTATCGTCGCCGACAACGGAACCCAGTTCAAAGATGCCAATTTACAGCTGTGGTACGAGGAACTAGGTATCCGAAAATTCTATTCGACGCCGACATACCCACAAGGAAACGGGCAAGCCGAAGTGTCAAACCAAACAATATTAGACGGCATCAAGACCACCCTTGAACAAGCAAAGGGGAGGTGGCCCGAGCGGCTACTCAACGTTTTATGGTCGTGTCGAACTACACCAAAGACGGGTACCAAGGAAACCCCGTTCAGCTTAGCATACGGAGTCGAGGCCATCATACCGACAGAAATCGGGCTACCCACGCTCCGAACGACTTTAGTCGAGCAAGGAAACAATGAACAAAGAATGAGAGAAGAGCTAGACATGATAGACGAGAAACGAGAGATAGCAGCCCTTACCCTAGCCAAATATCAACAAAGCGTGAAGCAAATTTATGATAAGAGAGTAAAAGGATCCAAAGAATTCATGGTAGGAGAACTGGTGCTGCGACGAGTGACGGTCTATACCCGCAACGAAATACATGGCAAACTAAGCCCTACCTGGGAAGGCCCATACGAAATCGTCAAGCAAACGAGTCCAGTCTCTTACAAAATCAAAAGCGTACTGTTCGCCAATAGCCGAGGGGAAAAGAATTCTTGGAATGTGGCTAACCTAAAGAAGTACTACGTGTAGGCAATCTTCCGAGTACAGGTTCCACCTTACCCCTCCTGCTTAAAGGCATTATCTTTCGTCTTTTTGAATGAATAAAATATATTATCATACTGTCTAGCGAAGGCAAATGAAAATTCCCAACATGGCCGAAGTGCCTAGGAATGCTATGAAATTTCCTAAATGGCGTGTTCTCAAAGGAACGCCTAGGAATACTATGAAAATTCCCAACATGGCCGAAGTGCCTAGGAATGCTATGAAATTCCCTAAATGGCGTGTTCTCAAAGGAACGCCTAGGAATACTATGAAAATTCCCAACATGGCCGAACGCCTAGGAATACTATGAAAATTCCCAACATGGCCGAAGTGCCTAGGAATGCTATGAAATTCCCTAAATGGCGTGTTCTCAAAGGAACGCCTAGGAATACTATGAAAATTCCCAACATGGCCGAAGTGCCTAGGAATACTATGAAAATTCCTAACATGGCCGAAGTGCCTAGGAATGCTATGAAATTCCCTAAATGGTGTGTTCTCAAAGGAACGCCTAGGAATACTATGAAAATTCTCAACATGGCCGAAGTGCCTAGGAATGCTATGAAATTCCCTAAATGGCGTGTTCTCAAAGGAACGCCTAGGAATACTATGAAAATTCCCAACATGGCCGAAGTGCCTAGGAATACTATGAAAATTCCTAACATGGCCGAAGTGCCTAGGAATGCTATGAAATTCCCTAAATGGCGTGTTCTCAAAGGAACGCCTAGGAATACTATGAAAATTCCCAACATGGCCGAAGTGCCTAGGAATGCTATGAAATTCCCTAAATGGCGTGTTCTCAAAGGAACGCCTAGGAATACTATGAAAATTCCCAACATGGCCGAAGTGCCTAGGAATGCTATGAAATTCCCTAAATGGCGTGTTCTCAAAGGAACGCCTAGGAATACTATGAAAATTCCCAACATGGCCGAAGTGCCTAGGAATGCTATGAAATTCCCTAAATGGCGTGTTCTCAAAGGAACGCCTAGGAATACTATGAAATTCATGTGCAGGTACAATGCAAGAAATAATTCAGGTCCACATTACGACGGCGATACAATACAAAATAGCTGACACAATGAAGGAGAATCAAACTAAACGATGAAATATCAACAAGCATATCAAAAACAGGAATAACGAAATGACAAATGAATCAGCAAGGAAAAATCGATCCAATCAATCAAATAGCAATACGACAATGGAAAGGTACAAAACAGGAATAAGGAAATAACACAAATAGTCCTCGCCCGCATTACGGAGGCAATAAGAAGATCATTGACACTAAAGAAACTCATTTAAGAAGAGCTACTACAGGAGGAGCACGACGGTAATTGACCGAGCTCAATCTCTTCGTCATCCGTCGTCGTATCCCCATCGGACTCATCACCATCAAAACGCTCCTCAGAAATTAGGGCATCAAAATTGGTCGTATGAGCTCCAACGCAAGTCAGCGTCTAAAGCCTCGCGTTGAACTCGGCTTCTTTAGCGAGCTCGTGAGCATCCGAGGCCGCTTTACGGCGATCATCGTCGAAGGGGAGATTACGGCGAGCTTCGATCATAGCCGCGGAAGCATCATATCTGGTTCGGGACAAACGAAAATACTTCACCAGCACGTTGGCTTTGGTTACCAACAGCTTTAATTTGCCGAAGTATTTGTCCTTTACACGCCAATATCGATCCAAACGACGCTCCTGAACCTCAACAACATGCTCGGCACGACAAACGTATTCACGAAAAGAGGCCGCATGAGTTTTCAGCTTGGACCGAAGTCGAGCACATTGGTCGGTCAACTTGACATTTTTGCCCATCAAAACGATGTAAGGCCACTTGTCAGGCACCTCGCTAGCCGCACCAGATGAGACCTCGTCGCGGGCAGCACCAGTAGGCCCTAACCCCGGGCTAACTAGGCATGGAGAACCAGCCTGGTGCGACGTAGTAGCGCGTGCCTATAAAAACAAAACAAACAAAAAATGGGGAAGAACGAGACGAGATGAATATACAACCGCAAGAAACGAAAAGACGAAAATAGAAAAAACGAATATTTCCATACAAGCTACAAATAAAACGACAAAACAAGCTACTCGATTATCAATCCGATAACCCCTCAACAGACGCCGAGGTCTCTGCTACATCGGTGAAATGAATATCTCGCAATGAAGCAATTTGCGTCCCCAAACGCTCACGAACGACCGCGTCGACTCGGTTCAAGGCAGTAGTGGTCTCGGTTACCCCGGCCATCGCATCAACCATGCGCTCTGCCCGGGATACACCACTCATTCCTTTTACATGCTCCAGCACCTCTAAAGCGCGAACTCGGGCCCAATACGCTTTGGCAAAGGATAGCAGCAGGTCCGCGTCCTTGAAAACGGCCCCTAGGACCAAATTCAAGCTCGTCACACGACCTCGGGCTTCATCACGAGATCGTCGTAGGGCACCGAGAAGTTCCCTCGCTTTACCCTTATTTTCCGTATAATGGGCGGTCTTTTTGCTGAATTTCTCTCCCAAATCACGTAACCGAATCGACATGTTTGAAATATGAATATTCAGATCCTCGACTTTATGATGAGCAGAATTCAGTTCCGCAGTTAGGGCAGCCTTAGATCTTTCCAGATTATCTATAACGTCACCTACACTACGACTAGGCGAGGTCCAGACCACCACAGCAAGGGGGTTATTTTGTACCTGACAATATTTTGTTTTCACATCCTTCAAAATATGACGACCCTCAAAAGAAAGTAATCCGAGAAGGCCCAACAGAAAGAAAACACAGCACCTATATTATCACTTCCCCAAAAGAATATGTTTCTAGATACAAAAGAGACCCACAATTCTAATACCAAAAGACTACACAAAAACAACAAAAATATATATATACTGTCAGAAAAATGGTCAAGATTCCACCTGAGGAGATGCAGGTGGGGGAGTAACAGTAGCATCAGGTCGAGGAGTGGACGTGCCTGACGTAAATTTAGGACGGAGCGCTGTTGAAATTGTCTGCCCCGGTAGCCGGGGAAGCTCCTCTTCTCGAAGATTCGCCCAGTCTAAGGGTTTCGGCGGGGCACCCTGCGGACAGGGATACACGAACTCCGACCACGCCCTATCCGACACAGGAACCTTCGCGAAATTGAGCGCCCGCACATGAGCGCAATAGACGGAGAAATTAGCCATCATTGCTAACCTTGTCCACTCCTCCGCCTGTGCCGTTTTCAGAGCGGCCACCTTAGCCTTTTCGGCTTCCACATCCTCCGCCAGCAACAAGTTCTCCTCCCCTAGTTGGTCATACTTAACGACCAGGCTCTCTTTTTCAGCCATCAATTTACCAACATCCTCGGTCACGTACAGAAAGTCTGTAGACAGCTTGTCATAATTATCGCCCAGGGTTTTATTCTCGGCGACCAGTTTCTCTTTCTCGACCTCGAAAGCCACAAGCAGATCCTTTATCTTCTGATCGTTCTCCTCGACTATGGATTTCTTTTCGGCCAGCAGCTCCTCTTTCTCAGCCTCGAGCGCCTTCCACTGATCCCTCAGAACAATGGAACCCAAGAAAGCCTGTCATCAAAAACAAAAATAGACATGCAACATTAGACACCAAAAAAAAATAAAAAATAAAAAATAAAAATAAAAATAAAAAAAATTACCCGGAGCGCATCACTGCCGGCTTGCTCCATTAACGACGATAGCGGACGAGCAGTAATTTCCTCGGCATCCTTGAAGACTAGGGGCTTCAGAGCCGTATACCCCATCCTTAAAGCTTGGGGCTGCTCCAGCAATTTCCCTTTACACCGACCAATGTAACGGGTCATCGCGACCTCGTCCGCCAACACCTTCTCGGGTCCGTCGAGAGCCTCATCCTCGACACCCGTCACAACATCCACGGCACTCTCCTTGCCGACCTCCATTTCCACCCCCACGTCCTCCTCCAAATGATCAATCTCAGGGGCCCTATGCTCGATCTCTTCCTCAGTACGGATGGGCGAGCAAACGGGCAGATCTATCGGATCCTCGCTAGGGATAGGCGAGATGACAGGCAAGGTCATCGTACCCTCTCCCATGTTAGTCAAGAGGTTCATATGTCCGAATACATCGTCGATCGACCCCTGAAACACAATAATGCCCATAAACCGGGCAAGAGCGAGGATAACCAATGGAGAAGTCAGTAGCTGAAACCAGATGACTAATAAAACAAAGCACTAGGAAACAAAACGACAACAATCAAAAGACAAGAAAATCAAAATACATATACACATACATCGCCCGGCGCAGAGACGTCCTCGGAGGTATCCCCTTGGGAAGCAGCACACACCCCCTCGCCCGAGCCAACGTTAGCATCTTCCTCGGTAACCGATGTATCGGTTCCCCTAGTCCTCTTCGTCGCTTCAACGACAGGGTCAGATGCACGACGCTTAGAACGAACGGCTTTTTTCCCAAGCCGAGCAGCACTTCGAGCCCGGACCACCATCAAGAATTCCTCCTCGGGCTCTTTGGTGATCTCGGGTGCAGGATTCCCCTTGGTCACCGACCCCATAGGGTAACCGAGCAGCACAGGAGCAGTACGACTCGCAAGATCCGGCACAGGTCCAGGCCCCCACCATTTCCAAAGAGCTAACAGAGCCTCTACATTGGGAGCGCCGAGGTCTGGCATAGTGGGAGCATTGGTAGCCGGTCCAGGAATCTGGTGTCCCGCACAACCCCAGGCACCGGACGCAATTACAATACCAAGATTACGCTCTTTGTTGGTATCCGGCAAACCGATCACGAGCCGGCAAAAGGCACGCAGAGTCTTCAAATACGAGCTGCGACGCTCAAAGCTCAAACTATAGACTCCAAAGACGTCCTTCAGTTCAATCGGTATTCCGGACAACTCCGATAGCCTTTGGATACCATTCAGAGTACGGTAACCATTTAAGGCCAGTTGGGCCGGAGCAATCTGCACGGCCTCAAAGAACGAAGCCACCCAGTTTGTAAAAGGCAGTCGAAGACCCCCAGTGAAGAATGCCGAAGAGCGCACAGCTACCTTGCCGGCAGGAACAAATCCCAGCACCTCCTCGTCAGAAATAGGAAGCCGAATGTGTATGTTGTCAGGTATTCCGGCAAGCTCCTTAAAATCCTTTTCTACGAATGTGCCAACTTGGGCCACACTTTGGGTCAGAATTTCCTATCCAAACATCATCAAAAGTCCATCAATATACTAACCAAATACACAAACAAGAACCACATCAATATAACGAGCGCCACCCCCCCCCCCCCCACTCACATTAACCAGATACATAAAAATCATCAGACATATATAGACAACCTAAACCATATACCAACGCCACATCTATGACCACAACGACAAATCAAATACAACTCCTAAAAAAGGGAAGGGGGGAGAACGAAAAATCACTTACAGTAATCATTATAAATAAGCAAGCGAGAACAGCATCAAGTCTTTCCACAATACCACGAAACCCTAGATCGAGTGGCCGAACGCTTTTTCTTTTGGCGGGAAAAAAATACTTTAGAGAGAGAGACAGATATTTTCTTCAGCGAATTTTGTGATACAAACAACAGGGCTCACTTGACACAATAAAAAGGAGTGGAGTTACAAAAAGAATAAAATAATAACCGTCCTTTCATGTGACAGAGGTTTACCTTTTTTTCCAACCATACAAAAGTCAACAACCGCTGCTATTTGTGACATACAAAGGCTCCAGATTTTGCCACGTTAAAGCATATCCCACTACCCAAGGCAGTTCACATCATTACACCTAAATAAACGGCCAGTGGACCCTACTACGAAAATCTTTCCACGTACGCTACCACTATTATCACACCGAGAATGTCCCCCGATAAAGTTCTTCGACCCCCAACCATTTCTTAACCAAAGGGCCTACCGAACAAGGTCGACGAAGACCGTTCCTAGCCTGACGACATGACGCGTCAAGTCTAACAACGCTCTCCGGGGGCATAACCGGGCACATTGTTCGGTATATGCTAGAAAAACATCAAATAAAGTAGAATAGACAGAATCAAGTGCAAGACAAGTTTTATTCTTCCACAAAGGGGGAAAACACAAACAATACAACAGAAAAAGGAAAATTTTTCAAGAAAATACACCCATCCTATTTTTTCGAACTATCCCCCATATCGACATCCTTCTTCGCCAAAAGTTCCTCCAGACGCTCTTTCTCCCTAATCAAACGAGAAATCGCCATCTCAGCCTGTTTTAAGGCGTAAGACTGAGACGCGCATTTTTGCTCGGCCTTGAAACGAGCAGTGCCCTCTTCGTCCCAATATTGTTTAAACCTCCTCACTTCAGTCCGAGCACACATGAGATCATGTTTCAGCCATGACATCTCAATTTCTTTTAGTTGAAGAGGAGTCAAATCCTCCTTCCCAAAACCAGGGGGACGAGGTAGCAAAAAAGTAGGCTCCTCTTCCATAAGGGCTTTCTTTTTGGAGGCGGACCTAGTGATGGGAGCCATCTCAAACAAAAGTAAGATAGAAGAAACAAATTATAAAACAAGAGAGAGAGGTACAAATTGGTAATGAGATACAGGCAATAGGGAGCATTTATAGAGAATCAAAAGGCACAAAGTACGAAGCGTTACAATGGTTCACAAGACAGGCACGAGATACGAGAAGATACAACTGATTCATCAAATACAGAAAACAAAACACAAATTGAAAAAGGGGAAATACATAAGAAAACCAGCCCAATCTAAGGATCAATGGGTGGAAAAATCGAACTGCCAGACCGAGAGAAGGCAGAACGAGCTGAACAACTCAACCGAGCTTGGTAGGAATCGTTCATGGCAACCAAATTGTCATTCTCCGAGGATAGCTCGTTGTTCTCCGTGGTAAGAGCCCTGACGCGTTCCTCAAGCCGAGCATTCTTTACCATTATGCTAGCAAGGCCTTGAGGAGAGTTATCAAAATCATCTTGAGCATGGTCCCAAATCTCCTCGGCATCATACCAGGAGTTGGCCATATGATTTCTCTGTGACAACAAGTGATCGAGCTGACGACTCAGTGCCGAAATCTCGGTCCATTTCACCGTCTCTTCGGGATGAGAGCCGAACAAGCTCAAGGCCAAAACGCCATACTCTTTCTCAAGCCTTGCCATCCGACTGCGGACCCGAGATACCTCAGAGTCTAAGCCCTTCATCTGAGCATGATATCTCGCCACAGGTCCAGACATTCTGGGAAATTGTTATAGTACGGAAGAAAATGAGGGGCTGAGGAAGAAATAAGCAATAGAAGAAAAATGAGAGATGATAAACTACTAAAGAAAAGAGAAGTACTTATAGAGCGAAGACAACACGATCTTTCCTGACATGCTTGGGAGCATGCATATTCCTGACCTACTAGGGAGCATGCACCTATATTCGACAGTGATGGGGACATCTACTGACATCTGATACAACAGTACAGAAGGAAATAAAGACGCGATATTCAAAGATCTAGCTTCCCGACAAACAACAAACCACAGGTGCAATATAAAAAGAAGTGCAAAAATAAAGGGGCAAAAATACTTTTCATTAATAAAGATGGGATATATCATTGTTCATTACATCCGAAAAGAAAATCTATTACATCCGAAAAGAAATCTATTACATCCGAAAAGAAAGTCTATTACATCCGAAAAGAAAGTCTATTACATCCGAAAAGGAAATCTATTACATCCGAAAAGAAAGTCTATTACATCCGAAAAGGAAATCTATTACATCCGAAGAGGAAATCTATTACATCCGAAAAGAAAATCTGTTGCATCCGAGATAAAGATCTATTACATCCGAGAAGAGCTAGTACAGAAGATCAGGCAAAGGATCAACTATATCAGCTGACCAAGTGAGCAGGAGACGCCAAAAAGAAAAAGTAAGAAGAAAGAGAAAGGAAAAGCAAGAAGAGGAAAAGAAGAAGAGTGCAAGAAAAGAAGAAGTGATAAGAAAGAAGAGTCGAAAAGAAAAATGACAAAAACCCTAGATGTAACACAAAACCCTTAGGATCACATGGCTGATTGTTACATCATAGTGGTGCAAAAAAGAAGAAAAAGAAAGAGGAGGCACAGAAGAAAAACAGATAAGAAGAAGATAAAGAAATGAAGGAAACAGACAAATAAAAAAGAAGTCAATGAAACAAAAAGAAAGGGAAAAATAAAATAATGAAAAGTAGAGAAAACAGAGTATAAAAAAAAAAAAAAAAAAAAAAAGAGGAAGAGGAAGAAATGAGGGAAACTGAGAAATAAAAAGAAAAAAGAAAAAGAAAGAGACGGGAAAAGATGGGGAAAAGCAGAGAAAAATAAAAAAAAGAAGGGGGAAGGTTAGGGGGAAGTCGATCGGTATCGGTGAGAGGGCCCGGCAGAGACATCCCTGTCCCTCAGTGTCGGGTTCCTCCTTAGCATCTCATTCTCTTCGACTAGAGCCTGACGAACACGTCGGCAATAAGCCAGTTCGGATCTTAGCCAAGTTAATTCCCGAACCATCTCGGTATGGTGATAACGCATCACCTTCAATTCCTCCTCGGCATCCCTCAACAGCCTTTGTACATGGCTATAGGAGGCTTCAAAAGCCTCCACTTGCACCGCTAATGCTGATTGGGTGAAAGGACCAGACATCTTAGGGAAATTATAAAATGAGGGTCTGCATATGGGGGAAAATAATATGATGAGGATTGTGGATGTAACCATGCTATAAGCAGGTATTTATAGATCAATTAGATGAGGGCTGGTATTGAGAGTCGCAACCGTTCGCCAATGGGTACTAAGAAGCGACGACAATTAAAAGATGTGTCTGTTCAAGAAAAACGTTTGGATTCCCAAAAGGTTCTAAAAAAGCGTGAGTAATTAAAAAGCCACTCTTGTTCACAAAACGCTTAAATGGGTTATCTCATGGGTCATCTCATGAATCAACCCACTTTATAAACGGGTATCCAACGCTTAAATGGGTCATCTCATGCTTTTTATAGGAAATAAGGTATTGCTATCAAAAGCCCAAGCCCAATCAAATGGGGACCCATGTCTGAAAAACCCTGGGATGAAGACATTTGTCAACATCCTAGAAGGCATAGTTGCCTATAAATAGCCAACTACCCCTCCTAGAAAAAGGACCGGAAAATCTATCCAAAAAAATATAGAGAGAAGTTGAGAAAAGAGAGAAACTAGTCAAGGCTTATTACACCAAGAAATAAACCGAGCAGAGATAAAGCCGAGCACCGAATAAAAAGGGAGAAAGACCAAAAAGATAGATTAAATAGTCAAATCGAGCACAATTGTAAAATAGAGATACTAATCCGAGCAAGTGTAATAATCCGAATAAGGATAGTAATCCGAGCAATAATAAAGATCAGGAATTATCCATTATATACATTTGATTTACTATTATATTATTGTTGAAAAGTCTAGCGCAACCGACCAAAGTTATGGTTTTATCAATAAAATAACATTTTTTGTAGTGAAAATTCAAACAAATGGTTAGAAACATTAAAATCAAATGTTAAACCCAAAAATATCCAAACAAAACACGAATGATAATGAAAAAAATAGCTGTACGTATCTGGTACCCAAATGCAATAAACCAAAAGCAATAAAATTGTATAAACTACAAATTTAATACTATTATAACAAATCTTTACCTAAGACTCGTTCATAAAAAAAATTCTTTATAAATCCCACTCGACAAATTCATCTCGTCAAACACCACAAGTCATCAATAATAGTAATGAATGGTAATTCCCCTTTTCTTCTATAACTGTGTCTTAGATACTTCAAATACGAGAGACGTTAGTTAAATTTCAAGTCTAATCTTGACCTGAAACAAACCCAACGTATCAACGAGATTACCTATCAAAGATCTGCAATCTTGTAACCTACTTCGTGCTCATCTACTCAATAGAATTATGTCAATGATTTGTCGCTTCAAATTAACAATCATCATCCTTAATATTAACCCATAATAGAATGGTACCTAAATTCACCGAAAAACACACTCATTCGCACCAGTCAAGAAACAACTTGGGAACTTGAGTCACTGCTAGCTATATAGTATTATCAATCTTAAAATAGATATTTAGATATTTTAATACTGATTTCATGTATTTTACCATTTTATACCCGATAATATAATTTTGTGTTAATTTGGTCTGTTTAATTCAAGTAATATGAAGTTGTCAAATGAAGGATTGGAGATGGACGATTTAAATAGTTGAAAAGGACCATAAAATTGCATTAATAAAGTTAATATTCGGTCAAAACAAATAGGACCAAAAAACAGATTATAACACATGACCAAAAATAACGGATATGATTTGGTTGTCTTGAATAATTCAAGGCAGACAGCATGTCTTGAATTTGCAAGGCACCAAAATTTTATCCCAATTGGATACATTTACTATATTTTGAGGTTTATTAATAAGTGTTAGATTTTTACTATGTGACATAATCAAAATATATAATAGTGTACTAGATTCACGATAGTGTTAATCATTCGTTGTTCATTCCAAAATGAACTATTATTTTGGGTGTGTCAACCAATAGTATTTTTTAGTTTTAATTTTAAATTAATTTTATGGTAGATATTTTTAGGTTCATTAACATGTGTTAGGTTTTAATATTTTTTAGTTTTAATTTTGAATTAATTTTAGGATATATATTTTTGGGTTTATTAATACGTGTTTTAGGTTTTTAGTATGTGACACAACATAAATAATAATGAACTAGATTAACGGTAGTGTTAATAGTTGGTTGTTGATTCCAAAACATTAAAACAAAAATATGACATATAAAATTACATTATTTAATAAATAAAAAAAAGAATAACATACCAAAATAACAATACATCAAAAATATTAAAACTGTCTTGAAAGCAAAAATAACAATACATCAAATCTCTTCCGGATAAGCAAATGCTTATTCGCAGATGGCTCATCTGATAGCCATGGGATTATCCGAATAGGAAAATATAAGGGTTTAGGTTAGGATTTATCTAATTTATCCATGCAATTAAATCATCAAAAACAGATTGACAACCAAGTGTTGAGTTTTACTCACTGTTGCATACTAGATTAGGATTAAAATGAAAACAAACAAAAGACGCGAGCCATATCGCATATAAAAACATAAAATGTATTTTTTTATTTTTTTTACGGTGATATTTGTGGATGACTTGGTCGTACATATTCTAATTAATTTTATAAATATGATTGACACTCGTATTCTTGCAAGTTTCAGAGTTTAAAATAACACATATTTTTAGGACGATCAAGTTTTTCGAGCCGTTGCCATGGATTATCGTTAAAATAATTTAATAATATTTAGAACACAAATTATTTTTTTCCTAGTCTTTGTAAATTGTTAATTTGGTTAATTTTAAATTTATTTCTTGTTTTTGAGACATAGGAAGCTAGAAAACGTATAAATAAAAAGAAGTATTATGGAATTAAGTTCATCCGGATTTGTCCCATTGATCCCAATCAGTCACATGCTTTATTATATGGATTAGGGCCCTATGATCCGGATAATTTTATTAGTTTAATTCCAGAAGTCTTTTTTTTTTGGTTAAAAATAATAATATATTTTTAAGTAAAAGGGTGAAAAATTAATTTGATATATTATATTTGTAGTTAAATTTGAAAGATATAAATGTCTTAAAAAGTACTCAATCCGTACCTAATATTTATAGGTTTGAGAGGGAGTGAAATTTCTTGTATAAAGTTACAATATTGACTATAAAAAGACAAAAGTTGTCACATCAAAACTTTTTATGTTTGAAAAGTAAGGGTAAAACGATAATTTTTAGAAAGTTTCATTTAATAAAAGAGAAAAGTTATAAATTATTTAGTGAGGTATCGAGATAAAATATTGATAAATTATTTAGTGATAGAGAGTATATATTATTAGGAGATTTAGAAAATATTTTATTTTTTCAAAACATTCCTTATATTATAGAACATTTGCGAACTACTAAAACTTTGAGAAATAGTCTTTTCCAAAATATTTTATTATCATTTGAAGAATCAGATTTAAAACAAAAATTGACAAAAAAAAAATTATTAAAATTATTTATTAAATAAAAGAAAAAAAAAAGGCAAATTTATTTTCCTGATTTGAAGAACTAGGTTAGTTCTCCTGAAAAAGACTTTTTTTAATTAGTTATTTCTTATTTTATATTAGATTTTAATCTACAAAAATAGGATTTTTTTCAAAAAAAAATTACTATGAAAATTTATTTTCCTGATTTAAAGAACTAGGTTAGTTATCCAGAAAAAAAGACTTTTTTTTAATTAGTTATTTATTATTTTATATTAGATTTTAATCTACAAAGATAGGATTTTTTTTAAAATTACATCCGCGATTTAAAAATTACTACAGTTGGTTAACGGTTTAGGTACGTGAGTACCACTTTTAACAACCGAGTTAGTAATTTATGAAATTTATCGCAATTGAGGATTAATAGGCCCAAAAGTATGTCTTTTATAAAAAAAAAGCATTTTAACATTAATGAATCATTTTGAACTTCTTCAAACTCATCTTCAATATGCAAACGTTTAGGACTTCTAACAGATGACTCAAGTTGACCGGTCAGAATGCGTCAGATTTTAAATTTTAGAAAAAAGATAAAGTTTGTTAGGGTTTTGGGGTCATATAAATACATTCTTTCCAGCCCCATTTTTATTATTCAGAATTTAATTTCGTAGAGAGAGAAAGAGAGAGAGGAGTTTTATTCATAAAAACTCCCAAAATCCAACACTTCATGCATCAAAGTGAAGTATTTTCGCTTACCTATTTTGTGTCGCTTTTTCTTAATATTTTTGTTGTTTATTTCTTAAATCCTAGGTACCTAGATTTTTATTTATAAGTTGATAAATAAGCTAGTCTAGTTAAAAAGGTAAAACGAAAGTTAAACTTAGACCCGTTGTTAGTAATTACAATGCTAAAAATAATTCTCTAAGTTCCGAACTAATTATTTATATGTTGATAATTTAGTTAGCTTAGTAAAAAGATACAAAAAGCTAAACATATATTGGATTTAATTAACTCGTAGTTGCATGTTAGGATTGATCACCTTTCCAACTCGTTAGTTTTATTCAATACAACTCCACACGTAGTTGCATGATTAGGATTGACGACCCTAGAATTAAAAACATTGTAAAAGCTATTAAAAAGCCATTATAAATTATTAGTATTCACCTCGTAAGGAGAGAACGATTCGGCAAACGCTCCGCGTTTGTCACTAATGATTCTCCCTACGAAGATTTAAGCCCTCAATTATATTTAATTCGAAAACAAAGTTTAATCTTAGCCGAAATCCGTTCCTGGATTCGATAAAATGGATATTTTATCCGAGAAATACTACAACTGTCCTCGTGCTCCTGCGATACATTTTTGTTCGTAAAAATTACACACTTAAATGGCAATCATGTTTCAATATCAAGAACCATAAAATCCATAATATAACGCAAGTCCCCAATACGAATTACATCATCGTTAACTTCACCAGTAGCCCTCTTACTTGATTGATCAGAAAACTGCAAGTTATGCTTGCTACGAACCATCACCCTTATTCATTTCTTTACGTAAACAGATAAGGGAATAATATTTACCGAACCACCAGTATCCAACAAAGCTGTCAAATTAATTGGGCGGTAATCACCAAGCGCACTCCTTTCGAGAACAAAGTCGACATTTATACCCTCAATTAGCTTGTGTTTCGGAACAGGTCTCGCTACTCTATCTTCTTAAGCGCTAACATCTCATAAAAATTACCCACTTCATGAGTATCATCCATTTCATCATCAAAACAACCATCCAACGAATTCACATCAACGTGCACTTCATCCACTATAATATTTCCCTCACTTAGCAGTTTAGGTTTCCTATGCTTCCACAATCTCTCCTTAAAATCCTCATCATAAACCATAACAACTCGATCCTTATTACCACGAACCATCGCGAGTCGATCTACTCTCTGATTATCGTATGAATAAATCGAGACATGCAATATTATATTACCATTTCGTAGAATAACCTCCTGTAGATCGTAATCAATAGTGGCTCAAGATGTCGCAAGGAATGGGTACCTAAAATCTATAGGGTACCTAAACTCTTCCACTATCTCCACCTCTCGTGCAATCTTTAAAGGCGGTTGTGCATCCCGAGCATCGGCAAGCAATAATCTACCTCTGTTATGTGCCAGAACCTCAACTCCTCCTAGACCGATTACATTAAAAACCAAAAGGGGCATCAATTTCACCGCCGAACTTGAATCTAGCAAAACTCGCATCAAGACCTTTGAATGAATAGTCACATCAATAATAGGTGGCCCCAGCGGTGCTCTAACTTCCACAGTAGGTAAGGCTAAGAATCTCCTCAAATAATCAGGCTGCTCGAGTGGCAACCCAAATCGAACATTTTCGTACTTCAACGCATGATTCATATTATCTCGCTCGTAAGGTAATAGAAGTCCGTCGATGTCACTATGGATCAAATTAGACCAGTCCATCAATGTAAGTCTGAAACTTCTTTCAAACTTCAGTTGTGGCATGCGCCTTGTGTAACACTAGTTAGGGTTCGGGTTAAGGTGTCTTTTCCCAAAAAAATTAATAAACTTACTGAACTTCGACTGTGTCTCCTAAAAATCCCTAATTAATTGCTCAATTATTTTGATCTGTTATGATTAGTCATCACTAGACAAAAAAAAACTCTCAAATTCTACCTAGGCTATTGATACCAATTGATAACAAAGTACACCATGATTTTCTTAAGAAAAATGCAAGTCCTAAAATCTTGGGCAATGCCAAACTGATGAGCCTTAAAATGTAACAGGCCCAGCCCACGGGCATGTTACAATTATAGCCTACGTGACGTAATGACCTAAAAGACACGTATGGGTAAAATCATCTGACATTAAGCACGAACAGACCTGATATTAGTGGGCCAGACCCATGCGGCCCAGAACACGTGCGGCCAGTCTGAGGTGGACCCAGACACGTGCGGCCCAGACTGTAGTGGGACTAGAACACGTGCGGCCCGTCTGAGATGGGCCCAGACCTGTGCGACCCAGACTGCAATGGAACCAGAACACGTGCGGCCCGTATGAGGTGGGCCTAGACCCGTGTGGCACAAACTGCAGTGGGTCCTGAACATGTGCGGCCCATCTGAGGTGAGCCCATACACGTACTACCCAGATTGCAGTGGGACCAGAACACTGTGTCCCGTCTGAGGTCGGCCCAGGCAAATGCGGCTCAAGCTCAGGTGGGCCCAGGCATGTGAGGCCCGTAACCATGGGTTTATACGTGCGCGGCAATGGATGGCCGTTCCACTTATAGTCCCGTTTTCTTTATCTCCGATAAGAGGACGAGTAGAAGATTAATTTTTTAGATGATGAGGACACCACGACCAATCAGGAAATGATACATGGACACACACAAGTCACTGCATATGCCCATACTCCTATAAAAAGGGGGTTCAGTAATCGAGAAAGGGCCATCTAAAAAACGGATAGAAAGAGAAGAATTCAAGTAAATACTAAAAGAGTTCATATAACTGTATAAAGTGAGTGTTTTAATGACTCTCTTATGCAGATATAATCTTTTTAAGTATTACTAAATATTTGAGTTAATTTTATACTGAACACAATCGTTCATTTAGAACTTGTTTTCCAAAGTGTTAAAAGAACAAATTTTAGAGATATAAAATATTAAGCTCTTAAATTATTATTAATGAATGAAAACTAGTAGTGTCTAGCGGATGTGACATTACTCATAAACAAAAGACAGATCACCCAATGAATATGAAATTCCCTTAAGACCTCATTCACTTAAAATGTAAACAAAAATGAATACGGAAATTTAAAATATAACAATTTGGTCCGTAAACTATAGTCATAATTCAACAAATTTCAAGTCAGGGACTATATTACATCTTAATTAGAAACTAAGGACCCTCCTTATTTATTTGGGTTTAAGGGAATGGAAAAACCATAAATAAACACCATTATCATATCTTTCACAAAAATTCAAAAAATTCTCAAAAATATTTATCAAAAATCAGCAAAAAATAATAATAATAAAAAAATCATAAAAGTACAAACAAAAAATAGTTTTTTTTATGAAAGTACTATTTGCTCAAAAAATCATAAAAATCATTAATAAATAAAAATCAAAAATGCAAAAAAAAAAAATCAAAAATTTGTAAAATTAAGAACATGGTGTCATGTGACAATGCTAAACATCCCCTCCAACCACCCAACCACCAACCACCACCACACACACTGTTTTCACCAATAATATTGTTTTATTTTGAAACACTAATTTCCAAGTACATTTTTTTCTCCTGTGAGGACGATGTTTTTTTTCAGGACACTATTTTTCTGAACACCCTTACAAAGATGTTTAAAAAATACATGATTAAAAAAAATGTCTCAATCGATCATCCTAGTGAATTTTTATGACCAAAAGAACTTGAATACTCCCTTAATTCAAAACTAGTGTCATATTGTTCTCATCCACACAAACAGTGTCCAGATCCAGTTTTGTAAATTGACATTAATAGATCTCCAAACGGATACATGATATCAAAACAAAAATATCATCTCGACCTATCTCCTACGCCAATTTTCTGACCAAAAGAATGAAAACTTCAAAAAGTACTAAAACCATATGGCACTCTCTCTAATCTCTTTATTCCGTTTTCTTTCTCATTCCCACTCTCTCTCCCTCATTCTTTCTCTTCCCACTCTCTCTTTCCGGTTTTCTATCCTTGTCTCTCTCTTCTCTCTCTTAGTGAATTTTAGGTTTTTATTATTGTGATTTATATTGGGAAATATGAGCTCTAATTTTGAGATTTTGGACCCAACAAGTCGAATTATATATAAAATTGGGAGTTTTGGGGGATTTTAAGTTGATTCGTAGTGTTGTTTTGTCCATAAGAGGTTGATATATTGATCACTTAATTTTTTAGCCCAATTAGGGCTATGAACTCCAGAAAAAGGTATCACCTCTAAAATGAGAGTATGATATCTGTAAATAAATTATTAAGACTTAAAATGAGAGTATGTACTATAAAAATAAGAGTATGAACTCTAGGTATAGGATATGAACTTCAAGAGTATGAACTTTACAAGTAATGATATATTGTTTGCAAATATGGACATGAACTCTAAACTCTAAAAATGAGGGTTATAAACTCAAAATATGGGTATGAACTCTACAAAGAGGATATAAACTTCACAAAAAGAATATGAACTCTACAAATATGGATATGAGCTCTAAAATTGAGGGTATTAACTATAGAAATAATGGTATGAACTCTACAAATGCGATATTATCTTTAAAATGAGGATATGATATATAAAAATAAGGATACGGTATAGAGAGAGATACCTTTAAGGGAGGGATAGTGGAAGTGATTATGAACGAAGGGAGAAAGCGGAGTGACAGAGAAAGGAGGGAGATGGCGGATAGAGAGTGAAGAGAGAGAAGGTAGAGACAGATAGGAGAGGGAGAGCTGAGAGAGGGAGGAGAAAGAGAGCGGATAGAGAGAGAAGAGAGAGATAGCAAAGAGAGATAGAGCGAGATAGAGAGGAGGGGAGGATTTGAGGTTTTTTTTTAGTGAAAGTTTGTTTTTGGTAATCAAATTTTGAAGGTATGTTTTTTTTTGTAATTTAATTAGTTATAGGTATGTTTTTGGTCATTACCCCTAAACAAATTATATGAGGACCCATTTTAATAATAGGAAAAATTTATCAAAATATACCACTTTTTTAACTAAATGCCTAAAAACATAGACCCAAATTATTTGTGACTAAAACCATACCTTCTAATTCTCTACGTGTTTTCCTTTTTCCTCTATATTTTCTCCTCTCTCTTCCTTATACGCACCCTCTCTTCTCGTTTTCTCTCCCCGTCTATCTTTTCTCCCTATTTCTTCATGATGATTTGAGTTTTTTTATTTATTCTTATGGTGTATTTTAGTGAATATAAGATTTATTTTAGATATTTTGGACTCAATAGGTCGAATTATTTATCAAATTGGGGGTTTTGGGGGCTTTTAAGTTGATTTGTGGTGTTGTTTCGCCCATACGATTTATATATATTGATCAATTGAAATTTCAGCCTAATTAGGGCTATAAACTCTAAAAAAAATGATATAAACCTTAAACGAGGATATGATCTCTACAAATAAGGTTATAAAGTCTAAAAATGAGGGTATGAACTATAGAGATAAGAATATGAACTTTAAAAAGAGTATATGAACTCTAAAATGAGCGTATGGTCTCTACAAATAAGGGTATAAATTTGAAAATATGGATATAAAATTTAAAAACGAGGGTATAAACTATATAAATAATGGTATGAACTCTAAACACAATATATAAACTCTAAAATAAGGGTATGATATTACAAATAAGGGGTTGAATGTTGAATATATGGATGTAAATTCTAAAAATGAGGGTATAAACTATAGAAATAAGGATACGTTCTGGAGAGATACGTTTAATATAGAGGTAATTGAAAGTGGTTATGCACGGAGTGATATAGAGAGAGAGGAGAGGGAGAAAGGACTGAGCGAGAGGAGAGATAGAGAGAGAGCGGAGATAGAAAGAATGTAGAGAGAGGAGTAAAGGTTTTGGGTGTTTTTTGATTGGAGGTATGGTTTTGGGCAATAATAGTTTGGACTAAGTTTTTGGTAATTAAATTTCTTCTAGGTATGTTTTTGGTCATTCACCATTTATATTATTCTTAAAACACATTTTTTTTCATATTTCATTCCGAAAATATTATATTGGAAGATACATCTCTGAAACCCGAATATTATACAAAGCGATCCCTAACACCCTATTATCGCAATACAAAAAACAAGAATATAAAGTGGGTTATCTTATGTCCGGTCTCGTCTCCAACGATTTAGAGAAATTTCATTATATTAGCAATTTGACACTTTCAGTTAGATAAACTTAATTTTAATTACTCCTTTTGTTTCACTATATAAAATATAAGTCAAGTATATTGTTTTGGCCGTTATAGGAATATAATTAGTTTACTTATCTTATCTTACTATATAAAAAGTATATTAGAGCATCTACAATAGTGTTGTTATCTCTATTGTTAACTAAAATACTTAGCTTGTTGTAGGATATTATTGGCCATCTTGGGCCTTACTCTATTGGGCCTATCTTGGGCTTTCCTAGTATATGTAACCCTACCCTCTATTATATAAAGAGGGTCAGTGGTCTCTTGATGTATCTCTCTGTTTAATAAATAACTACCGTTCCCTCTCTCTATATCTATACATATCTCTATATATATCTATAACGAGCTAATATGTCACACAACACGTTATCAGCACTTTGCTCGCGGAGAATATGATATACGCTCACGGATATTGGAGATTTTTGGTAAACGCACGGATATTGGGTTTTTATAAACCTTGAGGTTTATCCGGGTTTTTAGGGTCTTACTATATCGACCTTCACCAACATACCGTACGTAAGGTACCAAATTCAAAACTTAATTTATTCCATATATGTGATTGCACGTATTATTTTATGGATAAATAAAGCATGATAAATATACCGTATTATATAATCCATGTGTATGGTAATTCGTACGTACGTATTAATATTGCTTATGATTGCTTACCACTGAAATTGAATATAACAATAAGAAAAATACCATGTTACATGTACTGTAGCATTAGAACTAAACAAAGCAAAATTGCATGCCGTATTGTACATGTCGAATTGTTATTGGTTCTTGTTGTTTGGAAATCACATATAGGAACCCCCTGAAGATAGTATTTGCTTAGATCCCATTGGCAAGATTTTTAGCGAGACACGTTCCCCTCATAGCTCATTTAAAATTGCCGAAATTAGGGGGAGTATCCTGTTGTATACTTCTTACCACTGTGTACTCTTTTGTCCTTTGACTAGAGGTTTTTTCCACTGGATTTACTCTAGAAAGGTTTTGATGATGCACCTGTTTTGTTGTTGATCTCCTACTACTACTACTACCACTGTTGCACTCTTTTTACTTCGATCAGAGATTTTCCCATTGGGTTTGCTCTGCCAAGGTTTTGATGAGGCACACTGTTTTGTGGTTAGTTACTTACATGATATTTCGGCATATATCATTCGGCTACACAGTTTCTCCTAGGTACCAGTTTTGTCCCACACTGAATTTTCCGTCCCTAAGGTTTTTATGTGTTTAGCACTACGAATGAACTCGACTCACATCGACAGCATGAAGACGAAGAAATCAAGACGTCCAAAGGGGGAGTGTTGTAGAATATTATTGGCCATCTTGGGCCTTACTCTATTGGGCCTATTTTGGGCTTTCCTAGCATATGTAACCCTACCCTCTATTATATAAAAAGGGTCAGTGGTCTCTTGATGTATCTCTCTGTTTAATAAATAACTACCGTTCCCTCTCTCTATATCTATACATATCTCTATATATATCTATAACGAGCTAATATGTCACACAACATAGCTAACAATGTTTTTTTTGTCTCCATTAGTTATGTTAAATCATGTATTATCTTTATAGATGTTAAAAAAGTTGTTAAATATAACAATGTTTTTAATGTTGTTAATGAATGACGTGGCAAAATACAATTAATTAAAACGTGAATTATATTTCAAATACTCCTATTTTAGTTCCTATATTAGTGCGGTTTACAAAATGACTAATTAATCAAATTTCAATTAATAATTAATTTTAATTAAAATTAGATAACTTTATTAAGTTAATATACTAATGTGAAAGTTAAATTTAAGTTACATATATGTCATTTAACATCCAATTAAATGATGATGTGTCAAACTTTATATTGTTAAAATTAACACAATTATTGTGGATGCTCTTAGGGTGAGACTAAGAGATGTCAGTTTATATATATTTTTAAATGGTGTTGCCTCCTTCCTTCTCCCACATCAGCTTGTGGTTTGATCACCTGCCTGGTTGAGCGCCGGCTAGACCTCGAGTTTATCTATGTTTTTTCAATGTAATTAATCTCAATGATGGTCCATATAATATTTACATTTACACATTAGTTTAAGTTGTTTAGAGTTTATGTAAGTAAATAATTCTATAACACCAATTAGTTAATACTAGATAACTAAATACACCGTATGTAGGTTTTATCAAACTTTTAGTTATGTCGAGACTTAGTATATCGAATGACGCAGACAAATTTTTCCAGAAACTAACAAGGATACATGAACTTCTAATTATAAACCGTCACTAAACATAAAACAAAGTGCGCGGTCAATAAATGCAATCCTATCACACAAAATACTCAAGCAAATATATCAATATTAATCGAGAATAAGTTTTTGTTGCCGACTTTACTACGAGTTTATTTGTAGAAATTAATAAAATTAAGAAACAAACAAATGCAAACGGAAATTATAATTATAACATACAATTAAAGAATTTACACGGATTACCAAAATTATGCTAACAGATACACTGAGTCGAGTGTAGAACTTTTTATTTAAAACTTATTTGTCACCCAACAACTTCTAGATTTATACAAACGTAGTTTCCCACGCTTTAGATTGTTTTTAAGATTATTGGACAAAAAATACCAGTGTAATTTTTGCCTAGCTAATAACTTAAGCATATCATAAGATGCGAATTGATAAAAAATTGAAAGACAACCGATCCTAGCATATATATAAGATGAGTGAATAAAAATTTCTAATAATCCTGATACATGTCTCTACTTAAATCAACGAAATTGAAATATCTTTCAATGCTTTATAAGCCAAATAATATTTATAACAAATTTTTAAGTTAAAAAAATTACGCCCGTGTAAGGCACGAACCTTCTTGGCTAGTAATAAATAAAAGTTTAGAGGAAATGATTACATATGGTAGGAAAGACCAACATGGGCCCAAGTAAAGGCCCATAGAGTAAGGCCCAAGATGGTCAATAATATCCTACAACACTCACACTTTGAACGTTTTGATTTATTCGTCTTCATGCTATCGATCTGAGTCGAGTTCATTCGTAGTGTTAAACACAAAAAACTTTAGAGCCGAAAAACACAGTGTGGGACAAAACTGATGTCTAGGAGAAACTGTGTATAGCCGAATGATATAGGCCGAAATACCATGTAAGTAACTAACCACAAAACAGCGTGCCTCATCAAAACCTTTCCAGAGCAAACCCAAAAATCTCTGATCGAAGTAAAAAGAGTGCAACAGTGGCAGTGATAGGGAATCAACCACAAAACAGGTGCCTCATCAAAACCTTGTTAGAGTAAACCCAGTGGGAAAAAAACTCTAGTCGAAGGACAAAAGAGTACACAGTGGTAAGAAGTATACAACATGATACTCCCCATAATTTGGACAATCTTAAATGAGATATGATGGGAACGTGTCTCAATAAAAATCTTGCCGAGAAAACCCAATAGGAAAAAACCTTGGTCTAAGGACAAAAAGAGTACATGAGCATGCGACTGGATGCTTCCCCTCACTTGCACACGACAGGGAACGAGGATTTCGACTAAGTAGTAATTAGTACAATAAGCATTCTCTTGGATGTTCCCCCTCATTTGTACACGACTGAGTGCAACGATTTTATATTCCAAGAAAGAGTACGAACATTCGACTGGATGCTTCATTTACTTGCACACGACTGAATGTAAGAAAATATAACGTGGAATAGAACGAGCATTCAATGGGATGCTCTTAAACTTCATATGGGAAGATTTATTTCGACGATAAATGTTAAATAGCATAATGTAGTCATGTCTCTCTTGATCGATAAAAACAAGTTGTCCTCAAATAAGACAAGTGTTTTATCTGGATTGTGAGACAGAGCATATATAATTCAAATATGTCTAATACTAGCTCAAAGCCATAAACACTCTCTACTTGTCTTATAGAGTACGAGTAGATCAGAGTGATTCGTTTGAAATCATTCCAATACCTCCAAGATATCGCATTATTCCTAATGGTAAAGACAAACCATATTAGGAATATCACTTATGCGGGTCTGATAAGTAACCGGCATAGGTATAACCGAAAAAGGGTTGAGTTAATTCGAGTACCGAAGGGGGTAGGTACACTCGATGATGCAAATGGGATAAGACAAGCCCTCATCCACAATTATCTTAAGGTAATGGGAAAATGTTTTTTATGCCATTTCGATGGCAGCGTGTTAGCGCGATGCTGTGTCGAGCTATACCATTCACAGCAGACAAGATGTTCGTCCTAGCACATTAGACCAAGTACAATGATGCACTTATTGTACTTAGATATGAACATCATGGTTCAATATCTCTTCATCATCTCATCAGGGACAGACCGGGTCTATATCAATTTCTAGTGATCGAACCATCATGAGAGAATTTGACGACTTAGCGTCATAATGACTAAAACGTCATAACACCTTCTGGGTGTAGTCTGAATCATGGATTTAGATTCAATATTTACGGGACTTGATCATCAGGTCGAGTCACTCCCGTGTCTTTCCAAGATCCTTCATCATGAAGGCAAATCTAAAAATGGATCGCGTAATAAAACATGCAAGGGCATAAAACGTGTCTTTACGTATCACAAGCCGATCAAGTAATCACTTAAGCGGGATACCACCTCCGCTCGGATTTTATAATCCATATAGTGAATGTCTCAGTTAATTGAGAATATGTTCCGTAGTCAGAAACTACTTGATTCAAACACATTAAGTCACACATGGTCCTTCATCTACATCTTTTTGTCTAAATCCCCATAGAGATAAAACCGTGACCACAATCACATGCTGCATACTCAGTTTATCGGAATCTACTAAAATGATAAAGTAGGGGACCGTTATAACATCCATTACGAGGAAATAAACCATCTCGTAATCAATTCTAAAATGGTAGAGAAGCCTTGCGCTACTAGGCGAGCACTGATACAGTCTTATTATTCTCATCACTCTTCCTTACGAATAACCAAATAAATGACTTCGTTTAACATTGGTGGTGTTGCAGCTACAGGTCCGAACACACTTTTGCTAAAGAATCTACTTGGATTGCAAGTTTCCATTAGACCAGTCTATTCTACATTTACTCCACGCAACGGTACATGGTTCCCCGTCATAATTTGCTCATATTATCAGTCGTTACCGAATATATGAAGAAGTAATCAATAACAGTCTCGTTTCGCTTCAATATCGTCTAAGATATCATGATCGACAGATATTTCGAGATTCTCAGGATGAGGAGGAAATCACACATCTCCTTGATCCTTTATAATCTCATGCGAAAAACGAATTAAGAACCGGTCAAGTTACTCGTATCTTGGGAAGGACGACAGACTGACAGCCGACAGCAACGTCCTTTGCTTGGCGGGTTCGGCCAAAGCAACGTGTTACGACAGGAACACGACATCTGACAAGGACGTCTATCCTTGCAAGCATTTTGCAGCAGGTATAAATGATCTCGTGACATCTCATAAAGTCATTAAATGCGTCTGGCATTTAGTTAGACTTGGAGGATTCTATGCACTTACTTATCACTAAGTGTAGTTTTGGGGGTCAAGCTAAGACTGAGTGGGTTATGCCACGTTACTTCACGTCGTTCCTTATCAACGGTAACGTGCAAATCTCCCCTAACGACAGGGAGAACAGTCTTAGTGATGTCACTTTTGCATATCATGCGGTAAATAGACTGCTTGCTAAAGTTACTCTATCAAATGATAGGCAGGAGATTCATAATCGACTTATGCCCCCTTCAGAAGTCCATATTTTGAACGCTATAGTGGCTCAATCAAAATATTAATGAATCACTCCAAACACGCGTTAATATGAGACGTCTGGCTCATAACCAGTAATCAGCTGGTATGCATATGGTGTTTGAGTGACTATGGAACTCATAATGGACCAATGCAGCAAAATAGCATAAGGCCACACAGAAATATAAATCTTGGTACGAAAGACCAAGAAGTGATGCAATCATTTGCAGTCGTATCATCAAACTTTCCGTGAGTCCATTTGGGTCTGAATATAATCGACAGGATGTTCAATATCAATTTCCAAACTCAAGTAATTCAAATCGAAATTTCAATTTTTACTCTTCGGCATTATCAAGTCGACTAGGCTTTTCAGGATAATCTGGATCATGAGCTATCAATTTAATGATAGGGCTAATAGTTTGGGAAGTGCTATATTTATGTGGACAACAATACACATGTGACCGTGTTGTCGATGCATCAACCATAACCATATATTTAATGGTCCGTCTTATGGTTGGATAATTCCACAATAACTCTTTCAATTCTTTACAAGAATTCTACGAGTACATTTTGTGATCTTTACACATACTGGTCTTTCAAAGAGAGCATTAGTGTCATGGATTTCGGATCAATCACGAAATATATCCTCAAAAAGAATCCAAATGCGATGCATTATAAATCAAGCATCGTCTTTTGACCCGACAATATTTCATCCGGTCAATGCCACAATATCAAAATGCTTTTATCAATCGACGACAGGCGAATGATAATACATACAATCATGTCTTAACATCTAAGACCTCTTATCAATCGACGACATGCGAATGATAAGCTAACTTTCAAATGCTATAAAAACGTGGTAACAACCATTGAAAGACATCTCAACTCTTCATGACTGCGCTTTTGGTCGTATTGAGTTGAGGTTGTGTAAAGAAATCTCAATTATTTCATGAGCCATTTACAGATAAAACTGGATTTCTCGAATTATCTTACTACTCAACAAGGTACGACATGACCTACAGAGTATAAGGCATCATATTTGACAAATCAATTTGGTTTTACCAAATATTTTGATTTGGAACGACAGGTTTAGAATCGTTGTCAATGAGTATTCTTTTAGACAAGTAGTTTGTGAAATTATGTGGTACACTGTTACCCACTATTTCTAGAAAATCAACTACCGCACAAGTATTGCCTAAAATTTAATAATTTAAAGTTTGATCACATTTTTCAAAGGAATTTACTCAAAACACTATAAATTATTTCGAAAAATTTCATAAACAGGTAAACCATAATCCAAAAGTATGGTCCAAATGGAAAAATCATAATCCAAATGGAAAAACATAAGCCAGATGAGCAAAAAACCGGGTCAATGACTTATCAAAATCAGTAAAGAAAGGTATCAAATTCATTTGAGCGACAAAATCGGAGGTCTAAAGAGTTTTCTTTCAATTAGTTTTAACCGCATTAGCATCGGATTTTCCACATTTATAATAGTTTTGAACTATTTAAAAAGTAACCGTCCATGAACTTTGTTTTTATAGCATAGAGTTGGCTCATTGAGAAACCGGGCCATATTGTTCCTTTCAAGAACTGTCCTGCAGCCACATGTCTTCGATTTTGACGATTGTCTAAAACCTCGCTTGGGTAGGCAATTCGTCGGGATCGCGACAGTTCGAGACAAATAACGCTTGTCTTGGTTCTCGATTCATGAAAAAAAAATATCCACGAAAAGCATTAATATCAGGCAAACAATTCGCCATTGACCCAATAAGATTAAACCTGCTCATCGGGGCATTTTTTTCATCCACAAACAGATGGGCGATGAAGGAACATGAGAATATAAATTCACGATTCTGCTTACGAAATATAATTTCAAAGCTAGTATTTTTGGTAAATGATCGCTCCAATATGTCAATTTCAGAAATTTGTTCATCATAGACGTCATCATGTCTTAAATTTGATGGCGGAATAAAATCTAACGTCTTTTAACTTTTTATTACAACACTAGAGTAATATTCTGCTACTATTTATTTATTTTTCATTTAATCAAGGAATGCGCTGAATCTTAGTTTGCTGATACTAAATTATCAGTTCCTTGATGACGCTAAGTCACCGCTGAGTGACACGTGACACCAAATTGGTAAGTAAGGCACGTGTCCATCAAAAAAACACCAACACTCTCCTAAAAACATTCGTAAACATTAAACATTAAAACACCTGAGAAATTAAGTTATGTTAACCCAAGTAATATTTTGATGCAAGCTAGCTAGTGTAGAAAAATAAAAAAAGTGTTGTTAATATACACGATATATACGTGTGTTCCTATTAACGTGTAGTTAAAAAACATCACTCTTGATATTTATATTTATAGTAATAATAATAATAAAGAGAAGATGATGAACGTGGTTGCACTAGGTTTGGTACTGAGTTCGTTAGTAACATCTGGGATCTGGTCACCGAATAAAGTTGATCTTTATCGGAACAAGTTTATATCAAAAGGAGATGATATTATAATAAAGGAAGGGCACAGGATAGTTGTGGTTAAATACGACTTCAATAAACATGCACACACCAATGTTTTTATATCTCGTTACGACACCCTTATTTCTCACAAAGGTATATTTATAATCTCTTATTTTTATTATAAACAGTTAGCTAGTTATTTATTTGTTAGTATAGTATAAGCATTTTGGCTTGTGTTTTGTTCTTTAAATGTTATTATTGTACATGCATGAGTCATGACTTGTTCACTGGTTTTGGTATTGATTACTACCGTAAAATCCCTGTAAATTAATACTCTAAAATCAATGTTTCGACTTGTACCTATGTATTAAATCAAAATTCTTGATTAGTTATTCTTTTATAAGTATCTGGTCCCATCAATATTATAAATTAATAATTACTTTAAATTACAAACACAATTAGATTATTTTAGTAAAATATAATTACCTTCTTGGTTGCTTTTTCTAGAAATCATAAATCTAGCTGGATTTGATCCATTTTAGCAAATTTACATGTTTTCAGTGTTTTGTTTTAAAACTGTATCAAACACTTTGACAAGTTATTGTTGGAAATAATACAGTATTAGATTTCTTTCGGATTGTTTATATAGTGGTTTTCTGATCATCATACGTCGAATACTACAAGTTTTAGTGCAACAAACTCTAGATCAATGTACGTTGTAATCATATTATAGGATAGGACAGAACATTATGTAAATAGTAATACATGAATATTAACCAATGTCGATATCTTATGATTTTATACATATTTTTGTTTAGTAAAGTAAATGACATTCTTTAAATTGATAATTCATTTTAAATAAATAAAATATTTCTAACTTTTAGGAGTTACTGTAATTTACCTGATTGTTGCAATATTGAGGAACAACCAATGGTGTATGGTATTTGGAATTATCTTCTGGGTTAGACTTGGATAACAATCATCTAGTATCAAACTTGTTTGACTTTCGCAATCACCCTCTCTGATCTAGTTTTTCTACTAATTTTATTTTTACATTTTATATATATATTTTTTATCCTTATGCATAACAAACATGTAAACTGAATCTGGAGTTTTGCCAAGGAGAAGTTGAATGTTACATTTGTTTGTTTGTCGGGGATTTGCGAAACATAATTTTTTTTCTAATTGTGTTAGTAACTGTACATTAATATTGAGAATTCCGTGTTACGCTTTAACGCACACTATTTATACTGATACACGTTTGGCACTTCAACTTAACACAATAGTTTCTGTTCTTAAAGTTTAAGAATAGTGTACTCTCTTTACTAAAGAGTGCTCGACCGTCTTGGAATGATAATTTTCTGACAATACTTGCATATATTGTTTCAGACAAAGGTTAATTAGATATTTAGGCACTGGCATCTCTGAGTAGTGTGACCTATTGTAGTATGCTTGCATCTAAAATACACAAAATATCGTGGGGGATGTTTGCATTACAATTGCGACAATGGTTTTACATTTGTTTAACGATAGGAAAGCAGCGCATATGAACATGAATTTAGCTCTTAGCCACCTATCGACAAGTACATGATTTTAGACTTTAGAATGCTTAAATAATTTGTTTAAATGTAAGCAATATGCTCACCTTGAAGCAGTTACTTTGCTTTACTCCCAGATATATGTCTTTCCTGATTATTCACTGACAGAATATAATGGTAAACCAACAGTTCTAGACTGAATAGCGTTAGTTTTAAATCATATTTGATGTTGCCATAATTTACATGGTATGGATCATCACTTCTAACTTAGGGAATCTATATAGATAATTTAATCTGTGTAAAAGTGAAGTCACCGATAATCATTATATCTATTCGGTTCTAATTACAGGCATTGATGACTATAGTTTGCTTAATTTAAAATTATAAAACTAGCAATCTTACTGCCATTATTATGACTTCGCAGTAGAGGAGAAATTGTCATCCTTTTCAGATGATTCAAAAAGGACAACTAATGAGACTTTAGAAGATGCACAAGGTAAGATGAAAGAAAAGATCAATCATGCTAAAGAACAGACAAAAGAGTCGGCTGGGGGCCTTGTGTGCGATGCCTTTGGAAAATGCAAACACAAAATTGCAGGCATTATGGGCAAAGCGAAAGATATCGGTTCAGATGCAGCTCATTATATAACGGAGGAACCCCACAATGTTAAAGAACAAGCAAAAGATAAGGTCTGTGAGGCAATAGCAAAAACTGAGGACGCTCCATCAAATATATCCGACAAAGTTTCTACCAAGTCCCACAAGGGTAAAGAAACAGTATATGATAAAGCTCCACGAGTGGGTGGGGGAGTTAAGGAGGCGGTGGACACCGGGAAGACCATTGGGAACGATGTGGCGAAGAATCTTACAAGCAAAATGGAAGAAGCACGACAGACGGCAGTGAGAGGGAAAAAGAAGGGGGAGCGAGAGTTGAGGGAGATTTTCGGGCTTAGGAGGGAGTTAGTTAAGGACATGTGGAGCTACATAGTTTCGCCGAGGTTGATAAGTTCGGCGATGGGGATAGTGCATTTGCTAGGATTTGCAACGGCTTATGGGATGTGTGTTTGGGTTACGTTTGTGTCAAGTTATGTATTGGCCGGGGCTTTGCCAAAGCAGCAGTTTGGGATGGTGCAGAGTAAGGCGTACCCGGTTTATTTCAGGATTTTGGCTTACACAGTGATGGTGACTTTGACTGGGCATTTATATGGGGAGAGGAACAAGTTGTTTTCGAACACGGTGGGGATGGCTCAGGCATATATTCTTTTGGGTCCGTTTACAATGAATTTGGTTAATTTGCTTTACTTGGAACCCCGAGCCACAAAGGTACTACATCTTTTTCCTGTTTTTTCTACTGTAGATATGATCCATGGTCTTCTTCTGGTTTTTTAGGTGATGGCATTGTTTACTTATGAAGGAGTATCGTTTCAATTTAGTTAACTTAAACGTTTGAGGCAACCGTAATACTATTGAAATTCCTATCCGTTGTTCTAGTTGCTGATATGCAGTTAGGTTCCAAGTACACTTGGAATCACAGTTGCAACCTAAGTATAATGATGGACAGAACTTGTAAAGTTAAATGTACTTGAACTAATTCACATGCACATTTAACAACGGAGTTTACCAAAACAGGATACGTCTCCGGGGCACTCACCCAGATTAATAATATTATAAAAGCTTACAATATAAGATTCAAGTCTTAATGAAAAACTCTCAAACTCTCTCTAGGGTTTTCTGGATATCTCTATATTGCTCATAGCTTATAACAATCACTCAAAAGATCAATGATATCCCAACATTATTTTTCGTTTTAAAAGCTCACTGTGTATTATCTCAAAGTTGAGTTCTTCATAATTTAGAACACACAATTTTTACAAGAAAAGTTATTAATTATTTAAAAAGTAAAACAATCTTCTTTGTTCTAGATCTTATTGATTGATTTGGCCTCTTCTAATTGATCTCAAATTTTCCATCTTTGCACGATATACTGCTGCATTTGATTGATCTCATTCTTCATGTTAATATCCGTTAATAACTTGTTTGACAATAGGAGTTACTATTTTCTTAAACAAGTACCATATAAAATAATATCTTTTAGAGATAAAATCTTAATATATTTTGAAAATATAAGTCCATATAACATTCAATCTAATTGGATCATAACAGATTTCGTGATAAAGACTTTGCATAATAATAGAGATTTAGTAGCACAATAAAATGAACAATATCTTCTAAACTAATCTTCATATATTTTTTAAGCAACTTTCATTATTCATCACCTTAATATTTTCAATATGTATAAAGTAAATCTTTTTTAAACAAATGAGAATATATACTGCATAATTTAATTCAAATAAAATATTTTAAAAATTAAGTAATGCAGTTAGATAAAATTAGATAGAATTCTGCATATTGGCAGGTTGATGCAGGTTGGAACTGTAGTTGCAACTGAGGTTGCAACTCATCTGTAAACTTAAAACTATCTTAATTCTTAACATTCAACTTAAATTATTTTGTTCAAACCAATTGACAACAAGAAGTTAATAGGCCAGAAATATGGGCTTAACAACAACCATACATTGTATGTGCATCTATATCTTGGATCTATGTTTGATTTACACCTCGGTAAGCAAGAAGAAACACCTTGGATTAGAGAGTAAACCACATTGACAGCTTAAGTACATTCACCCAGTTGACAAGTTTTATGTTAATTTGGGTAGATTTTAAGGTTATTTGAACGGAATGTTTTAGGTATTTTAGCCAATGGGAATGGCAATCCACAATTTATTTGTTTTCACCCTATTTTGCTTTTTAGCATACTGCAACTATGGAAGAGCTATTGGATGATAGTTTATGGATTTGAACGATAGTACGTAGTGAATTTTTCGGCTGTGTATTACTGGACTAACCATTACGTCAATGGTTTTATACTTCTTGATACACAAATCTTATTTCTTTTTAGTTTGTCAACTAACTTATCTACAGGTGATGTTCAAGAGGATGAAACTGGAAAAAGTAGAAGGTCGAGGCCTAGGTGTTGAGAGATTCGTCACTGAGCCAACAACTCCAGTTACAGCTGCAGGCATGATACAGCCTCTTTGTGACTCGCAACAAAAATCTGGTGATGTGACTGTATCTCAATTAAATAAGCATAGTAAGAGAATGAAGAAATTGAACGCTTACTCATCTTTCCTCAACATCCTCACGCTTGTGGCGCTGACATCACACCTTGCGTATTTAGGTCAACGGCTTCACGTCACTTGCTAAATGAAATTTGGTTAGATATGTCACTGGTAGCGTTTTGGTGGTTTTGAAACTTCATAGTGCGTAGATGTATGACATTATGCGTAGGATCTGTTAGGAAGTTGGGCTGTATTATCGAATCTTTGTTTTTGGATGTATATAAAATGACTTTTTAATGTAGTCTTTGAGGTGCATGTAACATTTCTTTCAAATTGTTGCTGATGGTGGGTGCCTGAATATTTTTGCATTTTATTAGCTAGCAACTAATAACAACTATACAGAGTAAAATTCAAGAAGTTTCATCGTCACCATTCCCCAAGGTTGGTTTTTTATGACCCAGAGTGAAGTATATTGCAGGTACCGTTTTTCAATGGCACTTGTGCAGAACATGCTTTTCTGCTACTTCTACAATTTGGTTACAATTTGCCTGAATATTTTTGCCACTTTTTATTTTTTGTATGGTAGTCTCTTGGTCGGATTCAAACCGTGTTTTAAAAGTAAAACTTACCTCGTAAGAGCACGAGGTAGTAAAGTTCTTTCCATAGAGATAGGTAACTATTTAATTAATATCCAGAATAGTTTTTTTAAAATATAAGTTTTTAATTACGATTAGGCTGGCTCCTTCAATTTTAATAAGGTTTCTCTATACTAACATGCAAAGTTAATTAACTAATAGCAGAGGTGAGGAATGTCAAATCTCACATTTACGACTAGTTGATAGGCATGCAAGGTATTGGAATAATTAATTAACAAGAAAGTGATAAAGAATGATATTTCTTGTAAGATAAATTGCAATAACGAAGAAATAGTTAAGAACTCAGCAAAGCAGGAACACCAATGAACTCAGTAGGAGCAAGAATAAATTATAAAAGATAATTTATTAGGGAAACAAAGATTGCAAAAAGGAAAAAAACAGAGAGAAAATAAAAGAAATATTGGCTCTCCGTCTATAAAATTCATCCAAACTCTTGTTTATATAGTGGTCTGTTTAGAAAAATTCGTAACCTAATTTCTAAAAACAGTGATCAGGTGGTGACTGATGTTGGTTTTAATACTATATCGAAAACAATAAAGAAAGGATAATAAATTAAAAGACAGGAACGCAATGGAAATAACAATTTATTTCTCACAATTGGAATATAAATTACAATTACTGACTCAACAGAATTAAAAATACACTAATTAAAATACAGACAGATTTAATATAAATTATTAAACTGCTGGACTGAATTGTAATTGTTTAAAACTGTCCGACATAATAGTATAATTACTAACTGTTGAAACTGTTTAACAATTAAAGAAAACTGCAAGAACAGAATAGTATAATTACTAAACTGCTTGACTGTTTCTGTAAATAAAATAAATTACAGAATAGGAAAGGACTGGAATGTAAATACAAAATATAAATTACAGTAAGTAAATAGTACTGGAAAGTAATTACAGAAAAAAAACAGTACTGAAATGTAAATTATAGAAATAAAAATACAGAATTTAAATGGACTGAAATGTAAGAACAGAATTTAAATGGACTTAAAAATAAAAGGAGAGGCAACTGCTGGGCAGTTTTCCTTAAACAATATTTTCCGAACCACCTTTAAAGGTTTCTGGTTTCGGGAATTTGTTTCCAAGGTACAACTCCTGTCACTGAGTGGCTCGTATGGAAACCGGCACCGAATCACAGGTCGAGCTGTTGGTGGTGCGGTTCTCTCTCTCTAATATGTATGCTTATGCTGTGAGTTGTGTGCATTGTTGTTGTGTCTGAAATGAGAGGGGGAGGGCTGCCTCTTATAGCCTATATTGAAACCGCAGCCATAATGGTCATTAATTCTGGGAGTTACACCCCCAGAATCCGCTCAATCAAATTCTGAAACCACAACAATTAATCTCATTTATTGCTGGCGTTTCTGTTGCTGGAAACTCTAGGGACTGCTTTTGTATTTTATACAAAACTTCCTTTTCGGATTTGGACCCAAGACCCGAGACATTCCCCAAATCCCAAATCCCAAGCCCAAGCTCAAGCCCACGCGCCCGCACCCGTGCCCGTGACCCGAGACCCAAGACACGAGACACGAGCGAACGCGCGTGTGTGGTACACACTAATACTCTTAGGTGTATGTGGACATGTTAGTTTAACAACTACATGGGTTGGTATGGTATATATATTGTAAAATTAACTCTTAATTTTCCAATATGGGATTATTCTAAATGGTTTTTCCATTTACCATTTCGTTTTCCAGATTTCAGCTTTCGAGAGCCCAACTTTGAAGCCACTTTGTATTCACACCCATTCTCAAAATAGGTCATGCGATATACCGTTACGAAGCTCGTCACACGGGCTACTCAACCACGTTGAGTACTGTATAAACAACTCAGCGCTGTTACATGTAATAATAACTCGAAGTTGGTCAAGTGACCATTCGGAAACACCCATGTTTATACATGTTTTTCCAACAATCCCCCACATGAATGCAATTGGCTGAAAATAAAATGCTCCTAAATGCATACGAGAGAACCGCAAGAGTTCACTGCATAAGGACAGGTAGCGCGCGCCTTGAACCTGCAATAATGACGTAAAATCTGATATGCTACTATTGGGTAGCCTTTAAACCTTGAACCTTTTAGCGTTTGTGCATACCAGGATAATGCGCACACAGTGTCCTCTTTACACCACTTACTAAGTCCTTTGGTTGTTGTCCATATTTGGCCGTGGACTGCCTTGGCAAAATTCAACCGAGTGCTCTAGTGATTTAACCCATGGCTCATCACATAGTATCGGCCATACACACTCGTCATAGGTGATTTCAAGTCAAGGGTGTCCTGACTCACCCCTCTCGACCTTCGAGATACTTGTTTTCATTAAGAGCCTCATGCTCACCCTTAAGATGGTCTAGGTCTATCACTCTTTCATCCTAGAAATGGGTTGGGAACTTAAGTTTCCGAGTGCTTTGTTCGGTCACCCCCACAGTTCGGTTTTCCCATTGAACCCGAAGCTGGAGAATCCAGTTCGGGTTGGGTTGCCTCTGAGGAGGTTTCCAGTTTGATGGGCTTCAACCCCATTCCCCTCGATGAAACTTCAACTCCTACCTGAGTCAAGCCTTTTGTAAATGGATCCGCAATATTGTCCTTAGATCTCACAAAATCTAATGACACCACACCGTTAGCTAACAATTCTCTTACGGATTTATGTCTCCGACGAATGTGTCGGGACATTCCATTATACATATGATCCTGCGCCCGCCCAATAGCCGACTGACTATCGCAGTGCATGCTTATTGCTGGGACAGGTTTCGGCCACATTGGAATTCCTTCCAGAAAGCTTCTCAGCTAGTCAGCCTCTTCTGTAGCTAGATCCAACGCTATAAACTCGGATTCCATAGTTGATCTGGCTATGCAGGTCTGCTTGGATAATCTCCACGAGACAGCCACTCCTCCCATCACGAACACATATCCGCTAGTGGATCGTGTACTGTTGGAATCCGAGATCTAGTTTGCATCAGAATACCCTTCCAGTATAGCTGGATATCTGGTATAATGCAACCCTCGGTCGGTTGTGTACCTCATGTATCTAAGAAGTCTCATAATGGCCTTCTAGTGTTCCTCATTTGGATTACTGGTGTACCTACTCAGTCTACTTACTGAGTTGGCTATGTCTGGTCTAGTACAGTTCATGACGTACATCAGATTGCCTATTATTCGAGAATATTCCAATTGTCTCACACTCTCCCCAAAATTCTTTTTCAGGGTGGTTGAGATCTCTATCGGAGTTCTGGATGTAGCTCTACTATCTTTATCAAATTTGTCAAGCATCTGCTTGACATAGTGAGTTTGAGATAGCGCATATCCGTCTGATGTCTTGGTAATTTTCATACCAAGTATTACATCAGCGACACCCAAATCTTTCATCTCGAATTTTTGTGACAACATTTTCTTAGTGGAGTTGATGTTATCAATACTCCCTATTATAATCATGTCATCTACGTAGAGGCAGACTACCACGTAGTCCTTTTCATTTCCTTTTACGTAGACGCATTTGTCACATTCGTTTATCCGAAAACTGTTTGATAGCATCACTCTATCAAATTTTTCGTGCCATTGTTTAGGTGCTTGTTTAAGTCCATATAAGGACTTCACAAGTTTACACACCTTGTGCACTTTACCTGGAACTACAAACCCATCCGGTTGTTCCATGTAAATCTCCTCTTCTAGTTCACCATTCAAGAACGCCATTTTAACATCCATTTGATGTATTTCCAGATCGAACAGTGCCGCGAGAGCAATGACTATCTGGATTGACGTTTTCCTGGAGACAGGAGCATAGGTGTCGAAATAGTCGACACATTCGGTTTGTCTAAAACCTTTCACTACAAGCCTCGCCTTGTATTTCTCGATAGTTCCGTCAAGCTTTCTCTTCCTCTTGAAGATCCACTTGTGTCCTAGTGGCTTACACTCGGATGGTAAATCCACTAGTTCCCAAGTGTGATTTTGTAATATTGATTCCTCATTGTTGATCGCCTCCTCCCAATATTGGGCTTCCGGGGATGACATTGCTTGTTTGAATGTCGCCGGTTCGCCTTCTATCATGAAGGTTACAAAATCTGGACCGAAAGTTGTTTCCTTTCTAGCCCTTTTACTACGTCGAGGCTCTTCTTCTTCTTTCTCCAACGGTTCACTTGCCCCGACATTTTACTCACTGTTTGACTCCTCAGTCTCTACAGTTATGGAAGACTTACGGGGAAAGATCTCCTCGAAAAAAGAAGCTTCTCGAGCTTCGATGATAGTATCTACATGAACATCGGGATTATCCGACTTGTGCATGAGAAAACGATAAGCACTACTGTTTTGTGCATATCCTATGAACACACAGTCTACCGTCTTTGGCCCTATTCTTGTTCTTTTCAGAAGCGAGACAAGGACCTTCGCAAGACAACCCCAAACCCTTAAGAACTTATAGCTTGGCCGATGGCCTTTCCATAGTTCATAAGGTGGTTTATCACGCTTCTTATGCGGTAGCTTGTTCAATACATAGTTGGCGGAAAGCAGCGCTTCCCCCCACATGTTCTGGGGTAACCCAGAACTTATTAACATAGCATTCATCATTTCCTTGAGCGTTCTATTCTTACGCTCGGCAACCCCATTCTGCTCTGGAGAGTATGGGGTTGTGGTTTGATGTACAATGCCACTTTCTGTGCAAATCTGCGCAAACGGTGCCTCGTATTCACCGCCTCTATCACTCCTCAACATTTTAATATTTTTATTGAGTTGATTTTCTACTTCGGTCTTATAAAGAGCAAATTTCTACCGCTTCGTCTTTACTTCTCATTAAGTAGACATAGCAGTATCTAGTACAGTCATCTATAAACGTGATGAAATATTTTTTCCCTCCTTGCGTTTGTATAAACTTTAAGTCGCATACATCCGTGTGTATTAGACCGAGAGGTTCAGTACTTCGTTCAATATGTTGATACGAAGACTTGGTTAATTTTGCCTCAACACAAATCTCACATTTATGTTGTTTATTGAAGACAAAACTTGGTAGTAGATTTAGTGATATTAATTTCTTCATTGAATTAGTATTCACATGACCTAATCTACCATGCCATAAATTAAATGAATCACAAGAATAAGCAAAAGAAGTTTTATTGGCCACTTGGGCAACATTAACGATTACATTATTCTTGGTACTGGCCTCAGCCTTAGTACCCTCAATAGCAGACTCGGCTTTAGGAGCCGGAGTACAACCATTTAATTTAAACATGCCGTTGGTCATATAGCAACGGCCTACATACATTCCATTTAAGGTGATTATAATTTTAGCAGATTCAAATACAAGTTTAAATCATTTGTTCACCATCACAGACCCGGAAACCAGATTCTTGCGAATTTCCGGCACATGGAGCACGACATTCAGTGTTAGCTCCTTTCCCGATGTCATCCTCAGCAGCACGGTTCCTTTTCCTTCCACCCTGGAAGTAGCCGAGTTCCCCATGAAGCAGCTCTTATTGTCCACGGCTGTATAGGTCTTGAACATCCATTTGCTGGCACAGATGTGACTAGTGGTGCCTGAGTCCAGTCACCATTCCTTTGGGTTGCTCCCCACCAGGTTCACCTCCAAGACCACAACACTCAGGTGCATATAGTCCTGTCTAGCATCATCTCCTCCCTCAGCCACATTTGCTTGAGCAGGTGCCCTCTTCCTCCCTTTCTCTTGGAACTTCTTCTTTGGGGTGGGGGGTTTGGGCTTGTCAATACGCATCTTACAATCCGTGGCACGATGGCCGGTTTTTTGCACACAAAGAAGTCTCCCATGAATTTCTTCTTGAGAGAAGCACCGACACCACTGTCAAAGCATTTCCTCTTAGACACAGCATCCTCAACCACATGGGCTTTGGCAACCACGTTGCCTGCTCCGCCACCGCCTTTTCTTCCGGATCGGCGGCTGCTTTGCTCAACATTCAACCTCTCAATGAGTCCCTCCAAGGTAATAGCCTTTCGCTTGTGTTTCAGGTAGTTTTGAAACTCTTTCCATGATGGTGGCAGTTGCTTAATCATTAATGCCACCTGGAAAGGTTCGTTAATAACTAACCCCTCAACCTCAAGCCTATGGTATATGAGTTGGAGTTCCTCAACCTGCTCGATAACACTCTTCCCATCAGTCATCATGTACTCATGAAAGTCCGTGACGAAAAATTTCTTTGCGCCAGCGTTATTCACTTTGTACTTTCTTTCGAGAGACTCCCAAAGATCCTTTGCAGAAGCCTTGGGCTCGAATACACTGAAGAGAGTGTCATCCAGAGCACACAGGATGTAGTTCGGGCATAGGTAGTTGCCGTGTTTCCACGCTTCCACCGCCGAAACTGTCTATACGTCCTCATCGTCCTCGTTAAGGACGGGTGCAGACTCCTTGAGAAAACGGGTCAGGTTAAGGGCAACGTTTGAAGTTGTTACCCCTAAACTTTTTCGGCTTCTCTAAATGAGAGGTTGGTAACATTGGCATAGACGGCATTGCCGGAGCCTTTCCCTTTGCCCTGGCCGCTGCCACAAGCGCTGCCTTTGCCGCATCCTTAGCAGCAGCCTGTGCTGCGGCCGCAACCATCGGCCTCTGCCACAGCGGCGTCGGCCGCAACCTTTGCCGCAGCAGCTTCGGCCTCAGCCTCAGCCTCAGCCTGAGCCCCCCCATTCGCAGTGCTCGTAATGTTTTGGCTAATGTCAATCACAGTTGCGCCCTGCACGTCTCCCGAAGGAACGGTAGGTGTTTGATCCTCATTAGTCATCTGAAATGACAATATACAACCGTTTAGTTTCTCGCAAGAAAACTAAAATTCTTAATCGCAAATACTAATTATAACTTAATTAGTTTGCTTCAAAAGAATAAAAACAATTAAAAGAGTTTCTAGTGTAAAAATCAAATCACTTTTGATTTTACTAAGAACTCTTTATAATATTCTAGAATTAAAAGATTAAAACCAATTCGAATTTATTCTATTTGCAAATTTCAATTTCTAGTAAACTAGCAATGATTTTGCAAGAATAAAAACCGAGATGTCAACAAAATAAAATAAAAAGAAAAGTCCTTTTCTTTTTTCAAAAATAGTAAAACCAAAAAATAATATTGTTTAATATTGTTGGTTTTGGTACTATATCGAAAACAATAAATTAAAAGACAGGAACGGAATGGAAACCGGCACCGAACCACAGGTCCCAAGGTACAACTCCTGTCACTGAGTGGCTCGTATGGAAACCGGCACCGAACCACAGGTCGAGCTATTGGTGGTGCGGTTCTCTCTCTAATATGTATGCTTATGCTGTGAGTTGTGTGTATTTTTGTTGTGTCTGAAATGAGAGGGGGAGGGCTGCCTCTTATAGCCTCTATTGAAACAGCAACCATAATGGTCATTAATTCTGGGAGTTACACCCCCAGAATCCGCTCAAGACCCAAGACCCGAGACATTCCCCAAATCCCAAATCCCAATCCCACGCCCACGCCCGCGCCCGTGACCCGAGACCCGAGACACGAGACACGAGCGAGCACGCGTGTGTGGTACACACTAATATTCTTAGGTGTATGTGGACATGTTAGTTTAACAACTACATGGGTTGGTATGGTATATATATTGTAAAATTAACTCTTAATCTTCCAATATGGGATTATTCTAAATGGTTTTTCCATTTACCATTTCGTTTTCCAGATTTCGGCTTTTGAGAGCCCAACTTTGAAGCCACTTTGTATTCACACCCATTCTCCGAATTGGTCATGCGATATACCGTTACGAAGCTCGTTACACGGGCTACTCAACCACGTTGAGTATGTTATAAACAACTCAGCGCTGTTACATGTAATAATGACTCGAAGTTGGTCCAGTGAGCATTCGGAAATACCCATGTTTATACATGTTTTTCCAACAACTGATTGCAATCACACTCTATTAGCGAATGAGATTCTTCCACGTGACATATTTCTGTGGCTACGAAGGGAGCTGATCCGGATCATAGTGTCTGATCCGGATCACTAGGCGGGGAACATATTTTATTTCCATTTTTGGTATTTTTCTTCCTTTCTTCCTTAGTAATTAGATCTTTGACTGAATTTAAGCTTTTTCGGGTCTTCTTTTAGATCTTTTATCTTCACCAACTTGCATCTACAACCGCACAATTTCCCATTTTCACATAATAAATCCTAAAAATGACAAATTACAATCAAAGTAGATAAATTAACTCAAAATGTCAAAAATCAATAAACATATATAAAAATACCTATCTAAGCAGTATAAACTTGTTTATTAATCCACTAAATTATACCAAAATATTACAATTTTAAAAGTTCAGTCGTCTCAGATTCAAATAAGTCTCTTTTTATATCCGTTACTGGAAAACGTTTCTTCTGTAGTGGTTTTGATATACCTAAATAATAAATCAACCTCTCTCTTTACCGATCAAGACCTTTTCTGTTTATATAGGCTATCATACAAGTATTGTCGAAGCATCTACTCAATGGTAGATTAGGCAATAAAAAAATTGGATGGCAGTTATTAGCTTTCAGTACCACCATTCTTTTATATTGGATAAAAAAGTAACCATTTTATAAAATTTTAATTGAATTTTAGTACCCCTTACATAAATAAACAAAATTGTTAAATTTTGTTTAGTCAACTAATTACATTTTTTTTTCTCTAACTACACATACTTTCTCATCTATATCCCTAATATGTCCCCCTCTCTCTCATGTATCTCTCATCAGAGAACGACAGATAGATGATATCTTTTGCCTTTTACTCTCTTCTTCTCTTAGTAGTTCTTTCCTTCTCTCTCTTTCCTGCTAACTCTGTCTATATCGTTAGACATCTAATAGAAAACTTTAAAGACATTGTAATAGATAGTTTAATACACTCAAGGAGATTTTCGTTCTCAAATATGCCAACTCGATCAGCCTAGAAAAGAAAATTAACCACTTAATAAAGCCAATATTTTGAATTTCAAGTTACAACGACTATCTCATCTCTAATACTATAAAAATATTTGTCTCCCGCTACATTTCGATACAACACACCAGAGAAAACAGGCCTTACACTTGATCTTTCATAGATTTGCTTAGAAGATCAAACCGATTCTTGATCGACCTCTCCGACACTTGATATAGTTATATTTTCAGAGAGTAAGTGTGTTTGTAAGCTACTGATTAATTCCAAACATTTCCGGTTCAATTAAAGAGTTTAGAGAAATCTAGATTCTTGAATAATACTATAATCGTCGAGCTATATGTTTTTTGTTTAGCGTAGATTGTAGAGGGTTGTTTTGACGTTAAGGAAAATGTTTTCTAAAAGGTACGTATCTCTTCCCTAAAGGAGGAGCAGTTGTAGCAGGTATGATGCCCTTGAAGGAAAAGTTAGTGTAAACTCAAGATTCGTTACACTAGACGTAGTCTCTTGTTGACACTAACCAAGAAAACTGTTTTTGTTATTTATTTACTGTTATTTACTTCATAGTACATATATATAAAAAAGAGTCTTCTTTATATTTCTTGGGAGTTTCCTTGTGCAAAACATATCTAAAACCGAATTAAACATTTAGATCTTTTCATCCTTAATTTGACCTTTACGTTGATAGCGAGAATCGATCTAAGAGCACTCTCAACAGTTTGACTAACTTTTCTGTCCAAAACCACATGTCCAACCCATTTACTAGCATTATCTACCCTTTATCCATCTAGTGTGCACTTCAGTATATATTAGTTATATATACTGAGTTAATAAAATAATATAAACAATCCATTTTTTAAGTTGAAAAACACACATGACACACCTAATTTATGCAACTTTTTACTTTTTAGATCTGGCTAGATTAGGAATGGCGGCAAGTCCGATGTGTGTAAGAGGCCGAAAAAAAAAGTAGATCAACGAGTTTGAAGGATGATTGGCATGTGATGGCACTTGCAAGGGATGTATAAAAATAAATGGTGATGATAGAAGAAGAAATTCAATGGGAGAAGAAGTTAGATCGGAGGAAAAGAAAAAAAATTAAAGGGGAAAGTCTGGAGAGATAGAGAGAATAGAAGATAAGGAGATGAAAAAAATAGTTAATGGGTTTTGTATGGATGAGCCATAACACAAGCAAAATTAAGTACATATCTACAAATGTTGTCCAGATCTGGATAGAAAACCTATATTTTGTGGACATGTCTAATGTGGACAGAGGGTAGTACAGACTGATGAGACACTTTTCACGTGTTTTTATACAAACAACAAATGAACATACTTTAATACTGTCTATTGAGAATGCTCTAACCATTTTAGTAGTGATATAAATAGTATATTTGTTTACATGTACTTAAGTTTAGAGTAGTTGGTTTCTAGACAATCTAGATCGGGGTATTTCCGCAAAAGTTTTATAAAGGACCAACAATGTGACAACTCAGGGTTCGAACGATTCTCTAGGACAAGTACCCACATAAATAAAGGACTTATAACGTTGCTCATATGGAAGTTGTAGGACTTTCTAAAGGGGAAAACAACCATAATACAATGACGATGTAAGGTTCAAAAACCAACAAAAGCACCAAAACAACTGCTCAGAATCAACATGTTAACTATTCCGGAACATCCTTCTTCCCTCTAGGATTCAAGTAAATAATCTGCCACATGGAAGCTTCTCAATGACATTTAATTTACTAAGTGCATACCAAACCCAATTGCAACAAAAAATGGGATGAACACATCCATGCACCCGTACTAGCGTCAAAGATAGGGCAAGGTGTTTCAATAAGTATGGGACATATGCAAGGAGATATATATATATATTGTGCATAGAGATAATAGTCAAATGCACAAATAGAAATGGACATTTATCTCAAGTTTGCGACTTCAATCTTACAACAGAGACATTTATCTCATTGAGTAATTAAGACACTTCAAAATAGAAATGTACTTTTGGAGCTAAGACATTACTCTAATCTACAATTTTTTCAAAAATAGCTTTGGGGCAGGATTAATAAGTTGGTATCACTCCTTTGCCGAAATTTCCATAAAAGATTAGTCAGACATCCTCAAAGCATATTCACCTTGTTATGCGGATGATGTGCTGTCGCAACTAGTAAAAAATAAACATAAACTTCTAAAAATAATATATAGTAGCGGAAAGTAAGAATCGTGTACACAGAGAGTATATAGTCTAGTTTTATGTAACTTACAATATAAAAGGGGAATTTTTGTTGTAATAATTAAATACTAAAAACAAGAAATAACAATTTCAAAATAATAATAGCTGTAATTAATAAAAGAAACAAATATTGGTCTAATTCAACATCCACCGTCGGAACTATATTACTCATCATTGATGTAAAAATATATCAATTAATAATTTGAATATTCACCGTTGGACTTATATTCATATATCTCCTTAATTAAATTAAATTAGAAAACATGCGATCTAATATACTCTTACTATTAAAGAGAAACATATGTTTATTTAGTGATAATTTACAAGGGTAAAACACTAGCTTTTTATACAGGACTAGATAATCACAATCTACTGTAATCCCTATAATTATGCTGACATATAGGATAATAAGAAGTAAATCATCAGCTCTCAATTACCGTTGTCAATTAATTTATTCAGTATGATTCTTTCCTTTAACACTCCCCCTCAAGTTGGAATGGATGTTAATGACTCCCAACTTGCTAAGCAGCACTTCGAACTGTGTGGAACCGATTGGTTTAGTAAACAGGTCAGCGGGCTGATTTGTAGTTCGAATATAAGCCGTCCGCACCATCCCACTCTGAATCTTTTCACGTATTAAGTGACAATCAAGTTCTATATGTTTCGTTCGTTCATGGAACACCGGATTTGCGGCTATGTGCATAGCAGCCTGATTGTCACAAAACAATGTAACTGGTTTTGTATGTGTCACATTTAAGTCATTCAGAATATTCTTTAACCAGGTGATTTCACAACAAGTATTAGCCATTGAACGATACTCCGCCTCTGCACTCGAACGAGACACAGTACTCTGTCTTTTAGTTTTCCAAGAGACCGGTGATAAACCGAGGAGAACGCAGTACCCAGTAATCGATCTTCTTGTATCTCTGCATCGAGCCCAATCGGCATCACAAAATGCTCGCAACTCCAATCGACTTTGAGAAGATAGCAAAATTCCTTGTCCGGGTGCTTGTTTTATGTACCTGAGAACTTTGTGTGCAGCTTCAAGGTGTGGCTGTCTTGGTTTATCCATGAATTGACTTAGTACGTGGACAATGTACACAAGGTCAGGCCTCGTAATGGTAAGGTAAATGAGACGACCAACTAGACGACGATACGAAGATGGGTCAGCAAGCAATTCCCCATTCGTTTGAGTGAGAGACAAATTTTGCTCAACAGGGAATCGAGAGGGTTTTCCACCTAAAAGCCCTGCGTCTTCTAAAATTTCCAATGCATATTTTCTTTGACACAATGTAATTCCCTGCTTGGACCGTGCGACTTCTATTCCCAAGAAATATTTAAGTATTCCCATATCCTTCAACTTGAAATGGTTTGAAAGAAACAATTTTGTTTTTGCAATGTCTTGCAAGTTATTTCCTGCCAATATCACATCGTCGACATATACCAACAATGCAATAAAACTACCTGGATGATTTCGAACAAATAGGGAATAATCTGACAAAGATTGCTGGAAACCATCCGCTTTGAGAGCACTTGATAACTTTATAAACCATTGTCGCGAGGCTTGTTTTAATCCGTAAATAGACTTCTGTAACTTGCAAACTACATTCTCCCCCTTTCTTTCGAAACCAGGAGGCATGGCCATATAAACTTCTTCGTAAAGATCACCATTTAAAAAAGCGTTATTAACGTCGAGTTGATGTAAGTGCCATCCTTTTATGGCGGCAATGCTAAGTAACACACGGACTGTAGTGAGTTTTGCTACTGGTGCAAAAGTTTCACGATAATCAACGCCTTCAACTTGACTATAGCCTTTCGCCACCAATCGAGCCTTGTAACGCTCTATACTGCCATCCGGTTTTAGCTTGATTTTGTAAACCCATTTACATCCAATAGCTCTTTTATGAGATGGAAGTGGGACGAGCTTCCAAGTATTATTGGCTTGAAGTGCTTGTATTTCAGAGTGCATAGCTTCACGCCATTTTGGATCTCGAATAGCCTGCTGGAAGCTTTTTGGTTCTTTAAGAAGTGTAAGCTTATTAGTAAAAACTTTGTGCCTTGAAGAAAGATGGTCATATGACAAAAAATGGGAAAGTGGATGGGCCGTACCTTTGTTTATGACCATGTTCGTTGTAGACGAAGGAACGGTTCTTGACGGAAGGGCTACCTCAACATGAAAGTCTTGCAAAAAAGACGGGGCTTTTGTAGACCGTGTAAATTTTCTTGGTGGTGGTTGGGCTGTTTGTGCATCATTGGGAAAAGATTGTGTGGGGTATGAAACCGTTGAGGATAATGGTGTAGTTGGTGATTGAGTTGGAGATGTGTCCTCTAGCTGGTTTTGTTGAAAAGGTGTGGGTTCAGGTGGCATGTCATCGGCTAGCCATTGTGTTTGAGATGGTGTAATGAGGCTAGGACTTGGTATATAATCCATGTCAAAGGCTGAAGGTGAGATAGTGGGGTTCGGGTGATTCGGCGGTGCAGCGGAATTCGTGTTGGTTTGATAAGGAAATATGTCCTCAAAAAATAGAACATCTCTTGAGACAAAGACCTTTTTAAGTTCAAGATCGAACACTCTATACCCCTTTTGGCCATAAGGATAACCAAGAAAAATGCAATGAGATGCACGAGAGTCGAATTTTGTACGTTTACTCGAATGTGTGGAAGCAAAACATAAACAACCGAAAACTCTTAGGTGTGAATAAGATGGTTCCTTTTGAAATAATTTTTTGAATGGTGTTTTACCACCAAGGACAGGTGTGGGTGTACGGTTAATAAGGTATGCTGAGGTAAGGATAGCATCACCCCAAAAATGTTTGGGAAAGTTGGCTTGAAAAAGCAGAGCACGAGCGACATTAAGTAGATGTCTATGTTTGCGTTCGGCAACACCATTTTGTTGTGGTGTGTCGACGCAACTAGTTTGATGAACGATCCCTTTTTCAGAATAAAAGCTTTCCATTTTGAATTCTGGGCCATTATCACTACGAACAATTTTTATTCTAGTATTAAATTGGTTCTCAACCATATTTATGAATTTGACTAAAAGATCACGTGTTTCGGATTTGTATTTCATTAAATAAATCCATGTGCTTCTAGTATAATCATCAACGATGGTAAGAAAATACTTTGCTCCTGAGAGTGAAGGAACATGATAACCACCCCAAATATCGATATGTATTAAATCAAAACAAGACTGAGTAGAAATAGAACTTAATGAAAAGGGTAATCTGGTCTGTTTAGCTAGAGGGCAAATTAAACATTTGTCTTGATCACAAATTTTATTCTTGAAAAAAGAAAATAATGAAGATACTTTGTTGGAAGGGTGTCCAAGGCGTTGGTGCCAAAGACCAGGGACAAAAGCTCGAATTGAATTACATGTTCCTTTTTTTGCTTGGTCAAGGTAATAGAGCCCCTCCCGTTCAATTCCCGTCCCAATCATCTTCCCCGAACGTAGGTCCTGTATGACACAAAAGTTTTTAAGAAAAACAGTAATGAAAGATGAATCGAAGGCTAGCTTACTGATGGAGATCAAATTCAGATGAAAAAGTGGCACACACAGGACATTATTAAGGATAAAATTGGGTGAGAAAACGACTTTTCCAATATGAGTAACTTGTGCAGATGAACCATTTGGTAACTCAACAGAGTAATTTTTAACTTGTTTTGAAAATGTAAGGAGGTTTGGACTACAAACAATATGGTCAGTAGCGCCGCTATCTAAGATCCAATAATCTTTCTTTCCATTCTCATATAATTTGAGGGTTTTACCTGAGATTTCATCATGATTTAGATGATTACCGACTTGATTAACCATGGAAACCTTACTCTTGTTCAACATGTTTAGTAGCTGTTTGCATTCCTCTTGAGAGAACGGAAAGTATGACGCCTCTTCTTTCCTATTAGATACAGAGGCACTAACTTGATTACCTTTGAAACGAGTCCGCTCTCCTTCGACATTCTTTCTTTTTCTACAAAACTCGTATAAGTGTCCTTTCCAGCCACAATAAGTGCACTTTTGATGTGCGCGACAATTTTCAGTGCTATGGTTTGTTTTGTGGCACTTTCCACATTTTAAACCACTATTTTCTATGTTTAATTCTCTGTTCGAGTTTTTCACAGCAAACACAGCTGCTTCGGGTTGTGTCGGCACCTTTCCGTAAACCTCGGTTTGCTTTTCTTGACGTATTACTAGTGCATACGCCTTGTTTACCGGCGGTAATGGATCCAACAACAAAATATTACTACGTACAGTAGTAAACGAATCATTCAGACCCATGAGAAATTTCATGGTCTTCTGAGTCTCTCGATATGAGTTTATCTGTTTGGATGATCCACAATTGCATGCAGGGATTGGGCAAAGTGTATCACGATCATCCCAATATTTTTTCAGTTCTGTGTAGTAGGAACTTACTGACATGTTACCTTGCACACAATCATGGATCTCGTTCTCCACATGAAAAAGCTGGACAGTATTCGCATGAGAAAAACGCTCTTGCAAATCAAGCCACATGTTGCGTGCACTCTTACAGTTGATGACGCTTCCGGCAATCTCTTTTGACATTGATCCTAGTAGCCAAGTCTTGACTAAATTGTTGCAACGATTCCATTGTAGCAGTTCGTCTTTCTCGGTCGGCTCCTCAATCGTTCCATCGACTAAGCCAATTTTGTTCTTGACCGCCAATGCCATATTCATGGACTGAGCCCATGTATTATAGTTATCTTCCACCAAGGGTTGTGACACAAGAATTGCCCCTGGCTGATCCGAATGGTGTAGGTATAAAGGATGATTAAAATTTTCCCAACTAGGGTTAGAAGGCATGCCTGACTTGGTTGCTTTCTCTGCCCCTTTGTCTCCCATCGTTATGTAGGCTAGGGTTTTGTGAATTTTTAAATTCCAGAACCTTGCTCTGATACCATAAAGAGAAACATATGTTTATTTAGTGATAATTTACAAGGGTAAAACACTAGCTTTTTATACAGGACTAGATAATCACAATCTACTGTAATCCATATAATTATGCTGACATATAGGATAATAAGAAGTAAATCATCAGCTCTCAATTACCGTTGTCAATTAATTTATTCAGTATGATTCTTTCCTTTAACAACTATCAAACAATCTCTAAACATGCGCTAAAAATTTAATCTAACAGTAACGTTACGAATTAGAGAGATCGATGAAACTAAATAACACAAGCACATTCAGTTGGATTTAACCTAATTGGATGGTCTTCATAAAATCTAATAACTTCACATGCGGAATTTTATTAAATCTTATTTGTTTCACAAGCTAGAGGGATCAAATAATTACGGATTCAATATCTAAATTAACAGTATATCGCAACGATTAATAAACCAGTAGTACTCCTAACAATCAAACGAATTGATAATTAAATAAACGCAGAAGAACAACCAAAAATCAAAATAATAATCGAATTATTAAAACAAGTTAGATCTCACAGTAATAAGGATACCGCGTTTTAAGTTTGTTTAGGCCAATAATAAAATCTTACCCATAAATATAAATCTAGAGAGGGAAGGTCGAATGTATGGTGGTCTCTGTTGCGTGTCTTTTTGCAACAGTCATCTTATTTGATTGTTTATGATACAACTAGTTTAACCACCGTTAAATTAAAAAATGGATGGTTAGATGATGTTTTTCAATAAATAATTTATTTTTTCAATTTTCAACAAAATATAATTTGATAAATTAAAAACAAATTATACAATACATTAAAAACTCAAATAAAAATATAGAACTCTAGTGGAACCTACGTTAAATTTAAATATTAATCAAAATTTATTTTTTATTATGTATTTAACATTTTTTTTTTTATAGAAACAGATTGTGTGTTAATGTATTTATAGCAAAAGTTATGGTCTCCTCACAAAAATATTATTATATCTTCACCGGTCCACGTGATATTGCCGAATGTACTAAGGAAATATTGTTCTCCAAAATATTGTGTTTGTTGTAATACACTATTAGCTACGTATATAGGGAGACAGAAGTAGAGAGAAGGGAGAACAGTATGATCTTTATTAATGAAGGAATATGAATGTATGATGAAGTACAAGACCCCTAGCCCTCTTTATATAGATAGAGGGGTAGGGTTACAAGACCTACATGGGCCAATAAAGTATAAGCCCAATAGTCCAATTATCTTACAACACTCCCCATTTGGACGTCTTGAATTCTTCGTCTTCATGCAGTCGATCTGAGTCGAGTTCATTCGCAGTGCTAAACACATAAAGACCTTAGGGCCGGAAAACCCGGTGTGGGACAAAACTGGTACCTAAGAGAAATTGTGTAGCCGAATGATATATGCCAAAATACTATGTAAGTAACTAACCACAAAACAGTGTGCCTCATCAAAACCTTGCCAGAGCAAACCCAATGGGAAAATCTCTGATCGAAGGAAAAAGAGTGCAACAGTGGTAGTAATAGGGGATCAACCACAAAACAGGTACCTCATCAAAACCTTGCCAGAGTAAACCCAGTGGGAAAAAACTCTGGTCGAAGGACAAAAGAGTACACAGTGGTAAGAAGTATACGACAGGATACTCCCCCTGATTTCGGCAATCCTTAGTGATATAACAGGGAACGTGTCTCGCTAAAAACCTTGTCAAGGAAAACCAAGTGGGAAAAACCTTGTACTAAGGACCAAAAGAGTACACATGCATACAACAGGATGCTCCCCCTCACTTGCACACGACAGGGTGCGAGGATTTTGACTCCGACATAAAATGTCGCTCTAAGGTAGCTCAGATAGCCTACGTAGGCCAATCGCCCGTACGTGCTTCTGAAAAGAATGCTTTGGCAGTGACTTGGTGAACAAGTCAGCGTGGTTATTCTCTGAACCAATATGCTTCACTTCAATCTTTTGAAGTGTTTGTTGTTCATGTGTAAAAAACAACTTTGGCGAGATATGCTTAGTGGCATCTCCTTTGATATAACCATGTTTCGCTTGATCAATCACAGTGGTGTTGTCCTCATAAATAACAACTGGTTCATCATGATCGTAAGCTAGATTACAGGTGCTTCGAATATGGCCAATAACTGCTCGAAGCCAGACACACTCTCTAGTCGCCTCATAGAGCGCGAGTAGCTCAGAGTGGTTAGTCGAAGTGGCCACTAGAGTCTATTTACGAGACCTCCAGGATATCGCCGTGTTCCCAATGGTAAAGACATAACCAGATTGGGAACATCCCTTGTGCGGGTCTGATAAGAAACCAGCATCGGCATAGCCGACAAGGGTTGCGTTATTTCGAGGATCAATGGAGCTAGATCCACTCGACGCAAAGGGATAGAATAAGCCCATGTCCGTAGTACCTCTAAGGTAACGGAAAATGTCTTTTATGCCAGTCCAGTGGCGGCGTGTTGGCGCGGTGCTGCGTCGAGCTAGACAATTCACAGCAAACGAGATGTCCGGTCTAGTACATTGAGCCAAGTACAATAGTGCGCCTATTGCACCCAGATATGAACACTCAGGGCTCAATATCTCTTCATTGTCCTCCTTTGGATGGAAGGGGTCCTTATTAATGTCTAGAGAACGGACGACCATGGGAGTAGAGGACGGCTTAGCATCACTATGACTAAAGCGCCTCAACACCTTTTGGGTGTAACTTTCTTGATGGACTAAAATTCCATCTGTACGGTGCTCGATCTACAGGCCGAGGCAATACCGTGTCTTCCCAAGATCTTTCATCTCGAATTCCTTCTTCATGATTTCAGCAGTTTCGAACAACTCTTTCGAGGTTCCTATGAGATTCATATCATCTACATAGACTGCGATAATCGCATATCCTGAAGTGGATTTCTTTATGAACACGCATGGGCATAGTTCATTATTAACATATCCCACGCCGATCAAGTATTCACTTAGACGGTTATACCACATCCGTCCGGATTGTTTCAATCCATATAGTGATCGTCTCAGTCTAATCGAGAACGTGTTCCGTTGACGGGAACTACTTGATTCAGGCAACTTAAGTCCATCAGGGACTCTCATGTAAATCTCTGTGTCCAGATCCCCGTAGAGATACGCTGTGACCACATCCATGAGCTGCATATTTAGTTTTTCGGAAACTACTAAACTGATTAAGTAGCTGAACGTTATAACGTCCATTACGGGAGAATACGTCTCATCGTAATCAATTCCAGGGCGTTGAGAGAAACCTTGCGCCACAAGGCGAGCTTTGTATCTAACAATCTCATTATTCTCATTACGCTTCCTTACGAAAACCCATTTATGACCAACTGGTCTAACATTGGCGGTGTTGGAGCGACAGGTCCAAACACGCTTCGTTTCGTTAAGGAATCCAATTCAGCCTGGATTGCTTGTTTCCATTGAGGCCAGTCCGTTCTTCGCTGACACTCAGCAACAGTACGAGGTTCCATGTCATCATTGTTCATAATGTCAGTGGCCACTGCGTATATGAACACATCATCGATGACAGTCTCATTTTGCTTCAAAATATCGTCTAAACTAGTATAATCGACAGATATTTTGAGGTTATCATGATGATTAGGAACTGGTGTTTCATCTGGAACACGCTCCTCTAATACATCACTGTGATCCTTAATGATCTCGTGTGGCAAAACAGATGCGACAGGATTTCTCCTCTTTCGAGGCAGAACATCCTTGGAACCGGACGGCCTTCCTCTTTTTTTCGGAAGGGCGGCGGACTGAACGGCCGACGGCAGCGTCCTTTGCTCGGTGGGTACAACCGGAGCAATGTGTTCAACCGGAACACGGCGTCTCACAGGGACGTCTATCCTTGCAGGCACATTTGCAGCAGGTATATGTGATCTCGTGACATTTGTTAGGTCATTAAATGCGTCTGGCATTTGATTTGCAACATTTTGCAGGCCTAGGATTCTCTGCTCTTCCTTATCACTATGTGCAGTTGGGGGATCTAGATGAGACATAGTGGGTACATGCCACGTTAATTCACGTCGTTCCTTATCAACGTTAACGTGCATATCTCCCCCTAATGACGGGAAGAGTGTCTCATCAAAGTCACAATCCGCATGTCTAGCGGTAAAGAGATCGCCTGTCAATGGCTCTAAATAGCGTATTATGGACGGGGATTCATAACCGACATATATGCCCCGTCATTTCTGAGGTCCAAACTTGGAACGCTTAGGCGGCTCAATTGGAACATTGACTAAACACCCAAACACGCGTAAATGTGAGACATCGGGCTCATATCCAGTTACCAACTGGTACGCAGATAGTGGTTGGGTGGCCATGGGCCTAGGACGGACCAACGCAGCAGCATGCAAAATGGCATAGCCCCACGCAGAAATAGGAAGTTTGGTGCGCATAACCAAAGTTCTTGCAATCATTTGCAATCGCTTAATGAAAGCTTCTGCAAGGCCGTTTTGGGTATGAACATACGCAACTGGGTGTTCAAGATTAATTCCCAAAGTCATGCAATAGTCATCGAAAGTTTTCGATGTAAACTCCGCGGCATTATCAAGTCTAATAGACTTTATCGGATAATCCGGATGATGAGCCCTCAATTTAATGATCTGGGCTAAGAGTTTTGGAAACGCTGCGTTTCTTGTGGACAACAAAGCTACGTGTGACCATCTTGTCGATGCATCAACCAAAACCATGAAATATTTAAATGGTCCACATGTTGCTTGGATAGGTCCACAAATATCTCCTTGAATTCTTTCAAGGAATTGGGAAACCAATTTCGTAGGTTTCACACAAATTGGTTTGAGATTAGTCTTTCCAATCGAGCATGCTTGGCATAGGCTTTTCGGATTAATCACGAAATTCTTTCCTCCAAGAGGATGCCCATGAGATGCGTTCATCGTTCGAAGCATCGTATTTTGACTCGGGTGTCCCAGCCGGTCATGCCATAGCATAAAAGTGCTCTCATCAATCGGCGCCCGCCGAATGATTAGATTGCTTTCAAAGTTTTGGATTGTAGTAACATACAAACCACTTGAAAGACATCTCAACTTCTCCAGAATACGCTTTTGGTCGTATTGAGTGGAGGTAATGTGAAGGTATTCAATACCATTTTCACGAGCAGTTTCAAGATGAAACTTATTTTCTCGGATATCCTTAAAGCTCAACAAGGTACGACTAGACCTCGGAAAATATAAGGCCTGAGATACTTCGACAGGAGTACCATTTAACAACGTGAATTTAGCTTTACCAAAGCCTTCAACAAGGGTCGACGGGCCCGAAATTGTTGTCACTGAGGTTACTTTAGGCGTAAAGTTGATAAAAAAACATTTATCTTTTAAAATAGTGTGTGTAGTGCCACTATCAACCAGACAATCAACTGCCCCACAATACATGCCTAAAAGTAAAATAATTTAAAGTCGGTCACACGAATAAAAGGAATTGCTCAATGAAATAACTTTAAATTATACGAGAAATGTTCAAAACATTATCCATAAAACAAACCATAATCCAAAAGAAATGAACAATATCCAAAGGAAAAAACATAATCCGAAATGGAATTGAAATAACATAATCCAGGAGCAAAACAGCTCAATTATTAAAAGAAACGAAGAAAAAAAACTTTATTCTTCCATGTGAGCCTCAAAGTCAGGGGTCTCAAGAGTTTCTTTTGCACTAGCTTCAGTCATGTTGGTTTCGACCCTTCTACCCTTGTGGTAGTTTTCGACTTCTTGGGGAGTTGCCCTACAAGTCCTTTGCATATGACCATTTCCACCACATTTATAGCACAGAGTTGGCATAGCGGCCGGATCTCTTGCTTTGGGACGACTGGCCCGTTTGTTCCTACCACCACGAGACTGCCTAGGAGGAGCCACAGGTCCTCGGTTCGGACGATTGTCCAAACCTCGCTTGGCTGGACGAACATTACGCTCATCCCTGTTCCTTGGCTGACGGGACGACTGGCCCATTTCTCGTTTCCCATATCGTGGACGAGGTCCACGAACAACATTAGCATCAGGCATTGGAATTGCCTTTGAACCAGCAGGACGAGAATTACTGTTCATCATTAAAATGAGACTATTCTTCTCGTCCAATAACAACTGGGTGATGAGCTCGGGAAATTTGGTGAATTTAGACTGACGATATTGCTTTTGGAGCAAGATGTCAGAACTAGGAAATGTGGTGTACGTTTTCTCCAATAAGTCACTGTCGGTGAGTGTTTCACCACAATATTGGAGAGTAGCACGAATTCTGCATACTTCAGCGTTATATTTTTCAACGCTTTCGAAGTCCTGAAATCGCAAATTCAGCCAATCACGGCGGGCTTCAGGAAGCCAAATGGTCTTTTGGTGGTCGAAACGCTCTTTCAGAGAGTCCCACAATGTCTTTGGTGAGGTGGTCGCTATGAACTCAGATTTCATGGCGATTGATAAGTGGCGGCGAAATAGAATAATTGCCCGAGCACTCATTTCATGCGTTACTTCCATTTCACGCTCCTCCTCATCATATATGACATCCAATAAGCCTTGGGCGTCTAAATGGTTTTGGATATCCTGACTCCAATCCAAGTAGTTTTTGCCGGCAGCATCCAAAATTGGAAAGTCAAGCTTGATTGACATTTTTCTACAACAGGAGAAAAGAAAATAAAGACTGGATTAGTCATCATATAAAACAACGGGTTTATATGTTTATGGTTTGTATAAGCACAAACTTTATTTCGAAACGACAGGTTCGAAAAACAAGTTTTGCTTTTAAGTGAAGAGGTTCTCTTTGATCGAACGACAGGTCGATTCTGAGACACCAATTCGGGGAAATTATTATTTACTCAACCCCTTTCGGTAGCTCTATTTGAACACGACCAGGAAATACGGTGAGGGGGGTGGGCACGAATGCCTCTTAAAAACCGACCTCATTAGGAGAACGACTTCCGCCTTTATCTTTCCTAGACATCGTATCCAAATAGGTGAGCCTATTTGGGGAAGATTCATAATTTTTCCAACTTAAATGTGAATATATACGATTTTCGCATTTTATATATGGCAATAATATTAATAGCATAGATAATATCTATCTAGATTAACCACACATATATAAATAGGCAGTAAATATATTTTAGAATCTATCTAATCATGCAGTAGATTTGGTGTTATAAACAAATCAATTTAAGATTATCAATCAATCTATAAAGATTCTAACATATCAAATCAAATCTATTTAAGATTATCAATCAATCCATAAAGATTCTAACATATCAAATCAAATCAATTTAATATTATCAATCAATTCATGACGATTCTAACATATCAAATCAAATCTATTTAAGATTATCAATTAATCTATGAAGATTCTAACATATCAAATCAATTATCTATGTTTATCGCCATATTAATAATTCTATACATGGTAGTTTTAACATGCAAACAAACAATATATTTTTAATTTACCAATCAATTCTATATATGGTAAAAAAAATATTTTAACATGCAAAGGGGTTAAATTTACATGGAAACATATCAATTTATTCAATTGACATGCAATTTTTATTCGCTTGCCTTTTAATAAAAAAATTATATGCATGTGTGTGTATCTTATCAACCATATGTACTGTTTTCATATAAGTATTATACTACAGGACCATGCGTGTAATTACAGCAAACTATATATCTATTTACAACATTATTACATATACAGTCCAGAATTTCAGACAAGTTTCAGTTTAGTCCTTGAGTAATTTACAGAATAGTTTACAGCTTTCAGATAATTACAAATCAGTACATACGTTTCAGTTTATAACATATCCAGTTCAGCGGATTTATACAACTACTATAATACCACATCAAACAATAAATTCATAGAATACTAACATGCCAGTAACATATATGTGTGCATACAGTTTAGTATTAAATACTATGTGGAGGTTATAATAACATAGCATGCTTCCAGTAACAAGCAGTAAACGCGTCATATGTCATAATTCTCTTTATTTATGCAATTAAACAGATTTACAAGTATGAATGGATTATTAACAAGTAGTGCCAGTAACATCAGTTAGATGATTACATAACATGTACAGCCATTATTACATGCAATATATAACGTGTGGTTACACTACTGTTACGGTATAAATTGAGTTTTTTTTTAAAAAAAAATCGGTACCTTTCGCATGGTATGTTGGTGAAGGTCGATATAGCCAAATTCTAAAAAAAATCCGGATAAACCTCAAGGTTTATTGAATCTATAATCCGTACTTCGATCTCCGAGAGCAGTGCTGATAACGTGTTGTAATACACTATTAGCTACGTATATAGGGAGACAGAAGTAGAGAGAAGGGAGAACAGTATGATCTTTATTAATGAAGGAATATGAATGTATGATGAAGTACAAGACTCCTAGCCCTCTTTATATAGATAGAGAGGTAGGGTTACAAGACCTACATGGGCCAATAAAGTATAAGCCCAATAGTCCAATTATCTTACAACAGTGTTCACTTATTTCCTTTTGGTTCCTACAGAGTTGACGTGGCAATGTATCTATTAGTAATAGATTTCCCCCTTTTACTCCTCAAGTCCGGGTCCCATTTTAGGTAGTTATTGAGTTAAATTGTATAATGTTTAGCCACTTTTATAACCATTATATTAAAAAATAGACAGTCAGATGATACATTTTCAATAATTAATTTAATTTTTTAATTTTTATTATATATAAGACAAATTAGGATTTAAAAAATTAAAAACAAATTTTAAAACACAATAAAAATCCAAATAAAAATATAGAACAATAGTGGATACTACTCTAAATTTAATTATTAATCAAAATTAAAAAAAATAACAATTAAATATTTATTTTTAAAAACGGGAGTTTGTGCCGTTCAATTGATTGACTGCACAAAAGAAAAATCGATCAAGTCCCCATAGTTTTCAATTTGTCACTTTCCATTCGAAAATAAATATATGCAGCAACTTCGATATTGATTTTAGCCTTCATATTTTCGTTTTCTCTCAAAACTCAAAACACGAAACTTGTAAATATCATTTTGTACTATTCAAAAACATCTTCAATAATTTCAATCGGAGCTTGGATGAATTATTTATGCTCATTTACCAAGTATCACCGAACTTATCCAAAATTGGCGAATTAGCCTTCTTTTAATGTAACTCTTTTATTTGCCTCCTAAATCAAAATATTAGAATAATGAGTACAATCCGGACAAATTTAAGTATAACATTGAATATAAAAGGAATAAATGACAACTTTATTAGTCTTATTAGCGGGCATCGTGGAAAAAAATAGTTTCTATTTAAAGGTTATTGAAACTAACAATTGCACAAGGTGAAAAGAGATTGGAATACGTTTCATTGATGTGGTTAATAAAATATCATATTGTAGGTTTCATTTATTCTAGATGGTCCTCCAAACCTTATCAGAAGAAGATCAAGATCCGCTAATAGATGTGTTGATGGAAAAAATCAAGATGACTATAGAAATTAAAAGATTGGAGGAACTAAGATAATAGAAATTGACAATGAGGTTGACCTTCAGATTGTTTGAAGTTTAGAAATAGCGAATCCTAACAAAGATAACGTTTATTATAGGACTAGAAATTCGATGGAACAATGTGAAGGTAGCAAAAGGAGGATGAGATGTCTATCCGAGATAAAAAAAAGTCGTTAAACGGACCGGAGGCTACTAAGACAACCTTTGAAAAGAGGAACATTGAGGTTTCTCACGAAACATGTCAATGTAACCTTTATAAGTTGAAGGCCATATTCGCATAGAACACACATTAGAAACCCTCTTTTGAGAAAATAATTAGAGGAAGTGCAATGAGACGATAATGATGATGATCAATAGATGAGTTCAAGGAAGAACCATTACTTAGACCTGTAGTGGATCTCATAGAAATGTTTGAGGTGAATGAAGATCCTTTGGTAGTATTAGACGCAAAGGAAGACTTCAAAATGAAGATCCTTTGGTAGGATCATCGGTTATCATAGTGAGTCTGAGACATGTATTAGGGATATACAAGTTGACAATAATGACTATGACAAGGATCCAAAGTCTGATGGGGTTTTCCTTCATAATTTCATGCCACACGAGAACATCAAGGCTTTAAAGTTTATTTATGAAAGAATCCTCTTGTGTAAACCGTAGAAAGTGCACCTTGAGTATTGGGAAGCCACGAGGTCATATCTGGTGCTATTATATAAACTACAAGTGCATGTCTATAGTGTTGTCAAAGTATTTTTATCGGAATTCCCACTACTCCTATGAAGCCCTCTAGTAGTAGAGACAAAGCTAGTATTATGAGATATAAGTGTCGACTAAGGCATAAAGGCCATATGTATGACAGCCTAGTTTTACTAGAGAAAGTGAGTCGTTTGACTATCTAAACAATCCCAAGAGACCTTCAGAGAAGAAAGAAGTCGTAATCACAACCAACGACTCTTCAAATAAAACTGTTGACAAGTTGCTAAAAAAGAAGGGTATGGAGGTTTTTCTGGTCACTCGTCTGACCGATGTACGGTTAAAAGCCGGCATCCATAATTGGAAAATCGATAGCATGTCAACTATTTTACTTTTATGTATAACGTGTAGCATGTGTTTAAGTCTGTATGTAGCTTTGACATTGTATTAACTTTGGTGTTTGCTGATATTTCCATTCAGCGAGGGCACTATCCGAGAGAGTTGTGGGGAAAAGTATATGCCCGTTGATTTCATGTGAAAATTTGAATGATTTTTCAAAATTATACTTGTTTTGGGTACAAAAAATCATTAATTTTTTTTTTCCATGTAACTCTCACTTGAGAGAGTTTTTCAAGTGTTTATGGCGAAGAATATAGTTAGTTATAAGATTTTCATACTGATCATCTTGGTAAAAAATGAGTTCAAACTTCGCACCTATTGGTTTCCTAAATGAACTATGCATGCAAAGGAACGGAAGACCTTGAAAAAGACTGAACTGCCTAACAAACTAGCTAGGTGAGTAAGTTTCAAGAGAGCAACCAACATAAGTGTCGGAAGATAAGAACCTAGGCATTAGAATGTAACCACGTAAATGATTCAAAAACCCTAAAAAATATAAGGGTTCACAATTTGTCCATTTTGAAAAGGTCGGAGAAGGCCAGCAATAGATGTTTGAGTAAGATTTTAATTGGTAAAAGGAGCAAAAGTTAAGTTAGACAAAACTTTTGAGGGGATGAAGGAATGAAAAATGACTAACTCTAGAAGAACAAACTAAAATGTTCAGCAGAAAAAAGATTGGAGAAGTGACATTCGATGGGGGAAAATATGTAAAAATCCAGGATTGAAAAAGCCACAAAGGATCCTGACAAGTGTTTGCAAGTTAGTTGTTGACAAGAAAGTTCCGATATATGTACAAAGAACATAGAACAAAAGTGTCAAAAGCAAAAGCTTGACGTCAAAATAAACTAAAAGCTATATTAACTAATCCAAGAGGAGAAAAGTGATCAGAACACCGAACAAGAAATGTAAGGCAGGATATGTATAAATCTACGATTTCTCATTTCCCATGACGATTGCTTTTCTTGTATCTTATGTTTAAACGAATATTATTTTATTAGGGGGTAGATTGAAATAAAATAAAATTAGATTCAGAAGAAGAATCACGTGTCGTGCTTGTCAAAAACATGGTCAATTTGATTCCTTAATTAGAAAAACCAATCATTTGTACCAAGTCTAAAATAGTAGGCACAAAGACACAAGGGTAAAGAGCTAAGACATTACTAAAATAAGACCAAAAATAGGTTTCAATAACCTTTAAAGCAGGATCAAGAAAAAGAATATGTATGGAAGTGAGAAAACGATTGCATGGAATGCTAATTTATTGAGTAGGTATAAAAGGTGTATACATGTATATGTTATATGAATATTTAACATATATTTATAGACATATTAATGTACTCACGGTCGTGGATGTCAAGAAAAAAGTGGATTTGTCAAATTATGTGGAACATGGGAAGTTATTGTCGACACCAAAGGAAAAGATTAACCATTCATTTATTTAAGATACAAATAAATCAAAACATGATGATAGGTGTAGGAAAGGAGAGTGTGGGTTACAAAAAGTAAATGCACAGTCAATGAAGAACATGCAAAGATAATACCATGGATACACAAACTGAGTCAGAGTATACATGTATATATATAGATATGCATGTATCATTGTACACATGTATGCATCTAACAGCAGCTAAATTGGACAAGATATCTCACCCATTAGTGTCACTTGTTAGATAAGGGATGATATTTAGGTTATATTTGATTTGATAACACACTCATTAAATGTCATGTTTCCAATCACTTGTTAAGTTTTATACTAAAGTTAACAAACATACTAATGGGTGAGGTGACATTCAATTTATCATATCCTTCTATTTTAAATTATTTAATAATCATAGGTGTCACTTATCCCATTAACTAGTACCAATATATTAATAAAATATACTCTTAGTAGCCAAAACTAGTTAGTACAATGTACACAAAAAATGCAAGTTAAAGTTATCTTTTATGAATGTAAGTTAGTGGATGTTTTTTTTTTTATTTGGCAATGTTTAGCAAGCCAAATTTATCAAGTGAAATGTAGATTCCCTAAAGCGTCAAAGAAAGAAACATGGAAAGAAAATCAATATTCAATACATAAAAAAAAGTCTAATTCGCATATTTTTTACACCGTATTTATTTAAATGACTAAAAAAGTAGTAATTTAAAAAATACCAAATTAAAGTCATAATTTATTATAAGAACTAATTGGTATATAAAAGGAAACATTTAGGGTAAAGAATAATGCACAAAGATAGTGACGAATGCAGGGACACATGTCAACACAAGAAAGCACACACAAACAGTTTATCTAAGTTTGACTTGAATTATTAATTGACGGTCGAGATGTCAAGAAATAACTGTCATAAAGTTAATAAATATTGGCCTATAAATATAAAGACTAATAAAATATTTAGGTCATCCAAAGCGATCACACAACATTTACATTTAAAATTATCTACTTTAACTCTTTAATTACAACATATATTTTTAGTTATTAGAAGAAAGTTTCGAGATAGGTTCTAATAGTTTTCAATTCAAAACAATAAAACTTCTTTGTTATATTCATTTCTCCTTTATTTAATATTATTATGAATAAGACTGTAATTACGATATCCTATAACCTAATGCACTTGTGAGTGTGAAGTAAGGGGTCTAACTAAGAGAAACTAAAAGTCCTAGAAACGGTTCACTAAAACAAGTAGTGTCAACATATTTTATTCATATTAATTTTACAATATGTATTTGTCTCATTTCATATACTTGTAATGAATAATACTTCCTCCAATCATAAATCGATGTATATAGATTGCGGAAGTGATTTTTTTTTCTACATCAATAATATAGTTACGTTATAAGTATGAATTAATTTTCTTGAAAAATCGGTTTGGTAATTTATATATGATAGTTTTATAAGTCAAAGTTGATAGAAAAACCGCAGCAGAAAACGTGCCCCGGAAGCATGTACATTATGTACGTATGTTATCAAAAATAAATACTAATCTACCATATAGGTTTAGATCATATCGAATAGAGAACGAGAGAAACTGACGGCTGTGGGATAGAACAAATCATGTTAAACATTCTACCTCATTACTACATTAGCACCTTGCTCCAGAAGAGAGGATGGACTCTCTTTCTTTAGGCAAACTCGAAAAACTGAACTCTTAGGATTGTTTTTTTCCTTTGCCAAAGAAACGTGCTATTTATAGGATAAGGTAGGGATTTGATGGCTGATTAGGATAGAGATTCTAATAAAGATTCAGTATTGTTGAATCTCAATTAACTGAGAATTACATATTTTTTTTAATTATTTTTGGGGTAAGTAAGTGTATCGTATATAAAAGTGGGATCTAACCCGGATATTCAATGAAGATCATAAAAACAATCCAAAGCAACAAGTCTGCTTGGACAAATTATACAAACAAAGGTCAAAGTCTGGTGAAAAATAAATCAAATTCACAACAAATAAAATGCTAAACATCCATCAACTACTAACTTTAACCTATAAGCCCTAAGATAGATATAACTAGCTTACTAATTATAGTAAACTTTCACCACATCCATTTTACTTCGTTATATGTCTAATCCAGTCTCGTCCAGAAAGAGAACCCATTGACTCAAGCTCTCTCAACTTGGAACCATCTAACAAACAAATCTCGCCAAATACCAGGGAGTTGACCAACCGCTAGCCTCATGAAGATTCAGGCCTCAACCTCTTTAGTAAACCAATAGTCTGTCATCCCTATGTCCCAACAAAATTTACCTCATGATGGAACCGTGTGATCACTATCCAGAGCCTATACATCAGCCTTATCTCTCTAATCGGGTACCATCCACAAGATACCTCACCTAGCATAAGGAACCTATATGACTTACTAAAAGTATCATGAAGACCCGGGCCTCAACTCTGTAGGAAAACTGAAAGTAAGTCAAAAGAGTCCTAATATCTAAGCAAGAATCGATCAAAGATAAAACCCTGCATACGCTAACCAAGTATACAGTGCCTAGGTTAGTTCCCCAATATAGAAGATCGTATGAACACACATAACTACAAGGGATCTCCATACTGGTTAATCAACCTATCAACTATAGGAACCCGAACAAGCCTCAAAATATCAGACCATCCTCAAACAGGCACCCATTTTAAAATGATCATGGCACAAAGAAAACAAATATACGACTATTATTGTATATTATAAACACATAAAACATTCTTAAAATCCCAAACTAAGCTAACTCACCCGACTGAACGAGAAGTCACTCGCACGATCGAGGACTAACCAGACAAACCAAATAAAATAACAATGGGATGGTGCAACTGCTGAACCAAAACCCAAAACCAAACCTCAAACCATAATTAACCACCAAATAAACCCAACCCGACCACCCATCATAGACATAAACCTGTCAAGATGAAAAGGTGGGGCCCACACTCGGTAGGACATGCCACGAAGCAAATCTGGACCTGCTGCGAGCAACACGACTCCCCACTATTGTGGTTCATATGAAATGGTGGCTAGATCTTTGAAACAATCCTTATAACATCTGCAAATTGATCTAGTTGTACTAGGTGAGGTCGATAGTGGAAGAGGGACATGGGGGTGGAAGTTGCTGATAAAGAAGAAGGTAGGCTATTGGGATGAGAGAGTGATAGGAGGGAGGCGTCGGCTTTAAAATTAGGGTTTAGCTTTGAGGCGGAAATGAGGTGAGAGAAGATGAGAGGTGAGATTATTGGGGATGGGGAATAAGATGGAAAGAAGCGGCAGTTGAGATTAGGGCATGGGGTTGCGGCGGAGATGAGGTAGACATGGATGGGAAAGGCCGATGTGGCGGTTGGGATAGCATTAGAAGTGAGGTGAATGGCGGGAATAAGACTAGGGTCAATGATCTAAAGCATGGGGGTAGGGGTTGATCGGAGCAAAGATCCTCCCCCTCCCCAAGTTTGATGGTGACGTCTTTTTCCCTCTTTCTCCTTTTTTCTCTCTCTCTCTTTAGGGGTTAAAGGATAATTTAACTTAGAGTTACACATATCTTTATTAATTTACTCTATTAAATATTACGATTGATCTCTCTACCATAATCCGAATATATTATTTGTTTGAATGTGAAACATGTCTATCATCTTCTCACATTAATATTAAACAGATACTCGTTTATTAAAATAAATCATGAATTATTTTCTATTTAATAAACATATTATCCCTAAGTTTGTCCGCTTAACTTATTTGTCATATCGGATTCTAAATCCACCTGCAATCCGATACGAACGAAACTTATAGGTTTTTTTTAGAGAGTATCATCAATCTCATACGGGGTGTGTATTTTTATTATTACTAATAAAAATCATATAAATTATGTTGCCATCCAACTCATTAAGTTTATTGATTCGTAAATGAATCTCATCATTTATGAATCAAAATGACAAACACATCCACACATGTCTTAATAGTAATATCCGAATTAAGAGTATATACAATAACTATTGGCCCAAAGGAGAAACCTAGAGGGGGGTGAACAGTATTATCAAAAAATGATACTTTTTACGGAAAGCCCCACACTAGTTTATTTTATAAAAAACTCTAATATAGTAGATCTATATATATTCAAATAGATAGAAACTAGCTATCGATGTAGAGATCAAATCTACAAAGAAGAGATCTAAACGTTTGGTTCGGTTTGTCACCTCTTTTGCACAACGCAAGTCCCAATATATATGCGAATAGATAAACACAATAAGAACATAATATAAAGTTAGTATAAAGATTTACATCTATGAAGTGAATTTCAAGAAAGTAAATAACATAGTAGAATTTATACAGGTTCGCCTCAAACGAGACTACGTCATGTCCACAAGTCACAACGGACCTTGAGATTTATTAATCATTCTTCAAGGACAGCATACCCTACAACTTCTCTTCCTTTAGGGAAGATATACCCTTACAACTTTTTCTTAAAGGGCAAAGCAACCCTTATGCTAAACATTAAGCCCTTAGAAAGACGCACGAGTGCAGATTTATAAGAATTGAAAATCACACAACTCATTGATCGAAACACAAATGTTGTGGATCAAGCAAGAGCTTTACAACCACTCAAACTCTCTGAAAAATAAGTATATTTAGGTGTGAAGAGCTTTGATCAATTGTTGAAGGCTTTAAGAATGGAATTTTGGCTTCGAACTATTGAAATAAAGTTAGAAATAAAAGATGTAAGCTAGGGCTTGATTTCTCTATAGTGTTGTACTAAAATATGAAGGGGAGGACTGCTATTTATAGTGTTGGAGTGAATATGACCGTTATTCTTTAAAATTCAAAATTTCAGAGAATTCTAATCGGTTGGATTGCCATCTAATAGGTTTGATTCTGCAGATTTGGTCCAACGGCTAAGTTATTTGAAAATTGAATATTTAGCGTGTCCAAATATTGCATAATCTTCATCATAATGATCTTCTTATCACATAAAATATCCTTTATCCTTCTGGAACCATTTTTGAAATTCTAATCGGCTAGATATTGGTCTTCAAAAATCGTTGCTAACCTTTCCATATATACATTATCTAATCGGTTGGAATTCAGTCTAATCGGTTGAATTAGTCTGTATATTGGATTTTCACTTTTGTACAAATTGGTTATTTCTTTTCCCTTATATTTTAACTGTAATATCGTACTATTTTATTCTGAAATACACTTAGTGTAAAGGTTAGTACGACTAATGAACTTTCATTAAGTTAAATTATATGTGCTTTGTTATTTATCAAAAATTTTATTAATTACGATTTAGTCCTTAAACTATCGTTAATTACGATGAGGTTCAACAATAATCATGATCAGCAGTTATAAATCACTTTAACTAGTTAGTCAACAAAATGATTACCTCGCAACAATCATGTTTCATACACGCATAGTTCACTAGTAAATAGAGTTGGAACTTAACCGTTTCTTGTAGTCAATATAGATCTACTAAAACCATGTACTATAATTCTACCGACGGTATGCCCACTTCCATATAAAATTGTAAATATATAACTTATATTCTATTAGAACCGATAGTCTACTCTTTTGTGTAGTCTATAATCTATACACTAGACCATTTACTGAATAGAATAATAAACACTTATTTAGTCATTCAATTAATAATTCTAAATAATAATTGATCATAACATTCTCATTTAATAAATCAATTCAAAACAATGTTAAATACTATCAAAAACAAACATATTTTTTAGTATATTTATAACCAAAGTTACTCTTAGTTTTATAATGGACACTAAAATAGATACAAGAGGGGCCTTTGATAGCATTTACATACTAACACTACTTAATAACAATTGAATAGAGGAAGCTAAACACTAATGAAGTTAACTTTTGAGTCGTTAATATGTTGAATATTACTTTATTATAGGACTTTATATTATTATATAGTGTTCCACTATTATGGAACTCGAGGTTTTTTCTAGTTTTCTATGCTCGTTTATTCCAAAATGTCTCAACTGTAAAGAACCACTTGTTTAATAGATCATACAAGGTAAAGAACATCAGTAATGTCTAAAGGTTTGACAGTAATTCTGAATGTTTGGTTGTATTTGATCGAAACAGTATTTGTACGACTTCTATCGGGGTTCGCACCATAGTTTTGAATGGGAAAAAATACGTTTAGTGTACTATATTAATAGTGATTAATGATTTAGGTACTTAACTAACAATTTTAACAATTGAGGTACCGAACTACGAAATTTCGTCCAATTAAGAGAATAACAGCATAAATCGACGAGATTACAGTTAATATATCTCACATTTGGTGATCTGTTTTTCACGTAAGTTGATAGAATTGTACTCATTATGTGATAGGCAAGATAATGTAAGTGCAATTTTATCATTTTATTTAATTGTATGTACTCAATTGTAAACATCTCTCTCTCTCTCTCTAAACAGGAAACACACATCAACCTAGCCCCCTCTTTGCGCCGCCTCAGCCTTGGGGTGGAAGGGTGACCTCCGCCGCACCTTCTGCCCCGATGCAGTCTCACCACCCTTCTCTTCTCCTCATTTTAGCAATTTTCTCTCTCGCCTCTCCATTTTCGTCTTCTCCACCCCTCACCCTTTCCTCTCCATCTCTAGTCCTCGTCTCCCTTCTCACCTCCCCTCATCTTCCCTCTCATCTCAGTTCTGGCTTATCCCTCTTTCCTCCATTCCTCTCCTCATCTATTTCCATCTCGGATCTTCCATCTCACTTCCACCATCTTCTTTGTCCTTTTATTAAGACCCATTTTACTTTTCGTGCCTTTACTTCTCTCCCCTACCTTTGACCGACCCTTAGATTTATTTGCAGATCAATTGTCGACCTTTTGGATGTGACTTATTTACTACCACAGTCTTGCTAGAGGTGGTGGTATTATGGTACCGTGGGTGGCCGTCGGTTATTTTTTAGGTTTCTGTATTTGTAGGTCTGCTTAGATTGGGTTGATTAGCATGTTGGCATCCCGGTTGAGCTACATAATAGATATTGACTGGGATAATTTTAAACCTGTCGAGTCTCATCCTTTCTGCGGTCTGGTAAATATGTTGCATGTCTCTCCTATGCGTAGATATGAGGTTGTGGATATAGTTTTTCCTATTCAGGGCTTTTTGATTTGTCAATTAGATTTGAATATCGTATTTTTATGGTTGTACACATACGTCGTATTGTATGACTGGATTTTATTTCGATGGTTTAGGAGTTTTGGCAGAGCTTGTCTTTTGGTTGCCGTTGTTGTTTATAGGAAAAGATTTATTGGGTTGATTGGCCCGTATTCATGACATGGGAACGATTACTCGGTTGATGTTTGGCTGGTTTGTGTACTATTTAGTGTAGTGGGTTGCGGCTTTTGATTATTTTGTTAGGATTCTCACTTTATTGGATCGAGTTTAATTATATGTTGGCACCCTAATGGTTTAAATTGTGTTATTTGACCTTCCCGCTCTCCTTTATCCGCAAACTGCCTCAGATAGGATGAGTCCATTTAACCTTCCTTATTTTCTATTGGCACAGTCGACAATATTTTAGTACTCACTTGATACCTGAGATTTCTCCTATTAGTATTTTATGGTATTTTGTTGTACTTTATTTTGTCGATTCAGGTTGTGATGACTTGGTCGGTTGTTAGGGTCAGAGGTTTTCTGGCGTCCGATGTGGCTTTGTATTTTATTTTATACTTAGCCTCTTAGAGCTTGTTTCAGGTGCAGTTGAACTCTGTATCGTTTGTTGTTTTAATTAATAATAAACACGGTTTGATTACAAAAAAAGTACTCAATTGTGAAAATTTCGTATTTTGATATATATTAATTGTTAAAATTAATAGTATAATATTTAAATTGTTAAACAATTGTGATACAATATATACACTAAACGTAGTTTTTCCATCGTAAATGTTAATTTCCTAAAAAAAAAAAAAAAGGTACCTCCAGGCTTCGTCCATGTGTCAAATAAAGAAAGAGACTTTTCTTGGATAGATCAAAAGCTAAAATGTGATCAGCAGTACAAGTTTGACCTAATGTAAAATTCCAATGTATCTTTGTTGACCGAAGATAAAACGGATAGATCAGAGTTGACACTATATTTGAGTGCCCACCTTGGCATATGGGAGTCGGTATACTTCTTTATATTATCGTAAATAGTACCTCCATATACCACTACTTAGTAATAAGTGCCAACTATACAACTAATGGTATTATTGACCCTATTTATAACCCCTTTTTCATAAGCTAATACCATCACCTAGTATTATTTCATTCTTGAAACACTCAAAACATAACATGATTTTTGAAACTCAACTAGCCTCCCCTCGTTTTCTCCTCATCATTTCATTTCTCACTGTAGGGTGCCTCACAGCCAATGCAGCCACATGCCACGTGGATGACATGGCAGGCCTTTTGGCCTTCAAATCCGGTATAACCGCTGACCCGACTGCCATTCTTGGTTCGTGGAAACCTGGCACCGACTGCTGCAAATGGGCACAAATATCTTGTGGTTTAAACAATCGGGTCGAAAGTATTACCCTCTACATGCAAAAAGGGAACCCAAAAAGCTACTTATCCGGAACTCTATCACCGTCTCTCACTAAACTGCGCTACTTGAATGGGTTGTACCTTGAAGACCTCAAAAATATCTCGGGTACGAATTTGTTTAGTATACTTTTTCGCCTACCAAATATTGAATATGTTTACTTCTCTAATAGTAAGCTATCGGGTCGAATACCACCAAATATAAACACCTTGACTAGGCTTGTATCGTTGGGAATAGATGAAAATCGATTTACCGGTCCTATACCAAGTTCAATTTCTAAATTGACTAACTTGGTTCAACTAAGACTCGGGGGAAACTATCTAAATGGTACAATTCCTAAGGAAATTGGGCAGCTGAAGAATCTAACCGTATTGGCTTTGGATCGAAACCGACTGATAGGAAATATACCCGAAATGTTTTCTACAATGTCTGAGCTTCGCTCTCTCAATCTATCACACAATAAATTATCAGGAAAAATCCCAACAACCATTTCATCACTAGCACAGCAACTGATGTATCTTGATTTAGGCCACAATGTTCTAACAGGGCAGATACCGAGTTTCTTCGGAAAATTTCATGTTCTCGATACTCTAGCCTTCTCATCAAATCGCCTATCTGGTACCGTGCCCAAATCTTTTGCCAACCTAACGAAAATATTTAATCTTGATTTGTCACGAAATCTTCTCGTAGACCCATTCCCTGAAATGTATGTTAAGGGCATTGAGTCACTGGACTTGTCATACAATAACTTTCACTTGGGAACAATACCTAAATGGGTCACTACTTCCCCAATCATTTACTCTCTCAAGTTAGCAAATTGTGGTATCAAGACAAATTTAGACAATTGGAAGCCTTCAGAGACTTATTTTTATGACTACATTGACCTTTCAAAGAATGATATATCTGGTAGCCCAGTCAGTTTATTGAATCGGACTAATTATTTAAAGGAATTTTCGATTTCACGTAATAAGATAAAATTCAACATGGAGAGCTTGAAGTTTTCGAAGACGTTGCGCTCCTTGGATATATCGAGAAATCTTGTGTTTGGTAAGTTACCTAAGGAAATATCTGCTCTCAAAAAGCTTAATGTGAGTCGTAACCATTTATGCGGTCCAATTCCTGTGACTAATTTCCCGTCAAGTGCTTTTGTGGGAAACGATTGTCTCTGTGGTTTACCATTGTCACCGTGCGAAAAGTAGCAAAAACACAACAAGTCAACTATTTTGCATCATTACCTCCATGGTTTCATCTTCTTAAGTGTTTGATTAGCGAAGAACAAAATAAAGTACTAGCAATCCATCCCTGTGCAAGACACGGATTTTCATTTTGGTTTTTCCATTTTTTTTTTTCATCTATAATAATACAGTTAACATATTGGTTCAGAAAATAGTATTTCTATCTTTTCTAATTTCTTTCTAGAGAACGAGAATCATATCCTATTATCCTATAATCCTATATATTATCTTCAAGTTTAGTTTCATATTGAAATAAACTTTACTGGACATAACGCATATCAATACAAATAACCAAACTCTAGATAAATATTCACCATATATTTGTAATATTTTTTTAGTCCATTCTTTTATTTTTTTTTGTAAATTATGAGATTAAGGCATAGTTTGATGATGATTTAAAACTATGAGATTAAGGCATAGTTGTTTTATGCAATGCACTACAAGAAAATAAGGATTTAGAGACAAATAATTTGCGACAAATTTTTTCCCCTAATTTAATTTTTAGGGACCAAAATTAAAAAAAATTGTCTCCCTGACATCCTAATTTTTTTTTACATATTAGTATCACATACTTATAAATAAATTATAAGTAAATTTATTATGGGTAAAATATTTTTCTTAAAGAAATTACAAATAACTAAATAAAATGTGTACCAATTGAAATGTTCATTCTTTAGATATAAAAGATATACATATGTATGTATATATTTATCATGACATAAATGAGATATATCTGGAAGGTCTATATGTGTCATAAGAAAAATTTAAAATAAAATGTTATTAAGTGACAAGTGTAAGGACAATTGTCTTCATGTTAAATCTTACCAACTCCAACATTAAAAATATATCTTTAACAAATTCAAGATCTTATTAGATATTTTCATAATTTATATTAATAAAATAAGGATTTTTTTTTTTATTTCTTTTGCAGATTCCTTAAATCTGATAATTAATTTTTTTTAAACTCGGGTGTGACCAGTCAGATTGACCGGTAAGGGTGACCGATCAGGTTCGAGAATTTATAGATTTGAGAAAATTTGGGCTGAATCAAACAAACAAGCAAAAAACAAAGAGAAAACAAAACTTAATTTTCGCTACCGTCCCCGACAGCGGCACCAAAATATTGACTGGCCTTTAAGTGTGTAATTTTTATGCACATAAAGGCCTCGCAGGAGCACGAGGGCAGTTGTAGTATTTCTCCGATAAAGTACCCAAGTTATCGAATCTAGGGACGGATTTAGGCTATGATTAAACTTTGTTTTCGAATTAAATATAATTGAGAGCTTAAATCTACGTAGGGAGAATCGTTAGTAGACAAACACGGAGCATTTGACAAATCGTTCCCTCTCTACGAGACGAATACTAATAATTTCTAAGGTTTTTTTAATGGATTTTACAACATTTTCAATCATATGGTCGTCAATTCTAATCATGCAACTACGTGCGGAGTTGTATTGAATAAAAGTAACGAGTTGGAAATGTGATCAATTCTAACATACAACTTCCAGCTAATTAAATCCGATATATGTTTAGCTTTTTATCTTTTTTTACTAAGCTAACTAAATTATCAACACATAAATAATTAGTTAGGAATTTAGAGAATTATTTTTAGCTTTGTAATTACTAACAACGGATCTAAGTTTAACTTTTTGACTTTTTTAACTAGTCTAGCTTATTCATCAACTTTATAAATAAAAAGATAGGTAACTAGGATTCGAGAAACAAATAACAAAAATATTCAGATAAAGCAACTGTAACATCCCGTATTTTTATAAATGGTTTTATTTATGATTTAATTTATGCAAAAACGTTTTATACAAAATTTTACCAAAAACCGGTCACTCGATTAATTTTTAGCCAAAAACCGAAACTCTTCCGAAAAACTTTATTTTAAAAACCTGTTACTAATTTTACTAATAAAAAGGACCCAATAGATTTGTTTCTAAAGATTTGTTATTTTTTAGTAGTAAAACAATATTTTTGGATTAAAAATTAGCTTTTAGAACTTTGGGGACCAAATAGTTCGTTACCACAAACTATCTCAAAACAGTTTTTTCTAAACACTTTCCAGCCACTTTTCAAAAGCTAAAATCAGTAAAAACAACTAAGAAGGGAGAAAAGAGAAAAAAGAGAGAAAAAGAAGAAGAAGAAGAAGAAGAAGAAGAAGAAGAAGAAGAAGAAGAAGAAGAAGAAGAAGAAGAAGAGGAAACCACCGTTAGCGGGTTCATACCGGAAGCATCTCCTCTACGCGCTAAGGTAGCAGGGGTTATCCATTGCGACTAGACGAGAATGTATGTTAAGATTAGGTCTTATGGTTATTTTAAATTAGGGGTTTTTGCCTTTTATCTTAAATATGTTCTTAATTTGTTAATTGAGTTTATTTGTTGTATCTTTTATTCACTTATTTGAATGGGAGAAATTGATGAGTTAGTTAATTAATTTCGGATTAATGAGATTATGGATGGGTTTGCATGTTTTATGCGTTGATTATGTGATTACATAATTATTGATGAAATTGGATAAATTTATGTTGATTAATGGTGAATTGTAGTTTATGCATACAATGTGTTTGTTAAAATGCCTGAAAGTGATTTTATGTTGTTATAGCGTTTGGCTAGTTGTGAATTTAGTACATGTGGTTATGTGTTATGTGTATTACGTTAAGTGACGTATGAGATGGTGTTATATGAATAGTATAATATTATTAGCCGAGGCCTTAATATTTATACGTATGAGATTGTGTTAATTGGATGATTTTATATTATTGGCCGACACCTTGTGATTTAGCTGTAGTGGCAATGGTCTCTGTCTCTCCCTAATTCCGGGGACAGAAGACGGCCGAGGGGATAGGGAATGACTCGTCTTACGGACTGGGGCGAGTGACGTGAGAGGTCCCAGTGTGCACTATATTTATTTTATTGTTAGCAATGGTCTATGTCTCTCCCTAATTCTGGGGACATAAGACGGCCGAAGGGATAGAGAATGACTCGTCTTACGGACTGGGACGAGTGGCGTGAGAGGTCCAAGTGCGTACTATAAATCTACTTTTATGTTGCAATGGTCTATGTCTCTCCCTAATTCCGGGGACATAAGACGGCCGAAGGGATAGGGAATGACCTACCTTACGGACTGGGGTAGGTGGCGTGAGAGGTCCATGTATGCTATAGATGTGTGTTGAAGTTATTTAATTTATTTAATTTATCCAGTTGTAGAATGTTATTATATTTCTTTTTTATACGTCGATTATCGTAGTTGTAGAATTTGTGAGCTCTTGCATTTATGGGATGGAATGACGGTGTTTGTGGTGCCGTCCCGTCTAGTTATGTGTGTGGGACTCACCGTTACAATTTTGTATTTCAGGTACCACATAGGTTGGCATGTTTGGATAAGAGTTGTTGCTTTGCAACATCATGGGTTTGGGGCTTCCGCTTTCTTTTCATTTATTTTATATTTTGAGGTTGTGGCCTATGGGCAATTTACATTCGTTTATTTTATCTCGTCTTGTAGCCGTGTTTGGCAAACACTTTTATTAAATTGTTTAATTGTTCCTTTAGCTCGCTAGAGTTTTCTTTTAAAAATTTTAATTTCGTACCAACAGGTTTTTATTTCCTTTTGTTTAAAAAGGTCATGTCTCGATTTCCGTGTTTATGGAATTTGGGACGTGACAGCAACACAATATACGTAAGGGAAAATACATCACTTTGATGTAAAAAGTGTTGTATTTCGGGAGTTTTTATGAATAAAACTCTTACTCTCTCTCTTCCTCTCTTTAATTTCGAAATATGAATCTGAATGAATGAATGAAATGGGGGGGGGGGGGGGGTAGAGATGTATTTATAATCCCACAACCCTAATAAACTAAATATTTTAAAACTTAAATTCTGAACAGACTTGACCGGTCAGGTTCCAGAATCTTCTTTTCTTCTTATTTTCAATTGATTCCGTTTTCCAACTTATTTGGAGCTGATTTTAGACCCTTCAACTTGCAAGGTTTTGCTCTGGAACTCTTTGAACAAAATGATAGAGATGGTCAATGGAAGTAGTGGAATCAATGCGGGAAATAGGTTCGGGGAAACCTGAAGGATATCTAGGCCATTTATGCTTATGAGATAGGGTGGTACATTGCTAGTGTGAACAACCATTGCATCCTCAGGAATAGAAGATAACTCATCTAAAATTTCCTTCCTACGTTCTTCCCACATTCTCTCTCTCTCTCCTCTCTCTCTCCTCGGTTGTATCTACTGGCAGGTAAGGTATACTCCCCCGCTCTTCCTCGCGTTCTCCTATACCTATCGACATACACTCATTACCCTGACCCTAATCAGAACCATCCCAGAGATAATCAGAAGGTATAGATGGACTAGGATGATGAAAATCCTCTCTCTCTTTATACTTAAAATTAGCCATCATGGCATCTTAGTCCAACGATACTCTCATTGTCCTAAGAAAAGGACGTCCTAAGATGATTGGAGCTATATTAGCATCGTTCTTCCTGATCATATTCATAACCACGAAGTCAACTATATACCGGAAGCTACCCACACTCACCATGACATTCCTAACTACCCTCCTAGCCTCTTTGTTCGATTCATCACCGAAGTAAAACTTTGCGGAAGAGGCTTCATCTGGTCTGTACTTCTCACAATACTCAAAGCTAGGAATCTAGTTAGCGTCATCCCTGTAATAAAGAACACCCTGACGAGTCGCAAATCCTACCTGACTTTCTTGAACAATAGGAGTGAAATCATCGGTAGCATCAACGGTAAAGACCAAATCAGAATACACTACAGTGTGTTCTTCATATTTGTCATCCACCGCCTCCTCAACTGGGTTGGTCTTAGGAAACATATTCCTAAGCCCTTTGGCCATGAACGAGAATTTATGCCATGTAGTCGAGTTAGATGAGTCTCGGGGAGATCCATCACTTGAGGCATTGCTAGAAATGGTGTAGTCCAATGTCATCAGTGGGTGACAAACATTGTGCCCACTATCAATGAATGGATAGGGAAGAACATCTGAGGTATGACAAGGATTAGGGATGACCTCTATGTACTCCGAAGTCTCCACCGGAGTAGGTGAAATATACTCACTAGTGCTCTCGGCTAAGGATAATGAGTCAACTTGATCTTCAATTTGGACACCCCACACCATTTCGGTTGTGGACATGTCGTCAATGAGAGCAAAGATCTTCTTAGAGGATGAATTATGGAAATTGGCGGGCCATGTTTTGTCGATGAGGTTCTTGAGTGGTTGGGGGATGAGGTATAAAAGATGTCAATTTTGTCCCTACGATAATGATATAAGTTTTGAAAGTATTTACTGGTGCGGTAGGAATCAAAGCTAATTTGGCTTAGGTGGAAATTGTTTTCAACATGCTGATGTTTAACATGAATATAAAAAAGATTTGGGTTGGATGCTTCCAGGTTAGCGGAACCCGAAAGCGAAGAATTAGAGAAAGTGGGAAGTCTCGGTCCTGACCGGTTACGGTGACCGGTCAGAGTAGGGATTCCATATTTTTGAAGACTCATTTAAAAATATTTGGTCGGATTTTTTCAAGATTTGCTCAACTAAGGTCAACCAAACAGACTGGAATAATAGAAGATTAATAAAAACTAGACAGCTACGTGATTTAGCAACCATAGTTCCCTGGCAGCAGCACCAAAATACAGACTTCCTCTCGAACGTGGTATTTTTAACGCTCGAGGGCTTCGCAAGAGAACGAGTGTAATAGTAGTATTTCTCAGGTTAGATACCCAAGTTATCGTCTGAGAAACCGTGTGGTTGGCTAAATATATTCACTTTCTAGGCATTTATTATACTAAATACTATAAAAACTAACGAGGAGAGGGTTAGCAGTTAGGGTGTCAATCCAACGGCTCGATTCCTCAATACTACACACTTAAATATCAATTTATTTAAAGATTATTAAATGTTATTTTTTTCAGTTTAGATGTGCATGCAGCGTTAAGATGAATATTAACTAGTTTTTGTTGCATTATTAACGTGATTTAACTAGTTTTCATGCAAGAGATACGAGATTAGTGTTAATATGATGTAAAAAAAAAGTAAACGTGCACAAAAATAATAGAAATACTAAAAACAAAGACTTGTATTGAAAGAATCGGTAACGATCTTACAAAACGAAGTCTATAAAACGGAGAATCCGTGCACAAACTTTCAATTTTTTATGTTTTTTTTTCTCTATCTCTAGGTTGAAATATACCGAAAAGCTGTTGAAAAATAATGAGAAAAACGTGTGTTTATGAATTTACAACTTTCTATTTATAGGTCTTTCGAAATTTAACCTAATTTAGCAAATCAGCCGTAACCTGACCGGTCAGGCTGACCGGTCAGGTCTGCTTCCAGAATGTTTCTGATGTTTATCTTCTTTGGTCTCCATTTTCGTCAACTCTTGACTTGTCTTAGTGGTCCTTTAACTTCTGATTTCTTCACTTTTAGTCCTTCAATTGTTCTTGTTGCGTCCTTACCTCATTTTTGTCCTAATTTCATGCATTTTCTTACAAAAAGATAGAACTGTGCAAATAAACCGGGAAAAAGCGGAAAAATACTAAATATGGCCTAAATAGGCTGAAATAGCAATGAAACAACGCTAATTAATATCGTTTTAACCAATAAAAACTAAAATTTCATGGTCTAATAGGAACATCAATGAAAAAGTAAATATGCAATTAAATTTACGAGTTAAAATCTTGAAATAATAGAATGAACAAACTTTGGAACAATTTTGGCTTAAATACGAATGTTTTTAGTGAATGTTAAATATAATTTTTCATACCTAGTGTGTAAACTTCTTTAATTAAATTCATCATACTTGTTAATTATAAAATATTCATATTATTTTATTGATAAACATATTGTTGGTCCGTAGGTGTCTAAACCTTAGAGGGGGGGTGAATAAGGTTTTCGTACGTTTTTCGCGGAATAAAAACTATGGGTTATTAACTAAGCTAATTAGTGGATTTTATAACTTAAACACTTTCGTTAACAAATTATTGCTAATTTAATCTACGCAAGTAATAAATATGAGCGATAAATAAATGCGAAAAGTAAAAGTTAAGGGAAAAGAAATAACGCAAGATTTATAGAGGTTCGGCAAAACGCGCCTACATCCTCTCCTCGGTATTTTCACTACCGAGTGTTTCACTAGAATCTCTTTCCAAGGTTACAACCTAACGAGCTTAATCAACCGATTAAGCTGCCCCTCACTCTATGAGTATCCCGAATGAAAAGACCTAGAGCTTTTAAGCTACACTTGCTTATAAAGCCTCTACCCGATCACTCGCTCACAAATGAGTTTATAAAATACTCTTTTACAAGATTGAATTTGAATGGATCACTCACTAACAATTAATATCTCGATGTTTATAAGATTACAATAATAATACACTCGAGAATATTTATGAATACAAGTGAGAAATGAGTAGTATAAGCTTGAAGAATTTCTTTGTAGGAATTGCTTAATTGTTGAGTATTGATTAGGTACCTTCTACAATGGATTTGTGGCTTATTTGTAGAGCCAAAATGGTCCAGTGGTTAATTGATGACCGTTGGCAGTTGTTGAGCAGATTACCCACTTGTTTGCAGCAGTTCGCCCAATTTTCAGGATAAGCTGAAAAGCTGGAATTTTGAAATTCTACAGAAACGATCGGTTGTTTCTGAAAAACGATCGGTCGTTTTTCATCTGTGCTCACTGGAAGAATTCCTACTTAAAACGATCGGTCGTTTTATGCTTATGATCGGTCGTTTTTTTTCTTTCCTCACTGGAAGAAATAAGTTCATAAATGATCGATCGTTTAGCCTCATGATCAGTCGTTTTTTGTTCTGGCAATGTTTCGGTTTTCTCGACATACTTCGAAACCCCGTAACTAGTCTGTTTCAAATCCGATTGAGGTTCCGCTTGAACCGTTGGCTTCGTATTTACGTAATCTATCATTTTGAACCTTTAACATGCTAGATAAATGATTAGTACACAAAACGAGCTTTTATAATGTTTTACAAATTTTGTTATCATTAAAATAATCGATTTGAAGAACATCGTTCAACACATATATTTTAATTATTTTTTATGAAATAAATAAATTTCTCAGTTGTACCGAAAAACTACCAGAGATGTACCATTCCCGTACCCAAGCCTTACCGAAGTGTTCAAATAAGAGAAAAGTCAACGGTACTTCATTTGTTGTACCGGATAGTGGAAAGGGAGTACCATACCCATACCGGGTACTCCAAAAGAAAAATATCTAAAATATTCGTACTACCTAGAGAACATCTAAAACTTTCACAACCTCAAATATAAGGCAAGCATCCTATAGTTAGCTACCACGTGCTGAGTAGTTCAAGTGCTTCGTTCAATCTCCGACCATACATATGTGGGACTGATCTTATGAGAAATGAAAATCACCTTATTTAGAACAGTCAGCTTATTTGACTGTTTATGAATCTGTTTTTTTATGTGTATATATGTAGACTAGTGTAATAATCGATCGAAGTTACTCCGCTTGATCTATTTAGTCAGATTGGACTTTAGAGTATCATTCATTCGTAAGAAAAGACAAATTAATGGAGGCAAAAATCTCTCACATAATTTGGTGTAAGAAATCTCTCTAGTCCCACGAGGACGCATCTACTTTTTATAAGATAGCTTGTACAATAACAAAAAAATTGTCATATATTAACTCCCGTGGATCAGGAAAAAACCATGTGCAATATTATACATATGTGGGAATATGAGTTACTGAAAATAGCCACTAAGTCTCGTTTAAATTATTAATATCCAAGGGAGACGGATACCGATCAATTTAGAACTGAGCAGCTTGATGTCAACAATTAACGAAAAAGGAAAGGCATAAAAGAATCCCGTCATTCATCCTGGTTCATAATTAAAAAAGCTGAGAAACGGGCATCCCAACAGTCGAAAGACACGAATAAACATTTAAAAAACTAATTCTCATGAATAAATCTAAAATATATGTGGTTTCAAATGGACATTATTTCATGGCCATAAACAAAATAAATTAGGATTCTTCTTAAAAGATTAACAACGAAAATACAAGATAAGTAAAGAGAATATTACCAATAACTACAATTTTTCAATTTTAATTACCAAAAAAGTCAATTCAAAAATAATTGTTCCCAAAAACTCCAATTCTTAAAAATACAAACCTCGAGCTCACACTCTCTCTCTTTCAAACAAAATCTCCCCCTCTTTCTATATAAACTTTTTTTTTTGTTCGGTATGTCTATTTACTCTCTCTATATATACGTATATCTATCTATCTATCTCCCCCATCCATCCCCATCTTCATAGATGATGTGGTGATAGTTTACTCGGATTTTTGTTACGATGGTGATTTGGGGGGGGGGGGGGGGGGGGGGGGGGGGGGGGACTTTGATTTCGAGATCCGGACCAATTAGGTCGAATTTTATATCAAATTGAAGGTTTTTGGTGTCTCTGAATCGATTGGTAAGGTCAATTAAGTCATCAGAGTTCTGTATATTGGCTAAAATGAAATTCAATCGAATAAAGGTTCATAAAAAAATCTAGTTTTTTTTTTATAAAAATCGTTTTATGTATTTAAATAATCAATTAGTGACCTTTTGTTACTCATACCTACAAGCATTGAACTTTTTTATTTATTTCTTTATTTTATTGTGGAAAATTGTTTGGGTTTTGTTTACTTTTTTTTAACTTCGAAAAGATAATTTGGTTATGACTTTTCATTTGAGAATTTATTGAAAGGTTAGTGTTTCGATCATATATCATATACTAATTGAGTTTCTTATTTATTTATTGTAAGTTTTTAGACATTATCCTATTATTTATTTAATTTTAAGTTTATATTATGGATATTTAATTTAGAAAAAGGTTTAATATTATTGTTTATACCTTTTTTTCTATGTTTTATTTGATATTTTGATTTAGTCATGTTAAAAATGATTTTTAATGTGAAATTTTGAGTTCTTATAAGGATTTGACAATATATAATTGAGTTTTTTGTTTAGCGGTTGTTTAGATTTGTAAAATCAAAATGTTAAAAGCGCTTAATCTCGAACATGGGTTCAAAAAGTTGGTGGTTCGAATCCACCCGGATTTGATAATTTTTTACTTTCAAGTAAATTATATGCATTTTTTTTGGATTTGATTATGTACTTTCTTAATTGTGTATGCGTTTTCTCTACTATCCATGCATTTTGCTCGATTGTGTATGATTTCTAGATTGTTTATTAACTTTTCTCGATTGTGTATGGACTTTTCTATATTCTGTATGTATTTTTCTTGATTGTTTATGCACTTTTTAGATAGTGTATGCATTTTTTGGGTTATTGATGCACTTTTTTTAATTGTTTATGCAATTTTTGGGGTTGTGTATGCAGTTTCCTCGATTGTGTATGCAGTTTTTAAATTGTGCATACACTTTTCGGGATTGTGTATGCACATTACTCGATTGTATAAGCACTTTTTTGTATGCAGTTTTCTCGATTGTGTATGTATTTTCTCGATTGTGCATGCAATTTCTTGATTGTGTATACACTTTTATTATTGTGTATACATTTTTTGGTATTGTTGAAGTAATTTTTTGTATTATGCATGCAGTTTTCTCATTTTGTATGCACTTTTCAAAATGACTTGAATGAACTCAAACTTTTTTTAAAATAACTTAAATTAATTTAGACTTTTTTTAAAATAATTAACTCAGACTGTTTTCAAAATGACTTGAATGAACTCAAACTTTTTTTAAAATAACTTAAATTAATTTAGACTTTTTTTAAAATAATTTAAATTAACTCAGACTATTTTTTAAATGACTTAAATTAACTCAGACTGTCTTTTAAATTACTTAAATTAACTCAGACTATTTTTTAAAATGACTCAGACTGTTGTTAAAATGACTTAAATTAACTCAACCTATTTTTAAAATGACTTAAAACGACTTAGACTATTTTAAAAATGACTTAAAATGACTAAGACTGTTTTTAAAATAACTTAAAACGACTCAGACTATTTTTAAAATCACATAAAACGTCTCAGCCTATTTTTAAAATGACTTAAAACGACTCAGACTGTTTTTCAAATGACTTAAAACGACTCAGACTGCTTTTCAAATGACTTAAAATGACTCAGACTATTTTTAAAATAACTTAATAGAGGTCAGACTGTTTTAAAAAGGACTTAATACGGGTCAGACTATTTTTAAAATAATTTAATACGGGTCAGACTGTTTTTAAAATGACTTAATATAGGTCAGACTGTTTTTAAATTGACTTAAAAGGAGTCAGACTGTTTTTAATATGTCTTAAAACGAGTCAGACTATTTTTAAAATATATTAAAATTACTCAGACTATTTTTTTTTTCGTTTTGGATTTTTGTTGATTTTAGATTTTTTGGCATTTTTTAAGATTTTATTTGCGTTTTTTCGGGGTTTTCCTTTTTTTGAAGATTTAAAAAAAAATTTATATAAAATTTCTGAATTTTTCTTACTTCTTCCTATTTTTATTAAATTTTTGTGATTTAATGTATCAAAATTTCGAATTATATAGACTTTTATAATTAGATTTAAACTAACGGGACTGAAATGATAATATCTATAACTATTGGACAACGCTGTAAATTCAGCAAAAAAATGGGCGTGATCAAGTGCTTCGCACGCACTACCTTTTCGACACATTTCACCCTCCGAAATGGGCATCGATCAAATGGACCAATTATTTATTAGTATTAATTTTATGATGGATCAATGGGAATGAGGAATAGGACAACTACTATAGAGGACAACTCAGACTGCAATTTTTTAGCCATAGGGTGAGGTTTATATTTACCATTGATTTCAATTAAAGCAATTAAAATAAAACAAAAAGATACGGATTTGATATCAGTTAATTTAACACTGCAAATCAAACAAATAATGCAAGGAATTTGCCATATATATCCACCAGCTACTTTTACTTCTATATGATGAATAAGTAATTATTTAATAACAAAAAAAAATGTCCATATATAATTTGTTATTTATTCAGAAGATACAAAATAAAGTTGGCCAAGGTAAATGTAATAGAAACTCAAACCCTTAGCAATTTTCAAATCATCTAACCGTACAAAGAAAATGAGCCAAGGTAAAATCTACCTCAATGAAAAAATGAAAAAATTACTATAATATTCTCCAATATTATAATAAATACATTCCAAAAATTGACAATAATAATGATTTAATTTAAAGTAATGCTATATTTATAACTTTCTGTTGAATCATGGGTTCAATAATTGATTTTGATTATAAGTGTGATTATGATTTAATGATTTTATAATTCAATGATATAATGTTTGATCTTTTCTAAAAATAGAAAATGTATATTTCACGACTTAAAATGATAGAGCACTCAATAATGAAGCCGACGGTTCAAACGGAAGTCGATTCAGAGTCCGAACGAGCAAATTATGAGCGTTTCAAAAAGTAGGAAAATCAGTTCAGAAATCTCGATCGATCGAGATATAGTCCGATTGATCGAAAATGTCCAAAAAGTTCTAGTGAATCTCGATCGATCGAGATGCAGTCCGATCAATCGAAATTATAGCAGTACAATTTTTCTCCAGAAATCTTGATCGATCGAGATCAGTCCGATCGATAAAGATTCAGTCCGATTCAAAAAAGTTGTTTTTTGCCTTTTTGAAAACAAGTCATTATCCATTGGATAATACACCCAACAACTCCAAACGGTCATCTATGGACCAATGGACATTTTGTCTCTTCAAATACACCCCAATCCCTCTCCAAAATACACCAATCACCATCCCTTAATCTCCCTATCAAAAACACAAAAAAGTCCATTGTTGAACAAAAAAGCTCAAAAAGGAAAAAATAAGGAGAAAAGTGATCAAGCTCAAACAACATAAAAAACTCACCAATTAGCTTATTTAGAAGTAATAAAATAGTGAGTGTGGTTACTGTTGGCCCCGGTGCGGCTAATCCTTAGAGGGGGGGTGAATAAGGATTTGGCGATTTTCGCCTAATTAAAATTCTATGCAACTAACCACCCAACTTATGCAATTCTAAGCTTAAGCGTTTTAACAAGAGTTAATAAATTGCTAAAATAACTAAACGCAAGCAATAAATATGCAAGAATATAAGTTGCGGAAAGTAAAAGAAAGGGAAGAAAATGACACCGTGATTTATAGAGGTTCGGCAAACGCGCCTACGTCCTCTTCTCGGTACTACCGAGTATTTCACTAAAATGTTTCTTCCGGATTTTACAAACCCTATCGAGCTCAATTGACCGATTGGCTCACCCTCTACCCGAGGTTCCTACTCTTGATACAAGTGCAAGAGAACACGACTACGAGTCCCCCTCAATTGATGAGTACCCGAATGAAAAACCTAGAGCTTTTAAGCTTCACTTGCTTACAAAGCCTCTACCCGTTCACTCGCTCACAATTGAGTTTATAAAACACTCGATACAAATTTTGTTACAAAAATGTAACTACACTCACTATTCTAATTGCTTCTTAAAAAGCTAATTGGTGAGTTGTTGATGATGATCGAGCTTGAATCTCTTTCTCGTTGATTTCCTTCTTTCTCGAATATATTCACCAAAATGGTGATTTTTAGGGTTTTTATGAGAGAGGTTGAAGGATGATGTTATGTATGATAATTGGTTATTTGGGAGAGAGATTGGGTTGGTTTTTTATATCAGCAAAGTCTGTTTGTGCTGGATATGACCGTTGGAAGTTTTAAGCAACTTTCCAGAATAAGCTGAAAAGCTGTTTTCGAAATCTGTAGAAAACGATCGGTCGTTTTCTACAGTCGATCGGTCGTTTTCCAGAATACGATCGGTCGTTTTTATACTGGACTCACTGGAAGAAATTGGACCAAAAACGATCGGTCGTTTTTGTCCAGTCGATCGCTCGACTGTAATCCTGGTCCCGTAAATCTTCGAATGCTCATAACTCCTTCGTTTTAGCTCCGATTCTGGTTCCGCTTGAACCTGTGGCTTCGTTTTTCCGAGCTCCATCTTTCTGGCATTCTGCAATTTACAAATTCTCTTTTTGGAAAAAAAACAAGCATTATATCATCGAAATAGAGAAATCGTAAAATCATTAAAAACATAATCAAAGTTATAATCAAAATCAATTATTGAACCCCATGGTTCAACAGTTACATTGTTGTAACAAAATTGTAAAGAGCAAATTATAAGCTCATTTGTGAGCGAGTGAGTGTTTGGGTAGAAACTTTTAAGCCAAATTGTTGGTTAAAAGTTGTAGGTTAAAAAACACTTGGTTACTCATAGATTGAGAGGGAGTCGTTGACTTGTATTTTGTGTACTCTTACACTTATATCAAGATTGTATTATCGGTTGGAGGGTGAGCAAATCGGTTGATTAGCTCGTTAGGATTTGTAATATTGGAAAGAATATTATAGTGAAATATTAGGTAGCGTGAATATCAATGAGAGGATGTAGGCGGGTTTGCCGAGCCTCTATATATCGTGGTGTCAATCTCTTCCCTTACTATTTACTTTCCGCAACTTATATTATTTGTGATTGTGCGCATGTTTCAATTTATTCATAGATTATCATCGCATATTTCTTGTCGCAAATAGATATCGAGCTAGTTTGGTTGTTAGTTGCGCTTAGAATTTTAATTCCGCGAAAAACGCCTAAAACCTTATTCAACCCCCCTCTAATGTTTAGCCGCACGGGTCAACACTTTCAAATGCAATTAATGATCTCTCTTAATATTTGCCGAATTTAAAGGAAGACACTTAAAAAGAAACGAAGGGAGTTTTACTCGGCAAAGTAACGGAGAAAAGTTTTACACTGGAAATATTTAAAATGTTTTCCATCTAAAATTTTATACAAACTCATGTTTTTATTTACATTTTTTTTTTTAACAAATAATTGGTAAAAATCTCAACATAGGAAACTTTATCTAAACACATATTTTCTTTCATATCCGTCACTTATAATAAGTTATTTATTTTCAACTTATAAACTCATAAAATTAGAAGTATAGAAGATATTATTGACTTTTTTTAGTCTTTTCAAAATTTCTTGGATTTTTTAGATTTTTCGGAATTTTGTATTTTATTATTTTATTATTTTAATTTTTCCATTTTTTGTTATTTTTTCCTTTTGTAGGTTGATTAGATTTTAGCTTTTTTAGATTTTCTTGGATTTTTAAGATTTTTTGGATTTTTTTTTCCAATTTTTGTTATTTTTTTTCCAATTTTCTTTTTTTATTGGTTAATTAGATGGAATTGGACTAATTATTAAATAATTTTAAAATAGTAAAGCTATAATTAATAATAGTTATAATATTAGTATTATAAAGAATATATACAGAGGCTCCGTAAACCGTTTACAACTTTATTTGCGGGGTAATCGTCCCCACCATTTTATTGGATATGTGAGAAAAGTTTTCCCAAAAAAAAGTTTTACGATAAACAATCACCCGAAAAATCTATTTTATCCGTAAACGTTTTTTTACACCCATTTTTACAACAAACAAACAAAGCCTTAAAAACCAACCCAATAACTATTTGGTTTGTTTTTGTTTGTTTGGGTTTTACATCTTTTCGTACCTTCATTTATTCATTTTTTTTTCCCATTTTGTACCTTCGTTTCTCATTTTTTTTTTTACCATGATTTCTACTTTATTTTCCTTTTTTACTATCGTTTCTTAATATATTTTTTTATACCTTGGTTTTTCTATTTTTTTTTCTATTTTTGCAAATTTTCGATAACTAAAGCTCGTGTACAAAAAGGAAAAAAAAAAAAAAGAAACCAAACTATAAAAAATAAATTTTAAGAAAGTAAAATATAAAAAGAAATGAAAAAACCAAGATATAAAAAAGAAAAGTATAAAAATTAAAAAACTTAAAGAAACGAAAGTACAAGAACCGAATAAAACTGGTTTGTTTGGATATTACTACTCCGTCCCGTCCATTTTTAAGTGTACTCATTTGAATTAGACAAATATTAAGAGTTATGATTAATTTCATTTGAAAGTTAGATTTAGTTTAAATTAAATAATTATTATTATTAATTTTTAGAATATATTTTTATACTCATCCGTCTCTATTTAATGTCCCTCTTATAAATTGCATTGTGTTGTAAGATATTATTGGACTATTGGGCCTTACTCATAGTGGGCCTAAGTTGGGCTTTCTATCTTGTATAACCCTAACCTCTAGTATATAAAGAAGGTTAGGGTCCCCTTGTATTCATACATTCTGATTAATGAAGTCTCTCTTATGGTTGTCTCTCATACATCTCTCTCTATATCTATACATATATCTATATATATCTATAACGAGCTAATATGTCACACAACACGTTATCGGCACTTTGCTCGCGGAGACCGGGATATACGCTCGTTGAATGGGTTAAAAAAAAAAAAGGCTAGGGTTTTGCTCGTTCTTGTTCTGATCAATCGTTGGAGCACTTGGTAATCCGGTACAATTACTGAATCCCCCTATTTTTCAGTTTAGTGGAACTTGAACACATGATGTTTAGTGTGCTGCTAAACCATATACATATATAATAGGTGCGTTCTGCAACTTCTGTTGCTATTGCATGAAAATCACACCACGTACTGTTATGAACAATACTGCCCTGACTTGTCTAATGTTTACATATACTATGTATAGGGAGTATTAATTAAATTACTTATCACATCGTTGTCATGTGCATAAATCATATGTGAAGTTTGCTAGTAATGTGATTGATAACAGTCCTACTAATTGATATTATAGGTTGAGAGAATCATATTGTATACTAGCACATTGTAGGTTAATTAAATTATAACCCCGTTAGTATGTTCTATTTGTGCTGCATGAAAAAAAAACCTCAATTACTTATAATTCGCGTGTATGTATGTGACTGTTAATAACTTGGAAAAGTAAACAAGGTTACTGCATGTAAATTTGCTAGTGTATAAAAAGAACATTAGATTTACCTCCAATTGCCAATGGATTATAATTAAAGATTACCTTACAAATTGCATGTGTATTTTCTCCTACCATAAACGAAATACTAGTATAACGTATTACTGTATGTGATTTGGTACATGTTTGGAAATTACTATAAGTTTGCTTCCTTGCATGTTGTGGTGTAATATATGAATGATTTAATTACCATGTATAGAACTTACACATATAGCAATACAATAATTAAATATTGAGTAATATCTTGCTTAGTGTAAATTGGTAAATTTAGATTGTGCTAATATGTACTACCATGCTACTGCTATACTATTTAATCATGCAAGCAGGTACGATCTATGTATTTATTTATTGCCATGAATGGTAGAATTGCGAAATCATATATATTCACATTTAAGTTGGAAAAATTATGAACCTTCCCCAAATAGGCTCACCTATTTGGATACGATGTCTAGGAAAGATATAGGCGGAAGTCGATATCCTAATGAGGTTGGGTTTTAAGTGGCATTCGTGCCCTCCACCCTCACCGTCTTTCCTGGTCGTTTTTCAAGTAGAGCTACCGAAAGGGGTTGACTAAATAATAATTTCCCCGAGTGTGTTTATATAGTGATGTATGTTTCGCCGAATTGGTGTCTCTGTATCGACCTGTCGTTCGATCAATGAGAACCTATTCACATTAAAAGCAAAACTATTTTTCGAACCTGTCGTTTCGAAATAAAGTTTATGCTTGTGCAACCCATAAACATATAAACCAGTCATTTTATATGATAAATAATCCAGAACTCCCAACACATGTTGGATGCCATCTATGATGAGAAAAATCGTAAAAACATACTTGCGAAATGACTGTTTAAACATTGATTTTAATCCGTCGCCACATGTTACTCACCCTGATGTGTGAAAATGTGATGCCCAAATTTTTTTTTGGATGCCATCTTTGATGAGTAAAACACGAGTTTGTTGTTACCTTCACGATGAATGCTAAGGCGTTGATTTTATTCCGCCGCCACATTTGAGACGTGATGACGTCTATGGTGAACAAATGTCTGAAATTGACATATTGGAGCAATCATTCACCAAAATACTAGCTTGGAAATTGTATTCCATAAGCAGTATCGTGAATTTATATTCACCATGTTCCTTTATCGCCTATTTGTAATTGGATAAGAAAATTACCCCGGTGAGTAGTTTTAATCCTATTGGGTCAATGGCGAATTGTTTGCCTGATATTAATGCTCTTCGTGTATATTTTTTTTCACGAATTGAGAACCGAGACAAGTGTTATTTGTCTCGAACTGTCGCGATCCCGATGAATCGCCTAGCCAAGCGAGATTTTAGACAATCGTCAAAATCGAAAACCTGTGGCTCCAAGACAGTAATTGAAAGGAACAATATGGCCCGTTGTCACAAAGCAAGAGATAATGCTTAATGAGGCAACTCTATGCTATAAACACAAAGGTCATGCACGGTTACTCCTTAAATAGTTCAAAACTATTATAAAGGTGAAAAAACCGATGCTAATGTGGTTAAAGCTAACCGAAAGGAAACTTTTGAGACCCCCGATTTTGTGGCTCAAATGAGTTTGATACCTTTCTTTATTGATTTTGATAAATCATTGAGCCATTTTTTCGCTCATCTGGATTATGTTTTACATTTGGATTATTATTTTCCATTTGGACCATACTTTTGGATTGTGGTTTGCCTGTTTACGAAATTTCTCGAAATAATTTAAAGTGCTTTGAGCAAATTCCTTTGACAAATGTGACCAAACTTTAAATTATGAAATTTTAGGCAATACTTGTGGTGTAGTTGGTTTTTTGGAAATAGTGGGTAACAGTGTACCACATAATTTCACCAACTACTTGCCTAAAAGAGTACTCGGTGACAACGATTCTGGACCTGTCGTTCCAAATCAAAATCTTTGGTAAAACCAAATTGATTTGTCAAATATGAGGCGTTATACTCATGTAGGTCCAGACGTACCTTGTTGAGTTATAAAATATTCGAGAAAACCAGTGTTATCTGGTAATAGCTCATAAAAGAATTGAAATTTCTTTACATAGCCTCCATTCAATACGACCAAAAACGTATTATAGAGGAGTTGAAATGTCTTTCAAGTGGTTGCTACCACATTCTTTAAAGCATTTAAAGTTAACTTATCATTTCGCCTGTCGTCGAAATGATAAATGATTTAGATGCTAAGACATGATTGTCTGTACTATCATTCGTCTGTCGTCGATTGATAAGAGCATTTTGATATTGTGGCATTGACCGGATGAGATATTCCCGGGTCAAAAGACGATGCTTGATTTATAATCGCATCGCATTTGGATTCTCTTTGAGGATATATTTCGTGATTAATCCGAAATCCATGCCACTAATGCTCACTTTGAAAGACTAGTATGTGTAAAGATCATGAAATCGACTCGTAGAATTCTTGTAAAGAATTGAAGGAGTTATTGTGGACTTATCCAACCATAAGACGGACCATAAATATAAATGGTTATGGTTGATGCATCGACAATAGGTCACATGATTATTGTTGTCCACAGAAATGCAGCATTTCCCAAACTTTTAGCCCTGTCATTAAGTTGATGGCTCATGATCCGGATTATCCTGAAAAGTCTAGTCGACTTGATAATTCCGAAGAGTAAAAATCGAAATTTCGATTTGAATTACTTGAGTTTGGAAATTGAAATTGAACATCCTGTCGATTATGTTCAGACCCAAATAGACTCACGGAAATTTTAATGATGCTACCGCAAATGATTGCACGCATTTCTTGGTCTTGCGCACCAAGATTTATATTTTCGTGTGGAATTATGCTATTTTGCTGCATTAGTCCGTCATGAGGCCCATAGACACTCAAACACCATATGCGTACCAGCTGGTTATTGGTTATGAGCCAGAAGTCTCATGTTAACGCGTGTTTAGAGTGATTAATTAATATTTTGATTGAGCCGCTATAGCGTTCAAAATATGGACCTCTGAAGGGGACATAAGTCGATTATGAATCCCCTGCCTATCATTTGATAGAGTAACCTTGGCAAGCTATCTCTTTACCGCATGATATGCGAAAGTGACATCGCTAAGGCTGTTCTCCCCGTCATTAGGGGGAGATTTGCACGTTACCGTTGATAAGGAACGACGTGAAGTAACGTGGCATAACCCACTCAGTCTTAGCTTGATCCCCAAAACTGCACTTAGTGATAAGTAAGTGCATAGACTCCCTCAAGTCTAACTAAATGCCAGACGCATTTAATGACTTTATGAGATGTCACGAGATCATTTATACCTACTGCAAAATGCTTGCAAGGATAGACATCCCTGTCGGACGCCGTGTTCCTGTCGTAACACGTTGCTTTGGCCGAACCCGCCAAGCAAAGGACGCTGCCGTCGGCCTTCAGTCTGTCGTCCTTCCCAAGATATGAGGAAGTTGACCGGTTCTTAATTCGTTCAGCCCCAGAGGTGGTGAACTGAAACTCGTTTGTCGCACGAGATTATAAAGGATCAAGGAGATGTGTGATTTCCTCCTCATCCTAAGAATCTTGAAATATCTGTCGATCATGATATCTTAGACGATATTGAAGCGAAACGGGACTGTCATTGATTACTTGTTCATATATTTGGTGACGACTGATAATATGAACAAATTATGACAGGGAACCATGTACCGTTGCCTGAAGTCAACGGAGAATAGACTGTACTAATGGAAACTTGCAATCCAAGTAGACTCCTTAACGAAAGTGTGTTCGGACCTGTAGCTCCAACACCACCAATGTTAAACGAGTTTGTTTATTTGGTTATTCGTAAGGAAGAGTGATGAGAATAATGAGATTGTAGAATGATCGCCTAGTAGCGCAAGTCTTCTCTCACACCTTGGAATTGATTACGAGATGGTTGATTTATTCGTAATGGACATTATAACAGTCCTCTACTTTATCAGTTTAGTAGTTTCCGGAAAACTGATTATGTAGCATGTGATTGTGGTCACAATCTTATCTCTGTGGGGATTTAGACTAGAGATGTGGATGAAGGTCCCTGTGTGACTTCATAATGCTTGAATCAAGTAGTTCCTGACCACGGAACACGATCTCAATTAAATGAGACGTTCACTATATGGATTAATATAATCCGAGCGGATGTGGTATACCCGCCTAAGTGTGTACTTGATCAGCTCGGGATACTTGAACAAGTATTATGCCCTTGCGTGTTTTATTACGCGATCCATTTTTGGATTTGCCTTCGAGATGAAGGATCTTGGGAAGACACGGTAGTGACTCGGCCTGATGATCGAGTCCCGTAAAGATTGAATCTAAGTCCATGATTCAGACTACACCCAGAAGGTGTTATGATGTTTTAGTCATCATGACGCTAAGTCGTCAGATTCTCCCATGATCGTTCGATCACTAGACATTGATATAGACCCAGTCCGTCCCTGATGAGACGATGAAGAGATATTGAACCATGATGTTCATATATAAGTACAATATGCGCATCATTGTACTTGGTCTAATGTGCTAGGATGAACATCTCGTCTGCTGTGAATGGTATAGCTCGACACAGCATCGCGCTAACACGCTGCCATCGAAATGGCATAAAAGACATTTTCCCATTACCTTAAGGTAACTGTGGATGAGGGCTTGTCTTATCCCATTTTACGTCATCGAGTGTACCTACCCCCTTCGGTACTCGAATTAACGCAACCCTTTTTTCGGTTATACCGATGCCGGTTACTTATCAGACCCGCATAAGGGATATTCCTAACATGGTCTGTCTTTACCATTAGGAATAAGGCAATATCTTGGAGGTCTTGGAATGACTCCAAACGAATCACTCTGATCTACTCGTGCTCTATGAGACGACTAGAGAGTGTATATGGCTTCGAGCTCATATTAGCCATATTTGAATTACATATGCTCTGTCTCACGATCCATATAAAACACTTGTCTTATTTGAGGACAACTTGTTGTTATCGATCAAGAGAGACATGACTAAATTATGCTATTTAGCATTTATTGCCGAAATAAATCTTCACATATGAAGTTTAAGAGCATCCGGTTGAATGCTCGTTCTATTCCACGTTATATTTTCTTGCATACAGTCGTGTGCAAGTAAATGAGCCATCTAGTCGAATGCTCGTACTCTTTCTTGGAATATGAAATTCTCGCACCCTGTCGTGTGCAAGTGAGGGGGAGCATCCAGGTGAATGCTTATTACACTAATTACTACTTAGTCGAAATCCTCGCACCCTGTCGTGTGCAAGTGAGGGGGAGCATCCAGTCGCATGCTCGTGTACTCTTTTTGTCCTTAGACCAAGGTTTTTTCCCACTGGGTTTTCCTTGGCAAGGTTTTTAGCGAGACACGTTCCCATCATATCTCACTTAAAATTGCCGAAATTAGGGGGAGTATCCGGTTGTATACTTCTTACCACTGTGTACTCTTTTGTCCTTCGATTAGAGGTTTTTCCCACTGGGTTTACTCTAGCAAGGTTTTGATGAGGCACCTGTTTTGTGGTTGATCCCCTACTACTACCACTGTTGCACTCTTTTTCCTTCGATCAGAGATTTTCCCATTGGGTTTGCTCTGCCAAGGTTTTGATGAGGCACACTGTTTTGTGGTTAGTTACTTACATGATATTTCGGCCTATATCATTCGGCTACACAGTTTCTCCTAGGTACCGGTTTTGTCCCACACTGGGTTTTACGTCCCTAAGGTTTTTATGTGTTTAGCACTGCGAATGAACTTGACTCAGATCGACTGCATGAAGACGAAGAATTCAAGACGTCCAAAGGGGGAGTGTTGTAAGATATTATTTGACTATTGGGCCTTACTCATAGTGGGCCTAAGTTGGGCTTTCTATCTTGTATAACCCTAACCTCTAGTATATAAAGAAGGTTAGGGTCCCCTTGTATTCATACATTCTGATTAATGAAGTCTCTCTTATGGTTGTCTCTCATACATCTCTCTCTATATCTATACATATATCTATATATATCTATAACGAGCTAATATGTCACACAACACATTGATATTTTTTAAGCAAATTAAATTTTGATATATGAATTAACAATATTGTTCTTGTAAATATAATAATTAAAGTTAATAGGGATAAATTTTTTACTTATAGTTATAGTTATAAATGGTAATTATATAAAGAATAAAAGAGTAAATTTGTTATATTGAAATCATAAATGAATAGTGTAAGCTTAATATTAATATTTAAAGGATAATTTAACAATTGAGAAATTAGAAAAACAACAGTTAGCGGCTGTGATCTTTAATTGTTTTCGTTGTTTTTCTCTAAAAGAGATTAAAAAAGAATAATAAAAAAAAAGGGGGAGATAAATTGAATAGAAAACAGTGTGGGTGATTGAGGTTAAAGACTACGAGTGGGGTGATATTACGTCATCATGATGGTAAATAAAGAAGACGACTACGAGGTTACCTTATTTTCTATCTCCATTTAGTTTAGTTTTATTTTATTTTATTGTTTACCTTCATTTATTACTACCCTACACTACTAATTAGTGGTATTTTATAACTTTATTAGTATTAACATTCTTCGTTTGTTTTATAAGATTCTATTAATCTATTTGTTTTGATCATTAAGGCATTTTTCAAGTTTTATGGTTTTAATCATTATTTGAGTTTGGAAGTTAACAGGGAAAAATGCTAAATTCTATCGTATTTTAATCATTATTTGACGTATTTAACATCCAATCAAGTATTATAGATTGGTACCAAAATTGGTAAAAGTATTGGTACTAGTTAGGTCACGTGTACTGTAAGTTTGGTACTAAATTAGTTAAAAAAATGATTGTATACGGTATTAATTAGTGTTTTTCCAGTTAGATTATAGAGCGGAAACAAGCAAAGAGTGGATTGATTGAAGATAAACCATTAAAGTTGGGTACCAATTTAGAAAAGTAGATAGGTTGGATACTAAAAGCTGATAGGCTGGGTACCAATTTAAACATTTTTTCTCGGAAGTTAAGACATTTCATATATATATATATATATATATATATATATATATATTCTGTTTGATTGTTGCAGTGGCATGTTGGGAATTAAGCTTTAAATTATAACTAGATTATGGCTGTGGTGCTTGAGTTCAGAACATTAATTAGCCACTCGTTAGGTCATTGTGTTGCTTCTCATGATTGTAGAAAATAATAGGGGAAAATGTTGTTTAGTACATGTACTTTGATTGTCATGCTTTTATGTTATTTTTTGTGCAAAAATTCTTGTGAGTTCTGACTTGAAATATTAATAACTGAACGGGAATAGGGATTTGGTTATTAAATAACTTTGAATACATTGATGATATTATAGTGGATGTCTTAGCGTACAGAGTGAGTGGTATGCTGTATTGATTTTTTTTTTTTACCCAGAAAGGTACTCAAAAAATCACTGGTAATGTTTTGGTTGCATAAAAAGCTAGACTTTTCTGTTTATATCTTGGTAAATAGGATTCTATGTGATCCAGGAGGATACCCCTTAGTAATTAGTATTAGGATGGTTATGGCTGTTATGGATTAAACCTTGTTGGATTAGGATTAAATTATAATCCTTTTCCTTGTTGAACTAGGAGCAGTTCTGGTCATAATCCTAATGGTAATAGGATTAGTTATAGCCTATAAATACTCAGGCTTTCCCTGAGTTAGATAGTCAGAATAAAAGCTATGAAGTTAGACTTTAAGGTTGATTAAAGTCTAGCAGTTACAAATTGTAACGGTACGTTGATTATTAATCAAAGTTGTACCTTCGCCAAGTTTCTTTTCTTTTATATTCCTACTGTATTGGGTGTTTATATTCTAACACAATAAGCATAGCTCTAGATCTGATCAAGTGGTATCAGATTTGAGTTCGATTTTTGGGGGTGCGTGGTGTATGGTCTGTACGCGCAATTCAGTTGTGCAATCTGGAGCAAGTTTAACATCGGGGTGGAGAAAACGCTTCTCAATCTGCGTAGATGTCTACTGGCCAAAGATTAGGGCAGATGTCGATCGAGTTGTTTGAGGTTGCGTTCTGTGCAATACTTCAAAACCTTCCAATCGGAAGTTAGGGTTGTATCAACCGTTGCCGGTTCCAAGCCGTCCGTGGGAGAGTATTTCGATGGATTTCATGGGTGGTCTGCCTATGTCGAGGAGGAAGAATGACTACTTGTTTGTTGTGGCTGATCGGTTCAGCAAGATGATTATCCTTATTTCATGTCAAAAAACGATTACCGGCGAAGAAGCAGCACAATTGTTCTTCAAAGACGTCTGGAGTTATTTTGGGTTGCCCTCTTCCATTGTGTCAGATAGAGATAGTCGCTTTCTGGGACGGTTTTGGCGGTCCTTATGGGGGATGATGATACTAGGTTGAAAATGAGCACCGCGTTCCATCCATAAACAGATGGACAAACAGAGGTAGTGAATCGCACTCTGGTTCATTTATTGCGAGGTTTTCATTCCAAACACCCTAAAACTTGGGATGAAAGTCTTCCGTATCTGCAATTTGCATTTAATAGGGCTTTTCATGGGTCTACGATGAAGTCGCCATTTGAGGTGTGTCTCGGTTATCTGCCCCAAGGTCCTTTTAATTTGACATTTTCGGTTACAAACGGAAATGTTGAAGGAAAAGACATAAGTGAGGTTGAGAAAGCTCAAAGGTTTATGGCGAAAATCAGTCGGGTGCATGCGATAGTTGAAGAGCAGTTGAAGAAGACTCAAGCAAAGTACAAGGTTCGACATGATAAGCATCGTGTCGAGTGCATGGTTGAGAAGGGTGACCTGGTTTGGTTACATTTGGGTAAGGACAGACTCAAAGGGGTAGAAAAAAATTGAAGCCTATTCGTTATGGTCCTTTCACGATTCTGCGTAAAATTGGAGCAAATGCATTTGAGCTGGACTGCCATTGTGGATGAAGATATTCAGTTGTTAATGCTGGAATTTTGAAGCTGTTTGAAGCATCTTTATTGGATGTTGACCCGGAAGTTCAAGCTGTTTTGCCGTCGGTTGATGACTTGGCAATGGAGAGGGAAGACCTGCTGCTGTCCGATTGCATAATCGAGATGAAGACAAAAAATAATCGAAAGGGAGACATTGTTTCATATCGAGTTGGGAGACTTGGCCAGTTTCCTAGTAAAGCGAAATGGTACAATAAGGAAATGGCCGCTGCGGTGTTTCCTAACATTATTTTTTAGCTTGAGTGGGAGCTCATCGCTCTTGAGGGGGGAACCGTGATACAGGAGGATACCCCTTAGTAATTAGTATTAGGATGGTTATGACTGTTATGGACTAAAACTTGTTGGATTAGGATTAAATTATACTCCTTTTTCTTGTTTAACTAGGAGCAGTTCTGGTCATAATCCTAGTGGTAATAGAATTAGTTATAGCCTATAAATACTCAGGCTTTTCCCTGAGTTAGATAGTCAGAATAAAAGCTATCAAGTTAGACTTTAATGTTGATTAAAGTCTAGCAGTTAGAAATTGTAACGGTACGTTGATTATTAATCAAAGTTGCAGTTTCGCCAAGTTTCTTTTCCTTTATATTCCTACTGTTTTGGGTGTTTATATTCTAACACAACAAGCATAGCTCTGATCACTATGTTTGGGTACATAAATCTGGCTTGTTTAAATTTTTGGCGGAAGAAATTGCTTTAGGTACTTGTGTCATAATGAATTTTAATATGCTGTGTTTGGCGTCTGTTTGGGTTCCAATTCCTCAACATGCAAGACGGGTGGATTTTACTTGATGTTCAGGCTACTTGGATAATAATTCCTGTTAAGTGTTTGGCTGCTTGAGACCTGAGTCCCAAGATGTAGAGCCAAGATTTGAAATTAGATTTAGTTAAGTTTGTTCATATGTGACATTGTTCGTAAGAAAATTATCGAACTTTCGCTATCATTACACTGACAATGTAAAAAGATGGCATAATCAAAGATAATTAAAATTAGAATCTTTACAGTTGGAAAATGTTCGAGGATGTATGAAATCTGTGGTACTTAATTTATGAACACCAAAATCAGGAAGTTTCTTCATGACAGGGTACACTTTCTTGATTACGAAAAGAGACCAGTATGTGAGGGGAAATAACATAACTTAAATCGCAAGTGGTAAAACATTATCTTCTCTAATATTACGTATTATTATATGCTTTATATCAGTAAGTTGTTGTGACCTTAAATTTTTGAAACCTATGCATCAGAAGTATCATACTGTATGTATTTTAAGTACAGAGACATTTCGATCCGTTTGGTGCAAGAATTCCTCATGGGAAAAGGGGCTGAAAATATTGTTCTATCATACATATACTTTTGTCGCGACATGATCTTTTCTCATAACATTTTTCCACAAAAGGACCTTCGCCAATGTATTAGAAGGTGTCAGAAAATGATAGTTGTAATTGTAATTAGTAATTAGTTAGTGTGTGTTTGGTGTTAGTTGACAGTTACATTTAATCTAGAAGCTTGTATTACATACTATATAAGTCTTCACATGTACACATCTCAGATTGTAATCAACAAATATAAAAAATATTCTCCATATTTCTAAAATTTAACATGATATCAAAGCTTTAGGCTCTTTTCTGTGCTCCTTCTTTGACTGAATAATCAGTCCACTCCTTGCTAAACTTATCTCCATAGCAGCAGCATTGATAGCTGCTGTTTCTTTTCCACCTCGCAACAGAGATTGTTGCAGTTTATTTTACCCCTTTGTTGCAGCCTTAATTGCTGCCTTTTCCCTTTCAATGCGGCTTTAATTGCTGCCCTTTTTTCCCTTTCGGTGCAGCCTTAATTGCTGCCTTTTTCCCCTTTCGGTGCGGCCTTAATTGCTGCTGGTCTCCTCTGCAAATTTTTGCCTTATTTGGCTGCTGCATACTAAAACAGAATGTCCGGCTTTAACACTAACCGATTTGAGTCAAGAAAGAACTAGAGAGCAAGTGGAGTTTAACAAGGAGGAAGTCAGAAAACTCAAGGAGCTTTTCAGATTATTGGAGAAACCAAGTGGTGCATTTTCTCTTTCACTCTCAGGTAAGTGTAATGAGTCCGGACAGAGGACAAAAGAGAGAAAAGGAGAAGGATGATCAGTGAAGTTAATGAAGAAAATATATTACGGGCAATTAAGAACAAAGGGGTTTAAAGTTCAAACAATATAAGTTTGTGGGTCTATTTGGAATTTCAAGAAAGCACTTAATCAAGTAGTAGAATAAGTATCAGATCAGGGAGCTCATGAAAAGGGGAGGAGAGAAATATGAATCTTTTATCATTTAAATTCTGCAGTTTCATTTAGATTATAAGTTCTTCAATCCCTGCATTTTTATCTAGTACTTTGTTATTGTACTGTTTCTTCTATCGACTATATCAACACAGAAAATTGCACCAAAAAAGATGTGTTATTGCTATTTTGGGTCTTGCTTAGTTTGAATCTTAGTCGATTCATTACATTAAGTTTTCTGCTTCTCAAGGATTCAATGTCTCGGATAAATCAATTAGGAATTTTTGAATAATTGACTCGGGAGCTACTGATCACATGACAAACTCTTCCATACATTTTAATACATATACACCATGTCCAAGTAACCGCAAAATAATAGTTGCAGATGGTTCATTCACCACTGTAGCTGGCATAGGAGACATCGTCGTTAATTCATTTATCACTTTGAGAAAAATTCTTCATGTACCTAAATTATCCACCAACTTGATTTCGATACAAACTCACTGGAGACATAAACTGCAATGTTCTATTTTATCTTTCTTACTACCTATTTCAGGACCGGGTTTCAGGAAAGAGGATTGGACTTGCTAAGGAAAAGGACGGGCTCTACTATCTTGAAAATGCTAACAAATTAAGTACTATAAACGATAAATTATCTTTGTCCTGTTTTTCAACTGCCAATAGAAAAATCATTTGGCTAAATCATTTTCGGTTAGTACATCCATCTTTTAGAATTCTAAAATTAATGTCCCATTCCCTGTTTACCGGACTAAGATTAAATGATTTTCATTGTGATGTGTATGAAATAGCTAAACATAAGCGTGCATCGTTTTTACCTAGTAGTAAAAGAAGCTCAACTCCTTTTTATTTAATACATGGTGATATATGGGGTCCCTTTAAAGTCCCAAATGTGTCTGGCTCTAGGTGGTTTGTCTCCTTCATTGATGATTGTACAAGGGTTTGTTGGATATTTCTTCTTAAATCAAAATTAGATGTGAGTATGGTTGTTCCTAATTTTCATAATATGATTCAAAACCAATTTGGTGTAAAAATTAAGAGGTTTCGATCCGACAACGCCTACGATTATTTCAACAAAACAATTTCCCCTTATTTTCAAAAAGAAGGAATTATTCATGAATCTTCATGTGTTAATACCCCTCAACAAAATGGCGTTGCTGAAAGAAAAATGGGTCATTTACTAGCTACAACACGAGCCTTTCTCTTTCATCAAAATGTTCCAAAAATGTATTGTGGGAAAGCGGTTCTTACAGCAACATATATTATCAATCGGCTACCTTCAAAGATTTTAGGTTTTAAAACACCAATGGAGACACTCTCTCACTTTTATCCTGATCTTAAAATAACAAATAACCTCACACCAAGAGTTTTTGGGTGTACTGCTTTTGTTCATGTTCATAGTCAAAATAGAGGGAAATTAGATCCTAGAGCTCTTAAGTGTATCTTTGTAGGGTATTCGTCCACTCAAAAGGGATATAAGTGTTACCATCCACCAACTAAAAAAATATTTGTTTCTATTGATGTCACATTTAATGAAGAAAAATCATATTTTACTCAACCTTATCTTCAGGGGGAGTCGATACCATTTAGTAAAGATAAGGATGGTGATTTTTTAATTGATTTACCCCTACCCTCAAACACTAATTTTGAGTCGTCACCTCTGGTGACTACTGAACCACTACCAAATGACACACCACCACAAACAGAATCGTCTCTATCGACAGAAGCTAATGAAAATAATGACATTAGGAGATTTGTGCTTGTTTATTCGAGATGTTGAGACCCCGATCCTCATTCCACACAAGTCCAACCTCTAACTGTTGATCCGGAGAATGAAGTAAGTATTGAACCAAATCCTCAAAATTCTTCTGAAATGAATCATGATCTTCCTATTGCTATTAGGAAAGGCTCCAGAGAATGTACCAAACGTCCTTTATACCCTTTAGCAAAATTTGTTTCATTTCGAAAATTCTCACCATCACATAGAAGTTTTTTAGTTAACTTAAATACTATACATATTCCTAATAATTTATCCGAGGCATTGTATGACGAGAAATGGAGACATGCCATGAATGAAGAAATGCAGGCACTTGTAAAGAACCAAACATGGGAGATAGTTGATTTGCCACCTAGAAAGAAGTCAGTAGGCTGCAGATGGGCGTTTACCGTAAAATATAATTCTGACGGCTCCCTAGAAAGATATAAAGCAAGACTTGTGGCAAAAGGATACACGCAAACACATGAAATCGACTATCAAGAAACTTTCGCTCCGGTAGCCAAGATGAATACCGTAAGAATGTTGTTGTCGTTAGCTGCGAACTTTGATTGGTATTTGGAACAATTTGATGTCAAAAATGCTTTCCTTCATGGTGACCTGGAAGAGGAAATATACATGGATGTTCCTCCAGGCTTTGAAAGAAACTTGAAAGGTCGTAAAGTTTGCAGATTGAAGAAAGCGCTTTATGGTCTCAAACAATCGCCAAGAGTTTGGTTTGGAAGGTTTGCCAAAGTCATGTTTTCCTGCGGATACAAACAAAGTCAGGGAGATGATACGCTTTTTATAAAGCACTCGGATGCAGGCAGAATCACGATCCTTTTGGTATACGTCGATGACATTATAGTAACAGGGAATGATGTAAAAGAAAAGAAGTTTTGAGAAGACGTCTTGCTAAGGAGTTTGAAATTAAAGAACTTGGGAGATTGAAGTATTTTTTAGGTATTGAAGTAGCCCACTCAAGAGAAGGCATCTTTATATCTCAACATAAATATGTAATTGATTTATTGAAGGAGACGGAAAACTAGCTTGCAAACCAATTTCTACGCCAATTGAACAAAATCACAATCTGGGAGAAGCGAATGAAGATCCTAAAGTAGATAAGGAGAACTACCAGATGCTTGTTGGTAAGCTTATATACCTTGCTGCGCACACAAGGCCTGTTATCGCATATGCTGTAAGTGTAGTTAGCCAATTTATGCATAACCCGAGGGAAGCACATCTTCAAGCTGTCCATCGAATACTTCACTATTTAAAAAGTAATCCTGGTCAAGGAATTTTGTTTAGAAGAAACACAGGATTAGTCGTTGAGGCATACGCAGATGCAGATTATGCTGGTTCACCTATTGATAGGAGATCAACAACAGACTGCTGCACTTTTATTGGAGGCAATCTTGTGACTTGGAGGAGCAAAAAACAAAATATGGTAGCGAGATCAAGTGTTGAGGCGGACTTCAGAGCAATGGCTCATGGTATATGTGAATTACTTTGGATCAAGATAATTTTACAAGATTTGAGGATAAAATGGGATGGGCCAATGAGATTATTCTGTGATAACAAATCAGCTATTAGCATTGCTCACAATCCGGTTCAAGATGATAGAACAAAGCACATTGAAATTGATAGACACTTCATAAAAGATAAATTGGAAAGTGGATTAATTTGCACATCATACATATCGACTACTAATCAACTGGCGGATGTGCTCACAAAAGTTGTCAGGAAGGAAGTGTTTCAAAGGCTTATTTCCAAGCTGGGAATGACAGATGTCTATTGACCAGCTTGAGGGGAGTGTCAGAAAATGATAGTTGTAATTGTAATTAGTAATTAGTTAGTGTGTGTTTGGTGTTAGTTGACAGTTACATTTAATGTAGATCTAGAAGCTTGTATCACATACTATATAAGTCTTCACATGTACACATCTCAGAATGTAATCAACAAATATAAAAAATATTCTCCATATTTCTAAAATCTAACAGAAGGTTTCCTTTCGGTACATTGCTTCCTATGGTAGGGTCCGTAGAGACTAGGGAACATCCTCACTGGTTTTCCCTGCTTGGTATGTGTCGGATTTTTCCGACACGTACGATAAATAAAGCTACCCTTGAAGATATTCACAAACACAGTAAAAAATATAGTTTTTGTATATTGTATAGTATTTGTATTATTGTTTGCACCCCAAAAATTCAGTTATTTTTACATTAGTAACCCTTGAATATGTATAGATGTAACTGCTTGAGTATACATTGTTTATCAAGATGCAAATAATTTTGTTCATTCATGGTAGCTTCAGTTTCTATATTGATGGTTATATTATGTTGGCTATGTTGTTGCAGGAAAGAAGTAGTTTGTCCTCTACACTATCAACTTCTCAGCCCTTTCCTCAGCATGCCTATCCAGCATCTTCAGATTCTCCACTGGTTGTACCATCAGCTCATAATATTTTCTCCCCATCTTTATTTTTTCCTGCTGCCCCTTCATTTCATGTGCCTTTAAGGATGTCCGTGCCACCTGCCTCACATGCGACCACAGACTCATCTTCTTCTGCACTTCCCAGACCAATATTTCCAGCTACTCCATTACCATTGAATCCAACCTTTCAACACCAAACATATCCTCCGCCTTATGTACCTCCTCGTGCTGGTGGTACTGCTCCCGGCACGTGGTTCCCGTCTCCACATTTGTGTGGAAGACCACCTTTTGTCCAACATCCCCATACTGGCTTTCCCGTGCCCTATCCTTCACCTCCACATGGCATATCTCTTCCTTCTATAGCACTGCCCGATATCCAACCTCCAGGTGTCACTCCCATTGGACCTTTTCCTCTCTCTTTGGGTTCAGGGGTGAATCTGCAAGAAGCACCTCCAGGAACAGGTGTACTTTAATTCTTTTTCTGGATTTTGAGATACTGAGACCTTCAAGTAATCATTCGAGCATTTCAATTGCGGTTGTAAATTATAACAAGTGCTTTTAATGTTGCAGGTGACTTTGCGATGGGTGGAATACCAGATCCTTGGACCGCCCACAAGAGTGAAACAGGAACTGTATACTATTATAATTCACTTACAAGGGAATCCACTTATGTGAAACCCGAGGGTTATAAAGGAGAGGTATGTAAAGTAACTACATTTTCTATTAGGTTTTCTACATTTTGTTCTTCCCCTTTGGATAATTCTGGTGTTAATCACCGTTCTACATACTTTAGTGAATGGAGAAGATAAGTATAATTCATTAGGAACTTAATAAACTGGACCAGTCAGATCTCCGTCAGATGCACATATTATATGCTTGTAACAATAGGGACAGAATCTTTATTATCAGGCAGGCGACAAGCTTAGGCTAGGCTTCTTCAATCCCAACTACACAAGTCTTTTCTTTTTGGGCATGAAATACTGAGCACAAAACTTTTGCATCTCATTTGTGAAATTCTAACAGTTACCTGTTTTACATTGAGGACAATAACCAACCAACTCATGCCATTCATAATTCATTTCTGCAGTGTTAAGTATAGGAAAGAGCTAGCATGGTAAACTCAGTAAAATCATAAACATAGGAACTAAATGTAAGTGTCTTTCGGATAGACTTCTGATTCAGTGATAACTCCAAAATAGATGTAACATATTATTCTTACCTAGCTTCAGCCTCTCTTACGAAGAACATTCACCAACTTCTTTATTCTTATTCTTATTCTTATTCTTTTTCTTTTTCTTTTTCTCTGCCCCTTCCTTGCTCTCCTTTTCTCTCTCTTTACGTGGGTATGTTCTATAGGTGGACACTTTAAGGAATGATCTACAGGTTCTCCTGGCTTAAATGCATCCTTATTATCTGCCCATGGTGACTCATTTGTGTTTTATATCTTAATATTAGCATAGTTGCAATGTTAAGTAGTACATGATTTATTTTGGAAGTTATTTGTAGACTTATTTCTGCCTATTTTATTAATGCAGCTAGATACCCTTACTGTCTCGCCAGCTCCAGTTTCATGGTAAGTTAGTTGTTCATTTTTATTCTGTTTGATGTTTCCCTATCTTTGTTTCACATGTACAGACACGGCTATCGTACTCGATACAGTAGGCGTACGGCTTACGGCTGTACAATTCTTTGTGAAAAATTTAGGGTATGCTACGGTTGGGTATTTCAATTAATTTTAATCTATCTTTTATATACATGTTAAGATTTATAGAATCCATCAAAGCATTATAAACAGCAAAATGTATCTGGGGGGGTATGAGATGGTTTATAGCTACGTTTTTATATAAATGATCATATCTGCTTGATTATTCGTCTAAAATATAATGAATTTATCATGTGTTCATACTTTTTCATCACAAATGTATAAAAAGAAAATAAACGGACCCATGATACAAGTAAATTATGACATATTAACCTTCTCATATAAACAAACTCACAACTTGATTTGGTCTAATCTTCAAAGAAAACTTTGTTTGGGTTTTTTGGAAAACAATTTTTTTATTCTTCTTATCCGTATTGAAAAGATCCTGGAGTCATACCCTTCCTGTACTCTAGCCGTACTTGATCTGTAGCCAGTTGGTCAAAGGAAAAAAAGTTGAGGCACTCCAAACGCCGTACTGGGTACTTGTACTGCCGTACCCATACCCAGTACTCACGATTTTTTTGAAGTACCTGTGGGACATAGGTCTGTGTGGAGACCCTTTCTCATTTAGAATAAGTCTTTATATTTTTTGAATTCCACCTTTATGATATCTCGACCCTTTGTTTCTCAGCATTCCATGTTTAGAGTTTGTTTCTTAAACCTTAATAGTTTTTATCTTGATCCTCTTGAAAGAGGAATCCAAAAACGGACCAAGTAAAAAAAGGATTTAATTTCTGTTCAATTAAGGGATTTAATCCAATTAGGAGGATCTTTCGATGTCTTAATTTACTCCTGCTTCTGGCTCAAGGCTTACACATTTTAATATTAGCAATTCGTGCTCCACTTTGTTTTTGGAGCTTTCATGAACCAAGCATCTGTTTATCATTCAAACCTGTTAAAAAGTTTCAGGTCTCCCTTTTACTGCGTAATTTTGGTTTCTTCTTGATAATAGTTTCATTTTGGTTCAACCTCCTCTAGTCTTTCTTGGGTAAAGTGCATGAAATGTATCTGCATCTAATATTCCAAAGCACGTGCCTTCTCACTTGTTTTATACAATATAGGCCTTATCTTCTCGACAGTTCAGTTGATCATCAAAAGGATAAAATGCATTTTTATACTTGATGTGTCAATAAGTAAATATTACTGAGTATATTTTTAAAATCTACTCGACTATATGCTGAAGTATCTAAATTTCCAGGGAGAAGGTAGCTGGAACTGATTGGAGTATAGTGATTACAAACAATGGGAAAAAATATTATTACAACAATAAAACCAAGGTATGTTGTTTTATCATATCCATTGGTACTTTTTTTGTTGATTAAATGACCTCTTCACGGGCTGTATTGAGGAAATTCTTGTCGCGATGATTAAATGATATTCTTATTTATAAAACCTGCATATCTGTGTTACCAGGTGAGTAGCTGGCAAATACCAGATGAGGTAACCCAGTCGTTGAAGAAGAAGAAGGAAGACGCAGATGCTTTGAAAGAACAGCAAATCAATACAGTGGTGAATTCTAACTTATTAATAACTGAAAAAGTGGTGAATTCTGCTTGTATTAGTTTGAGTGCTCCAGCAATTAATACGGGTGGTCGTGATGCCACAGCTCTGAGACCACCTCCAAGCCAGTTGGCGTCTTCGTCTGCATTGGATCTAATTAAGAAAAAGTTGCAAGACTCCAATGGGTCTCCTCCTCCTGCTGCTGCTCCTTCACCTACTCACGTGGATGCAAATGGTTCAAAAGCAATTGATGAGGCTATACTCGTCTCACAAAGTGAGAACGATAAAGAAAAGATAAAAGTGGCTGATGATAATGGAGACGGAAACATGTCAGACTCGTCTACCGACTCTGAAGATGTCAAAACCGGACCTACCAAGGACAATTGCATTGTTCAGTTCAAGGTATATAATTATTTCTATCTATAGATAGATATATAGATAAGTTTTGTGCTATAGCTTTGGAAATCTGCTGAATGTTGATACCTAGGCAGTTTTACTCTTTTGTTATAGCTTGGATAGTCAATGCCCCTATGAAACTCTTAGTAGTGGAAGTACTTTTGTAGTTTAAAGGATGAAATCCTTCTTCCCTCCCGACTGTCATAGCCATTTTTACTTCTTGATTTTCCGTGGATATTGTGAGAGTTAAACACATCTAAGATTTGTAAAGTAAGAAAATAATTAAGAACTACACTAGTAGAATTGATAAGCTATAAAATTGAACGATGGTCAAGTAGCATCCTGTTTGCATGGATGGATGCTACAAAATTTCCTGGATACCTCCTTCACTAAAAAAACATTTGCTTATCCAAATATGGTGCTTGATACTTAGTTCTACCTCCAGTTTCTCTAGTTGCTTTACTTTGCGATCAAACTCAATTTCACTTAGTTTAACCTCCTCTGTCATGTTACTGTGCAAGAGATATACTATTTGTGCCCAATTGGAATAAAAGTTGAAGCAGTTTGATATATTTATTTGGTTATCCTTTTCTTTTCTGTGTGTGTGGTGTGTGTGGGAGGTTTGTTCATTTAGGATGTCTAGCTGCTCCATTTCATTTTGGATAATTGGCTGGATCGCTTGGACACCTATTTTGGCGTTTATTGTTACTCCAATATGGATAAAGTTTCTGCAACATCTTTGAAATTCGCAAGTCATGCGCTCACGTGGTGGAAATCGTATGCAGACGATTTGACGTGGCGACAATTACGTGGAAGGAGTTCAAGGAGTTGGGGTGAAGAAACAGTTTTATCCAGTGGGTTATGAGCGTGAGCGTTGGTACAAGTGGCAACACTTGCGCCAAAGACATGGACAGTCTGTTCAAGAATATACGACTGATTTTCACAATCAAGCTTTGGCGCTTGATGTGAATGTTGATGAGCACGATGTTTACATGAAATACACTGGTGGTTTGTTAAAGTCTTTATACTATTTTTGAAGTGGAGACAGTTGAGCAGGCAACGGTGAAAGTCGCTGCCCTTGAAGGGAGAAACATGAAAGAAGTTCCAGTAACATCAGCCAAAAATAGTTGCCAGCCCGAATCGGAAACAATTGAGAATGAGGTAGAGAAGCCATCCAAGGTCTTTAAAGGCGTTGTTTGTGATCATTGCAACAAAGACGATAATACTAAGGATGGGTGTTGGAAGTTGCATCCAGAGTTGGTACTTAAGCATTTGCGAAATAAGAAGGAAACGAGAGCTTTATTTGCTAATGCTACTGTTGAATGTTACATTTATTATTAGTATTCTGATATCTATTGTGATAGTAAATGGTTAAGTATTAGTTAGTAGTTAGGAGTTAATTGTTGACAGACAACTGCTTAAGCATTTAATTCTCTCTCAGCCTTATATATAGGCTCGTGTATATGTTTTAAATAGATGAGAAATATATAAATCTCTCTAAAGTTTCATGGTATCAGAGCAGCCCAGTAAATAACTAATGGGAACTGAAATAGAAAGCTCCGTCTCAGATGAGATCACCTCCAGTCATAATGTTGTGATTTCAAGCCACAATGGCAGCATCAATGGCGCAACAGATATTGGAACTTGGAACTGGTTATTTGGCTCAAAAAGGTAACTTTTTAAGCGCTTTTAATGTGAAAACTGAAGAAGAAACTCACTGGATTATGGATTTAGGTGCTTCAGATCACATGACAGGAAATTCCTCAATCTTGTTGAATTTTAAGCCTTGTTCCAGTAACTTAACAGTTAGAATAGCTGATAGTTTTATATCAAAAGTTGCGGGTGCAGGTTCAGTGATTATTTCTAAGGATCTCACACTTAATTGTGTACTTTTGGTTCCCAATTTAGACTGTAATTTACTTTCTGTTAGTAAACTCTCTCAAGACGAAAACTGTGTAGCTAAATTTTACACAAATGGTTGTATTTTTTAGAATTTGGATTCGGGACTCTACCTACTCAAGACTTCCGACTTTCATAAAGGACCAATTCAAAAGTTAAAATTTGAAAGGACTTCTTTATTCTCTAGTTCATTCAATGATAGTGATGTCATGTTGTGTCATTATCGCCTTGGTCACCTAATTTCATGTACCTCAAAAAACTTCTCCCTTCTTTATTTAATTAAGATTCTGATGTCTTTTGATGTGAAGTTTGCCAATTATTCAAACATGTTCGTAGTCACTATCCAAGCCAACATTATAAATCGTCTAAACCATTCATTATGATACATAGCGACATTTGGGGAGCATCCAGAATAAGAAACGTGACTGGGGCTAAATGGTTCCTTTTATTTATAGTTGATCATACTAGACTTACATGGGTATTTCTCATGAAGGAAAAGCCTGAAGTAGCGCAAATCTTAAAAAACTTTTATAGTATGGTTCGTACCCAATTTCGAACCAAAATTCAAATATTAAAAACAGATAATGCAAGAGATTATTTTAATTCGACTTTGGGGGGATTTTTACAAAAAGAGGGTGTTGTTCATCAAAGTTTATGTATCGACACTCCTCAACAAAACGGGATTGCTGAACGAAAAAATAGGCACCTTTTAGAAGTTGCTCGGTCTGTTATGTTCTCCTCCAATGTCCCGAAACATTTCTGGGGAGAAGCCGTACTCACTGCAGCCTACCTTATCAATAGAATGCCCTCCCGAGTACTCAACTTTCTAACCCCGCTTCAGGTTCTTAAATATTATCCAAACACCAGACTTTTCTCCAATATACTTCCAAAAGTATTTGGGTGTTCTGCATTTGTCCGCGTTAATCCTCAAAATCGAAGTAAATTGGATTCGAAAGCAATAAAGTGTGTGTTTATTGGATATGCATCAAATCAGAAAGGTTACAAGTGCTATTCTCCATCGACTAGAAAGTTCTACACTTCTATGGATGTTACGTTCTTCGAAGACCAGCCATACTACCCCAAAACCGACATTCAGAGGGAGAATATTCCTGAAGAATTTCAGTTTTGGGAAACCACAATAAACCGTCCTATAACTCCAGAACCAATAAATAGACCAACCATTCTAAATCATCAACCTGAACTACCTGAGCTACGTGAACCAAACTTTGATTCTCAGTTCCAAAATCATCACCTACAAGCACCCACGAAAACATCATCAGTACCTTCCCAAACGGAAACTCCAAAAGATCCGGCTATTTGTCAAGTCATTGTCGGAGTGTCCTATTTGTGGGATCGGGATGCAGTTTTGTTCCTTAAGGAGCGGTATTACCGATTACTGAAGATGGGAAAGACTTTAAGATTTAGGCATGTAAGGAACCGATTTTACATGATCCATTAGTCACAGTTACTAAAGTAAAGAGGATGGTCAACAATGGTGCTCGATACATGGTGTTAATGGTTAGGTCTAGGGATGGCAATTTCGTGGGTTTTAACCCGACCCGATCCGGGACAAAGTTGCAATTTTACCCATTTGATCCGACCCGACCCGTTTGACCTGTTTTAATTTTTTTTTTTTTTTCTTTTTAAAAAATAATCTCATAAATGTCAAAGATTTGAAATAAAATTTGTTAGTTAGATTAAAAAATCATTTGATTTAGAACTATAATATAAAAGAGAGAGTTTAATATATATGAGAGAGTGTTAAGTTGCACTTTTACCCATTTAAACCCGACCCGACCCGACCCGAATATAATTGCACATTTACCCGACCCGCGTCGGGTCGGGTTTGGTTGAAACCCGCGAAATTGCCATCCCTAGTTAGGTCCGTTGAAGAGATGGAGAGAGAAGATCCATTGATATCAGATTGCGTCGTTGAGATGAGGACAGAAGCTACAAGAAAGGGAGATATTGGTTCATGTCGAGTCGGGAGACCTGGTCAATTTCCTAGGAATGCGAAGTCGAACAATAAGGAGATGGCCGTTGCGGCGTTTCCAAATATTTTTTTAGCTTGAGCAGGAGCTCATCGCTCTTGAGGGGGAGCCGTGATTCAGGAGGATACCCCGTAGTTAAATTAGTATTAGGATTATGTTTAGTCAAAGTAATACTACTTGTTGAAGTAGGAGTAGTTTTGGTTATAATCCTAATATGAATAGGATTAGTTATTTTCCTTTAAATATCTTAGGCTTTCCCTGAGTTAGATAGTCAGAATAAAAGCTATCAAGTTAGACTTTAAAGTTGTTTAAAATCTAGCAGTTAGAAATTATAACGGTACGTTGATTATTAATCAAGGTTGCAGTTTCGCCAAGTTTCTTTTTCTTTTATATTCCTACTGTTTTGGGTGATTTATTTCTAATATAACAAGCATAGCTCTAGATCTGATCACTTTTTCCTAGATATTGTCGCACGGATTGCGTTTTAGTTTATAAGATCAAAACTTTTTAATTGTCCCGTATGATTATTGAGCGGGTATCTGATTCTGGTGGTTCAAGTTTTTTCGTCTTTGCTCAATCACTCAAGATGATATGACAGCCATTCGAGAAAGCTAGATGCATAGATGTGGTTGGATAAAATCCGAGAGTCTAGTTTTTTTTTTATTGGGGGAGATGAAATTAAAACCATCTCTTATTTGAGAAGTGGGTTCTGGAGAGTAGGGGATAATCCCAGTGCATCCCGTAAGGGGTCTAGTTAAAGCTAGTCCTTATCGATAAGTACATTAACATCAAATCCCCAATCGGTCTTATTAAAGAGCTGCATTATGTATTTGTTAAATGTGGATTTGTGGCAGGATGTTTCTTTTTGACTTTGTTTTACAGAACAAAGGTGAATCATATTCTGTTTCCACGTTTAACTTTTTATGCTATGTTTCGAAACAGATTTTCTGGTCCAAAATCAGATTTTAAAAATCTGTTTTAAAATTCACTGAAAATCCAGATTTTGGATTTTTAGATTTTTTAGCCTAAAAATCTGCTTTTCAAAATGTAAATAATCTGACTGTCCAGAAATCAGCTAAAACAATCTGTTACAAAACGGACCCTTAGTGTTTTAAATAAACTTGTTAACATAATTAGATTTGCTTCGATGATGCATGTTGTATCCTTAAAGTATGATATCATATTTCTATTTGAAATTTGATTTATTACCATATCGTATAACTTCAGTTTCTGATTCTTTTGTCGAAGTTTAATTGCAATTATCACCAAATGTCAAAACTTTAAAACTTAGTCTCATATACATATTATGTTCTAAATTTGGAATTTTGGATTAATTTCTGTATTCTCGGATGGGCACATAATAATTTCGAACTTATTTTGCCACATGTTGCACCTTCACCTTTATTGATCTCTCATGTACATGTCCCTTAAATAGACCCGATTATAATACATCCTTTTGGCAATTTTCTTATTTTTGTCATACTTTTGAATCTCAGGAGATGCTCAAGGAACGAGGAGTGGCACCTTTCTCAAAATGGGATAAGGAACTTCCGAAGATAGTGTTTGATCCACGCTTCAAGGTTTCATACTTAATAAAGTCCGCATATCTTTTCTCTTTCTTTAAAGGAATCAATTGTCAAGGCATCGATTTTATCTGTTTTTCACAATCTACATTAAAAAACGCGAATGCAATTGATATCACATACACTTGCACCCTACACAGCAACAAAAGAAAAGCTGAAGTCCTTCAACAGTTACAGTTTTTGTTAATGTTCTTCAGATAATATTGAAAATAGTGTTGTTTCTGGATCTGTAACAGATGAGTTGTTTATTTTTCTTCATATAAATAATATTGCTCAAATATGTTTTATTTCTAAAATGGTAGTACTGTTGTAGAAGATTGATATAAAGTGGCACAACCTTTATTTTCTTCTGCTGAAAAAAATGATTATGTGATTTTAATCAATTGTATATATACACAATGTTTGTATTTATATAGAGTTATTAGTATGCTTGTTTATAGAAATGTGCTTATGGTCGAATGGCTAGATCTTTAAACTCAATTTCTAGCATCTCACAAGCAGGAAGATTACAAACTAACCTAAACAATACTTTGTGAAAAATTGAATGTGCTCCAATACAATTCTTTTATCCTTCTTTTCATCCAATTATGTTATTTTGCCAAAAAAAAATAAGTTTATAAAAAGGGCATTTTTCCTTTTGAAAAATTGACCGTGCTCCAACCTGAAGTGCTGGCCCTCTCTATCGGAGGCGTTTTATTATGTTGGAGCTTTTCCCATGGATGTTGTGGTTAAATTTCATCAAAGAGTGTTTCGTACCTATTCCTGCCTAAGCACTTCTGCTAGCAGTTTTCATTTTTGCTTAATCAGGAATTGGACAATATTTTTGGTTCCAGGGAGTTAATTTACAGTTTCATACTCCCTCCGTCCCTGAATATAAATTATACTAATTCGGAATCCCAAAAAATTATCTTTTTGCATAGTTGTTTGGAGATAATGTTAATAATATCTTTTCCCTCTGTTTGTGGTTAAATAAAGTCATTTATTCAAGCTATTTTAATATTTGGAGGTATTTTTGCAATCTGCAAGGTCTAATTAAAATGGTTTTTAAAGAGTTGGGAAACATCACTTATTTTACAGGATGGAGAGAGTTTATTAGCTTTGGTGTTTTTTCCATATTGGAAGCCTATTTGAACCCAATAACAATTTCCATTGCATGTTTTGTTCGTCTTCCTGGCCTCTTTTTTTTTTTTCCTGATTGTGCTTTTTGTTCTTTCTGGAATTTTTCAGCTAATTCCGTTTATCTCATCTTGGTGACTGATATATATTTCAGGCTATTCAGGATTACAATACTCGGAGAGCACTGTTTGAGCACTATGTTCGAACACGTGCCCAAGAAGAACGCAAGGAAAAACGAGCAGCTCATAAGGCTGCAATTGAGGGGTACAAGCAGTTGTTGGATGAAGCAAAAGAGGTTTATGCAGTTATTCTTATTTTATAATTCCTCTATTTTCCGTTTACAAGAATTCAATTTCTGATACATCTGTTGGCTGCATTTTTGTGTTTGTATCCAGTATATTGACCACGACACTGATTATCATATTTTTAAAAAGAAATGGGGCCATGATCCGCGGTTTGAGTTGTTGGACAAAAAGGACCGTGAACTTTTACTGAATGAAAGGTATGAATTAAGAGAAGACCTGTAATCTACAAAGGATAGAGTTGAGTAAATCTGTTCTTCTCTTCATTTCTTTTGAAGGTGCCTAAGCATATGTTACTATATATACATGTTCATGTAATTATTGAATGGCTTGACCACCATACATATTAAGCTCAAACTGAGAACTTACTTGTAAGGAGACTGTACTGCACAGAATGAAGTGATTTTCCAAGTAGGATGGACATTTTAAATCTGTGCTTTTTTCATTGAACACTTTCCTTTTAGTGATATGACTTGACATATTGATCTCGTTAGTGATAATGCTTTTATGATTTTATCCACCTTAGAGAAATATTAAGGGAAGCATGATTTTGTGCTAATGATATTAGACATAAGTAGATTCGTTGGCTGGTTGCATCCATTCTTGGGACATGAGTGCATTTAGTTGGTTGTTTTTCATCTCAGTCCTTGTCTATTGTTTATTCGGCAATCAGTTGAGAAAGTTTTCGTGATTAAATCAATTGTTTACGTGCATATACCTCCATGTCACTTGCTTATGTGTTTTAGGAATTAAGTGGCTTTAAGTATTTGTGATCAATATATTTGTTGACCTCATTTCTCATTTGTGTTTGTCTTGATTTCGGAGTTCTAATTAAAGTTTTTCCCATAAAGAGTTTGTTTCATTGTCTTTCATCTAGTTGTGCTTAAGGAATATCTTGTGCTGGATATTTTCCCCGCCTTTGCACCTGTGAGCTTCTACACGATTTTGGAATAGCAAGTTAACCCAATTTTCTGATCTTGCAGGGTACTTCCTCTGAAAAGAGCTACTGCAGAAAAGGCTGAAGCTATACGTGCAACTGCCACATCTAGTTTCAAGGCCATGCTTCGTGAAAATACCTCCATCATCATAAGTTCTCGTTGGTCTAAGGTTGGTGCATTTGTCTCTCTGTTTGTCAGAAAAATAGAGAGGTAGGCCTACAATACCACTTTTTTAGAGATTGACATAGCATGTTTCACTTTTCATTAAAAAAAATGTTGATATGCCTGCGAAAGTTGTTAAGAATGTTACTTTCCTGCTTCTAATATGATTAGTATAGTACTTCTATGGGCTGTTCTAATATCAATTTCCTGTGATTTAAATTGGCATGATGGGCTGTCCATTTCTTCTGTCTTTTGTATCTACCCTCTTATTCTCAGCCGGGATTCGTAGAGTGTCAGAGAAAAGTTTTATCATATCTTTTTTTTCTTTACCAGTATTCAATCATTACCAATTGGTGCAATTAACACATCCAATTGTACATTATTTCTATCATGTTATTTCTAGGGCAATTATTTGTTTAGTAATCTGAGTTTTAGATGGAGCACCACGTCACTATGAAAGTTTGCAAAATATCATCTACCACAGTTTGGAATTATTAATTTTCCTCAATAAACATAAGAAAATAGGGCTGTTGGTTTGCAGTAGCTATTGTAAAATTGAGCAATTAAATTTAGAAATTGCGACATGTGGATAGTTTTATTAGACGTCATGTTTATCTTCCGAAAACAAGCATCAAAACATAATCAGTTTTCATGAGTAGGCATCATGCATCACACCCACTTCATATATATTTTCTGCAACAAACATAAACCTCTCTTTCTAAGGATTTGTTTGTGCATAATAGGTGAAGGATGGTCTAAGGAGCGACCCTAGGTACAAATCCGTTGAGCATGAAGATAGAGAAATTTTGTTTAATGAATATATATTTGATCTGAAGTCGGCTGGAGAGGAAGTTGAACGAGGAGAGAAAGCCAAGCAGGAAGAGCAGGTAAAGAAAAAAATTCCTTTCTTGTTTTCATTTTATTTGGTGCGAAGAGTTTGAAAAATAAAATGGAATTGAATACTATCCTTCCTCCTATGTGGATTCTTTAATTGTTAATGCTGAAAAATATGTCCATGAAAGGGTTTTTAGGGTGACAATTATAACCCGAGTACTTGTCTAGCAGGAAAACTAAGGCTAATAAATTATTAATAGAGCCTTGCACTCTTACATAATAGCTAAAAATTGGGTTTTTTATTTTCTCTTGCACACTCCGGTATTGATGTATTTAAGATTTCAGTTGTGTACAATTATGCTTTGCTATTAATTGAAATATGGTATTTTTTTTTTGTTTTTTTGACGTAGTTGATGTTTCAATAGCTAAATTAATGGGCTAGTTTTGTGAATGAGAGAAATTTACCTTTTATATATACTTTTACTTTACTAATAAACTGTTTGTTTTTCCAAACTAAAAAGCGCCGTTTGTTATAAAACCAACAAAAAGCTAGTTTTCATAAAAGTAGAGGCTTCCTAATGATTCCATAAAAGTACAGCTATTTTGTTATGTTAACTTGGCCTTTTAAAATTCACTTTCCACAAAGGACATGTTATACCTAATTGATTCAGGTAATTGAGTAATCAAAAATCAACTGTAGTTTAGTTGAAGCTCCTTCAGTTGTTCTTTTGTTTAGAAACAGATGAATATATATATATATGTGTGTGTGTGTGTGTGTGTGTGTGTATGGTATTTGATGTCATATTGTTTTTTTTTTTTAAATAAAAAGAAAATTTGATGTCATATTGTATCATATATGTATGTAAACATGAGCATATTGAGGTATTTCCCTATTAAAAGGGTAAATAATACAAGCTTTACTCAACAGTATTGTTCTTAAACTAATGATTTTTTATTGTTTGCCAAACAACACTATTGCATTAAAAAATGTTCTTAAAAGTATATTTTTATACCCGTACGAAAGCGGTATACTTTTGTAATTATAGCTTCAACCAAACAAGCTCAGTTTGTGGAATAATAGTATTATTATAAATTTTAAAGTCGTAAAGGTTTCTTGCTAAGAAGATTTTTTAGTAAAAAGACGGTGATATGAAGAAAATGTGAATGCTAATACTGGAAACTCTGGTATTAATCTATTACTTTCTACTTTTGAAAATTCACGTTTTTTACGAATTTTATTCCAGGAAAAACTAAAGGAAAGAGAGAGAGCAATGAGGAAGCGGAAAGAAAGGGAAGAACAAGAAGTGGAGAGAGTACGTTCTAAAGCTAGAAGAAAGGAAGCCATCGAGTCTTATCAAGCTTTATTAGTTGAAATAATTAAAGACCCTCATGTTAGTTTGTTGTCTCTCTCTTCTCATTCTTAAGTTGCCTATTTAAGTAATTTCGTAATTTGGTTTATCTTAAGTTCTCATTATTAGTTGAACACTGCCTACTATTCTTGTATTAGGATTATCAATTAAGTAAATTTTTTTGTAGGTTTATTGCATTCTTTGCAGTTGTTTCACTAGTTTCTGATTTTGTTACCACAGTAATTCACTGTTTTTGTCATGTGTTGTCCCAAAATTTCTGGTTGATTTCATTTTTCCTATAAACGGATCAATCGTAGGCATCTGGGTGTGGAATTTAATTACTTAAGAAATTTTATACTGAAAAGCAGGCTTCCTGGACGGAATCAAAGCCTAAACTGGAGAAGGATCCCCAAGGGCGTGCAGCCAATCCTCATTTGGATCAATCTGACCTTGAAAGATTTTTTCGGGAACATGTCAAGGTTTTGCATGAGGTATTAAACTATTATTAGTCTCTTACCTTTCTTGTTTGAGTGGCGCATTAATGATTTCTAATGTGAAACAAGTGTCACAGAGAGTAGATGAATAGTAGAAGGGCTCATTTTGTTTTACTCCTATCTTATTAGTTCAGAAGGTTTCTTTTTTGATGAAGGTGAAAAAATATACCTGTATGATTGAAAAGACGGTCCAGGGCCTACAGACCGATTTATTTCTTGATGCAGTTACAGTTAAAGAAGCCATTAGGTTACATAGCAGAAAAAAATAAAGGAAACTTTTTATTTGATGACCAGAAAGTTACATGCAGCCACGACAATGTAAGACGAAATAAAACCCTTAGTTTAGCGCCATTAGCTGGTGGAATAGGTTTAGGTAGCTGGCCCATTTTTAAAAATTGAAAATATTTAATCTCCAAATACTGTAATGAAAATCACATCCTTAGTAGGGTATTTAAGCAAAATCTTTGCAGACCAAGAAGGAACCTAGAAACCTAAAACCAAAGCCCTAGTATTATTTTAATTTTTAGCAAATACACTTGGTTGAAGTTAGAGACCCTAAATGAGAATTTTTGGTCCCTAAATTTGTTAAGGTTCTGAAATTTTTAGCAACTTCATGTTTTGTAGCATTAATTTTGATTGTTCGTCCTTTTTAGACTTGATTTACAATTTACACATACCTCGCTCTAGTTTTTGAAATACGTTGTATTTCTAGACATAGATGGTTACTGTAACGCATTGTCATGGCATTCTTTACTCGCATTCACTGATTGATGTTGACTCATAATTGATGTATATGTGAAATTTTTTGAGGATTATATGACGGGATTGGCGTTGCTGGTTGTATTTAAGTTTTTATCTAAACTGCCTTTTATTGGAAACTGAGGTCCCTTGTCTTCTAAAATATGCTCTTACCTTAATTCTGTATCCATATCATATTTTGCAAGGTTCAAGAAGTCTATATAAAGCATGGTACTGTATTTGATAGTGGTTCCTTACGAGTGTTATTTATTTCGTTGGAATTAATTGAACTATTTGGGTGTTTGTTGGAAGCAGAGAAAAATATCTTTAACAACATTTCTCTTGTGCTTGGGCCAGAAATATACTATAGGCTTAGAAAAATATAACAACATTTATTAAATGGACTTGTGCTGGCTGTAAGTTTGGTGCATGATCGTTGAGGCACCATATGGTTTCCCTTGTTTTGTTTCCTTTATTGTTATGCACAAAATTTCAATGCTTAAAAGAGAACCATATTGGTTTCTTATTGTTTTTTAAATTATATATTCCTTTTTTTGGTATCCGTGTAGCGGTGTGTACAAAATTTCAAGGCTCTCTTATCTGAACTAGTAACACCACGAATTGCGGAAAAGAAAACTGAAGATGGAAAAACGGCAGCTAATTCTTGGACAGCAGCTAAACGTCTTTTAAAAGCCGACGTGAGGTATGCAAAGCTTTCACGTAGAGAGAGAGAATCTTTGTGGCGTAGGCATGTCGAGGAGATGCAGGTTAGGGCTGAAGACGATGAAGAGGAGAGGGAGAGAGAATCAAAAGCATATTCGAGAAGCCACAAGTAGGACGTTTGCCTTAAATATTATTCAGTTATACTCTAGAGTGAATTCCAAATCCTCTAACTGATAATCGCAGGTTCATTTGGTCTTACATTTGAATTTTGAAATTTTTAAAAAAAAAATCTAACAAAGTGCAATGCGCAAGCTAGGTAATTTATTATTAGTACTATCTAATTTCTATATTCATCTATTGCCGTTGGAAAATCTTGTTATCGCCTATGGGGTAGTTTGGGAATAAGGTCAACTATGAAAATCAATAATGACTTTTGATCGGTGGCTTTGGGAATAAATAAACAAATAGATGATTGTTTTTAGTAGGGGGGTTTGTACGTTTATTACATCAAACTATGTGTTTTTAACGATTTGGTTACCCAACTTTCAATTTTTTTGATTTGTTTATCACACTATAAGAAACTTTACAATTTAGGGATTACACTATAATAAACTTTTCAATTTAGTTACCAATTAATCACGGAATCATGCCATGTGACAGTCACGTGTTTGACAAACGTTAACATGTGAGGGTAATTTTGTCATTCTGTACCAAAATATATCATCATAGAAAAATGTTTCCTTCCAATTTCACACGTAACAAAAATCAGAACATAATCCAAATTTGGTGAGAAACGTTGTACTATAATGATATATTTTGATGCACAATAACAAAATTACTCTTACGTTCAAATTTATCAAGCACATGTTGTCATGTGATATGATTTCGTGATTAATTTAGACAGTGGTACCTAAATTAGACAGTTTATTACAGTGTAGTGTGGTACTAAATTGAAAAGGTTGAAACGTAGGTAACCAAATCGTTAATACCAACATAGTTTGGTATACTTAGACGTATTTTTTCCCTTTTAGTAATAACTAGCCTGGATGTTCGTTTGGACGGGGTACTATATCAGGATTTATGGTTGGGCAATTTTATTCTTGTGAAGTTGCTTATATAAAACTGGTTTCGTGAAAGTGTACAAATTAAAGTGTTTTTGCTCGCGATGTCAAACATTTATATGCTATAGGTTTTAAGGATTGAGAAAAGCACAACTTTTTATGACAAAGACGCCGGAACTATATATGTTCACGATGTAATATCTGAACACTATATATGTCAAAAGTATACATTTATAGGTTCTCATAGTTGATTACACAAAAAATGACGCACAATAGAACTGCAGAAGTAGACAAAATCGCAGCTAATACAACTGCAAAAGTTTTAAGATTACAAAACAGCATCCATCCATAATTCTTTTTCTACAGTCTTACCACATCTATAATAGTTGTTTGATATGCTAATTTGTGAACATTTGCTTGCTTCCATACATGATGCTTTAGTCTATGTGCCGTTTTATACACATTACTCGCTATTTGCTGATGTGTTGAAGCCAAACAATTTCATAATTATGTGGGAAAACTTCTGAAAAGACGATTGTTAGAACAAACTTGCACAAGTCTCTTAAACTCAAAATCTGGCAAAATGCATTTAGTCATTCTGTCGTTGTACCCAATATGTACTAACACATTCTTAAAATTGAATAAGAGAAATGATGCAGTTTAATCTGAAATTACAGTCGAGTCATAATTTAAAAAATTATAGTTCAAGTAAACAAACAAATACATTACATCCCTACAGGCCCTAACTCACATAGGTAGAGCTGGGCGAAAACCTAAAAAAACAGAACTGATAACCGAACCGAACTTTAAAACATCGAAACCGAAAAACCAAAACTTGTTTGGGTCGGTTTCGGTTTACAATAAAAACCGAACCGAAAAATACCGAAAAACCGAAAAAGACTGAAAAATCGAAAATAAAACCGAAAAATAACCGAAAAGATCGAAAAAACCCGAAGAAAAACCGAAAGGCCAAAACTGAACCGAAACAAACCGGTTCGATTCGGTCTAAAAAATAAAAAGACTGAAAACCGAAAAAGACTGAACCGAAAAATCTACTCGGTTTCGGTTTTGGTTTTGCTAAAAACCGAACCGAATCGGACCGAACTCAGCCCTACACATAGGGATAAATACACCGTTATAATTTTTTTAAGTGTGACTTCTTATTCATCGAAGTATTTTCCAACCGTCTACAAATACACTGGGTGTTCTCAGAGAGTGAATTATAAGTTTGATGTCTCTGCGCCAAATATCAACAATCGAGACGGTTGTAAACCGTTTCAAAAAGTGAACAAACCGTCTCTTAAGGCTTTTGAGACGGTTCAACCTACCGTCTCCAAGATAGGCGTAGCAAAAGATTTGCGACCGTCACTAAATATATTTTGAGATATTTGTGTTAGAACTGTCGCAAATGTGTCTTTAAAGACGGTTTTATAACCGTCTTAAAAAGGTCGAGACGGTAGTGTTAGAACCGTCTCAAATAATCTTTTAAGACTTTTCAACTGTCTCGTAAAAGTTTAGACAGTAGTATAAGAACCGTCTCAAATAAACTTTGGAGACGGTTTTCAACCGTCCCGAAAAAGTTAAGAAAGTTTTATTAGAACCGTCTCAAATGAATGTTTGAATACGGTTTACTACTGTCTTGATAAAACGGTAGTTTTGGAGCCCTTAAATATTTAATACGACGGTTGATTAACTTCTTAAAAGCATTGTTTGTGTTGTAAGCGAATTAGCTCAACGGTAATGTAGATGCGATAATAAATGAAAATGCATAGAGGGAGAAGAGAAATTGTATTCATGTAATATGTGTGTGTCCTCATCTAAATAGGAGGTTCAACCTTTATATAGTGATAGGTTGAAACCGTTACAAGTATTACATTATGGCAAAACACCGTAACCGCTAATCCACTAATTATATTCATAAAGTCTCATAAAAATTCATACAATATGAGTTACAACAGTTTCCCAATTTTCTCATACGTATGTGTGTAATTACTAAATGTAAGCGATAAGTGAACCATATGGCTTCAATATATGTTGACTATAAATTTAATAACTCAAAACGGTCTTAGACTTTCCTAATGAATACGGGGTAGTATTCGTAGAGAAAATAGTAAGAATCGGTGATTAAATCACGAAAAATATAGGAAGAGAAAATAACTAGGGCTCATAGCCTTTACAACAAACTCATATCATCGTGACATAATGAAAGTATGAGAATAAGTTCTCTACATATAGGGCAGAAAATAACCACAAGTGTAGATATAAACTAACTAAATTGACAACCCCTGAATTTCAGATAAACGCGAGACCTGAATTTAATAATTAAAAAAAAAACACTAGAAGAAAATACAGTTTTTCAAATACACTTCTCTGACATATATTACACATAAAATTATATTACATTAGTACATTTTCTACACAACTACACCTAAAGTACATCATTTACAAGGTACTACACCAAACTAAATAGGCCATGAGTGTGTTACACGCGAAACCCAAAATCTAGCCCGCTCACAGCCCCGCTCAACAGCTCAACCTGTTCTGGAACTCCGTACATCTGAATCTGCGCCTAAAATAATAAAATAAACAAAGACGAGAAAACGAAGGAAAAGAGTGAGTCAACTATTTATTATATATATACGTCAACAAACTAAAAAGAATAATCATGCAATGAATTTTTTTTTTTTGATCCTTTATATCAGTGTTTTGTCTTTTATTTCTTCTCTGCTAAACTCCTCTCCCTTAACTACTTACGTCAAGTTGCGTGACTCGATAAACGACTTAAATGTGTATAAAGTCGGATTCACAAATATAGTGCTGGATCACTCCTCAGATCCACGTATGGAGTCAACTCCTCATGAAACCATACGCCGGCTATTGCCGTATTTTCCGTGAGCACCAGGCCCGCCGGAACCCCTGTGGCACGTGAATCCTAAACTAATGAAAAAGACTCAAGATAATACAACACCGCTCATTAATGGACTCACGACAACACAACGCCGCTCCTCAATTACTCAACCTTATTATTCTACTTAGTTCATGAGTTATACGATAAAACATTTATAAATTTATAATGTACAGTACAGCTACTGAAATTGCAATATAATGTATAGTACAGTTACTGAAATCGCAACAGATATCATATACATCATTTGCCTCATCTACCATATATTCTAATAATTTACTATCAAATAAACTGGAAAATTTGGTTCCCAAGTGTCCTGAGCTTTTGATCAACAAGTTTGAAAAGCTCCTTGTTGATTTCATTTGCTATATAACACAACAAATAGATAAATTACCACAGTAAAACACATTAAAGCGGCCCTAAGCAAGGAACCGACTCATGTCTAAAATTTATACAGAACCCTCCCCTCTTCAGTACCGAAAACGGTACCTCATCGAAGCCAACCAACTAAATTCTGCTATAAACCACAGCTACTATATAAGTAATAAAACTATAAGCTACCCACACAAAATAAGCAAGAAACCAATCCACGCCTAATATCACCAATCAACTTTCCTTTTCATGTACCGAAACGGTACCTCAAAAAGCATTAAACACCGGTATGTAACTACAAACACAAGAAATAGAAGTAAGGAAATATATTCCTGCCATCACATCGAGTAAATTTCAGACTTTTCGTACCGAAATGGTACCTCGATAAAGTTTGTAGCCAACCAGTTTCATCTATGTAATTACCACTATAAGTCTACAAATAACAATACTATTGAAATGAACAATTGTTAAATATAACTTTTATCAACAACAATATCATAGGAGAAACGGGAATAGTACAAAATAAAGACTCCCCTTTGCAGTACCAAAAATGATACCTTTATGAAGCTCAACACCGTCTGGAAATACAGCAGCAGAGTAAATGTTAATTTACGCCTTAAAATTGAGAGCAAACACGCAAGTAATCGTCTGAAACTAATCTCTGCTTTATCAGCTATGCATTGGCAAAACCCGTTCGAAAAACGGATCACCGAGCTAAAAGTTATTGAAGATTGAAGAATAAAAAAAAAGGATTTTCTTTTTCTTTTATAAGTCTCTCTCTCTTCTCTCTGTTTATTTCTTTCTTTCCCAGCCTGTATGTTTTTTTTTTGCATATATATATATACATATATGTATATATATATCCGCATACATACTTATCAGTGTGATAATGAAGAGGTGAGACAGATTAATCTGAGAGTGTCCCTAGTGTGCACTTGTGTTTTGTCTTAATAGCCAATATATTATTGTACATAGTTTAATATAATTTTCTATTTTTACATATACATCAACTATTATCATCTATCTATATAACTATATATAGTATATACATTGCCAAATTAATATCATACAAGTGTAGTGCATTTCAGAACATTCCATTTTGTTCTTTTATTTATTTATTGGAATACTACATTTTCTATATTTGTACTTTGAATAAATATATATATAAAAACTCGGGTTATTACATAAATAGTCCAACTAAATAATAGAAATAACGAGAAAGCCTATTAAATAACCAAAATGGCAAATAGATAAATAAGACTAATAGGCCGAAATAGGCCGTGTTCATCATTCCCTACCCTTTAAGAACAAGGTTGTCCTCTAGATTGCGCCAAACCACGGGATGAGTCACGACGCCCGCTTGTACAACTTTTCATGGTCCGGTGGAAGCCCGAATACACTTCTCCAGCCCGTTGAGCGAATTCTCCCACGATCAGGTAGAACCCCAATGAAATTGTGTCAACCCGACAAATAACTACGGCGAACGGCCAAACTAACAACTCCAAATGAATACATGGAACTAATACGCACTAGCAAACCAACCAACTCGAGCGACACAATAAAACATAAAAGAAGGGGCGGATGTAGAATTATGGTTGAGTGGGGCACAATTAGAATAGAAAATGCAAATTTCTTTTAATATTAAAATATGAATATATGATTACTTTTTTTTTTTTACTATATGATATGCGATTGAACTTTTCTTCTCCTAAGAAAAAAAAAAATATATGCACGTAGAGTTTCTTTTAATAATTCTTGAAATAAATAATGTTTCTTTACAGATTTTAAGAAAATATCTCATTACCGATTACTCAACAATGAATTGGTTAACGAGAACTAATAATTTATTAAACGCGTACTAATGGGAGAAAACAAAAAAACAATTTAATTTACGACCCACCACTTTAATTTGGAAAATAATAAAAAAATTTAAATGCCTTGAAACAAAAACAAAAAAGATAATTTTTGGTGTTAAATTTTCATATTTTATAATTTAAGTATGAAATCTTAGGTCGATTATATTAATAAAAATGAAAGAACCTAAGCTAAATTTTTTATTTAATTATGCAAATAACATATCTATACTTTAAATGGAAAAGGATAAAAAAAAATTGCATTACAATGCTGCCAACAAGAATCAAACTAAGGTGGGCTAAGATAAATGAATTTAAGGCATAAGGATAACAAATTAAGTTATGTTAATTATGCTGCACAGATATATACAAAATTAGTAATTGTTCTAAGAAATACAAGGGGGCATGTGCCCCCACTAGCCCTAATATGGATCCACTATGCCTATGCATAAAACCATCACCATGAACACCATAAACACCTCTACTTAAGTGCACTCGAATATTTGATCGCTCCGCAAGCTCATAAAAAGCGTCGACCCAATACGGGTCTTGGTAATTTCTCGAAGGCTTACCAGAGTATAGGGTACCCCATCCATATCACCATCTAGTATAAATGAAAGAACATATGCAACTAACTCTTAACGGCTTAGACCCCCTAAATATGATGCGACAGTAGTCACCAGCTCGCCCATACAACCAACAAAACCATTCGTACGACGATAGAAATTTTTAGACAAACTTGAGCAAGTCATGAGATCTTCAAAATTATCACTAAAAATATGTGAATATTTCAACCAAAGTTCATTAGCAACGGGTCTCAAACCAAAACTCAAGAGAAGCACACACTCGAAATAATCAAAATCTTGTAAGCACAAAAAATAAACTGTCTTGTGAAAATCATAACTAACAAATAACGCATCGAAAAGGAGTGATCTCACGATAAAATCTCTCTAACTGATATAGGTATATGCTCGCCAAGTTTCATACCATTCGGACGACTCTTGAGTAGCGTAAAAATGGTTTTTGTGACATGTGTCAAATATGTCCGGAAAAAACTGAATAGCCATGCTAATTTAAAAAATTCATATCTCATCATCCGTGTATCTAAATATAGCGATTCAAGTTCCAGACCATTCCTCAATGTACTGTCTAAAAGACTGCTGAGTAGTTTTGAGACATAAAACCGTTCGCTATATGAAAAGATAATTTTCATGAACATCGCAGTCCAGTTTTTCCAGCACTGTTCTGGAAACTTTGAAAAATAATTACTCGGTCCTCGGTGATCCAACGCAAAGATTTTAGCACCCGCATGACCGCATACAAGTCCACTACCGACCCACAAAATTTCAAACGAACTGGACTCGTTTTGCTATGGTAAATCATTATTTCTCTACACAGCATTCGAGCAGTCAAGAAATAAATATCTGGGCATATACTCAACTTTAAAAATTCATAATTAATTATCCGTGTGTGAAATTCCTATCCGCTGTTCTAGTTGCAGTTTTACAGTAAGGTTCCAAGTGAGGTTGCAACCACAGTTAGAACCTAGTGTATTAATGGACAGAACTGTGTAAAGTTAAATGTACTTGAAATAAATCACACGCACATTTAACAACGGAGTTCACCTAACTAGGCTACGTCTCCGGGGCACTTACCCAGATTATGATATTATAAAAACTTACAATATAGGACCCAAGTCTTAATGAAAAACTCTCAGATTCCCTCTAGGTTTTTCTGCCTATCTCTATATTGCTCCTACCTTATAACTATCACTTATAAATCAATGGCATCCCACCATTGTTTTCTTTTTAAAGCTCACGTGTATTCTCTCAAGAATGGGTTCTTTATAATTTAGAACACACAAACTTTTACAAGATAAGTTATAAACTATTTATACAAGTAAAACAATCTTCTTGCTTCAAGATCTTTTATGATTGCTTTGACTTGTTTTGATTGGATTCAATCTTTCCATGTATGAGCAAACTCTTCAGCGTGGATTGACTCCAATCATCATTAGTATTTCCTGTTTAATAACAAGCTTGATAATAGGAGTTAGTCTTTTCGTTTAACTAGGAAACATATAAAGATAATATCTTTTAGAGATAATATCTTTTCATATACATATGAAACACTTAACTCCATATTACATTCAATCTTTTAAACGTGTTATACTGATTTTGATAAGGAACAAAGATTGAAACAAGTGATAAAGATTTGCATAAGAATAGAGATAGAGATTTTCTAGTTAAAAGGAAACATATCTTTATAAACTAATCTCCTTATATCTTTTAGGAAACAACTTTCCTTACCACTTTGATATTCTCAATTTACGCATATTAAACCTTTAAGATCATATGAGAATATATCCTGCATACTGTAGAACAAATAATAATCAATAAAGAGCAGTTATGCAGATTTACAGAACAAGAAATAATTCTGCAGAACAGCAGGTTGGAACTGTGGTTGCAACTGAGGTTGCAACATTACTTGAAACCTCTAACGCTGTCTCAGCAGGTTGTAGAAACCTATCAACATAGGTTGTAACTGAGGTTGTAACATTGCTTGTAACCTAACAATAACTGTCTCAGAAGGTTGTAACTGAGGTTGCAACATTGCTTGAAACCTAACAACTCTGTCTTAGTTCATAATAAACAGATAAGATTATTTAGTGAAAACCATTAGACAACAAATAGAATTTAGACCAGAAATCTGGTCCTAACAATCTCCCCCTTTGTCATTGGTTTTGACAAATCATCTAAGTTTATATAAACACTAATCCACCTGTAAATAGTTAGCAGTACAGTCTTTTACTGTATTTCATTTATCAGTGCTTTTGTAACACCTATTTAGCTCCCTCTGTAAGTTAGAATAGCAGGTATCATATAAGCACAGAATATATCCATTCACATAGTTTCAGAACAGATTCAATTTCAAAAACAGTCATACTTCAAGAAACAAATTGCAGAAATTGTAAGGCCAAACAATGCGGGCACATAGTAGTCTTAATACAGCAATTGTAACTGAACTTTAAAACAGCAACATAAAGTTTGACATTGAAATTAAAGCTTGAAACTGTAAACATTAAAGTGAACCATAAACTCATCTCCCCCTATTTGTCATAAGCCAGACAAACTAGTGACCAAATTAAGCTTCCTTTCACAGAGAATTTCCCTACTAGCAAAGGCCCTAAACCTCCTATACGTTTTCCTACTCCAGAACCTAGGATCAACCTCATTAAATTTAGGATTTTTGGTTAATAGAAAGAGAGAGAGAGTAATTCTGATAATTGTGATTGTTCTGGGATATTAAAAAGAGTTTAGTATAAATAGCAATAAAGTCCAAATCTTTTTACAATTAGAAAAAGATACACTCAAATCAATTTGAAACAGTATTTTGCTAAAAATAAGGAAATTTTTTATCAACAGAATTTTTAAAATTAAACACAAAGAAATCACGAAGGAAACAGTTTTTCAGTAAGATAAATCAAGCAATAAATAAAGATCAACATTCCTTGTAAACAGATATACCCAAGATTTAGAATTCTAAGTAGTTGAAGATTTCAAAGAAATTTTTGACTTGATTCAAGAGAAGATGGCAATTCAACAAGATATTTACACAGCAAAAAAAATAGGCATCTAGCAATTTACTCAAGAAGATATGTTTATCATAGAATAACTTTAATAGAAATTAAATTTTAAGAGCTTAAGTTGAGCAAATTCATTTTCTTCTCTACACAAAAACTAGTTTGATGATCTCAGCAAGGAAAGAGTATAAGTGATGTCAAAAATAATAAGACTTTGTCTTGGCTTTTTCATTCTAGAGTGTTCGGACAACCACTGACTTTTTCAGTATTATGAGTATGAGGTTTCAACTGATGTTGCAACTGAGCTTGCAACCAGTATTATTAGCATGTGGTTTCAACTGGGGTTGCAACTGAACTTGCAACCACTGTGTAAAAAGTGCACTTTGTGCTTGCAACTCTATTACCAGAGAGGTTTTAGGACAAGTTACCTCACATCTATTTTTGAGACACCAAATAGCGGCTTTTTCAAGAAAGAAACTTCAAAGCTCAATAAAGACTTACCTCTTGAAATAAAAAGTATTAAAGGTACTCAAAACATACATACATAGCAAGAGTATTCAATTAGATCCATAGTGACATACCCCTATATCACTTCTTAAAGATTCAAATTTATTCGTATCAAGGGGCTTTGTGAAAATATCAGCTAATTGTTTTTCAGTTGAAACATGTTCTAAAATTAAGCTTTTTCCTTCAACTAGTTCTCTGATAAAATGATGCCTTAGGTCTATGTGTTTAGTTCTAGAATTTTGAACTGGATTCTTTGCTAAATCTATAGCACTTTTGTTATCACAAAATAAAGTTAATATTTCTTGCTTAACATTATAATCATTTAGCATCTGTTTCATCCAAATAAGTTGAGTACATCCACTTCCAGCTGCAATATATTCTGCCTCAGCAGTAGATAAAGAAATGCAATTTTGCATTTTACTAAACCATGAAACAAGGTTGTTTCCAAAATAAAAACAACCACCAGAAGTACTCTTTCTATCATCTATGTTTCCTACCCAATCTGCATCACAATAGCCACTTAGGAAATGGTTTGTATCTTTAGAATACCATAGGCCTAGGTGAATTGTTCCTTTTACATAGCTTAAAATTCTTTTAACAGCTAAAAGGTGAGGTTCTAGAGGATTTGCCTGATACCTGGCACAAACACCTACACTTAAGCACAGGTCTGGTCTACTAGCAGTCAAATAAAGCAATCTTCTAATCATGGATCTGTAAAGACTGGGACAGACACTTTTACCTTTATCATTTTTAGACAGTTTAAGGGTGGTACTCATAGGGGTTCTCTTCTCTTTACTCTCACTCAGACCAAACTTCCTAACAAGATTGTTTGCATACTTACTCTGACATAGAAAAATGCCTTTTTCATTCTGTTTAACTTGCAATCCTAGAAAGTAAGTTAATTCACCTCCACCACTCATTTCAAATTCATTCTTCATATCAGAAATGAATTCATCTATCCTTTTATTATAAGTTGAGAAAAACACAATGTCATCAACATAGATTTGAGCAATGATTATATCCTTTGTAGTTTTCTTAGTAAACAGAGTTTTATCAACTCCCCCTCTGTTAAAACCTTTTTCAATTAAGAACTTGGTTAATCTATCATACCAAGCTCTAGGAGCTTGCTTTATACCATACAAGGCCTTTTTCAGCAAATAAACATGTTCAGGAAAGTTAGGATCTTCAAATCCTTTAGGTTGACAGACATAAACTTCTTCATTAATCACACCATTCAGAAAAGCACTCTTTATGTCAAGTTGAAACGGTTTAAAATCATACAGACATGCAAGAGACAATAACATTCTAATGGATTCAATTCTAGCTACAGGTGCAAAGGTTTCATCAAAGTCAATTCCCTCAATCTGTGTATAACCCTGAGCTACTAACCTAGCTTTATTTCTGATAATCACTCCATCCTCATCACTTTTATTTCTAAAAATCCATTTAGTCCCTATAACATTTTTATTGGAAGGTCTGGGTACTAAAGTCCATACATCATTTCTCTCAAATTGAGATAACTCATCTTGCATAGCTAAAATCCATTCACTATCTTCTAAAGCTTCTTTTATATTTTTAGGTTCTAACTGAGAAATATAACAAGCAAAGTGAACAACATTATTTCTTTTACCTCTGGTTTTCATACCTGAAGTAACTTCTCCTATGACATTGTCAAGAGAGTGATTTTTCTGAGTCCTTACATAGCGTGGCTTGCTTGTAGTTGGCATAGCAGATCCTTCTTCTTTAGATTCTGTTGAATTCTGGGTTTGAACCTCGGTTCCAACCTCAGTTCCAACCTCAATAACAATCTCGGTTGTAACTTCGGTTGCAACTGGACTTCCAACCACTATGGGACTGCTTGTTTTCTGAACATCTGCTTTCTCTTTTTCTGCAATCTCAGATTGTTCATCATCACCTGTATTCTCATCAACAGTTTTTACGTCATCAAATAACACATTATAAGATTCCATAACACAGTTTGTTCTTTGATTATAGACTCTAAAAGCTCTACTATTCTGAGCATAACCAAGAAAGATCCCTTTATCACTTTTAGAGTCAAATTTACCCAAATGTTCTCTATCTCTGAGAATGTAACAAACACACCCAAAGACTTGAAAATACTTAACATTGGGTTTTCTACCTTTCCATATTTCATAAGCTGTCATGGAAGTGCCCTTAGTAATATAAACTCTATTAACTATATGACATGCAGTATTAACAGCTTCAGCCCAAAATCTGTTGGCAAGTTTCTTAGAGTTAAGCATGACTCTAGCCATTTCCTGAATGGTTCTATTTTTTCTTTCAACTATGCCATTTTGCTATGGAGTCTTAGGAGCAGAGAACTCATGACTTATACCTAAGGAGTTGCAGAATTCTCTAAACTTGATGTTTTCAAATTCAGTTCCATGATCACTTCTAATCCTAGCAATATTACCACTGGTGGAACCTTTTTCAAGTTGCAGTTTTAAGCACAGAGTTTTGAACAGTTCAAAAGTTTCAGACTTATCCTTTAAGAACACTACCCAAGAGTATCTAGAGAAATCATCTACAACTACCAAAATGGACTTCTTACCACCTATACTAGCAGTTTGCATAGGCCCCATCAAGTCAATATGAAGAAGTTCTAGGACTCTCTTAGTGTAGATTTGACTTGTACTTTTGTGAATACTTTTGGTTTGTTTACCTATAGCACAATCACCACAGACACTTTGAGTTTTAGCACTAAGTTTAGGAATTCCTCTTATCAATTCCTTTTTAACAAGCTTATCTAAAGTTTTGTAATTCACATGCCCAAGCCTTTTATGCCAAATATCCACATTATTAGTAATGGCTTGATTACACCTACTTTGAGGCAATTCTTTTTCAGCTTTTTCAAACACATAGCAGCTGTTGGTTGATCTAACTCCAGTCATGATTAAATCATTGTTAAGATTAGTAATTAGACACCTTTCTTTGTCAAATTTAACAATCATCTTGTTATCACAGAGTTGACTGATACTAATAAGATTAGCTTTTAGACCATCTACAAGAAAAACATCCTCAATATCAGGCATTCCAGGTTTGTTTAAGATACCTTTACCAACAATTTTACCTGTATCTCCACCTCCAAACACAACAGTGTTTCCTGTAAGAATGGTGACATTTTTTAGGAGACTTGCAGTACCTGTCATGTACTTAGATCAACCACTGTCAAAATACCAATCATTAGAAGTAACAGCATTCAAAGAGTTAATGACAGCTTTGTTGTTAGCAATTAAGGTAGCTTTTTCTTTAACTTTCCAGACCCAGTTCAAATTTTTATTGACAGAAGCCAACCAGGTTTTCTGAGAAATATACTTTCTATTTCTTTTTAAATAACACTGGATTTCAGAATGACCAGGTTTCTTACAGAAATTACACAGCTTCAACCTAAAGTTATTTTTATCCCTAAAGCTATTCAGTTTATTCATGGTTGCAACTTTGGTTATAACTGAGCTTCTAACCTTCTTTACAAAAACCTGAGTTTTATTCCTGGTTGCAAATCTGGTTGCAACTGAGCTTCTAACCTTATTATCAAAATCATGAGTTTTAGCTTTAGCAACAGCTTCAATAAAGGTAGTTTTTCCTGTAGTTTTACCACCATAGTAACCTAGACCACTGATATCTTTAGAGCCTCTAGAATATGACAGCATGTCATCTAATTTATCTGAAGCAGACACATTCAGCAGTTTTATTTTCTTTCTAGTTTCAGTAAGTTCAGCCAGTTGTAAGTTAAGCTTCTCAGTAAGACTTTTAACCTCATCCTTTAGATTAACATTAAGTTTGCTTATGATCAAAGATTGTTTACTCAGACATTTATACTTTTCATACAGAACAAGATATTGCTGAGTAATGTTTTCATCAGAAGGTTCTTCCTCATCACTGCTATAGGTTTCAAGAGCAGTTGTAACTATGGTTGAAACATGCTCACAGTCACTTTCATAAGTAGGTTCTTTTTCAGTGATTATTCCCATAAAATTAACAAAGTTAGAATCATCCTCTTCATCACTGTTGCTCTCAGAATCACTATTACTGTGAGTGGTTATATAAGCACTTTTGTTCCTGTTTAAAGTATTTGCACACTCAGCCTGAGTATGACCAAAACCTCTACATTCTCTGCATTGAATTTCTCTAGCTTTGTACTCTTTGTTATCCTTCTCTTTAGGATTCCACTTCCCTGTAGAAGTATTGTTAAACCTAGATTCTGACTTAATTTGATTATCCCTTTTCTGAAAGGTCTTTGATGCACCAGAATCATCCTGCTTTTTCTTTAAAAACTTTTTGTAGACCTTTTTAGCAAAGAAAGCTAGCTGTTCTTCATCACTCACTTTCTCACAGACATTAGATTCAGAGTTTTTAGCTTGCAAGGCTATTCCTTTTTCTGGTCTCTTTTGTTTAAAGAATTTAAGTTCATGAGTACTCAGATTTCCTATAAGTTCTTCTAGTTTAAGATTATCTAAATCTGTTGATTCTTCAATAGCTGTAACCTTAATTTCAAACCTTTCTGGAAGTGACCTTAGAGTTTTCTTAACAAGTTTAGCATCACTCTATTTTTCACCTAAGGTTCCAGCTTGATGAGCTATATGACAAATTCTACCATTAAATTGTTCTATGGTTTCATCTTCCTCCATTCTTAAGTTTTCAAATTGAGTAGTTAACTGTTGAAGTTTAAAAGCTTTTACTTTAACAGTTCCTTCAAAAGTTACTTGTAAAATATCCCATGCCTCTTTGGCAGTTTCACAATGAGAGATATACCTGAACACACTGAGAGTGACACCAGCAAAGATCAAGTTTATTGCTGTTGAATTTGCACTTGATTTTCTATCCTCATCAGCAGACCATCTGTCTTCAGGAATATAAACTAGATCACCTTCACCATCAATAACAGTTGGAGCCTCCCAACCATACAGTACTGTTTTCCAAGCATGTTCATTCTGCTGTTTAATGAAAGACCTCATTCTGATCTTCCAAACTCCATAGTTTGCTCCTCCTTCAAGCAAAGGTGGTTTGTTGAATGCGTTTCCTTCCCTCATTAAGTCCATCTTTACTAGAACACAGGATCCACACTAAGTAAGATCTAGTGTGAAGCTCTGATACCAATTGAAATTCCTATCCGCTGTTCTAGTTGCAGATTTGCAGTAAGGTTCCAAGTGAGGTTGCAACCACAGTTAGAACCTAGTGTATTAATGGACAGAACTGTGTAAAGTTAAATGTACTTGAAATAAATCACACGCACATTTAACAACGGAGTTCACCTAACTAGGCTACGTCTCCGGGGCACTTACCCAGATTATGATATTATAAAAGCTTACAATATAGGACCCAAGTCTTAATGAAAAACTCTCAGATTCCCTCTAGGTTTTTCTGCCTATCTCTATATTGCTCCTACCTTATAACTATCACTTATAAATCAATGGCATCCCACCATTGTTTTCTTTTTAAAGCTCACGTGTATTCTCTCAAGAATGGGTTCTTTATAATTTAGAACACACAAACTTTTACAAGCTAAGTTATAAACTATTTATACAAGTAAAACAATCTTCTTGCTTCAAGATCTTTTATGATTGCTTTGACTTGTTTTGATTGGCTTCAATCTTTCCATGTATGAGCAAACTCTTCAGCGTGTATTGACTCCAATCATCATTAGTATTTCCTGTTTAATAACAAGCTTGATAATAGGAGTTAGTCTTTTCGTTTAACTAGGAAACATATAAAGATAATATCTTTTAGAGATAATATCTTTTCATATACATATGAAACACTTAACTCCATATTACATTCAATCTTTTAAACGTGTTATACTGATTTTGATAAGGAACAAAGATTGAAACAAGTGATAAAGATTTGCATAAGAATAGAGATATAGATTTTCTAGTTAAAAGGAAACATATCTTTATAAACTAATCTCCTTATATCTTTTAGGAAACATCTTTCCTTACCACTTTGATATTCTCAATTTACGCATATTAAACCTTTAAGATCATATGAGAATATATCCTGCATACTGTAGAACAAATAATAATCAATAAAGAGCAGTTATGCAGATTTATAGAACAATACAGAATTCTGCAGAACAGCAGGTTGGAACTGTGGTTGCAACTGAGGTTGCAACATTACTTGAAACCTCTAACGCTGTCTCAGCAGGTTGTAGAAACCTATCAACATAGGTTGTAACTGAGGTTGTAACTTTGCTTGTAACCTAACAACAACTGTCTCAGAAGGTTGTAACTGAGGTTGCAACATTGCTTGAAACCTAACAACTCTGTCTTAGTTCATAATAAACACATAAGATTATTTAGTGAAAACCATTAGACAACAAATAGAATTTAGACCAGAAATCTGGTCCTAACAGTGTGTCTAATGGACCAATTCAAGTACCAAAACGCTCCTAAAAGTCGAGGCTATATTTTGTCCATGAGCTTCTAATAAATCTGTCCGTTTGCTATACGACAAAATCCTTTTCACTAGCACCAAAAAATAAGCACAATATGCGTGTGTACTAAATTGTCCAACCTTTGAAAATTATACTCCCAACTTTGACGATCCAAATACACCGATTCTGGTTGTCGAATTTCCATAAACAAGCGTTTTATATTTTCATCATGCTTTATGATTTTTGCACAATTAAGAATAGTAGCAAAAGAAAAAGACACAAGTCCCACCGAAAATTCGCAACATAATATAATTATCTATTCGGACGGATCAAACTTAGCCAAATAATTAACATATCTCCCATCGCCAAAAAGGAAAGAATTAATGTCGCGATCCTCGAAAATTGCAATTCCACAATAATCACCTCCAAAGATAATAAAAACGGGACTAGGTTTAGCGGTAATTGTCTCACGGTTGTATGAAACACACACAAATTTTTTAATTTTGGTTATATCTGGTTTACCGCAATCACATGGGTGTTCAACCAAATCATTTCATTCATCAAACAACGTTAATTTGTCAATTTCATCTACAATGTGACTGTTTTTACAAACCCAACCTCTTTCAGTGATTTCATCAAACACTTTTGATTCACAACCAAAACTCATGACCCCACTAGAAAAATCAGCATCTTCAATTTTTTTCCAACCCAATAACCGAGATAAATTATTAGAGTAACTAATTTCTTTTGATTTTTCTAACCAATATACATTCGATATTATATTTAGAAGGGCTAATTCCATTTAAAGCTTCATCTAATTTGTCTTTTTCGTGATCTATTAGATTAAGGTTAGACAAATTTTCGCTAGAATCAAAAGTTTTATCGACTAAGTCAACCGTACAAGGATCAGTATAATCGCTAGTAGATTTTTCATAAAATATATTATCAAGGTATACCTCACAATTTACTTTTTTCACCACGGTATATGACGATAAGTCGGCCACGTTTTGTCCAAACCCGAGCACGTCTTCTTCGTCGCTAGATTCAGACTCATAATCCCACAAATCCTCTTTGTTTTCGAAACTGTGCCTATCAAGCCCTAACCCTAGCACGTCTTCTTCATCGTCTTTTTCGATTTTTTCGAAGTCCGATCCGTAATTTTTGTAAAATCGAATACTCACATGACAGCAATTGTCATAAATATTTCGGCTGACTTTTTTTGCCTGAACTGCATCTTGTTTTGACCAAAATATTACCAATGCTTGATCTTTTATAACCGGAGACATCATAATATTTTCTACACACTCGTAAGATTCAAATATTTGATGTAATATATCAGTAGTGATCGGTATAAAATATGGAAGATATCAATTACGATAAACAATAATTCGCTCATTATATATATTTTTTTGAATTTGTGGTTTTAATAGACAAGAAAAATAAATGATAGAGATATTGATTACAAACTTTAGGTCTTGATCAACCTGGCTCTGATACCATTGATGAATACGAGTAGTATTCATAAAGAAAATATATAGTAACAAGCAGTGATTAAATCACGAATAATATAGAAAGTGAAAATAATTAGGGCTTATAGCCTCTCTAACTAACTCACAACATCATAATATAATAAAAGTATGAGAATAAATTCTCTACATATATGTTAGAAAATGACCACAACTGCAAATATAAACTAAATAAATAGTCCAACTAAATAATAGAAATAACGATAAAGCCTATTAAATAACCAAATTGGCAAATAGATAAATAAGACGAATATACCGTGTTCATCATTTCCATCTCTTTGAAATATTACACAAAACTAAAGTAAATAATTACGTACAATCCAACCGAAAAGAGATACAAAATAGATTCAATCAATCCACAAGTTAAATCTAGTAAATCACAAATAAATCTTCAAATAACAATTCTACAAAAGAAATCATTTCATCAATGTAAAATTGCAACATAAATGAAATTGTTAAACAATATATGAACAAGAAGAAGACACTAATTCGACCCATCTATGTGCATGTCTTACGATGACAAGGCATGATTCTGATCAACCATCTACTTTCTTAGAGTTCGACCCATCTATGTGAATGGTTTTTTTTATAGCTAATCCTCATATTTCGAGAGAGAAAAACTCCATGGCAATTCTGGCGATCAGCCTAGAGTTCGACCTCATCCCGGATCATAAAAAATGATATTGATTCATCATTTGGAAACAAATACACATAGAATTGCATACATATTATCATAGTGTTAGGGATTTCGCTCCTCAATTCATCTTTTGCAAGGAAAGGATTATATCAATTTAGGGTTATAGTTATGGCAAATTCGATGATTTCTACTTCAATTAAAGGCCAAAATTCGATTTACGCATCAGTTTTAACTGGAAATTCCACTACTAAAAGGGAACTAGAGCACAATAAAGTGGATTTAGGGCAAATATAGATACAAGACATTGTTCTTTCTCTTCGTTAATCTAAGGTAAAGGATTCACGACCAACTATAATTTTTACACCTATTAAGATTCAGAGATCTGAAATTCCTTTACAATACGCATTAATAATTGCAAAATTTTCAAAGGTAAGACTTAAGATGAATGTGGTGCGAGAACATATATTGAAAAATTATGGTTTATCTGTTCCCCCTATAATTTCTCTAATTAATAGATTATAGGCATTTATTGATCAAATTGGCTAATCTTGAGGACTATAACATTGTTTGGACACGTTCTTCTCATGAAATAGAGGGAGCATTGTTTAGGCTTTTTAAGTGGACCAACAAATTTTCTTTTTATACGGAATCCTCTATTGCCCCAGTGTGGTTACATTTGTCGCTATTACCATTGAACTATTGTCTTACATCATATCTTACGACAATGGCACAATCATTTGGAAAATTTCTAAGGGCACATATACCTACTTTAACGCATGTCCGACCAGCTTATGCTAGGGTATGAGTAGAACTTCATTTGTTGAATGAAAGGGAAGAATATGTTTAGATAGATCAATCATTTGATAAAGGTTGGCAATATGTTGAATATGAAAGAGCTCCAAGGTATTGCACTACATGTTTTTTACAAGGACATGATTCAAGTGAGTGGAAAAAAAGTCATAAAGCTGCACATCACAACAACAAAAGTCTAGAAAAATGCTATAATAAAGTTGTGGCAAATATAGACACCTATCTACAAAAGGCTACTGTTTTTCCCAATGCAGTTACAAAGGCTCAAATGTATGCACCTAAAAGGGTGAGCTTGACTATTTCGTAAAGTAATAAGAGTGTGTTGCGTGGTGTATTGGAGTCCACTGAGACAAGTGGAAAGAATTGTGATGTTAAAAAAATCATCAATATTGCAGTTTCAACAGAGGACTTGGTTGTACATGTTGGAATTGTCCCACATCACCTGAGCATTATCAAATTCAAGTCTTAATATATACCCCTATCATTTTATATAAATATGCCTTTTAATGGGGAATGGATGAGCTTCTATATGGTATAAGAGCGGGTCATCGAAAGGCTAGCCAAGTTTTAAGTATGATGGGTCACCTCCACTCGATTTGTTTTAAGGATGATGGGCCACCTCCACCCAATTTATTGATTGCACTTGTTAAGCTTCTCGAAAATTGACCAACCTACGAGTGAGATGGTGTGTTGGAATTTTCCTACATCACTTGAGCATTATCAAAGCCAAATCTTAATATATGCTCCTCTCATTCCCTATCAATATGTATTTTAGTGGGGCATGGACAGGCTTGTACATGCTATTCGAGTGGGCCATCGAAAGGCTAGCCAAGTTTTTAAGTATGATGAGCCACCTCCGCCCGATTTATTTTAAGTATGATGGGCCACCTCCACCGGATTTGTTAATTGCACTCGTTAAACTTCTCAGAAATCGACCAACCTACGAGTGAGTGGGAGTGTTGGAATTATCCTACATCACTTGAACATTATAAAAGCCAAATCTTAATATATGATTATATCCTTCCCTATTTATAGGCCTATTAGTGATATATGGACGGGCTTTTACATAGTATCAGAGCATGCAATCGAAAGGTTATTACCAAGTTATAAGTATAATGGGCCACCTCCATCCGATTTATCGATTGCACTCGTTGGACTTTTCGAATGAAGGGGAGTGTTGGAATTGTCCTGCATCACTTGAGTATTACCAAAGCCAAATCATAATACATGCCCATCTCTTTCCTTACTAATAGGCCTTTTAATGGGAAATAGATGGGCAAAATATGTTGGAATTGTCCCAAATCACTTGAGCATTATGAAAACCAAGTCTTAATATATGCTCCTCTCATTCCCTACTAATAGGCCTTTTAGTGGGGAATGTACGAGTTTTTACATGGTATTAGAGCAGGCCATCGAAAGGTTATAGCCAAGTTATAAGTATGATGGGCCACCTCCCCCCAATTCATTGATTGCACTTGTTGGGCTTCTCGAAAATTTTCCAACTCACGAGTGAGGGAGAGTGTTGAAATTGTCTCACATCACTTGAGCCTTATCAAAGCCAAGTCTTAATTATGCATATCTCCTTCCTTACTAGTAGGTCTTTTAGTGGTTTATAAAAGAGTTACCATTCTTACCATTACGAGACTTTTTAATGGTAACGTATATGAGCTATAATATGGCATCAGAGTGGATCATCGATATTGGGCCTCACCACCAACCATTCATTATATCCGTTCGTTGGCCATTGAATGTCGGACCATGAGCGAAGGGGAGTGTTACAGTTTATATCATCCCACATCGATCTATTATCGATCAAGCATGCAGTTTATAAAAGAGTTAACATACTTACCATTACGATCTTTTTTAATAATAAGGTATATGGGCTCTAATAGTACCTAATGTTAGTGTTGCTTGTGAAAAATCGAAAGTCGCTCCATGTGTAGCGGTGCCTCTAAATAATTCTTTTGGGTCTCTCATGGAAGTTGAAAGTGAGAATGTTGTAGATGCTAATGATCAGGACAAGAGAATAATATTGATTACGTGAATGTTGTTAGTAAAAAGGGTGGTGAAGTAAATGTGGAGCTAGGGGTTCGGGATGACAATTTAGATATGGGCGTGCATCAATTGAATGTTGTTAGTAAAGTCCGGCCATCATTATCAAACATTTGCCCCAATGTTATTGCTTTTACACCAAAATAAAAAGTGTATGGTTGTGAAATTGCAGAGAATGTCGAAAATACTAATAATATACCTCATAAAAATGGTGATCATGCGATGGCACCTATTAGTAAATTAGCTAAAAAAAAGGAAAAAATAAGAAGAAGAAAGCTGAAAATACTCGAGTTAATAGTAACTAGGCTTCTCATTGTAGACACTCGTACACCAACTATTCAGAAAGTATAGTAGGGGATTATCACTTAGATTCGCCGAACGAGTACGACTTTCACTCGGACACGAATTTAAAGTAAAATAAGATGAGAAAATTTTCCGTCCCTTTTAATATGACCACTCCGGGTTATGGTGTTCCGACAATGTTTTGATATAAGCTCTTTCAAAGTATTCTTCACACATAGTAAAAATTGCATGTAAGGCTCTGTTTGTTTTGTTGTAAAATGACGATAAACAAACATTTAAGGGTAAAATAGATTTTCCAGGTGATTGGTTTAACGTAAAACATTTTTTTTGGGAAAATTTTTCCCACATATCCAGTAAAATAGGGGGAAACGATTACCCCGTAAATAAAGTTGTAAACGGTTTACGGAGCCTCTCTCTATATTCTTTCTAATACTAGCATTATAACTATTATTAATTATAGGTATATTCTTTCAAAATTATTTAATAATTAGTCCAATTCTATCTACTAACCAATAAAAAAAAGGAAAAAACACGAAAAATTCTAAAAAATAACAAAAATGGAAAAAAAATGAAAAAAAAATCCGAAAAATCTAAAAAACCCAACAGAAAGGCTAAAATCTAATTAACCAATAAAAATATAAATAAATAAGAAAAAATCTAAAAAACAACAAAAAAATGGAAAAAATAAAACAAAAAACAAAAAATTCCGAAAAATCTAAAAAACCCAAGAAAATTTGAAAAAGCTAAAAAAAGTCAATAATATCTTCTATACTTATAATTTTATGAGTTTATATATTGAAAAATTATAAGTTATTATAAGTGACGTATATGAAATAAAATATGTGTTTAGGCTAAGTTTACTATACATGTTGAGATTTTTACCAATTATTTGTTAAAAAAATAATTTGTATAAAAAACTTGAGTTTGTATAAAATTTTAGCCGGAAAACTTTTTATGCACCAACCGCGTGTAAATGAAGAGCAAACAAAAGTTTTCAGTGTAAAACTTTTCCATGGAAATATTTTTCCCATGTAAAACTTTTAATATGAAACAAACGGAGCCTAAGTGGTTTCATGTACAGGAAAGTAATTTATTATCTTGGTGAATTTCCATGTGTTAAAAATTTGTTAACAATGATAGTATCTACTATCTAGGAGCTATAGTTTTTGAGCTTTCCCTTCACATTTCAGCACAACGCATTTCAAACAAGAACGGATATCTTCACTCCAACACTATAATTAGAGGAATTTCCCTTCACATTTAAGCACAACACTCGAGAGCAAACAAGTCCAAGCTTAAATCTTCATTCTACTTATTTTCAATCCTTCGAATCCAAAAATTCATTCTTTAAACCTTCAACGATTGATCCAAACTCTCCATAAACTTCATATACATATTTTCAATCCTTCGAAGACAATCAAGAGTTTTAGTGGTTGTAAACTCTTGATTGTCTCATAACTTTCGTGGTTCAATAAAAAAAACGAGCGTATTTCATTTTCTGTAATATTGTTATTTACGCCTAGATAAAGGATTTGTGTTTACCGTGAGATTTACGCCTAGATAAAGGATTTGTGTTTACCGTGAGGGTTGCTTTTCATTTTAAAGAAAATCTTTGTAAATGGTATCTCTGTCCTTAAAGAAAGATAAGTTGTACGGGTACGCTGCGCTTGAAGGTACATTAATAAATTTCAAAATCCGATATACTTGGGGACAGGACGTAATCTGGTTTGAGACGAATCTTGATAAATCTGATGTGTCATTTACATTCATGCATTTTACTTTCTTGCACTTATATATCTACCTTTACTCATATTTACATTATTGTTCATATATATATATACTAGTGTACGGCCGCCCACGCAATGCGTGGTTAAAAATCTTTAGTCTACCAAAAAAAATTCTTTATCAATATTTGATTTATTATGCTAAAAATTGAAGTAAAATTAAAAAAAATAGAATGATATAATGTACCTGAGGGCTGAAGGCGAAATCACCACATAGGATTAGGAAGTTACAAGGTTTTTAGTTTTAAATAAAGCCAGGAGAATATGTAGTGGGCGGATGGGATGGCAGTTGCAATACTTTTTGAATTTCAAAGTTCAAACTTTCCCGTGAGAAATAGTGTCACATTTTGTAATTTATATAAATATCAGGGTTTTTTTTGTTTGTAATAAGATGTTGCAAGGCTTCATAAGTATGCTACACATATAGTAGTACTAGCGGACCTGCCCACCCAATGGATATGAATCCAAAAAAATATATGTAACCCGTTATGATAGAATCTTAGATAAAGAGAATAACAATTATGGTTGCGAGAGAGAGAGGGGATGAATTTGATGATGAAGTTAATAATTAGATGACAGTTATTTTTTTTTTAATTCTCTTGTAAAAGTTGTTTACTACTATTTTGTAATTTTATAAATTAATAGGACTCTTTTATAAATAATTGTTTCAAGACTTCATAAGTCCTCTTCACATAAAATAATAGTATAGATCTATATCTGCGACTTGCCTTTGTGTAAAAGATATATGATACCGAAGAAAATGCCTAGATCGTTTCATCCATGATATGATCTATACGTCGATAGCTTGAATAGATCTAGCTGCAATATATATTGTCTTTATATTGTGGTAGAGTTTTTTAAAACAACCAGAGTGAGGTTTTTGCAAAATAATAAAAGTTTTTGATAAAACTATTCACCCCTTCTAGGTTTCTCCATTTGGGCCGACAATATCCAATTCTATCCATTTTTGTTGAGGCAATTCTTATCTTACATAGACCTACATGGAGAATAGGGGAAAAAATAGAAGATTAATTGAACATATTAGTAAATTGAGAGCAATAAGAGCCATCTATCATCGGACATTCAAAAGGAGTACTCAGACTCTTTCTTATGCACCGTTGGATTTTTTTTTTGTAATTCATCAAATACTAGTAATAAAAGATATTATAAAAGAAAAAAAGTACTATATTAAATCTCATTTACTCCTTTAATGTACCGTTTTGGTTAAAAATATAATTACAATCAATTGTTTTTTATTTTAATTAATATATAAATTTAGAGTAGTCACAATTAGGGTTCTATATTTTTATTTGAGTTTTTATTGTGTTATAAAAGTAAACTCTTATATATATTTATATATATATATATAAATAAATGTTGATATAAGTAATTAAATTTAAGGTAGACACAACTAGTGATCTATATTTTTATTTTAGTTTTTATTTTGTTATATATATATATATATATATCCCCATTTTGTTTATGGGTTTTTCCCTAATTATGTACTAATTGAATCTCACCCTTTAGTGCTAAACATTAATATCCAATTGCCTAAAAATGAAGAGTCTGAGTACTCCTCCTATACTAAGAGTCTAGGGCGCCAATTCCTCGGACATTGTAGTTATATATGAATGTAACCAATAAAAGCACTCATAGGTGGAATAATATTGAGATAAAAATTGCTACTCCACATGTGCACTCATGTATGTCAATTGGCATATCAATTTTACACGCATCGGGGTATAGTAAAAATGTTAAGACCGTATTTTCGGCCTACTGAACTTTTTGTTATCAATTGGTTTGATCAAAGTAATCTAAGTTAAATGATTATTGATAAGACAATTTTATATTTACATGTGAAGTTGCAACATCAGTTGCAACCATAGTTATAACATGATGATACGCAGGATTATTGTCTGACTGCATATTATTTTTTTAATGATTATTATGTGATAATTATGTTTTAGATATGCAGTATATATTCTCATATAAGCACGAAATTATTTTTATATATTGGAGAATATTTATGTGATAAAGAATGAAATGTTCTATGAATAATTATATGGAGATTAGTTTAAAAGATATTATTTTGTTATTTTTATTGTGCTAACAAGATCTCCTACTATTATGCAAGTTTTTATCAGGTTTTCATCTACTTTGATATAGAGATATTTATGATTCAAATATATTGTATTTATATATGGAGTTATTTGATTGTATATGAAAAAGATTTTATCTTGAAAATATATTGTTTTATATATTTTTTTCAAATGATATAATAACTCCTATATTCAAGCAAGCTTATCTCGAATTGACCTATAAAAATTGTGATCAAATCTGGAGCTATAAAAATTTAGTATGAGAAGGAGATTTAGATCAATATGGAGATAAAAGAATAAATCAAGAAGATTCTGAAGATAAACATTATATAAAAAAGATTTTTGAAGATTTTTTTTTGTATTTGTATAAATAGATGATACCGTTGCTTGTAAAATGTGTACGTTCTAAACAATAAAGAACTAACCTTACAGAGACTCATGAACTCTTAAAACAAAAAACAATGGTGTGATACCATTTATATAGTTATATAGTAAGAACAATGTAGAGATAGGCAGAAAAACGTAAAGCGAGTCTGAGAGTTTTTCACTAAGACTTAGATCCTATATTGTAAACTGTTATAATATCACTAATCTGGGTGAGTGCACATGAGACGTATCCCAGTTGGATGAACTCCGTTGTTAAAAGTGCGTGTGAATTCTTTCAAGTACATTTAACTTTCAGTTATGTCCATCTTTATACTTGTGGTTGCAACTGTCGTTTCAACTGTACTTGCAACCTAACTGCGTAACAAGAACTAGAACAGCGGATAATAATTTTAAAAAATAATTAATGGAGGTAAAGATTAATAGTTTGATTCTTCTAACATGCACAGTTTACTTGCTCTGATCTCGTTGGTTTACAGAATATATATAAGTGCTGGGGATCGCAAAGACAATTTTGGGTTTATTTTTTTGAAGTTTTATTAGCAGGCCTCAAAACGTATGTACAACTATAGTTGCAAGTGTGTAGCAGTATTACACTTAATCGAGTAGTTGTTTGTCTATAAGGGTTTGTACGTACCCTTCCAGGTTTTTTTACTGCAATTATCTTATAAATACAATGGTTGTAAATGTGTATGGTACCAATTTTATGTTAATATAATGTCATTTTTTTTAATTTGTATATATATGTAACGAATGAATTACTGAAAAAGGTATAAAACTATAAGTTTTTATCTTTCGAACAAGTTAATTTTATCCCGGATTATGTAAAATAGAATTGGTCATTTTGGGTTTTATGTTTAGTTTTGGTATCATTAAACTTGATCTACATAATTTATTTTCGGGTTTTAAAAGAAAATGTTTAACATTTATATAAAAAGAAAACAAAAGCATTTGTGGGTTTTATTTACCTACATATACAAATCATACTATTAAAACAACAATGATATAAGCAACATGAAAAAAGAATTTTTTTTTAATAGAAAATTAGTAATTTAGGTGATATGATGGAGAACAAAATCCGTAAAGTGAACGTGTATTTAAAATGATTTTCTATGCATAAAGATGTATAAATTAAGTTATAAACTTGTAAAACACAATATCTAAAATAGATTTTTTTTTGAATAGATGACCTAGATGCTTAGGTTTAAGTGTTTTCACAAAAAATTAACTGCATGTAAAAGACATGCCCTTACGTATCGGTATTATGGTGTTGCGAAAGAAGTAAAGAAAGAAACGAAGGGAATGGCGAACAGGGGCGGACCCAAGGCGGGCTGGGGGTGGCCGTGACCAGGAGCGCATCCAGTATTTTAGATTCGAGGGGCACAATTTCTTTATAATAATAACGGTTGCTAGTTCCGAAAAATTTATAAGTTCATGTGAAGTTAAAATAATGTGTTCTAATATTTGAATAATTAAGTTTGGATAGACTCTTTAAAATTAATATATATATATATATATATATATATATATATATATATATATATATATATATGCATATAATATTTGTATATAAATTAGAAGAATCGATTTGATTTGATTTAAATTGAAAACAAAACTAATGTAATTCGTTTACATAGCTAGTTTCTCCAAAAAACAAACCAATTAATAATTCATTCGACGTTTGTTGTTCGGTTTGTCTAGTTTGGTCGATTTGCTTACAAACAAAATAGACAGAACGAACATTGAATATTATAAAAGTACAATAAAAACCGTCACAATATAATAGAAAGTAAAAAAAACAAAACAAACTATAAAATCTTATCAAACTCTAGAATAAACAGATTAATTTGTGTAGGAAAAACCTTCAATGGTTTCAAGTCATCTTATCAAATGAATAAATGTTATAAGTACAGCTAAGGTATATCTTAGTTATAAGTATGTTATGAGTTATATCATCACATTCACTTTTAATAAACAAATTAATTTGTTCTGGAAAAACTTTCAATGCCTTTGAGACTACATGAATTTATTTCCTTATTTTTTGTTTATGATACTAGTATTGTTGTAAATTTGTACGAAAATTCTTGTTTAGAATACGAGTATTGTTGTAACCTTGTAAAAAAGAAAGCCATCTTACCAAGTGAATAAACGTTAATTAAAAGTATAGTATATGTACCAAAAAAGAGAGATATTATAGATTAATATAAAATTTAAGGGCATTTTTGTAATTACATTTGGTGAAAATTTTGAGGGGCATGGAGCTCCCATGCCCCTACCTGCATCCGCTCCTGGCCGTGACCACCCCGGCGACGATTTTCAATTATTTTTTATACATGTAATTAAAAAAATTCTGAGATATATACATTGATGACCCTCACAGTTAAACAAAAGAGTTACTAGTGTAATAGTAAAATTTGACCATAAGTTAGTGGAATGTTATGAGTTCAAATCAAGTTAGCTTTTTTTTCCTAAAATTTTATGTTTTTTACTTTGAAATTACCAAATTTTCTAAATACCCATTGTATTTTTCCAAACAAGATTAAATAAAAAAATATTTTATTATCCAATGTCATTTGTCTTGACTTTATATTTCATTTTACGTTGAACATAGAAAAAAATATATTTTTGTATTAAACCCTATTTTTTTTCTATTCGACATATTTTTTACACCACGACCTCCCAAAAAAAAATCATACTCTTTCCGCCTGGATGGCGAAAGCACTTTGGGTGTGCAAATATAATAATTGTCTTTATTTTTCATCATCATATTCTGCTTGGTCACCAAGTGTACAAGTAGTAAAGAGAAAGACAAGTATTATAATTAAGCTTCTTCAACAACTCAAATGCAACAAATAAAAGAAGAAACTTCTTCACCAACAATATCCCATCATCAAAACTCATGCACACAGGTAGTAATTTATTTCCATCTGACTTTTTACTGGTTAACAGTTTTATCACGTTACTTTAAACCCTGAAAACCTCTACAAGTTTTAAGACCATATAATCAGTGTCATATTCAGCATTTTTTAGACCCGAGACAAATTAAGAATATGGAGGCCTTTTTGTATGTAAAAAATAAATCCTATCGACATGCATTCATTTAAGGGAATGTTTGGCTGTAGATTTTAAGCAAATAAGCTGAGAGCTGGATTATTTCAGGGCCGGTTACAAGGCAAGCTGGCCAAAACTTTTGCTTTGGGCCTCTCAAAATAAGTTTTTTTTAGGCATCCAAAAGTTTGGGATATTTTATATTATGGACTATTCTTTTTATTCTCAACATATATTGATACACACCACACATATTTCACTATGTAGATCGATTTAAAAATGTTCAAGACTTGTCTGCTAAACCAACTTGTATCAGAATTATCAACAGAATGGATTTTAGGGGTGATTACCACATATTGGTAGATGTTTGTGGTGTTTCTCGGTTCAACTATGCAATTCAATTGTAGTGGACAGCAGGGCAGGAATTATGTACAAGATAAAAGTGGTCACACCCCATATTGAGAAAATTGAGAAAAATTCCATGTATTTTACTTAAAAGTTGACGAATATATCATTTCACTACCCCATAATTACAAAAATAAATATAAACATACAATTCACTCCCACCCACCTTCATATCCTAGATCCGCCACTGTTGGACAATGTAATTGCTTGCATATGATTTGGGCATCCTGTTAGCTACTTTGGCAGTCTTGGACCGAAATAATCATTATTGAAAAGAATTTTGTTTATTTATGATTTAAGCAATTTTTTTCAATTCCTCCTGCAATAAAGTTGCGATTCGGTTCTACATCGATTATTTAAGTAATCTGGTAAATAGTCTAACCTACCAGGAAATCAAACTGAAACATCTTAAAAATAAGTTTTCAAAAGGGGAATTTATGTATTCCACCAAACCTGCTTTAAGAATTCAGTTACTGTACTTCTTTAAATGTACATATTGAAGCATAATTAGGGAACTAGAAATGCCACAGGAGAAACAACTACCCTTGCTTTGATCATTCATTTGAACAATATAGTAACGCTAAATTAAGATTTAATGTGATAATTTTTTTATTTATTTACAGTACAATCAGTGGCTCCTTCAGAAACCACAACGGGGTTTGAAGAGATGGTTTCAGAGACAAAAAGAAAATATTACATGTTGGGGGGAAAAGGGGGTGTTGGAAAAACAAGCTGTGCTGCTTCACTGGCTGTAAAGTTTGCAAATAATGGCCATCCCACTCTCATTGGTCAACTGATCCAGACCATTCTTTAAGTGACTCTTTTGCTCAGGTTTGTCAACATGTTTACTCACATTCTAATTGTATCTTATTTGGTCCTCATCTTTGTATAAAGAGTGATATTATTTGCTAATTTTATAATTGATGTGACTTCTTTCTTAGAATTAAAAAAAGAGAAGGCATTTAACACTTTTATCTGCAATTACATCTAACAAAAGGAAATGGGCACTTTTTAATAAATTTGTAGTTTGTAAGTGTTCGTCGACATCATTGATATGTGAGTTTGATGTTAAGATCTGTTGATTTTTGTCACTGATATGTATTCTTGGTGGGTGTGCTTAATTTTGTAGGATTTGACAGGAGGAATTCTAGTGCCAGTTGAAGGACCCGATTCTCCTCTATTGGCCCTTGAGGTATATTGAAAACTTGTTGAATGCCTGAGAGTTTATATTGAAAACTTGTTCAATACGTGTGTATATACTGAGAGTCTATTATAAATATCTCAAACTATTATTACCAATATGATGACAAATAATTTATCACTAGAATGTCGGATGTAGGACTTAACACCTAGCTTTTTCTGGATTTATCTATTGTTAAAGTTATGTATAGTTTCAGTAAAGGAAACAACTATCAGATGCAACACAAACAAAGCACCAGAACTTTTTTTGGTCAAGGCTCGTTGTCTCAGTAGAATATATATTCTCTAGTAAATGTTTGACTTTTATATTGTGTAACGTTTCAATCAAGATATGATCAATTACATGTGTAGCTTGCAACTTCAGTTACAACTGAAACTGGTGAACAGAAACTTGAGCTCAAGATTCGTTCAAATATATTCTAGAAGGTACAAAACGTGTGGAAAGCAAGTCTAGAATATTTGAAGCAATATCAGAAGATCATAATGAAGATATTGAAGACGTTTACTTGTTGGAATAGAAGGAACATAAGACTTGAAAAATAAGAAAAGAAGACTCCTAGTCAAAGAAGGAAATAGATAGAAACGGAAATACTTTCTATTCGATTGCGATTAAAATTCTTTTGTAAGGCTATAAATAAAAGCTATTAGTGTTTAGTATTTCGTGTTTTTTATAATGTAGACATCTGATTAGAGAGATCAAAGATCGGGATACATGAGAGATAAACAAACTTAAACAGATCGTGGCGGGATGTCATTACAGATTGATAGTTGTGAGTTAGAGATGGTAATATAGACATATACGTGAGGGAGTCATGATATTGTAAGTTTTGAGTCTTATTATTGTTTTTTTCAATATCAATAAAAACTTGTTGAATGCCCAAGATACGTAGGCAAGTTGAGCATTTCGAACTCCGTTTAAAAATATCTCGTGTTATTTACTATTCTGTCTTAACTATTTAGTTGTAACTGAAACGAGTAATTGCACTCGAAACATTATGCAAACATATTTTTTCACTAGGGAAGAATTTCGTACTACAAGCCAGAAAGACGACGGAACTGGAATTAAGGAATTGTTGGATGGCAAAACAGGTTGTTGAAATTCCTAACTTGATTGGTTTTAAATGTTTAGTTTTTAAAATTTTAAGTTATAAACTTTTCAGTTGAAATTTAATTAAAATAAGCATAGTATAAGTCTTTTCAATTTTTCCCATATTAGTATAAATATGTGTTGATTTTTCATTTGTAATCACCATAAAAAAAATAGAGAGATTATAATAATATGTTCATTTCCCCTTTTATATTTTTGTGAGTTGCCCTCTCGACCTTTTTTCTTTACAATAGTGGTAGCAGAGCCAACGGTGCCAAAATGACCGGTGGAATGACCCTATTTATTCCCATACTCAAGAAGAGATTTTACGATAATTGGAGCATCACAATGAAAGCATTACAATAAAAGTGTTCCTTGGTTCCCAACTGGGAAACCGTCGAAACCGGGTATAATGAACCTGTTAAAGGTGCCGCTCTAACCCAAACTCAACGGGATGTGGTAGATGAAACTATGTTTGAAAAAAGGATCGAAAGGCTCTCACTATCATCTACCAAGTGTTGGATGAAACTATGTTTCAAAATGTGGCGTGTGCAACCACGAGTAAGGAAGTGTGAGATATCTTAGAAAACTCTTTTAAAGGAGTTGACAAGATGAAAAAAGTTCGGCTCCAAATCTTGCGTGGTGATTTTGAGTCTTTACATATGAAAGTTTCCGAATCGATTGATGATTATGTTTCACGTGTTGAAACAGTTGCAAATCAAATAAAATCATGCGGTGAAAATTTAGACGACACTCGTTTTGTCGAAATTTTTTTACAATCTTTAGATTCCAAATGTGATTATATTGTTGTGGCTATAAAAGAATCTAAAGACGTACAATGTATGACGGTGGATCAACTATTGGGATCGCTTCAAGCTCGTAAAGACAAACTCAACAAAAGATTTGTCAAAGAAGAGTCGCTTGAACAAGCTCTCCAAACAAAGTTTACTATGAACGAGAATAATTTTTGCAACCCGAAAAGCTAACGAGGAAGAAGTCAAGTTCAAAATTATAGTCGTGGTGGTTACAACTCTTTCGAAAAAGAAGAGATGAGACAAAACTCTTATCCGACGAGAGGCCGTGGAAGAGGAGGAAATTATAATAGAAAACCGAGGTATAACAAGTCACAAATTGTCAAAAAAAAATTTGTCATTACACTTCCGAGTGTAGATTGGGTAATAATAAAGTCGATGAAAGAGCTAATTTTGCTAAAGAAAATGAGTAACATTTTACACTTTTATTTTCGCATAAAAGGAAACGAAAGTGGAGAAAATACTACGTGTTATTTAGATATGGAGCTATCAACCATATGTGTGTAATAAAAAGGATGTTTACCGAAATTGATGAAACAGTAAATGGAGATATTTATTTTGCTGATGAATCTAAAATTCTGGTGAAAGCAAAGGAAAAAGTTTTAATACAATTGAAAAATGGAGAAAATAATTTTATCTCGAATGTATATTATGTGCCAAATATGAAATCTAATTATTGAGTTTAGAACAACTTTGGCAAAGGGCTATGACATTCATTCAAAAAATCTTAAGATTTTATTAAGTGATAAAAATGAAAATTTGGTTGTAAAAGTCGTGATGTCGAAAAATATAATGTTTTCTTTGGATATTCAAAATGATGGAGCTAAATATTTGAAAACGTGTTTTAAAGAAAAATCGTGGATTTGACATTTGAGATTTGTTCACCTTAATTTTGGTGGATTGAAATTGTTGAGTAGTAAAAATATGGGGAAAGGTTTAACTCATATTGATCATGTTGATGAACTTTGTGAGCCATGTTTGTTTGGAAAATAACCGAGTAAAAGTTTTCGAAAAGAAGCAACTACAAGAGCTAAAAAACCATTTGAACTTGTTCATACGGATATTTGTGGTCCTATTAAACCAAACTGTCTCAGAAAAAGTAACTATTTTACTCTTTTAATTGCTGATTTTAGTCGAAAGACTTGGGCTTATTTTTTGAAATAAAAATCCAATGTTTTTTATTCTTTCAAAATATTTAATGATCGTGTTGAAAATGAAAGCGGCCACAAAATAAATTCTATGAGATCGCATCGAGTAGGAGAATTTCTCTCAAATGATTTTGAAAAATATTGCCAAGAAAATAGAATTTTTTGTCCTTTGACAGTTCCTTATACCCTGCAACAAAATGAGGTTGTTGAAAGAAAAAACCGATCTTTTCTAAATATAGATCGTAGCATGCTTAAAAGTAAAAATGTTCCGAAAGAGTTTTGGGCCAAGGCCATGGATAGTGCGGTTTATTTATCGAACTGTTCTCCCCGAAGTGTTTGGGGTAAAACTCCCTAGGAAGCATGGAGCGGAAAAAAACCGGTTATTTCTCACTTGCGAGTTTTTGGAAGTATTGTGTATGCTCATGTTCTGGACCAAAAAAAGGTCCAAACTAGACGACAAAAGCAAAAAAAAAAATATTTATCGGTTACGACTCGAAGGCGAAAGTCTATAAATTATATAAGCCGGAAAATGAAAAAATTGTTGTTAGTCAAGATGTTGAGTTCGATGAAAAGGAAACATGAGATTGGCACAAAACGGAAGGCGACTACAATTTTTTCCCCTTATTATAGCTATGAAAAAGAAGAGCAAGTCGAAATAGAAGAAGAGCTCGCTACTCTACCTCCATCACCACAATCACAAGGCCAACTACAATCCCCGATTAACGAAAGTTCTAGTGAAAGATCACAACGTGTCCACACTATGCAAGAATTATATGAGATAACGGAAAATATTGATAATATTACTCTATTTTGTCTTTTTGCAGGGTGTAAACCGATAGTTATGCAGAGGCGATAGTTATGCAGAGGCGATGGAAAATAAAAATTGGAGAAATGCTATGGATGAGGAAATGGACTCGATAATAAAAAATGATACGTGGGAGTTGACGGATTTACCGAAATGGCACAAATCTATTGATGCTAAATGGGATTATAAAGAGAAATAGAATGTAAAAGGAGAAATCGAAAAATATAAAAGCAAAGTTAGTTGGTCATAAAAGAATACAACAAAGGGCCGACATCGATTTTGATGAAACATTTGCTCCCGTAGCTCGTCCAGAAACTATTAGATTTTTAATTTCTTTTGCCGTCCAAAATAATTGGAAAATAAACCAAATGGATATGAAAAACCGAAAAAGTTTCAGCTCGGTTTCGGTTTTCAGTAAAATCGAACCGAAAAAGACCGAAACCGAAAAAGACCGAAAAAACCGAAAAAAACCGAAAAATCAAAAAATCAAAAATAAAACCGAAAAATAACCGAAAAAAACCGAAACTAGACCAAAAAAACCGGCCCGGTTCGGTCCAAAAGATAAAAAGACCGAAACCGAAAAAAATCAAACCGGAAAATATGCTCGGTTTCGGTTTCAGTTTTGCCAAAAACCGAACCGGATCGGACTGAACCCAGCCCTAGTGATAGCGATTGGAGAGGCGATATTGATGATCGTAAAAGTACAAGAGACTTTGTTTTTTATATGTGAGATACGGCTTTTACTTGGAGTTTGAAAAAGCAACCAATTGTGACACTATGTACATGTGAAGCCGAATATGTTGCCGCTAATTCTTATATTTGCCATGCGATTTGGCTACGAAATTTGTTGAAGGAAGTGGGGATGCCACAAAATTAAGCGACGAAAGTGTTTGTTGATAATAAGTTCGCGATTGCCCTTGACAAAAATCCGGTGTTTCATGATCGAATTAAGCATATCGACGCACGTTATCATTTTATTCGTGAGTGTATTGAAAAGAAGTATGTTGAAGTGAAGTACACAAAGTTACAAGACTAAGTAGCGGATATATTTACAAAGGCTTTTAAGTATGAAGATTTTCTAAAATTGAGAAATATGCTTGGAGTTACCAAATAAGGTTAAGGGGGAGTGTTGATATTGCTAATTTGTTGGGTTTTAAATGTTTAGCTTTTAAAATTTGAAATTATAAACTTTTGAGTTGCCATGTAATTAAAATAAGTATAACATAAGTCTTTTCAATTTTCCTCATAATAGTATAAAAATGTGTTGATTTTTCATTTGCAATCACCACAAACAAATAAATATATTATAATACAAGGTTCATTTTCCCTTTTATATTTTTGTGAGTTGCCCTCTCGACCCTTTTTCTTTACAACACAGGTAATGGTTGTTTTGTATTTCCATTTCTGAAACTTAAGAATCAATGTTTTTGTGTTTGCAGGAATCATCGAGTTAAATGTGACTTATGTCAGGTAAATAATTTTGTGTAGGCAGATACTTGAATGAGTATGCAAGTTTACAATCTGTTTTATTTTCTCTAGTTCGAAACGTAAGTGCTTACAACTTACTTTGGATGAGCTTTTGGTCGTGAAAACTTGGATTGTTTGTATTACATATTCAAAAGCAGTGTTTCAAAAGTTGCCGTCTTAACTCTAGTCTCTAGGTGGTAGGCATAGGGGCTGAACAACACTATGCACGATTAGAGGTTACCATCGCAACTCCACAATTTTCAGAAATTAATTTTTTTTAGTAGTGTTTTTTAAAATAATTTACATATTAAATATATTTTTTTGCTACCCATTTTAAAATTATATATTGTTACTGTAATAACATATTATGACTTTTTATGTGCTGTTAATAGTACTAATAAAAAAACAAGTAAAAAACAATTGAATACACTATGACTCCGACTTATATACCATATTAATAAGTGACACACATTTTTAGAAAAATTAAACCATAATAATAATAATAATAATAATAATAATAATAATAATAATAATAATAACAACAACATATAGTGGTGGTACAAATATTATTTAAAATAATTTTTGGTAGTTTTGTATGCAAAGTAAATATAATGAAATTGTTTAACATATTTGCTTGTTCGTTTATATCTATACAAACGTACATTTATATATAGTGTATAACACCAAACCACGATTTACGTGTGTTTTCTGCTATTCTGACTTTCAAATCCCCTTTTATGTATCTCTCCCCCCTCTTCTTAGTCTGTTTTACTGAGTGCTTTGGTCTAATTAAAATAAATGGGAATAAAATAGAGTAGTGGGGAGCGGTTTATATATTTGTTATGGCATTTTTTTTAAAAAAAATTATAGGTATTTTCGTAATTTCTTTATTTAGAGAGGCTATTTTGAAAAAAATGTTTGGCAGCCCTCATAAGGGAACTTCACATAAACTAATAGCAGACATACATACATTTATATATATAGTGTGTATATCATACTGCTACTGTTGGAAAGTATAATGGTTCTTAACTTTTCCAGGTCATGCAATTCCTTGAGTCACAAGAATACAGTATGTTTACCGGGATAGTTTTTGATACTGCCCCAACAGTGAGAAAACAAGTCTCTTTTTTCCCCTTACATCCCATTTATTTTAGAAGTATGATTAGTTTTTTTCTTATTTTTGAGTTTGCTATTATGAATATTCATTACAGGGTCATACATTACGGCTACTATCCTTGTCAGACTTCTTAGATGCATCAATCGGAAAGATACTAAAGGTAAGTTTTCAAAAGATTTGAGAGGAACATATCTAACATCATTACATTTTATGTCAAGAATTTTTGTCACAACTGATGTGTTGTTCATATTTTGGGAGAGTGATCATTTATATGTTTCTCCACCTCAGGCTAGTCTATATCTGGAACATCTCTTTTGTTTCAATAATTGCTTTCTAAAATATAGTAATTAGTACCTTTTAACTTACCTTCATTTACTGAAATTTAATGTTTTCCTTGAATAATACAGCTTAAGCAGAAGATATCTTCCGCCACTTCAGCGATTAAATCTGTTTTTGGACGAGAGGGAACCAAATTTGATGCTGTAAGATCAACACTGATTCGAGTTTATTTTGTGTAATTTACGGTTTTATCCCTGATCTAATGGTTTCTTAATTGTAGTCCGACAAGTTAGAGCGTTTAAGAGAGAGAATGGTAAAAGTCCGAAAGCTTTTCTGGGACACAGATTCAACAGAATTTATTATTGTGACAATCCCCACGGTAAATACTCTATTTAGAGATCACTTCCTACTTTCCCCTTTTAACATGGTCTCATATTGGTTGAATGAAGATCTTAGATAAAATACAGTTTTACCTTGTTACATGAATCAAATTCTCGTCATGACGGTTCTAAGATGTCTATTAAAAAAATTTAATTTGTTTTCATGTTATCTTGCTCGAGATACTTGTTGGAGCTGGTATTACTGATTTTTACTTTACTTGCCTTTACACATACAAGTGAACTAAATGCAATGTAATTTTAGAGAAAGCAAAGTTTTCAATGTTATCTTGCATGCCGACTGCATCAGTCACAGGGCATACAAAAATAGTCCAATTAATATGTAAAGTTTTCGATCATCAAAGTTTTTGTGTAAACTGTAAAGCAGGGTCCCTTGTCTTTTCTGTCCAAACTTCTTTCCTCGTTTCACTCATTCTCCTGTAAGATTAAATATTACTCAAATTATGTACCATTTTGTGTGGTATTGATGCATTAATAGATAATACATGACAAAATCGTGGGAGCATATGGGTTATTTGTTGATCAACCTCTAATTTCTTGGCACTGGGAATATTATTTTCCCCTAATATTCAGGTAATGGCGATTAATGATTCCTCCAGATTATGTGCTTCGTTGAAGAAAGAATACGTTCCTGTGAAGAGACTTATTGTTAATCAACTTCTTCCTCCATCTGCGTCAGATTGCAAATTTTGTTCCATGAAAACGAAGGTCGGTATAATGGATTGATAATTATTGTGCAAAAATATGAACTTTCACTACAACTATGCACAATTATTGAACCATTCTTTAAATATTGTTTTGGTGTGGGGCTAGTTTTTATAAGTGGCAGAAGCTGCTATTCAGATTTAGCCCTTTATTTCTCACTTGACCCACAAGAAGGGTGACTAAAACAAAATTATGAATGAATTCCTAAAACATTACTTTTACATGAGTTACAGAATTACAGGTATAGGAGTTAGTTTAATTCGTTCTAGCCTTTTATCTTGTGGTCTTTATGGAGAGAAATCAAGGGTTCATATTTCAGTTGTGGGTACCTTTTCTTCTGTATGAATCGATTACCTGAGCTTGATGGAAACATGGCTGTGTCACAAGGTCTAACGACCACTTTGAATGGACTTTCAAAAAAGGGTCTAACGACCAATTTGAATGGACTTTCAAAAAAGTAACGGGGCGGAATGTCTTGGTAAAAGTGGAAAGTTATGTTTTACATTACTAGAGCACCCATCAGTGTATGCTAATGTTTTATAAAGTAAATAATATTTTAATATTTTTCAAATAGTATCACCGGAATGCTCAAATTTTGTAAGAATGAATTTCAAGAAATTAATGAAAACCAATAAAAGCTGGACCTGAAAGTAAAGTCATAGAGTAATAGCTTTGGGACTGGCAGGAATAAATTTAATCATACGCTGGTGGCAATTTTGATACTGTACAAGTTTTCCTTGTAGAAAAATATGTGTTGAGCATTCTAAGATCGAAGCTCATTACTTCCAAAAAAAAAAGAACACAGCTCAATCCTATTAATATAACTTATAGCCTATCCTTAATTTCTTGCTACTATCTCATTTTTTTCATTTTTTCTTTTCCTTTTCAAGTTTTAGATAGTGAATAATTGTTTTCGGAATGATAACAGGATCAGACGCGTGCTCTCAATTTTATTCAAAATGATCCAGAACTCTCTGGGTTGATGCTGTTCCAGGCACCACTTGTTGATGTTGAGATAAGAGGTGTTCCAGATCTTCAGTTTTTAGGCGATATTGTTTGGAAATGACCATTTGGGTCTTATTTAGTAAGTTTTCCAATAATTTTTTTGAAAAGTATTGCATCTGAATGTTTTATTTTTTTGCTGATCAAACTAGGGTTTCAAGCAACATGTTCCAAAAGAATTAAAAATTCCCTGGATGAAGTCTTTTGGGTCGATTTCGCACCAACTGTTTTTAAATTATTCCTTTTGGGCCCTTTTCAAGTAAATTTTAAATAATAATTCCTCTTATGATTTTAAATATCTGTTTCTAAAGTCTCCGTCTTGCTTCACTTAGTCCCAGGCACCAGCCCTCGTTTGGTACCCCGATCAATACCAAGAACTTTGATATGGTCAAACATGGGTCAATGGGTTAATCCGGTCAGAATAGGTGATTTTTTTTTAATTAAAAAGAAATACTTATAAATGCTTAGTCTGAAAAATATGTTAAGATTTGCACTTAAAATTTGTTTTGAATACATGTTTACATTTTTTTGGTTTATTTTTTACAGTCCATATGCTATATTTACATACCTTTTGTTGAAGTCTTGAAAGTATACGTATAAACTAATTATAAATGCTTAATTTAGGTTGTAAAGCAAAATTTGCAGCATATATATAAATGAAAGTGTAGAAATCCCCTAAAAAATGTTAATATATAGTTTTTCCGCCTAGGTCCCGCTTATTCACCTAGCGACTTTTGAAACCTTGTTTTATATGAAGTCGAATTTATATTGTTTCACGATCTTAGGTCACTGAAATCTTTTTTTAATCGTTTAAAAACTTTTTGAAACACAACATATCCGATGCCTGTTCTACGCAAGTGAAACAATTTTGGCAGCTATTTTCAGCAAAATTAGCTCAGTGATAGGCCTAAGGTTCAGATCTAGGGTTCGAAGTTTGAGCCACATGAGTTACATGTGGAAGCCTGAGATCAAACTTTGGCAACTAACTTTTCTATCTTTCTCTATCAAACTGATTTTTGAAGTTCACCATCTTGCTTATTTCTTACAAATCTTTTCTGTGGTTATCTTAATGGTGACTGTGCTACCATTTTCACTAACAAAGGTGTAAATGTTTCTACAGAAACAGCAGAAACAGGAAATTCAATGTATATGCATGTTGTGGAACCAAGCAGTACAAACAGTTCTAGCGATTACATGAGGTACTTTTTTTTCTCTTAGAAGGGTTCGATTATTAGTATTTTTATGCGGATAGTTATGTCTTTTCATCCTATTGTATAGGCAAAGAAGAGGGAGGGCGAACGGTAAGGGAAAATAATGTGTATTATTTTTTATTAGTTGGAATTATTTTATGTCCGGGTTGATGGATCAATAGTTAATACAAGATTTATTTATTTATTTGAGAATTATCATATCTTCAAATTGAAACCAGTGGTTATGGTATAAAACCTCAAATATCAAGATTGCTAATGGAGATTAAAAATTAGGTTTAGCACATTGCAGCAAGTGCCGTGTACGCGGTCTGAAACCTAACAGTAAAGGTGGAGTTAATGAGCATTTAATGGCTCCATCTCGGGGCCAAGACCAAGAAAGAAGCTCTCTCATTGATTCGCACCTTTGGAGCCAAGTTCACGTACTAGACCTAATTTTTAAGGTCTATCAATTGCCATGTCATTGAATGAAGGCGTTTAGGAATGATATTTTATCTTTACCTTCACTCTAAGCCTAAGGCATGAGTAAAAATATATTAATACAACACAATTCCAGAACACATACGAAGCAGTTGGTGCTTTATTATCGTACATTGTATTTTTGTGCATTGGTGTCACGTACAGAGATCTGGTTAGACCGAACACAGGGCCTGCCTCATTATTATTCAAAAGAAACCGATACCATTGTTCTATCGGATTAATTATTCGTAAGTAATAAAAGATGATGAGATAAAGAGACATGTCAATTTGTACCCACTTTGAAAATTCAAGTGAATTCCCTAATCAATTAAACACGGTTTATTTCACAAGACAAATGTGGAGATATTCACATGCATATGATTTCTTTATCTTTATGGGTTGGATCTTGTTATAAGGTAATTGTTACATAGGATGTATTAGTATATGTAACACCAGCCTCATACATCGTTTGGCACACTATTTGTAAGATAAACGACAAATAGGGTAAAAAGATTGTGTTATACTCGCGTCGTATATATAATGTAATTTGTGAGTCTTTTTGTAAAGGTTGGGCGTATGAATGTAACCATTGTTGAGATTGTGATGGAAGACCCTTTTTATTTCTTGACAAAATAATTACTATTTCCTTTCGGTTTGTTAGAATAATGGTCTAAATAATTATACTTTTTCCTTTTTGTAAATTGTTAGACTATTTTTATTTTTTATTATTAGTTTGTGTTATTCACCATTTCGTATTACTTTAACTTTGATACTTTTTCCACTAGGGTTTTGCACGAGTTTTTAGTGATTTTGTTTCTTAAATTGGTACATAAGCAATTTAGGCAATTGGGTTGAGCTGTGAACAATCTAGTTGGTGTACTTAATCTATCAATTTGTATCAGAGCATTCAATACATGAGAGTGGCCAATTTATTTTTTTAGGAATTCTAAGTTGAAAACGGAGGCACGTTTTGCAGAGATAGAAGACTCGATCTTGGATATCGTGGAAGCTCACAAACGAATCATCAAGGGACTCTAAAAATTTATAGGTATACATTGACGAGGAATGGGTGGTCGAGCCTATCTGCGGCCAAGGGCTAAGGCAGGGCCGACAACAACAGGGATGGGCATGGGAACGACGCTAGTAAAACCCTAACTTGACCTCACATTACCACTAGGGTTGAAGACGAAATAAGGAAAACTAGGGTTTATTCAGTCGACAAATATATTATCGCAAGCGACTATAAAATAAAATAAAAAATATTTTCTTATATTGGCACGCATTTAGTTCATGATCTAGCATACAGTCTTGCGGATGATGCGATTTTTGAACTTATTTCATCAAAAAAAATTTTACTTCAGTCGACTGGTATAAACCTCCATTTATTATGAGTATATTTATGACGATGAGAATATCAATCATGTTGTCATATATTTAGTTGAAAGATAACGAACAAGAAGGTTTCATAGACAATGGGAATATTAATCCATGTTATGTTTTCGACAAGAAAATTTATGATTCCCCGCCAATTTTTGGTTATTAAAGCAATGAGGAACTAATTGAGGACGAAACTAGTGTTCATCATATAATGTGTTTAAAGGAAGAAAAACAAATGTAAAAAATATCGAAGAAAAAAATAGCGATGAAATTGAATTTTTGGATAAAAATAAATTATTTGACGAGAAGATTAATTATTTGATCAAATATAAGTAGATAGAGTTGAAAGATGATAACGTTTAGTTTTTATTTGTGGGTGGTTGAGAAGAAAATGTTGAAACTACATAGTATATACACACGCACACATGCACATATGCATAAATAGAGAGAGATAACCGCACCACCAACAACTCGACTGTGACTCGATATTGCTTCCGTCGAGCTACATGTGAAATACGTTATACCTTGGAAACATAGTGTCCTATTCAGCCATAAGCATAAAGGTGGCAGAGCAAATAGTGTTTTAGGGAACGACTGTTTGTACTTGGCTTGTCTCGAAATTTAGTTCATTTTTTTATCATTTACATTCTTTTAATGTTAAAGTTTGTATTTGATTTATATTTATTTGAGGAAATTATTGTTATGTTGCTTCTCCATTTATTTTTTTGTATAAATTATTGTGTTTCGTAACAACATACCCAACTGTCTTAAACACTATTTTTATGATGGATACGTTGTTACAAAAATTTCGAATTTACCAAAATTTATTTTTGTTACTAAGATAGTTATTTGGGAAATAATTTTCTGATAAATTTTTAGTTTTACGAAATTGGTGTTTTTGGTTGAATTGTAAAAAGAGTTTTGTAACCTGTGTGTATAATGTATACGTATATTGCTATACATGGTATTTAAATTATATGTGCATGCGTGATTCGGAAAGGACCTGTGTGTCCATATGTGCTCTCATATATAATAAATAGTCTACTATATGAATGTTTGTTTTCTACACACATCTATGCACTACATATTCTATTCTTTGTATACTTGTTGAATGGTTAATTACTAGTAATTTCAATGAGTAGCCGTTTAGGCTAATTTATTATATCTGTGACCATGTTAATTAATGGGTTCGGTCAATTGGTTAGCAAAATTAAGAGATTTTGATAGAATACAAAAATCAGACCCGAATATACATATTCGGGTACTAACCAAACATTGCGTTATAAATGGGTATCCAATGCAAAAGGTAGAACCCAGGCTATAACCGTACTTTCCCCATTCAAGTATAAAGACAATTATCCAATAAATATCTCAGCCAAACTAGTAAGGATCCACGTAGGAAAAGCCCATGAGATGATGCATTAGATGGAGACACTTGTCAACATCCTGTGACGCATAAATGCCTATAAATAGCCAAGTATCTTCACTGAGAAAGGGGCTGAAAAATCATCAAGTATAGAGATCAAGAACAAGATTAAGATTAGATGTTAAACCGAGCACAAGTGTAATAACGAAGTATAACCCGAGCAAGTGAAATTACCGATCAATAAAAAAGAACAACAGTGTCCAATATTTACTATCTTTAACTTGCATTAATATCGTTGAAAAGCGTAACGCCAACCTATCAAAGTTACTACTTTATCAAATGACGCCGTCTCCACACTTCACCTAGTTTATAACTAGTTTCGAAGCCGAACACCCAAACTCTACCAGACGAGCAACAATGGTTAATACTAATGAAGAAACCCGTTCCGAGGAAGTAGACACAACGACTAACAGGGAAGTCCCAATAAACAAAGACAAGTTAGAGGAACTCCTTGCCATCCGAGACCGATACGAGGCACTCAAGGTCGGAGCTAGACCGACCATCTCTAACATCCAAACCGACCAACCAACAGACCAACCTCTACAAATCGACGGCCTCATCGACGAGAACCCTACAGACTCGGACGAAGAAAGAGCGTTGTCCGCGGTAAGGCGCGCACGAGACACTCAGTAAGCCGCCGCCTAAACAACGCAGCGCTAGCAACAAATGCGAGGCCAAGCTCAAGGGCCCATTTTCCAACAGGTTTTGGTTAACTCCAGTTCCCATCAGGACGAGGAGGCACAGAGAGCCCAACACCGTCCCTCCCACATCTCGACACACCAATACGGCATGCCCAGGGACCGTCTAACATACGGCCCGACCATCTATCCCCTCACCACGGATAATTACACCGTACACGGTGGAATTCCAACCCATTGCTCCTCAAGAAGGGAACGCGTTCGCATTAGCAAGGACCGATGAAAGTTACAATGCCCAGCTTCAAGCTCAGCTGGCAGCATGTATGTCAGTCATGGCAGCAGCAGGCATCACAATACCGCAACCCCAAACCGCCAATGCACATAAGGACCCAAGAAACGAAGTGGAAGATTCCACTTATAGAGCCGCCATGGAAGTGGCAGGCCGACAACAGGATACAAGAATACCCCAGCAAGGGGAACATATCCCAAGAACGACCCCGATAGCGTTCGGCCACCAAGGCGCTCATATGGGACCTGCCCTCGACACAAACCCGAACTGCGGGAGATACGCCGACAATAGGGTAGTAGAAGGATACTACCCTACACCCAACTATGGGGGAGGATACACCCCCCAATACCAAACACAGGATGAAGCGTTGCAACAAGCATGGGACATATGCCAAGAAACACCGTGTACCGAGCAGATAACGCGGTATCGAAACCCAGTGGGGTTTGTCATCGCAGAGTTCAAACTCTATGATAGGAAAAGCTGCCCAATAGACCACCTGAGACACTACAAGACCAGGATGGAGCTATGGAGCGATGACACCGCACTGATGTGCAAATTCTTCAAGAACAGCTTGGGACAAGAAGCATCGACGTGGTATCATAACCTACCATGGGGATCAATAGGAAGCTGGACTGAGCTGCTCCGAGCATACTCTAACCGATATGCTACTCACCGCAAGAAGTTCACTATTGAAACTCTGCTGAAAATGGCGATGTTGCCAAATGAAAGACTAAATGACTACTGCATACGCTTCATCGACGTAGTGAACCAAATTCCGCAGTATGCCAGCAACATCGCCATCCAAAACTTCATAAACTCCATCCCAAGCGCATATTGGGCAAGAAGAAAGTTCATCGGCAAGAGTTTCCCAACCACTGACCCGCTTTTCACCTACTGCAGTCACCTAACCGATAAAAACGAGGAAATGAGACTCCTCAACCGAGCTCTACCAAAAAGAGAGTCGGTCTGAGAAGCACAGGTGGAACGCAAGTAAGCAAAGAACAATCAGGGAGAGGCAGTCAAACCGACCAGAAGGGACAAAGGTCCCGAGGTACAGGAAAGGGTAGAGCGACCCCGAGAACCTGAGCATAAACCATACCAGCTCACGTACCAAATGCCGAATAGGCCTCCTCAGCAAGACCACCTCCAAGAGAGGGAACGGAAAGGGAATTTCGAGCCGGTCGAGCTCAGATACAACTTCAACCTGTCTGCAGAAGCCATCCTTAAGGATATATGCAGGGAAAGTTGGTATTCACGACCCAAACCGTTCGCTTCCCCCTCCCCCCCAACCGAAGAGACTCCAAGTTCTTCTGCGCATATCACGAGGACCACGGCCACCTTACGGCACAGTGTTGAAATCTTTGGTGGAAAATAAACGAATGGGGTGATGCGGGGTACATTGACAAGTTCATCAACAACGGCATGAACAAGGGCAAACAGCCCGCCATTGAAGACACAGATCATCGAAGTGGCAAGACAATCAATGTCATACACTTATCCCGACCCACAACTAGCAGAGGAGAGCGCTCCCAACAGACACAACTAGCACACTTTGGTAAGGTGGCCAAAGCGTCACAGGCGTCCTCCTCCGCTAAAAGACAATATCTGCCACAGAAGCACCCACCTATCTCCTTCTCAGACCATGACGAAGAACGAGTCATATACCCCCATGACAACGTAATTAACCTCCGTGTCAAGATAGGAATTGACACGGTTATCAGAGTCCTCATCGATCAAGGAGCCTCTTGTGACATCATGTACAAAGAGCTCTTCAACAAAATGGAGCTCAGGTTGCAAGACCTACAGCCAACCAACGTAACACTGATATGGTTCATCTCAGAAACGACTAAACCTTTGGGAAAGATAGTCTTAAGTGTTACCACGGGACCTACAGACAACTCAGGCAACAACTCGATATTTGTCCGACCATGGCTGTATGCCATGCACGCCATACCCTCGACATACCACCAGAAAGTCAAATATCCAAATGGTAGAGGGGAGATAGAGACAGCCCGAGGCTATCAAGAGGACTCACGACGCTGTGAGGACATCACTGCGAGTTTAAAAAGACAGCTGGTCATCGTGGAACAACCAACAAGCATCAAAAAGTTGGTTAACCAAATTGTCAACAAGGAAAGGGTGGTGGAAGAACAGGTAGGGGAGAGGCTCAGGAAGGTGTACATCCTGGGAAAGGATGAGGAACACTACTTCCTAATCGGCGAGAACCTTCCCGAGGAAGAATCCAAGGAGCTGGAGACTTTCCTATTCAATAACATCGATAAATTTGCCTAGAGCCCCAAAGACATGCCCGGCCTAGACCCAAAAACAACATGCCACCACCTGAGTGTTCACACCGAGTATAAGCCAGTAGCTCAGAGGAGTAGAAAAATATCTGTCCAACACAGAGCGGCTATAATAGCGGAAGTCCAAAAGCTGTTGGAAGCCGGGGCTATAAGAGAGGTGTTCTACCCAAAGTGGCTATCTAATCCGGTCATCGTCCCCAAGAAGAACGGGAAGGAAAGAGTTTGTATAGACTTCACCAACCTAAACAAAGCCTGCCCGAGGGACCCATTCCCCCTTTAAAGGATTGATGAATTGGTGGATGCAACAGCAGGAGCAGAACGGATGACCTTCCTCGATGCATACTCGTGGTATCACCAAATCCCACTAGCCCACGAGGATCAAGAAAAGACCTCGTTCATATCACCTTTGGGAAACTATTGCTACACGGTAATGTCATTCGGCCTACACAATGCGGGAGCAACCTACCAAAGGACGATAACGAACGTATGCCAAAAGCATATTGGGAAGACAATGGAGGTATACATAGACGACATGGTCGTAAAAAGCGAAAGGGCCACATCGCACCTCCAAGACATCAAAGATGTCTTCCAAACATTGGGCGAGCACAAGCTAAAGCTCAACGCAATCAAATGCGCGTTCGGCATCAGCAATGAAGAACGAATGAGGGAAGAGCTTGACATGTTGGATGAGAAACGTGAGATAACAGCCCTTATCCTAGCAAAATACCAACATAGTGTCAAACAAACCTATGATAAAAGGGTGAAAGGGTCCAAAGAATTTGAGGTAGGAGAACTGGTGCTACGTCGAGTAACTGCCTATACCAGAAATGAGATACATGGAAAAGTCAGCCCCAACTGGGAGGGCCCATATGAAATCGTCAAAAGAACAAACCCGGTGTCCTACAAGATCAAAAGCGTTCTATTTGACAATAGCAGATGAGAGAAAAATTATTGGAACGTAGCTAATCTTAAGAAGTACTACCTGTAAACTAGCTTAACACTACAGGTAATATTTTGCCTCTTCCTTTGTAATGAAATTTTCTTTTGAAATAAATAAAATGTTTTGTTATATTGTCCAAGAAACAAGTCCTCCAACGAACCGGAGGCATGTATAAGAAAAAGTTCTCCAACGAACCGGAGGCAAGAGGGTTTAAGTCCCGAACAAGTCCTTCGACGAACAGAAGGCATGTCTAAGAAAAAGTACAAGAAAAAAGTCCTCCAACGAACCGGAGGCAACAGGGTTCAAGTCCCGACCAAGTCCTTCGACGAACCGAAGGCATGTCTAAGAAAAAGTACAAGAAAAAAGTCCTCCAACGAACCGGAGGCATGTCTAAGAAAAAATACAAGAAAAAAGTCCTCCAACTAACCAGAGGCAACAGGGTTCAAGTCCAAACCAAGTCCTTCGACGAACCGAAGGCATGTCTAAGAAAAAGTACAAGAAAAAAGTCCTCCAACGAACCGGAGGCATGTCTAAGAAAAAGTACAAGAAAAAAGTCCTCTAACGAACCGGAGGCAACAGGGTTCAAGTCCCGACCAACTCCTTCGACGAACCGAAGGCAAGTCTAAGAAAAAGTACAAGAAAAAAGTCCTCCAACGAATCGGAGGAAACAGGGTTCAAGTCCCGACCAAGTCCTTCAACGAACCGAAGGCATGTCTAAGAAAAAGTACAAGAAAAAAGTCCTCCAACGAACCGGAGGCATGTCTAAGAAAAAGTACAAGAAAAAAGTCCTCCAACGAACCGGAGGCAATAGGGTTCAAGTCCCGACCAAGTCCTTCAACGAACCGAGGGCATGTCTAAGAAAAAGTACAAGAAAAAAGTCCTCCAACGAACCGGAGGCATGTCTAAGAAAAAGTACAAGAAAAAAGTCCTCCAACGAACTGGAGGCAACAAGGTTCAAGTCCCGACCAATTCCTTCGACGAACCGAAGGTATGTCTAAGAAAAAGTACAAGAAAAAAGTCTTCCAATGAACTGGAGGCATGTCTAAGAAAAAGTACACAAAAAAAAGTCCTCCAACGAACCGAAGGCATGTCCAATAAAAAGTACAAAAAACAAGTCCTCCAACGAACCGGAGGCAACCGGGTTTAAGTCCCGAACAAGTCCTTCAATGAACCGGAGGCACATACACAGGTACATATCATATTAAGTGATTCGATCCCGCATTACGAAGGCAATAGCATATCAAACGACGAAACCAAAGGCAAAATACGACAATGAAATATCAATATGGAATTAACAAATCCAAGTGTATGAATAAAGCAAATAATTCAAGACCGCATTACGGAGGCAACAATACTCGAAAAATGACGAACATAGCCTAAGAAGAGCTACTATATGAGGATCACGGCGGTACTTGACCTAGCACAATCTCTTCGTCATCCGTCACCGTGTCCTCATCCGTATCCTCACCCTCAAAACGCTCGTGAGGGAGAAGGGAGTCGAAGTTGGTCGTAATAGAACCGACACGGCTCACCACTTCAAGCCGAGCAGAGAACTCTGCTCCCTTCGCATGCTCGTGAGCATCAACAGCTTTCTGACGACGGACGTCGTCCAAAGCAAACTACCGAACTTGACTTAGGGCCGCCGAAGCATCATACCTCGTTCGAGAAGCATGGAAATACTTCATCAAAACATTGGTCCGGGATACCAATGACCTTAATTTGCCAAGGTATTTGTCCTTCAAACGCCAATATCGGTCTAAACGGCGCTCATGAACCTGAACAACATGCTTGGCACGTCGCACGTAATCTCAGAAAGACGCCGCTTGGGCTCTCAAATTTTCCTTAAGTCGAGCACACTGAGCATGAAGTTTGTCGTTCTGCTCATCAAGTCAATATAAAGCCAATTGGCATGCGCTTCATTAGCCACACCAGATGAGGCCTCATCCCGGGCAGCACTAGTAGGTCCTTGCCCCGGACTATCAAGGGCCGGAGAACCAGCCTGGTGTGACAGAGTAGCAGGTACCTATAAAAAAAAAAGGGGGGGGGGGGAGGGGACGAGGAAACAGAAATGAGTATTCGTCTACAACAAAAAAAGAAAAAAGAATAGCACGGCTATCTGCCTGCCTAGTGGAACCAGGGCCCCACCACTTCCAGAGAGTTAGAAGAGCCTCAAGATTGGGAGCACCAAGGATAGGCAGCTCGGGAGCAGCATCAGCGGGAGAAGGGATCTGGCAACCAGGAGGACACCAATTCCCGGACACGATCACGAGACCAAGGTTGTGTTTTTTGTTCGTTTCGGGAAGGTCAATAACAAGTCGGGCAAATGAGCGCACCGACTTTAAGTACAAGCTCTGAAGATCAAAATGGAACGAACCCATAGATGCCAAGCACATCCTTCAGTTCCACCGGCATGTTAGCCAATTCAGACAGCCTCTTTATACCGTTGAGTATACGGTAGATATTCAGCCCGAGTTGGCAGGGAGCAATTTGGAAGGCCTCAAAGAAGGAGACCATCCAGTCAGAAAGAGGGAGCTTCAGCCCACCGGTCAAAAGGGCCGACGACCGAAGGGCAACCTCACCTACAGCTACGTGCCCAAGCTCCTCATCCTCGGACGTGGGAGGACGCACATGCACATCGTCAGGTATTCCTGCACGACTTTTAAATTCTCCCTCGGTAAAATGGCCAAGTTGGGCCAAGCATTGAGAGAAATAATCCTGAGAAAATAGCAAAAACACCCCATTAATACAAAACATACAGCAAGGAGTACCACCAAAAACAACCACACCAGACATCCAACTAAACAAACAGTTTCCAATCAACATAAACAGCCTAAGCCTAACCATAAAACCCACAACAGAAAATTCCAATAAAATACAGAAGATCCACCAACAACCCAATACAAGATTTTACAGAGGAATAAGGACAGTTAAATGAAGAACACGATAACAAAGACCAATAAAATAAGAAAATCAGCAAATACATATACAGAGAATCCCAGACATCATGGGCACACTTACAGCCATTCTATTGATAGGAAGGAGAGTGCAGCAGTGAAGATGTTTCTCTTTCGAAGAGGGAAATAGCAGTTTTTTTTAGAGAGAAGGATAAACCCTAGAGAGAGAATATGAGAGATAAAACGTTGAGAAATTATGAGATGATAGCAAAAGGAATTACTTAGAGAAGATAAAAGGAGTGGAGCCGCAAAAAAGGGAATAAAATATTAACCGTTCTTTTGTGTGACAGAGGTTTCCCTCTTTTCAGCCACAGAAAAGTCAAACACCGTCAGATATTTCAAAATTCAATGCTCCAGATTTCGCTACGTCAAAAAGCATATCCCACTAACCCATGCAGTTCGAATCATTGAACCTATATAAACGGCTAGTGGACCCCACATTGGAAAGCGTACACAATATGCTAACTACATCAATGCATGACCGTCGAGCAATGCTACATAAGAGTTAGGGGACACCGAGCAGGTCTGTAGAAGACCGTTCCTCGGTCAACCACATGTAAGAAGTTTCTAGCAATGGTCTTTTGGGGGATAACCACGGTGTCCCATACCGAGGAATAACCGAAAATCACATCTCGCCAGCCAACATACAAATACACACGTCGAAGAGCAATAAAACATTGAGAAATACAAGAGGTAAACAAAACATAGAAGAATAATTTTATTCATCCAAAAGGGGGAAAACAACCAGTTACAACGGATTCAATCCAAGCAAAAAGAAAAACATTTTTACAAAAACCATCCCTAAAACTTAGAGCTTCCCCCCACCCCCACACTGGCTCCTCAAGGCGCTCCTTTTCCTTAATCAAGAGGGAAATACCATGAATACCATGAAGTTCAGCTGTGGATGTAAGAACATATTGTATCCAAAGAAAGACATAAACAATAAGATACTTCTCTATGCTTGAACCCTAGAACTACCACCCTCGTCGGCATCCCTCTTCGCCAAAAGCACTTTGAGGAGCTCCTTTTCCCTAATCAAGCGAGAGCTATCGACCTCTGCTTGTTGCAGAGCATAAGACTGAGATTTTCACTTATCCTCAGCTTTATAACGAGCAGTCTGCTCTTCATTCCAATACTGTTTAAACCTCCTACATTCAGTTTCAGAACACTTCAGATCCACCTTCAGCCACGCAACTTCTCTCTTCTTCAACTCATGAGTCAAATCCTCAAAAACAAGAGGAGGCAACCTGTAAAGGGGTTCATCCTCACGAATCCTCCTCTTGGAAGCAGATCTAGTGATGGGAGCCATCTCAGAAAATAGCAGGTTAGAAGAAACAAGAATTATAAAACAGGAGAGAGAAGAAAAGAACTAACAATAAAAGGTAAACAATAGGGAGCATTTATAAGGAATCAAAGAGCACAAATTGCGAAAGGGCACAAGGTACGAAGCGTTGCAGTAAGTCAAAGTCAAAAAGAAACAACAGAATACGAAAAGGCACCAGATACGAGGCGTAGCAACAATTCAAAATACAAAAAGGCACAATAAAGGCACAAAATACGAAGCAAAACAACAGTTCAGGTACCAAAAAAAAAATACAAATTACAAATTACGACGAGGAGCCCAATAGCTCCACCAAACAAAGCGAGGAAAATACAACATTAATAAAAACAAGCAGAACCAAATCAAGGGTCCTTGGGTGGGAAAGTCAAACTGCCTGACCGAGAGAAGGTTCCCCGAGGAGCCGCTTGATCAGAACGATCCAACCGAGCTTCATACGAGGAGTTGATGACAGCCAAACACTCATTCTCTCTAGTAAGGGTAGTAATACGACCTCTGAGCCGAGCATTCTCACCCACCATGCTAGCAAGGCCGTGAGGACCGTTATCAAATTCTTCGTGCGCATGATCCCAAATCTCCTCGGCCTCATACCAAGAGTTGGCCAGATGATTTCTACGCAACAAAAATTGGTCGAGCTGATGACTCAGGGCTGAAATCTCGGTCCACTTAATGGTCTCCTCGGGATATGAGTCGAACAGACTCAAAGCCAGAATACCATACTCCTCTTCGAGTCTAGCCATGCGATGACGGACCTGAGACACCTCATCATCCAAGTCCTTCATCTGACCATGATATCTTACCATGGGCTCAGGCATTCTTAAAAGTGGGTATACAAGAGAAAAGGAAAAAGAAGAGAGGGCAAGTATTAAGAGAAACTTATGCAAGATAATGATACCACTTGAAGAAAATGGAAGGGTATTTATAGAGCAAAAATAGTACGTCATTGATTGACAATGGTTGGGAACGTGCATCTTTGACTGACCATGTCTGGAAAAACACATCTTTGGCCATCTGACACATGCCTCAGATATCACGTGGATACAGTACAGAAAGAAGGGTAACAAGATATTCCAAGATCTGACAGTCCAAAAAACGACAAACCACAAAGAAGAACAATTAAAGATGCAAATATTGTTTCATTAATAAAGGTGGGGTACACAGGCGTTCATTACATCAGATGACAAAACATCCAAAGGAAATCGATTACATGAGAGGATAACATCAAAAGGAAATCTATTACATCAGAGGACAACATCAAAAGGAAACCTACTACATCAAAGAGCAAAGCGAAGAAGAAACACAACCAAACAAAAAAAATATATATATATACAAAGAAAAGAAAGTATAAAACAGAATGGCAAGAGAATAAAGCATAAAATTAGGGCGAAGTTGGTCGATAGCGATGAGAGGGCCCTGCAGGTATTACAGTATCTTGAAGCGAAGGATTCCCCCTTAGGACATTGTTCTCATCGATCAAAGATTGATGAGCACGCCTGCAATAGTCCAACTCGACCCTCAGCCAAGTCAACCCCCTCACCATCTCGACATGATGAGAACGCATCACTCTCAACTCTGCCTCAGCATCTCTTAACATCTTCAATATATTATCATAAGAGGCTTCAAAAGCCTCTACTTTCAAGGCCAAAGAAGATCCGGAAAATGGGGCAGCCATTGCAAATTATAGGATAATAATAATATATAGCAGAAAGAATATATGGGGAGATTATGAAGAAAGACAAGCTTCAAAGGGGTATTTATAGATAAATTGAGAAGGGCATGAGGTGAGGAATCGCAACCGTTCATCAAAAGATTTTAAGAAACGTGTGTTTTAATGAGACACGTCTATTCTAAAAGAAACTCTTGGATTCGTGCCATTATTTTATAGATATAGGAAAGGCAATTACATACGTGTCCTTATAGGAAAGTGCAACAATCTAAGGAGTATTAAATAGGATTCTTTGCACAGGGCTCGAGAAAATTCAGTGGATAAGATCATGCACATGGTTCGAAGAAGCCCATTAATAATGCCACGCATGCGTGATAAAGAGAAATACAGTAAGGATAAATTGCGTTAGGAAAATAAAACAGATAAGAACGAGAATAAGTAAATATTTTATTAAATTCATTGATCCAGTTACAACTAGGTGATGTCGTCAAACAACAAAGAAATTACAACAGCAAATTATCCCGAGGAGGAGCTTGCTTCAACGTCATCCGGTCCAGGTTTGGACCGAGCATGCAGCTCCTTGAAGGCAAGCTTATAAGCCCTTTTAGCTGCCTTATGCTTGTCCCAAGAAGCCTCGAGTTTCTTTATCCGTTCGTAGGCCCAATCCCGATCAGCCATCACCACATGATGAGCCGCATCCATGTCGGACAACCTTTTTCTCAAGTCTGGTACCCTGAGAAATTCTCTAGCCACAACAGCAAAATTCCTCTTCACAACACGAGCTTTCTTAACCTCGTTTTCTAAGTAAGCAAGGTATTCGGAAGAGTTGTCTCCAGTAGAACCATTGGGAGAGGCCATGATGTTACTAGCAAATTGGCAAGTAATTGGATGATTATGAAAAGGGTACAACCCCTTTTATAATAGACAAATGTTGAGAAGATCAAGAGTCTACTCGAAGTAAGATGGCATGCTTGAACTTCTCAATGGCATTAATGGTTATAAGGAAACTGCTATAAATCGATTACACTTCTCGATAAAACGTTGGGAATAGCAAGACCGAGGTAGCATCATTGCAAGACCAGATGTGACTCCCTCGCCGTGGAGACCACACTGAAGAAGTCAGGGAGCACTTGATAGAACACAAAAATCAGACCCGAATATATCTATTCAGATACTAACCAAACATTGCGTTATAAATGGGTATCCAATGCAAAAAGTAGAACCCAAGGTATAACCGTACTTTTCCCATTCAAGGATAAAGACAATTATCCAATAAATATCTCAGCCCAACTAGTAAGGGTCCACGTGGGAAAAACCCATGAGATGATGCATGAGATGGAGATACTTGTCAACATCCTGTGACGCATAAATGCCTATAAATAGACAAGTATCTTCACTGAGAAATGGGCTGAAAAATCACAAAGAATAGATATATAAGAGAGATATTGTCTGAGTTTATCTCACAAGGAATTGACCGAGAGAACGAGCATCAAGAATAGAGATCAAAAACAAGATTAAGATGAGATGTTAAACCGAGCACAAGAGTAATAACGAAGTGTAACCCGAGCAAGTGAAATTACCGATCAATAAGAAAGAACAACCGTGTCCAATATTTACTATCTTTAACTTGCATTAATATCGTTGAAAAGCATAACGCCAACCCATCAAAGTTACTGCTTTATCAGATGTTTTCCTTTATTTCTGTTTTTTGTGGAAATATGATAAACCGTAAGTAGAGTAACTTAATTTAGAGAGAATATAATACAGATATTGTGAAAACGTTTAAGGTCAAAGCAAAATTAAGAGTTTAAATTTTGGAGGTAATGGTGATTAAAATTGATAGTAATTGAGTTTCAGTTACTATAGTCACTTTGTGTACGTAGTTTACTATTGTAAGTTGTGATAATATTGTTTAGCGTATGAACCTATTGGTTATGCTTATGACATGGTGCTTTACTGTTACAATATATTTTGAGGAATATACGGGAGTTGTTAATTTTGGTGCATGATTTAAATGACATAGTTATTTGTCAAGAATATGGATCATTAGTCTTTTGCATATGTAACTTATGGATAAAAGTTAACGGGGTCATTAATAAATGCCTTTCTTCATTCTCATTTATTGCTATAGAACAAAACAGTGAATTTAATAAATGACTTGTATGTTGGTGACACCGATGTAACTTACTATAACATTGGGGGCATTGGGGACATGTGTTCCGGAATACATTGGGGGCAGTAACTTACTATAACATTGTCTGTACCGATGTAACTCATACTCTTTCCGTTCCTATTTAATTGTCCATTACGAAACTACGTGTAATTTTGGTCGGAATGAAAATTTTCAAAAGTTGACAATATATTTGAAATGTTAAATTTTATGATTAGATTTTAAAAAAAAATTATTTTGATAATTTTGATACAAGTTATAAGACGGTCAAAATTGCACGTAGTTTTGTAGTGTATAATTAAATGGGAACGGATGGATTATTAATTTTTCATTATTGCAAATTATTGAGGGTAGTTACAAATTTGAAACAAGCATTATTAAATAAACTAATGTAGTGACATGATGAGTTGTCACTCCATATTAATTGTGATTTATTACAAATTAATTTGGAGCGTTATAAAATTTATAATGGTGATCATTAATGAGACTAATGACGAGTATGAGTAACTTTTTGTTAACTGTGAATTATAGCAATTTAATTTGGATAGTTTCAAAATATTGTAAGATACTCATTGATGACAATTATGAGTTTATATTAACTGCATAAATGAGTTAGTTTGAGTTGACGGTTTTTAGTGACCAGCTTGATTGATCCAAAGGCAAATAATTTGATGATTAAATAAGTTATAATTGACCGTTGAGGTTTATTTTAAGAATAAACAAACATTAATTAATTTAATAATTTGTTGCAATAACATCTTATTAATTTGTGAAAGATATATTATGAATATGTTGAATTTTCTTTTATTGAGAATAGAAAATGTGAGTAATTATATTACTTTGATTGGGGGAAAACCATGAAGGTCCCCAAATTCTAGTCGTGCCCCAAAGTGCTGATGGGCATATGGGTGAATACCTAACGGTTGAGTGGTAGATACTTTAACTATCGGAAACAAATAATGTTGTTTCATTTACCACCTTCAAACTGATAAAGTTTCTCAATTACAATGTGTATGTTCAGAGTGATGAGAAAGGGATTGTACAAAATATGGAGGCATTAATGCGTGAAAACGTTTTAAACGTTTAGAAGTCCACTAACAAGTTAAAGCGTGGAAACATGTATCATGTACTCATGTTTATTTGAAAACTAAATGCAGTAGCATTTTGGTAGCAAAAACACTAGGATAAGGTTATGCTTTATGAGCGACTTGCTTGTTTGTGGTCATACATGAGTGAGTATATGTTTAAATTTAGCATATTAGACGTTGCTCTTGTGGTCAATAAGGACATGTTGAGTTGTTCAACTAAGTTTTTGAATTCGACATGATACAGTAGGTCATGAGAATATAAACCATAAAAGTTTAATTTTCTAAATCTATTATCTAAAGTGAAACGTAAATATGAGTTTGTGTTTGAAACAATGTATTGCAATATCTTCACTTACACTATGGAACGGAGTATATAATCTCATGGTTTAGTGTATTTGAGATACGTGCAAACCAAGAAGGGGTTAAAGGTTTTTCATCACTTTATTGATGATGAACTGAACAGTAATATGTATGCTTGATTAGAAGTAAAGATAACACAGTAGAGATATTCATTCAATATAAGAAAGAATATGAGAATCCTACATATGAGGATTAAGACTTGTCAGAAAACATGATTTAATCATGAGTGTTCTGTTGTGATAATCCATCAACTTTAAGCAAATGATTAAACACTAGACTATTCTTGAATGTGTTAAATATAGTTTAACTAGTTCTGAGCCGGTATATTCACATGGCTATAAAAAACATGGTCAGTGTGAATGAGGCAGTGAATACGATTGACTGTTCTCACAATTGTGGTTAGAATGACATTTTTAGGTCCTAGTTTTTAAGTCATAATGACCTTACCTTGTTGTCATTGTATTTGTAAAATAGAACTCGACATTCTTTATATTTAAAGTGTTTATTAAGCTAATAAGAGTTTATTATTGAGTTCTTTATCAATGCAGGTTGCTGAAGATTCAGTTGTAACTAAGAAGTGCGACTGAAACGGATCAGATTTTGTTAGAGATAATTCTTCTAATATATATTCCGTATCTTTAGATCTTATTTATGCAGATTTGATGGGCATTGAATAAAAACATGCTACAAAAAGAAAGATACTTAATAGAATACTACTAAAAGGTTAAATAAGGACAAAGAAGCATGAGGAAAGAAAAAGAATCAATTAAAAGAAGAAAAATGAAAGAATTATAATGTTGATTTTGACTTTGATTAGAAAGGATATTGGAAGGTCTTTCAAGATTGGCAATGAACAAAATTGAAGATTAAAAATAAGATATTATTTAGTTATATCTTTATTATATGGTTAGAGATTTATGGTCGTGTATATATGTGACCCTATCATAATGTAATGTGTGTGTGAAAAATATTAAAAGAGAAAATATAGAGAGATACACACAAGGTATAAAAAATATATTAGTTTGGTGAGAGAATATCAATGGTGGGATGCCATTAAATTTTTGATTGATAGTTGAGAGGTAGGAGTAGTGTGAGATGAGCATATACATGAGGAAGTCATAGTATTGTAAGTCTTGAATCAAACATTGTAAGCCTTTTCAATATCATTAATCTGAACAAGGGCTCCGAAGAATTAGACTCGATCGTACTCCGTCATCAAACGTCTTGTGTTCATCTTTACGTTTTATGTATTAAACTCCGCCATAAACTTTTAGTTACAACTGAAACTACGTAATAACACTCGAAACATTAGGCAAACGTTTTTTTCAATTTGTATCAGAGTTTCACATCAGATATACTTGGTGTGGATCTTATGTTCTGAGATAGAATGGAGTTACTAAGGCAAAAAGGATATTTCCGCAATCCAACTAGAATAAAATGTAGATATAAGTATACTTATTGGAAAGTCAAGAAGAATTTGATGAAATATGGGGATGAAACTGAATCTAATATAAGGAACGAGAACTCAAAACTGAAGGAAGAAAATCTGGTGCTAAAGAGTGAACTTACGAAAAAGACGAATTAATTTCAATGACAAATCAAACTTCTCAACTTAGGTGCTACTGACAGATTGGATCAATTACTCTACTCTCAAAGGCATGCTAAAGACAATACTGGTTTGGGATATGATGGCTATTCAGGTAATGGAAAAACTATATTTGTGAAGGCATCATCACAGGGGAAGCCAGACTCCAACGTAAATTACAATTGGATTTCAGTTGCGACTGAAAACATTACTAATAAATTTTTCAGACTACTAGTTGCAACTAAATGTGTTGTTAAGGATAAGTTTTTCAAATCTTCATCTAGATCTGCTACTAGTGGTCATATTAAAACTTTTTGTCAAAAAATCTGATTTTTAAAATCCAAAAATCCAGCAAAATGATGGATTCTTGATTTTTGGATTATTTTAACTAAAAATCTGGATTTTAAGAATAAAAAAAAAATCTTATTAACCAAACACCTATAAAAAAAATATGAATTTTCAAAATTCAAAATTTCAAAAATCACGCCAAAAAATCTGATAACAAACACACCTTTAGAAAGAAAATGTTTTAAAAAAATTGAAAATAAAAAGGGTTTTAATTGGTTTCATAAACCGGTTTCTAAGTAGATTTGAGTTGTAAAAAAGAAAACTTATATGATTTCTTGTAATAGATCTATTGTCAATTCTTTAAAATTGTCCTTTCTAACTCATGCTATTCTGATAGTGATTGTTCTAGGCGCACGATAGTTGATACTAGTTCAGTGACAAACAAGAGTAATATTCATGCTAAAAGTACTATTTTATCAAAAGTTAGTTATAACCGAGCTGGTACGAAGAGGGCCAAACTTTGGCATTAAAAACTAATTCACATAAACTTTAAAGGTTTACCTGAGCTGAATATAAATCTTCCAAGCAATTGTGGTAATTTTTTAGAAGCAAAGAGTTTTTGTAAAAATTCTAACCAAAGTAAAACCACTTACGTTCTTGAACTTTTACATGTAAATATTATTGGTCCTACACAAACTCTAAGCATCGGAGGAAATAGATATATGTTTGCGGTTATGAATTATTATTCAAGATACTTGTGGTTTACTTTCCTAAGAAAAAGATCTCATACTTTTAAAGCCTTTAAAAACTGTGTTTACAATTAAGTTATGAGAAAGGATGCATCATAGAAAAGATTGTTAGTTCTCGTGTAAAAGAATTTTAAAAACCAAAGTTTGCTAATTTTTGCAATACATAAGGTATATGTTATGAGTTTTTTGCCCCAAAAAATTCACCACAAATTTTTTTATTTAAAATAAGAATGGCTATTATACACAAAGTGGGTAAGAATATGTTAGATTCAACAAGGTTGCCTAATAATTTATGGACAGAAGCTGTTAACATTGCTTGTCACGTTGTGAATAGGGTTAATGTCATTAAAGGAACCAAAACAACGCCCTATGATGTTTGGAAAGGTAAAAAGCCTAATTTGAAGTTTTTTCATGTGTTTGGATCTGTATGTTATATACATAAAAACAAAAAACACATATGAAAGTTTGGTTTAAGTGATAAAGTGATCTTCCTAGGTTATTCTGAAAACACTAGAATCTATAGAGAGTCTTTAACTTGACAACATAAGAATTTTTTAAATCACATTATGTTGTGTTTGATGACTCTAAATATACTAACAAGTGTGAAGATGATGATGTTGACATGATTGGTCATATGAAAAGCCCTAAAAGACAAGAACCTGCAGAACCAATTTCAGTTATAACTGAAGAAAACAGTGCAGTGATGGAAAATACTCAAGTTACAACTGAAATATTCGGTTTGAAAATGAAAACGATAAGAATGATGAGTATGTGGACTCAACTACTGCAAACTGAGATACCTAGATGCCAAAACGTAAGGTGAGTTACACAAGTACTCAAAAGAACCATCTCTTGGACAATATCATTGGAGAGCTAAATGAAGGGTAATAAAACTAGAAGTCAAAAACAAGATTTAGTGAATTTTTTATTGTTCTAAATCATTTAGCTGATTATCCTATGAAACTCTCTTAAACTAAGCATCTTGATTTGAATTATTAATTTATTTATTTTTCAATATAATTCTAGACATGTTTCAAGTTAGAAACAATTGACAAAAAAAAATTCTTAAAATTTTGGATGTGAAAGGATTTAAAAACTCTTAGGAGTATTTTGGGAATTGTTTCTTTGGATCTATATGTGAGCTAGTTGTTCAAACCTAGGATTTCTTAGATTGCAAAGTTTTTACTAAATCTGCATGAGCTGCATATGATTTTTCTGAAAAAGAATGAAGTTTTGCTTAATAAAAATGAGATTGACATAGGTAAATTGCTGATAATTATGTGGAATCACTGATAAATGAATAAACTGTGCTAATAATTAATAAATGAGCTTATAATTTATCTGTTGAACAATCAGTTATAATCTTAGCCTACAATTGATATAATTTTATCCTTTTTGTCAGCTGATTAGTTAGTGAAAACTGAGCCTGCAACTGATGGCTGAAGATCTTGTTGAATAGTTAGTTTTAAACTGACCCTACAACTGAGACTTCATGCAAAAAGATGATTAATTGGTTAATATATTGATAATTGATGGTAATCTGATCTAAAAAGTGTCAATTTCTAAATAAAAGAGTAAGACTGGTCATTTTTTCCTCGAAGAAGATATTTTATGTTGAATAGTTTCAATACATTATCAAAGTTCAGTTACAACTTAAATCAATCTCTATCTGGTAATAAAACGTTCTTGCTATAAGATACAAATGTTTTGGACTTAAAATAAAATCTGGAATATGTCTTGTGTTTCTTTTGGCAAAATGCACTAGATTATGATTGGAATGCTCAACTTTGTCTACTTCAAATTGCATTGATTAGTTTCGTATTGTTGCATTGACATACCCTTGTCATGTTTATTTCAAAAAGAGAAAGAATTGAGTAGGTTGAGGGAGAATTTTATAATTAATTGATTATTTATTCTCGGTTTTTAAAATCCATGATGCTATGATTAAGGGGGAGTTTTATCGAAACTCATTTGTTTACCCTCAAAATCTACTACTCAAGGTTTTTGCCAAAACAGTGACAAATGAGGAGATTGTTAGGTCATAGTTTCTAGGTCATAAGGGCCTCATCTTGCTGTCATTGTATTGGCAAAATACACCTTGACCTTCTTTATACTTAAAGTGTTGAATGAGCTAATGAGAGTTTGCTATTGAGTCGATGATCAATGCAGGTTCTTGGAGTTTCAATTCAAACTGAGAAGTGCGATTTCGTAAATTTAGATCATATTTATGCAATGAATTAAAAAGACATACCAGATTCCGTATCTTTAGATCTTATTTATGCAGATTTAAAGGTCAAATAAAGACAAAAATAATAAGAAAAGAAAGGAAATGAATTAAAAGAAGAAAAAGGAAAGAAGAATAATGTTGATCTTGACTTTGATTAAGAAGAATATTGGAAAATCTTTCAAGATTGACAATGAACTAAGTTGAAGATTAAATAGAAGATATTATTAAGTTATATCTTTATTATATGGTTAGAGATTTATGGTCGTGTATATATATGGCCATATCATAATGTAATGTGTATGTGAAAAATATTGAAAGAGAAAATATAGAGAGATACACACGAGGTCGGAAAAATATAATAATTTGGTGAGAGAATATCAGGGATGCCATTAGATAACAGCGGGATACCATTCGATAAGGGCATGATACCATTAAATTTGTGATCGATAGTTGAGAGGTGGGAGCAGTGCGAGATAGGCATATACGTGAGGAAGTCATAGTATTGTAAGTTTTGAGTCAAACATTGTAAGATTTCTCAATAGCATTAATCTGAGCAAGGGCTCCGGAGAAGTACACTCAGTCAAACTACGTTTTATGTATTAAACTTTGCCAGAAACTTCCAGTTACAACTGAAACATATTTCAGTTACAACTAAAACATATTTCAGTTACAACTAAAACTGCGTAACAGCACCTGGAATATTAGGCAATGATTTTTTTCAGACATCAACCGTGAAAGGACGACCCGTCATGCTCTCAAAAATGGAGTTGTTGAACGATGATTGTCATATTGATTGTTACATTTTGTGCAAACTCTTGTTGAACAAACTGCCGCTTAGGAAGTTGGACCAAACAATTAGAATTGTAGAAGGCAAGGGGTCTAGCTATAATTTTTTGGAAGTTTGGTACTACCAAGAAAGGTTTTAATTTCTTTTCCTCGAAGTACTTGGATAGGACGAAAATGCTAGATTGTGTGTTTATCGGATAAACACTAAATATAGTGTTAATTGGTTTCTCATGCACAAATCAGATAAATATGGAGTACATGTAGATACAATTATTGATGCCCGGGAAGCATTTTTTTTTGAGGATATATTTCCCCGCATGACACCGACACTTGTATAAACTATGAAGTCAAACAATGATGAAAATGTGGTGGCAAGTGAACTTTAGAAGGGACAAAACAGTCTCGACGCAGAAAGAGGGAAAGGAAGGAAACTTCCTTTGGCTCGTGACCTTTATGAGTGAAACAGAATTGACAACATTAAATCGAGCAATGTTATCAATATAATTTTTATATGGAAAGAGGCCATCAACAATGTGTTTGATAGGCGCATGAGGTATATAGTCAATGACTATAAGGCGGTATTTGGCGAAGCTGTCAGAAGTGCTTCGTGATAATAAAAGTATTTATGGGAAATTTTTTTGTGTTTTGTGAATAACTTTTGCCCAATTTATCCAGAAGTATAAGTGGTTTAGCAGTCAATTTTAAGAAGTTGTTATATGGTACTTCTCATGAAGCACTTCCGGAGAATTGAAAATAAAAATAATGTCAAATCAGTTTTGTTGTTTAAAAAGACATCCTTTGTTTAAAAATAAATTGCTATAAAAATTTATATTCTAAAAATGGCCTTTTAAAAAGGCGACTTATCAATTTTTTTATTCTTCTTCTACATAAATTACTTATGAAACTTATTTCTTTTAAAAATTGACATATTCAAAAGCAGTTATTTTTGGAAAAGAGATTATTTTTAAGAAGAAAATAAATTTTGTATAAACACTTTGTTTCCAAACGGCCTCTAAGTAAACTGGTAGCGTTGATATTTTCAATTTCTATACTCTAGTCTTCATGGAAAGACACATCATGAATGAGAAATGTGTTTCAGGAATGCTGATCTAGAGAGAATTACGAATACACCAATGAAGTCGTATAAATTTGATAGAACGATGCTATTACCTCCGTCTCAAATAAAATGATACTTATTCCATTTTGGCAAGTCCCAAATTAAATGCAATTTTCCCAAAATAGAAAGTAAAACGTAGCATGATTACCTTTGTACCGCTATGAAATTCCTATCCGATATTCTAGTTCCAGTTATGCAGTTAGGTTCCAAGTACAGTTGCAACTGAGGTTGGAACCTAAGTATAATGATGGACAGAACTGAAATTATTAAATGTACTTGAATTAAATCACACACACATATAACAACGCAGTTCACCCAACCAGGCTACGTCTCCGGGGCACTCACCCAGATTAATGATATTATAATAACTTACAATATAGGATTCAAGTCTTAATGAAAAACTCTCAGACTCTCTCTAGGTTTTTCTGCCTATCTCTATATTGCTCCTACCTTATAACTATCACTCAAAAGATCAATGGCATCCCACCATTGTTTTTCATTTTAAAATCTTATTGTGTATTCTCTCAAAGTTGAGTTCTTTATAATTTAGAACACACATTTTTTACAAGAAAGGCTATTAACTATTTAAAGAGTAAATACAATATTCTTTCTGCAAGAACTTGTTGATTGATTTGGACTCTTCTAATTGATCTCAATCTTCCCATATTTGCACGAGATAATGCTGCAATTGATTGATCTCAATCTTCATGTTAATACCTGTTAATAACTTGCTTGACAATAGGAGTTACTATTTCCTTATACAAGAAACATATAAAACAATATCTTTTTAGAGATACAATCTTAATATAACGTGAATCCGTAACTTCATATATTCAATCTAATTAGATCATTGCTGATTTGGAGACACATAGATTGAATAAAGAGATAAAAATATTGCATAACAAAAGAGATTTAGTTTCCACAATAAAAGGAACACTATCTTCTTAAATTAATCTCCGTATATCTTTTAAACAACTCACATTCTTTATCACTTTAATATTCTCAATAAATATATACTGAATATTTTTAAACATATGAGAATATATTCTCCATACTCTAATTCACATAAAGGACTTTAAAGATCGAGTAAATGCAGTTAGACAGAATTAGACAGAAACTTGCGTATTGGTAGGTTAGAACTATAGTTGCAACTGAGGTTGCAACCTCACCTGTAAACATTATACTGTCTTAATTCTTAACAATCAATTTGGATTATTTTGTTCAAACCAATTGACAACCAAAAGTTACTAGGACAGAAATATGGTCCTAACACGCTACTTAATATGCATATACTTGTCTACTTGCCTAGGAGAATGTGACAAGATACTGTATCCATACATTCTCCAAGGTTTAAATTGATATTTCATTTGAAAAGTTTTAAAAAAAATTAAAATTTTGATTCTCCAATGCGTTCTTATAATTTGGGACGGAGGGAGTATCTAATAGTTTTTTGTATAAATAAATGTGACAAATGTGTCTATGTAAAAGGAATGTAAATAACTACGCGATAGTTTGTCTTTACGTGTAGATGACATGATCATAGTATATGACAATGATAATATTAACGCTACAAAACATATATTGTTATAATACTTCGAAATTAAGGTGTGAGACAATTGGAATATTTTAATTTTTGATAAAGTTTCTTTTCTTCGAAAACAGTTGGGTGAGGGTACGCGTCTACGCCAACGCTACCGCCATATTCAGGAGATGGAGTCCCACAGCTTATTGCAGAGGAGATACTTGATTATATTTGGGTGTCCAGTTGTCGGGGTACTATACGGAGGCATTGGTTTCGTAGAAGGGTCTGTCGGATGAGGATCCGACGTAGGAGCATGTTGAGTTACTCCGGGAACAGTTTCCTGACCTAAACCTTGAGGTCAAGTTTTCTTTTGAAGAAGGGACGAGTGATGATCCTATTTTATTTATTAAGTTCTCTCTCACCCTCTTTTGCCTCTTCTCATATTTTTCTCACTCTTCTTCTATAATTCTTATTCTTTTTCCTTATAATTGTGCTGATTATTCTTTATAAGTTTTGGTCTTCATCAATGGGACCAGATATTTGCAAAAAAAAGGGGTTGATTTATATAGTCGAATATTCGAGTTTGATTTTCCTCATACCCATAACCGCATAATAGTCAGCGAATTTCAATATTTTCTTTTTGTTATTTATATTTTACGCATTGGGTGAGCAGCATGTTATCGAAGTTTGCGGATATCAAACAATGTCCAAGACTCCTCTTCTCTCTCTCTTCCTCCCCAAAACTCTCCCAACCCATATCTCTCATACTAGCCGCCGTCCGGGGCGAGAGACGGCGGTGCCGATCTCCTGCCCCCAAGCTTTATCACTGCCTCCTCTCACTCTCTTCCCTTCTCTTCAAATTCTTTCATCCCCTCACTCCAATCCTCCGCTAACCCAACCAAATACGTCCCCCTTTTTTCCGATCTGTCACATCCGCTGTGGTGGTGGAGATCCAACCTCCCCTCATCTTCTTCTTCTCTTCTCACCCCTCACTCCTTTTTTTTCTCTCACTTGTTGCCTCTTTTTTTACATGATCACCCGTATGCTATAGCCTTTTGATGACCACTATTGACGTTTGATTTTGGACCTTTTGTTAATTACGTGGGTTTCCAATCATTTACGACAATTAGGGCTGATTTGCGGTTATGGATTTTTGGTCATGTTTTTGGGGGGTTTTGCTATTATAGGCATATTTAGATCGTGTATCACTAGTGTGTTGGCACCCCGATGGGGTTATACAAGCCGAGCAAATTGGAACCATATGCCTGCTTACGAATCCTGACAGGCTATGTGCTCTTTTAGGTTGCAATTTGGTTTTAAATCCTTAGTTATGCTATTTGGTGGATCAAACCGACATGTTATGTGCTTTTTATTTTTTCCGTTGATCTGTAAGTATGTTTGATCTCGATTCGATAGTCTATAATTAACGTGGTGGAGATTGTCATGTGTGTAGCTGATTTGAGTGTTTATTTTGCTTGATTATCTACGTTTGGCTTTTTTCATATATGTAGTTTTTAGTATTGTGCGATTATTGCCACTACTTTTTGGATTATGACATTTCGATCTTGGTTTAGCAGGGAGTGTATTGCAGTCGTTTGTAGTTGTTGAATTGGTATTTTGGGTCATTGGTCTCGGCTGGTTTATTCTTCGATCGGTTTTATTAGTATGCGGGCGCACCGATGGTGTTATCTTGAACTGTGTGCTTTTTTCTGCGACCATCGGTTACTCAGCTTATGGAATGTCTGTGTTGATTGGTTTGCAAGACAATATTTCTCTTTTCATTTAGTTAGTTGATATGTGTATCTTTTGTATTTATGGCTTGTTGAATTATTTTTAATTTATCTGTTGTGGAATGATTTATATTGACTTTAGTTATATGGGGCATTTTGTGCTATATATTATTTTTTTCTTAGCCATTGGAGCCTGTTCTAAGGGCAGTGACTCTTGTATTAATTGTGCATATTATTTATAATAATAATGAGCATGTCGATGTTTATTAAAAAAAAAAAAAACAATGTCAAATGCTAAACTTTTTTACAAAGACGTAGTCACATAGACAGGACATTTACGGAGGTTCTCCAAATGGAATCATCAAAATTCTGATGAGCGAGCAATAACTTATGAATTTTTAAAGATGGTTCGGTTATGCAGTTTTTTTTTGTCTTTTTCAGATCTGTCAATTTATACGTTATTAGCATTTTTATTATATCAAAGGGTACCCGAATCGAACAAAAGATTACGAGGACATAGAGGGGTTGTGCCATTTTTATGGAGTTATCGCTCGAGGAAATCTGATTCATATCCACCTTTTGGTTTCGTAATGCAGTATTTCTAAAAATAAAGTCCAGTATTAACTTTTGTTAACGTTTTATGCATTCACATTGATAGTTAATAAGTTTGTTTAGTTATTCCACTATTTTGTTCCCTACGTAATGGAAAACTTGTTGGTTTTGGTACTATTTCGAATACGATAAAGAAAAGGACAATAATATAAAAGACAGGAACGCAATGGAAATAACACTTTATTTCTCACAATTGGAATATGAATTACAATTCCTGACTCGTACAGAATTAAAATTAAACTGCTGGACTGGTTTCAACAAATAAAAACTGCCGGACTGTTTTGTAAATAAAACAAACTGCCGGACTGTTTTAACAAGGAAAAGAAACTGCCGGACTGTTTTAAACAAACTGCCGGACTGTTTTAACAAATAAAAAACTGCCGGACTGGTTTTAAACAAACTGCCGGACTGGTTTTAACAAATAAAAAACTGCCGGACTGGTTTTGTAAAAAAAAAAACAAACTGGACTGGTTTTAACGAATAAAAAACTGCCCGGACTGTTATTAAATAAACTGCCCGGACTGTTATGTAAATACTGGAAATTAAATTACAGGAAAGTAAATTACAGAATAGGAAAGACTGAAATGTAAATTACAGAAACTAAAGGTACTGGAAAGAAAAATACAAAAGGGAAACAGTACTGAAATTAAATGGACAGAATAATAAAGGACTGAAAAGTAAATAACAGAAAGTAAAAGAAGAGGCAACTGCTGAGCAGTTTCCCTTAAACAATATTTCCCGAACCACCTTTAAAGGTTTCTGGTTTCGGGACTTTGTTCCCAAGGTACAACTTCTATCTCAGAGTGGCTCGTATGGAAACCGGCACCGAACCACAGGTCGAGCTGTTGGTGGTGCGGTTCTCTCTCACTAAGTGTATGCTTATGCTGTGAGTTGTGTGTATGATGGTGTACTGAAATGAGAGGGGGATGGCTGCCTTTTATAGGCTCTACTGAAACCGCAACCATAAATGTTGGTCTTTAATTCTGGGAGTTACACCCCCAGAATCCGCTCAATCAATTCTGAAACCGCAGCATTTACTCTCATTCATTGCTGACGTTTCTCTTGCTGGAAACTCTAGGGACTCCTTTTGTATTTTATACAAAACTCCCTATTCGGGTTTGGACCCAAGACCCAAGACCCAAGACCCGAGACATTCCCCAAATCCCAAATCCCAAATCCCAAATCCCAAATCCCAAATCCCAAATCCCAAGCCCAAGCCCAAGCCCAAGCCCAAGCCCAAGCCCAAGCCCAAGCCCAAGCCCACGCCCACGCCCACGCCCACGCCCACGCCCACGCCCGTGCCCGTGCCCGTGCCCGTGCCCGAGCCCGAGACCCGAGACCCGAGACCCGAGACACGAGACACGAGCGAGCGCGCGTGTGTGGTACACACTAATACTCTTAGGTGTATGTGGACATGTTAGTTTAATAACTACATGGGTTGGTATGGTATATATATTGTAAGATTAACTCTTAATCTTCCAATATGGGATTATACTAAATGGTTTTTCTCATTAACCATTTCGTTTTTCCAGATTTGAGCTTCCGAGGTACCAACTTTGAAGCCACTTTGTATTCACACCCATTCTCCGAATAGGTCATGTGATATACCGTTACGAAGCTCGTCACACGGGCTACTCAACCACGTTGATTACGGTATAAACAACTCAGCGCTGTTACACGAAATAATGACTCGAAGTTGGTCCAGTGACCATTCGGAAACACCCATGTTTTCACATGTTTTTCCAACAATCCCCCACATGAATGCAATTGGCTGAAAATAAAATGCTCCTAAATGCATACGAGAGAAAACCGCAAGAGTTCACTGCATAAGGACAGGTAGCGCGCGCCTTGAACCTGCCGTAGTGACGTAAAATCTGATATGCTACTATTGGGTAGCCTTTAAGCCTTGAACCCTTTAGCGTTTGTGCATACCAGGGTAATGCGCACACAGTGTCCCCTCTACACCACTTACTAAGCCCTTTGGTTGTTGTCCATATTTGGCCGTGGACTGCCTTGGCAAAGTTCAACCGAGTGCTCTAGTGATTTAGCCCATGGCTCATCACATAGTATCGGCCATACACACTCGTCATAGGTGATTTCAAGTCAAGGGTGTCCTGACTCACCCCTCTCGATCTTCGAGATACTTGTTTTCATTAAGAGCCTCATGCTCACCCTTAAGATGGTCTAGGTCTATCACTCTTTCATCCTAGAAATGGGCTGGGAACTTAAGTTCCCGAGTGCTTTGTTCGGTCACCCCCACAGTTCGGTTTTCCCGTTGAACCCGACGCTGGAGAATCCAGTTCGGGTTGGGTTGCCTCTGAGGAGGTTTCCAGTTTAATGGGCTTCAACCCCATTCCCCTCGATGAAACTTCAACTCCTACCTGAGTCAAGCCTTTTGTAAATGGATCCGCTATATTGTCTTTAGATCTCACAAAATCTAAGAACACCACACCGTTAGCTAACAATTCTCTTACGGATTTATGTCTCCGACGAATATGTAGGGACTTTCCATTATACATATGATCCTGCGCCCGTCCAATAGCCGACTGACTATCGCAGTGCATGCTTATTGCTGGGACAGGTTTCGGCCACATTGGAATTCCTTCCAGAAAGCTTCTCAGCCAATCAGCCTCTTCTGTTGCTAGATCCAACGCTATGAACTCAGATTCCATAGTTGATCTAGCTATGCACGTCTGCTTGGATGATCTCCATGAGACAGCTGCTCCTCCCATCACGAACACATATCCGCTAGTGGATCGTGTACTGTTGGAATCCGAGATCCAGTTTGCATCAGAATACCCTTCCAGTACAGCTGGATATCTGGTATAATGCAACCCTCGGTCTGCTGTGTATCTCATGTATCTGAGAAGTCTCATGATGGCCTTCCAGTGTTCCTCATTGGGATTACTGGTGTACCTACTCAGTCTACTCACTGAGTTGGCTATGTCTGGTCTAGTACAGTTCATGACGTACATCAGACTGCCTATTATTCGAGAATATTCCAAATGTCTCACACTCTCCCCAAAGTTCTTTTTCAGGGTGGTTGAGATCTCTATCGGAGTTCTGGATGTAGCTCTACTATCTTTATCAAATTTGTCAAGCATCTGTCTGACATAGTGAGTTTGAGATAGCGCATATCCGTCTGATGTCTTGGTAATTTTCATACCAAGTATAACATCAGCGACACCCAAGTCTTTCATCTCGAATTTTTGTGACAACATTTTCTTAGTGGAGTTGATGTTATCAATACTCCCTATTATAATCATGTCATCTACGTAGAGGCAGACTACCACGTAGTCCTTTTCATTTCCTTTTACGTAGACGCATTTGTCACATTCGTTTATCCGAAAACCGTTTGATAGCATCACTCTATCAAATTTTTCGTGCCATTGTTTAGGTGCTTGTTTAAGTCCATACAAGGACTTCACAAGTTTACACACCTTGTGAGCTTTACCTGGAACCACAAACCCTTCCGGTTGTTCCATGTAAATTTCCTCTTCCAACTCACCATTCAAGAACGCCGTTTTAACATCCATTTGATGTATTTCCAGATCGAACAGTGCTGCGAGAGCAATGACTATCCGGATTGACGTCTTCCTGGAGACAGGAGCAAAGGTGTCGAAATAGTCGACACCTTCGGTTTGTCTAAAACCTTTCACTACAAGCCTAGCCTTGTATTTCTCGATTGTTCCATCGAGCTTTCTCTTCCTCTTGAAGATCCACTTGTGTCCTAGTGGCTTACACCCGGGTGGTAGATCCACTAGTTCCCAAGTGTGATTTTGTAATATCGATTCAACCTCATTGTTGATCGCTTCCTCCCAATATTGGGCTTCCGGGGATGACATTGCTTGTTTGAATGTCGCCGGTTCGCCTTCTATCATGAAGGTTACAAAATCTGGACCGAAAGTCGTTTCCTTTCTAGCCCTTTTACTACGTCGAGGCTCTTCTTCTTCTTCCTCCAACGGTTCACTTGCCCCCACATTTTCCTCACTGTTTGACTCCTCAGTCTCTACAGTTACGGAAGACTTGCGGGGAAAGATCTCCTCGAAGAAAGAAGCTTCTCGAGCTTCGATGATAGTATCTGCATGCACATCGGGATTATCCGACTTGTGCACGAGAAAACGATAAGCACTACTGTTTTGTGCATATCCTATGAACACACAGTCTACCGTCTTTGGCCCTATTCTCGTTCTTTTAGGAAGCGAGACAAGGACCTTCGCGAGACAACCCCAAACCCTTAAGAATTTATAGCTCGGCCTATGGCCTTTCCATAGTTCATAAGGTGGTTTATCACGTTTCTTATGTGGTAGCTTGTTCAATACATAGTTGGCGGAAAGCAGCGCTTCCCCCCACATGTTCTGGGGTAACCCAGAACTTATTAACATAGCATTCATCATTTCCTTGAGCGTCCTATTCTTACGCTCGGCAACCCCATTCTGCTCCGGAGAGTATGGGGCTGTCGTTTGATGTATAATGCCATTTTCTGCGCATATCTGCGCAAACGGTGCTTCGTATTCACCGCCTCTATCACTCCTCAATATTTTAATCTTTTTATTGAGTTGATTCTCTACTTCGGTCTTATAAAGAGCGAATTTCTCTACCGCTTCGTCTTTACTTCTCATTAAGTAGACATAGCAGTATCTAGTACAATCATCTATAAACGTGATGAAATACTTTTTCCCTCCTCGCGTTTGTATAAACTTTAAGTCGCATACATCCGTGTGTATTAGACCGAGAGGTTCAGTACTTCGTTCAATATGTTGATACGAAGACTTGGTTAATTTTGCTTCAACACAAACCTCACATTTATGTTGTTTATCAAATACAAAATTAGGTAGTAGATTCAGTGATATTAATTTCTTCATAGAATTAGCATTCACATGACCTAATCTACCATGCCATAAATTAAATGAATCGCAAGAATAAGCAAACGAAGTTTTATTGGCCACTTGGGCAACATTCACGATTACATTATTCTTGGTACTGGCCTCAGCCTTAGTACCCTCAATAGCTAACTCGGCTTTAGGAGCCGGAGTACCAACATTTAATTTAAACATGCCGTTGGTCATATAGCCACGGCCTACATACATTCCGTTTAAAGTGATTACAATTTTTGCAGATTCAAATACAAGTTTAAATCCTTTGTTCACCATCACGGACCCGGAAACCAGATTCTTGCGAATTTCTGGCACATGGAGCACGCCATTCAGTGTGAGCTCCTTTCCCGATGTCATCTTCAGCAGCACGGTTCCTTTTCCTTCCACCCTGGAAGTAGCCGAGTTCCCCATGAAGCAGCTCTCATTGTCCACGGCCGTATAGGTCTTGAACATCCATTTGCTGGCACAGATGTGACTAGTGGCGCCTGTGTCCAGCCACCATTCCTTTGGGTTGCTCCCCACCAGGTTCACTTCCGAGACCACAGCACTCAGGTGCATATAGTCCTGTCCAGCATCATCTCCTCCCTCAGCCACATTAGCTTGAGCAGGTGCCCTCTTCCTCCCTTTCCCTTGGAACTTCCTCTTTGGGGGGGGGGTTTGGGCTTGTCGGTGCGCATCTTACAATCCGCGGCACGATGGCCCGGTTTGTTGCACACAAAGCAGTCTCCCATGAATTTCTTCTTGAGAGAGGCACCGACTCCGCTGTCAAAGCGTTTCCGCTTAGACACAGCGTCCTCAACCACATGGGCCTTGGCAACCGCGTTGCCTGCTCCGCCACCGCCTTTCCTTCCGGATCGGCGGTTGCTTTGCTCAACATTGAGCCTCTCAATGAGTCCCTCCAAGGTCATAGCCTTTCGCTTGTGTTTCAGGTAGTTTTGAAACTCTTTCCAAGAAGGTGGCAGTTTCTCAATCATTAATGCCACTTGGAAAGGTTCGTTGATAACTAGCCCTTCAACCTCAAGCCTATGGTATATGAGTTGGAGTTCCTCAACCTGCTCGATAACACTCTTCCCATCAGTCATCATGTACTCGTGAAAGTCCGTGACGACAAATTTCTTTGCGCCAGCGTTATTCACTTTGTACTTTCGTTCGAGAGACTCCCAAAGCTCCTTTGCAGAAGCCTTGGGCTCGAATACACTGAAGAGAGTGTCATCCAGAGCACACAGGATGTAGTTCCGGCATAGGTAGTCGCCGTGTTTCCACGCTTCCACCGCCGAAACCGTCTGCACGTCCTCATCGTCCTCGCTTAGGACGGGTGCAGACTCCTTAAGAAACCGGGTCAGATTAAGGGCAGTTAAATAAAACAGCATCTTTTGCTGCCAACGTTTGAAGTTGTTGCCCCTAAACTTTTCCGGTCTCTCCAGTTGAGAGGTTGGCAACATTGGCATCGCCGGTGTTGCCGGAGCCTTGCCCTTTGCCCTGGCTGCAGCCACAAGGGCTGCCTTGGCCGCAGCCTTAGCAGCAGCCTGTGCTGCGGCCGCAGCCGCAGCCATAGCATCAGCCTCTGCCGCAGCAGCGTCGGCCGCAGCCTTTGCCGCAGCAGCTTCGGCCTCAGCCTCAGCCTGAGCCCCCCCACTCGCAGCGCTCGCATTGTTATGGCTACTGCCAATCACAAGTGCGCCCTGCACGTTTTCCGAAGAAACGGTGGGTATTTGATCCTCATTAGTCATCTGAAATGACAATATAAAACCGTTTAGTTTCTCGCAAGAAAACTAAATTCTTTATCGCAAATACTAATTATAACTTAATTAGATTGCTTCAAAAGAATAAAAACCAGAGAAAGAGATTCTAGCGTGAAAATCAAATCACTTTTGATTTCACTAAGAATTCTTTATAGTATTCTAGAATAAAAAGATCAAAACCAATTCGGATTTATTCTATGTGCAAATTTCAATTTCTAGTAAACTAGCAATGATTTTGCGAGAATAAAAACCGAGACGTCAACAACAATAAAATAAAAATGAAAAGTCCTTTCTTATTTCGAAAATAGAAAACCAAAAAATGATATTGTTTAAGATTGTTGGTTTTGGTACTATTTCGAATACGATAAAGAAAAGGACAATAATATAAAAGACAGGAACGCAATGGAAATAACACTTTATTTCTCACAATTGGAATATGAATTACAATTCCTGACTCGTACAGAATTAAAATTAAACTGCTGGACTGGTTTCAACAAATAAAAACTGCCGGACTGTTTTGTAAATAAAACAAACTGCCGGACTGTTTTAACAAGGAAAAGAAACTGCCGGACTGTTTTAAACAAACTGCCGGACTGTTTTAACAAATAAAAAACTGCCGGACTGGTTTTAAACAAACTGCCGGACTGGTTTTAACAAATAAAAAACTGCCGGACTGGTTTTGTAAAAAAAAAAACAAACTGGACTGGTTTTAACGAATAAAAAACTGCCCGGACTGTTATTAAATAAACTGCCCGGACTGTTATGTAAATACTGGAAATTGAATTACAGGAAAGTAAATTACAGAATAGGAAAGACTGAAATGTAAATTACAGAAACTAAAGGTACTGGAAAGTAAATACAAAAAGGAAACAGTACTGAAATTAAATGGACAGAATAATAAAGGACTGAAAAGTAAATAACAGAAATTAAAAGAAGAGGCAACTGCTGAGCAGTTTCCCTTAAACAATATTTCCCGAACCACCTTTAAAGGTTTCTGGTTTCGGGACTTTGTTCCCAAGGTACAACTTCTATCTCAGAGTGGCTTGTATGGAAACCGGCACCGAACCACAGGTCGAGCTGTTGGTGGTGCGGTTCTCTCTCACTAAGTGTATGCTTATGCTGTGAGTTGTGTGTATGAAGGTGTGTTGAAATGAGAGGGGGATGGCTGCCTTTTATAGGCTCTACTGAAACCGCAACCATAAATGTTGGTCTTTAATTCTGGGAGTTACACCCCCAGAATCCGCTCAATCAATTCTGAAACCGCAGCATTTACTCTCATTCATTGCTGACGTTTCTCTTGCTGGAAACTCTAGGGACTCCTTTTGTATTTTATACAAAACTCCCTATTCGGGTTTGGACCCAAGACCCAAGACATTCCCCAAATCCCAAATCCCAAATCCCAAGCCCAAGCCCAAGCCCAAGCCCAAGCCCAAGCCCAAGCCCAAGCCCAAGCCCACGCCCAAGCCCGTGCCCGTGCCCGTGCCCGAGACCCGAGACCCGAGACCCGAGACCCGAGACCCGAGACACGAGACACGAGCGAGCGCGCGTGTGTGGTACACACTAATACTCTTAGGTGTATGTGGACATGTTAGTTTAATAACTACATGGGTTGGTATGGTATATATATTGTAAGATTAACTCTTAATCTTCCAATATGGGATTATACTAAATGGTTTTTCTCATTAACCATTTCGTTTTTCCAGATTTGAGCTTCCGAGGTACCAACTTTGAAGCCACTTTGTATTCACACCCATTCTCCGAATAGGTCATGTGATATACCGTTACGAAGCTCGTCACACGGGCTACTCAACCACGTTGATTACGGTATAAACAACTCAGCGCTGTTACACGAAATAATGACTCGAAGTTGGTCCAGTGACCATTCGGAAACACCCATGTTTTCACATGTTTTTCCAACAAAACTTAGATTATAACGAAATATAAGTAGAAAATATAGATTCTGATAACACACCTCCAGAAACATTAGATAAATCATATTTACAATGGTAATAAAAACTCCAAAGGAGGGGTTCCACAGTCTGGAAACATTTTGAGAGAGTAGACCCGGGTGAGAAGTTCTCTAACCCATGTATTTTCAAAGCAATATATAAAACTTGCGAAAGTGCTCTTAAATATTCTAGATGGGATGGTACAATCAGGTTAAGAAAGTATTATGAAACTCGTCTTAAAGCTTTGAATAAATCACAAACAATTATAAGTCAAAATACTAATAGTGCTGAAATTATTAATTTTTGTTTTAGTGGTGCAGTTGCTCGTAAAAAAATAGTTACTTATATTCAAATGGCGCATCAACCTTTTGGATTTGCTGAAAATCCGTATTTTGTTAAAATGATTCAAAAATCCTTTCAACCTGGTTACCCGGGTAAATATAGAAATACTTGTAGAAACGACGAAATCATATCATGAAAGATTTTCCCAAAGAAAGAAATGATTTGATTAGCTTTTTAAAAAATTTGATGGTAAAGTTTCTTTAATTTCTGATTTTTGGAGTTCAAACCGAAAATTATATTATGTGTGTTTCACTGCGCACTTTATAGATTCAGATTGGGTTCTCCAAAAAAGACTTATTACTTTGAAGCTTGCCGAAATACCCCATAAAGTACTAGTTGTGGTGGGTAACAAGAATTTCAATATCCTGAAAGATTTTCAATTATAAAAAAACAAAACAAAAATTGTCTATTTCTTTAGATAATGCTAGTAATTATTCCAATGCTATCGAGTATCAATTGAGTCTCGATTATTGCATATACGTTGTTGTGCACATATTGTTAAACTTAATTGTCCAAGAAGGCTAGCTAAGAAATAATTTCTCCCTCTGTTAGTAAGATGAGATCATTCGTTATACATGCAAAAGGGTAAAAAAATTGACAAGAATCATGTTCCGCAAAAGGTAAACAAGTCTTACTTGATCCCAGGTTTAAGGGTCCAGAGTTGGGAAAAATGTTGACATTTATCTACAGGCCCAAAATGGAAAAAAAACAATATGATAATATAATATTGCTTGCAAGAAATATTTTTAAATGTTACGAAGTGCAATCCACATAAAGGCTTACGTACGTGCATATGATGGCGGATGATTAGATCGCGAAATAATAGCCTTTATTGATTAAAACAGTATTAATTGGCGTAGTTTCATTGCTATTTCAACTTATTTATGCCATATTTAGTGTTTTTCCGTTTTTTCCCGGTTTATTTGCACATTTCTATCTTTTTATAGGGAAATGCAAGGATTACCATAAAAATGAGACAATGACGCAAAAATACCAATTGAATGACCAAAAGTGAAGAAATAAGAAGTCAACGGACCCCCAACACAAGTCTAAAGTTGAGAAAAACAGAGACCAAAACGAGATAAACATCATGAACATTCTTGAAGCAGACCTGACCGGTCAGGTTAGGGCAGATTTTAATAATTAGGGTTAAGTTCGGAGGATTTATGTAAACATATTTTTCTAAATTGTAAATAACATTTTTTCAGTGGTTTTACTGCAGATTTTCATTTTCTAACTCAAAACTCAAGAGACAGAGAAATACAAGTTTTGGTGCACAAATACTTTTTCTGTTTTGTAAGTTTTCTCGTATTATTTGCAATATATAGTTGTTAATCTTAATCTCAATTGTTTATTTTGCTTGTATATCTCTGTTTATAGCAATCTAAAACTTAAATTTTGAGTAACTTACATGTTTAATCATTAAAACGCATTAATAACGTCGTAAAAGCTTGTTATTATACGTAGATCTTGCATGCAATTGAGTTAGTAACTTGATCAACACCCAAACAACCATTTATAAATTGGAAAATAGCGTTTAATAATCACATATAAACTAAGTGTTCTTAGTTGAGGAATCGAGTCGTTGGATTGACAACCCGCTAACGCTCTCCTCTTTTATTTGATTTTCGTATTAAATATAATAAACGTTTAGAAAAATATTAGATTAAGCCAATAATACGGTTTCTCGAACAATAACTTGGGTATATTACCCGATAAATACCACTACTGCCCTCGTGCTATTGCGAGACCCTCGCGCGTTAAAAATAACACGTTCATGGGGCAGTCAGAATTTTTATATTTTTAAGAGTTATATATTTTATACGGTTTTCTACCACACTTGGGTTTTATATTTTTCATTTAGTGTTTTTGATTAGACACGCACAAGTAAAATGGAGAATTAATCGAAAAACGCAGTAGACCCGACCGTTCACAGTTACCGGTGTATTCACTCTATAAACTCCATATTTACTCTTTTTTTTTTATATATTTTATGTGTTTTAGGATATATTTCTTGTGACTTGTAAATTTTGTGTCAGGATTGCAGAGTCAAATTGCATTAAAAAAAATCAGAAAATGAAAAAAAAAAAACCTTTTTTTTTGGTGTATTATTTAGGAAAGCCGCTTTTATACGTGAACATGTGACGACAACTTGAAAATCGGAAAGAAATACTTATATTAATTTAGGGTGTTGAATTTGTATATACTTCTAGTTTGCCCTTAATTATTTCACTCAAACCAGAGATAATATTGTACAGGTTGCATACTATACTTAGAGTTTAAAATGTATTTATGTTTACTCATTTGCCCGCGACAATCCCTAAAAACTAGCAAAAACCGTTTTTATAGAACTTTTGTACCATTGCAAAGCTTTATTTTAAGTATACGGTGTCTTTGATCTGGTTAATTTGTTGTTCATACCCTAGAGCCGCAACACTAGCTTAAGGGTGGATCGACAGGTGCGTAAACCCGTCGTTCTCTAAGAGAACCTGTATAGCCTTATGGCATATACTTATATTATGTCTAGTCTTATGAATCCGTAACATGTCCAATAAGTCTTTCATCTACACACAAGTGTAAGCAGAAATTGAGGAAATATTTTTTTAGACTTAGTACTGTCACATTCGTTCCACGTGCGAGATGGTTGAATACCTACCCACCGATGTCGAAAGACATGTAAATGAGAAGAGGATATAAGTATCATCATACTTATGTTATGACGGATGGGAAAAATCCAGAAGAATAAATGGGTAAAAATGCCCGATGGTATAAGCAGGACCGATGAACTTTGAATGAAGGAGGAAAACAAGCCAAAGTCTCAAATATAAAGAGAAAAAAGAGAGGAATAATAATAAATAAAAATGAAAAAGTGAGATCATAATAATGAAAAAAATGAGAGATGACGCTGTGAGTACACTAGCATGGAGATTATGCCACAATATATCTAATATTTTTATTGTATAAGCTTTTGTCTTTATAGTTAATTTTAATAAAAATGATGAATTGAAAGGTGTTTTTTCTTGAAAAAAAAACTATCGAATTTTGAGCTAACATGTTTACAAATCATAAAGCATGTAAAATATTAAATCAAGTTATGGCATTTTTAGTGACAAATTTTAGGTACTTTTAGAAGTGTAATCCTATTTTAATATGACTATAAATACATTTCATCTGTTTGCATTCGTGTGATCTCGTAAGAGTGGTGACTTAATTGGTAGATTTAAAACGTAATATGTTTGTGGGTGTTCTTTAGTAAACTCTCACGAGACAAAACTTGTTCTTTTACACTTTAAAGGTTTAACAGCTTGTTGCATACGTTAAATGCAATAGTGTTTTCTACGACAGTGGTTTATCTTTATTTTTATCGTATTTAGTTTTACGCTAGTTAGTGCACAAAACACTTTCGCGCTTTTAAAAGGAAAAAAGTCTTATAAATTTAACCTTATCTTTTATCGCTTCCAATGCTCGGGACGAGCATTGAGCTAGTTGGGGGTATGATTAGACCACAAAATGTTAGTTTTTATTGGTTAAAATATTATTAATTGGCATAGCTTCATTGATATTCAACCTATTTAGGCCATATTTAGGTGTTTTTCCGCTTTTTCCCGGTTTATTTGCACATTTCTATCTTTTTATAGGAAAATTCGTGGAATTACCACAAAAATGAGACATGGACACAAGAATACCAATTAAAAGACCAAAAGTGAAAAAAAATCATAAGTTAAAGGACCCCCAAGACAAGTCTAGAGTTGAGCAAAACGGAGACCAAAACGAGATAAACATCATGAACATTCTGGAAGCAGACCTGACCAGTCACAGTTATCGGTCCGGCCTGACCGGTCAGGTTACGGCATATTTTAATAATTAAGGTTAAAATCGTAGGACCTATATAAACAGGTTTTTGTAATTGTAAATAACATTTTTTCAGTAGTTTTATAGCAGTTTTTCATATTCTAACTCAAAACACAAGAGGGAGAGATAAATTCAAGTTTTGGTGCACAAATCCTTGGTTGCTCATCGTGTTTTGTATGTTTTTTCGTATTACTTGAAATATATCATTGTTAATGTTAATCTCAATTGTTTATTTTGCTTGTTCATCTCAGTTTATAGAAATCTAAACCTTAAATCTTGGGTAACTTGCAAGTTTAATTATTAAAACGCATTAATAACGTCATAAAAGCAAATTATTGTACTTAGATCTTGCATGCAATTGAGTTAGTAACATGATCAACACCCAAACAACTATTTATAAACTGAAAAATAGCATTTAATAATCACAAATAAACTAAGTGTTCTTAGTTGAGGAATCGAGTCGTTGGATTGGAAACCCAACCGCTAACGTTATCCTCTTTTATTAGTTTTTCGTATTAGATATAGTAAACGCTTAGAAAAAGACTATATTTAGCCAACCACATGGTTTCTTGGACGATAACTTGGGTATCTTATCCGAGAAATACTACTACTACTACCCTTGTTCTCCTGCGAGTCCCTCGTGTGTTAAACATAACACGTTCAAGGGGCATTCAACAGACGACTAAGTTCAAGCACGGATTGTTTTTGAGATATTTTTAAGAGACAAAAAACAAACTCCAGTGCTGAATCTGAATTAGAGATCTGTTTACAAAGGGCAGAAAAAAGAAGTGAAAAAAATATTAATATATTGGAATGGTGGAGAAAAGAATCGGGTTCATCAAAAGGTCTTTCAAATATGGTTCGTGCCTTTGTGATTGTTCAAGCATCAACAACTGCTTCCGAGTGAGCTTTTAGTACAAGAGGTTGTTTAATTTCCTATTATCTCTCATGTCTTAAACCCGAAATTATTGAGACATGCATGTGCAATAAACATTGGATAAATGCATGATAAATAATACAAGAAGAGCTCATAAAACGACGAGTGAAGGAAGACGAAAGGATTTTGAATACGTGTGAAGACACGATCGAAGATTTGACATTGAATAATTAGTTGTTGGTTATTTTTTTCTAAATTTAATGGTGGGAAAAACTCATATTTTTATTTATTTATAGCAAAATTAAAAATGTGGGGGAGAAACACCACAAAAGATTGGGCTATAAGTGCGCCAATCTGGGAAATAAGTGTCAAAAGTGATAATTACAAATCCCTTGGGATTGAACTTGAAATAACTAAAAACTACAAGGGCTTTTGTAGCAATAAAAGCAAAAATAATCCAGATAAGCCACGCATCCTGTTCTTCTTCTTTCTTCTTTCCATACGAACCGACAAACTTCATTTCACACACACAGAGCTTATAGAGAGAACCCATGGCGAAAAGTTTTTTAATTATCTTAACTTAGGATAATGATCACGATCAAGTTTTAAAATCTTACTCAGAAGGCAAGGGGAAATCTCTTTGATCCTTTGAAATGATGTTCAAACCCTCATTTGCTAGCAAATCAGCTGCTCCATTAGCTTCTCGAAAGGTATGTACGATCTCCATATTTTTCTGTTTAATGATCTCTTTAATTTGTCCATTTGAATTGTCAAGGCTTCTATTTCCATAGTAGAATTAGCTCTTTTATAGAAAGAAAATCCCTGAATAAAATTTCCCATGAGTGCCCTAACCACCCCACCAATACCAGAATACATAGGGAAAGATTTGTAGCTACGATCCACATTAATCTTAATAAAATTGATAGGAGATTTGTCCCAATAAATTTTTTGAATTTTCTTACCAAGTTTGATTCCATTATTATCAGAGAATATATCGAAATTTTGGTCAAAAGCCTTATCATTTTTTATGAAGAGGTTAAATTGACTTAGTATCTTTTTTATAATATCATTATAAGAGAAAATGCTATTATCAAACCTGCATATAACTTTTCAAATTATCCAAATAATAATAAAAGGAATAATTTTTAAACATTTAACTTTCAAAGAGGAGTTTGATTTTAAACACCAAGCCATACACCTACCTCTAATGCTGTTATTTTAGTACTGGATACCCAAATGATTTCCAAAATAACTTCAGACCAAAGTAGCAATAGGAGCAGTACTAAATAAATGATTTGCATCTTTACCTTTTTTTTTTGGAGCAATCACACATTGAAAAATTAGTTGTTATGATGTTATATACTTGTCTTACTTTTCGTTACTTTCTTTTACACTTTTTCTTAATGTCTTGTGGGATATTTCCCCATATTTTTAATATTTTTATCATTAATAGTATAAAAATATGGGTTTTTTCGAACCATTTCATAAAAAAATAGTTATCCATCTCTATTGTGATTCCAATTTTCACGTTTTATTTCAATTCTTCCTATTTTCTTAATATTTTTGGGAAATATATTTCATCTTTTGTTCCCGGGTGTTTGTTTGTTTTGTTCTTAGTGCATGCACTATCTCACTTAATGAACAATGAGAATAGGTCTTGTTAACTAGTACTATTAGTTTTGTAAATTTTGTTTGTTATGTTCTTGGTGCATGTTCTATTCCACTGAATGCATAAGAATAAGTTTTGTTAAGTAGTATTAGTTTTGATACTTGCAAAAACTGGTCGTAGTCTTTAGGAGACAGTACGACATATTATGCCCTTTCAAAAACTTTTTTAATATAAAAGACTACATATTATGCACTTTCTAAAACTTTATTAATATAAAAGACTTGTAGGTATATAACCGTACTGAGAACTCTTAGATCCACTATTAATACGGGTATGGTTCGGGTAAAACGAGTACAAAAATTTATATAGACCCGACTCTGATTGTTGTGAATAGCATATTAAAGCTACTTCGTCCGTTTGATCAGGATTGTTACTATCTTTATTAGTAGTATCGCCATTTTTCCTAGTATCACTAAAAATGACTACATGCTTAAATTTTCTTGAACGAATTTCATGATCCATGGGCACTTCTTCTTCATTCTCTCCTTCTTGTTGTTCTAATTCATTGTTGTTCTTGACTGATGGAACCGCACTAAGCCATGTGCACCACTTATGGCCGGATCTGCAAAGGCTTGGCCTACTTATTTTATTAAAGACTATTTATATTTTTATTGTTATTTTGTGTAAGACTTAATTGTTATATTTTAGTATTTGTGGACTCGTTATTAATGGCGAACATGGCCCTCGAGTGTTTCCTTTTCGCAAGCAGATCTCTCTCATCTTTATAAGTAGAGTTTCTGCCTCTATTATTCATTAAGAGTGCCTCTTTGGAACAATCAGCTTATTTGACTGTTTATGAAACAGTGATCTTAACCATCGTTAGACTAAAAAATGGATGGTTAGATAATGTTTTTCAATAATTAATTTATTTTTCTATTTTCAACAAATTAGAATTTGATAAATTAAAAACAAATTGTACACACACTAAAAAACCAAATAAAAATATAGAACCCTAGGAAAGCATAACCTAAACTTAAATATTAATCAAAATTAAAATTTTTTTTATGCATTTGACATATTTTTATGCTAACGGTTTGTGAACCAGTCATATAGACGACTGTTCCATAGTAATTCCCTTCATTAATCATCAGAAAAGCTATAGGTTTAACCTTTATCTCTCTCTTCTCTTTTATATAAAAGTATATGTGACTTGTCTTGTTAATTAGCAACAAGTTAACTTTGGTCGTGTTACCATCGTTAGAGCTAACACACAGTGGTTGAGTCCATCATTTGCTATCCAGAGCTCTGATCTTAACGGGAATTTTTTTTTTCCGGAAGGGAAAGACGATGGGTTCTACGTATCTTGGGGAGATGAATGACATATTATGGCAGGTAGCGGAATCGATAAAGGGTATGGCACGACAACTCAAAAAATTGACCCCACGGAGGAGAAGCGGAAAAGCCAAAGGGGAGACAACGACTAACCCTAGACGGCGGGCAAGAGTTAAACCCGCAAGGGTCGCGACCCATCAAAAATCCACCATTCGGGGGAAGGGTGCGGCTGATGTGGAGACTGCGAGGGACCCGCATGGGTATCGTGGCAAACCCGAAAAAGGGATAGCCTATTCGACGCAGCAACGACAAACCCACGATGGGTAAATTGGAGCAACGAGCGCGATTTCTAGGGTTTCGGAGGTATACAGTGAATATGATTTTGTTTAAAATCAAAGGTTTAGCCTTGTTGATAATAAAGATTTTGAATATTTTTATCCACAAATTTATATGTTTTACTCAATTGGAATAAACCACCAATTTTTCATGACTATATTGATGCTGAATTTGATAAGGTTGGATCGTTAGGTCATGAAATATTAAATTTAAATAGTAGTGAACACAATATAAATTATATTGAAAAGGAATTTGCGGATGATTTTTGTGTTTTGGAAGGAGAAAAGCAATTCGATGTAAAAAAATGATAATAGTTGATAACGTTGAAAAGTGGTGATAATTTTTGTCTATTTGATGCTAAAAGTTATGGGTTGAGTTCGTTATTTAAAATCCCTAAGCCGCCCAATAATTATGTTGATCCGATTTGGTTGAACGTGTTATAAAAATGGCAAGATAAAATAATTGCTTGAAGTGTGGTTAGCCATTTATTTGTTGAAAACTTAGATGTCGGACATGTATATGAGTTTGAACATAATTGAGATGTTTACGGGCGAAAAAAAGTTATGGATATTGAAAAGGTGGATTTGAAATTAAAGTTATTCCATAAATTGCCGAGACGAAAAACTAGCAATCTTTTGGTTAAATTTGGAGATTTATGCTATTATCTCGAGCATTATATTCTACTAAAAAACCCTTTACTATTTGGGAAAATTTCTGTTTAGCACAGCTTTGTCAACTTAATTAGCAAAATGTATTAGTGTCCAAACTCCCTTTGTAATTAGTCTCATTTTAAAGGAGAAAACAAAACTACCCCAACCTAATAAATAGGAAATATCCGACGTTAACCTGTATCCCTTATTTCATGGCACAAATTTATCCTACTATCATTAATCATTTTGGTATACTACACAAAAATACCCACAATATAAGATGGTAACTTTCATTTTTTTTATTATTAACCTTCAAATACATTATACAAATTGAAAGTTCAAAAACCTCATACAAACTTGAATAAACAAAAGTATACCAAATCAAAGTACAATGCAGGTGTATACTGTAAAAAAAACGATGAAAACAATCTTATTGGAAGATTGGTAAAACTCACAACATACATACCACTAAAACATTCAAGTCTTGTTGCATGGAAAAAGTTTTTCAAGTATACGAAAGACTTGGCGATATATGAAATATTGACATAAGAGGATTTGACAGTATACAAAAGATTAGCAGAAGACGATTTGGCAGCATACGAAAGATTAGCAGAAGACGATTTATTGACGAAAAAAAGGTATCAAAATCCCGTGGAGTGACAAGTTGTTCATAATATACCACACACTTAAGATCCATCCTAACATATCACAGTTAGGGTTTTAATCATGACTTATGGTTATGGGTGATGATGAGGATGAGATCAGGAATATATATATCTCAGAAATACTGGTTATACAAAATTAATGGATATACACATGATTTAAGGATATTCTTGGTATCTCTTAAAGTGTTTTTGAAAAAAATGATTAGAAATAAATAAAGTCTAGGAGATAGAGTTTTAGCTAATTAAGTCATTAAAGTTGTACTTATAGCTAATTTCTCCTTACTATTGGAGTGGAACTGATGGTTGAGTCGTGGTATTAAGAGACTTTCTTTTAAGTTCGAATTTGCACATTACTATATTTTTTCATATTTTAATATGCGAAGAAGTCTAAATTATTCACATGATAATCGAAACTACTTCGGACTTATTTTTAGTGGATGCGTAACCACGATGGATACAGGTTGTTTATATCGTCTCGGTAGATTCGGGCTTAATGAGGTTGTTAGTTTCAAAGTTGAGAAAAATGCCTATTTCTACTTATATTGTTGTTTCGTCAACCTCTATGAAAACTGAATTTTGGTGTATGAAACAGGGTCGAATGGATGAAATGGCTTGTCGGGAGATAAAGGAGACGTTTGTGTATGTTCTCTACTTTAAATCGAGTTAAGTTATGGACCCTTCTTTAGTAGAAGTAATTCTTTCTTGTAACGAACCCATTTCAGTACTAAGGGTGGGTTGATAGCCCACAGCGGAGGGCATTCTACCCAATAAATCAGATACGGGTATACCGAATAAGTTATATGTTTACAATGTCATATGCATATGGACACACTATATATCAGTGACACATAGTAGAACTGTATTGACTAGTTGAGTTCCAAGTTAAATAGTACATTTTAAGAAACTAATATGTTTATTTAATAGAAAATCGACAGTGGTTTAATTTAATAAACGGGTTTGGTTTCTTAGACCTGTAAGTGAAAAATGGTTTTATGTAGGTGAGATCAAGAATACAAACACAAGAGAAAAACCATCTATTTGTAAGTTAGCTCAAATTTCAAATATTAAACATAGAAAATAAAACCAAGTTCGCTTCTTATTTTAAATACATAAATTCTCAAAAGTTCAAAACTTAAAGAGCATAAAAGCTAATAATAAGAACCAAATAACTTTATAATTTCAGGCAAACCAGGCATACACCAATGACTTATCCTCGAAGAGTTGATCTCGTTGCGTCCGGAGTTGGCCATAAGATTGTATACTATCTTCCAGCTCCCTGTGGGCCTGACCGAACTGATGCTTGTACATGTCCTTCTTCTCCCTCAATAATTCCACTTCCGCCCGGAGACGACGTATGTACTCTGCCGAGTTACCGCCGGCCCCACCGTTTGGAAACACCATCTTATCGCAAAAGTCGAACTTGGATATGTATATATGTAAAATCTAGAGAAAGCTTTGCCAAATCAAAATGTAGTAGCATCTCAATTATGTCCAGGATAACAATTATATTCTAGACTAACTCGGACAAGAGTCAGAAACCTGTCTGAAAATATCAAGAAGAGAACGAAGCTAATCTAAAGAAAGTTTTGCCAGTTAATAAAATGAGCTGTTGATTACAGCTTTTCCGGTTTCTTTTCTTTATGTTCTATAGTTACATTATTTCAAAGTCTTTAAAACCCTTACGATATTTTGATCATACAAATATTTTGATAAAATATTCATTTCTTTTACAACTTCCCATGTTGGGTGAAAGCTCATACTATTTGCCACATCTCTAGTCTGTACAAGCCATGACAGATGGGTTTTTCACACTATATAAGCTTAATTGAAAGGAATTGTCTTGGTTTACCAGAATTACAAAGCTTTTAATCTCAAGCATGATGCGAGCAGACTTGGGAAATGAGAAAAGAAAAGAAACACTGTATGTCAAAAAGAGAACACCGACTATAAGAAAGAGGATGCATAGGAACTTCAAATGGATAAAGAATAGTCCAACGATCAGGTTGTTCATGATAGGGAGTAATTTGGCCGAGAGGGTTGCTCGAATGGATAACAGAGGCGATTTATCTCTGTATCTTTGATTAACAATACAAAAAATTGCACCTGTTGGGTTGTGACAGAACATTCCTTGCTCGACAGCATGCTGATAATCACAATCAGCAAGGTATATCGATGTATAGTTCTATTTTTTTCTTGGAAACTTTCTTTTCTAGTTTTCATATGTATAGATAGATACTCATTTATGACATCTTAAACTACAAATTTATCATGTAATTAGTAAATTCTAGGTGTGCAATAAAGAAATAACAAAAATACAATCGTATACAAAAAGGAAGAAAATTAAATCAATGATACATCGAAATTTCCCGTGTACCTGGATTTGTATGAAATGAAATGAACAATGATCCATTCGGCTAACAAGATTCTCCTTCGCCATTCTCTGCGTAGTCAGGAACTACAAATCAGAAAATGCAGAGGTAACATGTAAAATCTTGAAGAAACCACAATGAAGTATCAAAAAAAATTAAAGAAAGAGGAACAATACTTACAAAAAATACTGAAATGATGTCCATTGTTAAACCGGAATTGTTATTTTTAGCTTGATAACAACATATATAGGAGAAAAGTGATTCAATCACTAGCGCCTGCAAAAACAGATTATCTACAAAGAGAGGGTTATAAATTATAAAAAATATATATATAGGGTTTTCTGGTAGTACCGTATCCCCAGCTTTCTAGAGAAAGAAAGAGGGGTGGGGTGAGAGGGGGAAGGTGGTGTGATCAAGGTTATACATTGATTTTATAGTGGTCTTAAAAACTTAAAAAGGAAACGTAGCAATTGTCACTAAATTAAATGCTCTTGATGAAATGAATATGGATTCAACACTTGATTTTCATGATATCTTTTGTACATTATAGGAATGTTAGTATTAATTTTTGGATTACATTTCATCACATTTACATACTAATTAACTCTCATAACTTAAATGTTCTTTATTGCGTTTGACCAAGATGAAAACGATTTTTACTTTCTCTGTCATTTAGTACTCAAGCTTCTTTTTTCTTGTTTCTGCAACCTTTTTATTTTATACCAACAATCTTCTTCTTCTTCTTTTCTTTTATGGAATCTTCTGTCTTCATCATCATAGTCATGGAATCATAAACATGAATGTAGAAAATTATCATAGAACCAACAACTACAATTTACCAGGCACTCGTTCTTCTTGGATGCAGAGCAAATTCGTAACCATTCTCTTCTCTCGGGACAGAGTTACCTACAATCGCCTCGAACACAAAGACTAGCAGTATAGCAAGATCCTTACAAGTATAATCACTTAAAGTTGTACACAAACCGGACAATCAACAAGTTAAAATAAATCTTGTTTAAAACTATTATCGATGTAACCGAAATTTAGTATGAAAAAAATCCAATTCACATATAGTCAAAATATAAATGTTTACAAGTTTTTTGCCCAATATAAAACTCTCTTCCCTCAATAGAGTATTGTGTATAAACTGGTCTTGAGAGATATCTAGTTTGAAAAGATGGCACGGTCAAGTCGATATGGAAGTCAAAAGCTTCGAATCGTCGCCTTTAAGGGTATAAAATTTGCTAGCGTTTGAATAATAAAAGGATAAGTGTTTTGAGCGTCAACTTCGGGTGGTTGAGACAATTCAGGATTTAAGAATTGTGGTTGTTGATGGTTTTAACGTTTTGACCCTTGTTTTAGATATTCTATGATGATGGCTATCCCGGTCGGTGAGGCTTTAGGTGGGGCAAAGGTAAACGTCATTTTTTCCTTTTAATTAATTTTTAATAATTAATTCAAAATAAATTAAACAAATTAATTAAAATAACTAATTTTTTTAAACCAAGTTCTTTGAACAAAATAAACAGTTTTAGAATTTTTGAGTTTTTTTTAATTAATTAATATTCAATAATTTATTCAAATTAATTGAAATTAATTAATTTAAAATAATTAGTAAAATTTTTTCTTTTTAGAACCTAGTTCTTTAAACCGGGAAATTAATATGTACTTTTTTTAAAAAAAATTTATTTAATTAATATTTAAATTAAATAATTAATAATTAATTTTTGTCAATTTTTTTAAATTATCCCGATTCTTGAAATCAAGGAAATATTATTTCATGAACTATGGGTTATTTACAATGAACTCCTGTAGTTTTTAAATATATGCAATTTCAGTTGACCTCAATGACTACATTTAACATGTCTCCCTGTGTATTTTATTTCATATTTGTTTATTGTACGATTTTAGTCTTTGTTAATTCTTATTGTTTTCGTCTATTATAGTTGATAAATATTTATATATTGTAATTTTATAGATTTATCTTTTGTTTCTCTTTTTTACCATTTTAGTACCCTTTGTTAATTCTTAATATTATTTAATGTTTTATAGTTGACGTCGATTTATATAGTTTTCATGTGTACTTTTATTGATTACATTTTATTAATTTACCTTATTAGTACTTTTAGGCCTTGTTTGGTTTTGGTTGCATTATTTTCAACTCATCATTGGACTATAAGTTCGATGAACATTACAGTTATTGTGTTTGGCACTGCAATTTCACTCTAAACTACAAGTCCGGTTAGACGATGTCATGGTATTTTTAATACCATATGGTAGTGCTTTTATAAATAATACAATAATCAACTGATTATTAGTTCAAAATTCTTTTCGGATCTCGTTTATAGTCTGCTCGGATTATTATTTCTAGAATTGAAAATGTATTTTACCTTGTCAGTTTCGTTCCCTAGGGAGAAAATTTGAAAGGCGCTAATAAATTTGATACTAAATTGAAATATAAAAATAAAAGTTTTTACTGTAAACTTTGTAATCGACTCCTACAATATTTAAATATATGCAATTGACACTCATTTAAATTTTTTTCGAATTTTTTTTATTAAAATTTTATTAATTCCGAATTATTTATAAATATTAATAAAAAATCTTTTAATTTTGGAAATTAATACAATTTTTAAATATTCTGAAATCTTATCCTATTTCTAAGGATTTGAGATTGTTAGAAAGATTTGATTTTATGTGATCTTATTTAGCCAATTAGTTATTTTGAAAAGATTTTAGATAAAATTGTATGTTTCTTCAACTAACTTTCTAAATTTAAATATTTTATTGATATTTTAGGATTTTATAACCATTTTTATTTTTTTACAGATTCTTAAAATCAACATTTAATATTTTTTAATTCATGGGTGTCAACGGTCTGGTTGACTGGTCAGGAACGAAGGTTTAAGATTTGTGAAAAGGATAAATTAACAATACATACTGCTTTTTAAATTAAATTAATAAAAACATAACCAAAAACTTTTCATTATAAAAAACATACCAAACAAATTTAAATTTAATGATGTTTATTTTTTTTTTTTTATATCTCTCTCATCTTACGCTCTCCCTCCTCCATTATTCTCTCTCCTCCATTATTCACTCTCACCAATTCTTCTATGTATGTCTTCATTATTTTCACCAATTTTTCTTTGTATCTCTCTCTGATCTTACTCTCTCTCTTCTTCATTCTTCTCTGTATATTTCTTTCATATCCCACTCTATCTCTCTCACTTTCTCCACCACAAAAACCCGCCAATGACTACCGAACACCATCTAAATTATATAGACATCCATATACATATAAATACAGATATATACATACGTAATACACAAATATTACACTAATTGATACACCGTAATATATGAAAAATATATGGAATTGGTGAGATTGTTTTCTATTTATTGAGTTTTGAGACTATTGTAAATCTTGTGAGTTTTAAGTTGAAAGAAAATAATTCATATGGTATGAAGTTTTAAAATTAGGGTATGAAGTTTTGAAATTATGATATGAAATTTTAAAATTATGATATCAAGTTTTGAAATTAGGGTATGAAGTTTTGAAATTAGGGTATGAAATTTTAAAATTAGGTATGACGTTTTATAATTAGCATATGAATATTTTGTGAGTTTTTAGCCATTTTTATAGAGAGATGGGTGATTAGCACGTGTTAGAAAGAGGTGCGATTATCGTGTTTTAGAGAGAGATGTGCGATTAGAGAGAAAGATATGTTAGGTGATAGAGATGTGTTAGATGTGTTAAATTAGAGAGAGAGATTAGATTATGGTTTGATTAGAATTAGAGAAATAATAAGTATATATATAGATATGTTTTTGATAATTTAAATTATTAGAGTATGTTTTTGTTAATATAATAGGCGTAGAATATGTTTTTGTTAATTGCCCCTTGTGAAAATTGAGAGAATCAAGAACATGCAATAAGCATGCAATAATAAATAAAAAAACAGGCATAAAACATTTTGAAAACAAAATATAATCTTCGCTACCGTTCTCGACAACGGGGCCAAAATACTAACTTCTCCTCGAACGTATTTTTTTTCACGCGCAAGGGCCTCACAGGAGCACGAGAACAGTTGCAGTAAATAACGGGTAAATTACCCGAAATATCGAATCCAGGAACAGATTTACACTAGGATTAAATTGTGTTTTCGAGGGATTTAAATATAACTAAGGCTTAAATCTACATAGCGAGAATCGTTAATGGACAAACGTGGAGCGTTTGGCGAATCGTTCTCTCCCTACTAATAAATATTAACAATTTTTTTTATGGAAAGGCTTTGAAGGATACGACGTTTTCAATTTTAGGGTTGTCAATCCTAAGCATGCAACTACGCGTGAAGTTGTGTTGAATTTAATAAACGAGTTATAAAGGTTGATCAAGGCTAACATTTAATTCAAATATGTTTAGCTTTTGGTTTTTTTTTTACGAAGCCAGATAAATTGTCAATCTATAAACAATTATATAAGAATTTAGAGAATTTATTAACGTTGTTAATACTAATGAACGGATTCAAGAACGCATAAAACAAAATAAAGAGAAAGAACGACAATAAAACCATAAAGAAAATCTTACTATAAATTGTCCGAATTTTCGGGGCGTACTTTCTCCATCTCTTTCTCTTTCTATTTCGAAATTATGTTTTTGAATAGTGAGCACAGGCTGCTCTGGCCGAAATATATAGGAAAATGTAGAAACAAATTCTAAAATCTGATTTTTAATTAAAAAAATTCATAGGCTAGACTTCTCTTGGGTTGTTGGGCTTCACTTGGCCCATTTTGAGTTTATTGTGTGTTGATTTCTGACCCTTCATCTTCTATTTTCTTCCTTTTGGTCCTTATTTGTGTATTCTTTCGTCTTTGTATCGTTTTTATGCTAATTTCAAGCGTTTTCCTGAAAAAATGTAAAAATGTGCAAATAATTCGAAAAAACGCTGAATTCACTAATTATCTCTTAAAAAAGCTGTAATCGCTAATAAACATCATTTTAACCCATAAAAACTAGCATTTCGCGGTCTAATCATCTTACCAAATCCAGATATAGGCAATACTAACGCGGAAATTAAATAAATTCTAAACTAAATATATTATGAGAGATAATATGCACACTCACAAATAATAAAGCAATAAAACAAGTGTTTTTAACAAGATTCACCTGGATTGGCTACATAATCGGTGCCGCTACAGTATGGTTTTATATTAATAATCGCTTAAATTATTACACTCATGTGATTTATGGGAACAATCTCAAAAAATACTCCTATAATAGCCTTACAGCTCTCAAATATGTTTGCTATGGGTACAAGAGATAATGAGTTTAGGGTTACATATATATAGGCATAGGATGAGCTCCTTTTTCCTACGTAGCCAATGTCTGATAATTAAAAACAAGCTAAATTTGCAATTTACTCTTTAAATTTAAGTTTGGTTCCACAAGCTAAGTCAAAAAAATGATTTAATCGGAAAACTACTACTTTTGGAAATTTATATGTGAAAAAGCTAAAGAATCTCCAAATTACGTAGCTTCTCTGCTTTTAAGTTTTTTTAGATTTGTTTGACCCAAAAGTTAGTTTTTTAAAAGGCTAAGAAGCTAACATGTCAAAGATTTATTGCATTATTTAATCAAAAAGCTGAGAAAAAAAAGTTGTTGTTAAACAGGCACATAGACTCCGAGACTCGTACAACTAACAACTACCAAGGCAATCCACCCCCAGTCCTATCTAATAGAACACTAGAAGTACAACAGTTAAAATAGCATAAAAGAATTAGGGTAATTTGGTTAAATTTTACTGGAATGGAATGAACTTTTACATACTTTCAGATATATAATCATCTATAAAACTATATTAGTATTTCCTCTTTAACCTAACTTATATCACCTCCGAGCAATCTACGATATGAAACGGCTTAAAACCTGTAACCTACTTTTTATACCATGTACTGATCAAACAAGTCCATTGACAGAATGTGACGCGGGAAACACTGGCACTCCAAGATCCCCGTACAGTCTACGTAGAAGGATAAGGGTCTACACTTTTGAGATAACAACACTTCTTAAAACAGGTTAAGCTAAAAGAATCCATATAATGGGAAAACCTTATGAGACATCTCATCAATTATACTGATAGATATATTTTTTTCGTTTCTTTAGAAGCATTTGTTGTGTCCATCCTCTCTTATAGTTTATCATGGTTGTCTAACCAGCTAAATTGATCAGAAAGTAGATATGATCAGTAGTTAATTTACCTTCTGCACCATAGTAGCAAATTAATCCTGTGGCCAGATGTGGTGGCTTTAGCACCATGTCGATGACGACCGCGATGAAGAACCGCGCGACCCTGAACATGAGAATATTCAAAGGGTTCCTACAAAACCACCATGAGAAAAACCATCAGTGTAATCAACCAGATAAAATACCAATGTTCCTAATAAATAAGGTTAAAAATTCATTTGGTTTATTTCTTAGCTATGTATGAAAAGATATTCAGTCCAGAGCTTACATCAGGCTGAGTTTCCGTGTGCACATGCTTCTCGCACCTAACACTCCGAAAGAACAATTCTCCACCAGAAAATTGCTTACCCAAACAAACATTTAAAGAAACTTCGGCATCATCCACATGAAAAGCTATAAAGAACGATATATTAGGTCGAAATAATGCAAACATCTGAAGATAACAAAATGATTTATGTAGGCTTACGGAACATAACAGCATAGTAAGACCAACAATAAAAGTTACGGACATAGAGAGACCGATGAATGATTGACAAGCACAGCTGACATAATGGATGTCTATTTTTGTTGATATATGATGAATGTGTTGGTATGTTCTACCATCTTACTTGAAAGTTGAAAGTAATAGAAGCTATAAAGAATGTCCAATATTACTTAAAGTCTTCAACCAAAGGATGAGAACATTATTTTTCAATTACAAAAAGTACTTTTACACGGTGTTTTAAATAGCGTTATCACTACCGTAGCGTTTTTTCGAGAGAAACGCTAAAAGCGCAAATAGCGTTGCTACATAGCGCTTTGCGGTATATATATTTTTTTTTTGCCTAAATACATATAAATATAGCATTAAATTCAAAGTATCTAATAAAAATTAACTAAATATATATAAAAAGTTGTAACTAATTGAAATTCCTATCCACTGTTCTAGTTGCAGTTTTGCAGTTAGGTTCCAAGTGAGGTTGCAACCACAGTTGTAACCAAGTGTATTAATGGACAGAACTATAAAAAGTTAAATGTACTTGAAATAGATCACGCGCACATTTAACAACGGAGTTCACCTAACTAGGCTACGTCTCCGGGGCACTTACCCATATTATGATATTATAAAAGCTTACAATATAGGACCCAAGTCTTAATGAAAAACTCTCAGATTCTCTCTAGGTTTTTCTGCCTATCTCTATATTGCTCCTACCTTATAACTATCACTTAATAAATCAATGGCATCCCACCATTGTTTTCTTTTAAGAGCTCGCTGTGTATTTTCTCAAGAATGGGTTCTTTATAATTTAGAACACACACTTTTTACAAGCTGAAGTTACTAAGTATATATGCAAGTAAAAACAATCTTCTATCTTCAATATCTTTTGATTGCTTTTGACTTTGTTGATTGGCTTCAATCTTTCCAAGAATTACGTGATTCTTCAGCGTGGATTGACTCCAATCATCATTGGTTAATACCTGTTTAGTAACAAGCTTGAAAGTAGGAGTTAGTCTTTTCCTTTGAAAGGAAACATATTAAGATAATATCTTTTAAAGATAATATCTTTTCATGAACATATGAAACATTCAACTCCATATATCAATCAATCTTTAAGTGTATCTTTACTGAATATATAAGGATCAAAGATTGAAACAAGTGATAAGGATAAGCATAAGAAATAGAGATACATATTAAAAGGAAACATAACCTTATAAACTTATCTCTTTATATCTTTTAGAAAACATCTTTCCTTAACACTTGGATATTCTCAATTTACGCATATTAAACCTTTAAGATCATATGAGAATATATCCTGCATACTGTAGAACAAATAATAATCAATAAAGAACAGTCATGCAGTTTTACAGAACTAAACAGAAATCTGCTGAGCAGCAGGTTGGAACTGAGGTTGCAACTGGTACTTGAAACCTAGCACTACTGACTTAGTAGGTTGTTACTGAGGTTGCAACTGATACTTGAAACCTAACACTACTGACTTAGTAGGTTGTAACTGAGGTTGCAACTGGTACTTGAAACCTAACACTACTTGACTTAGTAGGTTGTAACTGAGGTTGCAACTGGTACTTGAAACCTGTCATTACTGTCTTAGTTCTCAACAAAAGTTAGGATTTATTTAGTGAAAACCAATAGACAATAAATAATATTTAGACCAGAAATCTGGTCCAACAATCTCCCCCTTTGTCATTGGTTTTGACAAATTAATTAAGTTTATAAATCATCCCAACTACCTGCAAATTCAATATCAGCACAGTCTTAAATTGTATATCTTATAACAATACTTAAGAGACATCTGTTTAAGCTCCCCCTGTATGTTAGAATTGCAGGCATCAATTAAGCACAGAATGTATCCATTCACAAATTCAACTTTAAAGACAGGCATATTTCAAAATGGAAATTGCAGAAATTTAAAGGCCAAAAACATGGCACAACATTGTCTTAGTACAGCAATTGTAATAGAAATTAAAGACAACAACATTAAGTCTTGAAATTGAATTTAAAGCAGAACACAAACAAACAGAACATAAACTTCACTCCCCCTATTTGTCAGCAGCCATTGAAATTAGTCACGAGGTATATCAGAATGTGGGGGTCTTTCTCTTAGAGGATTGTCTCTGACTAATTCCTCATCTTCTTCCTCACTGCTTATGGAAAGACCATCATCACTGTGAGTAGCATCACTTTCCCCATCATCATCCTCACTCTCTATTAGATTCACTAGCAGCTTCTTGATTTGATAATCATCAGCATCCAATTCAGCTCTCCTTTCCTCATTGTAAGCCAACTTCTGTGTCAAGTACCACCTTACACCTTTCTTCTTTTCTGAAGGTGCTGTAGAAGTCTCTTCTTCTTTTTCTTTGCCTTTTTCACCAGAAATGTCATTGACATTCCCTTCTTTTAACAGCTTAGCAGAAATATACAGGGCAGATGGACAATCAGTGAAAGGTTCATTAAGGATACTAATAGGAGAATCTCTACCCATAGAGTGGACTTGGCTTAGAATAACACTAGTGATTAGGCAGGGGAATGGAAGCAGAATGGAGGTAGAATTTGTGTTACTGAAATCTCTTATAAGATTGAAGACATGATGGCCAAAGTTAAGAGGTAGTGAAGACATAATTTTATACAGAAAGATGGCCATTTCTTTGTTGACTTTGGAAGGTTGTTTGGTAGGAGTCCAGTTAAACCTAGCAATTTTGTGCAATACAGCAGCACATAGTGTGAGAGAGGATGTTTTGATGGAATTGCCATCAAATCTGTTGTTCTTTCCAGTTAGAACCAGAGCAATTACTTCCATGTCATAATCAACATTCTCTACAGAAGGATTTGGTGCATTCAGGAATTCATTTATCAACTTAAGGTTAAAGTCCAAAGTAACACCCCTCAAAAAGACTCTCCCATAGGCAGGGTTTCCCTCATCAAACACAATGCTACTTAGATTATCATAGAACTCTTTAACAACACCAGGATAATAAAAATTAGGATAGGAAATAGTTCTATCTAAACCAATAGCAGACAACAATTTTTCAACATGAACCTGTATATGTGGATAACTGACCAAATTAAGCTTTCGTTCACAGTGAATTTCTCTACCTGAAAAAGCTCTAAACCTCCTATACACTCTACTACTCCAAAATCTGGGATCAACCTCATTAAACTTAGGAACATAATTAAACTTAGCAATAATAGGATCATTATCTAAATTTCTCCTAGGACGTTTCTTAGTTCTCTGTTTCTTGGAGGAGGAAGACTCACTTACCTTAGCTTTTGAGCCTGGACTGGTTGGAGATTTACTCATGAAATCTCTTAGAGTGCAGTCATCATCAATGTTCAGGTTGGGGTTTTTTGAAGGGTTGAAAGACATGGTTTCAACTGGGGGTTGTAACCGTACTTAGAACCTTGTAGTGGGTTTTACAGAGAGACTAGGGTTTTACAGAGAGAGAGAGGGATAGAGTAATTGTGATTATTGTGATTGATTTGGAATATTAAAAAGAGGTTTGTATAAATAGCAATAAAGGCCAAATCTTTTTGTAATTAGAAATAGATATACTCAAATCAATTTAGAAACAGAATTTTGCTAAAATTAAGGAACTCTCTTATCACAATAAAATAACGAAAGACACAGTTTTGCATAAAGATAGATTCAGCAATTAATAAAGATAAATATTCTTTTGTAAACAGATTTACCCAAAAATTTGAATTTCGAAGTAGTTGAGATTAGTAAGGAAATTTAGACTTGTTTCAAGAGAATGTAGCGAATCAGGAAGATATTTACACTTTTGAAAATAGAACTCTAGCAATTTACTCAAGAAGATATGTTTATCACAGAATAGATTAAATACAAATTAGATTTTAAGAGCTTAAATTGAGCAAATTCATTTTTATCTCTACACAAAAACTGGTTTGATGATCTCAGCAAGGAAAGAGTATAAGTGATGTCAAAAAAAAAAAATTAACAAGACTTTCTCTTGGATTTTTCAAGTTAGAGAATATGGACAATCACTGAATTTTTCAGTATTAGGAGGTTTCAACTGATGTTGCAACTGAGCTTGCAACCAGTATTATTAGCAGGTGGTTCCAACCGGGGTTGCAACTGAACTTGCAACCACTGTGTAAAAAGTGCACTTTGTGCTTGCAACTCTATTACCAGAGAGGTTTTAGGACAAGTTACCTCACATCTATTTTTGAGACACCAAAAGAGCGGCTTTTTCAAGACAAAAACTTTAAAGCTCAATAAAGACTTACCTCTAAAAATAAACAGTATTTAAGGTACTCAAAACATACATACATAGCAAGAGTATTCAATTAGATCCAAAGTGACATACCCCTATATCACTTCTTAAAGATTCAAATTTATTAGTATCAAGGGGCTTTGTGAAAATATCAGCTAATTGTTTTTCAGTTGAAACATGTTCTAAAATTAAGCTTTTTCCTTCAACTAGTTCTCTGATAAAATGATGCCTTAGGTCTATGTGTTTAGTTCTAGAATGTTGAACTGGATTCTTTGCTAAATCTATTGCACTTTTGTTATCACAAAATAAAGTTAATATTTCTTGCTTAACATTATAATCATTTAGCATCTGTTTCATCCAAATAAGTTGAGTACATCCACTTCCAGCTGCAATATATTCTGCCTCAGCAGTAGATAAAGAGATGCAATTTTGCTTTTTACTAAACCAAGAAACAAGGTTGTTTCCAAAATAAAAACAACCACCAGAAGTACTCTTTCTATCATCTATGTTTCCTGCCCAATCTGCATCACAGTAGCCACTTAGAAAATGGTTTGTATCTTTAGAATACCATAGGCCTAGGTGAATTGTTCCTTTTACATACCTTAAAATTCTTTTAACAGCTAGAAGGTGAGATTCTAAAGGATTTGCCTGATAGCTGGCACAAACACCTACACTTAAGCACAGGTCTGGTCTACTAGCAGTCAAATAAAGCAAGCTTCCAATCATGGATCTGTAAAGACTGGGACAGACACTTTTACCTTTATCATTTTTAGACAGTTCAAGGGTGGTACTCATACGGGTTCTCTTCTCTTTACTCTCACTCAGACCAAACTTCTTAACAAGATTGTCTGCATACTTACTCTGACATAGAAAAATGCCTTTTTCATTCTGTTTAACTTGCAATCCTAGAAAGTAAGTTAATTCACCTCCACCACTCATTTCAAATTCATTCTTCATATCAGAAATGAATTCATCTATCCTTTTATTAGAAGTTGAGCCAAACACAATGTCATCAACATAGATTTGAGCAATGATTATATCCTTTGTAGTTTTCTTAGTAAACAGAGTTTTATCAACTCCCCCTCTGTTAAAACCTTTTTCAAGCAAAAACTTGGTTAATCTATCATACCAAGCTCTAGGAGCTTGTTTTAGACCATACAAGGCCTTTTTCAGCAAGTAGACATGTTCAAGAAATTTAGGATCTTCAAATCCCTTAGGTTGACAGACATAAACTTCTTCATTAATCACACCATTCAGAAAAGCACTCTTAATGTCAAGTTGAAACAGTTTAAAATCATACAGACATGCAAGAGACAATAGCATTCTAATGGATTCAATGCTAGCTACAGGAGCAAAAGTTTCAACAAAGTCAATTCCCTCAATCTGTGTATAACCCTGAGCTACCAACCTAGCTTTATTTCTGATAATCACTCCATCCTCATCACTTTTATTTCTAAAAATCCATTTAGTCCCTATAACATTTTTATTAGAAGGTCTGGGTACTAAACTCCATACATCATTTCTCTCAAATTGAGACAATTCATCTTGCATAGCTAAAATCCATTCACTATCTTCTAAAGCTTCTTTTATATTCTTAGGTTCTAACTGAGAGATATAACAAGCAAAGTGAACAACATTATTTCTTTTACCTCTGGTTTTCATACCTGAAGCTACTTCTCCTATGACATTGTCAAGAGAATGATTTTTTAGAGTCCTTACATAGCGAGGCTTGCTAGTTGACTGAATATGAGAGCTTTCTTCTTCTTCTTCAGACTCTGCAACATTCTGGGTTTCAACCTCGGTTTCAACCTCAGTTGCAACTGGACTTCCAACCACTGTTGGACTGCTTGTTTGCTGGCTTTCTTCAGTCTCTTTTCCTGTTATATCTGACTCTTCATCATCACCTGTAGTCTCATTCACATTTTTCAAGTCATCAAATAACACATTATAAGATTCCATAACACAGTTTGTTCTTTGATTAAAGACTCTAAAAGCTCTACTATTCTGAGCATAACCAAGAAGGATCCCTTTGTAACTTTTAGAGTCAAATTTACCAAGATGCTCTCTATCTCTGAGAATGTAACAGACACACCCAAAGACTTGAAAATACTTCACATTGGGTTTTCTACCTTTCCATATTTCATAAGCTGTCATGGAAGTGCCTTTAGTAATATAAACTCTATTAACAATATGACAGGCAGTATTAACAGCTTCAGCCCAAAATCTGTTGGCAAGTTTCTTAGAGTTAAGCATGACTCTAGCCATTTCCTGAATGGTTCTATTTTTCCTTTCAACTATGCCATTTTGCTGTGGAGTCTTAGGAGCAGAGAACTCATGACTTATACCTAAGGAGTTGCAAAATTCTCTAAACTTACTGTTTTCAAATTCTGTTCCATGATCACTTCTTACCCTAGCAATGTTACCACTGGTTGCACCTTTTTCAAGTTGAAGTTTTAAGCATAGAGTTTTAAAGAGATGAAAAGTTTCAGATTTATCTTTTAAGAAAACTACCCAAGAGTATCCAGAGAAATCATCTACAACAACTAAAATGTACTTCTTGCCACCTATACTAGCAGTTTGCATAGGACCCATTAAGTCAATATGAAGAAGTTCTAGTACTCTCTTAGTATAAATTTGACTAGTACTTTTGTGAATACTCCTAGTTTGTTTGCCAATTGCACAGTCACCACAGACACTTTGAGTTTTAGCACTAAGTTTGGGAATACCTCTTATCAATTCACCTTTAACCAGCTTATCTAAGGTTTTGTAATTTACATGACCCAGCCTTTTATGCCAAATATCAACATTATTAGTGATAGCTTGATTACACCTATTCTGAGGCAATTCTTTTTCAGCTTTTTCAAAAACATAGCAGCTGTTTGTTGATCTAACTCCAGTCATGACTAAATCATTGTTAAGATCAGTAATTAGACACCTATCTTTGTTGAATTTAACAATCATCTTGTTGTCACATAGTTGACTAATACTAATAAGATTAGCTTTTAGTCCATCTACAAGAAAAACATCATCAATATCAGGCATTCCAGGTTTGTTTAAGGTACCTTTACCAACAATTTTACCTGTATCTCCACCTCCAAACACAACAGTGTTTCCTTTAAGATTGATGACATTTTTTAGGAAACCTGCAGTACCTGTCATGTGCTTAGAGCAGCCACTGTCAAAATACCAATCATTAGAAGTAACAGCATTTAAAGAGGTAATCACAGCTTTGTTAGTAGCAATTAAAGTAGATTCTTCTTTAACTTTCCAGACTGATTTTTCTTTAACTTTCCAGACCCAGTTCAATTTTTTATTGACAGAAGCCAACCAGTTTTTCTGAGAAATATACTTTCTGTTCCTCTTTAAGTAACACTGAATTTCTAAATGACTAGATCTTTTACAGAAGTTACACAGTTTAGTTCTAAAAGTAGATTTAACATCAAAGCTATTCAGTTTTTTCTTGGTTGCAACTGTGGTTACATCTCTAGTTGCAACTGTGGTTATATCTCTAGTTGCAACTCTACTTTTAACCTTCTTCTCAAAAACATGAGTTTTATTCTTGGTTGCAACCTTGGTTGCAACTGAGCTTCTAACTTTATTGTCAAAATCATGAGTTTTAGCTTTAGCAATAGCTTTAATAAAAGTATTTTTTCTTGTACTTCCACAACCATAGTAACCTAAACCACTGTTATCTTTAGACCCTCTAGAGTAGGACAGCATGTCATCTAATTTCTCTAAAGCAGAAACATTCAGCATTTTTATTTTCTTTTTAGTATCAGTAAGTTCAACTAGCTGTTTGTTGATTTGCTCAGTGAGACTTTTAACTTCATCCTTTAGATTAACATTAAGTTTGTTCAAGATCATGTTTTGCTTACTCAGGCATTGATACTTTTCAAAAAGAACAAGATATTGTTGAGTAATGTTTTCATCAGAAGGTTCTTCATCATCACTACTATAGGTTTCAAGAGCAGGTTTACCTATGGTTGAATCAGACTCACAGTTACTTTCATAAGTAGGTTCTTCTTTAGTGATTATTCCCATAAAATTAACAAAATTAGAATCATCCTCTTCATCACTGTTGCTCTCTGAATCACTATCACTGTGAGTGGTTATATAAGCACTTTTGTTCCTTTTTAAAGTATTTGCACACTCAGCCTGAATGTGACCAAAACCTCTACATTCTCTGCATTGAATTTCTCTAGGTTTGTACTCTTTGTTATCCTTCTCTTTAGGATTCCACTTCCCTGTAGAAGTATTGTTAAACCTAGATTCTGACTTAATTTGATTATCCCTTTTCTGAAAAGTCTTTGATGCACCAGAATCATCCTGCTTTTTCTTTAAAAACTTTTTGTAGACCTTTTTAGCAAAGAAAGCTAGCTGTTCTTCATCACTCACTTTCTCACAGACATTAGATTCAGAATTTTTTGCTTGCAAGGCTATTCCTTTTTCTGGTCTCTTTTGTTTAAAGAATTTAAGTTCATGAGTACTCAGATTTCCTATAAGTTCTTCTAGTTTAAGATTATCTAAGTCGTTGATTCTTCAATAGCTGTAACCTTAATTTCAAACCTCTCTGGAAGTGACCTTATAGTTTTCTTAACAAGTTTAGCATCACTGTATTTTTCACCTAAGGTTCCAGCTTGATGAGCTATATGACAAATTCTACCATTAAATTGTTCAATGGTTTCATCTTCCTCCATTCTTAAGTTTTCAAATTGAGTAGTTAACTGTTGAAGTTTAAAAGCTTTTACTTTAACAGTTCCTTCAAAGGTTACTTGTAAAATATCCCATGCCACTTTAGCAGTTTCACAATGAGAGATATACGTGAACACACTGAGAGTGACACCAGCAAAGATCAGGTTTATTGCTGTTGAATTTGCACTTGATTTTCTATCCTCATCAGCAGACCATCTGTCTTCAGGAATATAAACTAGATCACCTTCACCATCAGTAACAGTTGAAGCCTCCCAACCATAAAAATATAAAAAGATCATAAAAATCACAAAAAAAATCTCAAACTAGTTATACTAGTTAAAAAGTGAGTAAAATGATTCCAAAGTTATTTTTAAATTTTTTTACTGATTTTTATTAATTTTTTGACTTTTATTGCTATTTTTTACAACAAAAAAAAAATATCACAAAAATTTTAAAATTAATACAAAATGGTTGTAAAATTAATATCTAACTTTTCCAACCATGTTGTGTTAATAAAAATCATTATAAAAAATTAGAAATCTTTTTTACTCATTTTTTAACTTGTATAACGAATTTTATTTTATTTATGATTTTTTAATGATTTTTTATAATTTATTTCAAAAATAAAATAAAAAATAATAATAAGACAAACCGTAAATCTGAAGTACGGTTTGTACTTTATATTTATGGTTTGTGCGTAAAAAAAGATTTTTTATAATGGAAAAATCGAGCCTATTTTTATTTAGGTTATCTTGCTTAAGATGAACCCCATTGAGATTGATTTGGTCGGTGAAAATTTTAAAAGAGGTTATAGAAGGTATCAGATAGTAAAGATAATAAAAAGAGAAAAGTCACATAAATGAAATAGAGTGAAAAAACAATAGGAAATATATCAATGTTTTAGAAATAATAAATGAAGACATCATCATTTGATTGAAACAATATTATAAAAAAGAATTTGAATAATTTTCTACTAAATGATGGTACAATGGTTATCTTGCTACATATTACACCAATAAATCTAATTTACACCGTACGTATAACTACAAAAAAATCACATATACGTATCTCGGGTTTTTGGTTTAGTTTGGTATTTCAATAATTTAGGTTTTTCTGTTGCATAGCAAGCCACACCAGATTGTGTGTCTCTATTTCAGTTAGGTTCACTTCAGTCGCTTTATCTATGAAAACCAAACCAAACCTGATCGGACCATTTCGGTGTTAAATGATATACTAAAATACATTGATTTATTGTCGGTTTTATTATTTACTTATTAATAATTAATGATTTATTTGATAATAAATATGAGCAATGTTGTACATGTTATTTATCTGTACATGTATCTTTATTTTGTATATTAAATGATTTGGTGTGTAGAGTACGACTTGTACACCCAAGATCAAATAACTGATTGTTACATAATATATTTTATCGTTAACAGCTTTACACTAAAAAAAATGTCCAAATCGCTACGGGATTAATGACGGTAAATTTTGTTACGAACTTTTTATCTATGATTTTTGTGACGGGTATGTGATCATTTAGTCAATTTGTGATAGATTTATGATAGGTTTTTAAATTAGTGAACATTATTTTATAGTGTTAAAGTTTAGTCATCTTTTGACTATCACTAAAATGAACATTATTTTGTAGTGTTATATGGATTAGACAACTATCGGTATAGTTGTAGCACAAACTTTTAGTAGATCTATCTTTACTACAGAGAACATTTGTTTTTCGGCTCTTTGAGTTAGTATAGTTAAAGTATATTGAACATGACAAATTGATATTATTTTATATTACTGGCCGGAATAAAATAACATTATCTAAGGATTTATTATAATTACTTGTACTATAAATCCCTATATTATTTTCGATATACATATTTATAATATATGCTACTTTAATTTGCAATTGGTGAGATTTGTTGTGGTTAATAAACCCGTACGTTGGACAGTAATATTATTTATATGGTGTGTCTATAATCGACGGAATTCACTCTTTTTAATAAGGATTGATGATATTGCCTTAAGAAACTTATGGTTGGGAGGCTCCAACTGTTACTGATGGTTGGGAGACTCCAACTGTTAAGAAACTTAAGTCCTAGCTCTACAGCAAAGGTAAGTGAGTCCTCTTCTTCTAAGAAACATAGGACTAAAAAGCGTGCTAGGAGAAATCTAGCTGATGATCATGTTTCTGTTGGTTTTACTTATACTCCTAAGTTTAATGAGGTTGATCCTAGGTTCTGGATTAGGAAAATGTATAGGAGGTTTAGGGCCTTTGCTAGCAGGGAAATTCACTGTGAACGAAAGCTTAATTTGGTCAGTTATCCACATATACAGGTTCATGTTGAAAAATTGCTGTCTGCTATTGCCTTAGATAGAACTATTTGCTATTCTAACTCTTATTATTCTGGTGTGGTTAAAGAGTTTTATGCTAATTTGAGTAGTAGTGTCTTTGATGAGGGTAATCCTACGTATGGAAGAATCTTTTTGAGGGGTGTTACTTTGAATTTTACCCCTAAGTTAATAAATGAATTCCTGAATGCACCCAATCCTTCTGTGGAAAATGTTGATTATGACATGGAAGTCATTGCTCTGGTCCTCACTGGAAAGAACAACAGATTTGATGGTACTTCCATCAAAACATCCTCTCTCACATTGTGTGCTGCTGTGCTACACAAAATTCCTAGGTTTAACTGGACCCCTACCAAACAACCATCCAAAGTCAACAAAGAAATGGCCATCTTTCTCTATAAAATCATGTCTTCTTTGCCAATTAACTTTGGTAATCATGTTTTTAATCTTATTAGGGGGTTCAGTGATTCTAATTCACCATCCATTCTGCTACCCTTTCCTTGCTTAATCACTGCAGTCATTCTAACCCAAGTCTCATCTATGTCTAGAAAGTCTCCTATTAGTATCTCTAATGAACCAATCACAGATTGTCCCTCTGCCTTGTATATCTCTGCAAAACTGCTAAAAGAAGGGCATGTCAATGACATCTCTGGTGAAAAAGGCAAAGAAAAAGAGACAGAGCCATCTAGTGCTCCATCAGAGAAGAAGAAAGGTGTCAGGTGGTATTTGCAGCAGAAATTGGCTTATAATCAAGAAAGAAGAGCTGAACTGGATGCTGATGATTATCAAATAAAGAAGCTACTGGTGAATCTTATAGAAAGTGAGGATGATGGTGATAGTGATGCTACTCACAGTGATGATGGTTTATCCATAAGCAGTGAAGAAAACCAGGAGGAGGTTGTCAGAGATGCACCCTTGAGGGAAAGAGCACCACATTTAGACATACCTCGTAACTAGTTTGTCTGGCTTATGACAAATAGGGGGAGATAAAGAAGTTTATGTGTTTTTCAGTTTAAGTTTTTTTTCAATTTCAATTTCAAGATTTCAAGACTTCATGTTTCTGTTTTTAAATTTCAATTACAATTGCTGTACTAAGACCTTGTTGTGCCATGTTTTGGCCTTAAAAATTTCTGCAATTTTCATTTTGAAGTATGCCTGTCTTTAAAATTGAATCTGTTCTGAAAATCTGTGAATGGATATATTTTGTGCTTATTTGATGCTTGTAATTCTAACTTACAGGGGGAGCTTAAACAGATGTATAGACAGTGTAAGACGGTGCTGAAATTGAATTTGCAGGTGGTTGGGATGATTTATAAACTTAATTGATTTGTCAAAACCAATGACAAAGGGGGAGATTGTTAAGACCAGATTTCTGGTCTAAATACTATTTGTTATCTATTGGTTTTTACTTAATAATCCTAACTGTTTGTTTAAGAACTAAGACAGTGTTATTAGGTTTCAAGCAATGTTGCAACCTCAGTTACAACCTACTGAGACAAGTGTTGACAGGTTTCAAGCAATGTTGCAACCATAGTTACAACCTGCTAAGACAGCGTGTATGGTTTCAAGTAAATGTTGCAACCACAGTTCCAACCTGCTGTTCTGCAGAATTCTGTCATGTTCTATTAATCTGCATAACTATTCTTTAATGGTAATTATTTGTTTTAAAGTATACAGGTTATATTCTCATATGCTCTTAAAGGTTAAGTTTATGATAGAATATTAAAAGTAATAAGCAAGATGTTTCCTAAATAGATATAAGGAGATTAGTTTATAAAGATGTGTTTCCTTTACATAGGAAAATACTATATCTCTATTATTATGCAAATCCTTATTACATGTTTCGATCTTTGTTGCTTATCAAAATCAGTATGATTCGTTTTAAGATTGAAAGAAATATGGAGTTAATATTTCATATGTAGTTTCAAAGATATTATCTCTAAAAGATATTGTCTTGTATGTTTCCTTATTAAATGAAAAGACTAACTCATATTTCCAAGCTATTATCAACAGGTTCTATCTTTAAAAGATTGGAGTCAATCTCACGTTGGACAGTCTCATGATATATGGAGAGATTCAAGCCAATCAAAAAGAGTTAAAAGCAATCATCAAGATCTTCAAGCAAGAAGATTGTTTTTACTTGAATATATAGTTGATAACTTAGCTTGTAAAAAGCGTGTGTTCTAAATTATAAAGAACCCATTCTTGAGAGAATACACGTGAGCTTTTAAAAAGAAAACAATTGTGGGATGCCATTGATTTATAAATGATAGTTATAGAGTAGGAGCAATATAGAGATAGGCAGAAAAATCTAGAGGGAGTCTAAGAGTTTTTCATTAAGACTTGAATCCTATATTGTAAGCTTTTTATAATATCATAATCTGGGTAAGTGCCCCAGAGACGTAGCCTAGTTAGGTGAACTCCGTTGTTAAATGTGCGTGTGATTTATTTCAAGTACATTTAACTTTACACAGTTCTGTCCATTAATACACTTGGTTCCAACTGTGGTTGCAACCTCACTTGTAACCTTACTGCAAAACTGCAAATAGAACAGCGGATAGGAATTTCAAATACTTTTTTTTTAAAGGAAGTTAGTTCAATACTTTGTTTCTTACAAAAGAAATGTTTATCAGCTAGATTGATGTTTTCAAGAGAATAATTGTCTATTTTACTTAATTTTCGACAGATCTACTATATTTTAACCTGTCTAATGTATTTTAACAAAATTATTATTATTTTCGACTGGCTACTATTACATTTCGACCTGTCAAAATACCTGTCGACAGGTTCTGGAACTTTTTATGCACTTTTCGACATGTCAAAATTTTTAGACATGTCGAATTTTTTTAGACATGTCGAAATTTTGTTTTCCAGATTTGTTTTCATCTTCTTTTATCGCTTTTGAACATCAAATTTACGTAATTTTTTTTATTTGCAATTATTTGGTTGTAGAAAATGACGGAACTTATTTTGGAGTCCGAACCAAGAAGATACAAAAGTTTCAAAAAATCGAATTAACAGATTTTTAGACACGTCGAAAAATATCCGACAGGTCGAACTACCAATCGAAAAGTGCAAAATTTGGACAGTAAGCTCTCCAGATTTTCCGACATGTCGAAAATGGAGTTTGACCGATCGAAAAATCTGCTGGTTTGAATTAAGTCACTTTTTATTTATCTAAGTGTGACTTTTAACCAATGGATAAACCACCTAACCACTAAAAACGGTAACTTATGCACCGATGGGTATTTTGGGTCTACAAAACCCCTAAATCCATCTCCTAAACATATCAATCATCAACCAATACATCTCACTTAATCTCCCTCAATTACAAACACTTAAAATCATCATTGTTGAAAAAAATCTCAAAAAAGGGAATTGAGGAGAAAGCGATAAAAGCTCAAATCAAGATCAAACATCCTCAAATCTTACAAATTAGCTTATTTAGAAACAATCAAATTGTGAGTGTTGTTTTATTTTCGATAAATTTGTAAAGAGCAAATTATAAGCTCATTTGTGAGTGAGTGTTTTGGTAGAAACTTTTAAGCCAAAGTATTCGTTAAAAGTTTTAAATTAAACACTTGTGTACTCATAAATTGAGGGGGAGTCGTTGACTCATAGATGTGTTCACTTGCACTTGTATCAAGATTAGGAATATCGGGTAAAGGGTGAGCAAATCGATTGATTAGCTCGGTAGGAGAGGACTAGGCGGGTTTGCCGAACCTTTATATATCATGGTGTCAATTTCTTCCCTTACTTTTTACTTTCCGCAACTTATTTACTTATTTATTTGTGATTATGCGCATGTTTTCACTTATTTATCGTTTATCTTCGTATACTTATTATCGCATGTAAATATCGAGCTAGTTGAGTTGTTAGTTGCGCTTAAAATTTTAATTCCGTGAAAAGCGCCTAAAAACTTATTCACCCTCTCTAAGGTTTAGCCGCACGGGTCAACAGAGATATACTACTCTTTTATACGCTTTTGTGACTAAACCAACTCTAGTCCTTTGGAGTGCCAGGATTTTGTATGCCCGGTGTATAAACTAAACATTCTCTCTCACCTGCACTCCATATGGTGGACTCATTTTCCATTGACAACCATGTTCGTTTAACTCCTAATAAACTTATGCGAAAGAAGAAAAGAAAAGGCAACATCCATTTCTTAAAACATCCACTTGGAACGAATAATGTTCCAAAGAAGATTTCAGGCTGAAAGTCATTTATGAAGGAAAACAAGAAGCAAATTCTAATAATATCACCCTCCTAAAAAGGTGGCACAATAAATATTGTACACAAACCTAGGGAATGAATGGTTCCAATTGCCTTAACAATTCATATCCCCAGGAAAGCAAATTACACAAAATAAAATAAAATTAGTCAATATATACGGACCATTAAGTTCAACTAAATCTAGTATCTTAACATGTTGTAGAAAACTGGCTAGCTTAAAATATCTTAGATGAGCATCCATAATTGCACTGAAAGACTGTAGAAACTCATATTTCTTTTTCGCTTCAACATTCACTAGGGAATTCATCTGAACTCCTTGATGGCACCGAGAAAATTAATTAGAACATGTTAACATTAACGTGGGAAATAATAGACACGTTTGATATTGGAACCGAAATATTTTAGTTATATATATGGAGAGATCAATCAAAATCTTTGGTGAAATAAATTGAGATTTATATGGATTCGAAGATATCCCGGTTGATAAGATCAAATCTTTAGTTGGAAAGATAGAACTGAATCTATATAAGAAGCTCCATCTTATCTTCCATCAATTCCCTACCCTATCGTATTTAAGCACGCCTTCATACACAATTATTGAGCCAAATTTCTCAATCAATCTAGAGAGGGAGAATTTGGGTATGACTAAAGTAAAAGAACCCACCCATCTGTTCAAGATTAAGGTGCTAGACGGGAATAGGGTAGAAAACTTGGTAAACATATTTAGATAGGATTCTTCAATGGTTATTTGTTCTCTTTTTGCATATTGTAAAGACCTAAACCTACATAGTAAAACGAATTTGTTTTTGATCATATATGCACACATCTTAATTTGATTCTGGATTTTTTTTTCACATCTTTATCTATTAGTTCTTCCTTACGAAAAAGAATTGGAACTGCAATTTTAAATTTGTTTATCTTGAGCGGTTAATTTATATTGGTTGGCAATGATTAAGTGTCCACCCAAAAAATAGAGGAAAGGTTAATATTTATCACACAATTTAATTTCTTTGATGGTGTGAACTTGAAGCCATACACATTTATGTGGCGGTTATGTTACAATTACCAAAATTGGGCTTAAGGGCACTTAACTGCGCGTTGAGAGTGTTTGGATTTATAAGGAATTACTCAAAAATTTGATGAAGTGGAGTTTGGTGGTTTATTTTTGAGTGGGTGTGTTTGTAATTTATTTGCAAGTTTGGTAGACCTAGTATGAATTGGTTCACATTTTATCGATGCAACCGATTACATCTTTAGAGAACCGGTCAAGGATACCCACATGACTTTAATGTATGTAGGAAAGCCATTAAACTATTACTTCGATGCATTTTTGGAAGACAAACTTTTTAGTTTCTTGGAGAGCACACTTATCAAGGAAGAGAAGTTTTGGTTGTTTCTTCACATGCTTAATTTTTGTTCCAAATTTTTTATATTGTTGCGGATGTTGTATCACATGAGAAACATGTGAACAAGAAAACAAGTGTCAAAAAATGACCTTAGGGGGTCGATCTCAATGATGGAACTACCCTTTATTTCTTGACATAATGGTCTCAAGACTTATGCTCTTACCTTTTTGTTTCTTGGAATACGGTCTCAAGAATTATGCTCATTAGTTTTTGTTAATTTTTAGTCAAGTTTTATTTTTTTTATAATTACTTTGTGTTATTCGCAATTAGGGTTCCACGTGTTTCCTAATTACAAGTGACCGTTATTGGTTTACGTTAAATGATTTGCTATTCTTTCCTATTAGGGTTATGCAAGAATAGGGAATAGAGATTTAAGTCTCCATTTTCACTCTTGGATGATTTTAATTCATAAATTGTTAGATAACCAAGTTGGGAAATTGGATTGTCGTCAACAACTTAGGTGGTTGCCCTAATCTATCAGATTGTTGCAGTACCAGCCACTATTAATTCGATCATTCAAACTGAGGAGTGGCAAAGGATACTGATGGAGGTTAAAAATTAGGGTTAGAACCTTGCGGCAAGTGCTACGTACGTGGTCAGAAACCTAGTAGTAAAGGCAGAGTTAATGAGCATTTAATGGCTCCATCGTGGGGAGCAGATATGGTTCTGAACCCGCTTCCCTCGCCGAGGAGCTTATCAGCAATATATCCTCTAAAATATACTCGTGTATCTAAGATAATCAATCAGATACTACAAAAATGAAGGAGGACATCAGATCTATGCGAACAGATCTTGTAAAGATAGGATCAACCCCTTAAAAACATGTTCCTTTAGCACAAAGGAAAGTATATCTAACTGCAAGACTAAGAGACAGGTGAGGAGCCCACACCGGGGTCTCCTCACCAAAGGATATCTAATTATCCGAGAAAGTACAGTTAGAAGATCAACGCCTTTAAAGGCCAACGAAGGAGTCATGGTCTCTTAGAAGAGCTCCCTCGCCTATGAGGAAGGGTGGCGTCGTCCCTTCGGGCTAGCCAAGTCGGTGAAAAGATATGGGGGATATAGCATAATATATCTCAGCATGACCTAAGGGAAGCGAAAGATATGGAGAAGATGTCATTGATAAAATCATATCAATCATAACAGATACACACTAGATTGCCTCCACGGCCTATATAAGGGGCTCATAATCCAAGTAGAAGATCCTCTGAACCCATACGAACTCAGACATACACTTATTATTCGGGTAATCAAATAGTACCGTCATTGAAAAAGAATCGAACCTAGAAGTTTTCAGCTTTACATTGAATAAATAATCGACAAATACAAAGTTAAGCATGACCAAAGTAAATCATCAACTTGCTGACCCTTCCCAGATGGATAGAAAAACACCAAGTCAAACAAGAACCAACCCGAGGAGCGCGTCACACCCGTCACGGGGATGAAGCCTCCCACTGCCCCACTAATATTTTCCACCCCTACCGAGAGGCTGACTGCTTCCTCCTCCAAATCCATGTCCCTCGGAAGTACCAAACGTGAGCACTACGAGGAGCTCAAAGCGGCAACATGACAGAGAGCCATCGACTCCGCAGAAGCCTCCTCGCAAAGTTGCAGTAGTCCCAGGAAGATTAAGCACAAGTAGAGGTATGTGTTCCCTCCCATGCATACCATCGAGAAAACGGAATCCGCTGGCAGGCACATCGAAGATCTCAAGTTCAGTTTGAAGAGAAAAAGGACAAACCCCAAACTGATATCCACAACCTTAAAAAAGACTTCGACAAAGTAGCTAAGGTAATTGACGACGTGTACCAGAAACCTCTTCCACACCAAAGCAGAAGCACAAAAGACCGGCTAGGAAGGAACGAGCCCCCCGAATACGAGAATCCAAAGAGGAGGTATGACATATCATCCGTAAGCAATGATGAGAGGGCACCCCCTCATCATCACAAGAACCATGGAGAAGACAAAGAAAGAGTCCCCAAAGAGGAAAGATGGAACCCAACAGACACAAAGATCATGCAGTCCAAGAAATACTATAGGGAGACACCCTCTCCCTAGAGAAGAAGAGCTCTCGAGGAGACACCCTCTCCCCAGAGAACAAAATCTCTCGAGGAGACACCCTCCCCTCGTGAAAGAAGGACTGTCGTCGGTTACACTAAGCAAACCAGAGGGAAGTAGAGATCTAGGATTCGAAGGGATTCGGACATGAAAGAATACCTGAGAACAAGACACTCTGCCCCCCTGTCACAAAGGATCCCAGATTCTTATTGCCCGAGAGGCTATAAAAGGCCAGTCCTCAACACCTATGATGGAACATCCTATCCCATCGCACACCTCGATCACTTCCGATGAGTTATGACTAAGTGGTCGGAAGACAGAGACTGGCTCGCGAAGGTGTTTCCCACCACTCTAGGGAAAGCCAAAACGGACTGGATCTGGATCTTTCCTAACAGATACATTTGGTATTGGGATGACCTGATGAAGGATATAGAAGGCTTTGTCCTCAACACCTCTAATGGAACATCCTATCCCATCACACACCTCGATCACTTTCGAGGAGTTATGACTGAGTGGTCGGAAGACCGAGACTGGCTCGATAAGGTGTTTTCCCACCACTCTTGGGGAAGCCGGAATGGGCAGGATCTGGACCTTCCTAACGGATACATCCGGTATTGGTATAAGAAAGAAGCCGGAGGCCGACCAGCTCCTTCGCATTCGTATGAAGGAGGAGGGGCATATGAGCTCATACTACAAAAGGTTCTAAGACCTGTATGATCAGATCGAAAGCTGCCCGGCCGACATTGCAATCTCAGCATCCAGATAGGGGTACCCGGCTAAGCATTGCCTCCACCCGTCCAAGAACCTGGACAGAGGTAGAATGTATGGCCGAAGAGCAAGAGAATCGAGAGAAAGAATTAGATATCATTACATTCGAAAGGAAAGCCACGGCCCCGACCAAGAAAGCCGAAGCGTCTGGATATTATTCGAGAGCTAAGGACAATCGAAGGGTAAATCAAGTTTCCAAGGAGTCCCGCCCCGAGACAAGAGAATACAGGCCCAAACCACTGTCGTTCGAGCTAGACAAGGAAGTTTGGGTACTGCTAAAAGACATTAAGGACAAGGAATGGTTCGAATGGCCAACAGTCGTTAGAAGTATGGCCCTTCCTAGCAAAACTAGGTATTGCACCTTCCATAGGGCGAAGGGCCACATTACGGGTCATTGCAAGAGCTACTTTAGAAGGCTTGAGTAGTGGGCTAAGAAGGGATACCTGGATGAATATATCCAGGAGAAGGACCCGAAGGAAGTCCAAGAGATAGCCGATATCGAGGAAGAAGAAATGAGGAAAGGGTTCATAGAGGTGATACACCATTTTCCCCTGGAGACGCGAAAGAACGAAAGGATCACCCTTCGAACCGAAGCTCATCAGGGACAATTCGCAATGCGGAGGGAAGTGGAGACTCATGAAAAAAGAGTTGTTGTCACTTATCGAGGATTAGAAAGGCCACCCATCGTCTTCTCTGACAAGGACTTGGATGGATTGAACCTATCATACACCGACCCTTTTATCATCAAAGCCAGGATCGATGGTTATGAGGTCGAGAGGATACTCATAGACCAAGGAAGTGCGGTAAACTTAATGTATGGGAGACTGTTCAGAAGTCTCAAGATTCAAGAAGAGAATCTGACGATCTCCTATGCACCCATCTATGGGTTTAGTTCCTAAAGGGTGAATTCTCTTAGAACGCTCTTACCGGTCAAAGCAGTGAAGGTGGAAATGGTAACAGAATTCGTCATCACCAATACAAACTCGCCCCATAATGCGAATTCGGACGCCCTTGGCTCCACGCAATGGGGGCAGTAGCCTCGACATACCACCAGAAGATGAAATTCTACAACGAAGGAAAAATATAGATAATTTGGGGGGCGAAGCCCCTATGAAGAAAAGAGATGATTGCAGGAACGAGAGCAAAAGCTGCAATGGAAGCAAAGTATTTGCCAGACCTTAAAGTGGGAGAGAAGATCAAGGAGACTCATCAATAGGCTAAGCAAGAGATTACCCTTTCGGGTAAGTGAAGCTTAGACGAGATCTTGGAAGAGTAAAACCAAAAAAACAGCGACCAATTCGGGTCTGGCTCCACATGCTAAAATTCCGTCAAAGAACTCGGCGTGTTTAGTTTTCATTTCATTTTTACTCTTTAAGAGTGTTACTTTCGTTTTCAAGTAGGAGAGTTTGCGCCCTTCGGGCACCTTTTGTTTTAGGAAAAGAAAAAGAGAAAGTTACAACTTGTTCAGAAATCAATAAAAGTTCATTTCTCTAAGAATTCTTAAATTGCTAATCGCTAATCGCAAAAGAAAAGAGTCTCTCAAAAATAGATAGAAACTAAATGATCAAAGGCGCTTCCCTCCCGAGAGCTCCCCTCTGATATGGGGGCAAGGAAATGGAAGGGAGCAAGGAAGCAGATAATAAAACGAAACGAAAACAGACAAACAGAAGTAGGCAAAGAGAAAAAGATACTTATCATAAATGGCAAAAATTGTTCGAAAGCAAAAGAAAAGAAGGGCCACGCAGGGCCAAAAGACAATCAACCCCTATGAAAAGGGGGAAGCAAAAAATAAAAGGAAAAAACGAAAGAAAACTAGCAGGGTTTGCAAGGAGAGGAGGGGGCTAAAACGGAGTCCTTCGCCGCGAGCATCTCCTCAATAGTAGGGGGATCTCTCTCATAAGGAAATGGCACATCAAGGAACCGAGGGCTCTCCTGAGGGGTCCCCGTCCAAATCAACCACTGAGCATGGGTGAGGAGAACCTCCTTGTTCACCTCGAGCAGGCTAGCAACATCAGTCCTCGCCTCAGCCTTGGTTTCCTCTATCAGCTTCGCATGTCCTAGGGTGAGAAGCATTCTCAGAGGCCAAGGACGCAGAGGCCGCTTCTCTACAGCAATATTCTCCTCCTTCTCTAAGAGGACCACCCTTGCTAGTTCATCTTCTGCCCGAGCCCGCTTCTTGTTAGTAGCGTTCATGGCCTGAGAAGTGGCCTCCACCTGCGCCTTCAGGTCGTCCTTGGCCTTCTTGGCCTCCGCCACCTCCTGGCGAGCCTTCGCCTCGATATCTCGAGCCATCAATATGGCTCTCGATTGTCCTTCCTTATATCGAGCCTAAATGGTGAGGGAATGAGTGGCCAACTGTGAAAGAAGGATGGATTTCAAGCAAAGAACATAGATATACAAGAAGTCATGAACAAGAAAACTGAAAATGAAAGCAAAGTTTACCAGCAAAAATAGACGATTCTGGCCATTCTCAAGCTACCCCATAGGCATAGATCTCATCGACTAGAGCCCCTCCTGGACGGGGGGAGCATCATCATCAAAAAGTTATGCCCACCGTCCTCCCCAGAAGGGTCATGAACCCTCTCCCTCCGATCCGAGGGGGGAGTTTGTGATGGAGGAAGGAGCTCGGACATGGGGAGACCAGTGAAAAATGGGGGGAATCCTTCTCTTCCCCCCCCCCCCCCCCCGTCAAGATCGACAGAGTCCAACGACGTAGAGACCAGACAAATAGAAGAAGCCTCCCTTGCCCCAAACAAAGGCAACTGCGACGATGACATGCTTAGGCCCCCAGCAGAGCACAGGGGCCAAAAGCAGGAACCGGTGCCGGGGAAGCTTCTTCCTCAACCCTCTCAGATTCGGAGGAGGTCCTCACCCTCTTCGAGAGGTAGAAGCCGGAGGGGACTGCAAACAGCCAAAAGCGAAAGCGGATTAACAAAAGGGAAAGAAACAAAAAAAACCCTCCACAGGGCATGAAGATCAAATTAAAAGATAGTAAGGAAAACGAAAGAGACTTACAAATACAAAGTTGGCCTCTGCCTCAAGATCTTGCAACAGAACAGACATGTCCAAGGAAAGCTTGACCCGAACGACCCCATATACGTGAGGAAGTCATAGTATTGTAAGTTTTGAGTCAAACATTGTAAGATTTCTCAATATCATTAATCTGAGCAAGGGCTCCGGAGAAGTACACTCAGTCAAACTCCGTCATCAAACATCTTGTGTTCATCTTTACGTTTTATGTATTAAACTTTGCCATAAACTTTCAGTTACAACTGAAACATATTTCAGTTACAACTAAAACTGCGTAAGAGCACCTGGAATATTAGGCAATCATTTTTTTCAGACAACAACCGTGAAAAGACGACCCGTCATGCTCTCGAAAATGGAGTTGTTGAACGATGATTGTCATGTTGATTGTTACGTTTTGTGCAAACTCTTGTTGAACAAACTGCCGCTTAGGAAGTTGGACCAAACAATTAGAATTGTAGAAGGCAAGGGTCTAGCTATAATTTTTTGGAAGTTTGGTACTACCAAGAAAGGTTTTAATTTCTTTTCCTCGAAGTACTTGGATAGGACGAAAATGCTAGATTGTGTGTTTATCCGATAAACACTAAATATAGTGTTAATTGGTTTCTCATGCACAAGTCGGATAAATCCGGAGTGCATGTAAATACAATTATTGATGCCCGGGAAGCTTTTTTCTTTCAGGATATATTTCCCCGCATGACACCGACACTTGTACAAACTATGAAGTCAAACAATGATGAAAATGTGGTGGCAAGTGAACTTTAGAAGGGACAAAAAGTCTCGACGCAGAAAGAGGGCAAGAAAGGAAACTTCCTTTGGCTCGTGACCTTTATGAGTGAAACAGAATTGACAACATTAAATCGAGCAATGTTATCAATATAATTTTTGTGCGGAAAGAGGCCATCAACAATGTGTTTGATAGGCGCATGAGGCATATATTCAAGAAGTCTGATCTAGAGAGAATTACGAATACACCAATGAAGTCGTATAAATTTGATAGAACGATGCTATTACCTCCGTCTCAAATAAAATGATACTTATTCCATTTTGGAAAGTCCCAAATTAAAGGCAATTTTCCCAAAATAGAAAGTAAAACGTAGCATGATTACCTTTGTACCGCTATGAAATTCCTATATGATATTCTAGTTGCAGTTGCAGTCCCAAAGTACAGTTGCAAGTGAGGTTAGAACCTAAGTATAATGATGGACAGAACTGAAATTATTAAATGTACTTGAATTAAATCACACGCACATATAACAACGGATTTCACCCAACCAGGCTATGTCTCCGGGGCACTCAACCAGATTAATGATATTATAATAGCTTACAATATAGGATTCAAGTCTTAATGAAAAACTCTCAGACTCACTCTAGGTTTTTCTGCCTATCTCTATATTGCTTCTACCTTATAACTATCACTCAAAAGATCAATGGCATCCCACCATTGTTTTTCATTTTAAAATCTTATTGTGTATTCTCTCAAAGTTGAGTTCTTTATAATTTAGAACACACATTTTTTACAAGAAATGCTATTAACTATTTAAAGAGTAAAAACAATATTCTTTCTGCAAGAACTTGTTGATTAATTTGGACTCTTCTAATTGATCTCAATCTTCCCATATTTGCACGAGATAATGCTGTAATTGATTGATCTCAATCTTCATGTTAATACCTGTTAATAACTTGCTTGACAATAGGAGTTACTATTTCATTATACAAGAAACATATAAAACAATATCTTTTTAGAGATGCAATCTTAATATAACGTGAATCCATAACTTCATATATTCAATCTAATTAGATCATTGCTGATTTGGAGAGACATAGATTGAATAAAGAGATAAAAATATTACATAACAAAAGAGATTTAGTTTTCACAATAAAAGGAACACTATCTTCTTAAAGTAATCTCCATATATCTTTTAAACAACTCACATTCTTTATCACTTTAATATTCTCAATAAATATATACTGAATATTTTTAAACATATGAGAATATATTCTCCATACTCTAATTCACATAAAGGACTTTAAAGATCGAGTAAATGCAGTTAGACAGAATTAGACAGAAACTTGCGTATTGGTAAGTTAGAACTATAGTTGCAACTGAGATTGCAACCTCACCTGTAAACATTATACTGTCTTAATTCTTAACAATCAACTTGGATTATTTTGTTCAAACCAATTGACAACCAAGAGTTATTAGGACAGAAATATGGTCCTAACACGCTGCTTAATATGCATATACTTGTCTACTTGCCTAGGAGAATGTGACAAGATACCGTATCCACACATTCTCCAAGGTTTAAATTGATATTTCATTTGAAAAGTTTTAAAAAAAATTTAAAATTTTGATTCTCCGATGCGTTCTTATAATTTGGGACGGAGGGAGTATCTAATAGTTTTTCGTATAAATAAATGTGACAAATGTGTCTATGTAAAAGGAATGTAAATAACTACGCGATAGTTTGTCTTTACGTGTAGATGACATGATCATAGTATATGACAATGATAATATTAACGCTACAAAACATATATTGTCATAATACTTCGAAATTAAGATGTGAGACAATTGGAATATTTTTATTTTTGATAAAGTTTCTTTTCTTCTAAAACAGTTGGGTGAGGGTACGCGTCTACGCCAGCGTTACCGCCGTATTCAGGAGATGGAGTCCCACAGCTTATTGCAGAGGAGGTACTTGATTATCTTTGGGTGTCCAGTTGTCGGGGAACTATACGGAGGCATTGGTTTCGTAGAAGGGTCTGTCGGATGAGGATGCGACGTAGGAGTATGTTGAGTTACTCCGGGAACAGTTTCCTGACCTAAACCTTGAGGTCAAGGTTTCTTTTGAAGAAGGGGCGAGTGATGAAGACCGACTCCGCTGCACTGCTAGGGTCTCTCAACGACCAACACACTTGGAGGACTTCCTCACTTGATGATCCTATTTTATTTATTATGCAGCTAGATTCAAGCAGACAAGTTCTCTCTCACCCTCTTTTGCCTCTTCTCATATTTTTCTCACTCTTCTTCTATAATTCTTATTCTTTTTCCTTATAATTGTGCTGATTATTCTTTATAAGTTTTGGTCTTCATCAATGGGACCAGATATTTGCAAAAAAAAGGGGTTGATTTATATAGTCGAATATTCGAGTTTGATTTTCCTCATACCCATGACCGCATAATAGTCAGCGAATTTCAATATTTTCTTTTCGTTATTTATATTTTACGCATTGGGTGAGCAGCATGTTATCGAAGTTTGCGGATATCAAACAATGTCCAAGACTCCTCTTCTCTCTCTCTTCCTCCCCAAAACTCTCCCAAACCATATCTCTCATACTAGCCGCCGTTCGGGGCGAGAGACGGCGGTGCCGATCTCCTGCCCCCAAGATTTATCACTGCCTCCTCTCACTCTCTTCCCTTCTCTTCAAATTCTTTCATCCCCTCACTCCAATCTTCCGCTAACCCAACCAATTACGTCCCCCCTTTTTCCGATCTGTCACATCCGCTGTGGTGGTGGAGATCCAACCTCCCCTCATCTTCTTCTTCTCCTCTCATCCCCTCACTCCTATTTTTTCTCTCACTTGTTGCCTCTTTTTTTACCTGATCACCCGTATGCTATAGCCTTTTGATGACCACTATTGACGTTTGATTTTGGACCCTTTGTTAATTACGTGGGTTTCCAATCATTTACGACAATTAGGGCTGATTTACGGTTATGGATTTTTGGGGGGTTTTGGTATTATAGGCATATTTAGATCGTGTATCACTAGTGTGTTGGCACCCCGATGGGGTTTTACAAGCCGGGCAAATTGGAACCATATGCCTGCTTACGAATCCTGACAGGCTATGTGCTCTTTTAGGTTGCAATTTGGTTTTAAATCCTTAGTTATGCTCTTTGGTGGATCAAACCGACATGTTATGTGCTTTTTATTTTTTCCATTGATCTGTAAGTATGTTTGATCTCGATTCGATAGTCTATAATTAAGGTGGCGGAGCTTGTCATGTGTGTAGCTGATTTGAGTGTTTATTTTGCTTGATTATCTATGTTTGGCTTTTTTCATATATGTAGTTTTTAGTATTGTGCGATTATTGCCACTACATTTTGGATTATGACATTTCGATCTTGGTTTAGCAGGGAGTGTATTGCAGTCGTTTGCAGTTGTTGGATTGGTATTTTGAGTCATTGGTCTCGGTTGGTTTATTTTTCGATCGGTTTTATCAGTATGTGGGCACCCTGATGGTGTTATCTTGAACTGTGTGCTCTTTTCTGCGACCATCGGTTAATCAGCTTATGAAATGTCTGTGTTGATTGGTTTGCACGACAATATTTCTCTTTTCATTTAGTTAGTTGATATGTGTATCTTTTGTATTTATGGCTTGTTGAATTATTTTTAATTTGTCTGTTGTGGTATGATTTAGATTGAGTTTAGTTATATGGGGCATTTTGCGCTATATATTATTTTTTTCTTAGCCATTGGAGCCTGTTCTAAGGGCAGTGACTCTTGTATTAATTGCGCACATTATTTATAATAATAATGGGCATGCCGATGTTTATTAAAAAAAAAAAAAAACCAATGTCAAATACTAAAGTTTTTTACAAAGACATAGTCACGTAGTCAGGACATTTACTGAGGTTCTCCAAATGGAATCATCAAAATTCTGATGAGCGAGCAATAACTTATGAATTTTTAAAGATGGTTCGGTTATGCAGTTTTTTTTTGTCTTTTTCAGATCTGTCAATTTATACGCTATTAGCATTTTTATATATCAAAGGGTACCCGAATCGAACAAAAGATTACAAGGACATAGAGGGGTTGTGCCATTTTTATGGAGTTATCGCTCGAGGAAATCTGATTCATATCCACCTTTTGGTTTCGTAATGCAGTATTTCTAAAAATAAAGTCCAGTATTAACTTTTGTTAACGTTTTATGCATTCACATTGATAGTTAATAAGTTTGTTTAGTTATTCCACTATTTTGTTCCCTACGTAATGGAAAACTTAGATTATAACGAAATATAAGTAGAAAATATAGATTCTGATAACACACCTCCAGAAACATTAGATAAATCATATTTACAATGGTAATAAAAACTCCAAAGGAGGGGTTCCACAGTCTGGAAACATTTTGAGAGAGTAGACCCGGGTGAGAAGTTCTCTAACCCATGTATTTTCAAAGCAATATATAAAACTTGCGAAAGTGCTCTTAAATATTCTAGATGGGATGGTACAATCAGGTTAAGAAAGTATTATGAAACTCGTCTTAAAGCTTTGAATAAATCACAAACAATTATAAGTCAAAATACTAATAGTGCTGAAATTATTAATTTTTGTTTTAGTGGTGCAGTTGCTCGTAAAAAAATAGTTACTTATATTCAAATGGCGCATCAACCTTTTGGATTTGCTGAAAATCCGTATTTTGTTAAAATGATTCAAAAATCCTTTCAACCTGGTTACACGGGTAAATATAGAAATACTTGTAGAAACGACGAAATCATATCATGAAAGATTTTCCCAAAGAAAGAAATATTTTTAAATGTTACGAAGTGCAATCCACATAAAGGCTTACGTACGTGCATATGATGGCGGATGATTAGATCGCGAAATAATAGCCTTTATTGATTAAAACAGTATTAATTGGCGTAGTTTCATTGCTATTTCAACTTATTTATGCCATATTTAGTGTTTTTCCGTTTTTTCCCGGTTTATTTGCACATTTCTATCTTTTTATAGGAAAATGCAAGGATTACCATAAAAATGAGACAATGACGCAAAAATACCAATTGAATGACCAAAAGTGAAGAAATAAGAAGTCAACGGACCCCCAACACAAGTCTAAAGTTGAGAAAAACAGAGACCAAAACGAGATAAACATCATGAACATTCTTGAAGCAGACCTGACCGGTCAGGTTAGGGCAGATTTTAATAATTAGGGTTAAGTTCGGAGGATCTATGTAAACATATTTTTCTAAATTGTAAATAACATTTTTTCAGTGGTTTTACTGCAGATTTTCATTTTCTAACTCAAAACTCAAGAGACAGAGAAATACAAGTTTTGGTGCACAAATACTTTTTTTGTTTTGTAAGTTTTCTCGTATTATTTGCAATATATAGTTGTTAATCTTAATCTCAATTGTTTATTTTGCTTGTATATCTCAGTTTATAGCAATCTAAAACTTAAATTTTGAGTAACTTACATGTTTAATCATTAAAACGCATTAATAACGTCGTAAAAGCTTGTTATTATACGTAGATCTTGCATGCAATTGAGTTAGTAACTTGATCAACACCCAAACAACCATTTATAAATTGGAAAATAGCGTTTAATAATCACATATAAACTAAGTGTTCTTAGTTGAGGAATCGAGTCGTTGGATTGACAACCCGCTAACGCTCTCCTCTTTTATTTGATTTTCGTATTAAATATAATAAACGTTTAGAAAAATATTAGATTAAGCCAATAATACGGTTTCTCGAACAATAACTTGGGTATATTACCCGATAAATACCACTACTGCCCTCGTGCTATTGCGAGACCCTCGCGCGTTAAAAATAACACGTTCATGGGGCAGTCAGAATTTTTATATTTTTAAGAGTTATATATTTTATACGGTTTTCTACCACACTTGGGTTTTATATTTTTCATTTAGTGTTTTTGATTAGACACGCACAAGTAAAATGGAGAATTAATCGAAAAACGCAGTAGACCCGACCGTTCACAGTTACCGGTGTATTCACTCTATAAACTCCATATTTACTCTTTTTTTTTATATATTTTATGTGTTTTAGGATATATTTCTTGTGACTTGTAAATTTTGTGTCAGGATAGCAGAGTCAAATTGCATTAAAAAAAATCAGAAAATGAAAAAAAAAAAAAAAAAAAACCTTTTTTTTTGGTGTATTATTTAGGAAAGCCGCTTTTATACGTGAACATGTGACGACAACTTGAAAATCGGAAAGAAATACTTATATTAATTTAGGGTGTTGAATTTGTATATACTTCTAGTTTGCCCTTAATTATTTCACTCAAACCAATTTAGGGAGAGATAATATTGTACAGGTTGCATACTATACTTAGAGTTTAAAATGTATTTATGTTTACTCATTTGCCCGCGACAATCCCTAAAAACTAGCAAAAACCGTTTTTATAGAACTTTTGTACCATTGCAAAGCTTTATTTTAAGTATACGGTGTCTTTGATCTGGTTAATTTGTTGTTCATACCCTAGAGCCGCAACACTAGCTTAAGGGTGGATCGACAGGTGCGTAAACCCGTCGTTCTCTAAGAGAACCTGTATAGCCTTATGGCATATACTTATATTATGTCTAGTCTTATGAATCCGTAACATGTCCAATAAGTCTTTCATCTACACACAAGTGTAAGCAGAAATTGAGGAAATATTTTTTTAGACTTAGTACTGTCACATTCGTTCCACGTGCGAGATGGTTGAATACCTACCCACCGATGTCGAAAGACATGTAAATGAGAAGAGGATATAAGTATCATCATACTTATGTTATGACGGATGGGAAAAATCCAGAAGAATAAATGGGTAAAAATGCCCGATGGTATAAGCAGGACCGATGAACTTTGAATGAAGGAGGAAAACAAGCCAAAGTCTCAAATATAAAGAGAAAAAAGAGAGGAATAATAATAAATAAAAATGAAAAAGTGAGATCATAATAATGAAAAAAATGAGAGATGACGCTGTGAGTACACTAGCATGGAGATTATGCCACAATATATCTAATATTTTTATTGTATAAGCTTTTGTCTTTATAGTTAATTTTAATAAAAATGATGAATTGAAAGGTGTTTTTTCTTGAAAAAAAAACTATCGAATTTTGAGCTAACATGTTTACAAATCATAAAGCATGTAAAATATTAAATCAAGTTATGGCATTTTTAGTGACAAATTTTAGGTACTTTTAGAAGTGTAATCCTATTTTAATATGACTATAAATACATTTCATCTGTTTGCATTCGTGTGATCTCGTAAGAGTGGTGACTTAATTGGTAGATTTAAAACGTAATATGTTTGTGGGTGTTCTTTAGTAAACTCTCACGAGACAAAACTTGTTCTTTTACACTTTAAAGGTTTAACAGCTTGTTGCATACGTTAAATGCAATAGTGTTTTCTACGACAGTGGTTTATCTTTATTTTTATCGTATTTAGTTTTACGCTAGTTAGTGCACAAAACACTTTCGCGCTTTTAAAAGGAAAAAAGTCTTATAAATTTAACCTTATCTTTTATCGCTTCCAATGCTCGGGACGAGCATTGAGCTAGTTGGGGGTATGATTAGACCACAAAATGTTAGTTTTTATTGGTTAAAATATTATTAATTGGCATAGCTTCATTGATATTCAACCTATTTAGGCCATATTTAGGTGTTTTTCCGCTTTTTCCCGGTTTATTTGCACATTTCTATCTTTTTATAGGAAAATTCGTGGAATTACCACAAAAATGAGACATGGACACAAGAATACCAATTAAAAGACCAAAAGTGAAAAAAAATCATAAGTTAAAGGACCCCCAAGACAAGTCTAGAGTTGAGCAAAACGGAGGCCAAAACGAGATAAACATCATGAACATTCTGGAAGCAGACCTGACCAGTCACAGTTATCGGTCCGGCCTGACCGGTCAGGTTACGGCATATTTTAATAATTAAGGTTAAAATCGTAGGACCTATATAAACAGGTTTTTGTAATTGTAAATAACATTTTTTCAGTAGTTTTATAGCAGTTTTTCATATTCTAACTCAAAACACAAGAGGGAGAGATAAATTCAAGTTTTGGTGCACAAATCCTTGGTTGCTCATCGTGTTTTGTATGTTTTTTCGTATTACTTGAAATATATCATTGTTAATGTTAATCTCAATTGTTTATTTTGCTTGTTCATCTCAGTTTATAGAAATCTAAACCTTAAATCTTGGGTAACTTGCAAGTTTAATTATTAAAACGCATTAATAACGTCATAAAAGCAAATTATTGTACTTAGATCTTGCATGCAATTGAGTTAGTAACATGATCAACACCCAAACAACTATTTATAAACTGAAAAATAGCATTTAATAATCACAAATAAACTAAGTGTTCTTAGTTGAGGAATCGAGTCGTTGGATTGGAAACCCAACCGCTAACGTTATCCTCTTTTATTAGTTTTTCGTATTAGATATAGTAAACGCTTAGAAAAAGACTATATTTAGCCAACCACATGGTTTCTTGGACGATAACTTGGGTATCTTATCCGAGAAATACTACTACTACTACCCTTGTTCTCCTGCGAGTCCCTCGCGTGTTAAACATAACACGTTCAAGGGGCATTCAACAGACGACTAAGTTCAAGCACGGATTGTTTTTGAGATATTTTTAAGAGACAAAAAACAAACTCCAGTGCTGAATCTGAATTAGAGATCTGTTTACAAAGGGCAGAAAAAAGAAGTGAAAAAAATATTAATATATTGGAATGGTGGAGAAAAGAATCGGGTTCATCAAAAGGTCTTTCAAATATGGTTCGTGCCTTTGTGATTGTTCAAGCATCAACAACTGCTTCCGAGTGAGCTTTTAGTACAAGAGGTTGTTTAATTTCCTATTATCTCTCATGTCTTAAACCCGAAATTATTGAGACATGCATGTGCAATAAACATTGGATAAATGCATGATAAATAATACAAGAAGAGCTCATAAAACGACGAGTGAAGGAAGACGAAAGGATTTTGAATACGTGTGAAGACACGATCGAAGATTTGACATTGAATAATTAGTTGTTGGTTATTTTTTTCTAAATTTAATGGTGGGAAAAACTCATATTTTTATTTATTTATAGCAAAATTAAAAATGTGGGGGAGAAACACCACAAAAGATTGGGCTATAAGTGCGCCAATCTGGGAAATAAGTGTCAAAAGTGATAATTACAAATCCCTTGGGATTGAACTTGAAATAACTAAAAACTACAAGGGCTTTTGTAGCAATAAAAGCAAAAATAATCCAGATAAGCCACGCATCCTGTTCTTCTTCTTTCTTCTTTCCATACGAACCGACAAACTTCATTTCACACACACAGAGCTTATAGAGAGAACCCATGGCGAAAAGTTTTTTAATTATCTTAACTTAGGATAATGATCACGATCAAGTTTTAAAATCTTACTCAGAAGGCAAGGGGAAATCTCTTTGATCCTTTGAAATGATGTTCAAACCCTCATTTGCTAGCAAATCAGCTGCTCCATTAGCTTCTCGAAAGGTATGTACGATCTCCATATTTTTCTGTTTAATGATCTCTTTAATTTGTCCATTTGAATTGTCAAGGCTTCTATTTCCATAGTAGAATTAGCTCTTTTATAGAAAGAAAATCCCTGAATAAAATTTCCCATGAGTGCCCTAACCACCCCACCAATACCAGAATACATAGGGAAAGATTTGTAGCTACGATCCACATTAATCTTAATAAAATTGATAGGAGATTTGTCCCAATAATTTTTTTGAATTTTCTTACCAAGTTTGATTCCATTATTATCAGAGAATATATCGAAATTTGGGTCAAAAGTCTTATCATTTTTTATGAAGAGGTTAAATTGACTTAGTATCTTTTTTATAATATCATTATAAGAGAAAATGCTATTATCAAACCTGCATATAACTTTTCAAATTATCCAAATAATAATAAAAGGAATAATTTTTAAACATTTAACTTTCAAAGAGGAGTTTGATTTTAAACACCAAGCCATACACCTACCTCTAATGCTGTTATTTTAGTACTGGATACCCAAATGATTTCCAAAATAACTTCAGACCAAAGTAGCAATAGGAGCAGTACTAAATAAATGATTTGCATCTTTACCTTTTTTTTTTGGAGCAATCACACATTGAAAAATTAGTTGTTATGATGTTATATACTTGTCTTACTTTTCGTTACTTTCTTTTACACTTTTTCTTAATGTCTTGTGGGATATTTCCCCATATTTTTAATATTTTTATCATTAATAGTATAAAAATATGGGTTTTTTCGAACCATTTCATAAAAAAATAGTTATCCATCTCTATTGTGATTCCAATTTTCACGTTTTATTTCAATTCTTCCTATTTTCTTAATATTTTTGGGAAATATATTTCATCTTTTGTTCCCGGGTGTTTGTTTGTTTTGTTCTTAGTGCATGCACTATCTCACTTAATGAACAATGAGAATAGGTCTTGTTAACTAGTACTATTAGTTTTGTAAATTTTGTTTGTTATGTTCTTGGTGCATGTTCTATTCCACTGAATGCATAAGAATAAGTTTTGTTAAGTAGTATTAGTTTTGATACTTGCAAAAACTGGTCGTAGTCTTTAGGAGACAGTACGACATATTATGCCCTTTCAAAAACTTTTTTAATATAAAAGACTACATATTATGCACTTTCTAAAACTTTATTAATATAAAAGACTTGTAGGTATATAACCGTACTGAGAACTCTTAGATCCACTATTAATACGGGTATGGTTCGGGTAAAACGAGTACAAAAATTTATATAGACCCGACTCTGATTGTTGTGAATAGCATATTAAAGCTACTTCGTCCGTTTGATCAGGATTGTTACTATCTTTATTAGTAGTATCGCCATTTTTCCTAGTATCACTAAAAATGACTACATGCTTAAATTTTCTTGAACGAATTTCATGATCCATGGGCACTTCTTCTTCATTCTCTCCTTCTTGTTGTTCTAATTCATTGTTGTTATTGACTGATGGAACCGCACTAAGCCATGTGCACCACTTATGGCCGGATCTGCAAAGGCTTGGCCTACTTATTTTATTAAAGACTATTTGTATTTTTATTGTTATTTGGCGTAAGACTTAATTGTTATATTTTAGTATTTGTGGACTCGTTATTAATGGCGAACATGGCCCTCGGGTGTTTCCTTCTCGCAAGCAGATCTCTCTCATCTTTATAAGTAGAGTTTGTGCCTCTATTATTCATTAAGAGTGCATCTTTGGAACAATCACCTTATTTGACTGTTTATGAAACAGTTATCTTAACCACCGTTATATTAAAAAATGAATGGTTAAATAATGTTTTTCAATAATTAATTTATTTTTTCTATTTTCAACAAATTAGAATTTGATAAATTAAAAACAAATTGTACAACACACTAAAAAATCAAATAAAAATATAGAACCCTAGGGAGGCCTAACCTAAACTTAAATATTAATCAAAATTTAATTTTTTTTTTTATGCATTTGACACATTTTTATGCTAACGGTTTGTGAATCAGTCATATAGACGACTGTTCCATAGTAATTCCCTTCATTAATCATCAGAAAATCTATAGGTTTAACCTTTATCTCTCTCTTCTCTTTTATATAAAAGTATATGTGACTTGTCTTGTTAATTAGCAACAAGTTAACTTTGGTCGTGTTACCATCGTTAGAGCTAACACACGGTGGTTGAGTCCATCATTTGCTATCCAGAGCTCTGATCTTAAGGGGAATTTTATATTTTCCAGAAGGGAAAGACGATGGGTTCTACGTATCTTGGGGAGATGAATGACATAATAATATTATGGCAGGTAGCGGAATCGATAAAGCGTATGGCATGACAACTCAAAAAATTGACCCCACGGAGGAGAAGCGGAAAAGCCAAAGGGGAGACCACGACTAACCCTAGACGGCGGGCAAGAGTTAAACCCGCAAGGGTCGCGACCCATCAAAAACCCACCATTCGGGGGAAGGGTGCGGCTGATGTGGAGACTGCGAGGGACCCGCATGGGTATCGTGGCAAACCCGAAAAGGGAGAGCCTATTCGACGCAGCAACGACAAACCCACGATGGGTAAATCGGAGCAACGAGCGCGATTTCTAGGGTTTCGGAGGTATACAGTGAATATGATTTTGTTTAAAATCAAAGGTTTAGCCTTGTTGATAATAAAGATTTTGAATATTTTTATCCACAAATTTATATGTTTTACTCAATCGGAATAAACCACCAATTTTTTATGACTATATTGATGCTGAATTTGATAAGGTTGGATCGTTAGGTCATGAAATATTAAATTTAAATAGTAGTGAACACAATATAAATTATATTGAAAAGGAATTTGCGGATGATTTTTGTGTTTTGGAAGGAGAAAAGCAATTCGATGTAAAAAAATGATAATAGTTGATAACGTTGAAAAGTGGTGATAATTTTTATCTATTTGATGCTAAAAGTTATGGGTTGAGTTCGTTATTTAAAATCCCTAAGCCGCCCAATAAATATGTTGATCCGATTTGGTTGAACGTGTTATAAAAATGGCAAGATAAAATAATTGCTAGAAGTGTGGTTAGCCATTTATTTGTTGAAAACTTAGATGTCGGACATGTATATGAGTTTGAAGATAATAGAGATGTTTACGGGCGAAAAAAAGTTATGGATATTGAAAAGGTGGATTTGAAATTAAAGTTATTCCATAAATTGCCGAGAAGAAAAACTAGCAATCTATTGGTTAAATTTGGAGATTTATGCTATTATCTCGAGCATTATATTCTACTAAAAAACCCTTTACTATTTGGGAAAATTTCTGTTTAGCACAGCTTTGTCAACTTAATTAGCAAAATGTATTAGTGTCCAAACTCCCTTTGTAATTAGTCTCATTTTAAAGGAGAAAACAAAACTACCCCAACCTAATAAATAGGAAATATCCGACGTTAACCTGTATCCCTTATTTCATGGCACAAATTTATCCTACTATCATTAATCATTTTGGTATACTACACAAAAATACCCACAATATAAGATGGTAACTTTCATTTTTTTTATTATTAACCTTCAAATACATTATACAAATTGAAAGTTCAAAAACCTCATACAAACTTGAACAAACAAAAGTATACCAAATCAATGTATACTGTAAAAAAAACGATGAAAACAATCTTATTGGAAGATTGGTAAAACTCACAACATATATACCACTAAAACATTCAAGTCTTGTTGCATGGAAAAAGTTTTTCAAGTATACGAAAGACTTGGCGATATATGAAATATTGACATAAGACGATTTGACAGTATACAAAAGATTAGCAGAAGATGATTTGGCAGCATACGAAAGATTAGCAGAAGACGATTTATTGACGAAAAAAAGGTATCAAAATCCCGTGGAGTGACAAGTTGTTCATAATATACCACACACTTAAGATTCATCCTAACATATCACAGTTAGGGTTTTAATCTTGACTTATGGTTATGGGTGATGATGAGGATGAGATCAGGAATATATATATATCTCAGAAATACTGGTTATACAAAATTAATGGATATACACATGATTTAAGGATATTATTGGTATCTCTTAAAGTGTTTTTGAAAAAAATGATTAGAAAGAAATAAAGTCTAGGAGATAGAGTTTTAGCTAATTAAGTCATTAAAGTTGTACTTATAGCTAATTTCTCCTTACTATTGGAGTGGACCTGATGGTTGAGTCGTGGTATTAAGAGACTTTCTTTTAAGTTCGAATTTGCACATTACTATATTTTTTCATATTTTAATATGCGAAGAAGTCTAAATTATTCACATGATAATCGTTACTACTTCAGATTTATTTTTGGTGGAGGCGTAACCACGATGGATACGGGTTGTTGATATCGTCTCGGTAGATTCGGGCTTAATGAGGTTGTTAGTTTCAAAGTTGAGAAAAATGCCTATTTCTACTTATATTGTTGTTTCGTCAACCTCTATGAAAACTGAATTTTGGTGTATGAAACAGGGTCGAATGGATGAAATGGCTTGTCGGGAGATAAAGGAGACGTTTGTGTATGTTCTCTACTTTAAATCGAGTTAAGTTATGGACCCTTCTTTAGTAGAAGTAATTCTTTCTTGTAACGAACCCATTTCAGTACTAAGGGTGGGTTGATAGCCCACAGCGGAGGGCATTCTACCCAATAAATCAGATACGGGTATACCGAATAAGTTATATGTTTACAATGTCATATGCATATGGACACACTATATATCAGTGACACATAGTAGAACTGTATTGACTAGTTGAGTTCCAAGTTAAATAGTACATTTTAAGAAACTAATATGTTTATTTAATAGAAAATCGACAGTTGTTTAATTTAATAAACGGGTTTGGTTTCTTAGACCTGTAAGTGAAAAATGGTTTTATGTAGGTGAGATCAAGAATACAAACACAAGAGAAAAACCATCTATTTGTAAGTTGGCTCAAATTTCAAATATTAAACATAGAAAATAAAAACCAAGTTAGCTTCTTATTTTAAATACATAAAATCTCAAAAGTTCAAAACTTAAAGAGCATAAAAGCTAATAATAAGAACCAAATAACTTTATAATTTCAGGCAAACCAGGCATACACCAAAGACTTATCCTCGAAGAGTTGATCTCGTTGCGTCCGGAGTTGGCCATAAGATTGTATACTATCTTCCAGCTCCCTTTGGACCTGACCGAGCTGATGCTTGTACATGTCTTTCTTCTCCCTCAATAATTCCACTTCCGCCCGGAGATGACGTATGTACTCTGCCGAGTTACCGCCGGCCCCACCGTTTGGGAACACCATCTTATCGCAAAAGTCGAACTCGGATATGTATATATGTAAAATCTAGAGAAAGCTTTGCCAAATCAAAATGTAGTAGCATCTCAATTATGTCCAGGATAACAATTATATTCTAGACTAATTCGGACAAGAGTCAGAAACCTGTCTGAAAATATCAAGAAGAGAACGAAGCTAATTTAAAGAAAGTTTTGCCAGTTAAAATGAGCTGTTGATTACAGCTTTTCCGGTTTCTTTTCTTTATGTTCTATAGTTACATTATTTCAAAGTCTTTAAAACCCTTACGATATTTTGATCATACAAATCTTTTGATAAAATATTCATTTCTTTTACAACTTCCCATGTTGGGTGAAAGCTCATACTATTTGCCACATCTCTAGTCTGTACAAGCCACGACAGATGGGTTTTTCACACTATATAAACTTAATTCAAAGGAACTGTCTTGGTTTACCAGAATTACAAAGCTTTTAATCTCAAGCATGATGAGAGCAGACTTGGGAAATGAGAAAAGAAAAGAAACACTGTATGTCAAAAAGAGAACACCGACTATAAGAAAGAGGATGCATAGGAACTTCAAATGGATAAAGAATAGTCCAACGATCAGGTTGTTCATGGTAGGGAGTAATTTGGCCGAGAGGGTTGCTCGAATGGATAACAGAGGCGATTTGGCTATGTATCTTTGATTAACAATACAAAAAATTGCACCTGTTGGGTTGTGACAGAACATTCCTTGCTCGACAGCATGCTGATAATCACAATCAGCAGGGTATATCGATGCATAGTTCTATTTTTTTCTTGGAAACTTATTTTCTAGTTTTCATATCTATAGATAGATACTCATTTATGACATCTTAAACTACAAATTTATCATGTAATTAGTAAATTCTAGATGTGCAATAAATAAATAACAAAAATACAATCGTATACAAAAAGGAAGAAAATTAAATCAATGATACATCGAAATTTCCCGTGTACCTGGATTTGTATGAAATGAAATGAACAACGATCCATTCGGCTAACAAGATTCTCCTTCGCCATTCTCCGCGTAGTCAGGAACTACAATTAAACGATGTCTATTAAAATTGAGAGCAAAATTTCATCTCCTAAAAAGTTATAACTCACATGTATGTATGTATGTATATATATATAAATGTGCCTGTGTGGAGTGTAATACGTACATTACATATGTATACCAGTATATATGTGTATATATATTAATATAAATATATATATAATATATATATATATGTATATCAGTATATGTGTCTGTGTGGTTACTGTGTTTTGTACAAAATGTTTTGTACAAATTGAATAATAATAACTGCAGAAAATGCCTTCTTAAGAAATTGATTAATAATAAGATTTTCGACAATTAGTTATCCAACAAAAAAAATTGCCTTTTTCCCGTAAAATCCATGGCTAATATGGTGTACCGAAATGACTATATGAAATTTACAGGTCGTAACAACAAATAGCCTCTACAACATATATGTAGAAATGATCGTGGAACCGCTGAACATGGTAGATGTAGTATTGAAAATCAGAAAATGCAGAGGTAACATGTAAAATCTTGAAGAAAACACAATGAAGTATCAAAAAAAATTAAAGAAAGAGGAACAATACTTACAAAAAATACTGAAATGATGTCCATTGTTAAACCGAAATTGTTATTTATAGCTTGATAACAACATATATAGGAGAAAAGTGATTCAATCACTAGCGCCTGCAAAAACAGATTATCTACAAAGAGAGGGTTATAAATTATAAAAAATATATATATAGGGTTTTCTGGTAGTACCGTACCCCCAGCTTTCTAGAGAAAGAAAGAGGGATGGGGTGAGAGGGGGAAGGTGATGTGATCAAGGTTATACATTGATTTTATAGTGGTCTTAAAAACTTAAAAAGGAAACGTAGCAATTGTCAATAAATTAAATGATCTTTGATTAAATGAATATGGATTCAACACTTGATTTTCATGATATCTTTTGTACATTATAGGAATGTTAGTATTAATTTTTGGATTACATTTCATCACATTTACATACTAATTAACTCTCATAACTTAAATGTTCTTTATTGCGTTTTACTTTCTCTGTCATTTAGTACTCAAGCTCCTTTTTTCTTGTTTCTGCAACCTTTTTATTTTATACCAACAATCTTCTTTTTCTTCTTTTCTTTTATGGAATCTTCTGTCTTCATCATCATACTCATGGAATCATAAACATGAGTGTAGAAAATTATCATAGAGCCAACAACTACAATTTACCAGACACTCGTTCTTCTTGGATGCAGAGCAAATCCGTAACCATTCTCTTCTCTCGAGACAGAGTTACCTACAATCGCCTCGAACACAAAGACTAGCAGTATAGCAAGATCCTTACAAGTATAATCACTTAAAGTTGTATACAAGCCGGACAATCAACAAGTTAAAATAAATCTTGTTCAAAACTATTACCGATGTGACCGAAATTTAGTATGAAAAAATCCAATTCACATATAGTCAAAATATAAATGTTTACAAGTTTTTTACCCAATATAAAACTCTCTTCCCTCAATAGAGTATTGTGTATAAACTGGTCTTGAGAGATATCTAGTTTGAAAAGATGGCACGGTCAAGTCGATATGGAAGTCAAAAGCTCCGAATCGTCGCCTTTAAGGGTATAAAATTTGCTAGCGTTTGAATAATAAAAGGATAAGTGTTTTGAGCGTTAACTTCGGGTGGTTGAGACAATTCAGGATTTAAGAATTGTGGTTGTTGTTGGTTTTGATATTTTGACCCTTGTTTTAGATATTCTATGATGGTGGCTATCCCGGTCGGTGAGGCTTTAGGTGGGGCAAAGGTAAACGTCATTTTTTCCTTTTAATTAATTTTTAATAATTAATTCAAAATAAATTAAACAAATTAATTAAAATAACTAATTTTTGTAAACCTGGTTCTTTGAACAAAATAAACAGTTTTAGAATTTTTGAGTTTTTTTTAATTAATTAATATTCAATAATTTATTCAAATTAATTGAAATTAATTAATTTAAAATAATTAGTTAATTTTTTTCTTTTTAGAACCTAGTTCTTTAAACCGGGAAATTAATATGTGCTTTTTAAAAAAAAATTTATTTAATTAATACTTAAATTAAATAATTAATAATTAATTTTTGTCAATTTTTTTAAATTATCCCGATTCTTGAAATCAAGGAAATATATTTTATTTTATTTCGAATTTTTTTTATTAAAATTTTATTAATTTCGAATTATTTATAAATATTAATAAAAAATCTTTTAATTTTGGAAATTAATTCAATTTTTAAATATTCTGAAATCTCATCTTATTTCTAAGGATTTGAGATTGTTAGAAAGATTTGATTTTATGTGATCTTATTTAGCCAATTAGTTAGTTTGAAAATATTTTCTTAAGATTTTAGATAAAATTGTATCTTTCTTCAACTAACTTTCTAAATTTAAATATTTTATTGATATTTTTGGATTTTATAACCATTTTTATTTTTTTACTGATTCTTAAAATCAACAATTAATATTTTTTAATTCATGGGTGTCAACGGTCTGGTTGACTGGTCAGGAATGAAGGTTTAAGATTTGTGAAAATGATAAATTAATAAAACATACTGCTTTTTAAATTAAATTAACAAAAACATAACCAAAAACTTTTCATTATCAAAAACATACCAAACAAATTTAAATTTAATGATGTTTATTGTTTTTTTATCTGTCTCTCATCTTACTCTCCTCCATTATTCTCTCTTATCAATTCTTCTATTTATCTCTTCATTCTTTTCACCAATTTTTCTCCCTATCTCTCTCTGATCTTACCATCTCTCTCCTCCATTTTTCTCTGTATCTTTCTTTCATATCCCACTCTATCTCTCTCACTTCCTCCACCACGAAAACCCGCCAATGACTACCGAACACCATCTAGATTATATAGTCATTCATATACATATAAATACAGATATATACATACATAATACACAAATATTACACTAGTTGATACACCGTACTATATGAAAAATATATGAAATTGGTGAGATTGTTTTTATTTATTGAGTTTTGAGACTATTGTAAACCTTGTGAGTTTCAAGTTGAAATAAAAGAATCCATATGTACAGTATTGAGAGAAATTCATATGTAGGGTATCAATTTTTAAAATTAGAGTATAAAGTTTTGAAATTAGGATATAAAGTTTTAAATTTGAGAGAGATGGGTGATTAGCACGTGTTAGAAAGAAGTGCGATTATCGTGTGTTAGAGAGAGAGATGTGCGATTAGAGAGAGAGATATGTTAGGTGAGAGAGATGTGTTAAATTAGAGAGAGAGATTATATTATGGTTTGATTAGAATTAGAAAAATAATAAGTATATATAGTTATGTTTTTGATAATTTAAATTATTATGATATGTTTTTGTTAATTGACTCTTGTGAAAATTGAGAGAATCAAGAACAGGAAATAAGCATGCAATAATAAATAAAAAAACAAGCATAAAACATTTTGAAAACAAAATATAATCTTCGCTACCGTTCTCGGCAACGGGGCCAAAATACTAACTTCTCATCGAATGTATTTTTTTTCACGCGCAAGGGCCTCATAGGAACACAAGAGCAGTTGCAGTAAATAACGGGTAAATTACCCGAAATATCGAATCCAGGAACAGATTTACACTAGGATTAAATTGTGTTTTCAAGGGATTTAAATATAACTAAGGCTTAAATCTACATAGCGAGAATCATTAATGGACAAACGTGGAGCGTTTGGCGAATCATTCTCTCCCTACTAATAAATATTAACAGTTTTTTTATGGAAATACTTTGAAGGATACGATGTTTTCAATTTTAGGGTTGTCAATCCTAAGCATGCAACTACGCGTGAAGTTTTGTTGAATTTAATAAACGAGTTATAAAGGTTGATCAAGCCTAACATTTAATTCAAATATGTTTAGCTTTTTGTCTTTTTTTACGAAGCCAGATAAATTATCAATCTATAAACAATTATCTGAGAATTTAGAGAATTTATTAACGTTGTTAATACTAATGAACGGATTCAAGAACGCATAAAACAAAATAAAGAGAAAGAACGACAATAAAACCATAAAGAAAATCTTACTATACAATGTCGGAATTTTCGGGTCGTACTTTCTCCCTATCTTTCTCTTTATATTTCCAAATTATGTTTTTAAATAGTGAGCACAGGCTGCTCTGGCCGAAATATATAGGAAAATGTAGAAACAAATTCTAAAATCTGATTTTTAATTAAAAAAATTCATAGGCTAGACTTCTCTTGTGTTGTTGGGCTTCACTTGGCCCATTTTGAGTTTATTGTGTGTTGATTTCTGACCCTTCATCTTCTATTTTCTTCCTTTTGGTCCTTATTTGTGTCTTCTTTCGTCTTTGTATCGTTTTTATGCTAATTTCATGTGTTTTCCTGAAAAAATGTAAAAATGTACAAATAATTCGAAAAAACGCTGAATTTACTAATTATCTCTTAAAAAAGCTGTAATCGCTAATAAACATCATTTTAACCCATAAAAACTATCATTTTGAGGTCTAATCATCTTGCCAAATCCAGATATAGGCAATACTAACGCGGAAATTAAATAAATTCTAAACTAAATATATTATGAGAGATAATATGCACACTCACAAATAATAAAGCAATAAAACAAGAGTTTTTAACGAGATTCACCCGGAATGGCTACATACTCGATGCCGCTACAGTATGGTTTTATATTAATAATCGCTTAAATTATTACACTCATGTGATTTATGGGAACAATCTTAAAAAATACTCCTATAATAGACTTACAGCTCTCAAATATGTTTGCTATGGGTACAAGAGATAATGAGTTTAGGGTTACATATATATAGGCATCGGATGAGCTCCTTTTTCCTACGTAGCCAATGTCTGATAATTAAAAACAAGCTAAATTTGCAATTTACTCTTTAGATTTAAGTTTGGTTTCACAAGCTAAGTCAAAAAAATGATTTAATCGGAAAACTACTACTTTTGGAAATTTATATGTGAAAAAGCTAAAGAATCTCCAAATTACGTAGCTTCTCTGCTTTTAAGTTTTTTTAGATTTGTTTGACCCAAAAGTTAGTTTTTTAAAAGGCTAAGAAGCTAACATGTCAAAGATTTATAGCATTATTTAATCAAAAAGCTGAGAAAAAAAAGTTGTTGTTAAACAGGCACATAGACTCCGAGACTCCTACAACTAACAACTACCAAGGCAATCCACCCCCAGTCCTATCTAATAGAACACTAGAAGTACAACAGTTAAAATAACATAAAAGAATTAGGGTAATTTGGTTAAATTTTACTGGAATGGAATGAACTTTTACATACTTTCAGATATATAATCATCTATAAAACTATATTAGTGTTTCCTCTTTAACCTAACTTATATCACCTCCGAGCAATCTACGATATGAAACGGCTTAAAACCTATAACCTACTTTTTATACCATGTACTAATCAAACAAGTCCATTGACAGAATGTGACGCGGGAAACACTGGCACTCCAAGATCCCCGTACAGTCTACGTAGAAGGATAAGGGTCTACACTTTTGAGATAACAACACTTCTTAAAACAGGTTAAGCTAAAAGAATCCATATAATGGGAAAACCTTATGAGACATCTCATCAATTATACTGATAGATATATTTTTTCCGTTTCTTTAGAAGCATTTGTTGTGTCCATCCTCTCTTATAGTTTATCAAGGTTGTCTAACCAGCTAAATTGATCAGTAGTTAATTTACCTTCTGCACCATAGTAGTAAATTAATCCTGTGGCCAGATGTGGTGGCTTTAGCACCATGTCGATGACGACCACGATGAAGAACCGTGCGACCCTGAACATGAGAATATTCAAAGGGTTCCTACAAAACCACCATGAGAAAAACCATCAGTGTAATCAACCAGATAAAATCCCAATGTTCCTAATAAATAAGGTTAAAAATTCATTTGGTTTATTTCTTAGCTATGTATGAAAAGATATTCAGTCCAGAGCTTACATCCGGCTGAGTTTCCGTGTGCACATACTTCTCACACCTAACACCCCGAAAGAACAATTCTCCACCAGAAAATTGCTTACCCAAACAAACATTTAAAGAAACTTCGGCATCATCCACATGGAAAGCTATAAAGAACGATATATTAGGTCGAAATAATGCAAACATCTGAAGATATCAAAATGATTTATGTAGGCTTACGGAACATAACAGCATAGCAAGACCAACAAGAAAAGTTACGGACATAGAGAGACCGATGAATGATTGACGAACACAGCTGACATAATGGATGTCTATTTTTGTTGGTATATGATGAATGTGTTGGTATGTTCTACCATCTTACTTGAAAGTTGAAAGGAATAGAAGCTATAAAGAATGTCCAATATTACTTAAAGTCTTCAACCAAAAGATGAGAAGATTATTTTTCAATTACAAAAAGTACTTTTACATGAGGAACGGGATTCCATTTTTCAATATTTTGCTATACGTTAGGCAATATAAACATTTGAGTTGTAAAACAAAATAGGGAATCCACAACGTAATCATCTTATTTCTAACTTAAAAAACAATTGATAAAATATGATTTACTTAGAACCTTTACAAGCACCTAAGCAGAAGAAAAAACAAAGGGAAAATATCAGTGAACTAGTTGAAAAAGTAGGCGTTACCCACCAAGATCTACATCCCTATTTATGCCATACTCGACTACAAAACCATGATGTGTATCAAGTGTTGATCCGCCTACTTCAGGAAAGAAAACTGCACAAGATTTAGAACATCGATTAGATGTCATTCAGAGAAAGGATTCCTGAATGTCTACTATATCATTCAGCTTCAGTAAATACTATTTCCACATGGTCATGCTAAAACTGTCTAATCATACAATTTGCAAGAAAATGAATCTAGGTCAATACCTCCAGACATAGGGCGTATGAAGTCTTCCATCAAGTTGTCCAGCATGCTATCCAGTCCAAAGTCATCGAGGACAGCACCAAATTTATTCATTGTGTTTGGCCGCATGATTCTAAACTTCGTCTCATAGACCCACTTCTCGAAAAATTTTACCTAAGCAATCAGTAAATTTATCATGCAATTAGTAAATTCTAGATGTGCAATAAACAAATAACAAAAATACAATCCTATACAAAAACAAAGAAAATTAAATCAATGATACATCGAAATTTCTCGTGTACCTGGATTTGTATGAAATGAAATGAACAACGATCCATTCGGCTAACAAGATTCTCCTTCGCCATTCTCCGCGTAGTCAGGAACTACAATTAAACGATGTCTATTAAAATTGAGAGAAAAATTTCATCTCCTAAAAAGTTATAACTCACATGTATGTGTGTGTATATATATATATATATATATAAATGTGCCTGTGTGGAGTGTAATACGTACATTACATATGTATACCAGTATACATGTGTATATATATTAATGTAAATATATATATATATATATATATATATATATATATATATGTATGTATGTCAGTATATTTGTGTGTGTGGTTACTGTGTTTTGTACAAATTGAATAATAATAACTGCAAAAAATGCCTTCTTAAGAAATTGATTAATAATAAGATTTTCGACAATTAGTTATCCAACAAAAAATTTTGTCTTTTTCCCGTAAAATCCATGACTAATATGTGTACCGAAATGACTATATGAAATTTACAGGTCGTAACAAACAAATAGCCTCTACAACATATTGTAAATAAATATGTAGAAATGGTCGTGGAACCGCTGAACATGGTAGATGTAGTATTGAAAATCAGAAAATGCAGAGGTACACATGTAAAATCTTGAAGAAACCACAATGAAGTATAAAAAAAAAATTAAAGAAAGAGGAACAATACTTACAAAAAATACTGAAATGATGTCCATTGTTAAACCGAAATTGTTATTTATAGCTTGATAACAACATATATAGGAGAAAAGTGATTCAATCACTAGCACCTGCAAAAACAGATTATCTACAAAGAGAGGGTTATAAATTATAAAAAATATATATATAGGGTTTTCTGGTAGTACCGTATCCCCAGCTTTCTAGAGAAAGAAAGAGGGGTGGGGTGAGAGGGGGAAGGTGGTGTGATCAAGGTTATACATTGATTTTATAGTGGTCTTAAAAACTTAAAAAGGAAACGTAGCAATTGTCACTAAATTAAATGATCTTGATGAAATGAATATGGATTCAACACTTGATTTTCATGATATCTTTTGTACATTATAGGAATGTTAGTATTAATTTTTAGATTACATTTCATCACATTTACATACTAATTAACTCTCATAACTTAAATGTTCTTTATTGCGTTTGACCAAGATGAAAACCATTTTTACTTTCTCTGTCATTTAGTACTCAAGCTCCTTTTTTCTTGTTTCTGCAACCATTTTATTTTATACCAACAATCTTCTTTTTCTTCTTTTCTTTTATGGAATCTTCTGTCTTCATCATCATACTCATGGAATCATAAACATGAGTGTAGAAAATTATCATAGAGCCAACAACTACAATTTACCAGACACTCGTTCTTCTTGGATGCAGAGCAAATCCGTAACCATTCTCTTCTCTCGAGACAGAGTTACCTACAATCGCCTTGAACACAAAGACTAGCAGTATAGCAAGATCCTTACAAGTATAATCACTTAAAGTTGTACACAAGCCGGACAATCAACAAGTTAAAATAAATCTTGTTTAAAACTATTATCGATGTGACCGAAATTTAGTATGAAAAAATCCAATTCACATATAGTCAAAATATAAATGTTTACAATTTTTTTACCCAATATAAAACTCTCTTCCCTCAATAGAGTATTGTGTATAAACTGGTCTTGAGAGATATCTAGTTTGAAAAGATGGCACGGTCATGTCGATATGGAAGTCAAAAGCTCCGAATCGTCGCCTTTAAGGGTATAAAATTTGATAGCGTTTGAATAATAAAAGGATAATAGTATATTTAAGAGTCTATTTAAATTGGGGGAGCATAACCTAACCGTTGCTTGAGCTCCAATTTTGAATTTCAAAATAATCTTCAATGTAATCGGTTGGATTAAAAGTGATATTTTGAATTTGCCTTCTTAGACTTGTCGAGTTGGTACTTTGTAGAACGAAGATCTCTATCTTTTAATGACGTTTAAAATGTTTCAGATATTCAGAAATCAAGTATAAATGTTATACAATATCCTCCAACAAGCACTTTTATTTTTTGAATCATTTCTGTTAGGACCAGATTTCTGGGCCATAAACTATTTGTTGTCTATTGGTTTGAACTAAATAATGTTAGTTGATTGTTAAGAATTGAGACAGGTTTAAGTTTACAAGTGAGGTTGCAACAGTTCCAACCTGCTGTTCTGCAGGATTCTGTCCAATTCTGTATTTCTGCATTACTATTCTTTAATAATGTTTATTTGTTTTAAAATATGCAGGATATATTCTCATATGTTCTTAAAGATTTAGTTTGTGTATATTGAGAATATTAAAGTGATAAGAAAAGATATTGCCTAAAGGATATAAGGATATTAATTTATAAAGATATGTTTTCTTTAATTAGGCAATCTATATCTCTATTTTCATGCAAGTTTTTATCACTTAATTCAATCTATGGTTTCTATCAAAATCAGTATGATCTGTTTTAGATTGAATAATATATGGAGTTACTATTTCAAAATATATTCAGAAAGATTTTATCTCTAAAAAGATACTATCTTATATGTTCCTTATTTTAGGAAAAGGCTAACTCCTATTTTCAAGTTAGTTATTAACAGGTATTAACTTATGAAGATTGAGATCAATCTTATGGTGAAGTATCTCGTGCAATATGGAAAGATTGAAGTCAATCAAAAGAGTCAAAAGCAATCATCAAGATCTTGAAAAAAGAAGATTGTTTTACTCCTATTAATAGTTGATAACTTTACTTGTAAAAAATGTGTTCTAAATTATAAAGAATTCATTCTTGAGAGAATACACCATGAGCTTTTAAATGGAAAACAATGGTGGGATGCCATTGATATTTTGAGTGATAGTTATAAGGTATGAGCAATATAGAGATAGGCAGAAAAAGCTAGAGAGAGTCTGAGTATTTTTCATTAATACTTAAATCCTATATTGTAAGCTTTTATAATATCATAATCTGGGTGAGTGTCCCGAAAACGTAGCCCAATTGGGTGAACTCCGTTGTTAAATGTGCGTGTGATTTAATTCAAGTACATTTAACTTTACTGTTCTGTCCATCATTATACTTAGGTTTCAACTGTGGTTGCAACTACACTTGGAACCTAACTGCATAACAACAACTAGAACAACGGATACTGCATAACAGCAACTAGAACAGCGGATAGTAATTTCAATTTCGCTTCAAAAATCGCAGTGAAGCTAATTTGCATTTTCCATAATTTACTAGTGTATGATTATATCAGTTGACTCATCACTTTCCAACTAACCAGGTGGAGGATGTAAATTCAACAATCACTATAAAAAATGGTAGATTGCAGATGGAATTAGTGACAGATTTCATTTTTCAACTCTCTAATCGGTGACGACATGACGATTGATTTCAATTTTATTGATAGAAATGGTTATTTAGCGACATATTTCTAACAGATTTGACCGTACTGGATTGGAAATTTTTTTCTAGTGAATGTAATACTGTGGTCCATTCCTTAAATTCCTTGATGATAGTGTTCTCATTGTATAACAATATGAACTTGAATTAATTTGTGATAAAATAGATGAAATACTAGTACAACGATACTTGTTTCGCTAAATTTTATTTTTCTATGGAGGTTTGTGTTTGTGTCTTTCAAATACTCAATAGTTGGGTTTATCCAATTGATTTTATCCTCTATTTGCATGACCTCCATTATTTTAACTCCATTTTTCTAGAGACTAGCTGGAATAATATCCTTTAGATTTTTACCCATAAATTAGAGAAATTATTTGGTCATCCAAGAGTACTCGTTCATCCCAACTTATAACCACACACTTAATATATTTTATTATGTAAGACTGTAAGACCCACTGAATGTGTGGTTATAAGGTGAGTTGGAGGAATACTTCCGAAGGACCAAATAATTTGTCAATCAATCATTCTTCCTTGATGGAAGCTACAAACTCAAAGCTAGCTAAGCCATATGATTGGCTTTTGAATTCTGTAGCCTTAATGAATGTTGAAATTTTGTGTGATAAAATACTTCATCAACCGTTGTACACTCACTAACTATAACATAAGAGTTGGTTGGTCAAATTTATACATTGCCAAGACCTGAAATATTATTGAATTGAGTATTTCTACACATCCAATTGTCTCACACTCAACGCAATGGTTATGTTTAGCCCAATGAGTACGTACGAGAGCTTTGTATTCAACCTGATTATTAGCTAGTGGTGATCTTTATTTCATCCAATTGAAACATTTTCTCTTTTCCTAACACTAAAAACACCTTGTTTGGTTTTTTGACCAATCGAACATCAATCTTCATTGGACTATATCCACATTGTTTATTTGAAATTCATCGATCTTCTTCCAACAACGTCTCTCGGTGGTTTAATTGCTACAAAGTCTGTTAGGGCTTGCCCTTAATTAATTTTACAGACTTTTGTGGTACATGTTGCAAATCATACTTTGTTAATACTAAAGCCATCTACCTCTTCCTCTAAAAATGTTCGACACAAAATGTACGTACTTGATGACATCGGTTTGCAAGACCGCATACACATGCAGTTGATGGAATCATATAATGTATCAGCTTAGTACTAGAAAAAAATAAAAGGATGAAAGCGACATTGTTTTTGTTTTTATCTCAATTATGTTTTCATGTGCTTACATTTTACGTATTCTAGCTCTTATTACAGTAGAAACCTTATAAATTAATACTCATGGGACCACTAAAATTTATTAATTAAAAGACTTATTAATTAATCGATAAATTAATAATTTATATATTAATTTATAATGAAATACTCACACTACAAGAAAAATACTCTAGGCTGACAAAAAAAATTCGTCGCTACAGCCGAAATTTCGTCGCCTAAACATTTCGCCGACAAAACTTTCGTCGCTAACCCTTCGTCGCGTATTTACTGTCGGGAGAGAACAAAAGCGACGAAAATTGAATTCGTCGGCCAAGTTTCACTTTTGCCGACGAATTGGGCGACAAAAAGATGTTCGTCGCTATAGGCATACCGACGAAAAATTCCGTCGCTAGATGTGAATCATAAGTTCACAAAGCATAGATTTCCCGACAAAAATTTTGTCGGCAGAAAGATATTTTAACGACGAATCTAACATTGTTTGAAAAAAGATTTGTCGGCACAAGTCTTATTATACAACATTTCATTTTGATTTTGAAAAAATGATTTATCGACGATAATTTGGTCTATCTATAATTTATTATTAAAATTAATCATTACAAAATATATTTTTCTCTAATAATTGATTAAACGAATATTTAGATCGATATTATTAAAAACAATTAATAAAATAAATTTCATGTCAAAAATGCAAACACATATTTACAAAACAAGTAATAGAAATGAATAATTCTAAATCATAAAAACATGAAACGTCTATCATGAAGATGAACTGTTATCATCATGCTTATCCCCTATAATTTTTTGAACCTTTCTTCTGCAAGTGTAAACCCTTGACTGTAAAAACATTTTGCTAACGCGTAGGTCATTCTTTCCGATGTATGCAAGCGTCGTTCCGTGTCTTCCCTAGTAGTTTTCTCATCGGCTAATTATCACTCTAACTCATTGATATGAGACGATGTACCGCCTTGTGTGGTTTTAGTTGACTCCGGGTCTCGATACCTTCCGAAACCCATCCCATGAATTTTCTTTCCAACCCTTGTACCTAGCGTCTTCATTAATATTTTTTGACCAGCATCCGCGGAAACAATAATTTTCTCAACTTTTGTACCTTCGGGATATCCAACAGCCAATTCTTCGAGTAATGCTTTTGCTTGGGACATCATTTCCTCCTAAGCACACATAAAAATTAAACATTAATAATCATCAGAAGTATAAAATGAAAAAAACTGCTCGGTGTTAAATTTATACTCATACATAATTTTTATAAGCTTAAAGATATAATTTTAATGGTAGATGAAGAAATTAAGATTTATCTATAAAGGTTATATTAAAAAAACATAATCATGTAAAAACATACTAATCAATATTTTTGATTCTTAAAATGGATGTCTTGCCTAGATTCTGTCCCATTTACTCAAATTTATCTGCCATCGAAATTCTACAGTTAAAAGAAATAAAATTTGGATAGAGCTGCAAACATGAGCGACTTTTAAGAACTGCAAAATCTAAATTGAAAAGGGACATAATCATCTAAAAAACATAACAAAGATGCAGAAAACAATATTTAGTTTGATAAATGACTATTTACATGAAGCATGAATGGAGCTAGAAGCAAATGAAAGGAGGCATAAATTTTAATTTTCTATGGGAAACTCAATCTATTAAAGAAATTAAGAATAAGCAACATAAGAAGGGGAGAGATCAGCAGCAAATGTAACCTGATAAATAATTGTTGCGGGTCATTGAACGCCGACTTCATCAATATCGAAGTTCTCGTAAATATCACTTCCTTCCCAGGTACCCATTGTTTTTGTTCCATGTTAGAACATCTGCATTTAGTTTAAAGAATCGAATAAAAATCCACATACCACAAACTATGAATTGTTGCTAATCATACATAAAAAAAATAATATGAAAACGATATTTAAGTACATAAGGAGAAATAGGCACACAAGGAGTTTAACATGACAGTGGCGAGTTTAGCCAAAATCAGTCACCAACCCCGACTACTAACATGACAATGGTGAGTTTGAACAAAAAATTAATGAAACATATGCAATTTCATAAAAACAAGACTACATTTCGCTACTCAGTTACATGCCGGTTATTCTTAGAAATAAAAGTAATGATGAGTAAACTACATCATGGTTTATTCTTTTGTTTTCTGTCTTTTAATCACCTATTGGTAACGAGACAAATCATCTTAATAAGATTTAACCATAACTACAAGTTACCAAATCCATTTCTTTTAATAGTTATACAAATACTTGCGACTACAAGAAGAGAACTAATTTTACATTACTACACCTGAAAGTTAAAAACAGAGGCTTGATACAATACTATTCTAAATGTTCAATTGCATCTTATAAGAGTTGGGTTCAACGAGAATGTAACTAGGGTGAAGTGGTCCACTTACATATACGAAAAACGATAACTAAAAACTTATGTGAACTATTCTCTAATAGGTCTGCTAACGATGCTAGGAAAGTTATGGAAATTGCCAAAAGAAACTACAAACTAGTAATTAACTGTGTAACTTTTATTGATGAATTCAACCATCTTATCAAAAATCTAATTGTTTCACAACTCACTAGCAGCAGATAGGTAAGGGACCTAAGTAACATGAAAAATCAAACAAATGAACTAATACAACAATTATAGTTAGTTATATTAAGACTAAAAGACTTGACAGAAATGAAAATACATAATAAAACTTAGGCGATAAACGAAGTAGTTACTAAGCTGAATGCAAAGGTCAATTTAATGATAAGAAAAACCAAAAGCAAAAAGTTTTACAAACAAATTAACAGGGTTTAAGATAAAACTATAAAAGCTACTATAAATCATAAAGGTCTTAAAGTATGAAATAAGATCCAAAGCAAAGGGAAAAGAGATTACAACCAACACTGGGAGTCGTTTAGCAAGCGATGGCAATTACAACGACAATCAATAACATTAACCCATGGGAGCCGACAAAGTAGAAACCCAATTATCAAAAGATAACCCCTGCAATTGACGCCCGAAACCGATTAAAAGGCCTAATTTAAAAGTTGTTTTCGTTATTGTAATTGAAGGTGAGTAAATGGGTGTAGAAACTAATGAGTACAATAGATATAACTACTACTAACCTGCCTTCTTCTACCCTAGTACCTAAATCAATTAATAAATGGAAGTTTGTGCAACTCATTTTTGAATTCGCGAACCATTTTGTTTCGGTCCGGTTTTGAGTTTTTCAGTTTTTTTTAGTTCGGTTTTATTATATGCGGAAACCGACCTGAAAAAGTTTCGGTTTTTCGGTTCAGGTCGGTTTTTTCGGGTTTTCGCCCAGCTCTAATATTTATCCGAATTAATAACAAACTACTATATAGTTGTTCATATTGATTTTTATATATAAATAAGTTTACTATTTCGATATGATACTAAACCCCTAGACGTATACCCTAAACCTTTCAAATAAACATGAACATGTACATTCTTATTAGTTTCGTTTTGCTACACTACATTTTCATAATTTCTTTTTATCACGGATGGATCCAACATAGGACATGAGGGTGTGCATACATCCCCTTCTCAATTTTTTATCTTTAAAATTTTATGAAAATACCCCTGAGATATTTTAATATATAATTAATTATAATTGCTAAAATATACATTTCATAATAAAAACATTAACGAGTAACACTTATATAAATTCAGTTAACTATTTATAATGGTGAATGTCAACCAATTAAAATCCAACACATAATGGGAAGCCCTGATAATAGCTATCATTAAACTAATAAAAAATAAAAACTTTACTGCCCCGTTTGTTTTTATTTTATTTTAGAGGACATGAGTCATTTTGTTTTACTTCAATGTTATAACGGTGATAAAATAGTTTATTTTTGTTTGATTATAATGGTTTAGAGACTTAACTTCGCAATCGAATAAACGATAATTGACTTAAATTGAGTATATGTCACAAGATATTACATTATCCACTCTCATAATCTCAATAGTAATTCTCTTTGCTACATGAATTATTATAATTGAATCTCATAATAGTAGACACCATATAGCCAAATCAAATTTAGTTTTTAACCTCAGACAATACCTCACCCGACGAAATATGTCTTAGGCTATTTGTCGGATTCCAATTGTTTTCTATAGGCCGATAAAAAACAATAATTTCATTGGTGGGAACTAACGCGACAAAAGTAATTTGTCGTTGTTTCGTCGGTTGAAGTTTATCCCACTCCACAATTTCACGCCAAGATTTTGCCCGACAAAATATTGAATTTCGTCGGCTAAAATTGATTTACCTGACAAAGTTAAGAAATGCGTCGGCTAAAATTAATTTTGCCCGACAAACTCCTTGTTCGTCGTTAGATTTTCGTCGAATGAAACCCCATAATTTCGCGCCGAAGTTTTTCCCGACAATTTTTTTAAATTCGTCGGCTTAAATCGATATTTGCCGACAAATTTTTCACCTTCGTCGGCTAAAATTAATTTTACCCGACAAACACTTTGTTCGTCGGTAGATTTTTGTCGACAAAGACACCATTATTTCACGTCGAAGTTTTGCCCGACGAAGTTTGTGCATTCATCGGCTGAAATCGATTTGTGCCGACAAATTTTTGTTTCGTCGGCAAGTTTTTGTCGGCAGAGACAATTTTTCCTGTAGTGTCAATTTACAAACACCTTTCAAACTTTCACTTAATTATTGTACAATGCATGTACGTATATCAAATGAAGGATCCAATTTGAAAGAATTGTTCAATCTCTCACCTTATTATGCTTCTTGTGTTCAATGTATCACTTTATGGACATTAAAAAATATTTTCTATATAAATACAAGATCAATTGAGTCATTTTTCAAGAAACCTTCATAAATCATTCATGTAATATGTAGTATATAAGGAATTATTAATTTATATTTTATATGTGGTCTATAGAAATTATCAAAAATGTATTATCTTATAATTTTAACGAATTATTAATTTAGAACCCTATCCCCGAGTCGGGACCAACCAAAAATATTATCTTAGAGAGTTTATTAAATAATCGAGTATTAATTTATCGAGTTTGTACCGTACATTCAGTTTGATTGTATGTTTAGTGAAAAAAAATGAAAGGATATTATACTCAACGAATTAGTGGGATTTTTTAATTTTATAAATATGTACCAATAGTATTTAGAAATAAAAAAGTTAAATATTTAAAATAAAAACTTGACATTGCAAAGTCATTTAAAAAATTAACCAAAACAACATCTACATGTAAGGAAATGAACAAAATACGCAAAGCTAATCATGTTTGCCTGGTCAAAATGTTCGTGGATACATATATAACAAAGAAAAAAAGCAAAACTTATTAATGGTAATATGATATAATATATTTTATATATAAATGAGGAAAACCTTCTAATTTTATTAATTTTTTTTTATAAATAAGTGCATACAAGAAAAATAAAAACAAAGAAAAAGTCAAACTTAAAAAACTGATAAAGTACCCACTTCTAAGAATCATAAACCGGTTTGCCTTATTATTATTTTTTTTTGTGCAAAAAAATATAAAAAGATCATAAAAAAAAAAATCTCAAACTAGTTATACTAGTTAAAAAGTGAGTAAAATGATTTCAAAATTATTTTTAATTTTTTTTTACTGATTTTTATTAATTTTTTGACTTTTATTGCTATTTTTTACAACAAAAAAAAATATCACAAAAATTTTAAAATTAATACAAAATTGTTGTAAAATTAATATCTAACTTTTCCAACCATGTTGTGTTAATAAAAATCATTATAAAAAATTTGAAATATTTTTTACTCATTTTTTAACTTGTATAACGAATTTTATTTTATTTATGATTTTTTAAGGATTTTTTATAATTTATTTCAAAAATAAAATAAAAAATAATAATAAGACAAATCGTAAATCTAAAGTACGGTTTGTACTTTATATTTATGGTTTGTGCGTAAAAAAAGATTTTTTATAATGAAAAAATGGAGCATATTTTTATTTAGGTTATCTTGCTCAAGATGAACCCCATTGAGATTGATTTGGTCGGTGAAAATTTTAAAAGAGGTTATAGAAGGTATGAGATAGTAAAGATAATAAAGAGAGAAAAGTCACATAAATGAAATAGAGTGAAAAAACATTAGGAAATATATTGTGAGAGAGAGAACGTATGACCGTAGGTGTATATCAATGTTTTAGAAATAATAAATGAAGACATCATCATTTGATTGAAACTATATAATAAAAAAAGAATTTGAATAATTTTCTACTAAATGATGGTACAATGGTTATCTTGCTACATATTACACCAATAAATCTAATTTACACCGTACGTATTACCTACAAAAAAAATCACATATACGTATCTCGGGTTTTTGGTTTAGTTTGGTATTTCAATAATTTAGGTTTTTCTGTTGCATAGCAAGCCACACCAGATTGTGTGTCTCTATTTCAGTTAGGTTCACTTCAGTCGCTTTATATATGAAAACCAAACCAAACCTGATCGGACCATTTCGGTGTTAAATGATATACTAAAATACATTGATTTATTGTCGGTTTTATTATTTACTTATTAACAATTAATGATTTATTCGATAATAAATATGAGCAATGTTATTTATCTGTACATGTATCTTTATTTTGTATATTAATTGATTTGGTGTGTAGAGTACGACTTGCACACCAAAGATAAAATAACTGATTGTTACATAATATATTTTATCTTTAATAGCTTTAGACTAAAAAAAATGTCCAAATCGCTACGGGATTAATGACGGTAAATTTTGTTATGAACTTTTTATCGATGGTTTTTGTGACGGGTATGTGACCATTTAGTCAATTTGTGATAGATTTATGATAAGTTTTTAAATTAGTGAACATTATTTTGTAGTGTTAAAGTTTAGTCATCTTTTGACTATCGCTAAAATGAACATTATTTTGTAGTGTTAGATGGATTAGACAATTATCGGTATAGTTGTAGCATAAACTTTTAGTAGGTCTATCTTTATTACAGGGAACAATTGTTTTTCGACTCTTTGAGTTAGTATAGTTAGAGTATATTAAACATGACAAATTGATATTATTTTATACTACTGGCCGGAATAAAATTACCTTATCTAAGGATTTTTTATAATTACTTGTACTATAAATCCCTATATTATTTTCGATACACATATTTATAATATATGCTACTTTAATTTGCTGTTGGTGAGATTTGTTGTGGTTAATAAACCCATACGTTGGGCAGTAATATTATTTATATGGTGTGTCTATAATCGACGGAATTCACTCTTTTTAATAAGGATTGATGATATTGCCTTAAGAAACATAAGTTTTTCGATAAACATCATAAACATTCTGGAAGCAGACCTGACCAGTCACAGTTATCGGTCTGGCCTGACCGGTCACACTAACCGGTCAGGTTACGACATATTTTAATAATTAAGGTTAAAATCGTAGGACCTATATAAACAGGTTTTTGTAATTGTAAATAACATTTTTTCAGTAATTTATAGCAGTTTTTCATATTCTAACTCAAAACACAAGAGGGAGAGAGAAATTTAAGTTTTGGTGCACAAATCCTTGGTTGCTCATCGTGTTTTGTATGTTTTTTCGTATTACTTGAAATATATCGTTGTTAATGTTAATCTCAATTGTTTATTTTGCTTGTTCATCTCAGTTTATAGAAATCTAAACCTTAAATCTTGGGTAACTTGCAAGTTTAATTATTAAAACGCATTAATAACGTCGTAAAAGCAAATTACTGTACTTAGATCTTGCATTCAATTGAGTTAGTAACGTGATCAACACCCAAACAACTATTTATAAACTGAAAAATAGCATTTAATAATCACATATAAACTAAGTGTTCTTAGTTGAGGAATCGAGTCGTTGGATTGACGACAAAAAACAAACTCCAGTACTGAATCTGAATTAGAGATCTGTTTACAAAGGTCAGAAAAAAGAAGTGAAAAAAATATTAATATATTGGAATGGTGGAGAAAAGAATCGGGTTCATCAAAAGGTCTTTCAAATATGGCTCGTGCCTTTGTGATTGTTCAAGCATCAACAACTGCTTCCGAGTGAGCTTTTAGTACAAGAGGTTGTTTAATTTCCTATTATCGCTCATGTCTTAAACCCGAAGTTATTGAGACATGCATGTGCAATGAACATTGGATAAATGCATGATAAATAATACAAGAAGAGCTCATACAACGACGAGTGAAGGAAGACGAAAGGATTTTTAATACGTGTGAAGACACGATCGAAGATTTGACATTGAATAATTAGTTGTTGGTTATTTTTTTCTAAATTTAATGGTGGGAAAAACTCATATTTTTATTTATTTATAGCGAAAATAAAAATGTGGGGGAGAAACACCACAAAAGATTGGGCTATAAGTGCGCCAATCTGGGAAATAAGTGTCAAAAGTGATAATTACAAATCCCTTGGGATTGAACTTGAAATAACTAAAAACTACAAGGGCTTTTGTAGCAATAAAATCAAAAATAATCCAGATAAGCCACGCATCCTGTTCTTCTTCTTTCTTCTTTCCATACGAACCAACAAACTTCATTTCACACATAGAGAGCTTATAGAGAGAACCCATGGCGAAAAGTTTTTTAATTATCTTAAATTAGGATAATGATCACGATCCAGTTTTAAAATCTTACTCAGAAGGCAAGGGGAAATCTCTTTGATCCTTTAAAATGATGTTCAAACCCTCATTTGCTAGCAAATCAGCTGCTCCATTAGCTTCTCGAAAGGTATGTACGATCTCCATATTTTTCTGTTTAATGATCTCTTTAATTTGTCCATTTGAATTGTCAAAGCTTCTATTTCCATAGTAGAATTAGCTCTTTTATAGAAAGAAAATCCATGAATAAAATTTCCCATGAGTGCCCTAACCACCCCACCAATACCAGAATACATAGGGAAAGATTTGTAGCTACGATCCACATTAATCTTAATAAAATTGATAGGAGATTTGTCCCAATAATTTTTTTGAATTTTCTTACCAAGTTTGATTCCATTATTATCAGAGAATATATCGAAATTTGGGTCAAAAGTCTTATCATTTTTTATGAAGAGGTTAAATTGACTTAGTATCTTTTTTATAATATCATTATAAGAGAAAATGCTATTATCAAACCTGCATATAACTTTTCAAATTATCCAAATAATAATAAAAGGAATAATTTTTAAACATTTAACTTTCAAAGAGGAGTTTGATTTTAAACACCAAGCCATACACCTACCTCTAATGCTGTTATTTTAGTACTGGATACCCAAATGATTTCCAAAATAACTTCAGACCAAAGTAGCAATAGGAGCAGTACTAAATAAATGAAATTCTCAAAGGTAGAAATTTATACTAGATTAAATAATGAGCCTTTCTTTGAATGTTTTTATCAACTGAAACCACATTAAGCATAATTTTCCACATAAAACATGAAATTCTCAAAGGTAGAAGTTTATCCTAGATTAAATAATGAGCCAAACTAAAGTTTAATTTTTTTCTTGGTGCCAAGCTGATTTAATAAAGAAATCCCCTTGTTTTTGTCTCTTCTAGAACATTATATCACTGCCACATGTATTTTTCATTATCTTATTCTCAAAATGAATGTGATAATGTGAAGGATATATCTCACTTATAATCTCTTTTTTTCCATTCTCCATTAGCTGTTAAATCATTTATTAAGTAGGAATTTGTAACTTCTAAACACTTGATTGGACCATCACCTCTCAAATTGTCCAGGTTGACATTAACATTAACTTGACCAATTGACCAAATAATGCTTTTTTCAGCTTCTTCTCCGACTTTAATCATTCTGCTCCAAGTACCATTAGTAATGCCTCCAGTTGCCAAATTAGGGTGGACTTTTTTGCAATACTTATTTTTCATCAATAAAGACAAAAAAGATTTTTGCTTTCTAAATTCCCATCAAATTTTTACAATAAAACCGTTTGAGATATCACACATACTCGTTAAACCCAAACCACCCTCTTCAATAGGTCTAGAAACTTTCTTCCAAGAAATCCAAATGATACTTATTTTTATCTTCATTTTGAAAAATTAGTTGTTATGATGTTATATACTTGTCTTACTTTTCGTTACTTTCTTTTACACTTTTTCTTAATGTCTTCTGGGATATTTCCCCATATTTTTAATATTTTTATCATTAATAGTATAAAAATATGGGTTTTTTCGAACCATTTCATAAAAAAATAGTTATCCATCTCTATTGCGATTCCAATTTTCACGTTTTATTTCAATTCTTCCTATTTTCTTAATATTTTTGGGAAATATATTTCATCTTTTGTTCCCGGGTGTTTGTTTGTTTTGTTCTTAGTGCATGCACTATCTCACTTAATGAACAATGAGAATAGGTCTTGTTAACTAGTACTATTAGTTTTGTAAATTTTGTTTGTTATGTTCTTGGTGCATGTTCTATTCCACTGAATGCATAAGAATAAGTTTTGTTAAGTAGTATTAGTTTTGATACTTGCAAAAACTGGTCGTAGTCTTTAGGAGACAGTACGACATATTATGCCCTTTCAAAAACTTTTTTAATATAAAAGACTACATATTATGCACTTTCTAAAACTTTATTAATATAAAAGACTTGTAGGTATATAACCGTACTGAGAACTCTTAGATCCACTATTAATACGGGTATGGTTCGGGTAAAACGAGTACAAAAATTTATATAGACCCGACTCTGATTGTTGTGAATAGCGTATTAAAGCTACTTCGTCCGTTTGATCAAGATTGTTACTATCTTTATTAGTAGTATCACCTTTTTTCCTAGTATCACTAAAAATGACTACATGCTTAAATTTTCTTGAACGAATTTCATGATCCATGGGCACTTCTCCTTCATTCTCTCCTTCTTGTTGTTCTAATTCATTGTTGTTCTTGACTGATGGAACCGCACTAAGCCATGTGCACCACTTATGGCCGGATCTGTAAAGGCTTGGCCTACTTATTTTATTAAAGACTATTTGTATTTTTATTGTTATTTGGCGTATGACTTAATTGTTATATTTTAGTATTTGTGGACTCGTTATTAATGGCGAACATGGCCCTCGGGTGTTTCCTTTTCGCAAGCAGATCTCTCTTATCTTTATAAGTAGAGTTTGTGCCTCTTTTATTCATTAAGAGTGCCTCTTTGAAACAGTCAGCTTATTTGACTGTTTATGAAACAGTCATCTTAACCACCGTTAGACTAAAAAATGGATGGTTAGATAATATTTTTCAATAATTAATTTATTTTTTCTATTTACAATAAATTATAATTTGATAAATTAAAAACAAATTGTACAACACACTAAAAACCAAATAAAAATATAGAACCCTAGGGAAGCGTAACCTAAACTTAAATATTAATCAAAATTTAATTTTTTTTTTATGCATTTGACACATTTTTATGTTAACGGTTTGTGAACCAGTCATATAGACGACTGTTCCATAGTAATTCCCTTCATTAATCATCAGAAAAGCTATAGGTTTAACCTTTATCTCTCTCTTCTCTTTTATATAAAAGCATATGTGACTTGTCTTGTTAATTAGCAACAAGTTAACTTTGGTTGTGTTACCATCGTTAGAGCTAACACACGGTGGTTGAGTCCATCATTTGCTATCCAGAGCTCTGATCTTAACGGGAATTTTTTTTTTCCGAAAGGGAAAGACGATGGGTTCTACGTATCTTGGGGAGATGAATGACATATTATGGCAGGTAGCGGAATCGATAAAGCGTATGGCACGACAACTCAAAAAATTGACCCCACGGAGGAGAAGCGGAAAAGCCAAAGGGGAGACCACGACTAACCCTAGACGGCGGGCAAGAGTTAAACCCGCAAGGGTCCCGACCCATCAAAAGCCCACCATTGGGGGGAAGGGTGCGCGGATGATGTGGAGACTGCGAGGGACCCGCATGGGTATCGTGGCAAACCCGAAAAAGGGATAGCCTATTCGACGCAGCAACGACAAACCCACGATGGGTAAATTGGAGCAACGAGCGCGATTTCTAGGGTTTCGGAGGTATACAGTGAATATGATTTTGTTTAAAATCAAAGGTTTAGCCTTGTTGATAATAAAGATTTTGAATATTTTTATCCACAAATTTATATGTTTTACTCAATCGGAATAAACCACCAATTTTTTATGACTATATTGATGCTGAATTTGATAAGGTTGGATCGTTAAGTCATGAAATATTAAATTTAAATAGTAGTGAACACAATATAAATTATATTGAAAAGGAATTTGCGGATGATTTTTGTGTTTTGGAAGGAGAAAAGCAATTCGATGTAAAAAAATGATAATAGTTGATAACGTTGAAAAGTGGTGATAATTTTTGTCTATTTGATGCTAAAAGTTATGGGTTGAGTTCGTTATTTAAAATCCCTAAGCCGCCCAATAATTATGTTGATCCGATTTGGTTGAACGTGTTATAAAAATGGCAAGATAAAATAATTGCTAGAAGTGTGGTTAGCCATTTATTTGTTGAAAATTTAGATGTCGGACATGTATATGAGTTTGAACATAATAGAGATGTTTACGGGCGAAAAAAAGTTATGGATATTGAAAAGGTGGATTTGAAATTAAAGTTATTCCATAAATTGCCCAGACGAAAAACTAGCAATCTATTGGTTAAATTTGGAGATTTATGCTATTATCACGAGCATTATATTCTACTAAAAAACCCTTTACTATTTGGGAAAATTTCCGTTTAGTACAGCTTTGTCAACTTAATTAGCAGACTGTATTAGTGTCCAAACTCCCTTTGTAATTAGTCTCATTTTAAAGGAGAAAACAAAACTACCCCAACCTAATAAATAGGAAATATCCGACGTTAACCTGTATCCCTTATTTCATGGCACAAATTTATCCTACTATCATTAATCATTTTGGTATACTACACAAAAATACCCACAATATAAGATGGTAACTTTCATTTTTTTTATTATTAACCTTCAAATACATTATACAAATTGAAAGTTCAAAAACCTCATACAAACTTGAACAAACAAAAGTATACCAAATCAAAGTACAATGCAGGTGTATACTGTAAAAAAAACAATGAAAACAATCTTATTGGAAGATTGGTAAAACTCACAACATATATACCACTAAAACATTCAAGTCTTGTTGCATGGAAAAAGTTTTTCAAGTATAGGAAAGACTTGGCGATATATGAAATATTGACATAAGACGATTTGACAGTATACAAAAGATTAGCAGAAGACGATTTGGCAGCATACGAAAGATTAGCAGAAGACGATTTATTGACGAAAAAAAGGTATCAAAATCCCGTGGAGTGACAAGTTGTTCATAATATACCACACACTTAAGATTCATCCTAACATATCACAGTTAGGGTTTTAATCTTGACTTATTGTTATGGGTGATGATGAGGATGAGATCAGGAATATATATATATATCTCAGAAATACTGGTTATACAAAATTAATGGATATACACATGATTTAAGGATATTATTGGTACCTCTTAAAGTGTTTTTGAAAAAAATGATTAGAAAGAAATAAAGTCTAGGAGATAGAGTTTTAGCTAATTAAGTCATTAAAGTTGTACTTATAGCTAATTTCTCCTTACTATTGGAGTGGAACTGATGGTTGAGTCGTGGTATTAAGAGACTTTCTTTTAAGTTCGAATTTGCACATTACTATATTTTTTTATATTTTAATATGCGAAGAAGTCTAAATTATTCACATGATAATCGAAACTACTTCAGATTTATTTTTGGTGGAGGCGTAACCACGATGGATACGGGTTGTTTATATCGTCTCGGTAGATTCGGGCTTAATGAGGTTGTTAGTTTCAAAGTTGAGAAAAATGCCTATTTCTACTTATATTGTTGTTTCGTCAACCTCTATGAAAACTGAATTTTGGTGTATGAAACAGGGTCGAATGGATGAAATGGCTTGTCGGGAGATAAAGGAGACGTTTGTGTATGTTCTCTACTTTAAATCGAGTTAAGTTATGGACCCTTCTTTAGTAGAAGTAATTCTTTCTTGTAACGAACCCATTTCAGTACTAAGGGTGGGTTGATAGCCCACAGCGGAGGGCATTCTACCCAATAAATCAGATACGGGTATACCGAATAAGTTATATGTTTACAATGTCATATGCATATGGACACACTATATATCAGTGACACATAGTAGAACTGTATTGACTAGTTGAGTTCCAAGTTAAATAGTACATTTTAAGAAACTAATATGTTTATTTAATAGAAAATCGACAGTTGTTTAATTTAATAAACGGGTTTGGTTTCTTAGACCTGTAAGTGAAAAATGGTTTTATGTAGGTGAGATCAAGAATACAAACACAAGAGAAAAACCATCTATTTGTAAGTTGGCTCAAATTTCAAATATTAAACATAGAAAATAAAAACCAAGTTAGCTTCTTATTTTAAATACATAAAATCTCAAAAGTTCAAAACTTAAAGAGCATAAAAGCTAATAATAAGAACCAAATAACTTTATAATTTCAGGCAAACCAGGCATACACCAAAGACTTATCCTCGAAGAGTTGATCTCGTTGCGTCCGGAGTTGGCCATAAGATTGTATACTATCTTCCAGCTCCCTTTGGACCTGACCGAGCTGATGCTTGTACATGTCTTTCTTCTCCCTCAATAATTCCACTTCCGCCCGGAGATGACGTATGTACTCTGCCGAGTTACCGCCGGCCCCACCGTTTGGGAACACCATCTTATCGCAAAAGTCGAACTCGGATATGTATATATGTAAAATCTAGAGAAAGCTTTGCCAAATCAAAATGTAGTAGCATCTCAATTATGTCCAGGATAACAATTATATTCTAGACTAATTCGGACAAGAGTCAGAAACCTGTCTGAAAATATCAAGAAGAGAACGAAGCTAATTTAAAGAAAGTTTTGCCAGTTAAAATGAGCTGTTGATTACAGCTTTTCCGGTTTCTTTTCTTTATGTTCTATAGTTACATTATTTCAAAGTCTTTAAAACCCTTACGATATTTTGATCATACAAATCTTTTGATAAAATATTCATTTCTTTTACAACTTCCCATGTTGGGTGAAAGCTCATACTATTTGCCACATCTCTAGTCTGTACAAGCCACGACAGATGGGTTTTTCACACTATATAAACTTAATTCAAAGGAACTGTCTTGGTTTACCAGAATTACAAAGCTTTTAATCTCAAGCATGATGAGAGCAGACTTGGGAAATGAGAAAAGAAAAGAAACACTGTATGTCAAAAAGAGAACACCGACTATAAGAAAGAGGATGCATAGGAACTTCAAATGGATAAAGAATAGTCCAACGATCAGGTTGTTCATGATAGGGAGTAATTTGGCCGAGAGGGTTGCTCGAATGGATAACAGAGGCGATTTGGCTATGTATCTTTGATTAACAATACAAAAAATTGCACCTGTTGGGTTGTGACAGAACATTCCTTGCTCGACAGCATGCTGATAATCACAATCAGCAGGGTATATCGATGCATAGTTCTATTTTTTTCTTGGAAACTTATTTTCTAGTTTTCATATCTATAGATAGATACTCATTTATGACATCTTAAACTACAAATTTATCATGTAATTAGTAAATTCTAGATGTGCAATAAACAAATAACAAAAATACAATCGTATACAAAAAGGAAGAAAATTAAATCAATGATACATCGAAATTTCCCGTGTACCTGGATTTGTATGAAATGAAATGAACAACGATCCATTCGGCTAACAAGATTCTCCTTCGCCATTCTCCGCGTAGTCAGGAACTACAATTAAACGATGTCTATTAAAATTGAGAGCAAAATTTCATCTCCTAAAAAGTTATAACTCACATGTATGTATGTATGTATATATATATAAATGTGCCTGTGTGGAGTGTAATACGTACATTACATATGTATACCAGTATATATGTGTATATATATTAATATAAATATATATATAATATATATATATATGTATATCAGTATATGTGTCTGTGTGGTTACTGTGTTTTGTACAAAATGTTTTGTACAAATTGAATAATAATAACTGCAGAAAATGCCTTCTTAAGAAATTGATTAATAATAAGATTTTCGACAATTAGTTATCCAACAAAAAAAATTGCCTTTTTCCCGTAAAATCCATGGCTAATATGGTGTACCGAAATGACTATATGAAATTTACAGGTCGTAACAACAAATAGCCTCTACAACATATATGTAGAAATGATCGTGGAACCGCTGAACATGGTAGATGTAGTATTGAAAATCAGAAAATGCAGAGGTAACATGTAAAATCTTGAAGAAAACACAATGAAGTATCAAAAAAAATTAAAGAAAGAGGAACAATACTTACAAAAAATACTGAAATGATGTCCATTGTTAAACCGAAATTGTTATTTATAGCTTGATAACAACATATATAGGAGAAAAGTGATTCAATCACTAGCGCCTGCAAAAACAGATTATCTACAAAGAGAGGGTTATAAATTATAAAAAATATATATATAGGGTTTTCTGGTAGTACCGTACCCCCAGCTTTCTAGAGAAAGAAAGAGGGATGGGGTGAGAGGGGGAAGGTGATGTGATCAAGGTTATACATTGATTTTATAGTGGTCTTAAAAACTTAAAAAGGAAACGTAGCAATTGTCAATAAATTAAATGATCTTTGATTAAATGAATATGGATTCAACACTTGATTTTCATGATATCTTTTGTACATTATAGGAATGTTAGTATTAATTTTTGGATTACATTTCATCACATTTACATACTAATTAACTCTCATAACTTAAATGTTCTTTATTGCGTTTTACTTTCTCTGTCATTTAGTACTCAAGCTCCTTTTTTCTTGTTTCTGCAACCTTTTTATTTTATACCAACAATCTTCTTTTTCTTCTTTTCTTTTATGGAATCTTCTGTCTTCATCATCATACTCATGGAATCATAAACATGAGTGTAGAAAATTATCATAGAGCCAACAACTACAATTTACCAGACACTCGTTCTTCTTGGATGCAGAGCAAATCCGTAACCATTCTCTTCTCTCGAGACAGAGTTACCTACAATCGCCTCGAACACAAAGACTAGCAGTATAGCAAGATCCTTACAAGTATAATCACTTAAAGTTGTATACAAGCCGGACAATCAACAAGTTAAAATAAATCTTGTTCAAAACTATTACCGATGTGACCGAAATTTAGTATGAAAAAATCCAATTCACATATAGTCAAAATATAAATGTTTACAAGTTTTTTACCCAATATAAAACTCTCTTCCCTCAATAGAGTATTGTGTATAAACTGGTCTTGAGAGATATCTAGTTTGAAAAGATGGCACGGTCAAGTCGATATGGAAGTCAAAAGCTCCGAATCGTCGCCTTTAAGGGTATAAAATTTGCTAGCGTTTGAATAATAAAAGGATAAGTGTTTTGAGCGTTAACTTCGGGTGGTTGAGACAATTCAGGATTTAAGAATTGTGGTTGTTGTTGGTTTTGATATTTTGACCCTTGTTTTAGATATTCTATGATGGTGGCTATCCCGGTCGGTGAGGCTTTAGGTGGGGCAAAGGTAAACGTCATTTTTTCCTTTTAATTAATTTTTAATAATTAATTCAAAATAAATTAAACAAATTAATTAAAATAACTAATTTTTGTAAACCTGGTTCTTTGAACAAAATAAACAGTTTTAGAATTTTTGAGTTTTTTTTAATTAATTAATATTCAATAATTTATTCAAATTAATTGAAATTAATTAATTTAAAATAATTAGTTAATTTTTTTCTTTTTAGAACCTAGTTCTTTAAACCGGGAAATTAATATGTGCTTTTTAAAAAAAAATTTATTTAATTAATACTTAAATTAAATAATTAATAATTAATTTTTGTCAATTTTTTTAAATTATCCCGATTCTTGAAATCAAGGAAATATATTTTATTTTATTTCGAATTTTTTTTATTAAAATTTTATTAATTTCGAATTATTTATAAATATTAATAAAAAATCTTTTAATTTTGGAAATTAATTCAATTTTTAAATATTCTGAAATCTCATCTTATTTCTAAGGATTTGAGATTGTTAGAAAGATTTGATTTTATGTGATCTTATTTATCCAATTAGTTAGTTTGAAAATATTTTCTTAAGATTTTAGATAAAATTGTATCTTTCTTCAACTAACTTTCTAAATTTAAATATTTTATTGATATTTTTGGATTTTATAACCATTTTTATTTTTTTACTGATTCTTAAAATCAACAATTAATATTTTTTAATTCATGGGTGTCAACGGTCTGGTTGACTGGTCAGGAATGAAGGTTTAAGATTTGTGAAAATGATAAATTAATAAAACATACTGCTTTTTAAATTAAATTAACAAAAACATAACCAAAAACTTTTCATTATCAAAAACATACCAAACAAATTTAAATTTAATGATGTTTATTGTTTTTTTATCTGTCTCTCATCTTACTCTCCTCCATTATTCTCTCTTATCAATTCTTCTATGTATCTCTTCATTCTTTTCACCAATTTTTCTCCCTATCTCTCTCTGATCTTACCATCTCTCTCCTCCATTTTTCTCTGTATCTTTCTTTCATATCCCACTCTATCTCTCTCACTTCCTCCACCACGAAAACCCGCCAATGACTACCGAACACCATCTAGATTATATAGTCATTCATATACATATAAATACAGATATATACATACATAATACACAAATATTACACTAGTTGATACACCGTACTATATGAAAAATATATGAAATTGGTGAGATTGTTTTTATTTATTGAGTTTTGAGACTATTGTAAACCTTGTGAGTTTCAAGTTGAAATAAAAGAATCCATATGTACAGTATTGAGAGAAATTCATATGTAGGGTATCAATTTTTAAAATTAGAGTATAAAGTTTTGAAATTAGGATATAAAGTTTTAAATTTGAGAGAGATGGGTGATTAGCACGTGTTAGAAAGAAGTGCGATTATCGTGTGTTAGAGAGAGAGATGTGCGATTAGAGAGAGAGATATGTTAGGTGAGAGAGATGTGTTAAATTAGAGAGAGAGATTAGATTATGGTTTGATTAGAATTAGAAAAATAATAAGTATATATAGTTATGTTTTTGATAATTTAAATTATTATGATATGTTTTTGTTAATTGACTCTTGTGAAAATTGAGAGAATCAAGAACAGGAAATAAGCATGCAATAATAAATAAAAAAACAAGCATAAAACATTTTGAAAACAAAATATAATCTTCGCTACCGTTCTCGGCAACGGGGCCAAAATACTAACTTCTCATCGAATGTATTTTTTTTCACGCGCAAGGGCCTCATAGGAACACAAGAGCAGTTGCAGTAAATAACGGGTAAATTACCCGAAATATCGAATCCAGGAACAGATTTACACTAGGATTAAATTGTGTTTTCAAGGGATTTAAATATAACTAAGGCTTAAATCTACATAGCGAGAATCATTAATGGACAAACGTGGAGCGTTTGGCGAATCATTCTCTCCCTACTAATAAATATTAACAGTTTTTTTATGGAAATACTTTGAAGGATACGATGTTTTCAATTTTAGGGTTGTCAATCCTAAGCATGCAACTACGCGTGAAGTTTTGTTGAATTTAATAAACGAGTTATAAAGGTTGATCAAGCCTAACATTTAATTCAAATATGTTTAGCTTTTTGTCTTTTTTTACGAAGCCAGATAAATTATCAATCTATAAACAATTATCTGAGAATTTAGAGAATTTATTAACGTTGTTAATACTAATGAACGGATTCAAGAACGCATAAAACAAAATAAAGAGAAAGAACGACAATAAAACCATAAAGAAAATCTTACTATACAATGTCGGAATTTTCGGGTCGTACTTTCTCCCTATCTTTCTCTTTATATTTCCAAATTATGTTTTTAAATAGTGAGCACAGGCTGCTCTGGCCGAAATATATAGGAAAATGTAGAAACAAATTCTAAAATCTGATTTTTAATTAAAAAAATTCATAGGCTAGACTTCTCTTGTGTTGTTGGGCTTCACTTGGCCCATTTTGAGTTTATTGTGTGTTGATTTCTGACCCTTCATCTTCTATTTTCTTCCTTTTGGTCCTTATTTGTGTCTTCTTTCGTCTTTGTATCGTTTTTATGCTAATTTCATGTGTTTTCCTGAAAAAATGTAAAAATGTACAAATAATTCGAAAAAACGCTGAATTTACTAATTATCTCTTAAAAAAGCTGTAATCGCTAATAAACATCATTTTAACCCATAAAAACTATCATTTTGAGGTCTAATCATCTTGCCAAATCCAGATATAGGCAATACTAACGCGGAAATTAAATAAATTCTAAACTAAATATATTATGAGAGATAATATGCACACTCACAAATAATAAAGCAATAAAACAAGAGTTTTTAACGAGATTCACCCGGAATGGCTACATACTCGATGCCGCTACAGTATGGTTTTATATTAATAATCGCTTAAATTATTACACTCATGTGATTTATGGGAACAATCTTAAAAAATACTCCTATAATAGACTTACAGCTCTCAAATATGTTTGCTATGGGTACAAGAGATAATGAGTTTAGGGTTACATATATATAGGCATAGGATGAGCTCCTTTTTCCTACGTAGCCAATGTCTGATAATTAAAAACAAGCTAAATTTGCAATTTACTCTTTAGATTTAAGTTTGGTTTCACAAGCTAAGTCAAAAAAATGATTTAATCGGAAAACTACTACTTTTGGAAATTTATATGTGAAAAAGCTAAAGAATCTCCAAATTACGTAGCTTCTCTGCTTTTAAGTTTTTTTAGATTTGTTTGACCCAAAAGTTAGTTTTTTAAAAGGCTAAGAAGCTAACATGTCAAAGATTTATAGCATTATTTAATCAAAAAGCTGAGAAAAAAAAGTTGTTGTTAAACAGGCACATAGACTCCGAGACTCCTACAACTAACAACTACCAAGGCAATCCACCCCCAGTCCTATCTAATAGAACACTAGAAGTACAACAGTTAAAATAGCATAAAAGAATTAGGGTAATTTGGTTAAATTTTACTGGAATGGAATGAACTTTTACATACTTTCAGATATATAATCATCTATAAAACTATATTAGTATTTCCTCTTTAACCTAACTTATATCACCTCCGAGCAATCTACGATATGAAACGGCTTAAAACCTGTAACCTACTTTTTATACCATGTACTGATCAAACAAGTCCATTGACAGAATGTGACGCGGGAAACACTGGCACTCCAAGATCCCCGTACAGTCTACGTAGAAGGATAAGGGTCTACACTTTTGAGATAACAACACTTCTTAAAACAGGTTAAGCTAAAAGAATCCATATAATGGGAAAACCTTATGAGACATCTCATCAATTATACTGATAGATATATTTTTTCCGTTTCTTTAGAAGCATTTGTTGTGTCCATCCTCTCTTATAGTTTATCAAGGTTGTCTAACCAGCTAAATTGATCAGTAGTTAATTTACCTTCTGCACCATAGTAGTAAATTAATCCTGTGGCCAGATGTGGTGGCTTTAGCACCATGTCGATGACGACCACGATGAAGAACCGTGCGACCCTGAACATGAGAATATTCAAAGGGTTCCTACAAAACCACCATGAGAAAAACCATCAGTGTAATCAACCAGATAAAATCCCAATGTTCCTAATAAATAAGGTTAAAAATTCATTTGGTTTATTTCTTAGCTATGTATGAAAAGATATTCAGTCCAGAGCTTACATCCGGCTGAGTTTCCGTGTGCACATACTTCTCACACCTAACACCCCGAAAGAACAATTCTCCACCAGAAAATTGCTTACCCAAACAAACATTTAAAGAAACTTCGGCATCATCCACATGGAAAGCTATAAAGAACGATATATTAGGTCGAAATAATGCAAACATCTGAAGATATCAAAATGATTTATGTAGGCTTACGGAACATAACAGCATAGCAAGACCAACAAGAAAAGTTACGGACATAGAGAGACCGATGAATGATTGACGAACACAGCTGACATAATGGATGTCTATTTTTGTTGGTATATGATGAATGTGTTGGTATGTTCTACCATCTTACTTGAAAGTTGAAAGGAATAGAAGCTATAAAGAATGTCCAATATTACTTAAAGTCTTCAACCAAAAGATGAGAAGATTATTTTTCAATTACAAAAAGTACTTTTACATGAGGAACGGGATTCCATTTTTCAATATTTTGCTATACGTTAGGCAATATAAACATTTGAGTTGTAAAACAAAATAGGGAATCCACAACGTAATCATCTTATTTCTAACTTAAAAAACAATTGATAAAATATGATTTACTTAGAACCTTTACAAGCACCTAAGCAGAAGAAAAAACAAAGGGAAAATATCAGTGAACTAGTTGAAAAAGTAGGCGTTACCCACCAAGATCTACATCCCTATTTATGCCATACTCGACTACAAAACCATGATGTGTATCAAGTGTTGATCCGCCTACTTCAGGAAAGAAAACTGCACAAGATTTAGAACATCGATTAGATGTCATTCAGAGAAAGGATTCCTGAATGTCTACTATATCATTCAGCTTCAGTAAATACTATTTCCACATGGTCATGCTAAAACTGTCTAATCATACAATTTGCAAGAAAATGAATCTAGGTCAATACCTCCAGACATAGGGCGTATGAAGTCTTCCATCAAGTTGTCCAGCATGCTATCCAGTCCAAAGTCATCGAGGACAGCACCAAATTTATTCATTGTGTTTGGCCGCATGATTCTAAACTTCGTCTCATAGACCCACTTCTCGAAAAATTTTACCTAAGCAATCAGTAAATTTATCATGCAATTAGTAAATTCTAGATGTGCAATAAACAAATAACAAAAATACAATCCTATACAAAAACAAAGAAAATTAAATCAATGATACATCGAAATTTCTCGTGTACCTGGATTTGTATGAAATGAAATGAACAACGATCCATTCGGCTAACAAGATTCTCCTTCGCCATTCTCCGCGTAGTCAGGAACTACAATTAAACGATGTCTATTAAAATTGAGAGAAAAATTTCATCTCCTAAAAAGTTATAACTCACATGTATGTGTGTGTATATATATATATATATATATAAATGTGCCTGTGTGGAGTGTAATACGTACATTACATATGTATACCAGTATACATGTGTATATATATTAATGTAAATATATATATATATATATATATATGTATGTATGTCAGTATATTTGTGTGTGTGGTTACTGTGTTTTGTACAAATTGAATAATAATAACTGCAAAAAATGCCTTCTTAAGAAATTGATTAATAATAAGATTTTCGACAATTAGTTATCCAACAAAAAATTTTGTCTTTTTCCCGTAAAATCCATGACTAATATGTGTACCGAAATGACTATATGAAATTTACAGGTCGTAACAAACAAATAGCCTCTACAACATATTGTAAATAAATATGTAGAAATGGTCGTGGAACCGCTGAACATGGTAGATGTAGTATTGAAAATCAGAAAATGCAGAGGTACACATGTAAAATCTTGAAGAAACCACAATGAAGTATAAAAAAAAAATTAAAGAAAGAGGAACAATACTTACAAAAAATACTGAAATGATGTCCATTGTTAAACCGAAATTGTTATTTATAGCTTGATAACAACATATATAGGAGAAAAGTGATTCAATCACTAGCACCTGCAAAAACAGATTATCTACAAAGAGAGGGTTATAAATTATAAAAAATATATATATAGGGTTTTCTGGTAGTACCGTATCCCCAGCTTTCTAGAGAAAGAAAGAGGGGTGGGGTGAGAGGGGGAAGGTGGTGTGATCAAGGTTATACATTGATTTTATAGTGGTCTTAAAAACTTAAAAAGGAAACGTAGCAATTGTCACTAAATTAAATGATCTTGATGAAATGAATATGGATTCAACACTTGATTTTCATGATATCTTTTGTACATTATAGGAATGTTAGTATTAATTTTTAGATTACATTTCATCACATTTACATACTAATTAACTCTCATAACTTAAATGTTCTTTATTGCGTTTGACCAAGATGAAAACCATTTTTACTTTCTCTGTCATTTAGTACTCAAGCTCCTTTTTTCTTGTTTCTGCAACCATTTTATTTTATACCAACAATCTTCTTTTTCTTCTTTTCTTTTATGGAATCTTCTGTCTTCATCATCATACTCATGGAATCATAAACATGAGTGTAGAAAATTATCATAGAGCCAACAACTACAATTTACCAGACACTCGTTCTTCTTGGATGCAGAGCAAATCCGTAACCATTCTCTTCTCTCGAGACAGAGTTACCTACAATCGCCTTGAACACAAAGACTAGCAGTATAGCAAGATCCTTACAAGTATAATCACTTAAAGTTGTACACAAGCCGGACAATCAACAAGTTAAAATAAATCTTGTTTAAAACTATTATCGATGTGACCGAAATTTAGTATGAAAAAATCCAATTCACATATAGTCAAAATATAAATGTTTACAATTTTTTTACCCAATATAAAACTCTCTTCCCTCAATAGAGTATTGTGTATAAACTGGTCTTGAGAGATATCTAGTTTGAAAAGATGGCACGGTCATGTCGATATGGAAGTCAAAAGCTCCGAATCGTCGCCTTTAAGGGTATAAAATTTGATAGCGTTTGAATAATAAAAGGATAATAGTATATTTAAGAGTCTATTTAAATTGGGGGAGCATAACCTAACCGTTGCTTGAGCTCCAATTTTGAATTTCAAAATAATCTTCAATGTAATCGGTTGGATTAAAAGTGATATTTTGAATTTGCCTTCTTAGACTTGTCGAGTTGGTACTTTGTAGAACGAAGATCTCTATCTTTTAATGACGTTTAAAATGTTTCAGATATTCAGAAATCAAGTATAAATGTTATACAATATCCTCCAACAAGCACTTTTATTTTTTGAATCATTTCTGTTAGGACCAGATTTCTGGGCCATAAACTATTTGTTGTCTATTGGTTTGAACTAAATAATGTTAGTTGATTGTTAAGAATTGAGACAGGTTTAAGTTTACAAGTGAGGTTGCAACAGTTCCAACCTGCTGTTCTGCAGGATTCTGTCCAATTCTGTATTTCTGCATTACTATTCTTTAATAATGTTTATTTGTTTTAAAATATGCAGGATATATTCTCATATGTTCTTAAAGATTTAGTTTGTGTATATTGAGAATATTAAAGTGATAAGAAAAGATATTGCCTAAAGGATATAAGGATATTAATTTATAAAGATATGTTTTCTTTAATTAGGCAATCTATATCTCTATTTTCATGCAAGTTTTTATCACTTAATTCAATCTATGGTTTCTATCAAAATCAGTATGATCTGTTTTAGATTGAATAATATATGGAGTTACTATTTCAAAATATATTCAGAAAGATTTTATCTCTAAAAAGATACTATCTTATATGTTCCTTATTTTAGGAAAAGGCTAACTCCTATTTTCAAGTTAGTTATTAACAGGTATTAACTTATGAAGATTGAGATCAATCTTATGGTGAAGTATCTCGTGCAATATGGAAAGATTGAAGTCAATCAAAAGAGTCAAAAGCAATCATCAAGATCTTGAAGAAAGAAGATTGTTTTACTCCTATTAATAGTTGATAACTTTACTTGTAAAAAATGTGTTCTAAATTATAAAGAATTCATTCTTGAGAGAATACACCATGAGCTTTTAAATGGAAAACAATGGTGGGATGCCATTGATATTTTGAGTGATAGTTATAAGGTATGAGCAATATAGAGATAGGCAGAAAAAGCTAGAGAGAGTCTGAGTATTTTTCATTAATACTTAAATCCTATATTGTAAGCTTTTATAATATCATAATCTGGGTGAGTGTCCCGAAAACGTAGCCCAATTGGGTGAACTCCGTTGTTAAATGTGCGTGTGATTTAATTCAAGTACATTTAACTTTACTGTTCTGTCCATCATTATACTTAGGTTTCAACTGTGGTTGCAACTACACTTGGAACCTAACTGCATAACAACAACTAGAACAACGGATACTGCATAACAGCAACTAGAACAGCGGATAGTAATTTCAATTTCGCTTCAAAAATCGCAGTGAAGCTAATTTGCATTTTCCATAATTTACTAGTGTATGATTATATCAGTTGACTCATCACTTTCCAACTAACCAGGTGGAGGATGTAAATTCAACAATCACTATAAAAAATGGTAGATTGCAGATGGAATTAGTGACAGATTTCATTTTTCAACTCTCTAATCGGTGACGACATGACGATTGATTTCAATTTTATTGATAGAAATGGTTATTTAGCGACATATTTCTAACAGATTTGACCGTACTGGATTGGAAATTTTTTTCTAGTGAATGTAATACTGTGGTCCATTCCTTAAATTCCTTGATGATAGTGTTCTCATTGTATAACAATATGAACTTGAATTAATTTGTGATAAAATAGATGAAATACTAGTACAACGATACTTGTTTCGCTAAATTTTATTTTTCTATGGAGGTTTGTGTTTGTGTCTTTCAAATACTCAATAGTTGGGTTTATCCAATTGATTTTATCCTCTATTTGCATGACCTCCATTATTTTAACTCCATTTTTCTAGAGACTAGCTGGAATAATATCCTTTAGATTTTTACCCATAAATTAGAGAAATTATTTGGTCATCCAAGAGTACTCGTTCATCCCAACTTATAACCACACACTTAATATATTTTATTATGTAAGACTGTAAGACCCACTGAATGTGTGGTTATAAGGTGAGTTGGAGGAATACTTCCGAAGGACCAAATAATTTGTCAATCAATCATTCTTCCTTGATGGAAGCTACAAACTCAAAGCTAGCTAAGCCATATGATTGGCTTTTGAATTCTGTAGCCTTAATGAATGTTGAAATTTTGTGTGATAAAATACTTCATCAACCGTTGTACACTCACTAACTATAACATAAGAGTTGGTTGGTCAAATTTATACATTGCCAAGACCTGAAATATTATTGAATTGAGTATTTCTACACATCCAATTGTCTCACACTCAACGCAATGGTTATGTTTAGCCCAATGAGTACGTACGAGAGCTTTGTATTCAACCTGATTATTAGCTAGTGGTGATCTTTATTTCATCCAATTGAAACATTTTCTCTTTTCCTAACACTAAAAACACCTTGTTTGGTTTTTTGACCAATCGAACATCAATCTTCATTGGACTATATCCACATTGTTTATTTGAAATTCATCGATCTTCTTCCAACAACGTCTCTCGGTGGTTTAATTGCTACAAAGTCTGTTAGGGCTTGCCCTTAATTAATTTTACAGACTTTTGTGGTACATGTTGCAAATCATACTTTGTTAATACTAAAGCCATCTACCTCTTCCTCTAAAAATGTTCGACACAAAATGTACGTACTTGATGACATCGGTTTGCAAGACCGCATACACATGCAGTTGATGGAATCATATAATGTATCAGCTTAGTACTAGAAAAAAATAAAAGGATGAAAGCGACATTGTTTTTGTTTTTATCTCAATTATGTTTTCATGTGCTTACATTTTACGTATTCTAGCTCTTATTACAGTAGAAACCTTATAAATTAATACTCATGGGACCACTAAAATTTATTAATTAAAAGACTTATTAATTAATCGATAAATTAATAATTTATATATTAATTTATAATGAAATACTCACACTACAAGAAAAATACTCTAGGCTGACAAAAAAAATTCGTCGCTACAGCCGAAATTTCGTCGCCTAAACATTTCGCCGACAAAACTTTCGTCGCTAACCCTTCGTCGCGTATTTACTGTCGGGAGAGAACAAAAGCGACGAAAATTGAATTCGTCGGCCAAGTTTCACTTTTGCCGACGAATTGGGCGACAAAAAGATGTTCGTCGCTATAGGCATACCGACGAAAAATTCCGTCGCTAGATGTGAATCATAAGTTCACAAAGCATAGATTTCCCGACAAAAATTTTGTCGGCAGAAAGATATTTTAACGACGAATCTAACATTGTTTGAAAAAAGATTTGTCGGCACAAGTCTTATTATACAACATTTCATTTTGATTTTGAAAAAATGATTTATCGACGATAATTTGGTCTATCTATAATTTATTATTAAAATTAATCATTACAAAATATATTTTTCTCTAATAATTGATTAAACGAATATTTAGATCGATATTATTAAAAACAATTAATAAAATAAATTTCATGTCAAAAATGCAAACACATATTTACAAAACAAGTAATAGAAATGAATAATTCTAAATCATAAAAACATGAAACGTCTATCATGAAGATGAACTGTTATCATCATGCTTATCCCCTATAATTTTTTGAACCTTTCTTCTGCAAGTGTAAACCCTTGACTGTAAAAACATTTTGCTAACGCGTAGGTCATTCTTTCCGATGTATGCAAGCGTCGTTCCGTGTCTTCCCTAGTAGTTTTCTCATCGGCTAATTATCACTCTAACTCATTGATATGAGACGATGTACCGCCTTGTGTGGTTTTAGTTGACTCCGGGTCTCGATACCTTCCGAAACCCATCCCATGAATTTTCTTTCCAACCCTTGTACCTAGCGTCTTCATTAATATTTTTTGACCAGCATCCGCGGAAACAATAATTTTCTCAACTTTTGTACCTTCGGGATATCCAACAGCCAATTCTTCGAGTAATGCTTTTGCTTGGGACATCATTTCCTCCTAAGCACACATAAAAATTAAACATTAATAATCATCAGAAGTATAAAATGAAAAAAACTGCTCGGTGTTAAATTTATACTCATACATAATTTTTATAAGCTTAAAGATATAATTTTAATGGTAGATGAAGAAATTAAGATTTATCTATAAAGGTTATATTAAAAAAACATAATCATGTAAAAACATACTAATCAATATTTTTGATTCTTAAAATGGATGTCTTGCCTAGATTCTGTCCCATTTACTCAAATTTATCTGCCATCGAAATTCTACAGTTAAAAGAAATAAAATTTGGATAGAGCTGCAAACATGAGCGACTTTTAAGAACTGCAAAATCTAAATTGAAAAGGGACATAATCATCTAAAAAACATAACAAAGATGCAGAAAACAATATTTAGTTTGATAAATGACTATTTACATGAAGCATGAATGGAGCTAGAAGCAAATGAAAGGAGGCATAAATTTTAATTTTCTATGGGAAACTCAATCTATTAAAGAAATTAAGAATAAGCAACATAAGAAGGGGAGAGATCAGCAGCAAATGTAACCTGATAAATAATTGTTGCGGGTCATTGAACGCCGACTTCATCAATATCGAAGTTCTCGTAAATATCACTTCCTTCCCAGGTACCCATTGTTTTTGTTCCATGTTAGAACATCTGCATTTAGTTTAAAGAATCGAATAAAAATCCACATACCACAAACTATGAATTGTTGCTAATCATACATAAAAAAAATAATATGAAAACGATATTTAAGTACATAAGGAGAAATAGGCACACAAGGAGTTTAACATGACAGTGGCGAGTTTAGCCAAAATCAGTCACCAACCCCGACTACTAACATGACAATGGTGAGTTTGAACAAAAAATTAATGAAACATATGCAATTTCATAAAAACAAGACTACATTTCGCTACTCAGTTACATGCCGGTTATTCTTAGAAATAAAAGTAATGATGAGTAAACTACATCATGGTTTATTCTTTTGTTTTCTGTCTTTTAATCACCTATTGGTAACGAGACAAATCATCTTAATAAGATTTAACCATAACTACAAGTTACCAAATCCATTTCTTTTAATAGTTATACAAATACTTGCGACTACAAGAAGAGAACTAATTTTACATTACTACACCTGAAAGTTAAAAACAGAGGCTTGATACAATACTATTCTAAATGTTCAATTGCATCTTATAAGAGTTGGGTTCAACGAGAATGTAACTAGGGTGAAGTGGTCCACTTACATATACGAAAAACGATAACTAAAAACTTATGTGAACTATTCTCTAATAGGTCTGCTAACGATGCTAGGAAAGTTATGGAAATTGCCAAAAGAAACTACAAACTAGTAATTAACTGTGTAACTTTTATTGATGAATTCAACCATCTTATCAAAAATCTAATTGTTTCACAACTCACTAGCAGCAGATAGGTAAGGGACCTAAGTAACATGAAAAATCAAACAAATGAACTAATACAACAATTATAGTTAGTTATATTAAGACTAAAAGACTTGACAGAAATGAAAATACATAATAAAACTTAGGCGATAAACGAAGTAGTTACTAAGCTGAATGCAAAGGTCAATTTAATGATAAGAAAAACCAAAAGCAAAAAGTTTTACAAACAAATTAACAGGGTTTAAGATAAAACTATAAAAGCTACTATAAATCATAAAGGTCTTAAAGTATGAAATAAGATCCAAAGCAAAGGGAAAAGAGATTACAACCAACACTGGGAGTCGTTTAGCAAGCGATGGCAATTACAACGACAATCAATAACATTAACCCATGGGAGCCGACAAAGTAGAAACCCAATTATCAAAAGATAACCCCTGCAATTGACGCCCGAAACCGATTAAAAGGCCTAATTTAAAAGTTGTTTTCGTTATTGTAATTGAAGGTGAGTAAATGGGTGTAGAAACTAATGAGTACAATAGATATAACTACTACTAACCTGCCTTCTTCTACCCTAGTACCTAAATCAATTAATAAATGGAAGTTTGTGCAACTCATTTTTGAATTCGCGAACCATTTTGTTTCGGTCCGGTTTTGAGTTTTTCAGTTTTTTTTAGTTCGGTTTTATTATATGCGGAAACCGACCTGAAAAAGTTTCGGTTTTTCGGTTCAGGTCGGTTTTTTCGGGTTTTCGCCCAGCTCTAATATTTATCCGAATTAATAACAAACTACTATATAGTTGTTCATATTGATTTTTATATATAAATAAGTTTACTATTTCGATATGATACTAAACCCCTAGACGTATACCCTAAACCTTTCAAATAAACATGAACATGTACATTCTTATTAGTTTCGTTTTGCTACACTACATTTTCATAATTTCTTTTTATCACGGATGGATCCAACATAGGACATGAGGGTGTGCATACATCCCCTTCTCAATTTTTTATCTTTAAAATTTTATGAAAATACCCCTGAGATATTTTAATATATAATTAATTATAATTGCTAAAATATACATTTCATAATAAAAACATTAACGAGTAACACTTATATAAATTCAGTTAACTATTTATAATGGTGAATGTCAACCAATTAAAATCCAACACATAATGGGAAGCCCTGATAATAGCTATCATTAAACTAATAAAAAATAAAAACTTTACTGCCCCGTTTGTTTTTATTTTATTTTAGAGGACATGAGTCATTTTGTTTTACTTCAATGTTATAACGGTGATAAAATAGTTTATTTTTGTTTGATTATAATGGTTTAGAGACTTAACTTCGCAATCGAATAAACGATAATTGACTTAAATTGAGTATATGTCACAAGATATTACATTATCCACTCTCATAATCTCAATAGTAATTCTCTTTGCTACATGAATTATTATAATTGAATCTCATAATAGTAGACACCATATAGCCAAATCAAATTTAGTTTTTAACCTCAGACAATACCTCACCCGACGAAATATGTCTTAGGCTATTTGTCGGATTCCAATTGTTTTCTATAGGCCGATAAAAAACAATAATTTCATTGGTGGGAACTAACGCGACAAAAGTAATTTGTCGTTGTTTCGTCGGTTGAAGTTTATCCCACTCCACAATTTCACGCCAAGATTTTGCCCGACAAAATATTGAATTTCGTCGGCTAAAATTGATTTACCTGACAAAGTTAAGAAATGCGTCGGCTAAAATTAATTTTGCCCGACAAACTCCTTGTTCGTCGTTAGATTTTCGTCGAATGAAACCCCATAATTTCGCGCCGAAGTTTTTCCCGACAATTTTTTTAAATTCGTCGGCTTAAATCGATATTTGCCGACAAATTTTTCACCTTCGTCGGCTAAAATTAATTTTACCCGACAAACACTTTGTTCGTCGGTAGATTTTTGTCGACAAAGACACCATTATTTCACGTCGAAGTTTTGCCCGACGAAGTTTGTGCATTCATCGGCTGAAATCGATTTGTGCCGACAAATTTTTGTTTCGTCGGCAAGTTTTTGTCGGCAGAGACAATTTTTCCTGTAGTGTCAATTTACAAACACCTTTCAAACTTTCACTTAATTATTGTACAATGCATGTACGTATATCAAATGAAGGGTCCAATTTGAAAGAATTGTTCAATCTCTCACCTTATTATGCTTCTTGTGTTCAATGTATCACTTTATGGACATTAAAAAATATTTTCTATATAAATACAAGATCAATTGAGTCATTTTTCAAGAAACCTTCATAAATCATTCATGTAATATGTAGTATATAAGGAATTATTAATTTATATTTTATATGTGGTCTATAGAAATTATCAAAAATGTATTATCTTATAATTTTAACGAATTATTAATTTAGAACCCTATCCCCGAGTCGGGACCAACCAAAAATATTATCTTAGAGAGTTTATTAAATAATCGAGTATTAATTTATCGAGTTTGTACCGTACATTCAGTTTGATTGTATGTTTAGTGAAAAAAAATGAAAGGATATTATACTCAACGAATTAGTGGGATTTTTTAATTTTATAAATATGTACCAATAGTATTTAGAAATAAAAAAGTTAAATATTTAAAATAAAAACTTGACATTGCAAAGTCATTTAAAAAATTAACCAAAACAACATCTACATGTAAGGAAATGAACAAAATACGCAAAGCTAATCATGTTTGCCTGGTCAAAATGTTCGTGGATACATATATAACAAAGAAAAAAAGCAAAACTTATTAATGGTAATATGATATAATATATTTTATATATAAATGAGGAAAACCTTCTAATTTTATTAATTTTTTTTTATAAATAAGTGCATACAAGAAAAATAAAAACAAAGAAAAAGTCAAACTTAAAAAACTGATAAAGTACCCACTTCTAAGAATCATAAACCGGTTTGCCTTATTATTATTTTTTTTTGTGCAAAAAAATATAAAAAGATCATAAAAAAAAAAATCTCAAACTAGTTATACTAGTTAAAAAGTGAGTAAAATGATTTCAAAATTATTTTTAATTTTTTTTTACTGATTTTTATTAATTTTTTGACTTTTATTGCTATTTTTTACAACAAAAAAAAATATCACAAAAATTTTAAAATTAATACAAAATTGTTGTAAAATTAATATCTAACTTTTCCAACCATGTTGTGTTAATAAAAATCATTATAAAAAATTTGAAATATTTTTTACTCATTTTTTAACTTGTATAACGAATTTTATTTTATTTATGATTTTTTAAGGATTTTTTATAATTTATTTCAAAAATAAAATAAAAAATAATAATAAGACAAATCGTAAATCTAAAGTACGGTTTGTACTTTATATTTATGGTTTGTGCGTAAAAAAAGATTTTTTATAATGAAAAAATGGAGCATATTTTTATTTAGGTTATCTTGCTCAAGATGAACCCCATTGAGATTGATTTGGTCGGTGAAAATTTTAAAAGAGGTTATAGAAGGTATGAGATAGTAAAGATAATAAAGAGAGAAAAGTCACATAAATGAAATAGAGTGAAAAAACATTAGGAAATATATTGTGAGAGAGAGAACGTATGACCGTAGGTGTATATCAATGTTTTAGAAATAATAAATGAAGACATCATCATTTGATTGAAACTATATAATAAAAAAAGAATTTGAATAATTTTCTACTAAATGATGGTACAATGGTTATCTTGCTACATATTACACCAATAAATCTAATTTACACCGTACGTATTACCTACAAAAAAAATCACATATACGTATCTCGGGTTTTTGGTTTAGTTTGGTATTTCAATAATTTAGGTTTTTCTGTTGCATAGCAAGCCACACCAGATTGTGTGTCTCTATTTCAGTTAGGTTCACTTCAGTCGCTTTATATATGAAAACCAAACCAAACCTGATCGGACCATTTCGGTGTTAAATGATATACTAAAATACATTGATTTATTGTCGGTTTTATTATTTACTTATTAACAATTAATGATTTATTCGATAATAAATATGAGCAATGTTATTTATCTGTACATGTATCTTTATTTTGTATATTAATTGATTTGGTGTGTAGAGTACGACTTGCACACCAAAGATAAAATAACTGATTGTTACATAATATATTTTATCTTTAATAGCTTTAGACTAAAAAAAATGTCCAAATCGCTACGGGATTAATGACGGTAAATTTTGTTATGAACTTTTTATCGATGGTTTTTGTGACGGGTATGTGACCATTTAGTCAATTTGTGATAGATTTATGATAAGTTTTTAAATTAGTGAACATTATTTTGTAGTGTTAAAGTTTAGTCATCTTTTGACTATCACTAAAATGAACATTATTTTGTAGTGTTAGATGGATTAGACAATTATCGGTATAGTTGTAGCATAAACTTTTAGTAGGTCTATCTTTATTACAGGGAACAATTGTTTTTCGACTCTTTGAGTTAGTATAGTTAGAGTATATTAAACATGACAAATTGATATTATTTTATACTACTGGCCGGAATAAAATTACCTTATCTAAGGATTTTTTATAATTACTTGTACTATAAATCCCTATATTATTTTCGATACACATATTTATAATATATGCTACTTTAATTTGCTGTTGGTGAGATTTGTTGTGGTTAATAAACCCATACGTTGGGCAGTAATATTATTTATATGGTGTGTCTATAATCGACGGAATTCACTCTTTTTAATAAGGATTGATGATATTGCCTTAAGAAACATAAGTTTTTCGATAAACATCATAAACATTCTGGAAGCAGACCTGACCAGTCACAGTTATCGGTCTGGCCTGACCGGTCACACTAACCGGTCAGGTTACGACATATTTTAATAATTAAGGTTAAAATCGTAGGACCTATATAAACAGGTTTTTGTAATTGTAAATAACATTTTTTCAGTAATTTATAGCAGTTTTTCATATTCTAACTCAAAACACAAGAGGGAGAGAGAAATTTAAGTTTTGGTGCACAAATCCTTGGTTGCTCATCGTGTTTTGTATGTTTTTTCGTATTACTTGAAATATATCGTTGTTAATGTTAATCTCAATTGTTTATTTTGCTTGTTCATCTCAGTTTATAGAAATCTAAACCTTAAATCTTGGGTAACTTGCAAGTTTAATTATTAAAACGCATTAATAACGTCGTAAAAGCAAATTACTGTACTTAGATCTTGCATTCAATTGAGTTAGTAACGTGATCAACACCCAAACAACTATTTATAAACTGAAAAATAGCATTTAATAATCACATATAAACTAAGTGTTCTTAGTTGAGGAATCGAGTCGTTGGATTGACGACAAAAAACAAACTCCAGTACTGAATCTGAATTAGAGATCTGTTTACAAAGGTCAGAAAAAAGAAGTGAAAAAAATATTAATATATTGGAATGGTGGAGAAAAGAATCGGGTTCATCAAAAGGTCTTTCAAATATGGCTCGTGCCTTTGTGATTGTTCAAGCATCAATAACTGCTTCCGAGTGAGCTTTTAGTACAAGAGGTTGTTTAATTTCCTATTATCGCTCATGTCTTAAACCCGAAGTTATTGAGACATGCATGTGCAATGAACATTGGATAAATGCATGATAAATAATACAAGAAGAGCTCATACAACGACGAGTGAAGGAAGACGAAAGGATTTTTAATACGTGTGAAGACACGATCGAAGATTTGACATTGAATAATTAGTTGTTGGTTATTTTTTTCTAAATTTAATGGTGGGAAAAACTCATATTTTTATTTATTTATAGCGAAAATAAAAATGTGGGGGAGAAACACCACAAAAGATTGGGCTATAAGTGCGCCAATCTGGGAAATAAGTGTCAAAAGTGATAATTACAAATCCCTTGGGATTGAACTTGAAATAACTAAAAACTACAAGGGCTTTTGTAGCAATAAAATCAAAAATAATCCAGATAAGCCACGCATCCTGTTCTTCTTCTTTCTTCTTTCCATACGAACCAACAAACTTCATTTCACACATAGAGAGCTTATAGAGAGAACCCATGGCGAAAAGTTTTTTAATTATCTTAAATTAGGATAATGATCACGATCCAGTTTTAAAATCTTACTCAGAAGGCAAGGGGAAATCTCTTTGATCCTTTAAAATGATGTTCAAACCCTCATTTGCTAGCAAATCAGCTGCTCCATTAGCTTCTCGAAAGGTATGTACGATCTCCATATTTTTCTGTTTAATGATCTCTTTAATTTGTCCATTTGAATTGTCAAAGCTTCTATTTCCATAGTAGAATTAGCTCTTTTATAGAAAGAAAATCCATGAATAAAATTTCCCATGAGTGCCCTAACCACCCCACCAATACCAGAATACATAGGGAAAGATTTGTAGCTACGATCCACATTAATCTTAATAAAATTGATAGGAGATTTGTCCCAATAATTTTTTTGAATTTTCTTACCAAGTTTGATTCCATTATTATCAGAGAATATATCGAAATTTGGGTCAAAAGTCTTATCATTTTTTATGAAGAGGTTAAATTGACTTAGTATCTTTTTTATAATATCATTATAAGAGAAAATGCTATTATCAAACCTGCATATAACTTTTCAAATTATCCAAATAATAATAAAAGGAATAATTTTTAAACATTTAACTTTCAAAGAGGAGTTTGATTTTAAACACCAAGCCATACACCTACCTCTAATGCTGTTATTTTAGTACTGGATACCCAAATGATTTCCAAAATAACTTCAGACCAAAGTAGCAATAGGAGCAGTACTAAATAAATGAAATTCTCAAAGGTAGAAATTTATACTAGATTAAATAATGAGCCTTTCTTTGAATGTTTTTATCAACTGAAACCACATTAAGCATAATTTTCCACATAAAACATGAAATTCTCAAAGGTAGAAGTTTATCCTAGATTAAATAATGAGCCAAACTAAAGTTTAATTTTTTTCTTGGTGCCAAGCTGATTTAATAAAGAAATCCCCTTGTTTTTGTCTCTTCTAGAACATTATATCACTGCCACATGTATTTTTCATTATCTTATTCTCAAAATGAATGTGATAATGTGAAGGATATATCTCACTTATAATCTCTTTTTTTCCATTCTCCATTAGCTGTTAAATCATTTATTAAGTAGGAATTTGTAACTTCTAAACACTTGATTGGACCATCACCTCTCAAATTGTCCAGGTTGACATTAACATTAACTTGACCAATTGACCAAATAATGCTTTTTTCAGCTTCTTCTCCGACTTTAATCATTCTGCTCCAAGTACCATTAGTAATGCCTCCAGTTGCCAAATTAGGGTGGACTTTTTTGCAATACTTATTTTTCATCAATAAAGACAAAAAAGATTTTTGCTTTCTAAATTCCCATCAAATTTTTACAATAAAACCGTTTGAGATATCACACATACTCGTTAAACCCAAACCACCCTCTTCAATAGGTCTAGAAACTTTCTTCCAAGAAATCCAAATGATACTTATTTTTATCTTCATTTTGAAAAATTAGTTGTTATGATGTTATATACTTGTCTTACTTTTCGTTACTTTCTTTTACACTTTTTCTTAATGTCTTCTGGGATATTTCCCCATATTTTTAATATTTTTATCATTAATAGTATAAAAATATGGGTTTTTTCGAACCATTTCATAAAAAAATAGTTATCCATCTCTATTGCGATTCCAATTTTCACGTTTTATTTCAATTCTTCCTATTTTCTTAATATTTTTGGGAAATATATTTCATCTTTTGTTCCCGGGTGTTTGTTTGTTTTGTTCTTAGTGCATGCACTATCTCACTTAATGAACAATGAGAATAGGTCTTGTTAACTAGTACTATTAGTTTTGTAAATTTTGTTTGTTATGTTCTTGGTGCATGTTCTATTCCACTGAATGCATAAGAATAAGTTTTGTTAAGTAGTATTAGTTTTGATACTTGCAAAAACTGGTCGTAGTCTTTAGGAGACAGTACGACATATTATGCCCTTTCAAAAACTTTTTTAATATAAAAGACTACATATTATGCACTTTCTAAAACTTTATTAATATAAAAGACTTGTAGGTATATAACCGTACTGAGAACTCTTAGATCCACTATTAATACGGGTATGGTTCGGGTAAAACGAGTACAAAAATTTATATAGACCCGACTCTGATTGTTGTGAATAGCGTATTAAAGCTACTTCGTCCGTTTGATCAAGATTGTTACTATCTTTATTAGTAGTATCACTAAAAATGACTACATGCTTAAATTTTCTACTAAAAAACCCTTTACTATTTGGGAAAATTTCTGTTATTCCATAAATTGCCGAGACGAAAAACTAGCAATCTTTTGGTTAAATTTGGAGATTTATGCTATTATCTCGAGCATTATATTCTACTAAAAAACCCTTTACTATTTGGGAAAATTTCTGTTTAGCACAGCTTTGTCAACTTAATTAGCAAAATGTATTAGTGTCCAAACTCCCTTTGTAATTAGTCTCATTTTAAAGGAGAAAACAAAACTACCCCAACCTAATAAATAGGAAATATCCGACGTTAACCTGTATCCCTTATTTCATGGCACAAATTTATCCTACTATCATTAATCATTTTGGTATACTACACAAAAATACCCACAATATAAGATGGTAACTTTCATTTTTTTTATTATTAACCTTCAAATACATTATACAAATTGAAAGTTCAAAAACCTCATACAAACTTGAATAAACAAAAGTATACCAAATCAAAGTACAATGCAGGTGTATACTGTAAAAAAAACGATGAAAACAATCTTATTGGAAGATTGGTAAAACTCACAACATACATACCACTAAAACATTCAAGTCTTGTTGCATGGAAAAAGTTTTTCAAGTATACGAAAGACTTGGCGATATATGAAATATTGACATAAGAGGATTTGACAGTATACAAAAGATTAGCAGAAGACGATTTGGCAGCATACGAAAGATTAGCAGAAGACGATTTATTGACAAAAAAAAGGTATCAAAATCCCGTGGAGTGACAAGTTGTTCATAATATACCACACACTTAAGATCCATCCTAACATATCACAGTTAGGGTTTTAATCATGACTTATGGTTATGGGTGATGATGAGGATGAGATCAGGAATATATATATCTCAGAAATACTGGTTATACAAAATTAATGGATATACACATGATTTAAGGATATTCTTGGTATCTCTTAAAGTGTTTTTGAAAAAAATGATTAGAAATAAATAAAGTCTAGGAGATAGAGTTTTAGCTAATTAAGTCATTAAAGTTGTACTTATAGCTAATTTCTCCTTACTATTGGAGTGGAACTGATGGTTGAGTCGTGGTATTAAGAGACTTTCTTTTAAGTTCGAATTTGCACATTACTATATTTTTTCATATTTTAATATGCGAAGAAGTCTAAATTATTCACATGATAATCGAAACTACTTCGGACTTATTTTTAGTGGATGCGTAACCACGATGGATACAGGTTGTTTATATCGTCTCGGTAGATTCGGGCTTAATGAGGTTGTTAGTTTCAAAGTTGAGAAAAATGCCTATTTCTACTTATATTGTTGTTTCGTCAACCTCTATGAAAACTGAATTTTGGTGTATGAAACAGGGTCGAATGGATGAAATGGCTTGTCGGGAGATAAAGGAGACGTTTGTGTATGTTCTCTACTTTAAATCGAGTTAAGTTATGGACCCTTCTTTAGTAGAAGTAATTCTTTCTTGTAACGAACCCATTTCAGTACTAAGGGTGGGTTGATAGCCCACAGCGGAGGGCATTCTACCCAATAAATCAGATACGGGTATACCGAATAAGTTATATGTTTACAATGTCATATGCATATAGACACACTATATATCAGTGACACATAGTAGAACTGTATTGACTAGTTGAGTTCCAAGTTAAATAGTACATTTTAAGAAACTAATATGTTTATTTAATAGAAAATCGACAGTGGTTTAATTTAATAAATGGGTTTGGTTTCTTAGACCTGTAAGTGAAAAATGGTTTTATGTAGGTGAGATCAAGAATACAAACACAAGAGAAAAACCTTCTATTTGTAAGTTAGCTCAAATTTCAAATATTAAACATAGAAAATAAAACCAAGTTCGCTTCTTATTTTAAATACATAAATTCTCAAAAGTTCAAAACTTAAAGAGCATAAAAGCTAATAATAAGAACCAAATAACTTTATAATTTCAGGCAAACCAGGCATACACCAATGACTTATCCTCGAAGAGTTGATCTCGTTGCGTCCGGAGTTGGCCATAAGATTGTATACTATCTTCCAGCTCCCTGTGGGCCTGACCGAACTGATGCTTGTACATGTCCTTCTTCTCCCTCAATAATTCCACTTCCGCCCGGAGACGACGTATGTACTCTGCCGAGTTACCGCCGGCCCCACCGTTTGGGAACACCATCTTATCGCAAAAGTCGAACTCGGATATGTATATATGTAAAATCTAGAGAAAGCTTTGCCAAATCAAAATGTAGTAGCATCTCAATTATGTCCAGGATAACAATTATATTCTAGACTAATTCGGACAAGAGTCAGAAACCTGTCTGAAAATATCAAGAAGAGAACGAAGCTAATTTAAAGAAAGTTTTGCCAGTTAAAATGAGCTGTTGATTACAGCTTTTCCGGTTTCTTTTCTTTATGTTCTATAGTTACATTATTTCAAAGTCTTTAAAACCCTTACGATATTTTGATCATACAAATCTTTTGATAAAATATTCATTTCTTTTACAACTTCCCATGTTGGGTGAAAGCTCATACTATTTGCCACATCTCTAGTCTGTACAAGCCACGACAGATGGGTTTTTCACACTATATAAGCTTAATTGAAAGGAATTGTCTTGGTTTACCAGAATTACAAAGCTTTTAATCTCAAGCATGATGCGAGCAGACTTGGGAAATGAGAAAAGAAAAGAAACACTGTATGTCAAAAAGAGAACACCGACTATAAGAAAGACGATGCATAGGAACTTCAAATGGATAAAGAATAGTCCAACGATCAGGTTGTTCATGATAGGGAGTAATTTGGCCGAGAGGGTTGCTCGAATGGATAACAGAGGCGATTTATCTCTGTAACTTTGATTAACAATACAAAAAATTGCACCTGTTGGGTTGTGACAGAACATTCCTTGCTCGACAGCATGCTGATAATCACAATCAGCAAGGTATATCGATGTATAGTTCTATTTTTTTCTTGGAAACTTTCTTTTCTAGTTTTCATATGTATAGATAGATACTCATTTATGACATCTTAAACTACAAATTTATCATGTAATTAGTAAATTCTAGGTGTGCAATAAACAAATAACAAAAATACAATCGTATACAAAAAGGAAGAAAATTAAATCAATGATACATCGAAATTTCCCGTGTACCTGGATTTGTATGAAATGAAATGAACAATGATCCATTCGGCTAACAAGATTCTCCTTCGCCATTCTCTGCGTAGTCAGGAACTACAAATCAGAAAATGCAGAGGTAACATGTAAAATCTTGAAGAAACCACAATGAAGTATCAAAAAAAATTAAAGAAAGAGGAACAATACTTACAAAAAATACTGAAATGATGTCCATTGTTAAACCGGAATTGTTATTTTTAGCTTGATAACAACATATATAGGAGAAAAGTGATTCAATCACTAGCGCCTGCAAAAACAGATTATCTACAAAGAGAGGGTTATAAATTATAAAAAATATATATATAGGGTTTTCTGGTAGTACCGTATCCCCAGCTTTCTAGAGAAAGAAAGAGGGGTGGGGTGAGAGGGGGAAGGTGGTGTGATCAAGGTTATACATTGATTTTATAGTGGTCTTAAAAACTTAAAAAGGAAACGTAGCAATTGTCACTAAATTAAATGCTCTTGATGAAATGAATATGGATTCAACACTTGATTTTCATGATATCTTTTGTACATTATAGGAATGTTAGTATTAATTTTTGGATTACATTTCATCACATTTACATACTAATTAACTCTCATAACTTAAATGTTCTTTATTGCGTTTGACCAAGATGAAAACGATTTTTACTTTCTCTGTCATTTAGTACTCAAGCTTCTTTTTTCTTGTTTCTGCAACCTTTTTATTTTATACCAACAATCTTCTTCTTCTTCTTTTCTTTTATGGAATCTTCTGTCTTCATCATCATAGTCATGGAATCATAAACATGAATGTAGAAAATTATCATAGAGCCAACAACTACAATTTACCAGGCACTCGTTCTTCTTGGATGCAGAGCAAATTTGTAACCATTCTCTTCTCTCGGGACAGAGTTACCTACAATCGCCTCGAACACAAAGACTAGCAGTATAGCAAGATCCTTACAAGTATAATCACTTAAAGTTGTACACAAACCGGACAATCAACAAGTTAAAATAAATCTTGTTTAAAACTATTATCGATGTAACCGAAATTTAGTATGAAAAAAATCCAATTCACATATAGTCAAAATATAAATGTTTACAAGTTTTTTGCCCAATATAAAACTCTCTTCCCTCAATAGAGTATTGTGTATAAACTGGTCTTGAGAGATATCTAGTTTGAAAAGATGGCACGGTCAAGTCGATATGGAAGTCAAAAGCTTCGAATCGTCGCCTTTAAGGGTATAAAATTTGCTAGCGTTTGAATAATAAAAGGATAAGTGTTTTGAGTGTCAACTTCGGGTGGTTGAGACAATTCAGGATTTAAGAATTGTGGTTGTTGATGGTTTTTACGTTTTGATCCTTGTTTTAGATATTCTATGATGATGGCTATCCCGGTCGGTGAGGCTTTAGGTGGGGCAAAGGTAAACGTCATTTTTTCCTTTTAATTAATTTTTAATAATTAATTCAAAATAAATTAAACAAATTAATTAAAATAACTAATTTTTTTAAACCAGGTTCTTTGAACAAAATAAACAGTTTTAGAATTTTTGAGTTTTTTTTAATTAATTAATATTCAATAATTTATTCAAATTAATTGAAATTAATTAATTTAAAATAATTAGTAAATTTTTTTCTTTTTAGAACCTAGTTCTTTAAACCGGGAAATTAATATGTGCTTTTTTAAAAAAATATTTATTTAATTAATATTTAAATTAAATAATTAATAATTAATTTTTGTCAATTTTTTTAAATTATCCCGATTCTTGAAATCAAGGAAATATTATTTCATGAACTATGGATTATTTACAATGAACTCCTGTAGTTTTTAAATATATGCAATTTCAGTTGACCTCAATGACTACATTTAACATGTCTCCCTGTGTATTTTATTTCATATTTGTTTATTGTACGATTTTAGTCTTTGTTAATTCTTATTGTTTTCGTCTATTATAGTTGATAAATATTTATATATTGTAATTTTATAGATTTATCTTTTGTTTCTCTTTTTTACCATTTTAGTACCCTTTGTTAATTCTTAATATTATTTAATGTTTTATAGTTGACGTCGATTTATATAGTTTTCATGTGTACTTTTATTGATTACATTTTATTAATTTACCTTATTAGTATTTTTAGGCCTTGTTTGGTTTTGGTTGCATTATTTTCAACTCATCATTGGACTATAAGTTCGATGAACATTACAGTTATTGTGTTTGGCACTGCAATTTCACTCTAAACTACAAGTCCGGTTAGACGATGTCATGGTATTTTTAATACCATATGGTAGTGCTTTTATAAATAATACAATAATCAACTGATTATTAGTTCAAAATTCTTTTCGGATCTCGTTTATAGTCTGCTCGGATTATTATTTCTAGAATTGAAAATGTATTTTACCTTGTCAGTTTCGTTCCCTAGGGAGAAAATTTGAAAGGCGCTAATAAATTTGATACTAAATTGAAATATAAAAATAAAAGTTTTTACTGTAAACTTTGTAATCGACTCCTACAATATTTAAATATATGCAATTGACACTCATTTAAATTTTTTTCGAATTTTTTTTATTAAAATTTTATTAATTCCGAATTATTTATAAATATTAATAAAAAATCTTTTAATTTTGGAAATTAATACAATTTTTAAATATTCTGAAATCTTATCCTATTTCTAAGGATTTGAGATTGTTAGAAAGATTTGATTTTATGTGATCTTATTTAGCCAATTAGTTAGTTTGAAAAGATTTTAGATAAAATTGTATCTTTCTTCAACTAACTTTCTAAATTTAAATATTTTATTGATATTTTAGGATTTTATAACCATTTTTATTTTTTTACAGATTCTTAAAATCAACATTTAATATTTTTTAATTCATGGGTGTCAACGGTCTGGTTGACTGGTCAGGAACGAAGGTTTAAGATTTGTGAAAAGGATAAATTAACAATACATACTGCTTTTTAAATTAAATTAATAAAAACATAAACAAAAACTTTTCATTATAAAAAACATACCAAACAAATTTAAATTTAATGATGTTTATTCTTTTTTTTTATATCTCTCTCATCTTACGCTCTCCCTCCTCCATTATTCCCTCTCCTCCATTGTTCACTCTCACCAATTCTTCTATGTATGTCTTCATTATTTTCACCAATTTTTTTTTGTATCTCTCTCTGATCTTACTCTCTCTCTTCTTCATTCTTCTCTGTATATTTCTTTCATATCCCACTCTATCTCTCTCACTTTCTCCACCACAAAAACCCGCCAATGACTACCGAACACCATCTAAATTATATAGACATCCATATACATATAAATACAGATATATACATACGTAATACACAAATATTACACTAATTGATACACCGTAATATATGAAAAATATATGGAATTGGTGAGATTGTTTTCTATTTATTGAGTTTTGAGACTATTGTAAATCTTGTGAGTTTTAAGTTGAAAGAAAATAATTCATATGGTATGAAGTTTTAAAATTAGGGTATGAAGTTTTGAAATTATGATATGAAATTTTAAAATTAGGATATCAAGTTTTGAAATTAGGGTATGAAGTTTTGAAATTAGGGTATGAAATTTTAAAATTAGGTATGACGTTTTATAATTAGCATATGAATATTTTGTGAGTTTTTAGCCATTTTTATAGAGAGATGGGTGATTAGCACGTGTTAGAAAGAGGTGCGATTATCGTGTTTTAGAGAGAGAGGTGCGATTAGAGAGAGAGATATGTTAGGTGATAGAGATGTGTTAGATGTGTTAAATTAGAGAGAGAGATTAGATTATTCTTTGATTAGAATTAGAGAAATAATAAGTATATATAGATATGTTTTTGATAATTTGAATTATTAGAGTATGTTTTTGTTAATATAATAGGCGTAGAATATGTTTTTGTTAATTGCCCCTTGTGAAAATTGAGAGAATCAAGAACATGCAATAAGCATGCAATAATAAATAAAAAAACAGGCATAAAACATTTTGAAAACAAAATATAATCTTCGCTACCGTTCTCGACAACGGGGCCAAAATACTAACTTCTCCTCGAACGTATTTTTTTTCACGCGCAAGGGCCTCACAGGAGCACGAGAACAGTTGCAGTAAATAACGGGTAAATTACCCGAAATATCGAATCCAGGAACAGATTTACACTAGGATTAAATTGTGTTTTCGAGGGATTTAAATATAACTAAGGCTTAAATCTACATAGCGAGAATCGTTAATGGACAAACGTGGAGCGTTTGGCGAATCGTTCTCTCCCTACTAATAAATATTAACAATTTTTTTTATGGAAAGGCTTTGAAGGATACGACGTTTTCAATTTTAGGGTTGTCAATCCTAAGCATGCAACTACGCGTGAAGTTGTGTTGAATTTAATAAACGAGTTATAAAGGTTGATCAAGGCTAACATTTAATTCAAATATGTTTAGCTTTTGGGTTTTTTTTTTACGAAGCCAGATAAATTGTCAATCTATAAACAATTATATAAGAATTTAGAGAATTTATTAACGTTGTTAATACTAATGAACGGATTCAAGAACGCATAAAACAAAATAAAGAGAAAGAACGACAATAAAACCATAAAGAAAATCTTACTATAAATTGTCCGAATTTTCGGGGCGTACTTTCTCCATCTCTTTCTCTTTCTATTTCGAAATTATGTTTTTGAATAGTGAGCACAGGCTGCTCTGGCCGAAATATATAGGAAAATGTAGAAACAAATTCTAAAATCTGATTTTTAATTAAAAAAATTCATAGGCTAGACTTCTCTTGGGTTGTTGGGCTTCACTTGGCCCATTTTGAGTTTATTGTGTGTTGATTTCTGACCCTTCATCTTCTATTTTCTTCCTTTTGGTCCTTATTTGTGTCTTCTTTCGTCTTTGTATCGTTTTTATGCTAATTTCATGCGTTTTCCTGAAAAAATGTAAAAATGTACAAATAATTCGAAAAAACGCTGAATTCACTAATTATCTCTTAAAAAAGCTGTAATCGCTAATAAACATCATTTTAACCCATAAAAACTAGCATTTCGCGGTCTAATCATCTTACCAAATCCAGATATAGGCAATACTAACGCGGAAATTAAATAAATTCTAAACTAAATATATTATGAGAGATAATATGCACACTCACAAATAATAAAGCAATAAAACAAGTGTTTTTAACAAGATTCACCTGGATTGGCTACATAATCGGTGCCGCTACAGTATGGTTTTATATTAATAATCGCTTAAATTATTACACTCATGTGATTTATGGGAACAATCTCAAAAAATACTCCTATAATAGCCTTACAGCTCTCAAATATGTTTGCTATGGGTACAAGAGATAATGAGTTTAGGGTTACATATATATAGGCATAGGATGAGCTCCTTTTTCCTACGTAGCCAATGTCTGATAATTAAAAACAAGCTAAATTTGCAATTTACTCTTTAAATTTAAGTTTGGTTCCACAAGCTAAGTCAAAAAAATGATTTAATCGGAAAACTACTACTTTTGGAAATTTATATGTGAAAAAGCTAAAGAATCTCCAAATTACGTAGCTTCTCTGCTTTTAAGTTTTTTTAGATTTGTTTGACCCAAAAGTTAGTTTTTTAAAAGGCTAAGAAGCTAACATGTCAAAGATTTATTGCATTATTTAATCAAAAAGCTGAGAAAAAAAAGTTGTTGTTAAACAGGCACATAGACTCCGAGACTCGTACAACTAACAACTACCAAGGCAATCCACCCCCAGTCCTATCTAATAGAACACTAGAAGTACAACAGTTAAAATAGCATAAAAGAATTAGGGTAATTTGGTTAAATTTTACTGGAATGGAATGAACTTTTACATACTTTCAGATATATAATCATCTATGAAACTATATTAGTATTTCCTCTTTAACCTAACTTATATCACCTCCGAGCAATCTACGATATGAAACGGCTTAAAACCTGTAACCTACTTTTTATACCATGTACTGATCAAACAAGTCCATTGACAGAATGTGATGCGGGAAACACTGGCACTCCAAGATCCCCGTACAGTCTACGTAGAAGGATAAGGGTCTACACTTTTGAGATAACAACACTTCTTAAAACAGGTTAAGCTAAAAGAATCCATATAATGGGAAAACCTTATGAGACATCTCATCAATTATACTGATAGATATATTTTTTTCGTTTCTTTAGAAGCATTTGTTGTGTCCATCCTCTCTTATAGTTTATCATGGTTGTCTAACCAGCTAAATTGATCAGAAAGTAGATATGATCAGTAGTTAATTTACCTTCTGCACCATAGTAGCAAATTAATCCTGTGGCCAGATGTGGTGGCTTTAGCACCATGTCGATGACGACCGCGATGAAGAACCGCGCGACCCTGAACATGAGAATATTCAAAGGGTTCCTACAAAACCACCATGAGGAAAACCATCAGTGTAATCAACCAGATAAAATCCCAATGTTCGTAATAAATAAGGTTAAAAATTCATTTGGTTTATTTCTTAGCTATGTATGAAAAGATATTCAGTCCAGAGCTTACATCAGGCTGAGTTTCCGTGTGCACATGCTTCTCACACCTAACACTCCGAAAGAACAATTCTCCACCAGAAAATTGCTTACCCAAACAAACATTTAAAGAAACTTCGGCATCATCCACATGAAAAGCTATAAAGAACGATATATTAGGTCGAAATAATGCAAACATCTGAAGATAACAAAATGATTTATGTAGGCTTACGGAACATAACAGCATAGTAAGACCAACAATAAAAGTTACGGACATAGAGAGACCGATGAATGATTGACAAGCACAGCTGACATAATGGATGTCTATTTTTGTTGATATATGATGAATGTGTTGGTATGTTCTACCATCTTACTGGAAAGTTGAAAGTAATAGAAGCTATAAAGAATGTCCAATATTACTTAAAGTCTTCAACCAAAGGATGAGAACATTATTTTTCAATTACAAAAAGTACTTTTACACGGTGTTTTAAATAGTGTTATCACTACCGTAGCGTTTTTTCGAGAGAAACGCTAAAAGCGCAAATAGCGTTGCTACATAGCGCTTTGCGGTATATATATATATTTTTTTGCCTAAATACATATAAATATAGAATTAAATTCAAAGTATCTAATAAAAATTAACTAAATATATATAAAAAGTTGTAACTAATTGAAATTCCTATCCACTGTTGTAGTTGCAGTTTTGCAGTTAGGTTCCAAGTGAGGTTGCAACCACAGTTGTAACCAAGTGTATTAATGGACAGAACTATAAAAAGTTAAATGTACTTGAAATAGATCACGCGCACATTTAACAACGGAGTTCACCTAACTAGGCTACGTCTCCGGGGCACTTACCCATATTATGATATTATAAAAGCTTACAATATAGGACTCAAGTCTTAATGAAAAACTCTCAGATTCTCTCTAGGTTTTTCTGCCTATCTCTATATTGCTCCTACCTTATAACTATCACTTAATAAATCAATGGCATCCCACCATTGTTTTCTTTTAAGAGCTCGCTGTGTATTTTCTCAAGAATGGGTTCTTTATAATTTAGAACACACACTTTTTACAAGCTGAAGTTACTAAGTATATATGCAAGTAAAAACAATCTTCTATCTTCAATATCTTTTGATTGCTTTTGACTTTGTTGATTGGCTTCAATCTTTCCAAGAATTACGTGATTCTTCAGCGTGGATTGACTCCAATCATCATTGGTTAATACCTGTTTAGTAACAAGCTTGAAAGTAGGAGTTAGTCTTTTCCTTTGAAAGGAAACATATTAAGATAATATCTTTTAAAGATAATATCTTTTCATGAACATATGAAACATTCAACTCCATATATCAATCAATCTTTAAGTGTATCTTTACTGAATATATAAGGATCAAAGATTGAAACAAGTGATAAGGATAAGCATAAGAAATAGAGATACATATTAAAAGGAAACATAACCTTATAAACTTATCTCTTTATATCTTTTAGAAAACACCTTTCCTTAACACTTGGATATTCTCAATTTACGCATATTAAACCATTAAGATCATATGAGAATATATCCTGCATACTGTAGAACAAATAATAATCAATAAAGAACAGTCATGCAGTTTTACAGAACTAAACAGAAATCTGCTGAGCAGCAGGTTGGAACTGAGGTTGCAACTGGTACTTGAAACCTAGCACTACTGACTTAGTAGGTTGTTACTGAGGTTGCAACTGATACTTGAAACCTAACACTTTGCAACTGATACTTGAAACCTAACACTACTGACTTAGTAGGTTGTAACTGAGGTTGCAACTGGTACTTGAAACCTAACACTACTTGACTTAGTAGGTTGTAACTGAGGTTGCAACTGGTACTTGAAACCTGTCATTACTGCCTTAGTTCTCAACAAAAGTTAGGATTTATTTAGTGAAAACCAATAGACAATAAATAATATTTAGACCAGAAATCTGGTCCAACAATCTCCCCCTTTGTCATTGGTTTTGACAAATTAATTAAGTTTATAAATCATCCCAACTACCTGCAAATTCAATATCAGCACAGTCTTAAATTGTATATCTTATAACAATACTTAAGAGAGATCTGTTTAAGCTCCCCCTGTATGTTAGAATTGCAGGCATCAATTAAGCACAGAATGTATCCATTCACAAATTCAACTTTAAAGACAGGCATATTTCAAAATGGAAATTGCAGAAATTTAAAGGCCAAAAACATGGCACAACATTGTCTTAGTACAGCAATTGTAATAGAAATTAAAGACAGCAACATTAAGTCTTGAAATTGAATTTAAAGCAGAACACAAACAAACAGAACATAAACTTCACTCCCCCTATTTGTCAGCAGCCATTGAAATTAGTCACGAGGTATATCAGAATGTGGGGGTCTTTCTCTTAGAGGATTGTCTCTGACTAATTCCTCATCTTCTTCCTCACTGCTTATGGAAAGACCATCATCACTGTGAGTAGCATCACTTTCCCCATCATCATCCTCACTCTCTATTAGATTCACTAGCAGCTTCTTGATTTGATAATCATCAGCATCCAATTCAGCTCTCCTTTCCTCATTGTAAGCCAACTTCTGTGTCAAGTACCACCTTACACCTTTCTTCTTTTCTGAAGGTGCTGTAGAAGTCTCTTCTTCTTTTTATTTGCCTTTTTCACCAGAAATGTCATTGACATTCCCTTCTTTTAACAGCTTAGCAGAAATATACAGGGCAGATGGACAATCAGTGAAAGGTTCATTAAGGATACTAATAGGAGAATCTCTACCCATAGAGTGGACTTGGCTTAGAATAACACTAGTGATTAGGCAGGGGAATGGAAGCAGAATGGAGGTAGAATTTGTGTTACTGAAATCTCTTATAAGATTGAAGACATGATGGCCAAAGTTAAGAGGTAGTGAAGACATAATTTTATACAGAAAGATGGCCATTTCTTTGTTGACTTTGGAAGGTTGTTTGGTAGGAGTCCAGTTAAACCTAGCAATTTTGTGCAATACAGCAGCACATAGTGTGAGAGAGGATGTTTTGATGGAATTGCCATCAAATCTGTTGTTCTTTCCAGTTAGAACCAGAGCAATTACTTCCATGTCATAATCAACATTCTCTACAGAAGGATTGGGTGCATTCAGGAATTCATTTATCAACTTAAGGGTAAAGTCCAAAGTAACACCCCTCAAAAAGACTCTCCCATAGGCAGGGTTTCCCTCATCAAACACAATGCTACTTAGATTATCATAGAACTCTTTAACAACACCAGGATAATAAAAATTAGGATAGGAAATAGTTCTATCTAAACCAATAGCAGACAACAATTTTTCAACATGAACCTGTATATGTGGATAACTGACCAAATTAAGCTTTCGTTCACAGTGAATTTCTGTACCTGAAAAAGCTCTAAACCTCCTATACACTCTCCTACTCCAAAATCTGGGATCAACCTCATTAAACTTAGGAACATAATTAAACTTAGCAATAATAGGATCATTATCTAAATTTCTCCTAGGACGTTTCTTAGTTCTCTGTTTCTTGGAGGAGGAAGACTCACTTACCTTAGCTTTTGAGCCTGGACTGGTTGGAGATTTACTCATGAAATCTCTTAGAGTGCAGTCATCATCAATGTTCAGGTTGGGGTTTTTTGAAGGGTTGAAAGACATGGTTTCAACTGGGGGTTGTAACCGTACTTAGAACCTTGTAGTGGGTTTTACAGAGAGACTAGGGTTTTACAGAGAGAGAGAGGGATAGAGTAATTGTGATTATTGTGATTGATTTGGAATATTAAAAAGAGGTTTGTATAAATAGCAATAAAGGCCAAATCTTTTTGTAATTAGAAATAGATATACTCAAATCAATTTAGAAACAGAATTTTGCTAAAATTAAGGAACTCTCTTATCACAATAAAATAACGAAAGACACAGTTTTGCATAAAGATAGATTCAGCAATTAATAAAGATAAATATTCTTTTGTAAACAGATTTACCCAAAAATTTGAATTTCGAAGTAGTTGAGATTAGTAAGGAAATTTAGACTTGTTTCAAGAGAATGTAGCGAATCAGGAAGATATTTACACTTTTGAAAATAGAACTCTAGCAATTTACTCAAGAAGATATGTTTATCACAGAATAGATTAAATACAAATTAGATTTTAAGAGCTTAAATTGAGCAAATTCATTTTTATCTCTACACAAAAACTGGTTTGATGATCTCAGCAAGGAAAGAGTATAAGTGATGTCAAAAAAAAAAAAATTAACAAGACTTTCTCTTGGATTTTTCAAGTTAGAGAATATGGACAATCACTGAATTTTTCAGTATTAAGAGGTTTCAACTGATGTTGCAACTGAGCTTGCAACCAGTATTATTAGCAGGTGGTTCCAACCGGGGTTGCAACTGAACTTGCAACCACTGTGTAAAAAGTGCACTTTGTGCTTGCAACTCTATTACCAGAGAGGTTTTAGGACAAGTTACCTCACATCTATTCTTGAGACACCAAAAGAGCGGCTTTTTCAAGACAAAAACTTTAAAGCTCAATAAAGACTTACCTCTAAAAATAAACAGTATTTAAGGTACTCAAAACATACATACATAGCAAGAGTATTCAATTAGATCCAAAGTGACATACCCCTATATCACTTCTTAAAGATTCAAATTTATTAGTATCAAGGGGCTTTGTGAAAATATCAGCTAATTGTTTTTCAGTTGAAACATGTTCTAAAATTAAGCTTTTTCCTTCAACTAGTTCTCTGATAAAATGATGCCTTAGGTCTATGTGTTTAGTTCTAGAATGTTGAACTGGATTCTTTGCTAAATCTATTGCACTTTTGTTATCACAAAATAAAGTTAATATTTCTTGCTTAACATTATAATCATTTAGCATCTGTTTCATCCAAATAAGTTGAGTACATCCACTTCCAGCTGCAATATATTCTGCCTCAGCAGTAGATAAAGAGATGCAATTTTGCTTTTTACTAAACCAAGAAACAAGGTTGTTTCCAAAATAAAAACAACCACCAGAAGTACTCTTTCTATCATCTATGTTTCCTGCCCAATCTGCATCACAGTAGCCACTTAGGAAATGGTTTGTATCTTTAGAATACCATAGGCCTAGGTGAATTTTTCCTTTTACATACCTTAAAATTCTTTTAACAGCTAGAAGGTGAGATTCTAAAGGATTTGCCTGATACCTGGCACAAACACCTACACTTAAGCACAGGTCTGGTCTACTAGCAGTCAAATAAAGCAAGCTTCCAATCATGGATCTGTAAAGACTGGGACAGACACTTTTACCTTTATCATTTTTAGACAGTTCAAGGGTGGTACTCATACGGGTTCTCTTCTCTTTACTCTCACTCAGACCAAACTTCTTAACAAGATTGTCTGCATACTTACTCTGACATAGAAAAATGCCTTTTTCATTCTGTTTAACTTGCAATCCTAGAAAGTAAGTTAATTCACCTCCACCACTCATTTCAAATTCATTCTTCATATCAGAAATGAATTCATCTATCCTTTTATTAGAAGTTGAGCCAAACACAATGTCATCAACATAGATTTGAGCAATGATTATATCCTTTGTAGTTTTCTTAGTAAACAGAGTTTTATCAACTCCCCCTCTGTTAAAACCTTTTTCAAGCAAAAACTTGGTTAACCTATCATACCAAGCTCTAGGAGCTTGTTTTAGACCATACAAGGCCTTTTTCAGCAAGTAGACATGTTCAAGAAATTTAGGATCTTCAAATCCCTTAGGTTGACAGACATAAACTTCTTCATTAATCACACCATTCAGAAAAGCACTCTTAATGTCAAGTTGAAACAGTTTAAAATCATACAGACATGCAAGAGACAATAGCATTCTAATGGATTCAATGCTAGCTACAGGAGCAAAGGTTTCATCAAAGTCAATTCCCTCAATCTGTGTATAACCCTGAGCTACCAACCTAGCTTTATTTATGATAATCACTCCATCCTCATCACTTTTATTTCTAAAAATCCATTTAGTCCCTATAACATTTTTATTAGAAGGTCTGGGTATTAAACTCCATACATCATTTCTCTCAAATTGAGACAATTCATATTGCATAGCTAAAATCCATTCACTATCTTTTAAAGCTTCTTTTATATTCTTAGGTTCTAACTGAGAGATATAGCAAGCAAAGTGAACAACATTATTTCTTTTACCTCTGGTTTTCATACCTGAAGCTACTGCTCCTATGACATTGTCAAGAGAATGATTTTTTAGAGTCCTTACATAGCGAGGCTTGCTAGTTGACTGAACATGAGAGCTTTCTTCTTCTTCTTCAGACTCTGCAGCATTCTGGGTTTCAACCTCGGTTTCAACCTCAGTTGCAACTGGACTTCCAACCACTGTTGGACTGCTTGTTTGCTGGCTTTCTTCAGTCTCTTTTCCTGTTATATCTGACTCTTCATCATCACCTGTAGTCTCATTCACATTTTTGAAGTCATCAAATAACACATTATAAGATTCCATAACACAGTTTGTTCTTTGATTAAAGACTCTAAAAGCTCTACTATTCTGAGCATAACCAAGAAGGATCCCTTTGTAACTTTTAGAGTCAAATTTACCAAGATGCTCTCTATCTCTGAGAATGTAACAGACACACCCAAAGACTTGAAAATACTTCACATTGGGTTTTCTACCTTTCCATATTTCATAAGCTGTCATGGAAGTGCCTTTAGTAATATAAACTCTATTAACAATATGATAGGCAGTATTAACAGCTTCAGCCCAAAATCTGTTGGCAAGTTTCTTAGAGTTAAGCATGACTCTAGCCATTTCCTGAATGGTTCTATTTTTCCTTTCAACTATGACATTTTGCTGTGGAGTCTTAGGAGCAGAGAACTCATGACTTATACCTAAGGAGTTGCAAAATTCTCTAAACTTACTGTTTTCAAATTCTGTTCCATGATCACTTCTTACCCTAGCAATGTTACCACTGGTTGCACCTTTTTCAAGTTGAAGTTTTAAGCATAGAGTTTTAAAGAGATGAAAAGTTTCAGATTTATCTTTTAAGAAAACTACCCAAGAGTATCCAGAGAAATCATCTACAACAACTAAAATGTACTTCTTGCCACCTATACTAGCAGTTTGCATAGGACCCATTAAGTCAATATGAAGAAGTTCTAGGACTCTCTTAGTATAAATTTGACTAGTACTTTTGTGAATACTCCTAGTTTGTTTGCCAATTGCACAGTCACCACAGACACTTTGAGTTTTAGCACTAAGTTTGGGAATACCTCTTATCAATTCTCCTTTAACCAGCTTATCTAAGGTTTTGTAATTTACATGACCCAGCCTTTTATGCCAAATATCAACATTATTAGTGATAGCTTGATTACACCTATTCTGAGGCAATTCTTTTTCAGCTTTTTCAAAAACATAGCAGCTGTTTGTTGATCTAACTCCAGTCATGACTAAATCATTGTTAAGATCAGTAATTAGACACCTATCTTTGTTGAATTTAACAATCATCTTGTTGTCACATAGTTGACTAATACTAATAAGATTAGCTTTTAGTCCATCTACAAGAAAAACATCATCAATATCAGGCATTCCAGGTTTGTTTAAGGTACCTTTACCAACAATTTTACCTGTATCTCCACCTCCAAACACAACAGTGTTTCCTTTAAGATTGATGACATTTTTTAGGAAACCTGCAGTACCTGTCATGTGCTTAGAGCAGCCACTGTCAAAATACCAATCATTAGAAGTAACAGCATTTAAAGAGGTAATCACAGCTTTGTTAGTAGCAATTAAAGTAGATTCTTCTTTAACTTTCCAGACTGATTTTTCTTTAACTTTCCAGACCCAGTTCAATTTTTTATTGACAGAAGCCAACCAGTTTTTCTGAGAAATATACTTTCTGTTCCTCTTTAAGTAACACTGAATTTCTAAATGACTAGATCTTTTACAGAAGTTACACAGTTTAGTTCTAAAAGTAGATTTAACATCAAAGCTATTCAGTTTTTTCTTGGTTGCAACTGTGGTTACATCTCTAGTTGCAACTGTGGTTACATCTCTAGTTGCAACTCTACTTTTAACCTTCTTCTCAAAAACATGAGTTTTATTCCTGGTTGCAACTGAGCTTCTAACTTTATTGTCAAAATCATGAGTTTTAGCTTTAGCAATAGCTTTAATAAAAGTATTTTTTCTTGTACTTCCACAACCATAGTAACCTAAACCACTGTTATCTTTAGACCCTCTAGAGTAGGACAGCATGTCATCTAATTTCTCTGAAGCAGAAACATTCAGCATTTTTATTTTCTTTTTAGTATCAGTAAGTTCAACTAGCTGTTTGTTGATTTGCTCAGTGAGACTTTTAACTTCATCCTTTAGATTAACATTAAGTTTGTTCAAGATCAAGTTTTGCTTACTCAGGCATTGATACTTTTCAAAAAGAACAAGATATTGTTGAGTAATGTTTTCATCAGAAGGTTCTTCATCATCACTACTATAGGTTTCAAGAGCAGGTTTACCTATGGTTGAATCAGACTCACAGTTACTTTTATAAGTAGGTTCTTCTTTAGTGATTATTCCCATAAAATTAACAAAATTAGAATCATCCTCTTCATCACTGTTGCTCTCTGAATCACTATCACTGTGAGTGGTTATATAAGCACTTTTGTTCCTTTTTAAAGTATTTGCACACTCAGCCTGAATGTGACCAAAACCTCTACATTCTCTGCATTGAATTTCTCTAGGTTTGTACTCTTTGTTATCCTTCTCTTTAGGATTCCACTTCCCTGTAGAAGTATTGTTAAACCTAGATTCTGACTTAATTTGATTATCCCTTTTCTGAAAAGTCTTTGATGCACCAGAATCATCCTGCTTTTTCTTTAAAAACTTTTTGTAGACCTTTTTAGCAAAGAAAGTTAGCTGTTCTTCATCACTCACTTTCTCACAGACATTAGATTCAGAATTTTTTGCTTGCAAGGCTATTCCTTTTTCTGGTCTCTTTTGTTTAAAGAATTTAAGTTCATGAGTACTCAGATTTCCTATAATTTCTTCTAGTTTAAGATTATCTAAGTCTGTTGATTCTTCAATAGCTGTAACCTTAATTTCAAACCTCTCTGGAAGTGACCTTATAGTTTTCTTAACAAGTTTAGCATCACTGTATTTTTCACCTAAGGTTCCAGCTTGATGAGCTATATGACAAATTCTACCATTAAATTGTTCAATGGTTTCATCTTCCTCCATTCTTAAGTTTTCAAATTGAGTAGTTAACTGTTGAAGTTTAAAAGCTTTTACTTTAACAGTTCCTTCAAAGGTTACTTGTAAAATATCCCATGCCACTTTAGCAGTTTCACAATGAGAGATATACGTGAACACACTGAGAGTGACACCAGCAAAGATCAGGTTTATTGCTGTTGAATTTGCACTTGATTTTCTATCCTCATCAGTAGACCATCAGTCTTCAGGAATATAAACTAGATCACCTTCACCATCAGTAACAGTTGGAGCCTCCCAACCATAAAAATATAAAAAGATCATAAAAATCACAAAAAAAATCTCAAACTAGTTATACTAGTTAAAAAGTGAGTAAAATGATTCCAAAGTTATTTTTAAATTTTTTTACTGATTTTTATTAATTTTTTGACTTTTATTGCTATTTTTTACAACAAAAAAAAATATCACAAAATTTTTAAAATTAATACAAAATGGTTGTAAAATTAATATCTAACTTTTCCAACCATGTTGTGTTAATAAAAATCATTATAAAAAATTTGAAATCTTTTTTACTCATTTTTTAACTTGTATAACGAATTTTATTTTATTTATGATTTTTTAATGATTTTTTATAATTTATTTCAAAAATAAAATAAAAAATAATAATAAGACAAACCGTAAATCTGAAGTACGGTTTGTACTTTATATTTATGGTTAGTGCGTAAAAAAAGATTTTTTATAATGGAAAAATCGAGCCTATTTTTATTTAGGTTATCTTGCTTAAGATGAACCCCATTGAGATTGATTTGGTCGGTGAAAATTTTAAAAGAGGTTATAGAAGGTATCGGATAGTAAAGATAATAAAAAGAGAAAAGTCACATATATGAAATAGAGTGAAAAAACAATAGGAAATATATCAATGTTTTAGAAATAATAAATGAAGACATCATCATTTGATTGAAACTATATTATAAAAAAGAATTTGAATAATTTTCTACTAAATGATGGTACAATGGTTATCTTGCTACATATTACACCAATAAATCTAATTTACACCGTACGTATAACTACAAAAAAATCACATATACGTATCTCGGGTTTTTGGTTTAGTTTGGTATTTCAATAATTTAGGTTTTTCTGTTGCATAGCAAGCCACACCAGATTGTGTGTCTCTATTTCAGTTAGGTTCACTTCAGTCGCTTTATCTATGAAAACCAAACCAAACCTGATCGGACCATTTCGGTGTTAAATGATATAATAAAATACATTGATTTATTGTCGGTTTTATTATTTACTTATTAACAATTAATGATTTATTTGATAATAAATATGAGCAATGTTGTACATGTTATTTATCTGTACATGTATCTTTATTTTGTATATTAAATAATTTGGTGTGTAGAGTACGACTTGTACACCCAAGATCAAATAACTGATTGTTACATAATATATTTTATCGTTAACAGCTTTACACTAAAAAAAATGTCCAAATCGCTACGGGATTAATGACGGTAAATTTTGTTACGAACTTTTTATCTATGATTTTTGTGACGGGTATGTGATCATTTAGTCAATTTGTGATAGATTTATGATAGGTTTTTAAATTAGTGAACATTATTTTATAGTGTTAAAGTTTAGTCATCTTTTGACTATCACTAAAATGAACATTATTTTGTAGTGTTAGATGGATTAGACAACTATCGGTATAGTTGTAGCACAAACTTTTAGTAGATCTATCTTTACTACAGAGAACATTTGTTTTTCGGCTCTTTGAGTTAGTATAGTTAAAGTATATTGAACATGACAAATTGATATTATTTTATATTACTGGCCGGAATAAAATAACATTATCTAAGGATTTATTATAATTACTTGTACTATAAATCCCTATATTATTTTCGATATACATATTTATAATATATGCTACTTTAATTTGCAATTGGTGAGATTTGTTGTGGTTAATAAACCCGTACGTTGGACAGTAATATTATTTATATGGTGTGTCTATAATCGACGGAATTCACTCTTTTTAATAAGGATTGATGATATTGCCTTAAGAAACTTATGGTTGGGAGGCTCCAACTGTTACTGATGGTTGGGAGACTCCAACTGTTAAGAAACTTAAGTCCTAGCTCTACAGCAAAGGTAAGTGAGTCCTCTTCTTCTAAGAAACATAGGACTAAAAAGCGTGCTAGGAGAAATCTAGCTGATGATCATGTTTCTGTTGGTTTTACTTATACTCCTAAGTTTAATGAGGTTGATCCTAGGTTCTGGAGTAGGAAAATGTATAGGAGGTTTAGGGCCTTTGCTAGCAGGGAAATTCACTGTGAACGAAAGCTTAATTTGGTCAGTTATCCACATATGCAGGTTCATGTTGAAAAATTGCTGTCTGCTATTGCCTTAGATAGAACTATTTGCTATTCTAACTCTTATTATTCTGGTGTGGTTAAAGAGTTTTATGCTAATTTGAGTAGTAGTGTCTTTGATGAGGGTAATCCTACGTATGGAAGAATCTTTTTGAGCGGTGTTACTTTGAATTTTACCCCTAAGTTAATAAATGAATTCCTGAATGCACCCAATCCTTCTGTGGAAAATGTTGATTATGACATGGAAGTCATTGCTCTGGTTCTCACTGGAAAGAACAACAGATTTGATGGTACTTCCATCAAAACATCCTCTCTCACATTGTGTGCTGCTGTGCTACACAAAATTCCTAGGTTTAACTGGACCCCTACCAAACAACCATCCAAAGTCAACAAAGAAATGGCCATCTTTCTCTATAAAATCATGTCTTCTTTGCCAATTAACTTTGGTAATCATGTTTTTAATCTTATTAGGGGGTTCAGTGATTCTAATTCACCATCCATTCTGCTACCCTTTCCTTGCTTAATCACTGCAGTCATTCTAACCCAAGTCTCATCTATGTCTAGAAAGTCTCCTATTAGTATCTCTAATGAACCAATCACAGATTGTCCCTCTGCCTTGTATATCTCTGCAAAACTGCTAAAAGAAGGGCATGTCAATGACATCTCTGGTGAAAAAGGCAAAGAAAAAGAGACAGAGCCATCTAGTGCTCCATCAGAGAAGAAGAAAGGTGTCAGGTGGTATTTGCAGCAGAAATTGGCTTATAATCAAGAAAAAAGAGCTGAACTGGATGCTGATGATTATCAAATAAAGAAGCTACTGGTGAATCTTATAGAAAGTGAGGATGATGGTGATAGTGATGCTACTCACAGTGATGATGGTTTCTCCATAAGCAGTGAAGAAAACCAGGAGGAGGTTGTCAGAGATGCACCCTTGAGGGAAAGAGCACCACATTTAGACATACCTCGTAACTAGTTTGTCTGGCTTATGACAAATAAGGGGAGATAAAGAAGTTTATGTGTTTTTCAGTTTAAGTTTTTTTTCAATTTCAATTTCAATTTCAAGACTTCATGTTTCTGTTTTTAAATTTCAATTACAATTGCTGTACTAAGACCTTGTTGTGCCATGTTTTGGCCTTAAAAATTTCTGCAATTTCCATTTTGAAGTATGCCTGTCTTTAAAATTGAATCTGTTCTGAAAATCTGTGAATGGATATATTTTGTGCTTATTTGATGCTTGTAATTCTAACTTACAGGGGGAGCTTAAACAGATGTATAGACAGTGTAAGACGGTGCTGAAATTGAATTTGCAGGTGGTTGGGATGATTTATAAACTTAATTGATTTGTCAAAACCAATGACAAAGGGGGAGATTGTTAAGACCAGATTTCTGGTCTAAATACTATTTGTTATCTATTGGTTTTTACTTAATAATCCTAACTGTTTGTTTAAGAACTAAGACAGTGTTATTAGGTTTCAAGCAATGTTGCAACCTCAGTTACAACCTACTGAGACAAGTGTTGACAGGTTTCAAGCAATGTTGCAACCACAGTTACAACCTGCTAAGACAGCGTGTATGGTTTCAAGTAAATGTTGCAACCACAGTTCCAACCTGCTGTTCTGCAGAATTCTGTCATGTTCTATTAATCTGCATAACTATTCTTTAATGGTAATTATTTGTTTTAAAGTATGCAGGTTATATTCTCATATGCTCTTAAAGGTTAAGTTTATGATAGAATATTAAAAGTAATAAGCAAGATGTTTCCTAAATAGATATAAGGAGATTAATTTATAAAGATGTGTTTCCTTTACATAGGAAAATACTATATCTCTATTATTATGCAAATCCTTATTACATGTTTCGATATTTGTTGCTTATCAAAATCAGTATGATTCGTTTTAAGATTGAAAGAAATATGGAGTTAATATTTCATATGTAGTTTCAAAGATATTATCTCTAAAGATATTGTCTTGTATGTTTCCTTATTAAATGAAAAGACTAACTCCTATTTCCAAGCTATTATCAACAGGTTCTATCTTTAAAAGATTGGAGTCAATCTCACGTTGGACAGTCTCATGATATATGGAGAGATTCAAGCCAATCAAAAAGAGTTAAAAGCAATCATCAAGATCTTCAAGCAAGAAGATTGTTTTTACTTGAATATATAGTTGATAACTTAGCTTGTAAAAAGCGTGTGTTCTAAATTATAAAGAACCCATTCTTGAGAGAATACACGTGAGCTTTTAAAAAGAAAACAATGGTGGGATGCCATTGATTTATAAATGATAGTTATAGAGTAGGAGCAATATAGAGATAGGCAGAAAAAATCTAGAGGGAGTCTAAGAGTTTTTCATTAAGACTTGAATCCTATATTGTAAGCTTTTTATAATATCATAATCTGGGTAAGTGCCCCAGAGACGTAGCCTAGTTAGGTGAACTCCGTTGTTAAATGTGCGTGTGATTTATTTTAAGTACATTTAACTTTACACAGTTCTGTCCATTAATACACTTGGTTCCAACTATGGTTGCAACCTCACTTGGAACCTTACTGCAAAACTGCAAATAGAACAGCGGATAGGAATTTCAAATACTTTTTTTTTAAAGGAAGTTAGTTCAATACTTTGTTTCTTACAAAAGAAATGTTTATCAGCTAGATTGATGTTTTCAAGAGAATAATTGTCTATTTTACTTAATTTTCGACAGATCTACTATATTTTAACCTGTCTAATGTATTTTAACAAAATTATTATTATTTTCGATTGGCTACTATTACATTTCGACCTGTCAAAATACCTGTCGACAGGTTCTGGAACTTTTTATGCACTTTTCGACATGTCAAAATTTTTAGACATGTCGAATTTTTTTAGACATGTCGAAATTTTGTTTTCCAGATTTGTTTTCATCTTCTTTTATCGCTTTTGAACATCAAATTTACGTAATTTTTTTTATTTGCAATTATTTGGTTGTAGAAAATGACGGAACTTATTTTGGAGTCCGAACCAAGAAGATACAAAAGTTTAAAGAAATCGAATTACCAGATTTTTAGACACGTCGAAAAATATCCGACAGGTCGAACTACCAATCGAAAAGTGCAAAATTTGGACAGTAAGCTCTCCAGATTTTCCGACATGTCGAAAATGGAGTTTGACCGATCGAAAAATCTGCTGGTTTGAATTAAGTCATTTTTTATTTATCTAAGTGTGACTTTTAACCAATGGATAAACCACCTAACCACTAAAAACGGTAACTTATGCACCGATGGGTATTTTGGATCTACAAAACCACTCAATCCATCTCCTAAACATATCAATCATCAACCAATACATCTCACTTAATCTCCCTCAATTACAAACACTTAAAATCATCATTGTTGAAAAAAATCTCAAAAAAAGGGAATTGAGGAGAAAGCGATAAAAGCTCAAATCAAGATCAAACATCCTCAAATCTTACAAATTAGCTTATTTAGAAACAATCAAATTGTGAGTGTTTTTTTATTTTCGATAAATTTGTAAAGAGCAAATTATAAGCTCATTTGTGAGTGAGTGTTTTGGTAGAAACTTTTAAGCCAAAGTGTTCGTTAAAAGTTCTAAATTAAACACTTGTGTACTCATAAATTGAGGGGGAGTCGTTGACTCGTAGATGTGTTCACTTGCACTTGTATCAAGATTAGGAATATCGGGTAAAGGGTGAGTAAATCGATTGATTAGCTCGGTAGGAGAGGACTAGGCGGGTTTTCCGAACCTTTATATATCGTGGTGTCAATTTCTTCCCTTACTTTTTACTTTCCGCAACTTATTTACTTATTTATTTGTGATTATGCGCATGTTTTCACTTATTTATCGTTTATCTTCGTATACTTATTATCGCAAGTAAATATCGAGCTAGTTGAGTTGTTAGTTGCGCTTAAAATTTTAATTCCGTGAAAAGCGCCTAAAAACTTATTCACCCTCTCTAAGGTTTAGCCGCACGGGTCAACAGAGATATACTACTCTTTTATACGCTTTTGTGACTAAACCAACTCTAGTCCTTTGGAGTGCCAGGATTTTGTATGCCCGGTGTATAAACTAAACATTCTCTCTCACCTGCACTCCATATGGTGGACTCATTTTCCATTGACAACCATGTTCGTTTAACTCCTAATAAACTTATGCGAAAGAAGAAAAGAAAAGGCAACATCCATTTCTTAAAACATCCACTTGGAACGAATAATGTTCCAAAGAAGATTTCAGGCTGAAAGTCATTTATGAAGGAAAACAAGAAGCAAATTCTAATAATATCACCCTCCTAAAAAGGTGGCACAATAAATATTGTACACAAACCTAGGGAATGAATGGTTCCAATTGCCTTAACAATTCATATCCCCAGGAAAGCAAATTACACAAAATAAAATAAAATTAGTCAATAGATACGGACCATTAAGTTCAACTAAATCTAGTATCTTAACATGTTGTAGAAAACTGGCTAGCTTAAAATATCTTAGATGAGCATCCATAATTGCACTGAAAGACTGTAGAAACTCATATTTCTTTTTCGCTTCAACATTCACTAGGGAATTCATCTGAACTCCTTGATGGCACCGAGAAAATTAATTAGAACATGTTAACATTAACGTGGGAAATAATAGACACGTTTGATATTGGAACCGAAATATTTTAGTTATATATATGGAGAGATCAATCAAAATCTTTGGTGAAATAAATTGAGATTTATATGGATTCGAAAATATCCCGGTTGATAAGATCAAATCTTTAGTTGGAAAGATAGAACTGAATCTATATAAGAAGCTCCATCTTATCTTCCATCAATTTCCTACCCTATCGTATTTAAGCACGCCTTCATACACAATTATTGAGCCAAATTTCTCAATCAATCTAGAGAGGGAGAATTTGGGTATGACTAAAGTAAAAGAACCCACCCATCTGTTCAAGATTAAGGTGCTAGACGGGAATAGGGTAGAAAACTTGGTAAACATATTTAGATAGGATTCTTCAATGGTTATTTGTTCTCTTTTTGCATATTGTAAAGACCTAAACCTACATAGTAAAACGAATTTGTTTTTGATCATATATGCACACATCTTAATTTGATTCTGGATTTTTTTTTCACATCTTTATCTATTAGTTCTTCCTTACGAAAAGAATTGGAACTGCAATTTTAAATTTGTTTATCTTGAGCGGTTAATTTATATTGGTTGGCAATGATTAAGTGTCCACCCAAAAAATAGAGGAAAGGTTAATATTTATCACACAATTTAATTTCTTTGATGGTGTGAACTTGAAGCCATACACATTTATGTGGCGGTTATGTTACAATTACCAAAATTGGGCTTAAGGGGCACTTAACTGCGCGTTGAGAGTGTTTGGATTTATAAGGAATTACTCAAAAATTTGATGAAGTGGAGTTTGGTGGTTTATTTTTGAGTGGGTGTGTTTGTAATTTATTTGCAAGTTTGGTAGACCTGGTATGAATTGGTTCACATTTTATCGATGCAACCGATTACATCTTTAGAGAACCGGTCAAGGATACCCACATGACTTTAATGTATGTAGGAAAGCCATTAAACTATTACTTCGATGCATTTTTGGAAGACAAACTTTTTAGTTTCTTGGAGAGCACACTTATCAAGGAAGAGAAGTTTTGGTTGTTTCTTCACATGCTTAATTTTTGTTCCAAATTTTTTATATTGTTGCGGATGTTGTATCACATGAGAAACATGTGAACAAGAAAACAAGTGTCAAAAAATGACCTTAGGGGGTCGATCTCAATGATGGAACTACCCTTTATTTCTTGACATAATGGTCTCAAGACTTATGCTCTTACCTTTTTGTTTCTTGGAATACGGTCTCAAGAATTATGCTCATTAGTTTTTGTTAATTTTTAGTCAAGTTTTATTTTTTTTATAATTACTTTGTGTTATTCGCAATTAGGGTTCCACGTGTTTCCTAATTACAAGTGACCGTTATTGGTTTACGTTAAATGATTTGCTATTCTTTCCTATTAGGGTTATGCAAGAATAGGGAATAGAGATTTAAGTCTCCATTTTCACTCTAGGATGATTTTAATTCATAAATTGTTAGATAACCAAGTTGGGAAATTGGATTGTCGTCAACAACTTAGGTGGTTGCCCTAATCTATCAGATTGTTGCAGTACCAGCCACTATTAATTCGATCATTCAAACTGAGGAGTGGCAAAGGATACTGATGGAGGTTAAAAATTAGGGTTAGAACCTTGCGGCAAGTGCTACGTACGTGGTCAGAAACCTAGTAGTAAAGGCAGAGTTAATGAGCATTTAATGGCTCCATCGTGGGGAGCAGATATGGTTCTGAACCCGCTTCCCTCGCCGAGGAGCTTATCAGCAATATATCCTCTAAAATATACTCGTGTATCTAAGATAATCAATCAGATACTACAAAAATGAAGGAGGACATCAGATCTATGCGAACAGATCTTGTAAAGATAGGGTCAACCCCTTAAAAACACGTTCCTTTAGCACAAAGGAAAGTATATCTAACTGCAAGACTAAGAGACAGGTGAGGAGCCCACACCGGGGTCTCCTCACCAAAGGATATCTAATTATCCGAGAAAGTACAGTTAGAAGATCAACGCCTTTAAAGGCCAACGAAGGAGTCATGGTCTCTTAGAAGAGCTCCCTCGCCTATGAGGAAGGGTGGCGTCGTCCCTTCGGGCTAGCCAAGTCGGTGAAAAGATATGGGGGATATAGCATAATATATCTCAGCATGACCTAAGGGAAGCGAAAGATATGGAGAAGATGTCATTGATAAAATCATATCAATCACAACAGATACACACTAGATTGCCTCCACGGCCTATATAAGGGGCTCATAATCCAAGTAGAAGATCCTCTGAACCCATACGAACTCAGACATACACTTATTATTCGGGTAATGAAATAGTACCGTCATTGAAAAAGAATCTAACCTAGAAGTTTTCAGCTTTACATTGAATAAATAATCGACAAATACAAAGTTAAGCATGACCAAAGTAAATCATCAACTTGCTGACCCTTCCCAGATGGATAGAAAAACACCAAGTCAAACAAGAACCAACCCGAGGAGCGCATCACACCCGTCACGGGGATGAAGCCTCCCACTGCCCCACTAATATTTTCCACCCCTACCGAGAGGCTAACTGCTTCCTTCTCCAAATCCATGTCCCTCAGAAGTACCAAACGTGAGCACTACGAGGAGCTCAAAGCGGCAACATGACAGAGAGCCATCGACTCTGCAGAAGCCTCCTCGCAAAGTTGCAGTAGTCCCAGGAAGATTAAGCACAAGTAGAGGTATGTGTTCCCTCCCATGCATACCATCGAGAAAACGGAATCCGCTGGCAGGCACATCGAAGATCTCAAGTTCAGTTTGAAGAGAAAAAGGACAAACCCCAAACTGATGTCAGTAATCACATGAGGATATCCACAACCTTAAAAAAGACTTCGACAAAGTAGCTAAGGTAATTGACGACGTGTACCAGAAACCTCTTCCACACCAAAGCAGAAGCACAAAAGACCGGCTAGGAAGGAACGAGCCCCCCGAATACAAGAATCCAAAGAGGAGGTATGACATATCATCCGTAAGCAATGATGAGAGGGCACCCCCTCATCATCACAAGAACCATGGAGAAGACAAAGAAAGAGTCCACAAAGAGGAAAGATGGAACCCAACAGACACAAAGATCATGCAGTCCAAGAAATACTATAGGGAGACACCCTCTCCCTAGAGAAGAAGAGCTCTCGAGGAGACACCCTCTCCCCAGAGAATAAAATCTCTCGAGGAGACACCCTCCCCTCGTGAAAGAAGGACTGTCGTCGGTTACACTAAGCAAACCAGAGGGAAGTAGAGATCTAGGATTCGAAGGGATTCGGACATGAAAGAATACCTGAGAACAAGACACTCTGCCCCCCTGTCACAAAGGATCCCAGATGCTTATTGCCCGAGAGGCTATAAAAGGCCAGTCCTCAACACCTATGATGGAACATCCTATCCCATCGCACACCTCGATCACTTCCGATGAGTTATGACTAAGTGGTCGGAAGACCGAGACTGGCTCGCGAAGGTGTTTCCCACCACTCTAGGGAAAGCCAAAACGGACTGGATCTGGATCTTGCCTAACAGATACATTTGGTATTGGGATGACCTGATGAAGGATATAGAAGGCTTTGTCCTCAACACCTATGATGGAACATCCTATCCCATCACACACCTCGATCACTTTCGAGGAGTTATGACTGAGTGGTCGGAAGACCGAGACTGGCTCGATAAGGTGTTTTCCCACCACTCTTGGGGAAGCCGGAATGGGCAGGATCTGGACCTTCCTAATGGATACATCCGGTATTGGTATAAGAAAGAAGCCGGAGGCCGACCAGCTCCTTCGCATTCGTATGAAGGAGGAGGGGCATATGAGCTCTTACTACAAAAGGTTCTAAGACCTGTATGATCAGATCGAAAGCTGCCCGGCCGACATTGCAATCTCAGCATCCAGATAGGGGTACCCGGCTAAGCATTGCCTCCACCCGTCCAAGAACCTGGACAGAGGTAGAATGTATGGCCGAAGAGCAAGAGAATCGAGAGAAAGAATTAGATATCATTACATTCGAAAGGAAAGCCACGGCCCCGACCAAGAAAGCCGAAGCGTCTGGATATTATTCGAGAGCTAAGGACAATCGAAGGGTAAATCAAGTTTCCAAGGAGTCCCGCCCCGAGACAAGAGAATACAGGCCCAAACCACTGTCGTTCGAGCTAGACAAGGAAGTTTGGGTACTGCTAAAAGACATTAAGGACAAGGAATGGTTCGAATGGCCAACAGTCGTTAGAAGTATGGCCCTTCCTAGCAAAACTAGGTATTGCACCTTCCATAGGGCGAAGGGCCACATTACGGGTCATTGCAAGAGCTACTTTAGAAGGCTTGAGTAGTGGGCCAAGAAGGGATACCTGGATGAATATATCCAGGAGAAGGACCCGAAGGAAGTCCAAGAGATAGCCGATATCGGGGAAGAAGAAATGAGCAAAGGGTTCATAGAGGTGATACACCATTTTCCCCTGGAGACGCGAAAGAACGAAAGGATCACCCTTCGAACCGAAGCTCATCAGGGACAATTCGCAATGCGGAGGGAAGTGGAGACTCATGAAAAAAGAGTTGTTGTCACTTATCGAGGATTAGAAAGGCCACCCATCGTCTTCTCTGACAAGGACTTGGATGGATTGAACCTATCATACACCGACCCTTTTATCATCAAAGCCAGGATCGATGGTTATGAGGTCGAGAGGATACTCATAGACCAAGGAAGTGCGGTAAAATTAATGTATGGGAGACTGTTCAGAAGTCTCAAGATTCAAGAAGAGAATCTGACGATCTCCTATGCACCCATCTATGGGTTTAGTTCCTAAAGGGTGAATTCTCTTAGAACGCTCTTACCGGTCAAAGCAGTGAAGGTGGAAATGGTAACAGAATTCGTCATCACCAATACAAACTCGCCCCATAATGGGAATTCGGACGCCCTTGGCTCCACGCAATGGGAGCAGTAGCCTCGACATACCACCAGAAGATGAAATTCTACAACGAAGGAAAAATATAGATAATTTGGGGGGCAAAGCCCCTATGAAGAAAAGAGATGATTGCAGGAACGAGAGCAAAAGCTGCAATGGAAGCAAAGTATTTGCCAGACCTTAAAGTGGGAGAGAAGATCAAGGAGACTCATCAATAGGCTAAGCAAGAGATTACCCTTTCGGATAAGTGAAGCTTAGACGAGATCTTGGAAGAGTAAAACCAAAAAAACAGCGACCAATTCGGGTCTGGCTCCACATGCTAAAATTCCGTCAAAGAACTCGGCGTGTTTAGTTTTCATTTCATTTTTACTCTTTAAGAGTGTTACTTTCGTTTTCAAGTAGGAGAGTTTGCGCCCTTCGGGCACCTTTTGTTTTAGGAAAAGAAAAAGAGAAAGTTACAACTTGTTCAGAAATCAATAAAAGTTCATTTCTCTAAGAATTCTTAAATTGCTAATCGCTAATCGCAAAAGAAAAGAGTCTCTCAAAAATAGATAGAAACTAAATGATCAAAGGCGCTTCCCTCCCGAGAGCTCCCCTCTGATATGGGGGCAAGGAAAGGGAAGGGAGCAAGGAAGCAGATAATAAAACGAAACGAAAACAGACAAACAGAAGTAGGCAAAGAGAAAAAGATACTTATCATAAATGGCAAAAATTGTTCGAAAGCAAAAGAAAAGAAGGGCCACGCAGGGCCAAAAGACAATCAACCCCTATGAAAAGGGGGAAGCAAAAAATAAAAGGAAAAAACGAAAGAAAACTAGCAGGGTTTGCAAGGAGAGGAGGGGGCTAAAACGGACTCCTTCGCCGCGAGCATCTCCTCAATAGTAGGGGGATCTCTCTCATAAGGAAATGGCACATCAAGGAACCGAGGGCTCTCCTGAGGGGTCCCCGTCCAAATCAACCACTGGGCATGGGTGAGGAGAACCTCCTTGTTCACCTCGAGCAGGCTAGCAACATCAGTCCTCGCCTCAGCCTTGGTTTCCTCTATCAGCTTCGCATGCCCTAGGGTGAGAAGCATTCTCAGAGGCCAAGGACGCAGAGGCCGCTTCTCTACAGCAATATTCTCCTCCTTCTCTAAGAGGACCACCCTTGCTAGTGCATCTTCTGCCCGAGCCCGCTTCTTGTTAGTAGCGTTCATGGCCTGAGAAGTGGCCTCCACCTGCGCCTTCAGGTCGTCCTTGGCCTTCTTGGCCTCCGCCACCTCCTGGCGAGCCTTCGCCTCGATATCTCGAGCCATCAATATGGCTCTCGATTATCCTTCCTTATATCGAGCCTAAATGGTGAGGGAATGAGTGGCCAACTGTGAAAGAAGGATGAATTTCAAGCAAAGAACATAGATATATAAGAAGTCGTGAACAAGAAAACTGAAAATGAAGGCAAAGTTTACCAGCAAAAATAGACGATTCTGGCCATTCTCAAGCTACCCCATAGGCATAGATCTCATCGACTAGAGCCCCTCCTGGACGGGGGGAGCATCATCATCAAAAAGTTATGCCCACCGTCCTCCCCAGAAGGGTCATGAACCCTCTCCCTCCGATCCGAGGGGGGAGTTTGTGATGGAGGAAGGAGCTCGGACATGGGGAGACCAGTGAAAAATGGGGGGAATCCTTCTCTTCCCCCCCCCCCCCCCCCCGGTCAAGATCGACAGGGTCCAACGACGTAGAGACCAGACAAATGGAAGAAGCCTCCCTTGCCCCAAACAAAGGCAACTGCGACGATGACATGCTTAGGCCCCCAGCGGAGCACAGGGGCCAAAAGCAAGAACCGGTGCCGGGGAAGCTTCTTCCTCAACCCTCTCAGATTCGGAGGAGGTCCTCACCCTCTTCGAGAGGTAGAAGCCGGAGGGGACTGCAAACAGCCAAAAGCGAAAGCGGATTAACAAAAGGGAAAGAAACAAAAAAGACCCTCCACAGGGCATGAAGATCAAATTAAAAGATAGTAAGGAAAACGAAAGAGACTTACAAATACAAAGTTGGCCTCTGCCTCAAGATCTTGCAACAGAACAGACATGTCCAAGGAAAGCTTGACCCGAACGACCCCATATACGTGAGGAAGTCATAGTATTGTAAGTTTTGAGTCAAACATTGTAAGATTTCTCAATATCATTAATCTGAGCAAGGGCTCCGGAGAAGTACACTCAGTAAAACTCCGTCATCAAACATCTTGTGTTCATCTTTACGTTTTATGTATTAAACTTTGCCATAAACTTTCAGTTACAACTGAAACATATTTCAGTTACAACTAAAACTGCGTAACAGCACCTGGAATATTAGGCAATCATTTTTTTCAGACAACAACCGTGAAAAGACGACCCGTCATGCTCTCGAAAATGGAGTTGTTGAACGATGATTGTCATGTTTATTGTTACGTTTTGTGCAAACTCTTGTTGAACAAACTGCCGCTTAGGAAGTTGGACCAAACAATTAGAATTGTAGAAGGCAAGGGTCTAGCTATAATTTTTTGGAAGTTTGGTACTACCAAGAAAGGTTTTAATTTCTTTTCCTCGAAGTACTTGGATAGGATGAAAATGCTAGATTGTGTGTTTATCCGATAAACACTAAATATAGTGTTAATTGGTTTCTCATGCACAAGTCGGATAAATCCGGAGGGCATGTAAATACAATTATTGATGCCCGGGAAGCTTTTTTCTTTCAGGATATATTTCCCCGCATGACACCGACACTTGTACAAACTATGAAGTCAAACAATGATGAAAATGTGGTGGCAAGTGAACTTTAGAAGGAACAAAAAAGTCTCGACGCAGAAAGAGGGCAAGGAAGGAAACTTCCTTTGGCTCGTGACCTTTATGAGTGAAACAGAATTGACAACATTAAATCGAGCAATGTTATCAATATAATTTTTGTGCGGAAAGAGGCCACCAACAATGTGTTTGATAGGCGCATGAGGCATATATTCAGGAAGTCTGATCTAAAGAGAATTACGAATACACCAATGAAGTCGTATAAATTTGATAGAACGATGCTATTACCTCCGTCTCAAATAAAATGATACTTATTCCATTTTGGAAAGTCCCAAATTAAATGCAATTTTCCCAAAATAGAAAGTAAAACGTAGCATGATTACCTTTGTACCGCTATGAAATTCCTATATGATATTCTAGTTGCAGTTGCAGTCCCAAAGTACAGTTGCAAGTGAGGTTAGAACCTAAGTATAATGATGGACAGAACTGAAATTATTAAATGTACTTGAATTAAATCACACGCACATATAACAACGGATTTCACCCAACCAGGCTATGTCTCCGGGGCACTCAACCAGATTAATGATATTATAATAGCTTACAATATAGGATTCAAGTCTTAATGAAAAACTCTCAGACTCACTCTAGGTTTTTCTGCCTATCTCTATATTGCTTCTACCTTATAACTATCACTCAAAAGATCAATGGCATCCCACCATTGTTTTTCATTTTAAAATCTTATTGTGTATTCTCTCAAAGTTGAGTTCTTTATAATTTAGAACACACATTTTTTACAAGAAATGCTATTAACTATTTAAAGAGTAAAAACAATATTCTTTCTGCAAGAACTTGTTGATTAATTTGGACTCTTCTAATTGATCTCAATCTTCCCATATTTGCACGAGATAATGCTGTAATTGATTGATCTCAATCTTCATGTTAATACCTGTTAATAACTTGCTTGACAATAGGAGTTACTATTTCATTATACAAGAAACATATAAAACAATATCTTTTTAGAGATGCAATCTTAATATAACGTGAATCCATAACTTCATATATTCAATCTAATTAGATCATTGCTGATTTGGAGAGACATAGATTGAATAAAGAGATAAAAATATTACATAACAAAAGAGATTTAGTTTTCACAATAAAAGGAACACTATCTTCTTAAAGTAATCTCCATATATCTTTTAAACAACTCACATTCTTTATCACTTTAATATTCTCAATAAATATATACTGAATATTTTTAAACATATGAGAATATATTCTCCATACTCTAATTCACATAAAGGACTTTAAAGATCGAGTAAATGCAGTTAGACAGAATTAAACAGAAACTTGCGTATTGGTAAGTTAGAACTATAGTTGCAACTGAGATTGCAACCTCACCTGTAAACATTATACTGTCTTAATTCTTAACAATCAACTTGGATTATTTTGTTCAAACCAATTGACAACCAAGAGTTACTAGGACAGAAATATGGTCCTAACACGCTGCTTAATATGCATATACTTGTCTACTTGCCTAGGAGAATGTGACAAGATACCGTATCCACACATTCTCCAAGGTTTAAATTGATATTTCATTTGAAAAGTTTTAAAAAAAAATTAAAATTTTGATTCTCCGATGCGTTCTTATAATTTGGGACGGAGGGAGTATCTAATAGTTTTTCGTATAAATAAATGTGACAAATGTGTCTATGTAAAAGGAATGTAAATAACTACGCGATAGTTTGTCTTTACGTGTAGATGACATGATCATAGTATATGACAATGATAATATTAACGCTACAAAACATATATTGTCATAATACTTCGAAATTAAGATGTGAGACAATTGGAATATTTTTATTTTTGATAAAGTTTCTTTTCTTCTAAAACAGTTGGGTGAGGGTATGCGTCTACGCCAGCGTTACCGCCGTATTCAGGAGATGGAGTCCCACAGCTTATTGAAGAGGAGGTACTTGATTATCTTTGGGTGTCCAGTTGTCGGGGAACTATACGGAGGCATTGGTTTCGTAGAAGGGTCTGTCGGATGAGGATGCGACGTAGGAGTATGTTGAGTTACTCCGGGAACAGTTTCCTGACCTAAACCTTGAGGTCAAGGTTTCTTTTGAAGAAGGGGCGAGTGATGAAGACCGACTCCGCTGCACTGCTAGGGTCTCTCAACGACCAACACACTTGGAGGACTTCCTCACTTGATGATCCTATTTTATTTATTATGCAGCTAGTTTCAAGCAGACAAGTTCTCTCTCACCCTCTTTTGCCTCTTCTCATATTTTTCTCACTCTTCTTCTATAATTCTTATTCTTTTTCCTTATAATTGTGCTGATTATTCTTTATAAGTTTTGGTCTTCATCAATGGGACCAGATATTTGCAAAAAAAAGGGGTTGATTTATATAGTCGAATATTCGAGTTTGATTTTCCTCATACCCATGACCGCATAATAGTCAGCGAATTTCAATATTTTCTTTTCGTTATTTATATTTTACGCATTGGGTGAGCAGCATGTTATCGAAGTTTGCGGATATCAAACAATGTCCAAGACTCCTCTTCTCTCTCTCTTCCTCCCCAAAACTCTCCCAAACCATATCTCTCATACTAGCCGCCGTTCGGGGCGAGAGACGGCGGTGCCGATCTCCTGCCCCCAAGATTTATCACTGCCTCCTCTCACTCTCTTCCCTTCTCTTCAAATTCTTTCATCCCCTCACTCCAATCTTCCGCTAACCCAACCAATTACGTCCCCCATTTTTCCGATCTGTCACATCCGCTGTGGTGGTGGAGATCCAACCTCCCCTCATCTTCTTCTTCTCCTCTCATCCCCTCACTCCTATTTTTTCTCTCACTTGTTGCCTCTTTTTTTACCTGATCACCCGTATGCTATAGCCTTTTGATGACCACTATTGACGTTTGATTTTGGACCTTTTGTTAATTACGTGGGTTTCCAATCATTTACGACAATTAGGGCTGATTTGCGGTTATGGATTTTTGGTCATGTTTTTGGGGGGTTTTGGTATTATAGGCATATTTAGATCGTGTATCACTAGTGTGTTGGCACCCCGATGGGGTTTTACAAGCCGGGCAAATTGGAACCATATGCCTGCTTACGAATCCTGACAGGCTATGTGCTCTTTTAGGTTGCAATTTGGTTTTAAATCCTTAGTTATGCTCTTTGGTGGATCAAACCGACATGTTATGTGCTTTTTATTTTTTCCATTGATCTGTAAGTATGTTTGATCTCGATTCGATAGTCTATAATTAAGGTGGCGGAGCTTGTCATATGTGTAGCTGATTTGAGTGTTTATTTTGCTTGATTATCTATGTTTGGCTTTTTTCATATATGTAGTTTTTAGTATTGTGCGATTATTGCCACTACTTTTTGGATTATGACATTTCGATCTTGGTTTAGCAGGGAGTGTATTGCAGTCGTTTGCAGTTGTTGGATTGGTATTTTGAGTCATTGGTCTCGGTTGGTTTATTTTTCGATCGGTTTTATTAGTATGTGGGCACCCTGATGGTGTTATCTTGAACTGTGTGCTCTTTTCTGCGACCATCGGTTAATCAGCTTATGAAATGTCTGTGTTGATTGGTTTGCACGACAATATTTCTCTTTTCATTTAGTTAGTTGATATGTGTATCTTTTGTATTTATGGCTTGTTGAATTATTTTTAATTTGTCTGTTGTGGTATGATTTAGATTGAGTTTAGTTATATGGGGCATTTTGCGCTATATATTATTTTTTTCTTAGCCATTGGAGCCTGTTCTAAGGGCAGTGACTCTTGTATTAATTGCGCACATTATTTATAATAATAATGGGCATGCCGATGTTTATTAAAAAAAAAAAAAAACCAATGTCAAATACTAAACTTTTTTACAAAGACATAGTCACGTAGTCAGGACATTTACTGAGGTTCTCCAAATGGAATCATCAAAATTCTGATGAGCGAGCAATAACTTATGAATTTTTAAAGATGGTTCGGTTATGCAGTTTTTTTTTGTCTTTTTCAGATCTGTCAATTTATACGCTATTAGCATTTTTATATATCAAAGGGTACCCGAATCGAACAAAAGATTACAAGGACATAGAGGGGTTGTGCCATTTTTATGGAGTTATCGCTCGAGGAAATCTGATTCATATCCACCTTTTGGTTTCGTAATGCAGTATTTCTAAAAATAAAGTCCAGTATTAACTTTTGTTAACGTTTTATGCATTCACATTGATAGTTAATAAGTTTGTTTAGTTATTCCACTATTTTGTTCCCTACGTAATGGAAAACTTAGATTATAACGAAATATAAGTAGAAAATATAGATTCTGATAACACACCTCCAGAAACATTAGATAAATCATATTTACAATGGTAATAAAAACTCCAAAGGAGGGGTTCCACAGTCTGGAAACATTTTGAGAGAGTAGACCTGGGTGAGAAGTTCTCTAACCTATGTATTTTCAAAGCAATATATAAAACTTGCGAAAGTGCTCTTAAATATTCTAGATGGGATGGTACAATCAGGTTAAGAAAGTATTATGAAACTCGTCTTAAAGCTTTGAATAAATCACAAACAATTATAAGTCAAAATACTAATAGTGCTGAAATTATTAATTTTTGTTTTAGTGGTGCAGTTGCTCGTAAAAAAATAGTTACTTATATTCAAATGGCGCATCAACCTTTTGGATTTGCTGAAAATCCGTATTTTGTTAAAATGATTCAAAAATCCTTTCAACCTGGTTACCCGGGTAAATATAGAAATACTTGTAGAAACGACGAAATCATATCATGAAAGATTTTCCCAAAGAAAGAAATGATTTGATTAGCTTTTTAAAAAATTTGATGGTAAAGTTTCTTTAATTTCTGATTTTTGGAGTTCAAACCGAAAATTATATTATGTGTGTTTCACTGCGCACTTTATAGATTCAGATTGGGTTTTCCAAAAAAGACTTATTACTTTGAAGCTTGCCGAAATACCCCATAAAGTACTAGTTGTGGTGGGTAACAAGAATTTCAATATCCTGAAAGATTTTCAATTATAAAAAAAAAAAACAAAAATTGTCTATTTCTTTAGATAATGCTAGTTATTATTCCAATGCTATCGAGTATCAATTGAGTCTCGATTATTGCATATACGTTGTTGTGCACATATTGTTAACTTAATTGTCCAAGAAGGCTAGCTAAGAAATAATTTCTCCCTCTGTTAGTAAGATGAGATCATTCGTTATACATGCAAAAGGGTAAAAAAATTGACAAGAATCATGTTCCGCAAAAGGTAAACAAGTCTTACTTGATCCCAGGTTTAAGGGTCCAGAGTTGGGAAAAATGTTGACATTTATCTACAGGCCCAAAATGGAAAAAAAAAACAATATGATAATATAATATTGCTTGCAAGAAATATTTTTAAATGTTACAAAGTGCATTCCACATAAAGGCTTACGTACGTGCATATGATGGCGGATGATTAGATCGCGAAATAATAGCCTTTATTGATTAAAACAGTATTAATTGGCGTAGTTTCATTGCTATTTCAGCTTATTTATGCCATATTTAGTGTTTTTCCGTTTTTTCCCGGTTTATTTGCACATTTCTATCTTTTTATAGGAAAATGCAAGGATTACCATAAAAATGAGACAATGACGCAAAAATACCAATTGAATGACCAAAAGTGAAGAAATAAGAAGTTAACGGACCCCCAACACAAGTCTAAAGTTGAGAAAAACAGTGACCAAAACGAGATAAACATCATGAACATTCTTGAAGCAGACCTGACCGGTCAGGTTAGGGCAGATTTTAATAATTAGGGTTAAGTCCGTAGGATCTATGTAAACATATTTTTCTAAATTGTAAATAACGTTTTTTCAGTGGTTTTACTGCAGATTTTCATTTTCTAACTCAAAACTCAAGAGACAGAAATACAAGTTTTGGTGCACAAATACTTTTTCTGTTTTGTAAGTTTTCTCGTATTATTTGCAATATATAGTTGTTAATCTTAATCTCAATTGTTTATTTTGCTTGTATATCTCAGTTTATAGCAATCTAAAACTTAAATTTTGAGTAACTTACATGTTTAATCATTAAAACGCATTAATAACGTCGTAAAAGCTTGTTATTATACGTAGATCTTGCATGCAATTGAGTTAGTAACTTTATCAACACCCAAACAACCATTTATAAATTGGAAAATAGCGTTTAATAATCACATATAAACTAAGTGTTCTTAGTTGAGGAATCGAGTCGTTGGATTGACAACCCGCTAACGCTCTCCTCTTTTATTTGATTTTCGTATTAAATATAATAAACGTTTAGAAAAATATTAGATTAAGCCAATAATACGGTTTCTCGAACAATAACTTGGGTATATTACCCGATAAATACCACTACTGCCCTCGTGCTATTGCGAGACCCTCGCGCGTTAAAAATAACACGTTCATGGGGCAGTTAGAATTTTTATATTTTTAAGAGTTATATATTTTATACGGTTTTCTGCCACACTTGGGTTTTATATTTTTCATTTAGTGTTTTTGATTAGACACGCACAAGTAAAATGGAGAATTAATCGAAAAACGCAGTAGACCCGACCGTTCACAGTTACCGGTGTATTCACTCTATAAACTCCATATTTACTCTTTTTTTTTTTTATATTTTATGTGTTTTAGGATATATTTCTTGTGACTTGTAAATTTTGTGTCAGGATTGCAGAGTCAAATTGCATAAAAAAATCAGAAAATGAAAAAAAAAAAAAAAACCGTTTTTTTGGGTGTATTATTTAGGAAAGCCGCTTTTATACGTGAACATGTGACGACAACTTGAAAATCGGAAAGAAATACTTATATTAATTTAGGGTGTTGAATTTGTATATACTTCTAGTTTGCCCTTAATTATTTCACTCAAACCAATTTAGGGAGAGATAATATTGTACAGGTTGCATACTATACTTAGAGTTTAAAATGTATTTATGTTTACTCATTTTCCCGCGACAATCCCTAAAAACTAGCAAAAACCGTTTTTATAGAACTTTTGTACCATTGCAAAGCTTTATTTTAAGTATACGGTGTCTTTGATCTGGTTAATTTGTTGTTCATACCTAGAGCCGCAACACTAGCTTAAGGGTGGATCGACAGGTGCGTAAACCCGTCGTTCTCTAAGAGAACCTGTATAGCCTTATGGCATATACTTATATTATGTCTAGTCTTATGAATCCGTAACATGTCCAATAAGTCTTTCATCTACACACAAGTGTAAGCAGAAATTGAGGAAATATTTTTTTAGACTTAGTACTGTCACATTCGTTCCACGTGCAAGATGGTTGAATACCTTCCCACCGATGTCGAAAGACATGTAAATGAGAAGAGGATATAAGTATCATCATACTTATGTTATGACGGATGGGAAAAATCCAGAAGAATAAATGGGTAAAAATGCCCGATGGTATAAGCAGGACCGATGAACTTTGAATGAAGGAGGAAAACAAGCCAAAGTCTCAAATATAAAGAGAAAAAAGAGAGGAATAATAATAAATAAAAATGAAAAAGTGAGATCATAATAATGAAAAAAATGAGAGATGACGCTGTGAGTACACTAGCATGGAGATTATGCCACAATATATCTAATATTTTTATTGTATAAGCTTTTGTCTTTATAGTTAATTTTAATAAAAATGATGAATTGAAAGGTGTTTTTTCTTGAAAAAAAAACTATCGAATTTTGAGCTAACATGTTTACAAATCATAAAGCATGTAAAATATTAAATCAAGTTATGGCATTTTTAGTGACAAATTTTAGGTACTTTTAGAAGTGTAATCCTATTTTAATATGACTATAAATACATTTCATCTGTTTGCATTCGTGTGATCTCGTAAGAGTGGTGACTTAATTGGTAGATTTAAAACGTAATATGTTTGTGGGTGTTCTTTAGTAAACTCTCACGAGACAAAACTTGTTCTTTTACACTTTAAAGGTTTAACAGCTTGTTGCATACGTTAAATGCAATAGTGTTTTCTACGACAGTGGTTTATCTTTATTTTTATCGTATTTAGTTTTACGCTAGTTAGTGCACAAAACACTTTCGCGCTTTTAAAAGGAAAAAAGTCTTATAAATTTAACCTTATCTTTTATCGCTTCCAATGCTCGGGACGAGCATTGAGCTAGTTGGGGGTATGATTAGACCACAAAATGTTAGTTTTTATTGGTTAAAATATTATTAATTGGCATAGCTTCATTGATATTCAACCTATTTAGGCCATATTTAGGTGTTTTTCCGCTTTTTCCCGGTTTATTTGCACATTTCTATCTTTTTATAGGAAAATTCGTGGAATTACCACAAAAATGAGACATGGACACAAGAATACCAATTAAAAGACCAAAAGTGAAAAAAAATCATAAGTTAAAGGACCCCCAAGACAAGTCTAGAGTTGAGCAAAACGGAGACCAAAACGAGATAAACATCATGAACATTCTGGAAGCAGACCTGACCAGTCACAGTTATCGGTCCGGCCTGACCGGTCAGGTTACGGCATATTTTAATAATTAAGGTTAAAATCGTAGGACCTATATAAACAGGTTTTTGTAATTGTAAATAACATTTTTTCAGTAGTTTTATAGCAGTTTTTCATATTCTAACTCAAAACACAAGAGGGAGAGATAAATTCAAGTTTTGGTGCACAAATCCTTGGTTGCTCATCGTGTTTTGTATGTTTTTTCGTATTACTTGAAATATATCATTGTTAATGTTAATCTCAATTGTTTATTTTGCTTGTTCATCTCAGTTTATAGAAATCTAAACCTTAAATCTTGGGTAACTTGCAAGTTTAATTATTAAAACGCATTAATAACGTCATAAAAGCAAATTATTGTACTTAGATCTTGCATGCAATTGAGTTAGTAACGTGATCAACACCCAAACAACTATTTATAAACTGAAAAATAGCATTTAATAATTACAAATAAACTAAGTGTTCTTAGTTGAGGAATCGAGTCGTTGGATTGGAAACCCAACCGCTAACGTTATCCTCTTTTATTAGTTTTTCGTATTAGATATAGTAAACGCTTAGAAAAAGACTATATTTAGCCAACCACACGGTTTCTTGGACGATAACTTGGGTATCTTATCCGAGAAATACTACTACTACTACCCTTGTTCTCCTGCGAGTCCCTCGCGTGTTAAACATAACACGTTCAAGGGGCATTCAACAGACGACTAAGTTCAAGCACGGATTGTTTTTGAGATATTTTTAAGAGACAAAAAACAAACTCCAGTGCTGAATCTGAATTAGAGATCTGTTTACAAAGGGCAGAAAAAAGAAGTGAAAAAAATATTAATATATTGGAATGGTGGAGAAAAGAATCGGGTTCATCAAAAGGTCTTTCAAATATGGTTCGTGCCTTTGTGATTGTTCAAGCATCAACAACTGCTTCCGAGTGAGCTTTTAGTACAAGAGGTTGTTTAATTTCCTATTATCTCTCATGTCTTAAACCCGAAATTATTGAGACATGCATGTGCAATAAACATTGGATAAATGCATGATAAATAATACAAGAAGAGCTCATACAACGACGAGTGAAGGAAGACGAAAGGATTTTGAATACGTGTGAAGACACGATCGAAGATTTGACATTGAATAATTAGTTGTTGGTTATTTTTTTCTAAATTTAATGGTGGGAAAAACTCATATTTTTATTTATTTATAGCAAAAATAAAAATGTGGGGGAGAAACACCACAAAAGATTGGGCTATAAGTGCGCCAATATGGGAAATAAGTGTCAAAAGTGATAATTACAAATCCTTTGGGATTGAACTTGAAATAACTAAAAACTACAAGGGCTTTTGTAGCAATAAAAGCAAAAATAATCCAGATAAGCCACGCATCCTGTTCTTCTTCTTTCTTCTTTCCATACGAACCGACAAACTTCATTTCACACACACAGAGCTTATAGAGAGAACCCATGGCGAAAAGTTTTTTAATTATCTTAACTTAGGATAATGATCACGATCAAGTTTTAAAATCTTACTCAGAAGGCAAGGGGAAATCTCTTTGATCCTTTGAAATGATGTTCAAACCCTCATTTGCTAGCAAATCAGCCGCTCCATTAGCTTCTCGAAAGGTATGTACGATCTCCATATTTTTCTGTTTAATGATCTCTTTAATTTGTCCATTTGAATTGTCAAGGCTTCTATTTCCATAGTAGAATTAGCTCTTTTATAGAAAGAAAATCCCTGAATAAAATTTCCCATGAGTGCCCTAACCACCCCACCAATACCAGAATACATAGGGAAAGATTTGTAGCTACGATCCACATTAATCTTAATAAAATTGATAGGAGATTTGTCCCAATAAATTTTTTGAATTTTCTTACCAAGTTTGATTCCATTATTATCAGAGAATATATCGAAATTTTGGTCAAAAGCCTTATCATTTTTTATGAAGAGGTTAAATTGACTTAGTATCTTTTTTATAATATCATTATAAGAGAAAATGCTATTATCAAACCTGCATATAACTTTTCAAATTATCCAAATAATAATAAAAGGAATAATTTTTAAACATTTAACTTTCAAAGAGGAGTTTGATTTTAAACACCAAGCCATACACCTACCTCTAATGCTGTTATTTCAAAGAGGAGTTTGATAGGATACCCAAATGATTTCCAAAATAACTTCAGACCAAAGTAGCAATAGGAGCAGTACTAAATAAATGATTTGCATCTTTACCTTTTTTTTTGGAGCAATCACACATTGAAAAATTAGTTGTTATGATGTTATATACTTGTCTTACTTTTCGTTACTTTCTTTTACACTTTTTCTTAATGTCTTTTGGGATATTTCCCCATATTTTTAATATTTTTATCATTAATAGTATAAAAATATGGGTTTTTTCGAACCATTTCATAAAAAAATAGTTATCCATCTCTATTGCGATTCCAATTTTCACGTTTTATTTCAATTCTTCCTATTTTCTTAATATTTTTGGGAAATATATTTCATCTTTTGTTCCCGGGTGTTTGTTTGTTTTGTTCTTAGTGCATGCACTATCTCACTTAATGAACAATGAGAATAGGTCTTGTTAACTAGTACTATTAGTTTTGTAAATTTTGTTTGTTATGTTCTTGGTGCATGTTCTATTCCACTGAATGCATAAGAATAAGTTTTGTTAAGTAGTATTAGTTTTGATACTAGCAAAAACTGGTTGTAGTCTTTAGGAGACAGTACGACATATTATGCCCTTTCAAAAACTTTTTTAATATAAAAGACTACATATTATGCACTTTCTAAAACTTTATTAATATAAAAGACTTGTAGGTATATAACCGTACTGAGAACTCTTAGATCCACTATTAATACGGGTATGGTTCGGGTAAAACGAGTACAAAAATTTATATAGACCCGACTCTGATTGTTGTGAATAGCGTATTAAAGCTACTTCGTCCGTTTGATCAGGATTGTTACTATCTTTATTAGTAGTATCGCCATTTTTCCTAGTATCACTAAAAATGACTACATGCTTAAATTTTCTTGAACGAATTTCATGATCCATGGGCACTTCTTCTTCATTCTCTCCTTCTTGTTGTTCTAATTCATTGTTGTTCTTGACTGATGGAACCGCACTAAGCCATGTGCACCACTTATGGTCGGATCTGCAAAGGCTTGGCCTACTTATTTTATTAAAGACTATTTGTATTTTTATTGTTATTTGGCGTAAGACTTAATTGTTATATTTTAGTATTTGTGGACTCGTTATTAATGGCGAACATGGCCCTCGGGTGTTTCCTTTTCGCAAGCAGATCTCTCTCATCTTTATAAGTAGAGTTTGTGCCTCTATTATTCATTAAGAGTGCCTCTTTGGAACAATCACCTTATTTGACTGTTTATGAAACAGTTATCTTAACCACCGTTATATTAAAAAATGAATGGTTAAATAATGTTTTTCAATAATTAATTTATTTTTTCTATTTTCAACAAATTAGAATTTGATAAATTAAAAACAAATTGTACAAAACACTAAAAAATCAAATAAAAATATAGAACTCTAGGGAGGCCTAACCTAAACTTAAATATTAATCAAAATTTAATTTTTTTTTATGCATTTGACACATTTTTATGCTAACGGTTTGTGAACCAGTCATATAGACGACTATTCCATAGTAATTCCCTTCATTAATCATCAGAAAATCTATAGGTTTAACCTTTATCTCTCTCTTCTCTTTTATATAAAAGTATATGTGACTTGTCTTGTTAATTAGCAACAAGTTAACTTTGGTCGTGTTACCATCGTTAGAGCTAACACACGGTGGTTGAGTCCATCATTTGCTATCCAGAGCTCTGATCTTAAGGGGAATTTTATATTTTCCAGAAGGGAAAGACGATGGGTTCTACGTATCTTGGGGAGATGAATGACATAATAATATTATGGCAGGTAGCGGAATCGATAAAGCGTATGGCATGACAACTCAAAAAATTGACCCCACGGAGGAGAAGCGGAAAAGCCAAAGGGGAGACCACGACTAACCCTAGACGGCGGGCAAGAGTTAAACCCGCAAGGGTCGCGACCCATCAAAAACCCACCATTCGGGGGAAGGGTGCGGCTGATGTGGAGACTGCGAGGGACCCGCATGGGTATCGTGGCAAACCCGAAAAGGGAGAGCCTATTCGACGCAGCAACGACAAACCCACGATGGGTAAATCGGAGCAACGAGCGTGATTTCTAGGGTTTCGGAGGTATACAGTGAATATGATTTTGTTTAAAATCAAAGGTTTAGCCTTGTTGATAATAAAGATTTTGAATATTTTTATCCACAAATTTATATGTTTTACTCAATCGGAATAAACCACCAATTTTTTATGACTATATTGATGCTGAATTTGATAAGGCTGGATCGTTAGGTCATGAAATATTAAATTTAAATAGTAGTGAACACAATATAAATTATATTGAAAAGGAATTTGCGGATGATTTTTGTGTTTTGGAAGGAGAAAAGCAATTCGATGTAAAAAAATGATAATAGTTGATAACGTTGAAAAGTGGTGATAATTTTTATCTATTTGATGCTAAAAGTTATGGGTTGAGTTCGTTATTTAAAATCCCTAAGCCGCCCAATAAATATGTTGATCCGATTTGGTTGAACGTGTTATAAAAATGGCAAGATAAAATAATTGCTAGAAGTGTGGTTAGCCATTTATTTGTTGAAAACTTAGATGTCGGACATGTATATGAGTTTGAAGATAATAGAGATGTTTACGGGCGAAAAAAAGTTATGGATATTGAAAAGGTGGATTTGAAATTAAAGTTATTCCATAAATTGCCGAGAAGAAAAACTAGCAATCTATTGGTTAAATTTGGAGATTTATGCTATTATCTCGAGCATTATATTCTACTAAAAAACCCTTTACTATTTGGGAAAATTTCCGTTTAGTACAGCTTTGTCAACTTAATTAGCAGACTGTATTAGTGTCCAAACTCCCTTTGTAATTAGTCTCATTTTAAAGGAGAAAACAAAACTACCCCAACCTAATAAATAGGAAATATCCGACGTTAACCTGTATCCCTTATTTCATGGCACAAATTTATCCTACTATCATTAATCATTTTGGTATACTACACAAAAATACCCACAATATAAGATGGTAACTTTCATTTTTTTTATTATTAACCTTCAAATACATTATACAAATTGAAAGTTCAAAAACCTCATACAAACTTGAACAAACAAAAGTATACCAAATCAATGTATACTGTAAAAAAAACGATGAAAACAATCTTATTGGAAGATTGGTAAAACTCACAACATATATACCACTAAAACATTCAAGTCTTGTTGCATGGAAAAAGTTTTTCAAGTATACGAAAGACTTGGCGATATATGAAATATTGACATAAGACGATTTGACAGTATACAAAAGATTAGCAGAAGACGATTTGGCAGCATACGAAAGATTAGCAGAAGACGATTTATTGACGAAAAAAAGGTATCAAAATCCCGTGGAGTGACAAGTTGTTCATAATATACACACTTAAGATTCATCCTAACATATCACAGTTAGGGTTTTAATCTTGACTTATGGTTATGGGTGATGATGAGGATGAGATCAGGAATATATATATCTCAGAAATACTGGTTATACAAAATTAATGGATATACACATGATTTAAGGATATTATTGGTATCTCTTAAAGTGTTTTTGAAAAAAATGATTAGAAAGAAATAAAGTCTAGGAGATAGAGTTTTAGCTAATTAAGTCATTAAAGTTGTACTTATAGCTAATTTCTCCTTACTATTGGAGTGGACCTGATGGTTGAGTCGTGGTATTAAGAGACTTTCTTTTAAGTTCGAATTTGCACATTACTATATTTTTTCATATTTTAATATGCGAAGAAGTCTAAATTATTCACATGATAATCGTTACTACTTCAGATTTATTTTTGGTGGAGGCGTAACCACGATGGATACGGGTTGTTGATATCGTCTCGGTAGATTCGGGCTTAATGAGGTTGTTAGTTTCAAAGTTGAGAAAAATGCCTATTTCTACTTATATTGTTGTTTCGTCAACCTCTATGAAAACTGAATTTTGGTGTATGAAACAGGGTCGAATGGATGAAATGGCTTGTCGGGAGATAAGGAGACGTTTGTGTATGTTCTCTACTTTAAATCGAGTTAAGTTATGGACCCTTCTTTAGTAGAAGTAATTCTTTCTTGTAACGAACCCATTTCAGTACTAAGGGTGGGTTGATAGCCCACAGCGGAGGGCATTCTACCCAATAAATCAGATACGGGTATACCGAATAAGTTATATGTTTACAATGTCATATGCATATGGACACACTATCAGTGACACATAGTAGAACTGTATTGACTAGTTGAGTTCCAAGTTAAATAGTACATTTTAAGAAACTAATATGTTTATTTAATAGAAAATCGACAGTGGTTTAATTTAATAAACGGGTTTGGTTTCTTAGACCTGTAAGTGAAAAATGGTTTTATGTAGGTGAGATCAAGAATACAAACACAAGAGAAAAACCATCTATTTGTAAGTTAGCTCAAATTTCAAATATTAAACATAGAAAATAAAAACCAAGTTCGCTTCTTATTTTAAATACATAAATTCTCAAAAGTTCAAAACTTAAAGAGCATAAAAGCAAATAATAAGAACCAAATAACTTTATAATTTCAGGCAAACCAGGCATACACCAATGACTTATCCTCGCAGAGTTGATCTCGTTGCGTCCGGAGTTGGCCATAAGATTGTATACTATCTTCCAGCTCCCTTTGGACCTGACCGAGCTGATGCTTGTACATGTCTTTCTTCTCCCTCAATAATTCCACTTCCGCCCGGAGATGACGTATGTACTCTGCCGAGTTACCGCCGGCCCCACCGTTTGGGAACACCATCTTATCGCAAAAGTCGAACTCGGATATGTATATATGTAAAATCTAGAGAAAGCTTTGCCAAATCAAAATGTAGTAGCATCTCAATTATGTCCAGGATAACAATTATATTCTAGACTAACTCGGACAAGAGTCAGAAACCTATCTGAAAATATCAAGAAGAGAACGAAGCTAATCTAAAGAAAGTTTTGCCAGTTAAAATGAGCTGTTGATTACAGCTTTTCCGGTTTCTTTTCTTTATGTTCTATAGTTACATTATTTCAAAGTCTTTAAAACCCTTACGATATTTTGATCATACAATTCTTTTGATAAAATATTCATTTCTTTTACAACTTCCCATGTTGGGTGAAAGCTCATACTATTTGCCACATCTCTAGTCTGTACAAGCCATGACAGATGGGTTTTTCACACTATATAAGCTTAATTGAAAGGAATTGTCTTGGTTTACCAGAATTACAAAGCTTTTCATCTCAAGCATGATGAGAGCAGACTTGCGAAATGAGAAAAGAAAAGAAACACTGTATGTCAAAAAGAGAACACCGACTATAAGAAAGAGGATGCATAGGAACTTCAAATGGATAAAGAATAGTCCAACGATCAGGTTGTTCATGATAGGGAGTAATTTGGCTGAGAGGGTTGCTCGAATGGATAACAGAGGCGATTTGGCTCTGTATCTTTGATTAACAATACAAAAAATTGCACCTGTTGGGTTGTGACAGAACATTCCTTGCTCGACAGCATGCTGATAATCACAATCAGCAGGGTATATCGATGCATAGTTCTATTTTTTTCTTGGAAACTTATTTTCTAGTTTTCATATGTATAGATAGATACTCATTTATGACATCTTAAACTACAAATTTATCATGTAATTAGTAAATTCTAGATGTGCAATAAAGAAATAACAAAAATACAATCGTATACAAAAAGGAAGAAAATTAAATCAATGATACATCGAAATTTCCCGTGTACCTGGATTTGTATGAAATGAAATGAACAACGATCCATTCGGCTAACAAGATTCTCCTTCGCCATTCTCCGCGTAGTCAGGAACTACAATTAAACGATGTCTATTAAAATTGAGAGCAAAATTTCATCTCCTAAAAAGTTATAACTCACATGTATGTATGTATGTATATATATATAAACGTGCCTGTGTGGAGTGTAATACGTACATTACATATGTATACCAGTATATATGTGTATATATATTAATGTAAATATATATATACATAATATATATATATGTATATCAGTATATGTGTCTGTGTGGTTACTGTGTTTTGTACAAATTGAATAATAATAACTGCAGAAAATGCCTTCTTAAGAAATTGACTAATAATAAGATTTTCAACAATTAGTTATCCAACAAAAAAAATTGCCTTTTCCCGTAAAATCCATGGTTAATATGGTGTACCGAAATGACTATATGAAATTTACAGGTCGTAACAACAAATAGCCTCCACAACATATATGTAGAAATGATCGTGGAACCGCTGAACATGGTAGATGTAGTATTGAAAATCAGAAAATGCAGAGGTAACATGTAAAATCTTGAAGAAACCACAATGAAGTATCAAAAAAAATTAAAGAAAGAGGAACAATACTTACAAAAAATACTGAAATGATGTCCATTGTTAAACCGAAATTGTTATTTATAGCTTGATAACAACATATATAGGAGAAAAGTGATTCAATCACTAGCGCCTGCAACAACAGATTATCTACAAAGAGAGGGTTATAAATTATAAAAAATATATATATAGGGTTTTCTGGTAGTACCGTACCCCCAGCTTTCTAGAGAAAGAAAGAGGGATGGGGTGAGAGGGGGAAGGTGATGTGATCAAGGTTATACATTGATTTTATAGTGGTCTTAAAAACTTAAAAAGGAAACGTAGCAATTGTCACTTAATTAAATGATCTTGATGAAATGAATATGGATTCAACACTTGATTTTCATGATATCTTTTGTACATTATAGGAATGTTAGTATTAATTTTTGGATTACATTTCATCACATTTACATACTAATTAACTCTCATAACTTAAATGTTCTTTATTGCGTTTGACCAAGATGAAAACGATTTTTACTTTCTCTGTCATTTAGTACTCAAGCTCCTTTTTTCTTGTTTCTGCAACCTTTTTATTTTATACCAACAATCTTCTTTTTCTTCTTTTCTTTTATGGAATCTTCTGTCTTCATCTTCATACTCATGGAATCATAAACATGAGTGTAGAAAATTATCATAGAGCCAACAACTACAATTTACCAGACACTCGTTCTTCTTGGATGCAGAGCAAATCCGTAACCATTATCTTCTCTCGAGATAGAGTTACCTACAATCGCCTCGAACACAAAGACTAGCAGTATAGCAAGATCCTTACAAGTATAATCACTTAAAGTTGTACACAAGCCGGACAATCAACAAGTTAAAATAAATCTTGTTTAAAACTATTATCGATGTGACCGAAATTTAGTATGAAAAAATCCAATTCACATATAGTCAAAATATAAATGTTTACAAGTTTTTTACCCAATATAAAACTCTCTTCCCTCAATAGAGTATTGTGTATAAACTGGTCTTGAGAGATATCTAGTTTGAAAAGATGGCACGGTCAAGTCGATATGGAAGTCAAAAGCTCCGAATCGTCGCCTTTAAGGGTATAAAATTTGCTAGCGTTTGAATAATAAAAGGATAAGTGTTTTGAGCATTAACTTCGGGTGGTTGAGACAATTCAGGATTTAAGAATTGTGGTTGTTGTTGGTTTTGATGTTTTGACCCTTGTTTTAGATATTCTATGATGGTGGCTATCCCGGTCGGTGAGGCTTTAGGTGGGGCAAAGGTAAACGTCATTTTTTCCTTTTAATTAATTTTTAATAATTAATTCAAAATAAATTAAACAAATTAATTAAAATAACTAATTTTTGGAAACCTGGTTCTTTGAACAAAATAAACAGTTTTAGAATTTTTGAGTTTTTTTAATTAATTAATATTCAATAATTTATTCAAATTAATTGAAATTAATTAATTTAAAATAATTAGTTAATTTTTTCCTTTTTAGAACCTAGTTCTTTAAACCGGGAAATTAATATGTGCTTTTTTTTAAAAAATTTATTTAATTAATATTTAAATTAAATAATTAATAATTAATTTTTGTCAATTTTTTTAAATTATCCCGATTCTTGAAATCAAGGAAATATTATTATTTTTTAATTTTTTTCGAATTTTTTTTTATTAAAATTTTATTAATTCCGAATTATTTATAAATATTAATAAAAAATCTTTTAATTTTGGAAATTAATTCAATTTTTAAATATTCTGAAATCTCATCCTATTTATAAGGATTTGAGATTGTTAGAAAGATTTGATTTTATGTGATCTTATTTAGCCAATTAGTTAGTTTGAAAAGATTTTCTTAAGATTTTAGATAAAATTGTATCTTTCTTCAACTAACTTTCTAAATTTAAATATTTTATTGATATTTTTGGATTTTATAACCATTTTTATTTTTTTACTGATTCTTAAAATCAACAATTAATATTTTTTAATTCATGGGTGTCAACGGTCTAGTTGACTGGTCAGGAACGAAGGTTTAAGATTTGTGAAAAGAATAAATTAATAAAACATACTGGTTTTTAAATTAAATTAACAAAAACATAACCAAAAACTTTTCATTATCAAAAACATATCAAACAAATTTAAATTTAATGATGTTTATTGTCTTTTTATCTGTCTCACATCTTACTCTCCTCCATTATTCTCTCTTATCAATTCTTTTATGTATCTCTTAATTCTTTTCACCAATTTTTCTCTGTATCTCTCTCTGATCTTACTCTCTCTCTCCTCCATTCTTCTCTGTATCTTTCTTTCATATCTCACTCTATTTCTCTCACTTTCTCCATCACGAAAACCCGCCAATGACTACCGAACACCATCTAGATTATATAGTCATTAATATACATATAAATACAGATATATACATACATAATACACAAATATTACACTAGTTGATACCCCGTACTATATGAAAAATATATGAAATTGGTGAGATTGTTTTTATTTATTGAGTTTTGAGACTATTGTAAACCTTGTGAGTTTCAAGTTGAAATAAAAGAATCCATATGTACAGTATTGAGAGAAATTCATATGTAGGGTATCAATTTTTAAAATTAGAGTATAAACTTTTGAAATTAGGATATAAAGTTTTAAATTTGAGAGAGATGGGTGATTAGCACGTGTTAGAAAGAGGTGCGATTATCGTGTGTTAGAGAGAGAGATGTGCGATTAGAGAGAGAGATATGTTAGGTGAGAGAGATGTGTTAAATTAGAGAGAGAGATTAGATTATGGTTTGATTAGAATTAGAAAAATAATAAGTATATATAGTTATGTTTTTTATAATTTAAATTATTAGGATATGTTTTTGTTAATTGACTCTTTTGAAAATTGAGAGAATCAAGAACATGCAATAATAAATAAAAAAACAGGCATAAAACATTTTGAAAACAAAATATAATCTTCGCTACCGTTCTCGGCAACGGGGCCAAAATACTAACTTCTCCTCGAATGTATTTTTTTTCATGCGCAAGGGCCTCACAGGAGCACGAGAGCAGTTGCAGTAAATAACGGGTAAATTACCCGAAATATCGAATCCAGGAACAGATTTACACTAGGATTAAATTGTGTTTTCGAGGTATTTAAATATAACTAAGGCTTAAATCTACATAGCGAGAATCATTAATGGACAAACGTGGAGCGTTTGGCGAATCGTTCTCTCCCTACTAATAAATATTAACAGTTTTTTTATGGAAATGCTTTGAAGGATACGACGTTTTCATTTTAGGGTTGTCAATCCTAAGCATGCAACTACGCGTGAAGTTTTGTTGAATTAAATAAACGAGTTATAAAGGTTGATCAAGCCTAACATTTAATTCAAATATGTTTAGCTTTTTGTCTTTTTTTACGAAGCCAGATAAATTATCAATCTATAAACAATTATCTAAGAATTTAGAGAATTTATTAACGTTGTTAATACTAATGAACGGATTCAAGAACGCATAAAACAAAATAAAGAGAAAGAACGACAATAAAACCATAAAGAAAATCTTACTATACATTGTCGGAATTTTCGGGGCGTACTTTCTCCCTCTCTTTCTCTTTCTATTTCAAAATTATGTTTTTGAATAGTGAGCACAGGCTGCTCTTGCCGAAATATATAGGAAAATGTAGAAACAAATTCTAAAATCTGATTTTTAATTAAAAAAAATTCATAGGCTAGACTTCTCTTGTGTTGTTGGGCTTCACTTGGCCCATTTTGAGTTTATTGTGTGTTGATTTCTGACCCTTCATCTTCTATTTTCTTCCTTTTGGTCCTTATTTGTGTCTTCTTTCGTCTTTGTATCGTTTTTATGCTAATTTCATGCGTTTTCCTGAAAAAATGTAAAAATGTACAAATAATTCGAAAAAATGCTGAATTCACTAATTATCTGTTAAAAAAGCTGTAATCGCTAATAAACATCATTTTAACCCATAAAAACTAGCATTTTGAGGTCTAATCATCTTGCCAAATCCAGATATAGGCAAAACTAATGCGGAAATTAAATAAATTCTAAACTAAATATATTATGAGAGATAATATGCACACTCACAAATAATAAAGCAATAAAACAAGAGTTTTTAACGAGATTTACCCGGAATGGCTACATACTCGATGCCGCTACAGTATGGTTTTATATTAATAATCGCTTAAATTATTACACTCATGTGATTTATGGGAACAATCTCAAAAAATACTCCTATAATAGACTTACAGCTCTCAAATATGTTTGCTATGGGTACAAGAGATAATGAGTTTAGGGTTACATATATATAGGCATAGGATGAGCTCCTTTTTCCTACGTAGCCAATGTCTGATAATTAAAAACAAGCTAAATTTGCAATTTACTCTTTAGATTTAAGTTTGGTTTCACAAGCTAAGTCAAAAAAATGATTAAATCGGAAAACTACTACTTTTGTGGTACATGTTGCAAATCATACTTTGTTAATACTAAAGCCATTTACCTCTTCCTCTAAAAAATGTTCGACACAAAATGTACGTACTTGATGACATCGGTTTGCAAGACCGCATACACATGCAGTTGATGGAGTCACATAATGTATCGACATTGTTTTTGTTTTTGTTTTTGTACTAGAAAAAAATAAAAGGATGAAAGCGACATTGTTTTTGTTTTTATCTCAATTATGTTTTCATGTGCTTACATTTTACGCATTCTAACTCTTATTACAGTAGAAACCTTATAAATTAATACTCATGGGATCACTAAAATTTATTAATTAAAAGAGTTATTAATTAATCGATAAATTAATAATTTATATATTAATTTATATTTTATTAATTTATAATGAAATACTCAATTTACAAACACATTTCAAACTTTCACTTAATTATTGTACAATGCATGTACGTATATCAAATGAAGTGCCCAATTTGAAATAACTCTTTAATCTCCCACCTTATTATGCTTCTTTTGTTCAATGTATCAATTTATGGACATTAAAAAATATTTTCTATATAAATACAAGATCAATTTAGTCATTTTTCAAGAAACCTTCATAAATCATTCATGTAATATGTAGTATATAAGGAATTATTAATTTATATTTTATATGGGGTCTATAGAAATTATCAAAAGTGTATTATCTTATAATTTTAACGAATTATTAATTTAGAACCCTATCTCCGAGTCGGGACCAACCAAAAATATTATCTTAGAGAGTTTATTAAATAATCGAGTATTAATTTATCGAGTTTGTACTGTACATTCAGTTTGATTGTATGTTTAGTGAAAAAAAAAAAAAAAGGATATTATACTCAACGCATTAGCGGGATTTTTTAATTTTATAAATATGTACCAATAGTATATAGAAATAAAAAAGTTAAATATTTAAAATAAAAACTTGACATTGCAAAGTCATTAAAAAAATTAACCAAAACAACATCTACATGTAAGGAAATGAACAAAATACGCAAAGCTAATCATGTTTGCCTGGTCAAAATGTTCGTGGATACATAAATAACAAAGAAAAAAGAAAAACTTATTAATGGCAATATGATATAATTTTTTTTATATATAAATGAGGAAAACCCTCTAATTTTATTAATATTTTTTTATAAATAAGTGCATACAAGAAAAATAAAAACAAAGAAAAAGTAAAACTTAAAAAACTGATAAAGTACCCACTTCTAAGAATCATAACCGGTTTTCCTTATTATTATTATTATTTTTTTGTGCAAAAAATATAAAAAGATCATAAAAATCACAAAAAAAAAATCTCAAACTAGTTATACTAGTTTAAAAGTGAGTAAAATGATTTCAAAGTTATTTTTAAATTTTTTTACTGATTTTTATTAATTTTTTGACTTTTATTGCTATTTTTTATAACAAAAAAAAAAATCACAACTTTTCCAACCATGTTGTGTTAATAAAAATCATTATAAAAAAATTGAAATCTTTTTTACTCATTTTTTAACTTGTATAACGAATTTTATTTTATTTACGATTCTTTAATATTTTTTATAATTTATTTTAAAAATAAAATAAAAAATAATAATAAGACAAACCGTAAATCAGAAGTACGGTTTGTACTTTATATTTATGGTTTGTGCGTAAAAAAAGACTTTTTATAATGGAAAAATGGAGCCTATTTTTATTTAGGTTATCTTGCTTAAGATGAACCCCATTGAGATTGATTTGGTCGGTGAAAATTTTAAAAGAGGTTATAGAAGGTATCAGATAGTAAAGATAATAAAAAGAGAAAAGTCACATAAATGAAATAGAGTGAAAAAACAATAGGAAATATATCAATGTTTTAGAAATAATAAATGAAGACATCATCATTTGATTGAAACTATATTATAAAAAAGAATTTGAATAATTTTCTACTAAATGATGGTACAATGGTTATCTTGCTACATATTACACCAATAAATCTAATTTACACCGTACGTATTACCTACAAAAAAATCACATATACGTATCTCGGGTTTTTGGTTTAGTTTGGTATTTCAATAATTTAGGTTTTTCTGTTGCATAGCAAGCCACACCAGATTGTGTGTCTCTATTTCAGTTAGGTTCACTTCAATCGCTTTATATATGAAAACCAAACCAAACCTGATCGGACCATTTCGGTGTTAAATGATATACTAAAATACATTGATTTATTGTCGGTTTTATTATTTACTTATTAACAATTAATGATTTATTCGATAATAAATATGAGCAATGTTATTTATCTGTACATGTATCTTTATTTTGTATATTAATTGATTTGGTGTGTAGAGTACGACTTGCACACCAAAGATAAAATAACTGATTGTTACATAATATATTTTATCTTTAACAGCTTTAGACTAAAAAAAATGTCCAAATCGCTACGGGATTAATGACGGTAAATTTTGTTATGAACTTTTTATCGATGGTTTTTGTGACGGGTATGTGACCATTTAGTCAATTTGTGATAGATTTATGATAAGTTTTTAAATTAGTGAACATTATTTTGTAGTGTTAAAGTTTAGTCATCTTTTGACTATCACTAAAATGAACATTATTTTGTAGTGTTAGATGGGTTAGACAACTATCGGTATAGTTGTAGCACAAACTTTTAGTAGGTCTATCTTTACTACAGGGAACAATTGTTTTTCGACTCTTTGAGTTAGTATAGTTAAAGTATATTGAACATAACAAATTGATATTATTTTATAATTACTTGTACTATAAATCCTTATATTATTTTCGATATAAATATTTATAATATATGCTACTTTAATTTGCAATTGGTGAGATTTGTTGTGGTTAATAAACTCGTACGTTGGGCAGTAATATTATTTATTTGGTGTGTGTATAATCGACGGAATTCACTCTTTTGCCTTAAGAAACTTAAAAGTTTTGTTTGTGTTAAATCTTACCACAACAAATAAGTTAAGTGGTAGAGTCAAGTAAATAATATGTCAAGTAAATTAATTCTCAGTAATTTATTTTCTCAGTGATATCTGTAATTTTAACGTGAGAAGATATTTAAGTATTTAAGAATATGTTCTCTAATATTATTTTAGGTAGAATATCTTAAGATCGATAAATTATTATTAGATAATATTATATTAATCTTTATTAATAAAATTATATAATATTTATTAATTAAGTATTAATCTAAATAGGGTTAGAGTTCTAGTTGAGGTAGAAAGCTATTCCGTCTGCACTAGCTAGCAAGTCATTTAAAGTAATATTGTGAAATCCATTTAATTTAAATAATTAACCTATATGTTATATCCCTTTCACTTGTTGGTGAAATATGTTTAGTAATTATATGTATCATAAGCTGTTTTGTAGATATTGAAAACAATAATTCTGGTTGCAATTTATTGCAAGTTTCTAGCAAACCAGACAGATTGGTGAGGGCGATATTTATCTTTTTGGGAGATTGTACAAGTTGCAAGTAATTGCAGTAGAATATATTAGAATTGATTAATAGTAATCATATATTGTTGATATTAGACCTTCTATATCGACCCTCCATTAGAAAGAATTTGGGTTCAGTTTCTAAGATATTGGTTAAAGATATTTTATTTATTTTAGTGACTATTTGGTTATTAGATAAAATAAACAGTTTATCAGATATGGTATATAATCTTAACATACCATGTAAGAGAAATATACCTTTAAAGTTGAACTATGTATTACTTTGGAGCTTATACTTAGGTTATTTCAATCTAAAAGGGATTTCAATGGTAGTTTAAAATGGTCCATTTGTATTATTGAAAGTGGGGGCACTACCAGTTTTTGAATCATGTTTAGATGGTAAAATGACCAAGTGGTTTTCACGACCAAAGGTTATATGAGCTAAACAAGTGTAAGGATTATTTCATTATGATTCATGTAATCCTATAAGATCCATGATATATGAGTTTTTGAATAGACGGTCACATTTATTTGTGATTATTCAAAGTAAATGAACATTTATTTGATGCGTCATATGAAGTGCTTTTAAGTATTCAATGCATTTAAGACGAACACAGATAAGTATCTTGAAAATGTATATCGACACTTCAATTTAATCGAGGTGGCGAGTAACTCTTTGGATACATAGTGAAGTATTTATTAGAATGGATTATATCCCAGTTGACCTAACTTAGTATATAATCATAAAATTGTGTAGTAAAAGGAAGGTAAAAGACTCTTATAGGAATGGTTAGGTTGATAGTAAATCACTGAGGTAATTTTATTCATTTTTGGAGTACGTAGTAGAAACATAAGCATACATATTTCACTCGATTCCATCTTACTACCTAGTACTTGCATAGAACTTTAGATTTGGTGCAACCCTAGTCTTCGAAAGTTCTGTTATATGGAAGTTCAACACACGTGTTGAAGAGAAAAGTAATGAAGTTGGAATCAAATATTGATGTTTGTTTCTTGTCGGTTATTTCAATTAAACGAAAGGTGGTTTCTTATTTTTCCTAAAAATTAGAAGTCATTGTTGGCATACATGACTTATTCTTGGAAAATGATTAGATCTTAACCACAAACCAAAAACAAGGTTAGTTTGATAAAAGTTAATAGAAGGTAGTAAGACATTTTTATTATATACCTATAGTTCAAAATAAAACGTCACATGATAGACTCACATATACGCTTTCTTAGTAGGAGAAATTGAGTGATTCATGCAGAGGATTTTGGCGTATAATACAAGTTTAAAAGTTCTTAATGTTGAGTACTTATAGGGAGGTTCATCATAGTGGGAGGGTATTGAAACGACCTAGGCGTTTTTTATACATAGGATAATCTTATGAGATGATCCTTGATAAGTTGGAAACTGAACCCAGTAGCTACAATGAATCTTGATGAGATAAAGATGTAAGACATTGAAAAATAACTTTAAAATCTGGTCAAGACAATTTTAATTAATGGAAGCCTTGAGTAGTACTTTTATAGTACAACCAGATGTTCTTCAAGCAAAGGGCCAATATCATGGGTTGTGCAACCTTAGTAAGTCTTCAGACTTGACTAGGCATCTAGGTCTTCAGCTATCCGTTTTGATCGAGCTATAAAGTCTGCTGTATAGACGCTTTCATATGCGTTCGCAATTGAAAGTCTCATGTATGTTATGAAATTTGTTAAATATTATATTTATTTTTCCTTTGACATTGTTAGTAGATGTAAATCTAGCTCATGTCGAGATTGTTTAAGTACGGTAAAATATTTATTGAAGTATATTCAATGATTAAGGATTAAATGTAGTTTTACCAAGAATGTTTTAATCATTTTTTATTAGTAGACTTGGATTTTTAGTCAACTAGCAATTCTAGAAATCAACATAAATAGATTTAAAAGTGAACATGATTAAATCCTAAATTTCTAGTAGGCCCTTTGTTAAGATTTTTTCGGTAAAGGTCTTAGCTAAGTAGAGGGGATGAGAGTTTTGATGTAGTGCATCATGACTTTAAGTATAAGTGGGAGATTGTTAAAATGGTATACTAAAATACATGATTTATTGTCAGTTTAAGTATTTACTTATTAACAATGAATGATTTATTTGAGAATAAATGTGAGCAATGTTGTACATGTTATTTATCTATACATGCACTTTTACTTTGTATAGTAAGTGATTCGGTATGTAGAGTACGACTTACACACGAAAAATCAAATCACTGGTTCTTACAGAATATATTTTATTGTTTACAACTTTAGATGGAATAGGAAATCATCGGTATAGTTGTAGCATAAAGTTTTAGTATGTCTGTCTTGACTAAAGAGAACGGTTGAGTTCCGACTATTTGATTTAGTATATTTAGAATATATTGAATAGGACAAAGTGGTATTATTTTATGGTAATGGCCGGAATAAAATAACTTTAACTAATAATTTATTATGATTACTTATACTCTAAATTCCTATATTATTTTCGATACACATATTTATAATATATACTGCTTTAATTTGCAATGGGTGAAATTTGTTGTAGTCAATAAACCCATACGTTGGATAGTAACATTATTTATATGGTGTGTGTCTATAAACGATGGAATTCACGTCCTTTTAATAGGATTGATGACATCCCCTCAATAAGTTTATATGTTTTGTTTGTGTCAAATTTTGCGAGTGAATTTTATATCCGAAGCAACATATAAGTTAAGTGGTAAGATCGAGTAAATAATATACCAAGTAAATTAATTGTCAGTAATTTATTTACTCGGTAGATATCTGTAATCTTAACGTGAAAAGATATTTAATTATTTAATAATTTGCTCTCAAATTTTATTGTGAGAATGAATTAGAAACAATTATATTTTCTATTGAAAATTAATATAATTTACTGATAAAATATTCTAAAATCGGTAAAGTATTAATCAGATAATATTATATTAATTTTTATTAATAATATTATATTATATTTATTAATTAAGTAGTAATCTAAGTAGATTTTGAGTTCTAGTTGAGGTAAAAGTTTATTCAGTGTGCACTATATCCCTGTTTTAGCCTACATATACTGCTTCTATGTTATGGAAAAAGACACACTTCTCATGAATTATATATTAGAGTTAGGATTTTTTAACAGTTTGAACGTTCATATCTCTAAAAAGAAAGAAGTATTATAGGAATACGACAGAAGATGAAGTATGATTCAGCACTGTCCGTAAGGTATTTCTGTATCGTTTTTGTTAAATTTATATACACTATAATCAGGATTCAATACTAGTTTTCAGCTGTAAAATCAAACGTGTTTTCAACCTTCCGTTATCATGGTTTTTGGTCCAGCCACATGACTTACAATGTGCAAAGTAGTGGAAAAAGCTGATATCCTGATTCGAAAACACTGAGTTGGATATTTGTGCTAATTCGTACAATTTTGCAATGCAAATTTTGTACCAGAATACTCACAGCATCTATCTTCGTTCTCTTTCCCACAAGAACATACACTAAAACCAGTACTACATCCCAATATTATCTTGGGTCTTATAAACTATGGAGAGGCTCTGACTGGCCTATCACATTTTTGCACTGAGAAATATGATTGCACCAAAGGGAGTGGAAGATTTTATTTTTTCGCCCTGAAATTTCTGTTTTTTTCTTTATATTAGAGGTCGGTTTCTTGGATATTCTTGTGTAGGCCTTAGTTGGGTATCTTGTGCATGATATTCAAATTTTTTGAGCACTATCAATTGAGGCATAGACATTATTTTACAGTAAGGAATTTTTAGGTGAAAAGGATATCAGGTTTTAGTTATAAGCAAGTAATTAAGGTATATTACTATACTATTAAAAATCAAAATAATGGGTTCCAACGAGTTCTACTGTAGCAGGTAATATAATGTACAATTAAAATGCGAGTTAAGTTAGTTCAATACTTTTTTTTTTAAAGGAAGTTAGTTCAATACTTTGTTTCATGCAAAAGAAATGTTTCATCAGCTAGATTGATGTTTTCAAGAGAAGAATTGTCTATTTTACTTAATTTTCGACAGAACTACTGTCTAATGTATTTTAACAAAATTATTATTATTTTCGACTGGCTACTATTACATTTCGACCTGCCAAAATACCTGTCGACAGTTACTGGAACTTTTTATGCACTTTTCGACATGTCAAAATTTTTTAGACATGTCGAATTTTTTTATACATGTCGAAATTTCGTTTTCCAGATTTGTTTTCATCTTCTTTTATCGCTTTTGAACATCAAATTTACGTTTTTTTTTTATTTGCAATTATTTGGTTGTAGAAAATGATTTTTCAAAACCTTCATTTTTTTAACTCTTTCAAAGACTCCACCAAGCTCCAATTTATTTATGACATTTTGATAATGCCAAAGGGGAAGAAAAATACAATGTTATTGATAATTGTTTCGTTATTTTTGAAAAATCATCATTAGTTTGTCAAAATCAAAATGGGCGAGATTGTTGAACCATGAGTTTAACAATCTTGCCCATTATAATTTCATGATTTTACAATTCGATGATATAATGCTTGATCTTTTCCAAAAATACAAAATGTATATTTCAGGCTTTAAAATGATAGATCATTCAATATCGAAGTTAACGGCTCAAACAGAACTTATTTTGGAGTCCGAACCAAGAAGATACAAGAGTTTCAAAAAATTGAATTACCTGATTTTTAGACACGTCGAAAAATATCCGATAGGTCGAAGTACCAATCGAAAAGTGCAAAATTTGGGCAGTAAGCTCTCAAGATTTTCCGACATGTCGAAAATGGAGTTCGACCGATCGAAAAACCTGCTGTTTTGAATTAAGGCACTTTTACTTTATCTAAGTGTGGCTTTTAACCAATGGATAAATCACCTAACCACTAAAAATGGTAACTTATGCACCGATGGGTATTTTGGGTCTACAAAACCCCTAAATCCATCTCCTAAACATATCAATCATCAACCAATACATTTCACTTAATCTTCCTCAGTTAGAAACACTTAAAATTATAATTGTTGAAAAAAAGCTCAGAAAAAGATGAATTGAGGAGAAAGCGATAAAAGCTCAAATCAAGATCAAACATCCTCAAATCTCACAAATTAGATTATTTAGAAACAATCAAATTGTGAGTGTTGTTTTATTTTCGATAAATTTGTAAAGAGTAAATTATAAGCTCATTTGTGAGTGAGTGTTTTGGTAGAAGCTTTTAAGCCAATGTGTTGGTTAAAAATTCTAGCTTAAATACTTGGGTACTCATAGATTGAGGAGGAGTCGTTAACTCTTACATGTGTTTCCTTGCACTTATATCAAGAGTAGGAACATCAGGTAGATGGTGAGCAAATCGATTGATTAGCTCGGTAGGAGAGGACTAGGCGGGTTTGCCAAACGTCTATATATCATGGTGTAAATTTCTTCCCTTACTCTTTACTTTCCGCAACTTATTTACTTATTTATTTGTAATTATGCGCATGCTTTCACTTATTTATCGTTTATCTTCGTATACTGATTATCGTAAGTAGATATCAGGATAGTTGCGTTGTTAGTTGCGCTTAAAAATTTTATTCCGCGAAAAGCGCCTAAAAGCTTATTCATCCCCTCTAAGGTTTAGCCGCACGGGCCAACACAAGATATACTACTCTTTTATGCGCTTTTGTGACTAAACCAACTCTAGTCCTTTGGAGTCTAGGATTTTGTGTGCCCGGTGTATAAACTAAACATTCTCTCTCACCTGCACTCCATATGGTGGACTCATTTTCCATTGACAACCATGTTCGTTTAACTCTTAATAAACTTATGCGAAAGAAGAAAAGAAAAGGCAACATCCATTTCTTAAAACATCCACTCGTGTAGAGAATTAGAGACATAAAATAATAAAAGTTCCCCACCCAAAACTATGGTGGGTATTCTCTATATTTATAATGAGTTTATAATATCGAAATACACTATATTCACAATATATCTCAATCAAACTATTCAATCAAACTATACTAGGAAATATAATAGATACTAAATTACAATTAGATCTTTGATTAGATTATAGGCATATCTTTTTGATCACTATTATGCCCCCTTAAGAAAACGGGCAAATCTACAACATGAAGCTTGTCACGTAAAAATTGGAATTGAGCCGACAAGAGAGGCTTGGTTAAAATGTCCGCAATCTGATCTTTAGATGAGATAAAACGTATCTGAAGTGTTTTGGCAGCAACCTTTTCACGAACAAAGTGAAAATTAAGCTCAATATGTTTCATACGTGCATGAAATACTGGATTAGCTGCCAAATAGGTTGCCCCAATATTGTCACACCAAATCGTAGGAGGGACAAATATAGGAATGGCAAGATCATGACATAAAAAAAGCAACCAGGTGACCTCAGCAGAAGCAGCAACTAGTGCACGATACTCAGCCTCGGTGCTCGACCGAGCCACCATTGACTGTTTGTGTGCATCCCATGAGACTAAATTATTGCCAAATTAAACACAATAAACTCTTGTTGAATGACGATCATCATAGTCACCTGCGCAATCGGCATCACCATACGCTTGGAACGTAGGAGAAGTGCTCTTGCTAAAGAATAAGCTTTGGTGAATTGTCCCTTTAAGATACCGAAGAACACGTTTGGCTGTTTGCCAATGGGTTCGAGAAGGTCGATGCATGAACTAGCAAAGGCGGTTGACGGCAAAAGAAATGTCTGGACCAGTAAATGACAAGTAGTTCAGTGCACCCATGGTACTACGGTATAAAGTTGGGTCATCAAACGAGTCTCTAGGTTCGGCTCGTAAGGAATCAGATGAGGACATAGGTGAAAATATAGGCTTAACATTTGTCATGCCTGTACGATGGAGTAAGTCAACAATGTAGCGACGTTGTGAAAGAAAAAGTCCCTTTGCAGTGTGATGCACTTCAACTCCCAAAAAGTAATGAAGGTTCCCAAGGGACTTGACAGCAAACTCTAATCCAAGAGCTTCAATTAGGGAACTAATAGCAGCACTTGAAGATCCTGTAATAATAATATCATCGACATATACAAGCATGGAAATTGTAATTGTCTCGGTGCGGAAAATAAATAAAGAGGCATCAGCTCGGGAGACAATAAAACCAAGTGATAAGAGTTTGTGTTGGAGGCGAGAGTACCAAGCTTGAGGTGCTTGCTTAAGTCCATAAAGAGCCTTGCGTAGTTTACACAGATGATCGGGAAACTGACGGTGTATAAACCCAGGAGGTTGCTAAATGTAAACATCTTCACTAGTAAAACCATGGAGAAAAGCATTTGACACATCAATTTGTTTAAGAGGCCAACTTTGAGAGACTGCATGAGCAAGAACAAGGCTTATTGTGGTTTGTTTAATGACTGGGCTAAATGTATCGTTAAAATCAAATCCAGGTTTTTGGTGAAATCCCTTAGCCACAAGACGGGCTTATAACGTTCAATTTCTCCATCAGGATTTTGCTTAATACGGAATACCCATTTACATCTGACAAGTGTTTTATTGGCCGGTCGAGGGACAAGAGTCCAAGTTCCATTGGACATGAGAGCATCAAATTCAGAATTCATAGATGAACGCTAGTCAAGATTTTGTAAAGCTTGTGTGCAACAAGTTGGCTCTTCGATTAATAACCCCATAGACAATAATGTTTTCGGTAAGGGGTATCGAACAGTGCCATCAGTGACTTTCTTGGGACACGTAATTTGGTTTCGAGAACGTGTTTGAATGCATCAGTAGACGAAACCACAGAAGAAGGGAAAGGACCAAGTGAGTTACTCGCTGGAGTATGGGTGCTAGTTGTGGGTATATTGGCCAAGGGACAAGTTTGTGGAGAGACTAGTACATTAGAACTTAAATTGTTCAGACTTTGGGGTCGAGGTGATTGTGGTATGAGTGATCCTATTATAGGTGGTTCGATTGGACATGTCAGTGCAGGTAGTACTAAGTTACAAGGAAGAGTAATTCCAGTTTGGGGCGGACATGAACTGGATGAGACAATTGTGGTGCTGAAGGGAAAAACATTTTCATCAAAAACAACATGTCAAGAGATATAAATACGACTTGAGTTGGAATCTAGGCACTTATAACCACGGTGTCGAGAACTATAACCAATAAAAACGCATTGCTTAGAGCAAAAATCTATTTTATGTCTATTATATGGTCGTAAATATGGCCAAGATGAACACCCAAATGTTCAAAGGAATGTGTAGTCAGGTGGTTTAGAAAAGAGTTTTTCAAATGGTGATATATTATTGAGAACATGAGTAGGTAAACGGTTAATTATAAAACATTAGAAAAAGCTTCATGACATAGGAGTGCCAGATGTGGCAAGTAGTGCGAGGTCGGCCTCGACGACATGGTGATGCTTACGCTCAACAACACCATTTTGTTGATGTGTGTGCGGGCATGGAAGACGATGAATAATTCCATGTTGTTGGAAAAAACTACTTAATGGTCGGAATTCACCACCCCAGTCAGTTTGTATAGATTTTATTTTGACATTAAATTGTAATTCGACATGACTTTTAAATTGAACAAACACTTAGTACACCTCAGATTTTAACTTTAGAGGAAAAGTCCATGAATAACGAGTATAATGATCCACAATGGTAAGAAAATAACGATGTCCATTAATTGACAAATAAGGTGAGGAACCCCAAACATCCATGAATAAAAGTTGAAATGGACTACATGACACTGACTCTGAAAGAGAAAAAGGAAGTTGATGACTCTTCGCTTGTTGACATGGTCCACAAACAGTTGTGGACGATTTATTTAAACTAGGGAGAGAAAAACGAGAAATAATTGACTGAACAGTCCGGGGTGTTGCATGTCCTAAACGAGAGTGCCAAATATCAAAAGAAACAAGAGCACAAGAAAGGGTTGCTGGTCGACGGCTAGTAGGTTTGAATGGGTACATGCCTGCCACACATGGTCCTTTGTGTAGAAGTTTCCCCGTGGTTTCGTCCTTCACATAGAAACAATTAGAATGAAATTCGACATAAGATTTATTATCAGGGGTAAACTTACTAATTGAACTCAAATTCTTAGAAATATTTGGCACATCTAAAATATTTTATAGCTTAAAATTTGAAAGTTTAGAATCACCAGTATGATGAATGGGTAGCCCGGTGCCATCGCCTACATAAAGTTGATCGTTACCACCATTAGGAGCGGCTCCAAGATTGAGATTCTGTAGATTAGAGGTGACATGATGGGTAGTCGAGAGTCATGATACCAAGTGTCAATATTTGGAGAGTAGGCAGTATAAGCATTGAGGGAATTAGGCGCCCCCTGGAAGGCATGGTCAAAGCAGTGAGGACATAGTTGGCAAAAAATAGGATGGGACTGTCTGGAAAAATTACTATAGCGATTTTGGTTGATATTTCGACCGCCGCAATAACTTCCACGTTGGTTTTGTTGAGAGAAGGAAAGATTTCAGTTTTGTTGTTGATTAGTCGATGGGGTTGATTGATTCGATGTGTTTGGTTTCTGAATAACAAAGTTGGCAGATGGGAGGTCAAGTACTGTGTTTTGGTCTCCAATTAATTGTTCTTGGTACAGAAGGTGCTCATATAGTTCTTCCAAAGAAATCGGTTCTACACGGGTTTGAATTGAGGTAATAAGTGAATTGTAGGAGGAGTCTAATCCCGATAGTATATATGCGATATGATCGGAGAGGCATAAGGGTTCTCTGATAGAGGCAAGCATTGCAGCATCTTCTTGATCTCGTTATAATAATTGTCAATGCTCATAGCACCCTTTTTAATATAAGAGAGACACAATTTAACTTGCATAGATTTGGCACGTGAGTGAGAGGCGAAACAACGAGCAAGATTGGACCATGCTTGTTCTGAAGTCATGGCATCTACAAGGTGGGGTAACAGCTCCTCAGTGACGGAGGAGATTATTGCACTTAAAATTAATTGATACTGTTGGATCCAATGACTATAAGCCGGATTGGTAGTAGTAGTTGAGTCTGCTGAGTCGGGAGATGTAGGCTTGGTTTCGTCTGGGCATTTATTAGACCCGTCAATAAAGCCATAAAGTCCTTGGCCTCGAAGGTAAGGAACTAGCTGCAACTTCCAAAGAAGATAGTTTCTGTAGTCAATTTTAAAGTAACAGTGTGATGAAGTTTAACTATATATGGTGTTGAGGATGATTGGGAGGGTGAGGGAGCTGTGATCGATGTACCGTTATTGGAGTCGATAGCCATAAGTGATTTGAAACTAGAATATTCAGAAGAAAAAAAAAAGGAGTAGAAGATGAAGAGAAGCGAAAAAAAAATAATGGTGAGGAAGCAAAAAAGAGGGGAGAAATGATAGGATTTACACTGGCTAGCTTAAAATATCTTAGATGAGCTTCCATTATTGCACTGAAAGACTGTAGAAACTCGTATTTCTTTTTCGCTTCAACATTCACTAGGGAATTCATCTGAACTCCTTGATGGCACTGAGAAAATTAATTACAACATGTTAATATTAACGTGGGAAATAATAGACACGTTTGATATTGGAACCGAAATATTTTAGTGATATATATGGAGATATCAATCAAAATCTTTGGTGAAATAAATTGTGATTTATATGAATTCGAAAATATCTCGGTTGATGAGATCAAATCTTTAGTTGAAAAAATAGAACTAAATCTATATAAGAAGCTCCATCTTATCTTCCATCAATTCCCTACCCTATTGTATTTAAGCATGTCTTCATACACAACTATTGAGCCGAATTTCTCAATCAATCTAGAGATGGAGAATTTGGGTATGACTAAAGTAAAAGAACCCACCCACCTGTTCAAGATTAAGGTGCTAGACGGGAATAGGGTAGAAAACTTGGTAAACATATTTAGATAGGATTCTTCAATCGTTAATTGTTCTCTTTTTGCAAATTGTAAAGACCTAAACCTACATAGTAAAACGAATTTGTTTTTGATCATATATGTACACATCTTAATTTGATTCTGGATTTTTTTTTCACACCTTTATCTATTAGTTCTTCCTTACGAAAAAGGATTGGTACTACAATTTTAAATTTGTTTATCTTGAGCGGTTAATTTATATTGGTTGGCAATGATTAAGTGTCTACCCAAAAGATAGAGGAAAGGTTAATATTTATCACACTTTAATTTCTTGGATGGTGTGAACTTGAAGCCATACACATTTATGTGGCGGTTATGTTACAATTACCAAGATTGGGCTTAAGGGGCACTTAACTGCGCATTGGGAGTGTTTGGATTTACAAGGAATTGCTCGAAAATTTGATGAACTGGAGTTTGGTGGTTTATTTTTGAGTGGGTGTGTTTGTAATTTATTTGCAAGTTTGGTAGACCTGGTATGAGTTGGTTCACATTCTATTGATGCAACCGATTACATCTTTAGAGAACCGGTCAAGGATATACCCACATGACTTTAATGTATGTAGGAAAGCCATCAAACTATTACTTCGATGCATTTTTGGAAGACAAACTTTATAGTTTCTTGGAGAGCACACTTATCAAGGAAGAGAAGTTTTGGTTGTTTCTTCACATGCTTAATTTTTGTTCCAAAGTTTTTATATTGTTGCGGATGTTGTATCATATGAGAAACATGTGAACAAGAGAACAAGTGTCAAAAAATGACCTTAGGGGCACGGTCGATCTCAATGATGAAACTACCCTTTTATTTCTTGACATAATGGTCTCAAGACTTATGCTCTAACCTTTTGGTTTCTAGGAATACGGTCTCAAGAATTATGCTCATTAGTTTTTGTTAATTTTTAGTCAAGTTATATAGTTTTTTATAATTACTTTGTGTTATTCGCAATTAGGGTGGACACGTGTTTCCTAATTGCAAGTGACCGTTATTGGTTTACTTTAAATGATTTGCTATTCTTTCCTATTAGGGTTATGCAAGAATAGGGAATAGAGATTTAAGTCTCCATTTTCACTCTAAGATGATTTTAATTCATAAATTGTTAGATAACCAAGTTGGGAAATTGGATTGTCGTCAACAACTTAGGTGGTTACCCTAATCCATCAGATTGTTCCGGTACCAGCCACTATTAATTCGATCATTCAAACTGATGGAGGTTAAAAATTAGGGTTAGAACCTTGCGGCAAGTGCTACGTACGCGGTCTGAAACCTAGCAGTAAAGGCGGAGTTAATGAGCATTTAATGGCTCCATCGTGGGGAGCAGATAGGGTTCTGAACCCGCTTCACTCGCCGAGGAGCTTATCAGCAATATATCCTCTAAAAGATACTCCTATATCTAAGATAATCAATCAGATACTACAAAAATGAAGGAGGACATCAGATCTATGCAAATAGATCTTGTAAAGATAGGGTCAACCCCTTAAATACACGTTCCTTAAGCACAAATGGATGTATATCTAACTGCAAGACTGAGAGCCAGGCGAGGAGCCCACACTAGGGTCTCCTTTCCAAAGGATATCTAACTATCCAAGAAAGTACAGTTAGAAGATCAACGCCTTTGAAGGCTAACGAAGGAGTCACGGTCTCTTAGAAGAGCTCCCTCGCCTATGAGGAAGGGTGGCGTCTCCCTTTGGGGCTAGCCAAGTCGGTGGAAAGATATGGGGGATATAGCATAATATATCTCAGCATGACCTAAGAGAAGAGAAAGATATGGAGAATATGTCATTTATAAAATCATATCAATCACATCAGATACACCCTAGATTGCCTCCACCGCCTATATAAGGGGATCCTAATCTAAGTAGAAGATCATCTGAACCCATACGAACGCAGACATACACTTATTATTCGGGTAATCAAATGGTGTCGTCACTAAAAAAGAATCGAACCTAGAAGTTTTCAGCTTTACATTGAATAAAGAATCGACATATACAAAGTTAAGCATGACCAAAGTAAATCATCAACTTCCTGACCCTTCCCAGATGGATAGAAAAACACCAAGTCAAACAAACAAGAACCAACCCGAGGAGCGCGTCACGCCCGTAACGGGGACGAATCCTCCCACAGCCCCACTAGTATTTTCCACCCCTATCGAGGGGCTGACTGCTTCCTCCTCCAAATCCATGTCCCTCGGAAGTACCAAACGTGAGCACTACGAGGAGCTCAAAGCGAAAGCACGACAGAGAGCCATCGACTCCGCAGAAGCCTCCTTGCAAAGTTGCAGTAGTCTCAGGAAAATTAAGCGCAAGTAGAGGTCTATGTTCCCTCTATGCATACCATCGAGGAAGCGGAATCCGCTGGCAGGCACATCGAATATCTCAAGTTCAGTTTGGAGAGAAAAAGGACAAACCTCAAACTGCTGTTGGTAATCACATGAGAGGATATCCACAACCTTAAAAAGGACTTCGACAAAGTAGCTGAGGTACTCGACGACGTGTACCAGAAACCTCTTCCACACCAAAGTAGAAGCACAAAAGATCGGCTAGGAAGGAACGAGCCCGCCGAAGACGAGAATCCAAAGAGGAGGTATGACATATCGTCCGTAAGCAATGATGAGAGGGCACCCCCTCATCACCGCAAGAACCATGGAGAAGACAAAGAAAGAGTCCCCAAAGGGGAAAGATGGAACCCAACAGACACAAAGATCATGTAGTCCAAGAAATACTATGGGAAGACACCCTCTCCCTAGAGAAGAAGAGCTCTTGAGGAGACACCCTCTCCCCAGAGAACAAAATCTCTCGAGGAGACACCCTCCCCTCGAGAAAGAAGGACTATCATTGGTTACACTAAGAAAACCAGAGGGAGGTAGAGATCCAGGACTCAAAGAGATTCGGACATGAGAGAATACCTGAGAACAAAGCCCTCTACCCCCCAGTCAGAAAGGATCCAAGATGCTTATTGCCCGAGAGGCTATAGAAGGCCAATCCTCAACACCTATGATGGAACATCCTATCCCATCGCACACCTCGATCACTTCCGATGAGTTATGGCTGAGTGGTTGAAAGACCAAGACTGGCTCGCTAAGGTGTTTCCCACCACTCTAGGGAAAGCCAGAACGGACTGGATCTTGACCTTGCCTAACGGATACATCTGGTAGTGTGATGACCTGATGAAGGATATAGAAGGCTTTGTCCTCAACACCTATGATGGAACATCCTATCCCATCACACACCTCGATCACTTTCGAGGAGTTATGACTGAGTGGTCGGAAGACCAAGACTGGCTCGATAAGGTGTTTTCCCACAACTCTAAGGGAAGTCAGAACGGGAAGGATCTGGACCTTCCTAACGGATACATCCGGTGTTGGTATAAGAAAGAAGCCGTAGGCCGACCAGCTCCTTCAAATTTGTATGAAGGAGGAGGGGCCTATGAGCTCATACTACAAAAGGTTTTGAGACCTGTATGATCAGATCGAAAGCTGTCCGACTGACATTGCAATCTTAGCATTCAGACAGGGGTACCCGGCTAAGCATTGCCTCCACCCGTCCAAGAACCTGGACAGAGGTAGAATGTATGGCCAAAGAGCAAGAGAATCGAGAGAAAGAATTAGATATCATTACCTTTGAAAGGAAAGCCACTGCTCCGATCAAGAAAGTCAAAGCGATTGGATATTATTCAAGAGCTAAGGACAATCGAAGGGTAAATAAAGTTTCCAAGGAGTCCCGCCCTGAGACAAGAGAATACAGGCCCAGACCACTGTTGTTCGAGCTAGACAAGGAAGTTTGGGTACTGCTAAAAGACATTAAGAACAAAGAATGGTTCGAATGGCCAACAGTCATTAGAAGCATGGCCCTTCCTAGCAAAACTAGGTATTGCACCTTCCATAGGGCGAAGGGCCACATTATAGGTCATTGCAAGAGCTATTTCAGAAGGCTTGAGGAGTGGGCCAAGAAGGAATACCTGGATGAATATATCCAGGAGAAGGACCCGAAGGAAGTCCAAGAGATAGCCGATATTGAGGAAGAAGAAACGAGCAAAGGGATTATAGAGGTGATACACCATTTTCCCCCGGAGACGCGAAAGAACGAAAGGATCACCCTTCGAACCGAAGCTCATCAGGGACAAGTCACAATGCAGAGGGAAGTGGTGACTCATGAAAAAAGAGTTGCAGCCACTCATCGAGGATAAGAAAGGCCTCCCATCGTCTTCTCTGACAAGGACTTGAATGGATTGAACCTATCACACACCGACCATTTTATCATCAAAGCCAGGATCGACAGTTATGAGGTCGAGAGGATACTCATAGACCAAGGAAGTGTGGTAGACATAATGTATGGGAGACTATTCAGAAGTCTCACGATTCAAGAAGAGAATCTGATGATATCCTATGCACCCATCTAAGGGTTTAGTTCCTAAAGGGTGAATCCTCTTAAAACCCTGCTCTTACCGGTCAAAGCAGGGAAGGTGGCAATGGAAACAGAATTCGTCGTCATCAACATAAACTCTCCCCATAATGCGATATTCAGACGCCCTTGGCTCCACACAATGGGGGCAGTAGCCTTGACATACCACCAGATGATGAAATTCTACAACGAAGGAAAAATATAGATAATTTGGGGGGCGAAGCCTCTATGAAGAAAACTGATGATTGCCGGAACGAGGGCAAAAGCTGCAATGGAAGCAAAGTATTTGCCAGACCTTAAGATGGGAGAGAAGATCAAGGAGACTCATCAATAGGCTGAGTAATAGATTACCCTTTCGGGTAAGTGAAGCTTAGATGAGATCTTGAAAGAGTAAAACCCGAAAAACAGCGGCCAATTCGGGTCTGGCGCCACATGCTAAAATTCCGTCAAAGAACTCAATGTGTTTAGTTTTCATTTGATTTTTACTATTTAAGAGTGTTACTTTCGTTTTCAAGTAGGAAAGTTTGCGCCCTTTGGGCACCTTTTGTGTTAGGAGAAGAAAAAGAGAAAGTTTCAACTTGCTCAGAAATCAATAAAAGTTTATTTCTCTAAGAATTCTTAAATCGCTAATCGTAAAAGAAAAGAGTCTCTCGAAAATAGATAGAAACTAAAAGATCAAATGCGCCTCCCTCCCGAGAGCCCCCCTCTGATCTGGGGGCAAGGAAAGGGAAGGGAGCAAAGAAGAAGATAATAAAACGAAACGAAAATAGACAAACAAAAGCAGGCAAAGAGAAAAAGATACTTATCATAAATGGCAAAAATTGTTCGAAAGCAAAAGAAAAGAAGGGACACGCAGGGTCAAAAGACAATCAACCCCTATGAAAAGGGGAAGCAAAAAATAAAAGGAAAAAAAAGAAAGAAAACTATCAGGGTTCGCCAGGAGAGGAGGGGGCTAAAACGGACTCCTTCGTCGCGAGCATCTCCTCAAGAGTAGGGGGATCTCTCTCATAAGGAAATGGCACATCAAGGAACCGAGGGCTCTCCTGAGGGGTCCCCGTCCAAATCAACCACTGGGCATGGAGGAGGAGAACCTCCTTGTTCACCTCGAGCTCTAGCAGGCTAGCGACATCAGTCCTCACCTCAGCCTTGGTTTCCTATCAGCTTCGCATGTCCTAGGGTGAGCAGCATTCTCAGAGGCTAAGGACGCAGAGGCTGCCTTCTCTATAGCAGTATGCTCCTTCTTCTCAAGGCACACCTCCTTCTCCAAGAGGACCACCGCTAGTGCCTCTTCTGCCCGAGCCCGCTCCTCTTCAACGACCTTCATAGCCTGAGAGTGGCCTCCACGTGGGCCTTCAGGTCATCCTTGGCCTTCTTGGCCTCCGCCGCCTCCTGGCAAGTCTTCTTCTCGATATCTTAAACCATCAATATGGCTCTCGATTGGCCTTCCTTATATCGAGCCTGGATGGTGAGGGAATGAGCGGCCAGCTGTGAAAGAAGGATGGATTTCAAGCAAAGAACATAGATATACAAGAAGTCGTGAACAAGAAAACTAATAATGAAGGCAAAATTTACCTGCAGAAAGTGATGATTCTGGCCGTTCTCAAGCTACCCCATAGGCATAGAGCTCATCGACTAGAGCCTCTCCTGGACGGGGGGAGCCTCATCGTCAAAAAGTTACGCCCACCATCCTCCCCAGAAGGGGCATGAACCCTCTCCCTCCGAGCTGAGGGAGGAGTTTGTGAAGGAGGAAGGAGCTCGAACATGGGGAGACCAGTGAAAAATGGGGGGAATCCTCCCCCCCCCCCCGGTCAAGACTGACAGAGTCCAATGACGTAGAGACCACACCAATGGAAGAAGCCTCCCGTGCCTCCCTTGCCCCAAAGAAAGGCAACTGCGACGATGACCTGCTTAGGCCCCCAGCAGAGCAGAGGGGCCAAAAGCAAGAACCGATGCCGGGGAAGCTTCTTCCTCAACCCTCTCAGGGAGGTACAAGCCGGAGGGGACTGCAAATAGCCAAAAGCGTAAGCGAATTAAAAAAAGGGAAAGAAACAAAGAAGACTCTCCACAAGGCATGAAGATCAAATTAAAAGATAGTAAAGAAAACGAAAGAGACTTACGAATACAAAGTTGGTCTCTGCCTCAAGATCTTGCAGCGGCACAGACGTGTTCAAGGAAAGCTTGACCCGAACGACCCCATAATCAGGACCGTCGGGGGTCTGGAGCATCTTTGGGCCCTTGAGCACTTCATTTTTGGACTTGTTGTTGTGGTTGTAGGTCGCGTTCATGACCCAGAAATGGTAGATATCCGAAGCCATGCTTTGGCGGTCGGGAACAAAGTTTAGCAGATGACAGCAGGCTCTTTCATCCATACATGTTATGCTTATTACCCTTCACAAAAGAAACATCAGGCATTACCCTTCGCAAACGAAATTGGGGTAAAATAGTGGTGGAGCGAGGGGCTCGCACCCATGGACCAATCACGATCAGCATGTCATGAAGGATTGCCTTGTTCACCGTAGAAATCCCCACAACGAGCAAGTTCTATGGGGGTGGGGACAGAACTTGAACTTTGGGGTACTAGGGGCCTTCAGAGCCGCCCAGTTGTACGTATAACACGTCATGATGTCCTCAATAATAAGGGCAACCCCAACCTCCTCCGTAAGGCAAAAGATTTTCAAGAGAATACGCCAAGCGTTTAGGCCCAGATGAAAGGGGGAATCCCCATGCTAGCCAGGAAGTCCACCAAGAAATCCTCCATAGGGAGCCTCATGCCGCAGTACGTAAAGATGGAGGCAGAGAAAGCCAGAGCCCCGGGCTCAGAGTTGGAGATGTCTCCCAACACCTCAGCATCATTGACCGGCTAACGAACCCGGATCCATGAAGGAATCCCATAAGTCATCTTTAAATCATCTTCTCTAATAATGTTAAAGAGGGAGACGGAGACTATTAAAGCACAAACCGCAGCAAGGCTGGTGCTATAGGCAGCAGGAAGGAAGGGACCCTTGGGGGCAAAGAACTCCTAGGAAGGGACCTGTTCCTAACCCCCCTCGGCAGCCCCATGACAGCAGCAACAGGGATAGTGTCCTCCACCTGAGAAACCTCTTCCTCCATCATATGAGGCTCATCTTGAGCAAGGGGCTCTTACTGAGCAGAAGGCTATTTGGAGGGTAGGACCGTGGCAATAGAAGAATCCACCTCCATGTGGGAGGCAGACTCAGCAGCAACAATCTCAGGAGGGTGGGAAGATAAAGAGTGATATGGAGAAGACATTAGAAGAGTTTGATGTTTTTTTGAGTATTTTTTGCATAGAGAGAAGGGAGGTTCTTAGGGAAAATATTTCTGGAAAAGTGTAGTAAAAAAAATCACCAAGGGTTTAATATTTATATGGGACAAAAAGGCAGTCACGAACTCCCACAAAGAAGGTCTTTGCAATAATGGAAAAATATTCCCCAAGTTTCGGGGTTTGGGCAAGAAGTGAAAAATGTGGAAAAGTGTTTAAACTGCCAAAGGGCCCACCATATCCAGAAAGAGCAGTAAAAGGTGCAACATATTTTGGGGGCGTGGCCACGTGTTAGGACACCAAAGGTGATAAACTATCCATCTCCCCACTACGCTGTGAAAGTCCTCGTGAGGGGTGCAACCGTAAAAAAATGGGGGAACATCAAATCCCCATGAAAAGAAGAAGATAGACTCTTCTCCTTGTCGGCAAAGCGAGTTTATCTCGGTAATGAGGAGAATGTCATCATATACGTTGGTAGCCCATGGTCCCTTGTTGTTTCTTGTCCCTAGGACAATTTTTATATCCCTCGGCGAGGGGGATCTTAAGTAAGTTAGGAACCTTAGCCCGGACCAATATGTCTGCTTTACCTATCGCAATAAATTCGAGGGCAACAGGCATGGAAAAGGGATTCCTCATGGGATCCAAAGCTCCTACCATATGCTAAGGAATGACGCAAAGGGGGGTTATGATTCTGGGTCAGACTAGGGGATCTAATAGACCAAGTATCTCCTGAGAAGAAGAATAAAACAAGAGCTCCAAGAGCAAGAATGGGAACTACAAACTGCAAGAGGTTGATCCTCGCACTCTCACAGTTGGCGAGCTGTTAATGGAGGTTAAAAATTAGGGTTAGGACCTTGCGGCAATTGTCGCATATGCGGTCTGAAACCTAGAAGTAAAGGCGAAGTTAATGAGCATTTAATGGCTCCAGCAAGGGGAGCATATAGGGTTCTGAACCCATTTCCCTCTTCGAGGAGATTATCAGCAAGATATCCTCTAAAAGATACTCATGTATCTAAGATAATCAATCGGATAATCTACAAAGAAAGGACAACATATCTATGCGGACAAACCTTGTAAAGATAGGGTCAACCCCTTAAAAACACGTTCCTTTAGCACAAAGGAAAGTATATTTAACTACAAGACTAAGAGCCGGGTGAGGAGCCCACACCGGGGTCTTCTTGCCAAAAGATATCTGACTATCCGAGAAAGTACAGTTAGAAGATCAACGCCTCTGAAGGCCAATGAAGGAGACATGGTCTCTTGAAAGAGATCCCTTGCCTGCGAGGAAGTGTGGCATCGCCTCTTCGGGCTAGCCAATTCGGTGGAAAGATATGGGGGATATATCAGAATATATCTCAGCACGACATAAGGGAAGCGAAAGATATGGAGAAGATGTGATTGATAATATCACAAGAGATACACCCTATATTGTCTCTATCACCTATATAAGTGGCTCATAATCCAAGAAGAAGATCATCTGAACACATACGAACTCAGACATACACTTATTATTCAGGTAATATTAAACCCTACCTACATATATTCATATTCAAAATCCTAAAAAGGTTTAACCTTCTCACTGCTCCTTTAAGGCGGAGGAGGTTAACGGTGGCCAATCCACCAAGTCCCACTTGATCCTAGCTAATTTTGCGCAGGTTATAAAGGGCTAGCGAAGAATCGGGGTCAAGCACTAGAAAGAAGCTCTCTCATTGGTTCAAAACTTTTGAGCCAAGTTCACACACTAAACCTAATTTTGAAGGTTTATCGGAGATTGGTAAAGAACGACATTCACCTGTTGAGTAAATAAACATAGTTACTTATGGAGTGGAATGATATGCCTTGTGGAAGTGGGTATGTGTCAATTGATTAGCTTGGGAAGATATCAAAACATCAGTTAACAAAAACGGAGTCTAGTGCAATAGAGATTTATTAGTTTCTTCTGAGATGCCCATTTAAAAATCCTATGCGTGTTTTTCCCTGGTAGTGGTTGTTGGGCGAAAACCTTACCGTTGTCTTTGTACAAGAATTTTATGCCCCCGACGGCTTATAGGTTTGCTTTAAGATCATATCGCACTAGTTATTCTATATATTCAAGTCATTCTCCTTATTATGACTCTTACTATCAAGGTGGTGGACGCCTAATTCGAAACATAACCTCGTTTCTAATATTCTCTTTTCTTTCACGCGTGATTATTGGCTAGCCGCTCAGGTAGAGTTTAGTCATCTATTTGACAGAGGTGTTTTTAAATGAGTGGATATTCTTTTATCGTATTGGAAGAATGGTAGAGACTTGTTTTTCGACGTCTCTGTTGTTTCTCCATTTCATCGTTTGCCCTCTACAAATAATGTGAGTGGGGTTGAGCGAAAAGCAAAAAAAATGGCTAAATATGAAAGTCAATGTGCAGTCAATGACTTTCTTTTATGGTCATTTGTTTTCGAATCAAATGGAGATTTTAGGAAGCGCACAAATGAGGTGTTAAACATAATTGTTTTTGAGTTGGCATCTGTCAAGGGATGGAACCTATTGAATCTATGACTTCTATTACTCAACAAGTCCTTTTTGGTGCATGCAAGATTGTTTCTGGTTCGAATGGAGAATAATTTTAGCATTAACATGTTAACAATAATCTGATTTTTCTTATTTACTAACCATTCATTGTGTTTTTTAGTTCATTTGGTGCTTTTTTTCTTGGGAAATAATTTATCTCACACATTTTTCCTAACCACAAAATCAACCCGTTGATGTAGCATATATACATGGGTTTTAAATTTTAATTGTTAAATGGTAAACATTTATGACTTGTTCGGTAAATGCATTTATTAGGTGTTCTAAAGTTTATTACAAGCAAGGTTTCTTATTGTTGGAAAAATTAGAAAGGAATTATATCTTTATACGAAAGCGCAATAATAAAAAAAAAAACAAAAACACATGAATGTTGAATTGGTTGCACCTTTTACGTTAGTTTTTTTTTTTTAATTTAACAATATTATCTAGCTTATTAGAGAATGGGCTGGATTTTTTTTCATTTTGAGACAGTGTAATTTGCCACCGTATAAAACAAAAGATGAGTAAGATATTCCACATCAGTTGGGTAGAATTTTCAGGTTGGTTTTAAGGGGGTATAACATCACTCTTTTTGTTTTACTTTATATAACATTGCTTTCATCGGTTATAATGATATTTTAAATGTACACTCAGTTGTAAATTACTAAAGATAACACAAACATAGTCGTGAAACTAACTAGTGACTTTAGCTCAGAAATAAATAGGTATTCTATTCAATTAAGTAGTAGTTTCGCAGCAACTTTGAAGTTAATACGAAGTGAACTTGAGGTTGAAAAAAATGGTTTATTCATCCTAATTAAGCTTGCAAAACAAGCAATATGACTTTCGCATCTTACACCATTTTAGTATGTATTCTATTCAACTTTCGATCATGTTTGTTTACTCATGCTTTGATCGTTTTTTTTTTTATTAATTGTGGAAAAACCCCACATTTTTATTAATGATTGATTTTTGAAATAAAATGGAGGGCTAAAAAACCTCACCAAATAAAATGCATACTCTTCCTGTTACATAATATAACTACACATAGTACTCATGTTTTGATCATGTTTTGTTTATCCCAATTATATATTTTGACAAATGGCTCCAAATAACTCTCATGTTAACTAGACTAACTATAGTTAAAATTTAACTAAACCAATATTTCTTTCTTTGATTCCTATTCTTTTTCCCACTCCCCCATCCTTCTTATCATACGTTATTTACAACTTATAATTACATATTATTCTCTTTAATTTTCTTTTATAAAAGAGATTCATAGAAAAGAATCACGATTTTTTTTATTGTGCTAAAATTTCTGTTTTATTTATAATAGAATAAAAAAGATGTGCTCTAATTAAGCTGATAAAAATTATTGTTCATAAAATTAAGACTAACTTAAAAAATTATAAACAAAATAAATAGGGTTGGCTAGGAATGATCTTTTGGTGAACATAATTCATTTTATTTTATATCAAACCATTTTATTTATTTTTTATTCCCCATCTTATGAGAATAATTTTTAAGTAGTTTTCTCATAAGTAAAAATGAAAATACAATTAATCAGACTCTTTTAAATATATCTATAATGTTTATTTTTTTATTATAAACATTTGGAAAGAGTCAAAATCCTATTATCTTATTGTTGAATATAATATACAAAAAGTATAAAAGTGAAATGCAAAAAAAAAAAAAGACTAATTAGCTTAAATTACCTAAATTTTAATAAATATAAAAATACTACGGTAACAAATAGTTTTTTTAATGTCTGAGAGATAAATTATGATTAACTATAGTTCGTTTAGTTAATGGATAAGAGTTTTTTTCACCCATTTGGTTAAAGTTTCCTTTTTACCTTTAACCTGTGAATTGAAGATGTAGACATATCAATTATTTTGTACTATCTTTTTTTTTGTTATTTCCACTCTCCACAAATTTAAATGTTTTAGCTTTCTGATGCATTGCATCAAACACTTTACAGGTCTCAATAACATGCCCCACTTTTTTATAATGAGTACATAATTCTGGGAGTTGTTCGTATTCACAATATTGTCAAAAGCCATGCTCACACTCTGTGGATCCATACCCAATCCACACTCGATTTGTAAGTGTTTTGCTCATGTCTATCTCTATTCATATTCTTACAAGATTTGGCCTTGAAAATTTTATAGTTTCTTAATCTAGTTTGAGAGGTATACCAAAAGCGCTCGCTATAGAGAAGAGACTAGATTTGTTGTATAGGTGGATCGGTAACATGTATAGACTAATCCAAACTGTTGTGATACTTGGTTCATAACCCGGTTGGAAGTCATAGGACCACTTTAATACTCTCATAGGATACCCTTTAATGAACCAAATTTTCTTTAGTTAAATACGAAGATAGTCTTTCTCATGGAAGAATCTAATAAAAAAATATTTTTCATCAATGATTCCAACTGAGTAATCGGCTTCCAGTCCTAAACTTTTCAAAAATCTGTTCATAATCTCAAAAGTGGGTTTTCCGTAAGAAAATTTTCCGATTAAAGAAAATTGGAAAGGTGGTGATAATTGATTAATCTCTTCTAAAGAGACTTTTACTGTTTTTTCCCCTTTGAAGCTACTAATTTTTTTGTTTGACAAATAGTTATCTTTATGATTGCTCAGAACATTAGAGAAAGTCGTTGTAATCGGACTGTTGTACTCCATTAGTTGAGGATCGAAAGATAAACGATTGGAAGCTATTTCAGGCGATGTGTCCATTGAGGGCTCCTGCACCACTAGTGTTTCACCTTGTCTTTAGGAAACGTAGCAATTGTCACTAAATTAAATGATCTATTTATTGATGAAATGAATATGGATTCAACCTTTGATTTTCATGATATCTTTTGGAAATTAAATAAATGTTAGTATTAAATTTTGGATTACATTTCATCACATTTACCTACCAATTAATTCTCATAACTTAAATGTTCCTTATTTCTTTTGACCAAGCTGAAAACGCTTTTCCACTTTCTTTGGCATTTACTACTCTAGCTCTCTTTTTCTTGTTTCTTGGGGGTTGAATAGGTTTGACTACTTTTTAAAAAATAATTCAGTTCAGACAAGTAGCGGCTTGACTCAACTTCCCAATCATCAGATTTATCATCAAAAGTAACACAAGAACTGGAACAGCTTATTTGACAACTCAAAGCAGTATTTGCATCATCACATACAATTAAATCAACCAACTTTTGATTTAGGACAGTTAACAAATCCCGCATATCATTAAGATTTTGATTATTTATTAGATGATTTCTCTCATCTGATCTAACCAAATAACTAAAAGAAACAACCGTAGGATTAAGACGAAACCTATCACACATGACACGAACAAAATGAATAAAAGAAGTCTCTCTGTATAGAGTAAAAGGAACCCTTTCGTCTTTAAACTTGCAATACAAAACCAAAGATTATGAATCCATAACCAGCTTCATATAGACAATCAAATAAGCAAACTAGAAAAGGTTGATGATATAAATAGTAACCGACAATCTAATGACAAATCTGAAACAATTAATAACCTAGTTCATATAGACAATCTAATAAACAATTCATCACAAAATGCATTGATGATATAATTAACACTCCTTCACATAAACAATTCGATAAGCAAATTAAAAGTCATTAATGATATAAAAAGAAATGACAATCTAATAAGAAATTTATGAAAATCTGATAAAATTGATTTTAAAAACACAATTAAATACCCTATTGATAGTCTAATTATCCAAAACTACTAACAAGTATTAGATTGTGTATTACATTGCTTATTAGATTGTCAATTAAAACAGTGTTTCATATATACAATCTAATAATTAAATTAAAAAAACCTAAATACCAATCTAAAACAATTAATAACCAGTTTCATGAAATTCATCACAAATACAATACAACTAATTCTAAAAAATACAATTTATACAACTGCTTAATATAGAGAATTCAGTAAGAAAGTTATGATAATATGATACAATTAATACTCAAAAACACAATTAATACCCTGTTTCATATAGCAATCCGATAAGCAAATTAAAAGTCATTGATGATATGATAGAAATTGACAATCTAATAAGAAATTTATGACAATCTGATAAAATTGAACACTTTTAATACCCTAATTGATGATATAATAGGAATTGACAATCTTCGCAAATTTAAAGACAAATTAAAAAACATTGAAGTTATAATAAGAAAAATACATAATAACCTAATTGACAGTATAAACAACGGTCTAATTAACCATAAGTACTACTGGGTACTGGCAATCTTGTTGAACGGTGTTCTTCAAATCACTTGTTTTGATTATAGCAAAATGAATTAAAACATAACAAAAACTCATTTTGTGTTACTAATCCTTTTATCAAGTGTGTTAAGGTTAATAAGTAAAAAAATCAATCACAAAGTTAACGGCTCAAACGGAACTCGTTTCGAAGTCTGGACGAAAAAGTTATAAGAGTTTCGGTTAAGTGAATTACAAGATTTTTTGACACGTCGAAAAATATCCGACAGGTCGAAGTACATATCGAAAAACGGAAAAGTTGGGCAATGAGCTCCCCAGATTTTCTGACATGTCAAAAAATGAAGTTCGACAGGTCGAAATTCGACAGTTTAAATAAAGTCACTTTCACTTTATCTGATTGAGGCTTTTACCCAATGGATAAACCATCCAACCACTATAAACGGTAACAATATATCCAATGGACAATTTTGAGCTTACAAAATCCCCCAAATACCTCTTCAAAGCTCACCAATCATAAACCCAATTACATAGCAATTCAATCCAAAATCAAAACAAGTAAAGTTTTTATACTACACAATTCTCACTTGCAAATCTTATAAATTCTTGAGTGTACTCTTATTGTAATCGTATAAACACTTCGAGAATATTTTTATGTGAGTGATATACTTTCGATTAAAATTGTAGGGTGAATTATAATCTCATTTGTGAGCGATTGATTGGGTAGAGGCTTTGTAAGCGAGTATTGCTTAAAAGCTCTAGGTCTTTTCATTCAGAATACTCATACAGTGAGGGGGAGCTTAATCCGCGGATTAGCTCATTAGGTTGTAATCTTGGGAAAAAGCTTATAGTGATAACACTCGGTAAAATTAATTCTGAAGGATGACGTAGGTGGCTTTGCCGAACCTCTATACATCTTGTGTTATTTCTTTTTCCTTAACTCTTACTTTCTATACTTATATTATTGCTTGTTTGATTTTTTGTGTAGCTTAAATTAGCTTTATATTTGTTATCGAATTTCGTTTAGTTCTTAATTCCGTTATTTGGGTTGTTGTTGGCTCTAGATTTTTATTTCGCAAAAATCGTAGGTAAACCTTATTCAACCACCACTCTAAGGTTTAGCCACTTACGGGCCAACAATTGCTATCAAAGCCTAGTTCTTTTGTTTTATAGAATCTAGCGATTTTTAGTTTAAAGATCCGCTATGTTTACGTGTGGAGACTCTAAGTCAATAACTAGGTCGCCGTTCTTTGACGGACTAACTACCCTTATTGGAGAGACATCATGAAGAATTTTTTTTGTGGATATGAGATACACCAATGGGTTAGTCTTAGCAAAGACTATAAATCGCCTAGGAGAAACGGATTAGATAAACCCATAGAAGAACTCGATACGGAAGACTACACCGCTTCCTCACTTAATTGTAGAGCTATGACCTCCATAACTTGTCCGCTCTCGCATAGTGAGTATGATATGATTTCCGATTGTGATACTGCTAAGCAAATGTGGTATAAGCTAGTTATTATGCACGAAGGAACTAGTCAAGTTACGTACTCTAAAATTATCATTCTTATTCATGATTACAAACTTTTTAAAGTTGATGATGATGAGTCTATCTTCTATGTATACTCGTTTTACTAAAATCACTAACAATCTTAAAAGACTTGAAAAAGTGTATTCTAGCAAGGAAATGGTGACGAAGATCCTAAGTACCCTTCCGAGAAAATGGGAATCAAAAGTGATGGCTATTCAAGAAGCAAAGGCCATGAAGACCCCCTCTCTCTCGACAACCTCATAGGATCCTTAAACACCTATGAATTGGACATGTCAACTCGAAAACAAGAGGACGACTCAAAAAAGAAGAAAGTCATCTTTCAAAAGCACAACAAATGACGATAGTGATAACGACTTTCCTAGCAAGGATGATAAAATGGCACTTTTCGCTAAACGATTCAACAAGTTCCTAAGTTGGAAAAATAAAGGTGGCCAACGATTTCGGAAAAAGGAATACAAGGGAGAGCCATCCGAAAAATCCAACAAAAGGGATGAAATTATTTGCTATAAGTGTCACAAACCCGGCCACATGCAAAACGAATGTCCCATGAAGAAAAATGACAAATTCGAAAAGAAGAAAGAATAAAATAAGGCATTCATGGCCGCGTGGGGGAGCGATGAAGAGAGCTCTGATAGTGACAAGGAAGAAGTCGCAAACCTTTGTCTCATGGCTAGAGATGGCGAAACCAAGGATGTAAGTTTCCACTTCTCTAACTCTTCTTTTTCTAGTAATGATTGTTTTGACATAAATGATGTGTTAGTTTCTTTAGAAAAAGCTAGAGGTAAAAACAAATCTTTTAGAAAAATGTTAATCACTTTACAAGACGAACTTGAAAACTTATCTTTAAAAAATGACTCACTCAACTCTAAAAATGCTGAACTTACCATAGAAAATGATAAGTTGGTAAATGACCTTAGTTCATGTAAACTTAAGGCGGATAGCGCCGAACTTACTCTTGTTAAGTTCGCTAAAGAAAGTAAAATGCTAAGTACTATATTAGCTTCTCAACAAGGTGCTTATGATAAAATCGGTGTAGGGTACAACTAACTTCTAATGGCAAAACATAAAAATATATTCATCAAACCAATGACTAAAAATGAAAATAGACAGCCAAGTTACTCTCGTAAAAATAACTTGCAAAAAAGTAACTTACTTTATAATCGTTTTGTTAAACCGAGTGTGCATATGAAATGTCATACTTGCAACCGTTGTGATCACTTTGAAGATTATGTCTATTGCCCTTATAGATATAAATTGAATAGAAATGACTTGGTTTGGGTTTCAAAAGGTCGAGACACTAACCCATAAGGACCTAAAAATGGATTAGGGTACCAATGATCGTTTTGTTATGTAGGTATGCTTGAGATCAAAAATTAACGAGGATAAGTGGTTCTTGGATAGTGGATGCTCAAGGCATATGACAGGAGACAAAATGAAATTTTCTACTCTTGTACCTAAAGACGGAGACTTTGTGACCTTCGGGGATAATAGCAAGGCTAAAATCATCGGTATTGGTAGTATTTCTAAACTTACAAATGTTATTATTGATAAAGTATTGCTTGTTGATGGTCTTAAACATAACTTGCTTAGTATAAGTCAACTTTGCGACTTGGATCACAAAGTTATTTTTGAAAAATCGCATTGCATCATTCATTGTATTTCGCATAATAAAACTATTCCCATTGGTCAAAGACAAAATAATGTCTATATGATTGATTTGAATAGTTTGGTGGATAATGAGGTCAAGTGTCCTGTTACTATCAACGACAATGGTTGGTTGTGTCATAGAAGACTTGGTCATACTATTCTTGATTTACTTGCTAAACTTTCTAGAAAAGATTTGGTAATAGGTTTACCAAAAGTTCCTTATAAAAAGGACAAACTTTGTCACGCTTGCCAATTAGGCAAACAAACGAAGATTTCTTTAAGTCTAAAAATATTATTTCTACTACTCGTTGTTTGGAGCTTATTCATATGGATTTAGTTGGTCTTTCCCGGATTTTAGTCTTAGGACGCTTATATTCATTCGTCATGGTTGACGATTATAGTCATTTTACATGGGTTTTGTTTCTACCTCATAAGTATGAAGTTTTTAAAGAATTTTCTATACTTTGTAAAAAGCTCCAAACACGAAAGGGTTACATGATCAAAAGTATCCGAACCGATCATGGTAAGAAATTTGAGAACACGCCATTTCAAACTTATTGTGATGATAATGGTATTGATCATAATTTTTTGGCCTCTCGTACGCCTCAACAAAATAGGATGGTAGAGAGGAAGAATATAACCCTAGAGGAAATAGCATGGACCATGCTTTGCGAAAATAATTTGCCAAAGTATCTTTGGGCCGAAGATGTAAACTCCGCTTGTTATAGTTTAAATAGAGCTTTGATAAAGCCAATATTGAAAAAGACACCTTATGAATTATGTAATGAGCGAAAGTCCAATATTACTCATTTACGTTCATTTGGTTGTAAATGTTACGTAAATATTAATGGTAATGATAATTTGGAAGAATTCGATTCTAAATCCGATGAAAGAATTTTCCTTGGATATGCAATATCAAGTAAAACATATAAAGTCTTTAATAAGAGAACTCTATTGGTGGAAGAATCGGTATATGTTTCTTTTAATGAGACTTTACCTAATCTTGATAAAACTCTAATTGTTAATGATATTGTTGATGATATTTTTCATGTTGCATCCTCTTCTAATCTTGACACGCCTAGGGTAGAAGTTGAGCCTAGTGTCGAGTAAGTGACTATAGAACGACATCAAGAGCACTTAGAAACTAGTGTGCAAATTCATGAGGATTTACCTCAAGAATGGTGATTTGCAAACCACCACCCGCAAGAATTAATTATTGGAGATTCGGGTGATAGAGTACATATTCTTTGAGAAATTTAGTTAAGAATTTTGCATTCTTGTCTCAATTAGAGCCCAAGAACATTCATGAAGCGGAACTAGGCGAGAGTTGGGTTTTAGCTATGCATGACGAATTAAATCAATTTGAGCGTAGCAATGTATGGACTCTAGTTCTTAAACCTGGTGATAAATCCATTATAGGTACAAAATGGGTATTTCATAATAAGATGAATGAATCTGGGGTAGTTATTAGAAACAAGGCTAGACTAGTGGCTCAAGGGTATAACTAAGAAGAATGCATCGACTTCGATGAAACTTACGCACCCATAGCTAGACTAGAAGTCATTAGGATGTTGCTTGCTTATACTTCTTTTAAATGCTTTAAATTATTTTAAATGGATGTTAAAAGTGCGTTTTTAAATGGTTTTATAAATGAGAAAATTTATGTAAAACAACCACCCGGTTTTGAAAATCACTAGTTTGCCGATCATGTATACAAACTTCAAGCAAATTTTTGATTGAAAAAGGTTTTTCTCGTGATACTTTGGATACTACTCTTTTTATAAAACATGATGGAAAATATATCCTTTTAATTCAAATTTATGTTGATGATATTATCTTTGGTGCTACTAATACTCACATGTGCAAGGAGTTTCCTAAGTGTATGCAAGGTGAATCTGAGATGAGCATGATGGGTGAGCTCACATACTTTCTCGGACTTCAAATCAAACAAACAAATGATGGCCTCTTTACGAATCAAGTGAAATACACAAGGGACTTGCTAAAACGCTTCAACATGAGCGATGCAAAGCCTCTAGAAACTCCAATGAGTCCAGCTACAAAGCTAGACAAAAACGAATCGGGTAAATACGTGGATCAAAAGCTATATAGAGGTATGATTGTATCCCTCTTACATTTAACCGCAACTACACCCGATATCATGTTTAGTGTTTGCTTGTGTGCTAGATATCAATCATGTCCTAAGTAATTGCATGTTATAACCGTTAAGCGCATTTTTAGATATCTTGTAAGTACTTGTAATATAGGATTATTTTACTCTCCTGATACTTCGTTTGATTTGCTAAACTATTCCGATGCCGACTTTGCCGGTTGTCGTTTGGATAGAAAGAGTACTAGTGGCACTTGCCAATTTTTAGGAAATGCATTAGTTTCTTGGCATAGAAAGAAACAAAACTTTGTTGCACTTTCTACGGCGAAGGCGGAATACGTCGCCATGGGTAGTTGTTGTGCGCAAATTCTTTGGATGTGTCAACAATTGAATGATTTTGAATTATCCTATAATAATGTGACTATTTTGTGTGATAATACGAGTGCTATTAATCTTTAGAAAAATCCGATACAACACTCTCGTACAAAACATATTAATTTACGACATCATTTTTTACGGGATCATGTTCAAAAAGGGGATATTTTACTTGAATATATTAATATCGATAGGCAATTAGCCAATATTTTTACAAAAGCTCTTAATGAAGAACAATTTTGCTTTATAAGATGAGAGCTTGGTATGTTTAATATATGATATGTATTTGTATTTAAATATGTATAATTACACTGTTTTTTATTGTTAATATACTATATTATTATACATATATGTATTTTTATTGTTACCAAAACGGTGTCAAAAACTATCAAAATCATAAATATTTTTAGCCCAGAATTTTTGACAAGTGTACTGTAACTTTCGACCTGTCTACTATATTTTAACAAAATTATTTGTTTTTTTTTTTCGACTGCTAAATATATATTTTCGACACGTCAGTGTACCTGTCAAAACCTACTGGAACTTTTTATTGCGCTTTTCGACATATCTGATTTTTTCGACATGTCTAGTTTTTACACTGAATTTTTTTCGACATGTCTAAATTTGCTTTTCCAAAAAAAAAAAATTTCTCCTTACTACGAAATAAATACTAGCTCACTCGTCTCTATCTATATACACTAATATCGCCTCCATTTACACTCCTCTCTCAAATCCTTCATTTCTTTATACCAAACCTTCACTTTAATGATGACAATGATGTTGATGATGATACTTCTTCGGCATATGTTTCTTTTTGATAATGCCAAAGGGGGAGAAATACCCCTTGCTTATGTTATTTATCGTATTTCTTTTAGTTTTGAATTATCTTAACTTTTGTGGTTACTTTGCTGTAAAGTCGTGTGTTGGCTAGTTTGGAAAATATACTGATATTGAGCAAGACTTTTAGCTCATTCTATCTTATTTTGTTTGCTAGGAAACTTATGTTTTGGCTATGCCCTTGATGTTGTATCATTTGTAGCTTGTGACTTTGAAGTTATGAAATCTTTTGTTCACTACATTATTTCGATCTTGTCATTTGCGCCTTTGCGATGTGTGTGGCACATTTATTATTATGATATGTTAGTGTTGCAAATGTGGAATGAATTTGAGTGATATTGGGCTGTGGTTTTTATTTGTGGCGATCATCCTTTTTAGGTGAAACTATGGTCGATTTTTTGCTTGAAATGACATATGTTTTAAATGCATTATCCATGCTTGTGTTATACTTAATGATCATTTATCATGTTGTCTATACTTATTGAAAACTTTTTGACTTTGGTTTATCGTTTATACTTACTTTTCGATAAAACACTTTTGACGAAAATCGCTTTCTACACTTTCCTTTTCATTCTTTTGGCTATTGTAGAAGAGCTTCATTATGTTTAAATTTAATATTTTGGCATCATCAAAAAGGGAGAGATTGTTGAACGGTGTTCTTTTAATCACTTGTTTTAATTATAACAAAATGAATTAAAACATAACAAAAGCTCATTTTGTGTTACTAATCCTTTTATCAAGTGTGTAAAGGTTTTAAATAAGTAAAAGAATCAATCACGAAGTTAACGGCTCAAACGGAACTCATTTCGGAGTCCGGACGAAGAAGTTATTAGAGTTTCGGTTAAGTGAATTAGCAGATTTTTCGACATGTCGAAAAATATCCGACAGATTGAAGTACATATCGGAAAATGCAAAAGTTGGGCAGTGAGCTCCCCAGATTTTCCGACATGTCAAAAAATGGAGTTCGACAGATCGAAATTCGACAGTTTAAATAAAGTCACTTTCACTTTATCTGATTGAGGCTTTTACCCAATGGATAAACCATCCAACCACTATAAATGGTAACAACATATCTAATGGACAATTTTGAGCTTGCAAAAGCTCACCAATCATACACCCAATTACATAACAATTCAATCCAAAATCAAAGCAAGAAAATGCTTTATACTACATAATTCTCACTTGCAAATCTTATAAATTCTTGAGTGTACTCTTATTGTAATCTTATAAACATTTCGAGAATATTTGTGTGTGAGCGATACACTTTCGATTAAAATTATAGAGTGAATTATAAACTCATTTGTGAACGATTGATTAGGTAGAGGTTTTGTAAGCGAGTGTTGCTTAAAAGCTCTAGCTCTTTTCATTCGAAATACTCATACAGTGAGGGGAGCTTAATTCACGGATTAGCTCGTTAGCTTGTAATCTTGGAAAGAAAATTATAGTGATAACATTCGATAAAGTTAATTCCGATGAGAGAACGTAGGCGGGTTTGCTGAACCTCTATACATCTTGTGTTATTTCTTTTCCCTTAACTCTTACTTTCTACACTTATATTATTGCTTGTTTGATTTTTTGCGTAGCTTAAACTAGTTTTATATTTACACTTATATGAGACCAGAGAGAGAGCGCCGAAGATCTAATCACGACGGAGCTGCGGCGGAGGTGGCGGTGGTGGGAAATAGCCGACGACAATGAAGCCGAGTTTTCTCGGAGTAATTATTGGCATTTTCTAGAGAGAGAGAAAAACTGTTATGAGGTAAAACATAATGGGTAACGGGATAAAAAATAATTTGGACCCCTCTTATATTTATGGTAGATGGTTACAAAAACAAATTAAAATGTTTGAAAAACATAACTTATACTAATAAAAATTAAAATTGGTATTAAAACCGAATAATAATATTTTACTGGTACCGGACTCCAATTTGTTCCGGATAGCATATCATATGTATGTTTTTAATGAATAGGAAATATATTCCATCAACCTAATCTTATCAAAAATAGGCAATACATCAAATCATTTAAGTCTTAAAGTCTAATTAAAGTCTAGATACTAATATTTAGAAACTAATAAAATCTCCACCAAATTGATCAAACCATCTAAAATTCCATAATAGGATTTAAGCCAATTCCCAACATGTATAATTAAGAAACTGAATAAAATACATATTAAATTGGTGTATGAAAAAGTCATATTGCTTGTTTGGTTGTAAAAGGTTAATTAGACAGAATAAATCTTTTTTTTAACCTCAAGTTCACTACGTATTAACTTTGAAGTTGGTGTGAAACAAATCCTTAATTTATTAAATAATAGATTTAGATTATGTGCGTTTCCCTGCATTTAATGTTTTTTGTTTCTAAGCTAGGATACATGAAGTCTCTAGTTAATATCACGACTGTGTTTTTGTTATCATTAGTTAATTACAACCGAATATGCAATTAAAAATCATTATAACTTATGACAACACTTTTATAAAGTAAAAGAAAGAAAAAGCACCGGAAGAACTACAAAAACGCAATGAATGGGGCAAGTAATTAAGAAAAATCATAGTATTATTGTTACTATGTTAACGCTAATTTGATTTCAATATTAGTAGTAACGGAAGTATGAATACATTCAAACTATGATGGGATAACAAACAAAGATGCGATTAATAGTACGTATTTGTTTGCTTTTTATTGGGGTTGTACTACTTTACAACCCCAATAAAAAGTATTAGAAATTGTTTGCTTTTTATTAGTAGGATGAGATTAGAGTGGTATTATGGTAGGATGGTATTAGAAATACCGTCGGACCCATAAGTATCGCGTTTGGTACGAAAAGTGGAGACGTTACTATTAGTAACATGCGATTAGAAATGAGAGTATTTGGAGTAATAGCGGGAGTATGGTATTGGAAAATGGGGTATTTAAAGTAAAGGGGGTGTGGTATATATATATATATATATATATACCACATCCCCTTTTACTCCAAATATCTCTATTTCCCAATACTACACCTCTTTATTGCTCAAAATACATCTATTTCTCATCATTTATAATCTCACGTTACTAATAGTCTCGTCTCTATTTTTCATAACAAACACGATACTTGTGAGGTCGACGGTATTTATAATCTCATTCTAACATAATCCCACTACAACCAATCAAATATCTTGTCGCACCATTGAAATCTCAATCCAATCCTGGTGCAAACAAAACAAAGGAGGCCTAAAACTACTCTCTACTTGAACAGATAAAGAAACAATCTTGCATTGCCTTTAGGCACCAAAACCAACTTGTTAGAAATCATAGATTCAATAGATTCCATCCCTGACATACTGCAACTAGACAACAATTCTATATAATCCTTTACACTATACAACCGATGTCACGTGTATGTGGGGCCAAGCAACTCTTCAATGACTCACGATATTTTTGTTCCTTGATTACAAAAATAAAATAAAAATTGTTCATTGGTAAAAAAGACCAAACTTTATTTTATCACCAACTCATTACCCATCCATCTCTCTCTAGTTTTGTTTTTGTGTTTTTTATAATTCAGTTCTTCTTTTTTCTACTTTTAGTTCTTCTTTTTTCTACTTTGGTTTTGTTTTTGGGTGATCCACACTCCTCATGAACTTAAAAAAGAGTAGGAACCAGTAGTCGCATATTTTTTCCGGCCTCAATGAATCGATATACAAGAAAATAAACACCAAGCAGTATCCACATATCAATATAGAAAATTTATGTGCCAGTAGGTTCCACCTCTTATATGTATGGATGTGTCCAAGCAGTATCTTACGAAAAAATAACGGTGAAACAAACTCATCATTTCTTCTGAAATGCGACCATGCCAGCAAAAGCCACAGTGCGGGTGACTAGACCAGCAAGGATGAGGTATGTAACGACCCGGCCCCACGGACCGAACCGCCACGCCCGTATCAACAATATTGTCTGCTTTGGCACAACTTCTCAGGGGGATCACCCATCCTGGTACTACTCCAAGTTAAGCACGCTTAACTGTGGAGTTTCGTCCTCGCTGTTGTGCCGCACGGCTTTAAAAGGTCTTGTTGATAGGAAATGGATCTTTTAAGCTCATATACCACACAAGTACTCTCATATCTGGGCGATGTGGGACTGACGCACAACACCGCACCACAGAATTTCCTTCCTGAAAATCTGGGTCGTCATAATCACCCTCCCTTTAGGCACGACGTCCTCGTCGGGCACGTCGTCCTTCAGGGGTCCACACACACGTGCTAGTCCCCACATTTCCGGCCAGATAGAGGCTCTGATACCATATGTAACGGCCCGGCCCCACGAACCGAACCGCCACGCCCATATCAACAATATTGTCCGCTTTGGCACAACTTTCCAGAGGGGTCACCCATCCTGGTACTACTCCAAGTTAAGCACGCTTAACTGTGGAGTTTCGTCCTCGCTGTTGTGCCGCACGGCTTTAAAAGGCCTTGTTGATAGGAAATGGATCTTTTAAGCTCATATACCACACGAGTACTCTCATATCTGGGCGATGTGTGACTGATGCACAACACCGCACCACAGAATTTCCTTCCTCGAAATCTGGGTCGTCACAATTTAGCCTATGCATATACCCCAATTATGAATATCGTAACCCAATGTATCAAGAACACCACAACGAGTTATGAGCCACACTCCTGAAAATCTGGATGAAGGAGAAGATCGATTAACATGAAATACCTGAATATATAGAAAATTTTGTATGAAACAGTATACAAATTCTTCATATGTGGTCAACAATAAAGTTTCAATGCTGAGAATACAAAATTAAACTATTTCATGATCAAGTCACTTTTTAGGTCCTGTCTTGGATACACACACGAATCGGACTTGGGAGAGTAAGAGTATTTGATTTCTTTGTTAAAATGGAGCTACATCTCGACATGTGTTACCACTTACAAGAAGCTATAAGCCATAAAACTAAGTTGAACCGTTTTTATTATGCATATCAGATATTGGCCGCTTTTCCATGATCATAAATACACAAGGCACGAAGTAAGACAGGGAGTGATAACTTTCTTAATGAAAAAACTATTAAACAAGAAATAGCTAGTTATCCTTTTCAATTAATTGGGTTGGGGTAAAGTTGCAAACAAAGAGCAATTTTTTGAATATCAAGCATTTCCTCAAAGTAAGGGTTTGTAATTATATAGAAAAAGGCGTTTCTCACTACAGAATGTAATGAACAGGTAACAGAACCCAACATTTATTGCTCGCACTTTTACTAAGGCACATTCATCCGACTAAAAAGGATTTATTGCCTATCGGGAAAGCAAAAGTATACAGTTTAATTATAGTCTATATCAAAACTCTATAAACGATCTGTAAAGGTAAAACACTGTCCCATATATTGTTAGGAATGAATGATCAAAAACAAGAGTTTACAGATCAATAACTCAAAGCAAATTGGAGAATGACTTAAACTTTATTGAATGACAAGTGTGGCTATATAATAGCCTTTACAACTGGAAAGAGAAAAATAAACAACCCACGTAAACAACCAAGTACGTGGTAAATAAGTTAGGAAATGTTAAAAGCATAACTACACTACCTTAGATAATAGGTAACATTATTAACTGAAGCTAGAACTTCTCAACAGAAAGATAAATCCTAAATTCTTGTCATTTTCTCCCTTAAACTAAATGTCATAAGCGTTTAGCTTACCACAGGAGCATCGCAAGCCCCCAACAAATCACAAAGCTTCTGAAACAAGTCAAGTTTAAGTGGCCTGGTCATCACATCAGTCACTTGATCCTGTGTACCACAATGAACCAGCTCCACGACTCTTTCTTTGATCAGATTTCGCAAAAAGTGAAAGCGCACATCAATGTGTTTGCTTCTGCCATGCATCACTGGATTTTTGACAATTGAATTGTAGAGGTATTGTCACAATAGACGGTAGTACATCCACCTTCTTCATAGCCGAGTATCTTCATGATTCTTTTCATCCATACGGCTTGGCATGCACATGTTGCAGCAGCTACAAACTCAGCCTCAGTAGTTGAGAGTGAGACAATCGGCTGCTTCTTTGAAGACCAAGCTATTGCACCGGAACTCATCATAAATACATAACCAGAAGTTGATTTTCTATCCTCGATTGAACCTGCATAATCACTATCCATAAATAAAATTAGATCATTTTTCCCTTCTTTTTTGTAAAAAATCCCGAAACTTATTGTGCATTTGAGATATCTTAACAGTCGCTTTGCTGCCATTAAATGAAGCTCCGTAGGCCGAGACACGTATTTGTTAACCAAACTCACTGCGAACATTATATCTAGTCTAATAGCTGTTAAGTACATTAAACTCCCAACAACTTGCTTGTAAAACGTACCATCAACCTCGACTGCATTCTCATTTCTAGATAATTTAAATCCTGGAACAATGGGATTTTGAACCGGATTACTTTCTTTCATTCCAAACCTTTTCAAACATCTGAAGCATACTTCTTCTGACTAATAAATATTCCAGTACTTAACAGCAACACTTCAATACCCAAAAAGTATCTCATCAAACCCAAATCAGTCATATCAAACTCTTTCATCATCGAGTGTTTGAAATCAGTAACCATTTCAATATCATTCCAGTGTAGATCAAGTCATCAACATAGAGACTAACAATTCAGATTTTACCTTCTTTACTTGTCTTGATAAAGAGTGTTTGCTCACATGGAATTCTTTCGAATCCTTCACCGATAAAATATGCTTCTATTCTGTTGAACCAGGCTCGAGAAGCTTGATTCAGCTCATATAAACCTTTTCTTAGCTTGTAAACTTTGTGAGCTTCATCCTTCTATACATATCCTTTAGGTTACTCCATGAATACATCCTCAGTCAACTCCCCATGAAGAAATGTTGACTTGACATCTAATTGATAAATGCTCCACCCTTTTTGTGCAGCAATGGCAATGATCATTCTTACCGTATCCATTCTAGCAACTGGTGCAAATACTTCTGAATAGTCAACTACATACTCTTGTGCATATCCTTTTACAACTAAACGAGCTTTATACTTGTTGAGCTCTTCAAGCTCATTGAGCTTTGTTTTGTACACCCACTTAACACCGATACTCTTTGCTCAAGATCCGTGAGAACCCAAGTACCATTTTTTTCAATAGATCTCATTTCAGAATCCATAGCTTTTCTCCATTTATCACACCTTACAGCTTCTTCAAAGTACATCGGATCTGCACTAGTATACAAGGCCATGTTGACATCAATATCTTCATCAGAGAGACCTTCGCCACTCACATAGTCCCTCATCCATATTGGAGGTATTCTATTTCTTTCTCCTACTGGACTTGATGTATCTAAAGAACCATCGGATTCCGAATTTGGCGAAGTATCATTGATTCCGTCATTAGCATTTTCACTTTCACTTTAGGATTCACTTGAAGAAACGTGATCTTCATCGTCTTCCCATTCTAAATCAAGCGAGACCTGCTCCTCATAGTTCTTGTCCCAGCCCCATTGTTTATATTCTTCAAAAACAACATCTCTGTTAACAACAATTCTCTTTGAAATCGGATCATACAATCTGTATCCTTTAGATTCTTCACTTACTCCTAATAAAACACAACTAAAACTCTTACTTTCCAATTTAGTCCTTTGAGCATCAGGTACATAAACATGAGATACACATCCAAAAACTCGAAAATGCTTCACTGAAGGCTTGACACCGCTCCAAGCTTCTTCGGGTATTAAATCTTTTACAGCTAAAGTGGGACACCGGTTCAGAACATAAATTGTCCAATTCACAGCTTCAGGCCAAAAGGTTTTAGGGAGTTTCTTCTCCGATAGCATGCACCTTACCATATTCATTACTATCCGATTCTTTATCTCTACCACACCATTTTGATGTAGTGTGTATGCAGCTGTGAATTGTATTTTTATCCCATTTATCTTGCAAAAATCATTAAACTCTACCGATGTAAATTCCCCTCCACTATCCATTCGTAGACACTTGATAACTAACCCTGTTTCCTTCTCCACACAACTCTTAAAGCACTTGAATGAATTAAATGCCTCTGACTTTACATTTAATAAACTCACCCAAGCCTTTCTACTAAAATAATCTATAAAGCATATCAAGTACCTTTTTCTAACTATTGGAAGTTGGAGTTATCGGGTCGCAAATATCGGCATGAATGAGTTCCAATTGTTTCGATGCTCTCCAAGTACACTTTTTGGGAATAGGATTCCGGTGTTGTTTTCCTCTCAAACAATATGTGCACACAATGCTTGAGACAGGAAGTTGAGGCAGCCCATTAACCATCTTCTTGACTTGCAAAGTTCTCAAACCTTTGTGACTGAGGTGTCCAAATCGGCAATGCCAACCTTTGATGTGCAATGTCATGTGATGATGTGTGATAGCAAGCTTTCTTCGTTGACTGTTGTTGTTATGATGTGGCTATCAAGATGAACTTATGTTGGCACTCATGTCGGTTTGAATGATCAATCCTCGTGTTGGATGGCAGATCTTGTTTTTCATTGATTCAATTAAAATAGCAAGACCTTTCTTTTGTAGCTGCTCTATGCTTAAAAGGTTGTTTTTAAGTTCAGATACATAAAAGACTTCACTTACAACATAATTAAATCCCTTCAAACACAAATTCACATTCCTTTTTCCCACAACACTCATTCTGGTATTATTCCCCAACCTTACTACTTCTCTAAACTCTTCATTCAACTCGCAAAATAGTGTCCGATCACCACACATATGGTTACTACAACCTAAATCCAAAAACCAAGCATCTTCTCTATTTGCACCATGAATATCCACGAATGACATTAGAAGCATCTCTTATGTTTTATCAGACTCATCGAAGTAGGCTTGTTTGTCTCAAGTTGGACACTCATATTGAAAGTGACCAAGTTTGTGGCACTTGTAACATTCAATAGTTGCTTTGTTAAATGGTAGTCGTACTCTTCCTCTTCCTCTTCCTCTTCCTCTTCCTTTAAAACCAGATCAACCACGTCCGCTTCCACTAAAATTCTCTTCACATGACACCTTGAGAGCTTGTTCATCACCGTTTTTCTTTTGAAATTTCTGTTCATGGAGTATCAATGAGCTCTGTAACTCATCTATTGAAAGTTGATCAACATCGTTTGATTCTTCGATTGAACATACTACATAATTAAATTGGTCGGTCAAAGATCTAAGAATCTTCTCTACCACAGTCACATCTTTCATCTCTTCTCCATACAAACGCATTTTATTTTCTACTATCATAACCCTAGAAAAATATTCCGTAACAGTTTCACCTGATTTCATCTCTAAGGTTTCAAAATCTCTGCGTTTGGCTTGAAGAATTGAATGCTTCACTCTTTCATTTCCCTCGTGCTTCCTCTTCATAGAATCTCATATCTGCTTCGAGGTGTCCTTATTTAATATGGTTTCCATGATCATCCTATCAATTGCCTGAAATAAGTAGTTTTTCACTTTCAAGACTTTTAACTTCAATTCATCTAGTTTTCTTCGTTGGGCTTCCGTCACACTTAATCCTGCTGGTAGTTCTTCAGAACCAGCCTCTACCAGGTGCCAATATTCCTTCAACCTCAGAAAATTCTCCATTAACATACTCCAATGGTCATAATGACCATCAAAGGACATAATTCCTCTCACTCGTCATCTCTCTCTGTCTTTAAGTCACTCGAAGTCTGCAACTTCTCTTTCTCTCTCAGGCCCGATGAAAGCTCTGATACCAATTTGTTAGGAATGAATGATCAAAAACAAGAGTTTACAGATCAATAACTCAAAGCAAATTGGGGAATGACTTAAACTTTATTGAATGACAAGTCTGGCTATATAATAGCCTTTACAACTGGAAAGAGAAAAATAAGCAACCCACGTAAACAAGCAGGTACGTGGTAATAAGCTAGGAAATGTTAAAAGCTTAACTACACTACCCTAGATAATAGGGAACATTATTAAATTATTAACCGAAGCTAAAACTTTTCAACAGAAAGATAAATCCTAAATTCTTGTCAGATATAAGTCAACCAGTTATTCTGATTTAAGTTTTGCTCACATGGAAATATCTCATTTCAACATTTATCGAGTAATCAGGCCATACCTTTCAGCATTTGAAATCACAAAAGCTTCTAAGGTCCATTTCGGATAACATAAGTCTGAAATTGCTTTGGTGTATTTATTAGCACTGTTTGTCTGAGTCGCAATCAGAGTCAATATCACCGGCATGAGCACTGCACACTGTTTAAAACATGTCATTGACCACTTCATAAAATAAAATCTGGTGTTAACTATCTTTAAATTTTAAACATTAAATTACTAGTACTTACCAATTGAGACGGTCCTGGTTCAAGGAAAATGGCCAATAAGTACCCAATGCCAGTGACACAATACACAAGGCACATTAATACAACATAATTTTCTGAGAAAGAAGATCTTGGGTTGCTGAAGAAGTAGAACATGGACAAATAAACCACAGGTTTAATAAGCGTATTAAAATGATCAACCGTATCTTTTGCAAGAAAATATGCCAGGCTGCTCATGCCCGAAGCACTCTCTCTCCAGTACTGTAACTTATCCAGAGAAAATGACCTTAAAGCCGCGATTTTGCATAGGAGAGCTGATAGCAATAAAAAACAAATAAAAAGGAAGAATAAATTGGTAATATTACAAAGAAACGAGACTAGGTGTCTCCTAACAAGAAATATAACCAGACTTGTTTGATTGCAGGTTTTAAGCTCTTTTTTTTTTATATATGCTTAAAAATTGGACTGCATTTGGTTAAGAGTTGACTTTTCTGGTGTTCTTTTTCCTAAAAATCTGGAAGCAATGGATTACAAAAAATAAATTGAGCTCAAGCATTGGATTACAAAAAAAACCTTATTATTTGCTTAAAAAAAAACTCTTAATCAAGCAATTTTATTAACACAGAGAGACTTCGTCTATTCATTATTTTAAATCACTAGCTGAACATGTAACTTTTAGTTTTTAAAAAGCTTAGGGAAAAGGTTCTCAGGAAAGTACAAAAAGTTTATGCCATCATAAAGATATTTTGCATAAATAAGCATAGAAATAATCATCAAAATAAAGCATGTTGCAACTTACAGACAGCAATAATGGTATTAGTATAACCAGGTGCCCCAAATTTGTTGTCGGTCACTTTGGTAAGAGATCCTAAGCAGATTCCCGCAAGTAACAAAATAAGATAATCTATTGCTAGTAATCTAGCTTCTCGGAGTCGCTGCTTTCCAATCCTGAGATTAAGGGCAATATTGATAAGGTAAAAAGAACAAAGAAAAATAAACAAAATGAAATTGATTCTTATGATTTTCATACTGAACAGAGCGCACCAACTTCGCACCCTCCCCAGATTGGTTCGTAACTTAAACAATAAACTTTACCTTCTCTAAACTGGTTAGTAATATAAAAAATAAACCATAATGCTGTATGCTTATATTTTACAAATAATTCCATCTCAAGCGTTACCGTCCAAAAGGGTACGAGAAGGTAAATTTGCGCTTTCAATAACTTAAGATTAAATCAACGCCTTTTGTCTAAAACAACCATGGAATAACGGGAACCAAAAACGTTAGACACTTATGGCAACAAAAAACAGAAAAGACAAGAAATCTTCAAATATAATAAGTAATAAAAGTAATAAACAGTTACCTGCTGAGGAAGTATTTGTATTGCATGATATAATTTGGAGTCCTCCGTTTCAACAAGTCCGTAGACCACAAAAAATTATGATGTATGATATCCCTCTGATGCTCCATATTAAACATCACATTTTTCCACATTTCTCCAACAAAAGATTGCTTTCCATTATTATCACCAGGTGATAAATTCGTGTCATTAGTAACTTCATTTTCTGTTAAAGAAATATCAAGTCCCGGACAACTTTGTTGCATATCTTCAGGCACATGATAACCCTTGTGAATCATCCATCTTATGGGAAGTTCAGCATGACTTACGTTTGAATTAGTACGTGGTTTAGTCATCTCTTCTAAGACATCTATATAATAATCTGGAGGATTAACACGCTCAGGTACATTAATCTCAAGACCTGAAAAATAGTCTTCAACCTCTTTTACGGATCCATGATATACAGTGAGGCCACCTTTTGCTAGAATTATTAAATCATCGAACATCTTGAATAATGTGTAGCTGCAAAAATTAGCCAATTATAAAGTAAGATTTTCCAAGAGTTTCACAACACGTAAGATATAACCGCAATTCTTACACAGTTCCGCTCATAGATCTGTACACAATTTACGATGTGGAAGTTAACTCCACACAACATCAACGAATCAATGAAGCATGGGGTCCGCATATACAGATACGTGTAAACAACATTTTTCCAAAATGCAATGAAAATTGAGCAGTGTGATTGCTTCATTATGCATTGTCCCTACAAACACATCCACCATACAATTGAGAGAACTGTAAACAATAACCGTCACAATTTTTCACGAACATGGTACATAGTTCAATAATAGCTTCCTAAATCACCATATCTGTAAGAAGAACCACATCCCTACCTGATCTACCTCTATGTTTATGATTACACATGTGATTGTGTAGTCCAAATTCAACGGTGTAAATTTTATTATCCATATATATATCATTGCTTCTGTTTAAGACTTAGTCACCATAACCCCAAAACTGAGGTAAATTTGCATGAATTAGGCGAACAGATGTTTCTTGTATAAGAAGGAAATTTTTATTGGTTGACGACATTTGGTAGCATCAATACTATCCACCATACAGAAACTATATGGGCTTAATTTACAAAACTGAGCTCATATCTCCTGCTTATAACATCCTAATTATTAAACGATTAATTGAAACACTCATGAGGATTGTACTGTTGGAAGGTGATACGAGCTCAATAATTAAATTTGTATGAGTAGATCAGCGAATAGATATTACGAACTAATGAGAAGATGAATAAAATTAAAAGTTAAAGACATAATAAAAGGGAAAAAGTTAATGAAATGTGTTATCACCTAGGTTGGTGAACGACGAGGCATATATTGACCCCTTGGAGAGCTTCACGTCTAAGTGCTCGTAAAAGTAGCTGAGAAGAAGTACTATCAAGACCAGATGTAGGTTCATCCAATATTAATAATGATGGTTCCATAACCAACTCTAGCCCAACATTTACTCGTTTTCTTTGTCCACCTGATATTCCCCGTTTTTCTACTGTTCCAACTAAAGAATTTCATACTGATTCAAGTCCTAGGGACTCAATAACCCTTTCAACTATCAAAACCTTCTCCAGCTTTTGCAAGTTTGCAGCCAATCTTTAATTTAAAATGGAAATATCAGTCAATTATGATGATATTGATCGGAAAAAAATTGAATTCTGAAAAGAAAATATAAGTTAAGAAGTAGAAAAAAAAAACAGGGAAAGCTTATCTTTGTTTACCACCATTCAAGTAATATGAGAAATGCACTAAGAAAATACAAGGAAGCAACAAATGAAGGAAAATTGGGGATGCAGAAGATACTTTTATCATTGAAGGACTTTATGGGACGATCACCATTAATTTATATTACAGAAATAAGAGCAGCGGAGAAATTTTACATTAAGCAGAATTGGTTCCAATGAAGGCCTAAATATGAGCTCAAGTACCATTCAAATTGATCAAGTGACAATGTTATTAATTATGGTTGGAAAAGATTGAAGAATCCGAAATAACCTACCAAGATAGACAATGTTAATTATACTCAATCAGCCTATAGTCATCTTCCATTTCTCTAATTAAACATGCGTGTCAAATAAGCAGCAGGTTTTTAACGAAATTTGCCGTAAATTTTAATACCAAAGTCATTTAGTTTGCTGGGAATTGATTTTAAGCATTTATAGAGATATGAAGTAACATGAAGACGAAATGGTATGTTAGTAATGGTGTAAATGAATAATAATTTTCTAAAGTCTTTAATATGGACTTCCATGTGATTTAAAACTCAGTTTTCTGAATGCCATAAATTTCCAACAGAAATGTGCAATAGACAAATTATCGACATAACTGCACTTAGCACTGAACCATAGATTCTCTTCAACAGTCAAATTCCCATTCACAATATCATCTTGTGGCACAAACCCAATGATCTTTCTATAAGATCGTATGGATTCATCAACACCATTAATAAGAATTGAACCACTGGTTTTACATCCATGTGTTTTTCCAGCCAAAGCAGAAAGAAAAGTAGTTTTGCCTGCTCCAGATGGGCCCATGACAGCCATCACTCGACCGGGTAATATTTTCCCAGTAACACATCTCAACAAATGTTTATTTTTCCCCTTCAAAGTTATTGTAAGGCCTTCAAAAGAAACCTCGAGTGCTGGCCTCTTATTAACTACTGGATTAGTTGCCCTCGCAATTACTCCAGTGAAAGTAAGGTCTTCATCTTTAAGAGCCTTTTCGTTTTCTAGTTTAGCGTATGCATACTTGAAAACCTGGCTGTTAGTATTTATTAGTTTTTCTTTTGGAATCTTCCTTTTTACAATGCCGTCGACTTCCAAACTGTGTACAACAACACTTTTGGGATCATGAGAAATTTCAGATGAGTTTGAGGTACTTGGTTGCAGTGATGGATCTAGTTCATCATTTTTTTGGACTTTTATTTGATATAGTTCATTGAGAAGGTCTGGTGATTTTACAGAACTTTTACGAGAAAACGTCTGAGATAGTTGGTGAGCATGCCTTTTTGCAGCATTTTTAGCATATTGCCATTTCTGACGTGCAAGTGCTTTATCCCTAACACTTGAAGCTGCCGCTTTCCTTGTCTTCGCAAGCCTTTTCTCCCTAAAAATGAGTACTTGGTCCGAGCAATTATAACAAATCAGAAGTAAAACCACCAGTGCAGCCTGTTTTATAAACAAGTTGATATGAAAATCTGGACAAACAAAAATTTGTAAGATTTAGGACAATCTAATTACCTATTTCAATTCTGTAGACCAGGATATGTATATTTAAATTTAATGTAGTGAACAACTAATTCATTTTCAATTTACTGTAGTTAACAACAATTTTATTTCGATTCAGTACCATGCCAACAGTTTTGTATGACCAACTTGCACAATTTTATTTAATTTTTTAATACTGGGATAAAGGCCATAGTTTGATGATGATGATGACGACGATTTGAGACCGTTAGATTTCTAAAATAAGTGACATAATGACCCCAACATTATCGTAGTTCTTTGTATGTAGCTCACACATTGTGTAAGTGGGGTACAAAATTAATAATCCTGCAGAAGATAAATTTTGTTCAGCAGTAAAATCTACGGTCACGGAAATTACAAATATCTGAGTGTAATAAGTGTAAAAAACAAAATAGAGCCTCAACTCTCCCTAGATTATTAGAAAGACGGAAAGTTAAACAGAAAAATAGAGTGCATGTAGAAAGAACTTCAACAGAAGACTGAACCAAGAGCTGCTTTCTGTTTATATCGAATTCAATTACTTTAGCAGATCAAGAGTCCAATGATTGCAGTGGAACTTTTTCTATATGTATAAAAATATAATAAACTTCAGCTCTAACAGTAACAAACAACTTACTAGGACCAGGATTCCGTAGGCACGCATGTTATTATTTTCTGTGTATGAATCACAGGAAGCCAATTTGAAGCAAGCTGCATTGTATAAGTAATGTCAGTGTCTCAGTGATGAAATTAATAGCACATGGCTCATAAAAACAACAAAAGGCCAGTCAAACTGGATTGCAAAAGAACTAAATAGAGTTGTAGCAGTAACCACTCCCGTCGAATAGGAAAACTTACTCTGTTCAGATAAAGAGCCGGTTCTGCAGTAATGCCTGGAATCCAAAGAGACAATTAGCAAAAATAGTACAAAATAAATAAGTATAATCTCCCATCAAATAAATCTTCCAGATTTCAAGGAAGAGGTGCAGAATGTGTGATATAAACCTATTTTGGAAGTCATCCCTGAAATCTGGCTTGCAAAGTAAGATATTCATGAGCATATGTAGACATGCCTGACCTGGCCTATATAGAATCCTTTTCATAAATCTAGAAAATTGTTGGAAGACATAGAGTTTGGTAACAGATACCATCTGATACAAACTCATGGGTAGAAGTAAATCCGAAAACCGGTTAGGAAAAGGGTTAGGATCCATAATTATATACACATGGCTAACCCAATACATACTATGTGGCATTGTAACATTTGATCATGGAATGGAATAGTAAAATTTGAAAAGGAATTGAAAATTTGGGAAGCAAACACTGCTACACAAAATCGTAATAACAAAGATCCAACCGTCTAATAAGGTGATGACGTGAGGGTGTTGTGCCCTATCCCTCAATATTAGCAAGAAAAACAGAAATAAACATTTTCTCAACAATTTTTTTGATAAAAAATTTCAATTACGGCACCCTTGAGTCTTGACCCTCTACATTAAGCAACATAACTCTGTCACTAAAAGACATACCCACTACTGTAGAATAAAAGACATACCCACTACTGCAAGGCAATTTCTTGATAGTAGTTGGACAATATGATCCTGGTGAGCAGAATACTTCCCAGCTGCTACCAATATCTGCCCAAATATTAGCTTCACCACATGTATGATTTGGATTCCCAGGAGGTAGTTGATACTTGTACCTGGCAGAAATGCTCGTCAATAGTTCAAAATCGGAGGTAAAAATGTCTGAAAATATTAAATTTAGTTAATCAATTATGTACTTACGGTTCACATTGGCCAGAAGAGGGATTAGCTTTTGCGAGCGGGCAGTAAGAACCCAACGGGCATGCTGAAGAAAAAAAACAGTGGGGAATTGTAAAAAGACTATTAGGTACATGACCTGATAACCAGTTAACGAACTTAAAAAGCGAAAGAATTAGTTATCAACATGCATGCACATCATAATTTCTTGGATATTTACTGCATGTATCCTGATATTACCGTTGAATTACTTACTGCAGCCAATTTTTTGTGAGGAAAATGTAAAAGTTATCAGCAACACAGATTGTGAAATTCGTCTACAAGGCACTGTTCATTGACCTCATAAGAAACGGTACCAAGGCATTTAAATCTGTCAGGAATGACTTTCATAAAACTGATTGACCATAAAAACTACGATATAGACGGTGGTTACGGGTTACCAATGGAACAGTCAAAACAGATAATGGCAGAGAACAACCATATTAAATGCAAAAAGATAAATAAAAAAAAAAATTCATGTGAATATGTGATGGTTCAATATACATAAAGCAGCCCTTGGTTTTTTAAAATGAGAAATAAGAAAATTCAGATTTTCATGGGAACATAGCAGTTCTTGGTTTGTAAATGAGAAAGAAGAAAATTTAGATTGTCATACAGCATAAACAGCAAGTACAACTTAAACAAAAGCACAAATTTACGGAAAGGAATACTCACGTATCATGCACGTAATACCATGAGGGCAGAAAAAACCCTCACAGCAGGACTGGCAATCGAGAGTTCTAGCTGGTATCTACTTAGAGTTGCTCATTGTCGCGTCATCACTTGGACTTACCCTACACGCCCATCCTGGCTCGCAACCAGGAACCCAAGAGGTTAGGTTACAGTTTATGTTATGCTTAAGATAATTCAAATTTCCAAATCCACTTCCCAGAGAGCCCCCAAAGTAGAAGTTTACCTCCGCTGCTGTACACATGCGCCTTGATATAGTTCCTATCAGGGGCGAAGCCAGGATGTGTAAATGGGGGGTGCCAAAATATATGTACAAGTAACGTATTTTTATGGGGTGCCAAATCTACACCTAAAAAGAAATTGTACTAAAAAAAAATTGCGTCACTTGGGATTTCTAAAATTATGGGGGGTGCCATGGCACCCGATCGTCCCCACTTAGCTTCCCCCTGGTTCCTATCAAACACATATCAACCTCTTTCATACTGGGTAAAAATTTAATAAAGAAAAACGTGCAACAAATTAGAAGTTTCAATACTATTTCTCACATTCCCAAACCTCCCTCTTTATCCAGACAAAACACCACAAATACTTAACACTTGAAAGTAAACCCCCTAGTCAATAAAGAAACTTATAACTTCCTTTCATGTCCTAGTGACCACTTAACTAAAGGACCTAAAATTAAGCTCCACTATTAAGCTTTAATTCTTGTAATCAAAAGTTAGAGCTTCAAAGAAAAAGAAAAAGAAAAAGTTAAGTTAATAGGGCTTTTGCGTTTGGAATAGCCGAATAAGTCGCTCCTCAATATAAGCATACCTCTAGTTTTTTGGATGCAAGAAGTCAGTGAAATTCCTATCCGCTGTTCTAGTTGCAGTTTTGCAGTTGGGTTCCAAGTGATGTTGCAACCACAGTTGGAACCAAGTGTATTAATGGACAGAACAGTTTGTTTAAATGTACTTGAAGTAAATCACACGTACATTTAACAACGGAGTTCACCCAACTGGGCTACGTCTCCGGGACACTTACCCAGATTATGATATTATAAAAAGCTTACAATATAATGAAAAACTCTTAGACTCCCTCTAGGTTTTTCTGTCTATCTCTATATTGCTCATACTCTATAACTATCACTTATAAATCAATGGCATCCCACCATTGTTTTCTTTTAAAAGTTATTTGTGTATTCTCTCTAGAATGAGTTCTTTATAATTTAGAACACACACCTTTTTACAAGCTAAGTTATCAACTATATAAGCAAGTAAAAACAATCTTCTATCTTCAATGTCTTTTTTTGATTGCTTTTGACTTTATTGATTGGCTTCAATCTTTCCATGTAACACAAAACTCTTCAGCGTAGGATTGACTCCAATCTTCATAGAATAAAACCTGTTTAATAACTAGCTTGAAAATAGGAGTTAGTCTTTCCTTTTAACAAGGAAACATATAAAATAATATATTTTTAGAGATAATATCTTTAAATATACATATGTAACATTAACTGCATATTTCATTCAATATTAAAACGAATCATACTGAATTTGATAAGGAAGAAAGATTGAAACAAGTGATAAGGATTTGCATAAGAATAGAGATATAGATTTATCTATGTAAAGGAAACATATCTTTATAAACTAATCTCTTTATATCTTTTAGGAAATCTTTCCATACCACTTTGATATTCTCAATATAGACGTACTAAACATGAGAATATATCCTGCATACTTTATAATAAATAATTATCATTAAAGAATAATAATGCAGATTTACAGAACAAGACAGAATCCTGCAGAACAGCAGGTTGGAACTGTTGTTGCAACTGAGGTTGCAACATTATTTGAAACCATCAACGCTGTCTTAGCAGGTTGCAACATTACTTGAAACCTATCAACAATTGACTTAATAGGTTGTAACTGAGGTTGCAACATTGCTTGAAACCTATCAACACTTTCTTAGTAGGTTGTAACTGAGGTTGCAACATTGCTTGAAACCTAACAACTCTGTCTTAGTTCATAATAAACAGATAGGATTATTTAGTGAAAACCATTAGACAACAAATAGAATTTAGACCAGAAATCTGGTCCTAACAATCTCCCCATTTGTCATTGGTTTTGACAAATCATCTAAGTTTATATAAACACTAATCCACCCGCAAATTGTTAACAGTACAGTCTTTTACTATATTTCATTTATCAGTGCTTTTGTAACACCTATTTAGCTCCCCCTGCAAGTTAGAATAGCAGGTATCATATAAGCACAGAATATATCCATTCACAGAGTTTCAGAACAGATTCAATTTCAAAAACAGTCATACTTCAAAAAAAGAAATTTCAAAAAGGAAATTGCAGAAATTGTAAGGCCAAACAATGCTGGCACAGAATAGTCTTAATACAGCAATTGTAACTGAAATTTAAAAACAGTAACATAAAGTCTTGAAATTGAAATAGAAATTAAAGCTTGAAACTGTAAACATTAAAATGAACCATAAACTCATCTCCCCCTATTTGTCATAAGCCAGACAAACTAGTCACGAGGTATGTTTGAATGTGGTGCTCTCTCCCTTAAAGGTTCATCTCTGACAACCTCTTCATCTTCTTCCTCACTGCTTATTGAGAAGCCATCATCACTGTGACTAGCATCACTATCCCCATCATCCTCACTCTCTATGAGATTCACCAGTAGCTTCTTGATTTGATAATCATCAGCATCCAGTTCAGCTCTTCTTTCTTCATTGTAAGCCAACTTTTGTTGTAGATACCACCTCACACCTTTCTTCTTCTCTGAAGGAACACTAGAGGTCTCCTTTTCCTTTCCTTTTTCTCCAGAAATGTCATTGATATGCCCTTCCTTTAGCAGTTTTGCAGAAATATACAGAGCAGAGGGACGATCTGTGATTGGTTCAGTGGAGATTCTAATAGGAGAAGTTCCAGATAAATGTGAGACTTGAGACAGAATGACCCCCGATATTAAACAAGGGAATGGGAGCAGAATAGAGGGTGAATTGGTGTCACTGAATTCTCTAATGAGATTGAATACATGATTACCAAAGTTAATTGGCAAAGATGACATGATTTTATAGAGAAATACAGTCATATCCTTGTTTACTTTAGAGGGCTGCTTAGTGGGAGTCCAATTAAACCTAGCTATTTTGTGTAGCACAGAAGCACACAAAGTAAGGGAGGAGGTCTTAATGGAAGTACCATCATATCTATTATTCTTTCCAGTTAGAACCAGAGCAATGACTTCCATGTCATACTCATCACTATTAACAGTAGGACTTGGAGAACCTAGAAAATCATTGATTAACTTAGGGGTAAAATCTAGAGTTACACCCCTCAAAATTACTCTGCCATAGGCAGGATCACCCTCAGCAAAGACATTGCTACTTAAATTAGCATAGAATTCTTTAACCACACCAGGATAATAAGAGTTAGGATAGCAAATAGTTCTATCTAAGCCAACAGTAGACAACAATTTTTCAACATGCAGCTGTATATGTGGATAACTGACCAAATTAAGCTTCCTTTCACAGTGAATTTCCCTGCTAGCAAAGGCCCTAAACCTCCTATACATTTTCCTACTCCAGAACCTAGGATCAACCTCATTAAACTTAGGAGTATAAGTAAAACCAACAGAAACATGATCATCCGCTAGATTTCTCCGAGCACGCTTTTTAGTCCTATGTTTCTTAGAAGAAGAGGACTCACTTACCTTTGCTTTAGAGCTAGGACTTGTTTGGGATTTAGACATGAAATCCCTAAGAGTACAATCATCATCAATGTTGAGGTTTGGGTTTGTAGACATGGTTTCAACTATGGTTGCAACTGGACTTAGAACTTCGCAGTTGGTTTTACAGAGAACTTAGGGTTTTTGTTTAATAGAAAGAGAGAGAGAGTAATTGTGATTATTGTGATTGATTTGGGATATTAAAAGAGTTTAGTATAAATAGCAATTAAGCCCAAATATTTTTGTAATTGGAAAAAGATACTCTCAAATCAAATGGGAAACAGATTTTACAAAAAATATGGAAATTTCTTATCAACAGAAATTTGAAAAATTAATCACACTTAAATTACGAAGGAAACAGTTTTCAACAAGATAAATCCAGCAAATAATAAAGATAAACATTCCTTGTAAACAGATTTATCCACAATTTGAATATTTAGAAGTTGAAGTTCTTAAGGAAATTTGACTTGTTTCAAGAAAAATATAGCAGTTATATAAAATATAGGACGTTAGAAAGCAAGAATCTAGCCATTTACTCAAGAAGATACATTTATCATTGAATAACTTTAATAGAAATTAGATTTTAAGAGCTTAAGTTGAGCAAATTCATTTTCATCTCTACACAAAAACTAGTTTGATGATCTCAGCAAGGAAAGAGTATAAGTGATGTCAAAAATAACAAGACTTTGTCTTGGATTTTTCATTTTAGTAGATCACTGTAATGTGAGGTATAGATGGTGCATCAACCTGTGGACAATCACTGAATTTTTTAGTATTATGAGTATGAGGTTTCAACTGATGTTGCAACTGAGCTTGCAACCAGTGTTACGAGCATGTGGTTTCAACTGAGGTTGCAACTGAACTTGCAACCACTATGTAAAAGGTGCACTTTGTGCTTGCAACTCTATTACCAGAGAGGTTTTAAGACAAGTTACCTCACATCTGTTTTTGAGACACCAAAAAGCGGCTTTTTCAAGATAAAAACTTCAAAGTTCAATCAAGACTTACCTCTAGAAATAAAAAGTATTAAAGGTACTCAAAATAGACATGCATAGCAAGAGTATTCAATTAGATCCATAGTGACATACCTCTATATCACTTCTTAAAGATTCAAATTTATTAGTATCAAGGGGCTTTGTGAAAATATCAGCTAATTGTTTTTCAGTTGAAACATGTTCTAAAATTAAGCTTTTTCCTTCAATCAGTTCTCTAATAAAATGATGCCTAAGATCAATATGTTTAGTTCTGGAATGTTGAATTGGATTCTTTGCTTAATCTATAGAACTTTTGTTATCACAAAACAAAGTTAATATTTCTTGCTTAACATTATAATCATTTAGCATCTGTTTCATCCAAATAAGTTGAGTACATACACTTCCAGCTGCAATATATTCTGCTTCAGCAGTAGATAAAGAGATGCAATTTTGTTTTTTACTAAACCATGAAACAAGGTTGTTTCCAAAATAAAAACAACCACCAGAAGTACTCTTTCTATCATCTATGTTTCCTGCCCAATCTGCATCACAGTAGCCAACAAGAAAATGGTTTGTGTCTTTAGAATACCATAATCCTAGGTGAATTGTTCCTTTTACATAACTTAAAATCCTTTTGACAGCTAGAAGATGAGGTTCTAAAGGGTTTGCCTGATACCTGGCACAAACTCCTACACTTAAGCAAAGGTCTGGTCTACTAGCAGTTAAATAAAGCAGACTTCCAATCATGGATCTATAAAGACTAGGACAAACACTTTTACCTTTGTCATTTTTGGACAGTTTAAGGGTGGTACTCATAGGGGTTCTCTTCTCTATACTCTCACTCAAACCAAACTTCTTAACAAGATTATCTGCATACTTACTCTGACATAGAAAAATGCCTTTTTCATTCTGTTTAACTTGCAATCCTAGAAAGTAAGTTAATTCACCTCCACCACTCATTTCAAATTCATTCTTCATATCAGAAATGAATTCATCTATTCTTTTATTAGAAGTGAAGCCAAACACAATGTCATCAACATAGATTTGAGCAATGATTATATCCTTTGTAGTTTTCTTAGTAAACAGAGTTTTATCAACTCCCCCTCTGTTAAAACCTTTTTCAATCAAGAACTTGGTTAATCTATCATACCAATCTCTAGGAGCTTGCTTTAGACCATACAGGGCTTTTTTCAACAAATAAACATGTTCAGGAAATTTAGGATCTTCAAATCCCTTAGGTTGACAAACATAAACTTCTTCATTAATCACACCATTCAGAAAAGCACTCTTAATGTCAAGTTGAAACAGTTTAAAATCATACAGACATGCAAGAGAGAGTAGCATTCTAATGGATTCAATTCTAGCTACAGGAGCAAATGTTTCATCAAAATCAATTCCCTCAATTTGTGTATAACCCTGAGCTACCAACCTGGCTTTATTCCTGATAATCACTCCATCTTCATTACTTTTATTTCTAAAAATCCATTTAGTCCCTATAACATTTTTATTATAAGGTCTGGGTACTAAAGTTCATACATCATTTCTCTCAAATTGAGACAGTTCATCTTGCATAGCTAAAATTCATTCACTATCTTCTAAAGCTTCTTTTATATTCTTAGGTTCTAACTGAGAAATATAACAAGCAAAGTGAACAACATTATTTCTTTTACCTCTGGTTTTCATACCTGAAGCTACTTCTCCTATGACATTGTCAAGAGAATGATTTTTCTGAGTCCTTACATAGCGAGGCTTGCTAGTTGACTGAACATAAGAGCTTTCTTCTTCTTCTTCAGACTCAGCAGTATTCTGGGTTTCAACCTCGGTTTCAACCTCAGTTGCAACTGGACTTCCAACCACTGTTGGATTGCTTGTTTGCTGACTTTCTTCAGTTTCATTTTTTGTCATTTCTGACCCTTCATTATCACCTGTAGTCTCATCCACATCTTTTAAGTCATCAAATATAACATTATAAGACTCCATAACACAGTTTGTTCTTAAATTAAAAACTCTAAAGGCTCTACTATTCTGAGCATAACCAAGAAAGATCCCTTTATCACTCTTAGAATCAAATTTTCCAAGATGTTCTCTATCTCTAAGTATGTAGCAAACACACCCAAAAACTTGAAAATACTTAACATTGGGTTTTCTACCTTTCCATATTTCATAAGCAGTCATGGAAGTGCCTTTAGTAATGTAAACTCTATTAACTATATGACAGGCAGTATTAACAGCTTCAGCCCAAAATTTGTTGGCAAGTTTCTTAGAATTAAGCATGACTCTAGCCATTTCCTGAATGGTTCTATTCTTTCTTTCAACTATGCCATTTTGCTGTGGAGTTTTAGGAGCAGAGAACTCATGACTAATACCTAAGGAGTTGCAAAATTCTCTAAACTTACTGTTTTCAAATTCTGTTCCATGATCACTTCTGACCCTAGCAATATTACCACTGGTTGAACCTTTTTCAAGTTGGAGGTTTAAGCACAGAGTTTTAAAGAGATCAAAAGTTTCAGACTTGTCTTTTAAGAAAACTACCCAAGAGTATCTAGAGAAATCATCTACAACTACCAAAATTTACTTCTTGCCACCTATACTGGCAGTTTGCATAGGACCCATTAAGTCAATATGAAGAAGTTCTAGGACTCTCTTAGTGTAGATTTGACTAGTACTTTTGTGAATACTCTTTGTTTGTTTGCCAACAGCACAATCACCACAGATACTTTGAGTTTTAGCACTAAGTTTAGGAATACCTCTTATCAATTCTTCTTTAACCAGCTTATCTAAGGTTTTGTAATTCACATGACCAAGCCTTTTATGCCAAATATCAACATTATTAGTAATAGCTTGATTACACCTATTCTGAGGCAATTCTTTTTCAGCTTTTTCAAAAACATAGCAGCTGTTTGTTGATCTAACTCCAGTTATGACCAAATCATTGTTAAGATCAGTAATTAGACACCTATCTTTGTTAAATTTAACAATCATCTTGTTGTCACATAGTTGACTAATACTAATAAGATTAGCTTTTAGACCATCTACAAGAAAAATATCATCAATATTAGGCATTCCAGGTTTGTTTAAGGTACCTTTACCAACAATTTTACCTGTATCTCCACCTCCAAACACAACAGTGTTTCCTGTAAGATTAGTGATATTTTTTAGGAAACTTGTAGTACCTGTCATGTGCTTAGAGCAACCACTGTCAAAATACCAATCATTAGAAGTAACAACATTTAGAGAAGTAATAACAGCTTTGTTATTAGCAATTAAGGTAGATTTTTCTTTAACTTTCCAGACCCAGTTCAATTTTTTATTGACAGAAGCCAACCAGTTTTTCTGAGAAATATACTTTTTGTTCCTCTTTAAATAACACTGGATTTCTAAATGACCAGATCTTTTACAGAAGTTACACAGTTTAGTTCTAAAAGTAGATTTAACCTCAAGGCCATTCAGTTTTTTCTTGGTTGCAAATGTGGTTGCATCTCTGGTTGCAACTGTACTTCTAACATCTCTGGTTGCAACTGTACTTCTAACCTTATTGTTAATAACATGAGTTTCAGCTTTAACAAGAGCTTTAACAAAGGTGGTTTTTCCAGTGTTTTCATAACCATAATAACCTAAGCCACTGTTATCTTTAGAGGCTCTAGAATAGGCCAGCATGTCATCTAATTTTTCTGAGGCAGAAACATTCAGCAGTTTTATTTTCTTTTTAGTTTCAGTAAGTTCAACTAGCTGTTTGTTGAGTTTCTCAGTAAGACTTTTAACTTCATCCTTTAGATTAACATTACGTTTGTTCAAGATCAAGGATTGCTTACTCAGGCATTGATACTTTTCATAAAGGACAAGATATTGCTGAGTAATGTTTTCATCTGAAGGTTCTTCCTCATCATTGCTATAGGTTTTAAGAACAGTTGTAACTATGGTTGAAACAGACTCACAGTCACTTTCATAAGTAGGTTCTTTTTCAGTGATTATTCCCATAAAATTAACAAAATTAGAATCATCCTCTTCATCACTGTTGCTCTCAGAATCACTATCACTGTGAGTGGTTATATAAGCATTTTTGTTCCTTTTTAAAGTTTTTGCACACTCAGACTGAATGTGACCAAAACCTCTACATTCTCTGCATTGAATTTCTCTAGGTTTGTAATCTTTGTTATCTTTCTCTTTAGGGTTCCACTTCCCTGTAGAATTATTGTTAAACCTAGATTCTGACTTAAATTGATTATCCCTTCTCTGAAAGTTTTTTGATGTTCCAGTATCATCCTGTTTTTTTTTATAAAATTTTTTGTAAACCTTTTTAGCAAAGAAGGCTAGCTGTTCTTCATCACTCACTTTTTCACAGACCTTAGATTCAGATTTCTTAGGTTGAAAGGCTATTCCTTTTTCTGGTCTTTTCTGTTTGAAGAATTTAAGTTCATGAGTACTCAGAATTCCTATAAGTTCTTCAAGTTTAAGATTGTCTAAGTCTATTGATTCTTCAATAGCAGTAACCTTAATCTCAAACCTTTCTGGAAGAGACCTTAGAGTTTTCTTAACAAGTTTTGCATCACTATATTTTTCACCTAAGGTTCCAGCTTGATGAGCTATATGACAAATTCTGCCATTGAATTGTTCAATGGTTTCATCTTTCTCCATTCTTAAGTTTTCAAATTGAGTGGTTAACTGTTGGAGTTTAAAAGCTTTTACTTTAACAGTTCCTTCAAAAGTAACTTGTAAAATGTCCCATGCCTCTTTGGCAGTTTCACAATGAGAGATATTCCTGAACACACTGAGAGTTACACCAGCAAAGATCAAGTTTATTGCTATGGAGTTGGCACTTGATTTTCTGTCCTCATCAGCAGGCCACCTGTCTTCAGTTACATAAACCAGTTCACCTTTACCATCAATGGCAGTTGGAAGCTCCCAACCATACAACACTGTTTTCCATGCTTGTTCATTTTGTTGTTTGATGAAAGATCTCATCCTAATTTTCCACACTCCATAGTTAACTCCTCCTTCAAGCAATGGAGGTTTGTTGAACGCGTTTCCTTCCCTCATTAAGTCCATCTTTACTAGAACACAGGATCCACACTAAGTAAGGTCTAGTGTGAAGCTCTGATACCAATTGAAATTCCTATCCGCTGTTCTAGTTGCAGTTTTGCAGTTGGGTTCCAAGTGATGTTGCAACCACAGTTGGAACCAAGTGTATTAATGGACAGAACAGTTTGTTTAAATGTACTTGAAGTAAATCACACGTACATTTAACAACGGAGTTCACCCAACTGGCCTACGTTTCCGGGGCACTTACCCAGATTATGATATTATAAAAAACTTACAATATATGATTCAAGTCTTAATGAAAAACTATTAAACTCCCTCTAGGTTTTTCTGCCTATCTCTATATTGCTCCTACTCTATAACTATCACTTATAAATCAATGGCATCCCACCATTGTTTTCTTTTAAAAGTTCTTTGTGTATTCTCTCTATAATGAGTTCTTTATAATTTAGAACACACACCTTTTTACAAGCTAAGTTATCAACTATATAAGCAAGTAAAAACAATCTTCTATCTTCAATGTCTTTTTTTGATTGCTTTTGACTTTATTGATTGGCTTCAATCTTTCCATGTAACAAAAGACTCTTCAGCGTAGGATTGACTCCAATCTTCATAGAATAAAACATATTTAATAACTAGCTTGGAAATATGAGTTAGTCTTTCCTTTTAACAAGGAAACATATAAGATAATATCTTTTTAGAGATAATATCTTTAAATATACATATGTAACATTAACTCCATATTTCATTCAATCTTAAAACGAATCATACTGAATTTGATAAGGAACAAAGATTGAAACAAGTGATAAGGATTTGCATAAGAATAGAGATATAGATTTATCTATGTAAAGGAAACATATCTTTATAAACTAATCTTTTTATATCTTTTAGTAAATCTTTACATACCACTTTGATATTCTCAATATAGACGTATTAAACCTTTAAGAGCATATGAGAATATATCCTGCATACTTTATAACAAATAATTATCATTAAAGAATAATAATGCAGATTTACAGAACAAGACAGAATCCTGCAGAACAGCAGGTTGGAACTGTGGTTGCAACTGAGGTTGCAACATTACTTGAAACCATCAACGCTGTCTTAGCAGGTTGCAACTAAGGTTGCAACATTACTTGAAACCTATCAACACTTGTCTTAATAGGTTGTAACTGAGGTTGCAACATTGCTTGAAACCTATCAACACTTTCTTAGTAGGTTGTAACTGAGGTTGCAATATTGCTTGAAAACTAACAACTCTGTCTTAGTTCATAATAAACAGATAGGATTATTTAGTAAAAACCATTAGAGAACAAATAGAATTTAGACCAGAAATCTGGTCGTAACAGTCAGGAAGGACAAGTCGGATGAAAAGTCAAAGGTCTTGTTCCACTCAAAATTCCTGGAAAATGTGAACATTTTTTAAAACACAGAAAACCAAACTTCAAGACAAGTACCCAGTATGGTGTAAAATAAAATAAGAATCGCCACTATAATCTAACTAGAAAATGGTGGTTACCTATGGTTCACTAATTCATTTATCCTATAAATTTCTTAAAGAGATACAATAAGAAAGAATATCTGTTTCATCAGATTAAGTTTTATTCTTCCGTTCCAAAGTTAAACTTCACAACTAACACGGTAGTATAATCTCACATTGGCCAAATGGGGGATTTCGGTCTGTCTATACACGAGATTGAAGAAGAGAATTTTTCCGGCAAAAGCCTTACTGTCAGCTAACTTTTATTTCTTTTATTTGCTTTTCATGCTGAAAAGTCTAGAGAGGACAACAAAACATGTTTTCTTTGGTCAGCTTAAACAAACAATCTTACTACCGGAAAAGCTGCAGCTAAACGAGCGGTTAGGGTGCTAAATGAGTAACTTACTTGTCCTTGACGCAGAACTTGGCATTGTTGAAAAATTGGGAGTTGATGAAGGAATGTGCGAGGTTCGAGAGTTTAGCGTAAGCGGCCTGCGTAGCGTACTGTAAACTAGCTGGGTCATTTTGGCTCTTAACCCAACTCGAAAACAACTACACCAACACCAACAATACATACAATCTTTTCATAGCTTAACTGAACATTGGAAATAAGTCAAATTTAGTTTTTTGTTTAGTAGCTAGGAATAAGTAAATACTAAAGAATTGTCACAAATATAGAGTAGTTGTTACTTATTATATTTTATAAGATGTAACTGCTCGGTGTCATTCATACTACTACCCAAGTTGCCAGTGGCTACTGGGAATTTTTACACTCCTGTAATACTATTAATATAAACCGATCCAACAATATTTACTTATAAGCTACGTTAATTCTTATAAGCTACGTTAATAGCGTATTAATTCTTTTAATTCTTTTATTTTTTTTTTTATTTTTTTTTTAAAATTTAAATTTATTTGTCCCATATCATATTTACTTATAAGCTACGTTAATAGCGTATATATATATATATTTAAAAGTGTCCCTGCAAAACATGTCTTTTTCCTCAACAGATCAGGGCCCTAGTGTGTTTATTAAATGGTTGGAACTGGAAGACTTTTAATTATTAGGAAAAAACAAAAAGGATTCTTATAATTATCTTTAATACTAGATTAATGGGCTCGACTAATAACAGCCTCTTTGGCATTGTTTAATCCTCGTCTATAAATTAAATTCATGTAATTATTTATGGCTGATAAAAATTCAATTGATTTATAGTAATAGTAATTACACGGATTCCTATTTCTCAATGATATTCAACGATTAAAATAATTGGTTGAATCACATGATATATTTTATAATTTAGTAAACTAAAAACCATTTTTGCAACACAATAAAACTCAAATAAAAACATGTAACCCTAGCTGAAACTAGTATAAAATTAAATATAATTAAATAAAAAAGCTAAAAACTATTTTTTCAACAAAATAAAACTCAACTAAAAATATGTAACGCTAGTTGAAACTATACTAAAATTAAAACAAATCAACTCTAAAAAATATTTAAAATTGAAATATGCAAATAAATGAAATAAAATATTGATACATTTGTCTACTTAACAAATTATTCACTTGGTAGCTTTACCCAATTTTATAACTTATCTCTGGTAGTGGGTAATTTTTAAAATATGGGGTTAATTTAACATGACGTTAATTTTTAAAATCACGATTTAGCATCTGATGCAGTGAAATGGCAAAATTTTAATGAAACAAATCAGTTTTGTTAGTGATTAGAAAGAGTAACGTTTTTCCCCATAAAAGTTTGCTTTGAGTTCGAAAAGACTTCAATAGCTCATGATAAGTACGAATTACTCCTCTCCCGAGCTTTCAAATAGCCTTCCATCCACTTCTAATTCACAGCCTAAACTATACCCGCTACAAATATAAACGGATCTTTTGTCGAACAGAGGCACTTGGCGTAATCAAAATAAATAGGATCCTAAACGTATCAAAAGACCCGGAAATAACAAATAATGAAAAAATTCATTGATATCAAATCAAATCAGTTGAATCTTGACTATGCCATACCCCTTCGGCCCTTCCTTATTAATATACATTACCATTTTTCGAGTTTAAAGCATTCGATCCGAAGTAAATAAACTTCTTCTGTCGAAGCTGCAATAAGCATAACAGGGAAATAACAGCACACAGCGAGACAACTACACGTGTTGATTAACAGGAACCTAAACCATAATGTCGAGCATTCTTTAAAAAAAAACATGTCCGGAAACCTCAAAGATGATATTTTTGTATCAGCAACTTTCCCAATCACGCTAATATTTTGGTACAAGGGTAATGCAGATAATGCCCAATTTACAAATTTCATTTAGTTTTCCGAATTTCACTAGATGATATATCCATGCGGAATCTCTCAGTTGGGATCGAGATGAACATGTCTCTTAATTCCACCGGAATGTCGAAATCTTCAAGAACCTGCGCAAATAGTAGACAATGATTTCTAATTTTCTATGTTCTATATCGACATAAAACAAGTGAAATGGAATAAATAAGTTTGGAAGTAAAAGGAGCAAGTAGAACCAACCTTGTAAACACCATTAACATTTCTCCCACCAACAAGGAAAACAGTTCCCGTACTTTTGCAGCTGCTCAGTATTTCCACCATCTTGTCACAATCATTTCCGTAATACTTGGGCTATAACGAAACACAGAAGCTGAAATTATAACTATGTACCATAAAACGATAAAATAAAGCTCCTTTTACATGACTACAAAGTCTAGAAAGGATCACGTGAACCTAATTTTTGAAAACCAAGGACCCAAATAATGACTACAAAAGGAGTTCAGATTTTTTACCCTTCCTTATGGAGTCTAAATCTTTTACCCCCTATTCTCTACCCCCTTCCGTGCCCCCATTGCTTTTTTTTATCCAAAAAAAAATTCTAAAAAATTTGAAAAAAATTGTACAATTACTATAAGACATGTATCAATACATTTCAATAATTAATTTTAAAATAAAACCCACACGCAATTTATTTTGGAATAAATGTATAAATTAGTGTAAATTAAACATTAAACCTTAAAAAAAATGTCTAAAACAATATTATGTCAAAATATTTTAAAATTTAAATGCAATATAATATAAAAGCTTATAAATTTGCGGAAGTGGGTAGAGAACAGGGGTAGAAGATTTGGACTCTTCCTTATGCCACAATACATGCACTTTCAATTCTACTGGCATATGTATAATCCACTTATGCAGACACATGCTGCACACTTGACACTAGTATGATTTTGTCACCTTTCTGTATATTATTATGAACAAGAAATACATCAACTAAGTGCTCCTTTACCGAACCAATTGATACACCAATGGTCCTGTGTTTTTTTTTCTACTTCGAAATATTATAGTGAATCATTGTTATATGGCTCCCCACACGCCTGGTGTTTTTCATTTTAAAAATATCTTTCAGAATTTAATTGATGGAAATTAAGCCATAGTAGTGGTTCTATGGCTTCATTTCCAACAATCAAAATATGAAAGAGGTTTTAGGCGGAAATAGGTTGCCTAGCGCTTAATCCCGTCTAATCTGCTTAATCCTGCCTAATTACCCGGGCGACTAGGCTCCGCTACCGCCTAACTCTTGCATGGGCGGCACCTAGACATGAGTAAAGAGTTGTTATATATGCACCTTGGCTAGTTTGGAGTAAAGAGTTGTTATACATGAGTTACTATTTCATTTATTTAGTTGATTTTTATTCTAGTACAGTTCCTCGTGCATAAATCGAAGTATTAAACAAATCATTTATTTTAGTTCTTCAAGTTTTGACTTTTTTTTAATATAACTATCTTAAAAGAAAATTGAAGTCGGAATTACGGCTTTCTCACTGAAAATCTGGTATGGAATTTATTTCTTTGGGGGAAATATATACTGGACAATTAGTTGAATCGCTTTCTTCAGGATACTATTGAATAAACTAAATAGTTATTAGAGTAGTAAACTGGATTAACTCTAAACTTATATTCCCATTATCTATAAAAGGACCTGAACCAATAAGATCAAGGGCATAGGAAACAGGGAATTCGAAAGGGGGAAAAGATCGGGACTCCGCAAAACGAGAGTACGATGTAGTGACTGAAAGCAGGCAACGGAACAACAAAAGAAAATAAACAATGGGAAAAATAAAAAATACGTTCTACATAGTTATTGATTTAAATTCTTTCTAATATGATGACCATTTCTTACATTGATTAGCCTAGCTGCTGTGTCTGCACCAATTACAAACGCGCTGCCAGGAAAAAGTTCCGCTTTCTTGTAAAAGAAAGGCTGATTAGATATAATAATCGTCTTTCCTGCATTTTGTGGTGGCAATCTATTAAAATCTCCATAATATGTGAAGATCCCAAAAGTAATGACGACATAATATTTCAAAATTACCAAGAGACCAAACCCAGAACAGTTATAGCATACAAATGTAAGTATACGAAAGTTTTGACTAGATCCTTTTTTGTTTATAGGTGATGTATATTTGGAGAAAGAAGAACCATCTACTTCAAAGCAAGTTATAGTATACTAAAATGTCCTTAAAAAGAGAACGACTGAAAAATTGAGACTATCAATCATCAAACTCACCCATTTCTTCGAATTGCTTAACACGGTCTTTGATTTGAGATACTGTCAGTGGAGGCTTGTCGGCATTAACAGCTGATAATTCGAAACAGGGATATCCATCTCCAATCATTCTGCATAGGAAACAATATTAGTGGGGGGAAAAAACAGTAGAAACAGATTTGTAACGCTCTATCTAAATGCAAGGATACAGCATTAATAGTGCACGCTATCGAAGTGTAGTTTATATATCTTCAGTTCTTCCCCTCACTACCATTAGCTTTTAAGAAGGATTTATTCCAGTAAAAATTTCCAAAAGTGAGCAACGATGAGTACACATGGACCTAAGACTAGTTTTAAATGCTTTAAACCTAACGCCATTTTGGGTTTTTTAATCTTGAGTTTGGTGTTGGATCCTCGTGTTTCCGTGTTGGCTTATCGAAAAGTTTTTTTATTGCACTTTCATGCTTTTCTTGGGAGTGCAAAGTCTCAAGCTTCTAAGCTCCTTTCAAGCCACTCCTATATGGAGATCTTCAGAGATCATGTTGTTTATTTGGATTTCTTTTATTAGTTTAGGTTTCTTAGTCCTTCTACTAATCTATGAATGGTTATAGGCTAAATGTTTTTCTGGGTTTTCTTGTGCTTTTGACCGCAGCGTGTGCTCTAAAGCCTCCAATTGTCTGCCGTGTTTTAGTTAGGTTTAATCAACTTACTTTCCACGGAAAGAGTACAAATGGAAATTCACTATTTATCTGATGCAACATTCAAAAACTCTTCAGCGGGGATGAAAAGTTATACAACTGAGAACTGAAGTTCATTTAGGCAGTGGAAAGTTCTAAAACTTTCTACAAACTAAAACACCAAAAAGCACATATTATCACGGATACAACGCTAGTAAAAATTCAATAGCACTCCCTGTGTAGCAATCAACTCTGAGAGAATAACTAAAGTATCTCAGTTAAGTAAAGATACTGAAAAAGACTCGCTTTGAGCCAGATATGACTACAAGGTAGTTAACATGAATTTAGGTACTTTTAGCGATAAAGAGATCTTACGTAGTAGCAACTTCCAGAAGCTTTAAATGACCTTCATGCAACGGATTAAAAGAACCCGATAGAATTATCTTCCTTTCCGAACTAGAATTAAATACTTCTGCACAACAACTCCTTCGTGAGAAAATTGAGAGATTAAAACAACTTAAGCAATTGTTATTGCAGCAAATCATACCACCGGAAAAGGGATAAACCTTAAAACAAATTTTCCCACTGATGAGTTGCTCCAATTCTTGATCCTCAACAAATAGCTCCTCTACTTCCTCAGGAATTTCAGAACTGCTCAATCCAGTGACATAATTCCCTGAAACTTTGCATGCATCTTTAATCGCCTGTGAGCAAAACATATTTTGCACTCTGTTATCTGGTATAAATATCACGGCTAGTAAAATCAAGGTTTCAAAGATCGCTAGGTGTACTCAAGGCAGAAGGTGGGGCCTGGGGAGCCTTGCTGACTACGCCGGACTTAGGTGGAAAAACAATATTTGGACATTTTTATTAGGGCTGCTTAATTCTTGTAAAACAGTCATGTGGTAAATGTACTTAACAAGCTAACCCAAGCATTTCTAGGCCACTAACTTATCATATCTTATCAAAGTTCAAGAAAAGCTATAAAGTCAAATACAAAAAAAAAACATAATTATGTATTCAAAACTATTTTGAATTGCAAGTCCCAATTCAGGATCAACCTATTCATGGATGAGTTTTTTTTTTTAAATAAAAAAAGCCAACTATCTTAACAGGGTTAACCCATTTGACAAGGGTTTGACAACATCAAAGCACCTGATATTATTTGCGGCATCAGACCAAAGATCATTGCGTACGCGAAGCAAGGCGGGGGTTTTTGAAACACTAATGGGATGTATATGCCTTTATATTGTTAGAACAAGCACCGAATTACTAACTTCAAACAATAAAATGTAGCCATGCAGGTTTGCATTAAACATCATCTCAGGTAATAATCCTAATGAAACAATTAAACTAAACATGAATTATCCAAAATTAATATGACGTCAGTCCTTTTCTCCTGTTTGTGGGATGCCTTCTTTCCCTTCTCTCTTTTACGTCTCTCTCATTCCAACAGATATGGATATCACAATTGAAATAAGATAAAAACATGAATCTTTATCTGTTAAATGGATCTTGACAACAAACTCCAAAATAGCTCAGAACATACTTTAAAACTAACTTTTACAATTTTGATTTTGATGAGTATCTGTAGAGAAGCTTAACTTTTAAGAGGAACAGAAAACACTCAATTCTAACAGCTGCACCTTATTTGACACCAATCTAAACATAATTTATAAATAAAAAATCGTCACGTACCTTGAGTAATACATGACTCGAAACCGCATCTTCTTCTTCTCTACTTCGTAAGCCCTGGAAGGTAATGAGAAAAAGAATTTGTCAGATACTTTAAGTAATCCAACCATCAAACACAAAATTTTATCGAGAGGACAAAAGGAATAAAAAGAGAAGTGAGGTGATACAACCTTCGATAAAGTAACTGTAGCTACCCAACGTCGTCCTGATGTTCTAGTTGACAAGTGAAACCTAAAGATGGAAAGAAAATGAACTTAACACCCAAAAACTTTGAAGTCAAAAGTTATCAAATGATTTTAAAAACAAGTTGTTCCACAATTAGGAAATTTAAAATAAGTTATGAAAATAACCAGAGAATGGAAGCAAGTCTCTAGAGAAAGTACAAACACTCGGCAATAAGTGATGCTCAAGGCAATTTTTTTAACCAAAATTTTTGGTACTGATTTTCACAGGAATAAGAATAATAATTTTAAATGAAATGATTGCGTCATTGATTTATCAGTATAAATTTAAGCCAAGTGTCTGATCAAGTTTTGGGCTGGACTAAGAGAATTAAGATGAATAGAAATCAGGTAAGTTAATAATGGGTTAATTCTTTATAATAAGCGAAACATCTGCAAGATGACTAACCAGTTAACAAGACTCATTCACGGGTTATTGAACAACGACCAAATCAGAAAGATGTCTTTCAAAATTAAAATTCTAAAACAAGGAAACACACCGTAACGATTAATGGACTTTTGACAACACATCTACAACATTTTGAGAGAATATTCTGAAAGGTTTAAAAAACAAGCCAATGTTCGAATTTAAAACAGAAGTAGAAACAGCCTGGCGGTATGACTAATTTATTAAAACATAAATTGCTGAGAATTAAAATTTTAGAAAACATTATTGAACTCGAGCATTTACAGAGAAGAGAGGCTTAGGGAGGCATTTGAAAACACACCCACGACATAAAAGATTCAAAGCCTACAAACCCTCAAAGACATGAACATAAGAAGATTCACAAAATAGACCATAGCATAAATATCTGTAAAAAATTCAAAGATTAACAATATACCTGTGATCCCCAAGTTTAGGCCGTGCAGTGGCTAAAGAACCAGTAAATCCCACGCCTACGACAGGGGATCCTATTAAAGAAAATGGGAGACATGATTCTTGTACTTTAGTGAACTTTCAAAATTTTAACAGGTCAAATAAGGATTCTAATGAGTTTGAAATAAAAAAAATAAAAAATGAGTTCGAAGGATTCTAAGTTCTAAGGAAAGATGCCCCAAAGGACCTTAGAAAAATTGCAAGCCGCAAACTAACAAAAACATGTTTCGAGATGACAAAATGACAAGGCAATGTTCAAGAGTTCAGTTTGCAAACAACTCTTACCTACATTTGTGCAATGAATTTTCATAAGTAAAAGACGATGAAAGAATGTACAGTTATGTATTGCATAACATTATGATAAAAAATAGTAAGAGCTTTTTATAAATAAAAAAAAGTAGCAGGAGGAGATTTTGTTTTCCTTGCATTCACCTCAGCCAAGCCCTTGCTTCAATGACCGCAATATAAAATCTAAAACATCCCCAGAAAACTATGTGGGGAAAATCATTTCTAAGCAGGATAATTCCCTATAAGGGTGAAACGTATCGGCCCATTAATGCCCCTAACAGATTTAAAGCGGCATTTCTTCAAAAAAAAAAAAAGTGAAGGGAATAGATGCAGCGTCCGGAAAAAGATCAAGATTCTCGGTTATATCATTCTCGGGAAAAACAGAACAAACCTGGTTTTGAGAGCTTGAGGGCACGATTGTACGCAAGCAATGCCATTTCTTCAGCTGCAACACTACTGACGAACTGAGTAGGAACCTACATATATATATTGAAGACCTCAATCATTAATTAACCAAACAATTGCAATTTAAATATACTAAAAGATGGTGCAAAATTGTGCCTATGACCAGTCACTTGGGCACAAAAGAAGTGTTTATAAGCTAATCAGTGCTTGGGCACGTGCCTACTATAGTATATCATGTACATATAAAGTTTTGCAAACTACAAGATATATTATGGTTATTTTTTTAATCTAAACTAGTGGGGAAATGTTTGTAAATTAGATTTTGAAATTTAACATTGCTCATAATTAAACAAGAATTCCGTACAAGATCGTCCACTGTATAGATAACATGTATTAATATACACTACAATTTTGAGCCCTTCCACAGGTTACTGTTCTCAAACTGACTTGCATTGTTTATCGAAAAATTCACCAGGGTTCAGGATTCACTAATCCCAAGAAAGACCACACACGCAATGAAAAAAAATATAGACAGACTGATTAAATACTTGTATAATGATGTATTTGTTGGGTGTACTTCCCAAAAGCAGAAACTTATTATAACTCTATGATTATAAACCTAAGAATACTAAAAAGAGATTGCAGTTTTATCCTGCATTTGGATTTCCTGTTGGCTTATTTTAACAAGTAATGGTGTTTACTATCCTGGGTTGCTTTTGTTCTCTTACAAATTGATGAATTAATAAATAATAAAAAAATTAGAAATAAACTAGCCTTGCCAAGCAATTGAATGGTTGACATTCTGGAGTAAGGGACGACCACTTCGAGCACGGTGTTGGATGCTCCTGGCGCAGAAATCAGCCAACCAAGGGCCTGTTTTCATTCATCCATCACATGTATGTATATACTACTCGTCACATATTTGGAAAATATTACCGATATGTGAAATTATGTTATCTGGTACTACTTCCCATGTTCCCATTTAATCGTCCACTACGACACCACCTGCAATTTTGACCAGCCAATAAATTGTATCAAAATTGACGAAATGAAAGTTTTCAAAATTTAGCCATATAGTTTAAATGTCAACATATATGATTAAATTTTGAAAAAGTTCATTTTGACAAGTTTGAAACAAATTATAAGCCGGTCAAAATTGCACGTAAGTAATTTTGTAGAGGACGATAAAATGGGAACGGAAGGAGTACTATATATACAACTTAGGGCTCGTTTGGCATCAACATTCTTTATGTAAAAAAAAAAAAACTTGCTTCAAAAACAAAGTGTAGTGCAGTGTTTGGCAAATTAAGAACTAACTTTACAACACAATAAAAACCCAAAATGAAAATACAAAACTTTAGTTGAGACTAGCCTAAACTTAAATAATAATTGAAATGATAATAAAAACTATTTATTTTAATACATTTCATGTGACTAAATAATGTGCCGTCCAATAAATTGACGGGACAAAACAAAAACTCAATTGGACAAAATTGGAAGTGTTTTAATAGTAATAAAATAATAATAGGAAGTTAACTCATTTTCCGGCACGGAATTCTTAAACTAGCCGAGTTCGATATACACTAAGAAACATAAAAAGGAAGTTGTAGTCCATCAGTGTTTTTAGCATTTTTGTAGCCTGAATCGTTTATGTTTTCTCGATTAGTACCCTCAATTCTTACTTTTATTGTTTGGTACCCTGAATTCAAGTTTATATTTTTGTATTTTGAACTATTTTGTCCAATTATGTGACATGGGCACCGAAGTAATTGAAATAATAATAATAAATAAATAAATAAAAGATAAATGGAGAGAAATAAGTAGAAAAAAGGAAAAAGGGAAAAAGGGAGAGATAAATAATAAGTTAAATAATAAATAAAAAAGACTTGAGAGGCTCCGCCGGAGAGGTAGATAACGGCTTGAATGGGGGGTTTGCTGCTGTTATGTATTTTTTCTGCCACTTCTTTTATACTCATCATTATTATTACTATTATATTATTCCACTCTCTCTCTCTCTCTCTCTCTCTCTATAATATCTGTAATATCATCAAATCAAATGTAACCCCCAACTCCCGACTTATTTCTAGTCCAGTAAAAGCTGCGCACGCGTTTGCGGTGTGTGAGACGCGTAATGACATAAATCTCGTAATATATTTTATTTTTAACATAATATTCAGATTTTATATAATTTATTATAGTTACGGAGGTTAAAACGAATTGTTAATTAATCTAGGGTACATCCGTAATTAGTAAAATATATTGAGGATAAATGGTTAATTAATTAGATTATGTATATTGGTAATTATTAAAATAGAGTGAGGGTATTTTTGGAAAAAAGTGGCTAAATTGAACAGCCTCGGATTGGCTTATTATAATAGAATGATGTACTCTAATCAAATTTAATAAAATTTTATTATTTTGTAACATAAAATACACATGTACTGTACTACTAAGACGACACTTATGAATACAGACCAAACCCACACCTTTTATACCCTCTCCTCTTTATATACTTACTTATATGTTAGCTTGATACATGATAACCCGGCCCGATCCACAGTGGGTTTAAAAGAGAAGAGGTAAACATAGAATTTATTTATTTGTTTAATCAACACAACAGTGGTTGCTTCATAAATATACAAAAAGAGAGAGAGAGAGAAGGTGTTGGAAATGGAATATGTAGGGAGGGCGTTGAGTGTATCTTCTCCGGTGGTAAGAATGATGCAGCCCTTCAAAGGTTTGAATGTTTCTTCAAAGGTTAATTTACCATCTGTCTGCACTGCTGACCAGCTTCATTATGTTTCCGTTTCCACTTCCGACTGGCGTCTCGCCCTCTGGCGCTACCTACCTCCTCCCCATGTCTCCCCTCTCTCCTTCTTTCTATCTTTTTATATTTTTTATTCCTATTACTTCCTTCTTCTATTCCTTACCTTTTTTATTTTTTGTTGATTAAAATCTACTCTCAACTGTCATTTATTGTCTTAATTTTCCATTTAAAGCTGTTTCCGTCGTTTTTCTTCAATAATAGGCCTGGAACCAAGTATTGTGTCAACTATTCAGAATACCTGTACAAATTAGTTCCCGTAGGTAATGCTAGGCTCCAATGATAACATATATAAAACAAAACAAAAAAACACAAATGTATTTCTTCCATCAAATATGGTTATGTTTCCAACTGTTGGAATGTTTCATTTTAAAATAAATATATTACTTTTTTTCCAAATTCTGTACAGTTTATGTTTCTTGCTTTTGTCTTTCTGAATCAAATTATTTTCCTATTATATTAAACTCTTCACAATGTTCTTTATGGATTCGTTTCTGAATATTCATTTATATATTTTTTTTATGTGGTTTTTTTAATACAATCATTGCTTATTTTTGTTTAGTTATAATACCCTGTTTTCCAAAATGCACTTAATGGACACAATATCGGTTTTCATGCCTTTTCTCCCTTGCTTCATTGTTTTTTTTTCATCAAAGCGTGCTTTTTAGTGATGTATGTGAAACGGAGAAATAACTTCTGGGGCATTCATAGTGGTTACGCTGGTTTCGTATGGTTGCAGTTTTTAAGCAAAATTACCAACTCTAAGGGGAGAAAAAGAATTCATTTAGATTTCTTGGTTAAAAATTGACAAAATCTTAGAGCTTAAAAAGCATGAGAAGCCAAATCCAACTCAGCCTAGAAGCTGCAAGAGCTAATAAACTCAGGTTATTAGCTCTAAACCAACCGCAAACAAGCTCATTGTACGACCAACCAGAACTTTCTCAAATATTTTAAGTAGCGTTAGACTATAAAACCAATTATTTATAGAGTTTCTTGGAAGAACTTCTACTTTACTGTACCAAGTACAGAAACAGGTTCCCCTAAGAATAAACATCGTTCGTTCGTTCAACCCTAGACACAAAGCTTCTTAATTTGGTTGACTATATTTTATTATACTCATGATGTCAATGGACACTGTGGAATATAATTCGCGGTTTTGTGTATGTGAAGACTGAAGAAACATGTTTTAACTTTAAATGCTTTTCGGGGAGTATGAATCATTTGTTTGAATGTTTAAATGTACAGGCTCCTCCAAGGAATCACCCTCTGCTGTTATTATCTGGAGTGGGGACTAATGCAATTGGATACGACCTCTCTCCCGAGGTAGTTCCTCTTAACTCGTTTTTACTCCATTCTGCAGCTGTAGCTCAGATTTTATATGTAAAGGTAGCATGAGTGCTTCTGAGATTACATTTTGGTATTACTTATTGCCTTCATCTCATAGTAGACTTCATTTCACGACTGACACCATTTACCTTTAGGTCCAACTTTTAATATACTTCTGCTGTTTAAGCGGCGACTATGTCTTGCAGACTTATCAGCTGTGTCCTAAATGGTGACGGCATAGTAAGAATTGTTTCATGCCATTTAAAAGTCTCATTACATCATTCTCTGGTTGTATCCAAAAGGTTTTTGGAGGAGAGGAAGCTGCCAGCTATCTCTGTCCAACCACATGTTTCTATTAATTGTTTCAATGATAATGGAGTTTTCTGTTGAGTGCACAACCTATCACGAAGTTACGATTTTATACACTTATCACTTTCTTGTATGTTTGGTGCACTAACCTATTTTACATAGATCAATCGAGGTCAAGCTGTCTAAATTAACAGGAAATGTCACCATTTTATAATGGTTTTTGTGCACTTACTTTTCCGTAACTTTTACTTATGTATACCTATTGGACAAATATCAAAATTCTGTACTAACCTGTTTGTAGGTTGGTACACCACTTACAAACCTTAACAGTTATTAGAGATTTCCAAACAAGGTGAATTCTGCCAAGTTAGACATGTTTTTCTAGTTAAGTGCCAGAGCCTTACGTAGTTGACCAAGTTTTGGTTAGGTACACCTAGTACAATTTCAATTTATATCTTGTGTTTCTTGAACCCACTTTCTCTGCATCAACTGTGAGTATATTACAATTTTCTCCTCTCACCCATCCGACGCCAGTGTTATCCTACAACTTCCCAAATTAACTTAAATTTTACATGTCAATCAGCCCACTTGATAAGTTTCTTTGCTGGGTATCTCTTTACTCTTAACTCATTAAACAAAATGTGTGTTTGAACCTCTTAGAAAAATAAATTAAGAATGCATATGCAGCATCGATGCCACCGACCAAGACGAACACGCCATGTGGCTTCAGACTATATTTGATTCAATCATCAATCAGGGTTTAGGCTCTTATCTCATTTCTGAGGGCTTTTCCTCACTTGCCTTTTCTGTTGGTGTTAGTCGTGCTGCTTCTAGGCATTGTTCCTCTTGTATACTTTCTAGATTTTCTTTTGGTTGCATATTCACTTGTATGTTTTTTTCTTTGGAAACATGATAAAAATGACTTTTTAGTAACATGGCTATAACTAAGCGGACATTATCTTTTACCGAGGAAGCTACCTGAGCAGATGACCTTTTTAACTTTTTGTATGACATTTGTGAGACAAGGATGATACAGTAGGTTTTGCAACAGGATTCATTTAGACTTAAAACAGCTTCTCCTGATAAATATCCATTAAGCTACAAGTTTTGTTCTACTGTCTTGGTCCAGTCCAGTTAATATAGTATTCTTTATTCCTTACTGAATAAATTCTTAAATTCTCGTTTGTAACATTTTACTTTCATATTGCAGTCTTCATTTGCCCGGTATATGAGTGGTCAAGGATTTGATACATGGGTATTGGAATTTCGAGGTGCTGGGTTGAGCGTCCAGAAGTCAGATGTAAAAGGAATTGAACAATCTGCCAATGAAAAAGCTGAGCAGATGGAAGCTACTGCAGAGGCTGCAACTGAGCAAATTAATATAGGCAAAAATTCGACTGACTTGTCTACGACATTGCAGGAATCTGGGACTGATACATCCATTGTTAAAGGAGACTCTGCACGTACATCAACAGATTGGGATGAGTCAGTTGTAGTGTCAGAAGTGACGGAAACTTTTATGAGTCTCTACGAAAGACTATCTGGCTTTCCTACCGAAGGCGAGTTTAAGATTATGTCAGCAAATCTTTTTGATCAAATATCACGACTTTTAGAGGGTTCTTTTCTATTCGAGCAATATAATGAGATAAGAGGAAGGCTTACAGGTCTCTTAGAAGCACCGGGTAATGCTACAGTTGCGAGCCAGATCAGGGATTTGAGTCAAAAGCTTGTGAATGTTATTGAAGAAAGTCAACGTTCAGTTTCTCCCAGGTTGTTTAATCTGCAAGAGCGTTTTTTCACGACAATAGAAGATTTTCAGAAGCAGCTAGATTTGATTGTCAAGTACGATTGGGACTTTGATCATTACTTGGAAGAGGACATTCCTGTTGTGGTGAGGTGACCTTCTCAGTAATTAAAATTGCAAAAAATTATGTATTTCTTCTGGTTAATTGCCTATCAGTATGAATTTAGATTTAATCTCTGAAAATTCTATGTAGATGGAGTACATAAAAGCGCAAACCAAACCGAATGATGGGAAGTTGCTTGCAATTGGACACTCTATGGGAGGTATCCTGCTGTATGCCAGGCTCTCTCGATGTGGTACGCTTGCATTCTTGAAGTCATGTGAAATTACCTTTTTTAATGCTTTTAAAGTGGACATTAAGAAATTAGTTTGGAACTGAGAAATATTGACGACTGTTACCTCAGTTCCGGAATTGAAACAGTGTTAGATTCCCAGAACATGACTTGTATCTATTGTCACTTGCGGGATTCAGTCACGTGTCTGATAGTCCTTTTGAGCTTCTTGAAACACGGTTGAGGCGGTTGACACTTTGAATGCACTTTGTTGGATCTCGTCTCTGTCTGTCAGATCATTTGTACTGCTAACAGTTATCTAATCATCTCATCTGAATCGTTAAGTTCTAAAGTGTACCATAACGTGTCTAACATTCACCCTCATGAGCAAGTTTCTCTTGCACTTATAATTGGAAAGAAGAATGATGATTCAGTGTTCTAAACAGATGCTTAATGTAAGTGTTTATTATGTATTTTGGAATATTTTACGAATGAGAGTTAGCTACAGATATTTATAGTGTGGACCAACCACTTTCTACCAGCTTCTAGACACTACTATCTTCTAGACACTACTACTAGCTTCTAGATTCCACTACTTGCATGGTTACATTATATACTATATTTCTATTTCTCTAACACTCCCCCTCAAGCTGGAGCATGTACATCATATGTTCCAAGCTTGGTACAAATATATTTAACGCGAGATCCTCCTAATGCTTTTGTTAACAAGTCTGCAAGTTGATCTTCGGATTTTACGTGACTTGTTCTTATCACACCTTCCATAATCTTCTCACGTATAAAGTGACAATCGACCTCAATATGTTTTGTCCGTTCATGAAATACTAGATTATTTGCAATATATATCGCTGCTTGGTTATCACATAACAAATCCATTGACTTTGACAGATTGAATCCGAGCTCTTCTAAAATGTGTTTTACCCATATCAACTCACACAAAGTGTGGGCCATTGCTCTGTACTCTGATTCGGCGCTTGACCTAGCCACAACAGATTGCTTTTTACTTTTCCATGATATAAGATTACCACCAACAAACACGCAATACCCTGTGGTAGACCTTCTATCATAGGTTCAACCAGCCGAATCCGCATCTGTATATCCTCGAACATGTTTATTTCCATTATTTTTGTATAACAGACCTTTTCCTGGGGCTCCTTTGAGATAACGCAATATCCGAATAAGTGCTTCCCAATGACTTGTTCTAGGTGAGGCCATAAACTGACTGACAACACTAGTAGCAAAAGAGATATCTGGCCGAGTTACGGTCAAATAATTCAATTTGCCAACCAATCTTCGATATTTCTCTGGATCGCTTAATAAGTCTCCTTGGTCTGGCATTAATTTAGTGTTAGGGTCCATAGGAGAATCAAGAGGCTTAGTACCCAACAATCCTGTCTCCGACAATAGATCCAATACATATTTCCTTTGTGATAGAGAGGTTCCGAAGTGAGATCTAGCAACTTCAATTCCAAGAAAATATTTTAACGCACCAAGATCTTTTGTGTGGAATTGATGGTGTAGGAACAGTTTTAACTTATCAATGCCTTCTCTGTCATCCGTAGGAGGCAACTCGGACAAATGATCTAATTTTCCAAACCCGGTCAGTGACATTGTTACTGCCCTGGACCACTGTTGATAATTATCCCCATTCAATTTTATAGTAGTTAGCTGCATAGGCATACCACTAGGAGGAGACAATGATGGTATAGATAACTGATCTTTAGTACCCATAGACGAATACGACAGTATGAATTCAAACAAAACAGACCCTTCAAATATACTCAACCCAAAACAGCAATGCCCGACGAACAACCAGACGGCTTAATGACGAAGCAAAAAAAAAAAGGAACAGCCCAGAAATAGAATGGCTTAAACAGACCTGGGACGGCGCGTTGCAAACAGATGTAATTCCTGCGACGGCGCATGAGGCTTACGCTCACTGGATGTGACGGTGCATGGTTGGCCAGACAACGGCGAGATTTCTGCCAGAGCAACGACTGGAGGAGTCGATCCAAACCCCTCAACTAATTTGACAAACTATTGGAACGGTTACAAGTAATTGGAGAATGTTTGGATAATGGGTCTGTTCTAGGGTTAGATGTTTGATTTTATTGAAATTAAGGTTTATAGACCAGTTTGGTGTTTAACTTGGCTCTGATACCATGTAAGTGTTCATTATGTATTTTGGAATATTTTACAAATGAGAGTTAGCTATAGATATTTATAGTGTGGACTACTATCTTCTAGACACTACTATCTTCTATACACTACTACTAGCTTTAGATTCCACTACTTACATAGTTACATTATATACTATATTTCTATTTCTCTAACACTTAACAACTACGGTAACAATCCTAAGTTTCAATGATTTAAACCATTATCCTATTGGCATCAAAGTTCAGAAACAAAGTTAGACCACCAGTAGGTCGTTACTCTAACTGTACCCTTGTGTTGGGGTTATGAAATCTATGGTATTTGAAGATTCAGAGAAACTAATATAATGGAAGGAAATTGTTTTTATTTATGAATGAATTCTGACTTCTGTACCGTGATGCCTATATATACAGAGTCAAGCATTAAGAAAAGGAAATAAATACCAGCAGAATAGTTACAATTAGTGAGCCTATTATTTCTGTATTATATCTGTGATATACAACTGTAGTATTAGCTCATATTTTACACATGTTGAAATCTTCATCTGATCACAGTGATATGCAATAATTTTTTTTTATTAATGTTTCATGATTTTCACACTCCCACTCAAGTTGGATCGTAAATGTTGACCATATCCAACTTGCAAATGAAATCATAGAAATTTTGGCGTGGTAGTCCTTTGGTAAATATATCTGCTGTTTTTTCCTTTGTAGGAACATAGATCATACACAATTTCTTCTTTAACCTTTTCTTTTATGAAATTCAAATCCACTTTTATATGTTTTGTATGATCATGCAAAACTGAATTGAGCGAGATATTGATTACTGGCTTGTTTCGCAATACAATTTGATAGGGCTTCACCATAACTGTAGCTCTAGACTCTGTTTCTGCACTACTGATGGCAACATCACAATATTAGCCACTCAGTTTCTTATAGTTGTTTATTCCCAGAATTTCCTCCTTTCTTCTTGGTAAACTACCGAATTTTAGCATTAGAAGGAACTATCTAATGGAAAATACTATCTTGATAGCAATTTCTTATGCGCTATATAGGAATACTTGAGTATAGACATAATTTCATCTCTAGATTTTTTTTAGCAAGGTAAGATTTGTAAGGATTTGGTTATTTTGGTCAAACTCTGCTGATCTCCTTCTTGGGAAGGTAAGGCAACAGCAGCTGCATACGAGTAACCTATAAGAGATACCCCAACAAACAGATGTGAATTCTATCCCTTTTTTATTGGCTCGATTTGTGTAAATATTCAATTAGGAGAGTTGTGGAAAAAGAAAAAGAAAAAGAAATGAGCACATTATTTTAATTCTGTCCTATCATGTTTCAACCCATAATGCTTACTGTTCTTACTCAAATCTCTTTGTTTTCTGAATTTGTTTTATGTCGAAAGGTTTTGAAGGAAGAGATCCTGGATTGATAGCGATTGCTACGTTAGCCTCGTCTTTGGACTATACATCTTCAAAATCTTCTCTGAAACTACTCTTGCCCCTTGTGAGTCGAAACGAATACCGCATTGCTTCTTTTAATGCTTAAAACTGATTACAAATAAAATGAATAAGTGCACCTTCCTTTCGTGTAGGCTGATCCTGCACAAGCTCTAAATGTTCCTGTTGTTCCTTTAGGAGCATTGCTCTCCGCAACTTACCCTCTTTCGTCTCGTCCTCCTTACGTCTTTGCTTGGGTTAATAATCTCATTTCATCTGAGGATATGATGCATCCGGAGCTGCTGAAAAAACTCGTTTTGAACAACTTTTGTAAGTTAACTCTCCATAGTTTTTATCAAGTGCGAGTACAGTATGCAATATAAATCAGCAAGTAATTCTTTTTCCCGATTCTGTATCTTTTTATAGATGAAGCTTATATCTAGACAGGTGACATGAGAACACGTCTCGAAGAAAGAAATTCCCAACTTCTACAGCATGCTTTTATTTAATGAGTTCATAATAAATTATTTTGTGTTTTGAACGATGCTTAGCATTTCTTCCATATTGGTTGGGGTTTAACATGGTTGATAAAGGTTGCTGAAATGAGTTTGTAGTGGTTGCTACTTTACTCGTTTGTAATTCTGTCGAGCAGCAGGAAATATGTCATGCTTTAAGGAAGGTAAATTGATTGTGCTGGTTGCTTCAGCAGTGTTAAGTGAAGGGTTGACGAAAGTGCACAGCAATGATGCTTTTTTTTTTCTAGATAAAACTGTAGAACCGAGTCGCCGACACATTTTATGACGCTGGAGCTTCGTGCACCGGGTTTGCCCCCTATATATTGTACTTACATGTCAACTTACAGGTACAATACCCGCCAAGTTATTATTGCAGCTGACAACGGCTTTTCGAGAAGGTGGTCTTCGTGATAGAAACGGTTCCTTTTTATACAAGGATCATTTACTGAAAACCCGAGTTCCAGTGTTAGCAATTGCTGGTGATCGGGACTTAATTTGCCCTCCTGAAGCTGTCTATGGTACACTGTTATATTTTTTATAAACCGATCTACTCATCTGAGTATTTATGTATTTATCCTTTACCTGGCCTTTTGTCTCTTGAAACAGATACTGTAAAGCTTTTTCCTGAGAATTTAGTCACATATAAAGTCTTCGGGGAACCTGAAGGGCCACATTATGCTCATTATGACTTAGTAGGAGGGCGATTGGTATCTTTCTTCTCTCTCTCTCTGTCATTATAGATCTGGAAATATTATTTGCTGGATTTCTTTGGCGTGCTAATCTGAGAGTGGTTCAATTGCAGGCTGTAGACCAAGTCTATCCTTGTATCGTCGAATTTCTTAGTCGTTACGACTGATTGTGTCATGTGGAGCAGACATTTGTATCTCTATTTTTGTTATTTGTAATCTTCCTCTCTCTCTTTCTTTCCCTCTCTTTCGTCTCTATTTCTAATAATCTGTATGCTTCAGTTAAACTGATCATACAACTATTTAACTCTTCTCTTGATGCTCTGTGTAGGTAAGTTATATGGATACAATTGAGGGCCCTAAACTGTCAAAGAGGAAACACATCCAAGAAATGATTATTTTAACATGTAACCGACAAATTTGCTGCATGTATCTCGCTTGTGCTTGGTAATACATGACTCGCTATAGTTTTTTTTTTCTGCATTTTCTGTAAATTAAGAATTTGACCACAGCAGATCTGAGTCACCAGTTTCTGGTATTGTGAATGCATTAAAATGTTTTTAGTGCTAATTGTTTAAAAAAAATATGTGCTACCGGTTTCTATTCTCAGAGTTGCTAATTCTCCTTTTAAAGTTTAAACTAAGTATGTCTTTTAACTTATAGCTTCTCCTTCTATCATCACCTACTTCCTCTAGTCTAATTACTTACAGTTTCATGATGCGTGAAAAAGGGTTATCGACAGGAGAAAATAAGTATCGTTTACTCTGAGGCTCACATTCCTTGTTCCTAATAAAATGGTGTGTACATATATTTTTAGTGTACGTACGAAAACAGAACTCTCAATGTTTAAAAACTCAGCCCAGGTCTGTAATAGAAGCGTTTCGCCACGACCAAGACAAACAACAACAAACCAAGGTACGGTCGGGAATTCTTACCTATATTAACGCAACGCTATTTTGGGTTATTTTATGTCAAATTATATTTGTATATGCTTATCGCCGGAAAGATCCAAACAGAGGGAGAGAGAGTATGACGGAGACATCGTTGGAAAGAGAAATAGAGAGAAAAAGAGAGGCATGGAGAGAGACCAATCGATGGCGCTGCAGTTGGGGGTGAAACTCGTCCAGTCAGCGCTGGTGGCATTCGACGCTGGTGTCAATCGTCGTAATTGATGGGGTGAGGTGTATTTTTTGGAGAAAGAATAAAATGTGATAAATGTAATTGGGTGGCCTCTTGTAATTAATGAAATTGGTACAAAACCCAAATAAATTAGCATAAAATGACTTGATTCTCAAGTATGTTTGGGAGATAGCCTAGCCTTCAGTATTTTCGTTTTTTTGGTCCAGCTCTTATTTTTCCTTTAAACAGTATGATTACTGTGACTGGTTTTAAGCATGAGCCAAGAGGGCCTAAGCACAGCTCAAATAAAAATTCAAAATTTAAGTACCTCTGTTTTCTAAACTTGTAATTACTGTTATATCATATAAATGTATACGAGGCATTATTTGATAAATTTAAGTATGTCCAAGATAATAGTATTATTAATAATATATTTTTGTCAGTATCTTTACTGTAGAATACGGGTTCGACCCTTGCCACTTACCTTTTATTATTTCTATTTTTTTCTTTTATTACTAAAAATAATTAAACAAAAGAGGTCATGTTTCGATAGAAGTCCGCGACTCCGAAAATTTGGAGTCACACCGCCAGCGAATAGCAGGCACCTCATCACCCCAGACAGAGTTAGGGAGGGGGATGGCAGGAGTAATGCCGGAGAACATAGAAACTTGAACCATACAACCCCTTTGTTTTTAACCTGATGAAGTCATAAGAATGGTTTACCACTTTACCTAGGCTAGATAAAAAAAAACATCAATTTGCCAATTAATGAAAGATAACAAGCAGACAAAATGGACAAATGGTGCCAGGAATAACACCAACTAGAAAATGTTTCAAAAAAACAAAAAGAAAACCTAAGCAAACAAAGAAACTTCTTGCAAATACTAAAACAAAAAACTCTACTCGCCGGAGATCACATGCTGGAATAATCCTTCTTCGAGACCGGAACCGGTCCTTATCAAAGTTCTATTTCAGCTTGGTCATTTTTGCTATTGTGCTCATAACTGTTCTTTTGCAAGTATAGTTATCCAACACAAATTGACCCTTTTTTAAGCACATTGCACTTAATCAGAGCTTAATCTCCGAGCCGTTCCAAAGCATCTGATATATATCTCATTGTTGGCCTCCTCTCCGGCCCACTCTGTATACACACCATTGCAATCTTCAAAACCGCAATGATTTCCTCTTCCTTATCCACATCTTCTTCTCCAAAGCACGGGTCCATAACCTCGCTAAGTGGTTTTTTCTCTTCAATACTGAGTTGTATCCAGTTCACTAAATCCATTTCCGAGGTACCCACTTGGATTATAGGCAGTTTCCCACTAAGCAACTCGAGCAAAACCACCCCAAAAGAATAAACATCCCATTTCTGTGATGGTTTTACCATTTTTAAGGCCTCGGGGGCTTGATAGGACAAACCAACATTCGAACCGATTAATGTTGGAACCTCAGATAGAACATTGCTTAGTTGCCTTTGATGGCTTTTTTCGGTTATTATTCGACTTGATTGAAGAGTAGGTGATGTCCCTGCTATGTTAGCAAGTCGCCCTAGTCCAAAGTTGGAGATTTTCGGTTCCATATCTTCATCAAGCAGTATATTGGCCGGTTTTAGGTCCCCATGAACATATTTTTTGGGACTACACTCGTGAAGATAAACTAAACCTCTTGCAACGCCTTTCATTATTTTTAGACGACTGGACCATGGTAGAGGTGTAAATGTCACCATTCCGGCTTTTCCTATTAATAAAAAGCCCGAGAATATTAAAATATTGTAAAACAACGACAACAAAGACTAGTCATCAAACTCAAACCCTTGGAAAAGAAATCAAAATATCAAAAATACCAAGAGTTTGCAGAAACTTGCAATTTAATGTGCAAACCTTTGAGAAAGTTCCGATTTTATACCCCAATCTAAGGCTCTATGCAAATGATATGGAATCATTACGAATTACAATATATATATATATATATATTATATTATAACCACATGTGGCAGGTTAAGTTGACTACTATCAACTGTGAAACAGTTTGCATGACTTCATATACGATGCTCATATAGTTCCCATACAATTGTACTCTTATGAATTTAAGTGCAATTCTGGCACGCCAAGAACTTACATCACAATTGTCGAAACGAAAGTTTTCAATAGTTAATCATATAGTTTAACATTTCAATTATATATATTCTTCTCAAAATTATATTTTCAACAATTTAAGCAATAACTTTTTATTGGTCAAAATTGCCCGTAATTTTGTAGAAGACAATAAAAAGGGAACAGAGGAGGACCAATTTATACCCTTTTGTACTTAAGAAAAGATTGTTCAAATGTATGAGTAGAATAGTAAAATTAATCAGAGAAAAGGGTGACTACGATGTCATTAGCATGGTTTAAATCCCATAAAATGCACTGCCTCCGTTTCATTTATAAGTCCATTACGAGAAATCCCAATTTAAGGAGTAACACTATTTTAGACCGGGTCTACTAAAAATGTGGGTGTGACAACCATTAAAAACACAACACATGTGAGAACCCAAAAATAACTACCCTAAATTTAATTTGAAATTCAAACTAAATTATTCAATTGGTTGCCACACCCTTAAAAAGTATAGACCAGGTTCATACAAGTGTTTCTCCAATTTAGGATAACAAAATTATTACAATAATTTTACACCAACTTTCCAATATACTGATCACTTAATCACACACATATTTAGGTAAAGTTAATGAGATAAGGACAAATGTATTATTAACTAATAAAATTGCTTCAAATTTTGAAAATTGAATTAGTTAAATGAAACATCCCAATAGAAACATAGACTTGTAATCTGGAAAGGGTAGAAAAGTGTTAAAGGATAGGTTACCATGAATTGCAGTAGCAAGGTTCCCATTTCGTATATAGTCATATATAAGCAGCTTCTCATCGACTGACCAATAATATGCTCGAAGAGTAACGATGTTTCGGTGCCTTAGCTTCCCAATTGCTTCTACTTCGGTTTGAAATTCTTTAAACCTCTGAGACCCACCTTCTCCCAGTCGCCTAACAGCTAAATTAAGCCCATCTTCTAGCACAACTTTGTAAACAATCCCTATCCCACTTTTTCCCAACACGAAAGCAGATGCTTTCAATAGCTCGTCCAAATCAAATGCTACTTGTGCATCTAAAGGTACAAGATCGTATGGCTCAACATTCTCCGACAATGTTTCAGATTCATCTTTTCGAAAACACAAGCACTCTCTCCTTCCCTTCCCTCCCTTCTCGAAACCGTAACCTCCGCTTTTTCTCTTCCTACAAGGGCAAACTCTCGAGTAGCAATATGAGAATACCAACCCAATAATGCAAATGCCAACAACATCACCTACAATGATCGAAATCAGTGCACCTTTTCGAAGCCCTCCTCTATTTCCGCTCGTACTATTTTGCGATGGATAGCTACTTGGTAAATAAGGGTATGTAGAAGGCGCAAGTGCACTACCGTTATCTGAACATGGGTTTCTCAAGGGTGGACCACAGAGGTTAGGATTTCCTATAAACGCCGTAGGTCCTCTATTCATAAGAGCTCCATTTTGCGGTATTGTGCCACTTAAGTTGTTGTAAGTAAGATCAATATACACCTTTTCGGGTAGATCACCAAGGCTAGACGGGATCGAACCGCTAAACTGGTTATGGGATAAATCCATAGTCCCTTGTAAACTAGACAAATTTCCCAAATCATCGGGGATTAAACCACTAAAGTTATTAAAAGAAAGGTCTAATTTTTCAAGTAAAACAAGATTATCCCCTAATCCTTTTGGTAAATAACCACTAAAGCTATTGTTACCCAAATCAAGTGTCCTCATTCTCTTACACTGAGTAAACGAAACCGGTAACGACCCATTAAACAAATTATGCGACAAATCCAAACTTTGAAGATAAAAAAGCTTACCAATCTCATTTGGGACATACCCAGAAAAGGAATTTCCAAAAAGAACCAAACTTTGTAACCCCAAAGGCTTAAAGAGCTCAAAAGGGAGTGTCCCAAACAACTTATTGCTCCTCAAGTTGATGTGCCGAAGCTGCAAGAGTGACCCTAGAGAGGGAGAGAGAGTGCCTTTGAGACCCTTTTTGGGGATACTAAGTGAAACTACTTTTTCATCTTTGCATGAAATGCCATTCCAAGAACATGGGTTTTCATCAAATAAGTTCCAATTATTCATTGACTTATTTGGGTCCTCATTAATGGAGGTTTTGAAGGAGATAAGTGCTAAACCCTCATCATTTAAAGAGCTTACTTGTTGAGAGTGAGAAATACTCAAAAAAAGCACAATGTTGAGATAAAGACCTAACATTTTAACACAAAAAACAGAAAACAGAACCTTTTTGTAAAAAAAAAAAAAAAGGAAAATGGGTTTGCTGGGAGCTTTATTTCTCTTTGTGAGAGAGATTGAGAGAGAGAGAGAGAGAGTTTGGGGAAATGGGAAAGGTGCTTTGAGCATTTATTTAGCTAGAGTGAGTGAGTGACCTTGGGAAAGTGGACACTAGAATAATACTTATTATTTTATTAGGTGAGAAAAGTCCAAAAGATGAGCAAGTGAGTACTACTATATTCTTTTTGTTTTAATATAAACATTATTAATTTATAAGATCAAACTTAATATATTTTATATTTTTTAATAAACCGTTTATATTTACACAAAATTTTAGTTTATCTATTAAGTTTTTTATATTATTTATTTTTATTTGTTTATTATCATTGAATAATCATAACAATATTACAACCATAAAAATGTATATCACACGATAGTTTACTACTGTTATATTCATCTAGGAAATTATATACATTAGATGAATTTTGTGTTTCGTGAAATTTAGGTAATTTATAGGGTTACTGATGCATGATATTTTTTATACCATAATTCTCAAATTTTAGGAAAAATTTTGTTTTGAGATATCAGATGCAGATGTTGTAATACTCGTTATCTCGAAAGAGGCCGGTAACCTTTTAAAATCATTTTTACTGTGTAGTTAATCGGTTTTTTAAACAAATAATGATTACAATTTTTAAACTTATATTATCTCTGGATACCACCTATTATAATTTACATTCTCCATAATTATTACTTTTTATTATTAGTATAAATAGTCTTAATAATCTAATTTGCGTCACTCTTTCTCTCTCTCTCTACATCACAGACCGGTCATATAGAGTTTTTTGCCAAAATGGTGCAGTGGACCACTTAAATTCCCAGAATGGGCTACATGTCTGTAATATTCCCAAAATGGTCTGCTTTCGAAAAACGATCGATCGAAATGATAAAAACGACCGGTCGTTTTTATCATGAACTCTCTGGAACAATTTGGACCAAAAACGATCGGTCGTTTTGTCAAATTCGATCGGTCGTTTTTCAGACCAAAAACGATCGGTCGTTCTGTACATTTCGATCGGTCGTTTTTGGTCTGAACTCACTGGAAGAAATCATACCTAAAACGATCGGTCGTTTCTGAAAAACGATCGGTCGTCTGTTGAAAAACGATCGGTCGTTTTTGACTGTCGACCGATCGACTGTAAAGAATTTACAGAACAAGGATTTTTTGCAGTTTTGGACACTGATTTGACAAAAAATATATAAAAACATGATCCCCTTTTTGAACATGATCTCTTAAAAAATGATGTCGTAAATTAATATTTTTAGTACGAGAATGTTGGATCGGATTTTTCGAAAGATTTATGCACTAGTATTATCACATAAAATGATGTCGTAAATTAATATGTTAGGTAGAAGATGTGTAGGTGACGTTTTACTAAACATCCGATTTAAAACAAGGAAATGTCACAACATCCGATTTAAAACGAAGTTAAACAAATCTAAACGATTAAGGAAAACGAACGATAAAATGCAAGCGAAAAATTGGCCATAGTTTTGCCTAAAAACGGTCAATCGCCACAAATGAAAACAACAAAAATAACCCAATCAACTAGATATATATGCGCACAAGTTATAATAACATCAAAATCGCATTTGTAGAATTATAAATACGCAATCTCACAACGTCATACAAATTAACACGTAATGATAAATAGCAACATAACATAAAAAAGATTCATAACATAAAAACGGTCAATCGCAACAAATGAAAACAACAAAAATAACCCAATCAACTAGATATACATGCGCACAAGTTATAATAACATCAAAATCGCATTTGTAGAATTATAAATACGCAATCTCACAACGTCATACAATTTAACACGTAATGATAAATAGCAACATAAAAAAGATAAAAACGCATACTATAAGTGCACAAACTCACAACGCATAAGCAACATAATAATGATTCATAAAATAAAGCGTTTGCTACTTATTACATCAAAAACCAACGTTGTTCGAAATCGAAAGAAATGAGAAATACAACGCAAAAACAAAAGAGAGGGTATTTCTCCCCCTTTGACATCATCAAAAATAACAAAAAAATATCCGCCTAGTCGCGGTGGGAGGTTGCATCATCCTCGTCGTCGTCGTCGTCGTCGTCGTCGTTGTTTGGCCCGGCAAGGTTGGGAAAGAAGCGATTGAACTCGGCCCTTTGCTCGGTGCTCATTCGATCAAGTTCTTCGAGTTCTTCTTGACCCGGGTTCATGAATCGAAACATACGACGGGTCATTTGAGCATTGCGATATTGGTTTATATAGAGAGCGTTGTAGAAGTCGTCCGTGCGCGGGGGAGGGTTGGAGGATCCGACTTGGGCTTTTCCTTTGCCCCGAACTCGAGAGGGACGAGAGGAGGTAGGGATATCGGTGGGGGGAATGGAATCGGAGGAGATAGCTACGTCCTCATGAGAAGCTCGCGGTGTTGGCTTAGGGCCGACATACTCTTCCTCTTCGGGGGTAAGAGAGGTATAGCCGGGGCCGGACACCCGCTTACCGAACCAAGTTATAGACTTGTCGGTATTATGGAATTTTATGGACATTTGGGAAAGATAGGAAGTGTCCCAAATATGTTTGTCCTTGTTTTTTAACAACGTTCCACCGGGAACGAGATTTTGGTCTTTCAAGATGGCCGAAATTAGGGCACCGTAAGGTAACCCATTCTTGGATTTTGTTTTAAGCGAATCCATCTTAAAGAGAATGAGTGTCGCGAAGTCAAGTTTGACTCGCCGATGGATACACCCAAGAAGGAAGATGTACTCGTTAGTAACATCCGTAAAGTTGGACGTATGAAGGAGGACGATGTGAGAGAGGATGTGGTAGGCTAGTTTGTTGCGGAATAGAAGGCCATGGGCTTTGTTGGAGCGATTCATATGGTTAGGATGAAAAATTTCATCTTTGAGATCATTGAAGTTATCGATCTGAAGAGTCTCACAAAGCTCTTCACTAGACTCATGAACACCGTCATTATCTAGGCGTAATAAATTTCGTAAACGGTCTATACCGTAGACGAAAGGTTGTCCATTAAACGATGAACGCAAGCGAAGTGCGCCATCATTCCTATCAAGAGCGAGGTTGTAATAGAATTCATAAACGTTTTCTTTGTAAAATTGCTCTTTTAGAGTAAGAATGGTATCGAGTTTGTGAAAACTTAAATCTATCATAACATCGGAAAATCGTTCACGGAAAAGAGGCATGTCTAGAGTGAAGTTGGTCAATATACCTCTTTTACCCATCTCGGGTGGATAGAGAGGAGGAAGAGGGCCGGAAGAGGCACCGGGAGCGGAGGAGGAGCCGGTGCGCCGAGCGCGAGGAATAGCCGGACGACGAGGGGGCGGAGGCACGATCTCGTCCTCATGTTCATCGGCGAGGTTGAGTGAGGCTCTCTTTGTACGAACCATAGTTGAAAAAAGAATTAGGGTTTTGAAGAATTGGGGATTTTTAAGAAAACGGAATGAATCGAGAGTGATTATACGGATAATAAGAGGAATTGGGTAATATATTTATAGAAAATTGGGATTTTTGGGTGATTTGATGAAGAGGGGCGAATTTTTTATATATAAGAGAGAGAGATAGTTTTGAGATAATGAAAAATTTAGGGTTTGAAACAATTAGAAGGCTGAAATACAGAAAAACGATCGGTCGTTTTAGGAATCGATCGGTCGTTTTTGTACAAAATTCTTCCAGTGAGCACACTTAAAAAACGACTGGTCGTTTTTGCAGAACGATCGGTCGTCTGTGTAAAAATGATCGGTCGTTTTTCACAGAGATCGGTCGTTTTTGTACAAAATTCTTCCAGTGAGCACAATTAAAAAACGACTGGTCGTTTTTGCAGAACGATCGGTCGTCTGTGTAAAAACGATCGGTCGTTTTTCACAGAGATCGGTCGTTTTTGTACAAAATTCTTCCAGTGAGCACAATTAAAAAACGATCGGTCGTTTCAAAATTATGATCGGTCGTTTGCACTTTTCGACACTGATTTTGCAAGAAAAATATATAAAAATATATATAAAATCAATCAAATATATATATTTATGTTAATTGCACTTATTTATTTATGTTGTTCATTCTAATTTTTATGTTAATTGCACTTATTTATTTATGTTGTTCATTCTACTTTTTATGTTAATTGCACTTATTTATTTACTCTCATACTTAACAAACCAGTTTATCTTCTCAAAAAACAGTATGAAAAAACACTGAGAATAAATATAGATATTTCATCTTAAAAAAGACAATTACAATCGGAAAATTAAAATAGTACAAGATACATATTGTCTCGTTTAAGCTACAGCTAAAATCATAAGCGTCGAGCACGTATTGGATACGGACACTTACGACAATCATGTCCTCGCCCTTGACAACTAGAACATCTCATAAGTGCTCGTCTCTCCGACTGATCCATACCATTATGAATACGAGTAGATCTTGGACGACCCCTTTCTCTTAAAAGAGTAACATCCGGAAGAAATAATCTATCACATGAATCCCAATAGTCTTGATGCCGAAGAGGACAAAATTGTGCCGAGTACGTACCTTCGTATGATTCAAGACTGTAATATTTTACTATGTAAGCTTCCCAATCAAGACGGTTTGCAGCGCATACGGAAAACACATGTGAACAAGGGATTCCATCACTCTGTCACTTACCGCAATCGCATTGCCAAAGTGAAAAGTCGACAACTTGAGTATTGCCTCCCCTGGAATTTCTTGAACTTGTACACACGGAATAAACCCCTCTTTCATAATCGAAAGTAACATTGGTATGACCAATGTCCGACCTACGTTTCTCTAAAATTTTAAGGATATTGGGACCATATCTTGTGCCGCTGTTTCTCATCCCGATTACTATCTTTTTCCGCTCGCAAAAATAGTGTACCAACTTATAGAAAATAAGCTGCACAGCAGCAGTGATTGGTAAATTACGAGCAGCTTTTAAAACATTATTGAAAATTTCAGCCATGTTTGTGGTCATGTTACCATGTCGCCTCCCTTTATCATGAAAATATGACCATTTTTCCGCAGGCTCTCTTATCAACCATTGATATGCTTGAGGATTCATGACTTTTATTGCTTCCATGATTCTTTTCAATTTTCTTTCTTGTAATTCCCAAATGGCGTTCTCCGCTAACTTGTGTAAGTCAGTATCTCCTTTGAAAGCTTTCTTAAAATTATCCAAAAAATGATTTGAACAATATCGATGAACAAAACCTTGACCACGCCAAACTCCTCTCACTGCACTTAGAATACCAGCATGTCTATCCGAAATTAGACAAATATTCACGCGCTCTTTAATCACATGTCGCATAATGTTAGAAAGAAAATAGCTCCACGAAATTGTACTCTCCTCAGCAACAAATGCACAACCAATGGGAAAAACATGATTATCTGCATCCGATGCCATGGCCAACAAAATCTTACCTTTATACTTCCCATATAAGTGAGTAGCATCAATAGCGATAACTGGCCTACAATACTGAAATGCATCAATAACGGCCTTAAATATGAAGAAAAATCTGTTCAATACCTCACCCACTGGATTTCCTACCACATCGTAAACTGGCGTGGTCTCATAAGAAGTAACGGTACCGGGATTATACTTTTGAAGCGCTTTCATAAATTTAGGTAAAACCTTATACGAGTCTTCCCAATTACCAAATATCTCTGCGATTGCTTTTTGTTTACCCAAATAAGCTTTTTTGTATGAAACTGACATTTCAAAGCGGGCATTCACAATCTCTTTAACTAATGAAATCTTCATCATAGGATTAGTTGTGATGGCATTTCGAATGGTTTGGGCAACAAGATTGGAATCTAACTGTGGATGATCAGTTGTAAGCTCGGCATGAATGCATGTATGAGGACCGTTGTACACCGACACTTCAAAAAATCCATGTTTCTTTCTTAGTGAAGCTCGTAGTTTCCATTTGCATTGTTGAGTTTCGGCCAGTTTACAACGAATTTCCCAAAATTTTGCCTTCGAACTTTTAGTGGAAAAATGGATGTTACGTTTGATTGACCAAAGTTTTATTCCCTTTTTAAACATTTCTTTATCCCTAAATAAAAGACCAATAAAAGGATCATTAACTTGAGGATCCCAAAATCCAGGATACATCATATAATTTCGTCTCTGGTTACTATAATTTTCTTGAGTGTCGAACGGTTCATTAAACAAACTTGACATTGGTTGATGCATAGGAATTTCATCGGGAATAGTATTATTCGCCAATTGTGACCCACTTGATTGGTCGTTTTCATCCTCATCCATATACAAGCCCATTTCAGATGATAATTCTTCGTACTCAACTTCTTGTACATTTTCTTCGTCATCGTCAGACTCGTTTTCGCTAATATTGAAGTCCGGATCTTCATCCTCTGGTTCATCCCCAAGTTCTATCGACCAACCAATATTATCTGCCAATCGACACACTGCATCCAAATGTGTCAAATCTGGTTCGTTGTTCTCAGAATATACCTCTAGCATTGGCTCTTGTCGAATGGGTGTTCTACTTGATGTACCGATTTCATGCATTGGCTCTTGTCGAATGGGTGTTCCACTTGATGTACTGATTTCATTAGTGGAAAGAATATTATAATACAACCCGTAATCTTGATCAGAAGAGTAAACTTGCTCAATTTCAACATATAACTCTATAAACGTTCTTCCATTTTCTTCTATTAACTCAAGCATGGTTTCCAACGAATCATTATCATCAACAGCCAATCGCATATATTTAAACTCAGTAAGTGTAGTCAGATATGGATAACGACATGTTAAACTCAAACGATTTGAAGTCGATGATACATCAAGCTCCATTTGAGGCTAAAATAGACCTCAATTTGGAGCAAAACAAAACCTATTTGTGACTGGAACGGAGACCGTTTGTGGCTGGAATAGAGCCCACTTTGGGGCTGAAATTAAGCTCCATTCGGGACTGAAATAGACCTCTATTCCGAGCTGAAAATGGAACCCGTTTGTGGCTGGAATGGAGCCCATTTGTGGATAATACATCGCCTCATAGTTAATTTCTTTGTTTGTACTTCTTCTCAAGCTCCAATTGTGTATGAGATTAGTATGCTTATGTTTAGTGACTATATAGATCCGTAAGCTCAAAATGGTATGAGCGTTTGCACCAAAATGGATTGGACTTAAGTATTTGATTGTTTGTTTGGCGTGTGTTTAGTGCTTTTTTGGTCGAGTTTGTATGATTTTTTAGGTGTACATGTTTGTATGATTATGTTTAGTGACTATATAAATCTGTAAGGTCAAAATGGTAAGAGAGCTTGCACCAACAACAAGGTTTAAGAGTTTGATGGTTCGAATCCATCCGGATTTGTTTTTTTTTTTTTTTTAATTAAAGTAAAATATGCAATTTGTGGCGAAATATATTGAGTTACATTATGCAATTTGAACTGGACTATATGCACTTTTAGTTGAACGAGATACACTTTGAGATGAACCAAATGCATTTTCAGCTGAAACATATGCACTTTTAGGTAAACCAGATGCACTTTCAGGTGAACTATATGCATTTTTATTGAACTATATGCACTTTCGACTGAACTCTAAACGGTATGCCCTTTCGACTCAACTCGATGCACTTTCAACTAAAATGTATGCTCTTTTAATTGAATTGTATGCACTTTTGACTAAAGTATATGCAATTTCGACTGTACTATATGCACTTTCGAGTGAAGTATAAGTAATTTCGATTGAATTAGATGCATTTTCAGCTGAAATAGATGTATTTTGAGCAGAACTAGATGAAAAGACCATTTTTTGATGAAAAATACTTTTTTGATGAAAAAAACACCTTTTGATTAGAAAATGGTGAAAATACCACCTTTGGGTGAAAATATAGCTTTTCCGGTGTAAAAAGTGGGGTCTTTTGACAAAAAAACTTTTTTTCATTTCTTGTGCTTTTTTTTTTTTTTACTTTTGTGATTTTTTTAATTAAAATACATTTTTTTATGATTTTTTTTAATGATTTGTTGTGATGTTTTTTAGAAAAATACATTTTTTGTGATTTTTTTCATTTTTTCTAAAAAAAAATTCATTTTTTTTTTTTTTTGTAATTTTAACATTTCTTTTTGGGATTTACGTACAGAAAAAGTATATGTATTATGGTTTGGTTCAGATAATAGCGTTTTAATAAATAAAGTAAACAATTAAAAAATGCATATAAAGATAATGTGAACTTATAAAGGTATCTAGAGAATTCCCCATTTATCCAATATCTAATAATATATGATAAAAGTATAGGTACACAAGGAAAGTCTAACACATAACACATAATAATAAGAGCCTATTTGGAACCGTCAGTGCTTTTCAGTGTTATCCAAACCGTCGAGATCTACGGCTATATTAGAGCCTAAAAAATTAGCCGTTAGATTTAAAATTAGGGTTTTTAAAAATCATTAACAGATGAAATTACCGAAAAGGGTTTATTGAATTATATTTAAAAAATTCGTCAAATGTAAAATGACAAGAAAACCATCCGGTTTTAAATTGATGCAACTAACACACTAATTGGTTTAATACTTAATTATTTAAATTAAACCCCAAACAATTAAATAATTACAATTCATAGAGATCATACCAAAATAAATTAAAGCTAAAATCAATTAATAAAATTAGGGATTAGGGTTCTTAAAATTCAATTTGTACATATTTTAAACAATTCATTCGTTTAAATTAAACCCAAGAAAAATAAATAAATTTGGGGATTAGGCTTCTTACAAAAACAATTCGAATATATAATGAACAACTTATTCGCTAAAATTAAATTAAGTAATTACTATTCATAGAGATCAGACCCAAATCAATTAAAACTAAAATCAATTAATAAAATTAGGGTTCTTAAAAGCCGATTTGTACATATTTTACGCAACTTATTCATGTAAATTAAACCCAAACAAAATAAATAAAATTGGGGATTATGTTTCTTACAAAAACAATTCGAATAGTTTTTGAACAACTTATTCTTGCAAATTAAACCATGCGGATTAGGGTTCTTCAAAAATCAATTCGTAAATTAAAATCAAATCAATGAATGCCAATCCAATTAATGATATTGGGGTATTACAATACCAATTCATTCATATTGAAACCCATAACCTCTGAAATGAAATGTAAATAATATAGTACTATTTTTTATAATGTAAATAACAATATAATTTTTGAAATTAAGTATATTTTTTATTTTAGTAGTCTCATATATTCAAAAGTACAAAACTATATTATACTTATCTAAATATAACTAATATATGTAATAAAAAGGGTTATAGCCCATATGATAATGTGATCACGTTACATTTCAGATGTTGTGGGTTCGATTACTCTTAGCTCCATTTTAAGTATTATATTTTAATTGTTAAAGTGAAAAAGATCATGTTATATATGAACGAATAAGTTGTTCAATATATTAGTATTGTAATAAGTATTTGGCTTTAATTTACTAATTAGTTTTTTTAAGAACCCTAATCCCCAATTTTATTAATTGGTTTGGGTCTACTTGTTTGTGTTTATTTTGAACGAATAAGTTGTTTATTTTGTATCTAAATCCCCAATTTCGTTAATTGGATTGAGTTTAATTGATTTGAGTTTAATTTAAGAATTGGTTTTTTAAGAACCTTAATCCTCATTTTTATTAATTAGTTTGGGTTTAGTTATATGTGTTTATTTTGAACGAATAAGTTGTTTATTTTTTATCTAAATCCCCAATTTCGTTAATTGGATTGAGTTTAATTGATTTTAGTTTAATTTACGAATTGATTTTTTAAGAACCTTAATCCCAATTTTATTAATTGGTTTGGGTCTAATTGTTTGTGTTTGTTTTAAATGAATAAGTTGTTTATTTTGTATTTAAATCCCCAATTTCATTAATTGGATTGAGTTTAATTGATTTGATTTTAATTTACGAATTGGTTTGTTAAAAACCCTAAATTTGTTTGCAATACTATTGATTCGGTGTTAGTTGTAACATTTTCATTTTCATTGGCTTTTTGGTCATTTTATATTTACCGAATTTTTAAAATACAATTTAAATTGTAAGGTTGATTACGGTATTTCATCTTTTAATGATGTAATTCGATTTAATTAAACTAATATGAAACTTAAGTTGATCTGATGGTCAATATTTAAATATTTAAAATTAAGTTAATCTAACGGCTAAGATGACGACGGTTTGGATAGCAGTCAAAATCACTGACTGTTCCATAGAGTTTTCCGTAATGATGTTATTATCAACACATACAGAGTAATTAGATGTCACTGTATAAAGTATTAGAAAACGGTTTAGTTATTATTTTCGATAGTGAAAGTAAGTTGTGACTAATTAACAAAGGCTATAATACGAGCTTAAGACACCTCGTACCTGTTGCCAACTCGTAATTATAACCCAAAAGGAAATGGTTGTATCATATTAGAGCTATCAAAAGAAATTGAAGTAAATAATAATTCTTTCAAGTGTTTTTATTGATGTTTTGCCAAATTTGTTTCTCAGTATTGACATATCGATTTCGATCAATGAGAATAGAAAACAAAACGAATGTTATCGAACCTCTCGATTTTCGGAGCGAGATTACAAGAGAACCTATTCAACATAAATTAGTTTCAATTGAAAGTAGTACAAGTTAGATGAAAGAACATGGTTTATTAGAAGTACATTTAAGTATGGTCATTTTTTCGTTTAGTATCACGAACTATGACTTGGTCCATTTATTACCCTAAACTATTGAAAAGTTAGTTTTTTGTACCATTTCGTCCATTATTTTTGTACCAAACGTTAAGTCTTACTGAAACCATTGCAATGAAATGACCAAAATACCCCTTGTTTTAATGGATTCCATCCTAAAAAAAAAAAATCAAAGTTCACAGTACTTAAAAAAAAGTTCATGGTACTAGACGAAAAAGTGACCATAATGTAAGGTACTAAAGTATAATAAAGCCCGAAAGAACATGTGCGATGTGGCAATTCACATGATTACCCATCAGTATCGCGTCCAGACCCGACATTCAAAAAAATCCCAAATTTCAGAAAAACCGATTACCAGAAGATTGGGTAACCTACAAATGTGAGAAACTCAAGTGCACAGAGACAAGAAAACCGATGTACAAGTACCTGAAATTGAGTGCAAGAAACGAGAACTAGAACGATATGGTCAAAAAACCCAAATGGATGTCACTTTTCTGAATAATGATTTTGGTTTTTCAGGAAAGTGAAATATATCACATACTATAATCGACTATGCGTGAACAAATAAGGATTGAACAGAGAACTACAGAAGACCAAGCTTTAAAATATGTTCTCCAGCGAATATTTTACATACATGTAAGAATAAGATAAAGAACAAACTCCAGTTTCTTATTACATTTACCATTACAAACGCAAACCACAAACCAATACTTTATAAAGAGAAAGAACCACTGTACTTTAAATTAAGAAATTTTGACCAAGTCCCATTGCTAAGAAATTGTTTTTCCTTTTTTCCATCTCACCTGTCATGATTGTGGAGCCCTATTTTGATGTTTAAAGCTCAGTAGGGACCTGAGCAGATGCTTCCGATAAAACTGGTGGGATGTTTTGATACTGAACAGCCATTTGAGGTGCCATCTGCTGGGTATAAACCACTCTCGGGTTTGTTTGATCTGTATATTCGTACGCAAAGTTACCTGTAGCAGCACCAGATGAGGGGGCAATGGATTGATGAGATTGGTTGTGAATTGGAGGGTAACCCATGAACTGTTGAGGGTTCTGAGACGAACCCATGAACTGTTGAGGGTTCTGAGACGAACCCATGAACTGTTGAGGGTTCTGAGACGAACCCATGAACTGTTGAGGGTTCTGAGACGAACCCATGAACTGTTGAGGGTTCTGAGACGAACCCATTAACTGTTGAGGGTTCTGAGACGAACCCATTGAAGGTGGGGCATAGCTCGATTGTATATTATAAGTTTGCTGAGGTGGCCTGGCCGAGATGTAGGTGGAAGGGTACTGTTGTTGGGGAGGATAGACAATGTAATAAGGTGAAGGGACATATTGAGAACCAGATTGAATGTAATGCGCTTGTTGTTGTTGTTGATGATGATGTTGTGGGTTTAGTTGTTGAAAATGTTGTTCGAATTGGGCCGGGAAAACGTAAGTAGGGCTTGAATCGGATAGTTTTGGATCAACAGGAGTGGGGACCCTAGTAGAAGGGGGATTTTGGTTTTGAATTTGAACAGACGGTTCCTGAAAGATCATGTTGCTTTGGCGAGACAATGGATTTGTTAAACTAGTGTCACTGCAGATACAAAATAAACAAATAAACCCAATTCAAGAACGATGCAAAAACTAAAGAAGGGGCTGGTTGCCTATATATCGCAAGTAAATAGGGGAGCTTAAAAAGCAAAAGCCCTTCAGCTTTTAAGAAAACAAACAAATAAGATGATATTAACTGGGAAACCAAATAAACCCATAGATACAAAGAATTTTTGTAAAATTAGGGGGAAAACGCGGAGAAAAAGCAAGATCAAAGACATACAATACAGCAACACATACATGAGAACAAGATAACAAATGATTCAAGTAAAAGCAATTTGCTGAATTACAATAAACCTGTTTGGGGTTGAGAGAAGTAACGTACATAGCATATTGTTAGTGGACATAAACACCAAGGTGAAATAGAACAATAAAGTATGCGACTGTGCAGATACTACGAGTTTCAAAAAACCCAAATATGATTCAGAAGAATATCAATGGTTCAAAACAAGACTTAAGATAGATACAACTCAATCCTGAACTGGTGGATCATAAATAATACTTGTACTGAGGTTATTATAGTATCCTGAGAATTGTCAATAAACCCCATATCTAGAGCAAGATCAGAACAAGATGAACAAATGGAAAATCGTTTAATAGAACTGTAAAGAGGCCTTTGACTCATACTGACGTTATTATAAAACCTTTCTAATGACTAATATTTATTTGCACAACACCCAGATCCAAAGCTTATGAGGGTAATTTGCAAACACCCATAGTACATTGGCTTTTATTTGCCTGTATCCCAAACATAGAACCTTCCTAAATCCTAACTACTAATCAGCAGATTCTCTGGATTTTTGCTTAGTGTGTACTTTGTAGGGTGATGCAACTGACTGAAGTAGTCCTGTTGGAATTGCATACAGTACCACTACAGCTTAGTCTTGTTTCAGCTTATGAGCTCAGATTTTCTGCTTAAGTGGTTATAAGATGGGACTGCACTTTGTTGACCAGATTAAAAGCGAGGATTTTCGTATTTTTTAGTCTTATGAATAAGCTAGAAGTTAAACCCAAAAAAAAACCCAGCTTTCTTAAACACTTAAAACGACTATTATAGTATCCTGAGTACTGTAAAAAGGCCTTTGACTTGAACTTAAAGTTGCCCCCATTCATGTTGTCACTACACAGAAATCCAAAATTCAGAACAAGATGAACAATAGAAAATCGTGTAATAGAAACATTTTTTGCAAATTTACAACTACTCCAACCCCAATTTTAGGATCCAAGACACAAATCAAACAGGTATTTATTTTCATGAAACTTAATAATGCCACCAAGATTAGACCAAGGGGAGTTATATACAGCTTGTTTGGCTACGTGGTTTGAGCACCCTTATAAGTTGTAAAAACACTGCTACAGCTTATAAGCAAATTTTGAAAAGTAATATTGCTCACCTTCCTATGTAAACATAAAACTTAACACAAACCAAACAGTAGATGTTTCCTAAGATCTATAAGCAACAAATATATAATTGATCCCAAAACAGTTTACGGGACCATCTCAAACGCTAGTCATATGGATTGCAACACTCAGAATTTAAACTGAGCTTAAAATCTACAATCAATTAAAATATAAATTATACTCCTCCCGTCCCCAGATAAGTGTCTTGTACGAAACTCAGTGCAACCATGACTTGTAAAATTAGCTCAACCATAGAACAATTCATTACGACAATTTAGAAACACAAACTTTGCAAGTCAAAGCTGTCCGTATTTTCATCTCACGAAACTTATTCAGGGATGGAGGATACAATGAAAGGCATTTTTTACACAAAAATGAGAAAAAAGAAGAGAACCTCGAGTAAAAGAACAAGATCAAATTCAGCACCTAAGCTAATTTCAAGAGACACATTATAATAGGGACAGAAAAGATAAAGAGAATATGGAAATTGAAATAATACAATATCGGGGAAAACTACCTAGAGTAAAAAAAAAAGATCGAATATTACACTGATCGAAACTACTAGTCTTGTATTATCTCTAAAATATCGGGTATCTCTAACAGAACCCGGAACAACGATGACGTGGCGAACGAAATTATCAATTTTTGAAGCTTTTCATAATATATTGGGGGTTGAAACACTAATTTTTGAAGCTTTTAATCAAAATACATTTGGAAAAATTAAGGATTTCATCAACTTTTATCAAAATTGGACAATTCCCAAACGGTCTCCACCTAGTTACTTCCATGATAACACACGTAATTCATTAAAAAAAACATTTTTTTAATTCATATAGAAATGCATATATAGTTTTAAACCAAATTATTTTCATTACAATCAATTTTGATTCTTAAAAAACGACGAACCAAACTACTAGTCTTTATATTATCTCTATCAGAACCTGGAATAACGATGACGTAGCGAACGTAGTTCTCGAGAAAGCTGGCGACGATAAAGAGAATAAGGAAAATTGAAGTATACCATACCTAGAGAGAGAATCGGGCGAAGCCATATCGAGTGGAACCCCCACAACGGCTGACGTCTCAGCAGCAGAAGCAACCACGGTCTGCTGCTGGGGCAGCGGTGCAGCCTCCCTCACCCTGATGGGAGGAAGATTGGCCATTGCCAACGCAGGAGAGGACGAAGACGTGGACCCGAAGGAAGAGGACGTGTCCATGATGGGCGAATCAGGCACGGACGACGTCGCCTCCTGCACCTTCTTGCGCTGGTCGTCGTTGTTGTTACCAACCAACCCAAGCAATGAGTTCACTGAAGCAGAGTCTGGAATCAGGGTGGACCCATTGTTGAGCGCATTAAGAAACCACTCCTCCTCCGACTTACCACCAGACGACCTCGAGAAGACAAAGGAGGAGGGAGAAGAATGATCGGGAGTGAACAAGAACAAGCGGATCCTGGATGATGATGAGAGGCGGTCAAAATGATCAAATAATATACAAAATAATCGAATCATCAACGGTACAACAAATCATATGCTTTAAAGTATGAATTTAAATAAATTAAAGTAGTCAGAATATACTAATAGATGCATCTTATACCTCAAAAGAAAGGTACATCTACAAAATATCAAATTTTCATTTACCCACGGTTTCACAAAAAGTCAAGAAAATTAAGTTTGAAATTATCAACACTAAAAATAGGTCAAAACAAACACTAAAGTTCACTAAAAGCATACTGAAAATGGAACTCTACGGTCCTTCATATCACGAAATTCTTCAAATACTTTCGACTTAATTGGAATTTTTAATGGATAAACCTTAAAAAGCAAAAAAGTAAATGAGGGTTTGCTATTAATTTAGTCAATGGGTTGCAAAGGTTAAATATTCACCAACAACAAAATTCAAAGCCTATATATATATATAAATATAAATGAGCACCCTTTGTAACACTATACCTCCGCCCATTGAGGCGGTCATACTCCTCGATCATGTACTCTAAATATCAAATTTTCATTTACCCACGGTTTCACAAAAAATCAAGAAAATTAAGTTTGAAATTACTAAAACCAAAATAAGGTTGACAAACACTAAATTTTACTAAAAACATATTGAAACGGAACTCTCCGGTTCTTCATATCATGAAATGTTTTCGGAACTTTTATTGGGTAAACCATAAGAATAAGAATAAAAATAAAAATAAAAAGTGGGGTTGCTATTAATTTGGGGGGATTTAAACACACACTTTAGTACCCTGTCCAATACATATTTTTCAATTTAGTACAATCTACTAATAAAAATCCAATTTAGTACCCTCAATTACCAAAATCATTCAATTTAGGACCCTCTCCATCAATTGATCAACAAAAAGTGACGTGGAAATGACATCATCACCGCCACATCAGCTATATTTCTTCAACATTATTATAGTATCATTTACAATACATTTTTGTTTTTGTTATCCAATTTAGTACCCTTCAACAATCAAAATAAGTTTTTAAAGTAGTAAATTGAGTGATTTTGGTAGAAGAAGAAAGTAATAAATTGGAATTTTCATAGTAGTACACAAGGTATTAAAATAAAAAAAATAAAAAAAAAAGAAGAAGAAAAAACCTGGAGCAATTAAGACGATCATACTCGTCGATCATATACTGAAAATCTTGGTGAGTAGTAATGGAAATCAAGGAATCGAGGTCTTCAGAAGGTAATTGATATTTGAATAAAAAAGGTAAATTATTTAATAAAGTTTTAGAGAGTCTAGTGGTAAGGTCAAGTAAGGAAACATGTCGATCGGAGAGTATGAGACGGGTTTCTCCGCCTACGTAAGTAAGGTTCTTATCATGTGGACGTGGTACTATTTGTCCACCATAGCTACACATTAATCTAAGCTTCGTTTTTTTATTATTTTCTGTTCCTTTTCCTACTTCTCCTGGTTGTTGGTCCATTCTTTCTCTCTTTTTTCTCTCTTTTTTCAGAGAGAGAGAGAGAGAGATAGAAACTAACTAACTAACTTAGGTCTTTCTTTGGTCTCTTCTTTTACAGGTTTTACACTGTTTTTACTTTTTTACTTTTGGCAAAAATGCTACCTAAATTATAATTTAGGTTTTACCGATACACTTTCTAATTTATTATCAAACTTATATATTTTCATTCCAATTAATCGACTCACCTCACCTTCCGTCATTTTAGTTAGTTTTCACTTTAAAATTCTTTGATAAAATATTTGAAGCTTTTACTACATAGGTTATTCAATAATAAAATATACTCCGTATGAGTTCAAAACCGGTGACTGAAAATGGACCCAATCCCTTAACCAGAGTGAAAACATATAGCTTGTGTACCAAATTAGAAAATGTGTTAATTTGGATACCAAATACGAGTAAAAACTTATAGGTTATGTAACAAATTAGAAATATTGTTAGGTTCAATACCAAATTACTAAAAGTTAGATTGTCATTTTTCTTATTTTAGCATTTTTCATATTTTACTTGATTCTTTCTTTCTAGTCCTAATTTATTAATTGGAAAAAATGATAACTGTACTATAGAATTTTACCGATTTAGTGCTAATTGTTAAGTTTTATGAATTTAGGGGATTTTTGGATTTGTATTTTAAAAATGTGTGAGAGTTTGGACCGCTAGATTATTTAGCTTTTGAAAATCAGATTTTTAGGCTAAAAAAACTTCAAAATCCACATTTTTAAAATATGAATTGATTTTTAAAATATGATTTTGAACCAAAAAAACGGATTCTTAGGCATCAACCTATCAATTTTTATCAAATTAAGGAATTCTTGTTTAAACAAAACGATAAAATGGTGCAATTGCATAACTATCCGTTGAAAATAGTTTTACAAATGTAAGATATAGCGAGTGTAATTTCGTCGATTAATGATACCGGATTCTTAATAGGACCAAAATTAATGGATTTAAGACCAAACTGATAAAATTTAAAAACTATATATTAAATTGGAAAAAGTCAATAGTTTACTAAACAGTTTTTTTTTAATTAACTCAATAACCAGTTCAGATGTCGATCGTCTATTTGATGTTTCTTTTTGTGGCGGTGGTGGTGGGTCTAATTTTTGGACGCCACACTAATATAAGTTGTGTTTGGTCTTTTCACTAAAAAAATAAAAAAAAATGAGATTACTATCAGAGTGTTGCTAAATTTAGCAACAATTTTTGCTACTAAAATTTAATAACACTCAATTTACCAACCGTTTTTAAAAAGTAAATTGTTGCTTTATTAATTTTTTATTGCAGTGTTTACAGTTTTCTACAGTTGTATCATTCTATTATAATAAGTCAACCCAAATCAAATGAGCCTGTCCAATTTAGCCATTTTTTTCTAAAAATATCACTATATTTTTTATTAATTACAATAATACCATGCTCACATAAAAAAATAAAAAATAACAACTTACAACATTATGTGTCCCTCTTTAACAACCAAACATTATTTTAAGTCTTATACTATTTTTTTTTTGTATTATCCACGTATTTGTATCATAACTACACTTATTTTTTATATTTTAATTGCATTGCGCGTCACATACACAATGCGTGAGACACGATTTCTAGTATAGTATATGGTACAAGAGTGTAGACGGTGTCAAAAATACCCCAAACCCAAAAATCGTACCGTAAATACCTAAAAACCGACCCGTCACAGAATCGTTTTTAGTCTATCCAACCCGACCCCGCTAGTTCTTAGGGCGAATATAGTTCTTAACTCTATACCGTGGACCCGATCTGTAGAACCGACTCGTATACCCGAATTATAAAACAGCAATATATACCCATATTTTTAAAATATATATACATATTATATGTGTAACGAAAATTGGATAAATGCACGAGAAAGAAAACAAGAATAACTCATACAACGACGAGTGAAAAAAGATGAAACATTTTTGAATATGTGCGAAGACACGATTGCAATTTTAACATTGAACAGTTAGTTTTTATGATGTTTTTATACTTGTTTTATTTTTCATTAGTTGACGCTCGTTTACTTTTTTTTCTTTTATTTCTTGTGGGCTTTTTTCTTGATATTTTTAAATGTTTATCATTAATAATATAAAAATATAGGTTTTCTCCACTATTTAATAAAAAAAAATAGTTGTTAAACTTTATTCTGATTTCAAGTTTTACGATTTATTTTTAATTCAGTCTATCTTTCTTAATAATTTAGGGAAATCATTAATAATAAAATGAGTAATTAAGAAAATAAAAAATGGAACCATTAGTTTGTAATGTTTAAGTGACAGTGTAATGTTTACTTGATTCAGTAATCAAGCCAACACATTGTTGACATGTATGAAAAAAAAATATTGATAGTAGTTATCTCATTACTTTGTTTATTTTTAACAATTAACTTAAGAAATAACTTAAAAAAATATATTCATTATCAATGTGTAAAAATACCATTTAGAAAAGACATCTAGAAAAACAGAATAAATTTTACGAATGTTGGGTAAATATCCGCACCGATAACCGTTATACCCATTACAAATACGGATATGCGTCGGGTAAAATAAATAAATAAAGTTATATAAATTCGACCAGTAAATGATGAAAAAACCGCTAAAACCGTTAACCGAATACCAAAAACCGTTGGTAAGATCGGAAAAAATTGTCACCCGTATGTACTTAATTATACAAGAGTCTAGATTACCTGTACTCGATTTTATGTTCCTATTTGTGCGGGTACATATTTCACTAATAGCATATTCCTATTCAATAGTAAAGAGTCAAAAGTGAATTCTATAAAATATGTAAAAATAAAATGTCACACGCAATTTAATTTTAAATAAATAAAAAACTATTATAAAATAATTTAAAAAAAATAAATCATTGAGGACAATATTATACTCAAGTTTTATGAAGTTTGCATAGTATATATTATAAAAGTACAAAACAAATTGTAAAAATGTAAAATTTGGACGAAAATAAATAAGAGGAGACCAAAGAGGAAGAGAATAGGGATCAAAGAGGGTCTATTGCACGAAAATAAACTACTTCTTTTTCCTTTAAATTTTTCCATTTTTTTTTTAACTATATCTAATCCTTTATTTTCTTTAGTGGTACGTACCATTGTCGCTCTTTTGATACTAATATAGTGGACCTCTCTATAATAATACTCAGTATAAGAATAAAGTCCATGTATGAATAAGTCAACCATTTTAATACCCAAAATTGCAGATAATTATCAACCAATTTAACACCCTTTTATCAATCATTTTTACACCCAGAATTGCAGATAATCATCAACCATTTCAACACCAAAAATTGCAGAATCATCAACCATATACATCCACATATCAACATACCCACATCAGCACATACACATTTACAGAATTACAGAGATACACACATCAACATATAATTAAAAAAATTCAGAATTGCAGAAACTTAATATTACAAAATATTTAAAAGTCAAGAAATTACTTAATTGTACTACAAAGGTCATTATAAGAAAACAAAATACTTAATTGTACTACAAAGGTCATAATAAGAAAATAAAATACTTAATTGTACACAAAGGCCATTATAAGACCAACAAAATACTGAATTGTACTACAAAAGTCATTAAGACCCCCAAAATACTTAATTGTACTAAAAAGGACATTTAAAGGCCAACAAAATACATAACATTCTCAGCCATTTCTTACATTCTTCCTGTTAAATTCTGCATCAGTCTTGAGAGCATTCAAAGTTGTATATAATTTTCCATCTTTCTGTATTTTTATTTTTATTTTTAAACCTTGAACTTGGTTGCTCTCTAAGGCCACAATGTAGTGCTCCACTAGTGTTACTATTTGTTAAGTCCATAAAGTCTACCACAAAAGGACCTTTTTTTGAAGAATTTAAAATCTTTTGGCTTCTTCTCACCTACAAAACAACTACCCAAAAAAACATATATACCTGTCAATAAAAAAATACATATGATTATGTAAGTGTACTAATATAAAAAATACATAATTTATAGAACATTGTGCACTTACAACTAATTTCTCTTCAGATCACCTCCCAATGGTTGACTTGACACCAATGTTGTGACTTAACCATCATTACCCTCTATTTCTTGACCAAAAATAGGTTGAGTAGCTATCTCACCATAAGGCCATTATATTGCAGAGATTTAATATTACAAAATATTTAAAAGCCAAGAAAATATTTAATTATACTACAAAGGTCATTATAAGAAAACAAAATACTTAATTGTACTACAAAGGCCATTATAAGGCCAACAAAATACTGAATTGTACTATAAAAGCCATTAAGGCCACCAAAATACTTGATTGTACTAAAAAGACCATTTAAAAGCCAAAAAAATACATAACATTCTAAGTCATTTCTTACATTCTTCCTCTTAAATTCTGCATCAGCCTTGAAAGCATTCAAAGTTGTATATAATTTTCTATCTTTTTGTATTTTTTCATTTTTAAACATTGGCCTTGGCTGCTCTCTAAGGCCACAATGTAATGCCCCACTAGTGTTACTATTTGTTAAGTCCATAAATTTTACCACATCATGACCTTTTTTTTGGAGAATTTAAAATCCTTTGCCTTCTTCTCACCTACAAAGCAACCACCCAAAAAAACATATATAACTGTCAATAAAAAAATGCACAACATTATGTAAGTGTACTAATATAAAAATACATAATTTATAAAACATTGTGCACTTACAACTAATTTCGCTTTGCCTTTAATGTTTTTGCTGAGACCAACTCCCAATGGTTGACTTGACACCACTCTTGAGGCTTGACCATCATTACCCTCCATTTTTTGATCAAAAACAGGTTGAGTAGCTATCTCACCATAATGTTCATCAACTAACATTTGTTCAAATCTATCCTCTCTCATTTTGGCCAACATTTCTTGAAATCTATTTCTAGGCTCATTTGCAGGCTCATTATCTGACTCATTTGTTACCATTTCAGTCTCATTAGTATGCTCATTTGTAGTCTCATTTGCAGGCTCATTTATAGTCTCATTTGCAGGCTCATTTGTTCCATTAGTAGGTTGAGTTGGTCCATTTTCATTCCAAAAATAATTTTCTTCACTAGGTTCATCAACAAGTTGAGTAACCTTCTTTTACTTAGCCTTTCTAATACCCTTACCCCAAACTCTCTCTTTTGGTGGTTTTTCACATGTTCTAGAGTTGTTATGATTTACCACATTCTCTACACTTTATCACCAGACCTATTCTAGCTAGTTTGTGAGATGGTGGTCTAGGCTCATCATCCACTCTTCTTCTAAGTTTTTTTGGTCTGCGAGGTTGCACTATCATTGGAGGGGGTATCAACTTTCGTTTATCTGTCGTAGGCCATAACTCTCAACCATTAATTGGTTTCAAAACATTACAATAACATCTTAGATATGTTTCTCTTGTATAGCAAATGTGTACATAATGCGCTACCTCATCTTCTTTTTGGTTAATGGCTGAAAGTGCATGTACACATGGAATTCATGTCAACTGTCATACATTGCAGCCATAAGTTCTTTTGTGTATGGAAACTGCATAAGTAATATACATACCAACTATCTCATATTCCCAACTACCATTATGCCTAGGAAGCCACTCATATGACCTGAGGTTAACCTCTTCTACTTTTATTTGTATCTTAGGACAAATGTGGATATGGGTTCTATTTGTCATGAACATTTTCTTTTTACCAATCAATTCCATAAGGTAAATTCTGATATCCTCGAGCATATTCAAGATTGGTTTACTTCTAGCATATCTAATGCAAGAATTAAATGACTCATATAGATTGTTTAAGAGCATATCAGATTTACAATGTGTAGAAAAATGAGACCTAGACCAATTATCACCTGGTCTAGCTACCAACCAAGTCTGAGCAGCTACATCAAGAACTCTCATTTCTTCAAGAACCCTCTTAAACTGCTTTTTTGTACTTGCTCTGGCACACTTCCACAACAACAAATTCAAAGCATGTCCTTTGTGGTTCATTTTAAATTTTTGTAAAGATGGCTCACACAAAACCTATGCTCAAGTCCAGGTAGAAGCTCTTGCATTGCAAGAATCAATCACTACAAGTAACAGTTCAACATAAGAAGAAAATACACACTGCAGATATAGTTTAGTTATGTAAATGTGTACACAACTTTATACCTTTTGTTTATCTGATATAAATGTATAGTCACTTGGCCTGTCAATCTCTAGATCTTTAGCAAGAAACTTCAAAAACCACTTCCATGTATATTTTTTTTCTTGACTAACAATTGCATATGCAAAAGGGTACATGCAATTGTTAGGGTCTATAGCAACTGCAGTTAGTAAAATACCCTTATGTAGGTCACTCAAGTGACAACCATCAACTCCACTTACTGGTCTGCAACCCTCAATAAACCCCCTCTTCAATGCACCCCAACAAATATAAAACCCTCTGAAAACACTAATCTCAATCCATGTCTTCACTTTTAATAAAAATGTGCTACCAGGGTTAGTTCTTCTAAGCTCCTTTATGTAATCTCAAATTAGCAAATATTGATCAGCACTAGTAACTATTATAGAAACCTTAGCTAGGAAAAAAGCCTTATAAGCAACAACCAAGCTAATCTTACACTGTGTTTTTTTAGAGATATGCTCATGAAATCTTTTACCATTCCACTTTGGGTTGTCTCTAACATATTCTAAAAATCTTCTAGGAAGATATTTTGGCTTGCAATTCCTATTTACATTGACCCTACTACATCTGTGTTGTTCAATAAAAGCCATAATCTGCACTATTTCTTCATCACTCATTTTGAACAATATATCATAAATGGATATTTTCCCTCACAGTAAACATACATTTTTTTTTTCCTACAGTTAACTGTAAAGTGTATATTTTTTTCCTTTTTGATCGAATACCATACTCATGCACATCTAGCCTAAACAGATCACCATTAGGAAATATCATGCATAGTTTGAATTTTATATCCCTTTTCAAGTCTCCATTTGCAAAATATGAGAATTTATTAGTGTTAACCTCATCATCACTCTCACACGCACTGTCAAAGACAGAAGAATGATCAGATATATAACCATCATCCATTACTGCATCATCAGCAAAATCACTTGGAGTTTTAAGTTTATACTTTTCAATTTTTGTATTTCTCTTTTTATTACTTTTCTTAGTAGTAGAAGCACTAGGACCACCACCATTAGAACCACTAGAATTAACATTTGGTATAGTATCAGGTTCCCTATTTTTAACACAAATATCTATATTAACCAAAGTATCATCATCCTTACCAATGTCATCATCACTACCAAATTCATTTACAAATGAACATCATCATCTACTAATTCATCTTCAGCAACTAATTCATCATCACTGCTCAGTTCAAAATTAGAAAATTCACTACCATCAGCCACATAATACATCACAAAAACTTTATTATCATCATCAATTTGCTGTAGTTTTCTAGCATCTGAGTCATATATAATTTTTCTTATTGATCCAAACTCAATTGCAGCACCAACATGCTTATAATATAGCTCTCTAACACTAGGATACCCTAAACTAGAGGTCATGTCAACAAGTTCTAAAAATGATAATTCATCATGATCACAGTAATCAATATAGTTTACTAACCCGTTTACATACTCACATGGAGTTTTCTAATCAAAATAACCGCCATGATGCAACTCAATAGTAAACCAAGTAGGATATTTGCATCTGTAAAAAAAAGTGTTCAATAGCAAAATACAACATATGTAATTTAAGTAAAACTCAAATTTCATTATAGTAATTTAAAAAAAAATAGTGTTTTAATAGCAAAATACAACATATGTAATTTAAGTAAAACCCAAATTTCAGTATAGTAACCAAAATTCATGTATAGCAATCAATAAATTCAAGTTAGGGTTTCGAAGTGACTTACCATAGTCGGGTAATTGATGGGTTGTAAACATTGTCAATTGAACACTCTCTCTCTCTCTCTCTCTCTCTCTCTCTTTATATATATATATATATATATATATATATATATATATATATATATATATATATATATATATATTATGGTTTGATTGGGAGTGGGTCAAAATTTTTTGCACCAATTAGAAAGATAGAGAAGGGTAAATTCTCATTTTACATTTATACAGTCACATAAATGGGTCACGTGGTCGCACGTGACCTCACGTCTATTAGGTATGTTAACGAAATTCTGTAATTTAACGAATAAATGTAATGTTGGTAGGGTAATTGTTAAACTTGTTAGATTGGTATGCAAAACGTTAACCACATAAACGTTGGTGGTACAATAATAATAATGCTACCTACTAAAATAGCTACAATAGTTTTAACATTATACACGACCGGCTTGCAAATAATCCAGCTAGATACACAGTTGAAAGGAGGCTTACAAGTATTTGTCGTAAGTAATTTTAATGTTTTAAAAATTTTAGTAGGATATCATGTTGACAACTGCCATATGCTCGCATTTATTCTTATTGATGCTCAGCGTGTCTAATGTTTTCTTTAATTATCTATAAGGTTTTTGAGATAGTTTTACCATCTAATTGTGGCTTCATTGTTGCTTGTTTGGCTGTAGCTTAGTTTATTACTTCTATTCTGATTTCCGATTGTTTGTGACTTTCTACGCACATCTTATCTGCATCAATCAATCTTCTATTTTGCTTTTACGGCCAGCTTTTTAAATCTGTTGTTTTTTTTGAATTATATTCTAACTCAGTTATCGAAGCTCTAAAATAAGCCGATAAGTTCTTCTACCAGAAAATCATAAATTTTGTACAACTCCTTCTGTTTAGGTAAGTGGTTCTAGACAATAGTATAAGGGAACCGATTTAATAATACACCAATAGGCTGACCTCTTAAAATGCGACAAGAGAAGTACAAACTTGTTGTGTGACATATTAGCTCGTCATAGATATATATAGAGATATGTATAGATATAGAGAGAGACAACAAGGAGGTTCTTTATTCATTAATAAGTGATAGATAGATACATCAAGAGACCCCTGATCCTCTTTATATAATAGAGGGTAGGGTTACATATGTTAGGAAAGCTCAAGATAGGCCCAATAGAGTAAGGCTTAAGATGGCCAATAATATCCTACAACACTCCCTCTTTGGACGTCTTGTTTTCTTCGTCTTCATGCTGTCGATCTGAGTCGAGTTAATTCGCAGTGCTAAACACATAAAATCATAGGGCCGGAAAATCTAGTGTGGAAGAAAACCGGTACCTAGGACAAACTGTGTAGCAGAATGATATAGGCCGAAATTTCATGTAAGTAACTAACCACAGCCAGAGCAAACCCAATGGGAAAATCTCTGATCGAAGGAAAAAAAGTGCAACAGTGGTAATAGTAGGGGACCAACCACAAAACAGGTGTCTCATCAAAATCTTGCTAGAGTAAACCCAATGGGAAAAACCTCTAGTTGAACGACAAAAGAGTACACAGTGGTAAGAAGTATACAACAAGATACTCCCCCTAATTTCGGCAATCTTAATTGAGATATAATGGGAACGTGTCTCGCTAAAAACCTTGTCAAGGAAAACCCATTGGGAAAAAGCCTTGGTCTAAGGACAAAAAGAGTACACGAGCATACGACTGGATGTTCTCTCTCACTTGCACACGACAGGGTGTAAGGATTTCGACTAAGTAGTAATTTGTGCAATAAGCATTCACCTATATGCTCCCCTTCACTTGCACATGACTATGTGCAAGGATTTCATATTCCAAGAAAGAGTACGAACATTCGACTGTATGCAAGAAAATCTAACGTGGAATAGAACGAGCATTCAACTGGATGCTCTTAAACTTCATATGTGAAGATTTATTTCGGCGAGAAATGCTAACTAGCATAATCTAGTCATGTCTCTCTTGATCGATAACAACAAGTTGTTCTCAAATAAGACAAGTGCTTTATCTGAATCGTGAGACAGAGCATATGTAATTCAAATATGACTAATACTAGCTCGAAGCCAACTACACTCTCTAGTCGTCTCATAGAGCACGAGTAGATCAAAGTGATTCGTTTGGAGTCATTCCAAGACCTCCAAGATACCGTCTTATTCCTAATGGTAAAGACAGACCATGTTAGAAATATCGCTTATGCGGGTCTGATAAGTAACCCGTATCGGTATAACCGAAAAAGGGTTGCGTTAATTCAAGTACCGAAGGGGGTATGTACACTCAATGATGCAAATGGAATAAGACAAGCCTTCATCCACAGTTACCTAAGATAATGGGAAAATGTCTTTTATGCCATTTCGATGGCAGCATGTTAGCGCAATGCTGTGTCAAACTATACCATTCACAGCAGACGAGATGTTCGTCCTAGCACATTAGACCAAGTACAATGATGTGCTTATTGTACTTAGATATGAACATCATGGTTCAATATCTCTTCATCGTCACATCAGGGACGGACTGGGTCTATATCAATGTCTAGTGATCGAACGATCATGGGAGAATTTGACGACTTAGCGTCATGATGACTAAAACGTCATAACACCTTCTGGGTGTAGTCTGAATTATGGACTTAGATTCAATATTTATGGGACTTGATCATCAGGCCGAGTCACTACTGTGTCTTCCAAAGATCCTTTATCTCGAAGGCAAATCCAAAAGTGGATCGCGTAATAAAACACGCAAGGGCATAATACTTGTTCAAGTATCCCAAGCTGATCAAATACTCACTTAAGCGGGTATACCACATCCGCTCGGATTATATTAATCCATATAGTGAACGTCTCAGTCAATTAAGATCGTTTTCCGTGGTCAGGAACTTCTTAATTTAAGCACACGAAGTCATACAGGGTTCTTTATCTATATCTCTTTGTCTAAATCCCCATAGAGATAAAATCGTGACCATAATCACATGTTGCATAATCAGTTTTTCGGAAACTACTAAAGTGATAAGTAGGGGACCGTTATAACGTCCATTACGAGGAAATAAACCATTTCGTAATCAATTCCAAGGTATGAGATAAGCCTTGCTCTACTAGGTGAGCATTCTACAATCTCATTATTCTCATCACTCTTCCTTACGAATAACCAAATAAATGAACTCGTTTAACATTGGTGGTGTTGGAGCTACAGGTTTGAACACACCTTCGCTAAGGAGACTACTTAGATTGCATGTTTCCATTAGTCCAGTCTATTCTCTGTTGACTTCAGGCAACGGTACATGGTTCCCTGTCATAATTTGTTCATATTATCAGTCGTCACCGAATATATGAACAAGTAATCAATGACAGTCTCGTTTTGCTTCAATATCATCTAAGATATCATGATCGACAGATATTTCAAGATTCTCAGGATGAGGAGGAATCACACATCTCCTAAATCCTTTATAATCTCGTGCGACAAACGAGTTTTAGTTCACCACCTCTGGGGTTGAACGAATTAAGAACCGGTCAACTTCCTCATATCTTAGGAAGGACGACAAACTGACGACCGAGGCAGCTTCCTTTGCTTGGCGGGTTCGTCCAAAGCAACGTGTTACGACAGGAACACGGCGTCCGACAGGAACGTCTATTTTTGCAAGCATTTTGCAGCAGGTATAAATGATCTCGCGACATCTCATAAAGTCATTAAATGCGTTTGGAATTTAGTTAGACTTGAGGGAGTCTATGCACTTACTTATCGCTAAGTGCAGTTTTGGGGATCAAGCTAAGACTGAGTGGGTTATGCCACGTTATTTCACGTCGTTCCTTATCAACGGTAACATGCAAATCTCCCCCTAACGACGGGGATAACAGTCTTAGCGATGTCACTTTCGCATATCATACGGTAAAGAGATCGTTTGCCAAGGTTACTCTATCAAATGATAGGCAGGGGATTCATAATCGACTTATGTCCCATTCAGAGGTCTATATTTTGAACACTATAGCGGCTCAATCAAAATATTAATTAAGCACTCTAAACACGTGTTAATATGAGACTTCTGGCTCATAACCAGTAACCATCTGGTACGCTTATGGTGTTTGAGTGTCTATGTGCCTCATAACGGACCAATGTAACAAAATAGCATAACCCCATACGGAAATATAAATCTTGGTGAGCAAGACCAAGAAGTGCGTGCAATCATTTGCAGTCGCATCATCAAACTTTCCGTGAGTCCATTTGGGTCTGAACATAATCGACATGATGTTCAATTTCAATTTCCAAACTCAAGTAATTCAAATCAAAATTTTGATTCTTACTCTTCGGAATTATCAAGTCGACTAGAGTTTTCAAGATAATCCGGATAATGAGCCATCAACTTAATGATAGGGCTAAAAGTTTCGAAACTGCTGCATTTCGGTGGACAACAATAATCATGTGACCTTATTGTCGATGCATCAACCATAACCATTTATATTTATGGTCCGTCTTATGGTTGGATAAGTCCAAAATAACTCCTTCAATTCTCTACAAGAATTCTACAAGTCCATTTCGTGATCTTTACACATACTAGTCTTTCAAAGTGAGCATTTGTGGCATGAATTTTGGATTAATCACGAAATATATCCTCAAAGAGAATCCAAAATGCAATGCGATTATAAATCAAGCTTCGTCTTTTGACCCGGGAATATCTCATCCAGTCAATGCCACAATATTAAAATACTCTTATCAATCGACGACAAGCGAATGATAGTACATACAATCATGTCTTAGCATATAAATCCTTTATCAATCGACGACAAGCGAAATGATAAGGCAACTTTAAATGCTTTAAAAAAATGTAGTAGCAACTACTTGAAAGACATTTCATATCATCTAAAATACGCTTTTGGTCGTATTGAACGGAGGCTATATAAAGAAATTTTAATTCTTTCATGAGCTATTACTAGATAACACTGGTTTTCTCGAATATTTTATAACTAAACAAGGTACGACAGGACCTACAGGAGTATAAGACCTCATATTTGACAAATCAATTTGGTTTTACCAAAGATTTCGATTTGGAACGACATGTCCAGAATTGTTGCCACTGAGTACTATTTTAGGCAAGTAGTTGGTGAAATTATGTGGTATACTGTTACCCACTATTTTTAGAAAATCAAATACCCCACAAGTATAGACTAAAATTTCATAATTTAAAGTTTGGTCACATTTGTCAAAAGAATTTGCTCAAAACACTTTAAATTATTTCAAGAAATTTCGTAAACAGGCAAACCATAATTCAAACATATGTCAAAATGGAAAAATCATAATCCAAATGGAAAAACATAATCCAGATGAGCGAAAAATCGGCTCAATGATTTATCAAAATCAATAAAGAAAGGTACCAAACTCATGTGAGCCACAAAATTAGGGGTCTCAAGAGTTTCCTTTCAGTTAGCTTTAACCACATTAGCATCGGATTTTCCACCTTTATAATAGTTTTGAACTATTTAAGGGGTAACCATGCATGATCTTTGTCTTTATAGCATAGAGTTGGCTCATTGAGCATTATCTCTTGCTTTGAGACAACGGGCCATATTGTTTCCTTTCAAGAACTATCTTGGAGCCACAAGTCTTTGATTTTGACGATTGTCTAAAACCTCGCTTGGTTAGGCGATTCGTCGGGATCGTGATAGTTCGAGACAAATAACACTTGTCTCGATTAACCATGCTTTTCGAACAAATACCCCAATCTCCTAGATTTTACTTAAATCTCTGTGAGCAAAGTGTTGATAACGTGTTGTGTTACATATTAGCTCGTCATAGATATATATAGAGATATGTATAGATATAGAGAGAGACAACAAGGCAGTTCTTTATTCATTAATAAGTGATAGATAGATACATCAAGAGACCTCTGACCCTCTTTATATAATAGAGAGTATGGTTACATATGATAGGAAAAACCAAGATAGGCTCAATAGAGTAACGTATAAGATGACCAATAATATTCTACAACAAAACTTATATTTTAAACAGGGCTATTTGAACTGATTATTTTATCATAATTGTTAAGGTTCAGGTTCTTTGAAATGTTTGATTTATTCTCTATAATAGTACCAAGGTAAGCTTATTATCTTAAATACATGAAACCAGTTATGCACATGTTGGTCTGGTTAGTTTTTTTTCATAAAAATGCCCAAATTTATTCTTTCAAAAAATAGTTTATCCACTTTTTCTATGGCCCTTTCTGTCGACATGATGCATCATTCATAGCTGACCTTCAATCTACTTGAGTTAGGGGTTATTTCTGTTTTAAAGCTTCTCCCGAATCCACGTTAACTTCTATCTGTTTGTTTCCTCTTTATCCTTTGCATGCAGAAAAGAGAGAGGAGAGTATGGTCTAACAAACATGATAGGGAGTTCGAAATGGTTTCGAATATTAACTATCAACTCCAGCCGAGGTTAACTTATTAAAAGGTGAGAAAATTATTGGTTATTGTAGCTTGGTCTTTTGCCGTTATGATAATCGAGAGATTTCTTTGATCATGGTATAACTTTTCTTGTATGCTAATAAAGTAATTGCTCGCGGCACAATAAGTTGTGGACTAGATTCTTAGGTTAATTGGCATCTCAACATTTCGGTTAAGAATCATACCTTCAAACTTGAAGACTACTCCTATAAGTTACCTCTTTCTTATGGAAACCAAACTACTACTATGATCATATAATATACTACATGTCTTGAACATGAAACCTCTTTGCCATCATTAGTCAATAATATTGCCTTTGTTTAAATCAGCTTTGACTACATTGTCACAACCATAAATGACCAAATCTTTTTGAAAAGCTTCATGTACAATACTTGGGGCTAAACAAAATCAACATTTAATGACAAACAACACTCATATCTTCTTTCAACAGCTAAACTTAAGCACACGGACAACATAGTTAAAATACAATTTGCTTTAGCATGTGTGAAATTCCCGAAACGAGCATCTTACACAGCTGCTTCCATCTCAGCTTCTCCTTCTCTTTTCAGTAATTCCTGAAAATTGCAAAGATAAAAATTCCATAAGTCGCTGTAAAACAAAGAACTTTTAAACAAAAATATATTGAAATTATTATAATAGAGAAAGATGAATTTGAAAGGTCTAAAAGATATTCCACCTGCTTTAAGGCCTCGATGGAATGAGTCTGTCTTTCTCTCTTCTCCCGTTGGCACTCCCCACACCAAGTGGAAAAATCATTCTGATATTTTCTTAACTCTCTAAAGACAGAACTGCATGCAATAAATTATGTAAATATTTCATTTTTCATAGGACATGAGAAAGAGAAGATGATGAATTGTCCCATTAATAAAGATAATAGTCAGCTTTCACGATCACCTAAAAAGAAAATAACTTAATGGCAATTGAATACTAGTATAACTTATCCAAAGAATATACAGAAGGATAGCATTGATACAAAAGTTGAAACAATAGATTCCCAAGGAATAATGAACAACAACCAAACATCATTCCAGTCACCTACTGAATCCAAATACAAACAAGCTTTGAATTTCTTTCAAGTGGACTCATAGGGTGCGCTTGGCACCACCTTAGCTTTTTTACTTATAAGTGACTTATAACTTATTTTTACTGATAAACATTTTTCACTTATATCAACTTAAAAGTGACTTGTAAATATACAAAATGATTTAATTGGAAAACTACTACTTTTGGTAATTTATATGTGAAAAAGCTAAAGAATCTCTAAATTGCGTAGCTTCTCTGCTTTTAAGTTTTTTTAGATTTGTTTGACCCAAAAGCTAGCTTTTTAAAAGGGTAAAAAGCTAACATGCCAAACATTCATAGCTTTATTTAATCAAAAAGCTAAAAAATCTGAGAAAAAAAGTTGTTGCCAAACAGGCACATAGACTCCGAGACTCCTACAACTAACAACTACCAAGGGAATCCTGATTTAGCACCCACCGCCAGTCCTATCTAATAGGGACACTAGAAGTACAACAGTTAAAATAATGGCACGTTCTCACAAGTGTCCAACACGTTTACGAAGGATTTAAGCACAACATAACATAAAAGAATTAGGGTAATTTTGTTAAATTTTACTGGAATGGAATGAACTTTTACATACTTGCAGATATATAATCATATATAAGACTATATTAGTGTTTCCTCTTTAACCTAACTTATATCACCTCCAAGCAATCTACAATATGAAACGGCTTAAAACCTGTAACCTACTTTTTATACCATGTACTGATAAAACAAGTCCATTGACAGAATGTGACGCGGGAAACACTGGCACTCCAAGATCCCCGTACAGTCTACGTAGAAGGATAAGGGTCTACACTTTTGAGATAACAACACTTCTTAAAACAGGTTGGCTAAAAGAATCCATATAATGGGCAAACCTTATGAGACATCTCATCAATTATATTGATAGATATATATTTTTTCTGTTTCTTTAGAAGCATTTGTTGTGTTCATCCTCTCTTATTATTAATCAAAGTTGTCTAACCAGCTAAATTGATCAGAAAGTAGATATGAGTAGTTAATTTACCTTCTGCACCATAATAGTAAATTAATCCTGTGGCCAGATGTGGTGGCTTTAGCACCATGTCGATGACGACCACGATGAAGAACCGCGCGACCCTGAACATGAGAATATTCAAAGGGTTCCTACAAAACCACCATGAGAAAAACCATCAGTGTAATCAACCAGATAAAATCCCAATGTTCCTAATAAATAAGGTTAAAAATTCATTTGGTTTATTTCTTAGCTATGTATGAAAAGATATTCAGTCCAGAGCTTACATCAGGCTGAGTTTCCGTGTGCACATGCTTCTCACACCTAACACCCCGAAAGAACAATTCTCCACCAGAAAATTGCTTACCCAAACAAACATTTAAAGAAACTTCGGCATCATCCACATGAAAAGCTATAAAGAACGATATATTAGGTCGAAATAATGCAAACATCTGAAGATATCAAAATGATTTATGTAGGCTTACGGAATATAACAGCATAGCAAGACCAATAAGAAAAGTTACGGACATAGAGAGACCGATGAATGATTGACGAGCACAGCTGACATAATGGATGTCTATTTTTCTTGGTATATGATGAATGTGTTGGTATGTTCTACCATCTTACTTGAAAGTTGAAAGGAATAGAAGCTATAAAGAATGTCCAATATTACTTAAAGTCTTCAACCAAAAGATGAGAACATTATTTTTCAATTACAAAAAGTACTTTTACATGAGGAACGGGATTCCATTTTTCAATATTTTGCTATACGTTAGGCAATATAAACATTTGAGTTGTAAAACAAAATAGGGAATCCACAACGTAATCATCTTATTTCTAACTTAAAAAACAATTGATAAAATATGATTTACTTAGAACCTTTACAAGCACCTAAGCAGAAGAAAAAACAAAGGGAAAATATCAGTGAACTAGTTGAAAAAGTAGACGTTACCCACCAAGATCTACATCCCTATTTATGCCATACTCGACTACAAAACCATGATGTGTATCAAGTGTTGATCCGCCTACTTCAGGAAAGAAAACTGCACAAGATTTAGAACATCGATTAAATGTCATTCAGAGAAAGGATTGCTGAATGTCTACTATATCATTCAGCTTCAGTAAATACTATTTCCATATGGTCATGCTAAAACTGTCTAATCATACAATTTGCAAGAAAATGAATCTAGGCCAATACCTCCAGACATAGGGCGTATGAAGTCTTCCATCAACTTGTCCAGCATGCTATCCAGGCCAAAGTCATCAAGGACAGCACCAAATTTGTTCATTGTGTTTGGCCGCATGATTCTAAACTTTGTCTCATGGACCCACTTCTCGAAATTTTCTACCTAAGCAATCAGAACCTGATAAGAAAACATAAAAGCTAAAACTACAAGTACGTGTTAATAGCACTACCGATAGAGCAAAACTAAGTAACTACCTCCGACAGCAGCATTTCACAAAAACGTGGTTGAAGCATTTCGAATACGAAAATTCCTGGAGAGGGCTCTTTCATTATAGTTCTAAAGCTCTCTGGGGTATTCTCATTTATTGCTTTGATAAATGAAGGTACAAAGAAGTTTGAAGGATTCATGTTGTATAGTTCCCGATGGAGAGGCTGCATGAGGAGAAGCCAGCTTTTTATAACAACTCATAAAGGACTTATAAGCACATAAGTTAATAAATTAAGCTGCGACTAGAAAGCGCCCATGGATACATGTACAAGTCATTTCTACAGTATTAATCAGAAGACCATGGATAGAAAATAGCAGCAATATTGAAAACCAGATTCCATTAAAGAATATTGAAATACTTAAATATGTATACTTTGGTATATAATTTATATACCTGGAAAATTAAAGTAACAGTAATGATTACGAAGAATGACAGAGCTGGAAATCAAATTTAACAATGAATACCTGATAATTTGATATGATCTTCTGCCGGTACTCCTTATGCTTTTGAACCTATTAAACATCATATTACTCTTTAATTCCATTTTGCCATGAACATAATCAAAGAGAAAACGAATCTCAAATGCCAAGTAAAATGAAGAACATCTTCAGTTTCTTTTGGCTTTTTAATAATCTGGAGAAATAGAACATGGCGTTTATCACGCCATACATCCACATACAAAATCAGTGGATCTATAGCCTCTCAACATACAAAATCTATGCTTGTGCGCATAGATGCGAGAGAAGGGGCCCCTTTAATTGCAAAACAAATTTAGTTTACCAACACAGCATTGCAAATGAACCACTTTAACGATATCGTTCACCAATCATCATTAGATTCCAGTTCTCTAAAGAGGGCAACAACAGAATGTAAAGAAAAAATGCGCAATAAGACGAAATACCAAAGTTAGATAAAGTGGATGGTAAAGGTCCATCAACATTAGCATAACTTCTACAGAAACATAACGGTAACATAACATGCTTTAATAGACCCAGGAGGTTAAGTCACAAAGACAAAGTTTACCACGACAGAATGATTACAGTGGAAGTCTTTCTTAACGGCCTTATGGCTGAATCTAGGTAAAAGGAGGTCGTTATGTGGAATTTAGGTTCAAGAACAATCTCATACCATGAAAAAAATCTCTACCTTTATATAAAATTTCAGAGAACCATATTAAAAAACTAAATGCCCAGTTCACTCTTTGATTGACCAGCATTATGAATCATAAATTCAAACCCTTTGTTACTCACCAATCACCATAATGGCAACTAATTAGTGAATAGCTATGTAGCACGGATACTTTGAATTTTTTATTTTTTGGAGTATCGGATACGGATCCCCCCCCCCCCCCCCCGATATGGGGATACAGTATCCAATACGGGGATTGAAGTATCGTTGACTATTTTGAGGTTTGACAGGCTGGATACGGCTAGGATACGGCGTGGATACGGAAAAAAAACAAAAAGGTAAAACATGAAAGGAATTAACATAAAGGGATAAAAATACTTTTAGATCTACTTTGATTTCACACATCACATATAAACACAAAAGATATATGCATACTCACTAATATAGAAAGAGGATACAAGAGCTTTTTGTAATAATTTAGCACTATTTTATGATGATCCTAGCGCTAGTTAGTTGATCTTTTAGACAAGTGTCTTTTGTAATGATTCTCCTAGCAAACTATATTGGACAAGTGTTATGTTTTGGCTAAAGTTTCGGGTAACTAAATACTAATTTTTGATTTGAATGTTTTGTAGCTACTTTTATTAATATATAACATATATATATTAATATTTTAATGATTGACGTATCCTAGCCGTATCGTATCCTAAATTTAAAAAAAAAACGTATCCCCGTATCTGTATTTGTGCAACATAGGTTAATAGAAAGCTCACACATCTCCATAAGTCTACAGGAAAAACACAAAAAAAAAAAACCAATCTTACGCGATACTACAAAATTGTAAGTCCATATTCATGGCTTGGCAAAATCAATCACAAATCGACAGAGTTTTTTTTGGGTGGGGTTGGGGGGGGGGGGGGGGGGATGATGGAGAGAGTGAATCATACATTGATGTAAATAATCACCGATGGAAAACACAAAAAACCGTCAACAAAGTAAAACACATTTTACAGGTAATGCATAAATAGGCAGGAAGAAGAATCTACCAACGCAATTAGGGATGCCAAACAGGCCAAATTTATCCAAAAAGATTACCTGAATACAAGCCCAGCTGGAACCTCAGTCCAGTCCGAATTAATTACATTTTATTTCTTCCTAACAATCCGATCTCGACTGGCCTGGGTTTAAAGATAGGGCTGAGGTGTGCATTTGATAGGGTAAAAAAATTTTAAAAAAAAACATGGGCCGTGCCGGGATAATTTGGTCCAGGTCAAGAATAGTAGGTCGAAGCTGACCTATTTTGCCATCCCTAAGTTACGCAATGATACACAATTTACATGATATTAGATCCGGACATACACACACTGGGCCCTATTATTTTAGCACCTCAGCCCGGATAAATTTCAGTCGGCACCTAAGTTAAAAGGCTGAGGCTTGGGTCAGGGCAAGCCCTGACACACACACAAAAACATCAAAAAAAAATTCTAATTTGCTTTATATAAGAGTCTAAAACCGGGAAACAATCATTGCAACAAAACTGTTCAATTACTACTATCAAATGCATGAATCTAACATGTAATTGACAGATTCGTAAAAAAAGAAAAGATAAAATTGTCCAATGCGGCAAAATTAGGTTGCATACTAGTATACTATTTGGACACCATTTTATCAATTTGAGCATTTGACATGGGTATGAATTACGTATACACATACACAGATCAAGAATCTCAACGTAATTTCCTCAAATCCGTGGCATATACTAGACAATTAACCCCCTAATAATGCCGAATCAAGAACCCAATACTGTAAAAATTAATCGAACCCAACACCGCCTAATTAAAAAAGAAAAGAAAAGAAAAAGGACCCATCTTCCCCTATTTTGCACATGTGTGATAGCATAATCAACTAATCAAGCATCTAGAAATGCAAACAGCTACGTATATAATAAAGAAATAACAAGAAAACAGACCCAATACTGTGTAATTAAATTGGGCAAAGCGCTATACACAATCAACAATTGCAACATAATTTCGGGCATATACTAGATAATTAACCCCCTAATAATGCAGAATTAAAAACCCACTACTGTAAAAATTAATCGAACCCAACACTGCCTAATTAAAAAAGAAAAAGGGCCCATCTTTCCCTCATTTTGCACACGTGTGATAATATAACCAAGGCACATCTAGAAATGCAAACAGTTACGCATGCAAAAAAAATGAAAAGAAAATAAAAACAGACCCCTAATCATGCAAAATTAAGAACCCATTACTGTAAAAAGTAATCGAATCCAACACTGCCTAATTACCTGACACACACAAACACACACACACACACACGCACGCACATACACACGCGCACGCACACACACACACACACAAAACATCCAAAAAAAAAACTTAATTTTCTTTATGTAGAAGAGTCTAAAACCGGAGAACAATATTTGCAACAAAATGGTGAAACATGTAAGGAAAAAAAAGGACCCATCTTTCCCTCATCTTGCACGTGTGTAATAACATAATCAAATCATCTAGAAATGCAAACAGTTACGCATATAAAAAAATTAAAAGAAAACAGGCCCAGTACTGTGAAAATAATCGAACCCAACACTGCCTAATTTCTCTATCTTTCTGATCAAACCCAAAACTGCCTAATTAAAAAAGAAAGGACCCATCTTTCCCTCATTTTGCATGTGATAACATAATCAAGGGCATCTAGAAATGTAAACAGTTACGTTTATAAAAAAATGAAAAAAAACCCTAATTCTATTTGTTATCAAAGCACATAACTGTTACACAATGATAGTTTACATGATATTAGATCTGGAAAGACACACACAAAAACATCAAACAAAATTTCCCAAATTACTTTATATAGAAGAGTCTAAAACTGGAAAACAATCATTGCAACAAAACTGTTCAATTACTACTATCAAATGCATGAATCTAACAACATGTAATTGACAGATTTGTAAAAAATGACCCATCTTTCCCTCATATTTTTAAAATAAAAAATCCAAAACTCAACTAAAAATATCTGCTGCCAAAGGTAAGCTCAATTTCATTTCACTCAGGCCAATACTATCAAATTCAAAAAAAAAAACACCACCAAAATGAAAAAAAACACTACCCAAATTAATAAAAAAAAAAAAAGCTACTAAAATTGTCCAATACTGCAAAATTAGGTAAGATTAGTATATTATTTGGACACCTTTTTATCAATTTGAGTATTTGGCATGGGTATGATTACAGATTACCTATACATATACACAGATTAAAAATCGCAACGTAATTTCAGCAAATTCATGGCATATACTAGATAACTAATACCCTAATAATGCAAAATTAAGAACCCAATACAGTAAAAACTAATCGAACCCAACACTGCCTAATGACAAAAAGAAAAGGACCCATCTTTCCCTCATTTTGCATGTGCGTGATAACATCTAGAAATGCAAACAGCTACACATACAAAAAAAAAAAAAAAAAAACAGACCCGAGCACGTTCGCCATGGGGAGAGTAGCGAAACAACACGTCCGAGATAAAATGAAACTTGGAATGGCGATGATTAGGTATACATATACACAGATCAAGAATTGCAACGTAATTTCGGGCATATAGTAGATAAATAACCCCCTAATAATGCAAAATTAAGAACCTAGTAATGTAAAAATTAATCAAACCCAAGAATGCCTAATAATCAAGGCATCTAGAAATGCAAACAGTTACGTAAATTAAATATAAAAAACAGTTACGTAAATTAAATATAAAAATAATTAAGTCATCTATCTAGAAAAACAAACAGTTATATATATATAAAAGAAAAAGAAAAAGAAAAGGAAACAGACCCGAGCACGTTCGCCAACAGGAGAGTAGCGAAACAAGATGTCGGAAATAAAATGAAGTTTGGAGTGACGATGACTAGTAAGCATATTGGGAGGTAGATAGGTCTCGAGAGAGCTGAATAAGAGTGGGCTAAAACCACTCAAATTAGCATGGTTAGAGGAATTAGCATTAGGTGGTAAGTCGTCGTAGTTATCGGGAATGTGTTCAGAGTTTGGGTTAAGCCTCAGCCTCTGCCTTGTCCCAGTTCCGGATTCCGAATATAACACCACCCCACCATTATTACTATTATTAGACATCTCCCTTCTTATTATTATTATTATTATTGTATATAAATATATATATATATATAGAGAGAGAGAGAGAGAGAGAGAGAGTTTTAGGGTTGGTTTGTTTGATTGATTGAGATTCAACTGTGTATGTATGTATGTATGTGTTGTTTGTATGTATCTATCTATTTATCTATCTATGTACCTGGTTGTTGTGTTAGGGTTTGGTATACCAAATGCAAAATGTTGTTGATATAAAAAGTCCCGTTACTTTTATAAATTCGGAAAACACTATGCTACAAACTATTCTTAAGGTTTTTTTTTCGGAATAATTGAATTTATGGTACTAAATAAAAAAAATTAATTAATAAGAAATATTTAAAAATTCGGATATCAAAATGAAAGAAAAATTTTAAAATAGAAAAAAAAAAACTTGAATTTAGGGTACTAAATAATAAAAAAAGAATTTCATTTACTAATCGAGAAAAAAACAACAATTCACGATAAAAAAATGTTTAAAACCCCAAAATGCAAAAAAACAATAGGAACAACCAATTGGGATAAAAATGAAAGGTGAATCACAAAATCATATGAATGTTGTTAAGCAGATGTTAACAATATTTTACACTTGAACATATTAAGAAACCATGAGTCGTTGCCTTTTGGGTAGCGAAAACAAAGTGTTGCGTTATATATGCCATAAACTTAGCTGGTTCATTTCTTGTAACTCACCAACTATTCTGATCAAGATCTCATGTGCGCGCTAACCAATGGCGGCCCAAGCTCTTCCGACCCCCAAGCATCCGACACCCAAGCAAGACTTCAATTTTTGCGCCCTAAATCTTTTTTTCAACAAAAATTATTAGCATACTTTATAAATTTTGAGTCAAAATTATTATTATTTTTGGCAACAATGAAATAACACTCAATTTTGCAACAAAATTTAAGCTCAAAACTATTAATTACACTACTGTTTCACTCAAGAAAATAGAACAATATTGCTGTATTTTGAATATTAGGGACCAAAAAGATCATATTTTTTACTAAAAGAAAAAACATCACCTTCTTAATTCTCATTCTCTATCTAAAGTACTTAAAAAACCCACAAATTGAAAACTCATAAAATCCTACTTTTAAACTAAGTGTGATTAAAACATCAAATTGGCTCTATTAACAATCAAATTCGCAAGTTTCGAACCAATTACACCCCCTAAAATTTATTTTTTCCCCAATTTGATTGGAACCTAGATGGAAGTCTTATTTGTAATCTTTCCATAAGGCCGCCTCTGCTCAAAACTATTTAATTACAATATTGTTTTTACTCAAGAAAAGAGGCCAATATTTTGTATTTAGAAGATTAGGGACCAAAAATATCATATTTTTTTAACTATGGAAAGTAACTCGTTAAAAATACAAAAATTAACTTATATGTAACCAAAATGCATCGAGTACATAACTACATGACTAAGTAAGTAATTTACTAAAAGTGAAAACATCATTTTCTTCCTAATTCTCTCTATATCCTACTTAAATAAAACCTACAAGTTAAAAAAATTAAAACTCATAAAATCATTTAAACTAAGCGATCGGATTGGCTCTATTAACAACCAAAATTCACAAGTTTCAACCAATTACACCCCCAAAATTTATTTTTTCCCCAAAATTTCTCAAATTCCCAAATTTATTGCAACCTAGATGGAAGTTTGATTTGTCTTTTCATAAGGCCGCATCTGCCTCTAAATAAAATCTATTTTAATTTTGAATAAAAAAACAGTAAATGAAGATCATTAGGTTGCACAATGACTTTCAATTTTTGTCGTTTTGCATATTGCCTGTTTTCGCGCTACATCGCCCACTTTAGGTCTAGAGTCGTTAACTTTGCGGTTGCCGAAAAAAATATCGACACTAAATTTCTTCATTTTAGTGTGGGCATAAATTTTTTGCAACGTCATTCGGTCAGCCGTTTGTTTTGGCTAGTTAAAGACATCTGATTTAATTTTTTTCATAAATTAAATACAAAAAAAACACCTAAAACGACAATTTAGTAGAGAATAAAAAGTTTTTTTTTATATTCAAGTTTCCGAAATATCTAGTAAATAAATTTATAACATTGTTTTTATTTCCTTTCTAAAATTTTAAAAAAATATTTATGAAATTTATAATTTATTATCGAGGACTTTCATAATTTATGGACAATATATTGATTAAAATATAAAAATTTTAGATTTATAACTTTATTGTTTTCTTTAAATTTAAATATGCATGATTTATATAAATGGTTTTTATATAAATGTTTTGTAATAAATAGAAAATTATTTAATCTTAATTTTGAGAGTTGTGTTTGTAATTTTTTTAATAAAAATTTGATTAATTAGGCATCAATGCTTCGAAAATGGTACAATATAAATGATATAATCATTGGAAATCGTGTTAAATTTAGTTTATGTGCTAATAGTAGTCAATAACACATTCATACTTAGTTGTTATTGTACTTAAAGTCACTATAATCACTTTTCAATTTTATTTTCTCCTTATTTTTCAGATTTTTGGTAAACAAATTTTAATTTAGAAAGGGTTAAGAGAAATAAAATTGAAAGGGTTGTTGAAATGCTTTATTTACAAATTAATCTGAAAAACGCCATAAAAAATATCAAATTATTAAAAATTATGGGATTGTCAAGGCAACCCCGGTCATATTAAGTCCCACCACTGTTTAGGTCTGGAGGGCGAAAAGTTAAAATAGTAAAACAATGAACGTACCCCAAGCATATGTCTCACCCATTATCCAAAACGGTAAAAAATAACTTTTAGGAATTAAAGCACCATCGTTAGTCCGAAGTAGTGAAGAAATATTTGTATTCTCTCCTTTCATATTAAAATACTAATTAAAATTAAAATGGATTCAAACCTTTTTTTTTTTTTTTTTTTTACAGAAAAGTCAAAAAGCGAGGTCGTATTTGGTATACATCATATTAGTACCTCGATATGTTGGACGCACGCTAGATACACATATCATTTGCCATATGGGTTGCCCTAATTATTGGCGTCAAATCCATATGATAATTGGCACCAAATCTGAGAAGGCATTAACGACCTAATCAGAAAAGGCCACGTGTCCTCTGGAGCAGTGACAAACCAAGTTTGCTCCCTACCGTAATCTAACATTGTACCTTAATACGATATGAGGTGGTGGTAAATTTAATGATACTATAAGTACCATCTTCAAGTCGTATTTAAAAATGTTACATTTTCTCACTGAAAAACCAGACTATACTCTTGAACCAATTCGAATGACCTATCTTGTTAAATATCCAATCATCCAACTACATATATACATATTGTCCTACATTGAGCTCACCCTTCACTCCTATATCATACTAACTTGAGATTCGGAATAAAAGCCCCCCCCCCCCCCCCCCCCCCCTGTCTGTGAAGAGAAAATTCATTCATAATAATCATCTGCGCTCCGAAAATTTACAAAGAAAAACCTATCATCTCGAGCTTAGAACAAAAATTGCATCGTACCCCTAAAAATCATTTAAACACTTAAGCTCGAGGAAGACTGAAATAGCATAACTCGGGGTCAGTACGAGCCCTAAATCATCTCCACTTTCAATCCTCATAACACGATCGCCACGAGCATCATTCTCGGGTTAAAGTGTATGGTTCTCTTTCTTATCAATCTCTAACTCGGCACGGTCGCCACGAGCATCATTCTCCGCTTAAAGGGTATGGTTCTCTTTCTTATCAACCTCTAACTTGGCCTTCATCACAACATGCTCAGTAAATATAGCTTCATAATTCTTAATGGCTTCGTCCCTATATATCCTTAAAAGCTTGATCGATATGAGTCTCCTTATCAAGCTTTATCTCCAATAACTAATTAACTTCATTTTGGAGACGAACTATCTTGTTTGTCTTCTCTTCAGTCTCAGCAGACTTAGCTAGCCCACAAGAGACCAAGTTTGAAAATGGGCTCCGTGTGAGCTTGGGTCAATACCCACAACTCTCCCTCCGCATCCAATGGGAGAAACTTAGTATGATTAATATCTACTTCCAGATTGTTGATGTAGCCAATACAATCGATACGGTTGGAAGAAGTCATAAAAATGATGTTTGAACAAAATACAGAGAGCCACATAAGAGAATACAAAATAAAAGTATGCTTACCACAGAGTAATAAATAAAAAGGAATAATGAAAGTCAAAAGTTACACGTCTACCAATGAAGAGCGTGCATGTGGCAGTACGACTTTGGGCACAACAATCGTCATAATGACGCGTGGGGTGCAAAAATAATCATGATTGCATCTTGAAGTTTTGGCGGCCTTACACGTGACGCATGAGTATGCAATAGAAAGACGTATGATAGTTATGTATCAGAGTGGTAATATCAAAATAAAAAAACGAGATGGTTAAATAAGCTAGAATGTCCACCTCGAGAAGTTATAAAAATAGATTAAAATCAAAGGAAAAATAAGGGTTGCAGATCAAGCGTTGGGAACGTCTGGACTGGCATCTCCCTCATCCTTGTTTAGGGCATACTCAACCCAAAGAGCATCCTTGTAGCCTTTCTTGGACGCATTAGTCTTGTCACGAGAGGCATTATATTCCAAGACACAATCCACACCAATTCGAAGCCCTACATCCGCAAAAGAAAGGGCGTCCTAAGTAAATGCCCAATGCCGCTTTAAAACATGAAATCTCCTTAATAGTCTCCTCCATCTTGGCATGGTAATGAGTGAAGTTATCCCCATAAAACTTATTAGGGTTCACCATTGCTTTGAGATAGGTAGATGTGAGAAGTAATTAATGAAATGATAAGTAGAAATTGTATGCGTTGACCCATGTTATAAAGCACTCATAGTCAAGGCAACATTCCCACTTCTCGATAAAGGGAGCAAAAGAATTTGAAGCGATGGTCAACAAACTTACACATGTCAAAGTTGCAGAGTCCACATGCAAAAGAGAATAGAAGCAAGCACTTAGGGAAAGTAAGACAAGATCGGGTAAACGTCGTATACCAATCAGAATCAGTGTTAATAGACCACGACTAATGAAATGAGCATGATGACTACCAAGTTCTGAGAATCCCAACGAGGAAGTCAGGGAGTACTTGATATGCCTAAAAGATATCCGGTCTAATAACCCAAACCCGGTTAAAAACGGGCATTGAACGGAATATTCGGTATGCCCGACAGACAGGAGCACTACAGTCATTTCCTCAGTAAATGAGTGTTAAGCCTTAATGTTGGGCTAATTAATACCTCTATTAAGCCCGTTAAGCTCTTTCCCTAAATGCTCAGAGCTCATGCGCGTAAAGTGCCACATGTTAACATGATACGGTGTACGAATTCCTATAAATTGAGTCAACGTAATAGTATGTATCATCTCATATCACAATCACATACATCATCATATATTACTTTATTATAGAGAGTACACAGTACTGACCAATCACATAATAAAGTACTCTCGATCATTCCTGAGTTGATTTGTAACTTGTACCGTTTTGATTAATAAGAAAATTCCTATTGTGTATATCTATGCTATTTGCTATCTAGGAGTTTAATAAGGTTAAATATAATTGAGAATATCGAAACCGAAAATGCTAATTTGATACCAAACCTATTGGCTTTTAATAATGTGGTACTTAACATACTTGTTTTTCTAAATTGCTACCCAAACTTTTTACTTAATATCCAATCAACACACTCATGCCCAATTAAGCATAATAAACAGGTACCAACATGGTAAAAGTTGATAAGTTTTGATAGGTATACTGTAAGTTGAGTATATATTATGTTAGTTATATGATATCAAGTGTTGTAAGAATGACTATTAAGTTTGAATATCAAATTAGTAAAATATTATGTTAGTTATATGATATCAAGTGTTGTAAGAATGACTATTAAGTTTGAATATCAAATTAGTAAAATATTATGTTAGTTATATGGTATCAAGTGTTGTAAGAATGACTATTAAGTTTGAATATCAAATTAGTAAAATATTATGTTAGTTATATGGTATCAAGTGTTGTAAGAATGACTATTAAGTTTGAGTATCAAACTAGTAAAATATTATGTTAGTTATATGGTATCAAGTGTTGTAAGAATGACTATTAAGTTTGTAAATCAATTTAGAAAATAGATTAAAATGGTAAATTAGGTGGTAGGAGTTGATAGATATCACATTGGAAAACATAACAAAGAACCAATAAAGAAACATTTTATAAAACATGGGGAACTGAAACTAATGCAAACAAAATTAGGTAGTGGTGAGTATGATTTTGTTAATTATTATTAATTAGATCCAAGCTTTTAGAAATTACTACATAAAGAATAGAAAGACAAAGTTGAGTTGTAATTTATTATTATTATTATATTCATCAATATATATATATATTACTCTAATCAGCAGTTACTGTGATTGATATATATATATATATATTGGGCTATCATTACAAATATATAATCAGAGCTCCTTTTTTTGGTCTCACTCCGATCAATCGTAAGTGTCTAATTATTATTTCTTTATGATCATCTTTTTATTTTGTCTTTTCTAAACTCCTGTTATTTGTATAAACCAATTATTTGGATTATTTTTTCTGGGTTATTTATATATTCACTTTTAGATCTATTCTTTGCATGTTTTTTTGGTGCTACAAGAAATAGTAAACTCCATTTATTTCAAGTTTTTTCATATACCAAAGAACAAGCCTTTATTGCTTTATAAATTAGGGAGTATTCAAATAGGATATTGTTTTGAATTGTTTTAAATTTTTTATGGGTTCTGTTTTTTTGATGATACGAAATAATCAGCTAATGTGTATTTCTGTCGTTTTCATTAATTCATGTGTGTATTATTTGATATTTTGTTCAGTTTTGCATGTTAGGCGTGTTATCTTTTAGCAAGTATCGTTTACGATTCAAAAATTTATATTTTTGATGAGAATTTGTTTACGATTATTTGTCAGTTTTCGTTGGTGTTGTTAAATTTGATGATTAAGGAGAGATATCTTCTCAGAGAATCAGTTGTGTATTTTGGTTTATCTTTATTGACCTTTTATTATATGGTGATCATTTTCAAGGATTCGTGAGCGTTTTGGTTTTGGTATTTTCAAAAGTCTATAGAAGTGAAAAAATGAATTGTGGGATTAGGTTTGGTTCCTTTTATACGATTCCAGTGTACCTATGTTTCCGCTAAATATTTGGTTTGTGAAGTACTATTCATCGGGAAAACAAGATTCCATTTTTTTTTACTATCCTCTTTATGCTTTGGGAAACAAAAACTAAGTTTTCAAAGAATGTATGAAAGAGTGAGTGTACAAGTGTAGGAAACCGATATGAAGGTAGTGGAAGACTGCTGCAAACTTGGATGCATGTAATTCGAAGAGATGTGCGTATTAGGGAAATTGATAAAAATAAGTATGGTTAAGAGTAAATGACAACATGACCCCAAATTATTGAGACTTTAGTTTGATGATGATGATGAGAAAGAAAAGAATACGAAGCCGAGTATAAGCATACATATACAGGGTAGAGCCATATGTATGTTACTCTGAACGGTACATACACGTAAACATATACTTTTTGAGTTGTAGTCGTGATACTTATTTAGTTTAAAATAAAGGCAAACCAGGTGCTAAAGCTCTCGCTATGTGGTTTAGGGATGAGTCAGGCCACTTTGAATGTAGACAGCCTTCATTTGCATAATTGCATTAATGTAAGAGGATGTTTCCACGACTAAAACCGTGACCTCCAGGTCACATAACATTAAATTTACGTTGCGCCAAGACTTGCTCTCATGATACTTATTTAGTTACTTCACTTATTTTTTGTTCTCTATGGAAAATTGTAACACCGATACCCATGTCTTTATTTTGATTGTGGTATTGTAATGAGTTGCTTTTATCAAAAACCACGTGCTTATGTTTGCTTTCAATTTCTGTCAGTATTTTGAAGTGCAGAGTGGTCAGTTTTTGTTCTTGTTAGTTATTGTACGTCTCTTTCCTATGATATGGTTTCTGTTATATGAGTTACCAAGGGAATGGAAAACTCAGAGTTACATGAGTGCTCAAATGAACGCGTTCTTTTATTTATTATATATTCTTTATATGAATGGATTCGTAAGTTACGCTTGACATATTCTGTATTCTTAATGAGTTATTGGGATCTGATTAACTTTAGGTCATATGGAGAATCATAATAAGAGGAGAGGCCCAAGAAAAGAAAATATTGGACATGCAGATGGTAGTGTGAGCTTCGCCATTGATGATGAAGATCTTGATCCATGGACTGCATGGGCTTATAGGCCTCGTACGATTTCATTTTTGCTTGTCGGTGCTTCCCTTCTTATGTGAGTATTGTTTACAGCATTATTTATTTAAATTTGGTTTATTTTTCTCTTTGGTTTCTGTTTCTGTTTTTGTTGATTATTTTTTGTGTAATTTCAGTTGGTCTAGTGGTGCACTTAATTCTGAGAGCAGTCAATCAAGTGATATGTTTACTTCTGTCAAAAGGTTTGTCTTTCTTCACGAATGAATGATGAACTTGTTTTGTATTAGTTCAATGACACAAATGTGTGGCAGGAACTGATGAATTTATATTTTAAATAGGGGAATTTGGGCAATGATTGCAGTTTTTCTTGCTTACTGTTTATTACAGGCACCATCAACGTAAGTAACCCTTGATTCTGGTTGTATATGCAGTCTTTCTTATTTGCCATTTCTCCAGCTCCTTGACTGTTTGTTAGCCAATGATAACTGTTTAACTCTGTGCAAGTGACTTGAAGTCTGTTTTATCCTTCTCTTCTGATAGTCATATGTCTAAGACAAGAAAATGTTCTGCTTGTTGACCAGAATTTGTGTACTATTGGAAGTGCAGCGTAATGCACATGTCTTGTAGATACGATTTTGTGCTTACTAAATGCAAATGTGGAATTGTGATACTTACCATCAAAAAATCAAATGGGGGAGACACGAAGTTAGACTGAAGATAGCCAAGTGGATTTGTTTTGCAAATCAGTTTGTTCAATTATAGTATCATACTCCAAACTCATTAAGTGACATTTTTTTTAATATATATATATGTGTATTTTATTTATTTATGAAGCCCCGCTAAGATGACACAATATTTGTATTTCAAAATCTTGTTTCGTGTTAAAAATATTAAGATGTTCTTGTTTGACTAAGAATTTGATTTTCCCCATTGCCATGCATCTTTTGCACATACATAGAAAGCTTCCTGTAAATTTATTTTTGCCATCTTGTATGAGAGTTCATTGGTTATATTTTGTTAAGTGAAATTTATGCTTTTCAGATCTTAAGTTTGTTTGTTTTGTCCTTTTAGTAGAATGAGAATATGTCACGTTTCTGAATATCATAATACTTGGTCCCTTGCTATGTTTCCATTTTACCTCCTATTTGGTGCATTAGTCGTCTAATTCGTTCTTTGGCCTCACAGGATACTCATTAGACCACATCCAGCAATCTGGCGATTGGTTCATGGAATGGCTGTTATCTATCTTGTCGCACTCACATTTCTGCTGTTCCAGGTTTGTCTTCTGAGCACTTTTTGTTAGTAAACCATATCACCCTCTGAAATTTGGTGATGCCACTGTGTTGAAGGTGCTTGTCTTAGCTTATGTATATGTCTATACTGTGTTATATATACTATAGTATGCTGCTGCTTTTCTAATACGTCTGTTCATGGATTGAAAAGTTCAAATCAGCTCTTACTAATCATTGCTTTGATCACTTTCTCAATTCAGAACCGTGATGATGCTCGCCAATTAATGAAACTGCTATATCCTGATCTTGGTGTTGGTAATAGCATTGGTTTTCACAAGTTCTAATTTCTTGCACTGTTACAGGCAACTTAGTAACTTGATATACTAATGAAGCTGATACTTTCTTCTGTTGCAGAACTACCTGAAAGATCATATGGCACTGATTGTCGTATTTATGTGCCGGAAAGTCCCACAAACAGGTTTAAGAATGTTTATGTATGAATTCTTCTTTTATCATCTCTTTTTGATTTTTTCCTTCATTTGGTGTGTTACATTTACTGCGGGTTACAAAGAACAGGAAATACATCTTTGATTAATTAATTGTGGTTTTCCAGGATACACTATTTGATGAATTTGTTATAGCGCATATTTTTGGATGGTGGGGCAAAGCAATAATGATTCGTAATCAGCCTCTTTTGTGGGTTCTTTCAATTGGATTTGAATCTATGGAGGTCAGTGCATACACTGAACTACTCTTAAAACTTCCATGATTGGCGGTTAAGGTCACTAATTGCTTCCATTTCTTTCTCAGCTTACTTTCCGACATATGTTGCCGAACTTTAACGAGTGCTGGTGGGACAGTATCATTCTCGATATATTAATATGCAATTGGTTTGGTGAGAACTCTATTTGTGCTGAGCTTCTTTCATTACTGAGTCTTTGAATGGTGTCACATTTTCACTAATTTCTGCACTTTATCATTGTGGTCCAACTCCTCCCTGGACCCTGCGCATAGCGGGAGCTTTAGCACCGGGTTTGCCCTTTTTTAATATAGAGCTATATTCGAAATCATCTTGAGATTCTATTTAAAAAATATTGGACATGCCGCTAGCAGTTCACTATCTTATACTTAGTTGCAACGGAAAAGGCTATAGAACTAGTTCTTTATCTGGTTCTGTTCATGGACTAACAATTTTAAATAGTCTCTTCCTGTTAAGGAGTTCGGCTCTTTATGTAATTGTATGTATAAAAGATTCGTGCCTTTGTTTTCAAATTCTATTGTTCTATATTGATTTGCTTGTTTGAATAAATAGGCATTTGGGCCGGAATGCATACTGTTCGATACTTTGATGGAAGAACATACGAGTGGGTTGGTATAAGCCGACAACCCAACATCATGGGCAAAGTAAGTATATCTGGCTCCTTTTACTCCGAATCTGAGTATTTCATTAGAAATTTATTACTCCCTCCGTTCCTGTTTAATTGTCCTTTACGAAACTACGTGCAATTTTGACCGGCCAAGAACTTGTATCAAAATTGTCGGAATGAAAATTTTCAAAAGTTGATCATATAGTTCAAATGTTAAATTTTATGATTAGATTTAAAAAAAATTAATTTCGACAATTTTGATACAAGTTATAAGCCGATCAAAATTGCACGTAGTTTCGTAGTGGACAATTAAATGGGAACGGAGGGAGTAGCTCATATTGTGTTATAGCTTCAGATCAGCATTATCTTCTTTTAGGCCATTGTAGTGGAAATAACATGTATTTCTCGTTTTCTTTCTTTAAAGAAGTTCTCTGTCTTGTGATTTCTCTGTATCAACTTTAACCTGTAACTTAATCTTAGACTCTTAGCATATTTGGTCCTACCCTAGTATTTTTGTTTTAGAGCGTCGTCTCAGTTTGCTGATCAGTTTTTATTTTCAATAAAATATACTCGATGTTCCAATTTACAAGTCCACTACGGGGAATCCCCCAATCTAAGGGAGTGTAACAAGTACCCTACATTTGCACATACTTCTCAAATTTGCGCATTACTTTTCACACATTTCGTAAAATAATGTAGAAGGCAAATATTTAACTTGTCTAAAAGTTTTTTCTATTTATGGAAGTGGACAGTGTGGACACTTAGAAACGGAACATCCTAAAATGGAGATGACTTATAAATTGGATCGGAGGGACTATATGCTCTCCTTGCATGGATACTTGTTTCTTAATTAGTTAAAGTCTTAAAGATCATACACGGAAAGCTGAGAGAGAGCACAACATGTTTTTTTCCTTTACGGCTTTGTGTCTCTCTTTACTGCATCAATCATCATTTATAAATTGATTTCGGATAATTTGTGCAGGTGAAACGTACGCTTGGTCAGTTTACACCAGCTCAATGGGATAAAGACGAGTGGCATCCCCTCCTTGGTCCATGGCGGTTTATACAAGTCTTAACTTTATGTATCATATTTTTGACGGTGGAGCTCAACACTTTCTTTCTCAAGTTTTGTCTTTGGATCCCGCCTCGAAATCCACTCATCATATATAGGTTGATCTTGTGGTGGTTAATAGCAATACCAACCATTCGAGAGTACAATTCTTACTTGCAGGATAGGTATTCTCCTCATTTCTGTTAGTCTTTAGGATTGATTTGGGCATAATTGGAGTTTCTCTTTACTCATCTGTTTTATTTTTATAAAATATCTTTGTAGGAAACCTGTCAAGAAGGTTGGTGCATTCTGTTGGCTTTCTCTTGCAATCTGCATTATTGAACTCCTAATCTGTCTCAAGTTTGGACGAGGTACGTTTCTTGACATTTTGTTTGCTAGATTAGTATTTTTCATATTTCTTGTATCTCCAACAAGATAATAACCAATTGTTTTGTTAGTAGCCAACTAGCCCAAGAATGATAAAATTGCATGATAATTATCTGGTTATGAATGACGGTTTTGGATTTGGAGGATTATATCGTGTTTAAAATTTGAAGAACTATCCGAAGGGTTCTGTTTTTTGAACTTTAAGTAGTATAAGTACTCTCCAAAGTTTCATTGCCTTTGAGTCTGTAAATCTGACTGATAACACTTCCAAGTGCCTCACCTCTATTCTTCTTCCTTTTTATTTTATTTTAGATATCATCATTTAGAAGGACAGTTTTTTGTTTGGAGAAAAGAATAATTAGTTAGTTGCAGCACAATATAAACACATTATAATTAATTCAATAAAATATAAAATTATAGCTGAGTCGTCCCATTGATTTGGTTTCCCTTTTATAGCCTGGCCTATGCCAGATAAGGCATACAATTGTATGGGAAAATTACCAGAAGGTATATAATTGGAGACTCACTCACCAAAAATACACACCCTATGAGTAAATATTCTCAATCTCTTTTTAACGAGTAAACCCCCACCAACCCCAATCCAATCTAATTCTAGTGATCCTATGTCAAACAATGTACAAAAAATTATTAAATAATTATCAAAAAGAGCATAAATTGAGACTCATTCATCAAACAGATGTGTTGAGGGCTTTTGAGGATTTCGAGAGGGACGGTTGGGGTTTCTTTGTCCTTGTGTAATTATTCTTAATATAGATCATAGAGCATGTTATACCGAGTATAAGTTCAGAATAGAAGTATGTACCCATCTTAAATTTCCTGAAATTTTATTACAATCTGTTGCTGTTTTAATAAATTTTTACTCAAATCTTTCGGAAATTATTTTTATTCTATGCTTTGAATTATTCTTATTGTGTTTATATTATTGTGCAACTAACAGTTAATTTTTTTTTTGCAAACAACAGTCTATAAAGTTATTTTTGGTACTTTAGTTGCCTAAAATAGACTAAATTGACCTAATATATCATGCCAAAATATTTAGAACTAAAATATGTTTGACTGTATTTGAAAACAATTTGACCTAATCGTGTGAAATAAAAATTGGAGACATGTATATTTGCTAAATTAGTTTCTTGTCTTGTACTTAAACCGAAGTTCCCTTGTTTTTAAATTTGACTTGCCAATTAATTCCATCCCAGGATTATTTCCAAAACCAATGCCGACGTGGTTAGTCTTATTCTGGAGCTCTGCTGCTTTGGCCTTCTTAATATTCTTGAGTGTATGGTCGTGGCAATTGCATGTGCGATTTCGAAGAAAACAGCACTGATTAATTATAATCATTTTGGTCATTATTGATGTATATACCCAACTTTATTTTTCATGTCGACTTGTAAATGGTTATCGTTTGACATAGCAGTAAATTTGGAGCTTCTAGTTTAGAGTTTATTTTGGTTGGGATAGTGAGGTTTTTCCATCACGAGTAATCAGTTTTTTCCCCCAAAGTTGTGTCTGTTTTGAAAATTAGTTTTATTGTGAGAATACTCTGATTAACTTGGTGGTTTTTAATTTCATTCATTCATTCATATTATTGTCTATTGGTGAAGTTATGTGGTCTTCGAGTGGGGATACTCATGTTTTGCTTTCTGTCATTCTTTTAGGTGTTTACTTCTCTTTTTTCTCAATACTTTCTTGCCTATCAATAATAACCAAGTTCACTAATAACTGCACTTAATTTAGCAACTACAGAGTAGCTCCAAATACTGTAACTTCTTACTTCAAAAATAACAACAAATGCCCAATAAATCCTACTTTTCAAACTTTATTCTCACTTTCTCAATTTACATTCTCCCCTTTGTTATCGGATCTGGTTATGGCTAATACGATGGATTATGGGATCTGACCCGGTTCGGCTGGCCCTCATGGACATTTTGAATGAGGAGACTTTGTCGTTTTTATTATTTATAATTTCATTAATTTAATGTTTATATTATTTTAGGACCCTCCAGTGTTTGCCTAGTTGCGAATTGACCCGTTAGGCTTTGTATGTGATTATGGAGAAAAAAAACAGGTTTAGTGACCCCCAATTAGCATACATTAACAAAATGTGGACCCCAACTACCATACATTAACAAAATGGAGATCAAACTACTGAAATTAACAATTAAGACATCGAAGTATATTTTTTTTCTAAATTGGAGACATCCATCAAATTAATTGGACGGAAGTTAAGTTTAAATTACGTTTCAGTCCCAAATTTTATAAAATATATGAATTTAATCTGAAAAGTACATAATGTTACATTTTTAACATACCCATAAACAAATAGTTACATATACATAAAAAAAAAATACACAATTTATATATATATATAACAATATAGAAAAAAAAATCAAAATTTTTTGAATAAAAAATATATATTTTTAAAAAAATGAACTTATTTTTTGAAAAACTTAATTTTTTTTTGAAAAAACCAACTTTTTGAAAAAACTAACTTTTTTTTTGAAAAAAGTAACTTTTTTTTTGAAAAATTTAACTTTTTTAAAAAAAACTAACTTTTAAAAAAAATATTAACTTAATTTTTTTTTAAAAGTTAATTATTTTTTAAAAAAGACACTTCAAAAAGTGCATACCTTTTAAAAAATATATTTAATTTTAAAAAAATTAAAGAAAATTTATTTTTTTATAAAACGTTATATATATATATATATTTATTTATAAATTGTGTATTTTTTATATATTTTTTTTGTATTCGTATGAGCATGATGTATATGTAACTATTTGTTAATGTGTATGTTAAAAATATAAATTTATAAAATTTTCGGGTTAAATTTATATGTTTTATAAAATTTGGGACTGAAATGAAATTTAAACTTAAGTTTCGTCCAATTAAATTGACGGAGGTCCCCAATTTAGCAAAAAATATATAGTTCGGTGCTTCAATTGTTAATGTCATAAGTTTGGTCTCCATTTTGTTAATGTATAGAATTTGAGGTTATTAAATCTATTTTTTTTCCTATGATTTTCTATTTGTTTTCATTATTCAATAATGAAGGGAAGCTAAAAGGCTCTTGTTTATTCATCTTCTGGTGATTATTTATGAGCGAGGGGTGTGAGAAACCCAAGTTGGTCGTGGTGTTGTACCGTAAACAACCCCATATAAGAACGTTTCCATCAATTGATATCCAGGGCATTCGATCTAAAAGAACCTCTTTTTTTTTTTTTTCTAGAGATGAAACCAGAAAAGAGATTCGCTCGTTTGGAAAATTCAGTATGTGAATTGGCTAAATCCGAGTCTAAGATTTAAGATTTGCAGCACCAAACTGTCGCTTCGTGATAAAAAAACGAATGAAATGGTCACGGATACCCTAGGGCCATGGGCAGCCGCCAGGCCTACTGCCATTTCACGCTCGACTGTCATACTACCGCTGCAACTAGCGTCCTGTATGGTTTCGCCCTACCACCCTGTTGTGGCCGAAACCCATGTGGGACCAATTGGGTACGCATGCCCGATTTTAGGCTAAGGCCCAAAAGGCAATTAATAAAAAATAATAAGATTAATAAAAATACTTCATACATTCCCCATATGTATCATTTTTTTAATTATTTACTTTATTTACCAAAACGCCATCATACAACCCAAAACATAATACACATATTTTAACTCTTTAAAAACCTCAAAAAATAGTTTTAAATTACAAGAAAATTCTATAAAACCGAAAAAATCACAAAAAAAACACGAAAAAAATATATAAAATGAAAAAAATCATAAAAATTCACAAAAATTATAAAATAAATGAAAAAAATCAAACAAAATTTATTTATTTTTAAAAAATCACAGAAAATGCAAAATATCACAAAAAAATGTATTTTATAAAAAAAACATATTTTTTCTAAAAAAATCACAAAAAATGGCAAAAAAATCACAAACTTTTTAAAAAATTACAAAAAAATGTTTTTTTTTTGACCAAAAAGTGGTTTTTCATGAAAAAGTGGCTTTTTTAAAATATAAATGAGCTGAAAGTGCATCTAGTTCAATCGAAAGAACATATAGTTCAGTCAAAAGCGTATATAGTTTAGTAAAAGTACATATAGTCTAGTCGAAAGTGCATATAGTTAGTCGAAAGTGCATTCAATTCAGCTAAAAGTATATCTAGTTCCGTCGAAAGTGTATACAATTCAGTTGAAAGTAAATATAGTTCAATAAAAGTGCGTATGCATATAGTTAAGCTAAAAGTGCATCTGGTTCAGCTGAAAATACATCTGGTTTAGCTGAAAGTGCATCTAATTTAGTCGAAAGTAAATATAGTTAAGTCGAAAGTAAATATAGTTAAGTCAAAAGTGCATATAGTCCTGTCGAAAATGAATAGTGCAGTTGAAAGTGCACATGGTTCAGTCAAAAGTGCATATAGTTCAATAAAAGTGCATATAGTTCTGTCGAAAGTGCATCTTGTTCAGCTGAAAAGTGCATCTGGTTCACCTGAAAGTGCATCTGGTTCAGCTAAAAGTGCATATAGTTCAATAAAAGTGCATCTGTTTCAGCTGAAAGTGCATGTGTTTTAGCTAAAAGTGCATCTAGTTCAGCTAAAAGTGTATCTAGTTCAGCTGAAAGTGCATCTAGTTCAGCTAAAAATGCATCTAGTTCAGCTGAAAGTGTATCTATTTCAGTCGAAAGTGCATATAGTACAGTTGAAAGTGCATATAGTACAGTCGAAAGTGCATATAGTTCATTCTAAATTGCATAATGTTTAATATAAACACAATATAATTCACAAAAAAAAAAATGCATATACTTTACTTTGAATTAAAAAAAACAAATTCGGATGGATTCGAACCACCAATCTCTTGAACCCAAATTTGAGTCCAAGCGCTCCTACCATTTTGAGCTTACAAATTTAAATAGAAACCAAATAAAGAGGGAATTCGGTAATTGCAGCAATGGCTAAACATCTAAATAATTTATTAGATTTTAAGGGATAATACATTTTTCAGGAAAAAAGCAATGAGCTATGTCCAAAAAAAAAAACGAGCACAATTTCAGTCTCAAATAAATCTGATTCATACCAAAATCAAATTGCGTTTCAGCACCAAAACGGATACAGTTTCAGCCCCAAACGGGCTCTGTTTTGGACCTGAAACAGTTTTTGTTGTACCACTAAAGTGAACTATATTTTCAGCCCAAAAATATCTACGTTTCAGTCCCAAAACGAGCTCTATTTCAGTCCCGAAATGGGCTCCGTTTCAGCCCAAAACTAACTATGTTTTAGCCCAAAACTAACTCTATTTTAGTCCCGAAACAGTGTCCATTTCAACCCAAAAAAGACCTCATTTCCGAAAAAAAAACATTAAAAACTCGAACAAGTTGAATAAAAAACTGCATCTAAACAATCTCAAACAATCCAATTGTGACGACCCAGATTTCCAGGAAGGAAATTCTGTGGTGCGGTGTTGTGCGTCAGTCCCACATTGCCCAGATATGAGAGTACTCGTGTGGTATATAAGCTTAAAGATCCATTTCCTATCAACAAGGCCTTTTAAAGTCGTGCGGCACAATAGCGAGGACGGAACTCCACAGTTAAGCGTGCTTAACTTAGAGTAGTACCAGGATGGGCGACCCCCCTGGGAAGTTGTGCCAAAGCGGACAATATTGTTGATACGGGCGTGACGGTTCGGTCCGTGGGACCGGGTCGTTACAGGTGGTATCAGAGCCTCTATCTGGCCGGAAATGTGGGGACTAGCACGAGGTTGTGAACCCCTGAAGGACGACGTGCCCGACGAGGGCGTCATGCCGAAAGGGAGGGTGATTGTGACGACCCAGATTTTCAGGAAGGAAATTCTGTGGTGCGATGTTGTGCGTCAGTCCCACATCGCCCAGATATGAGAGTACTCGTGTGCTATATGAGCTTAAAGATCCATTTCCTATCAACAAGGCCTTTTAAAGCTGTGCGGCACAATAGCGAGGACGAAACTCTACAGTTAAGCATGCTTAGCTTGGAGTAGTACCAGGATGGGTGACTTCCCTGGGAATACGGGCGTGACGGTTCGGCCCGTGGGGCCGGGTCGTTACAGATGGTATCAGAGCCTCTATCTGGCCGGAAATATGGGGACTAGCACGTGTGTGTGGGCCCCTGAAGGACGACGTTCCCGACGACGACGTCGTGCCTAAAGGGAGGGTGATTGTGACGACCCAGATTTCCAGGAAGGAAATTTTGTGGTGCGGTGTTGTGCGTCAGTCCCACATCGCTCAGATATGAGAGTACTCGTGTGGTATATGAGCTTAAAGATCCATTTCCTATCAACAAGGCCTTTTAAAGTCGTGCGACACAATAACGAGGACGGAACTCCATAGTTAAGGGTGCTTAACTTGGAGTAGTACCAGGATGGGCGACCCCCCTGGGAAGTTGTGCCAAAGAGGACAATATTGTTGATACGGGCGTGACGGTTCGGTCCGTGGGGCCGGGTCATTACAGGTGGTATCAGAGCCTCTATCTGGCCGGAAATGTGGGGACTAACATGAGGGTGTGAACCCCTGAAGGACGACGTGCCCGATGAGGGCGTCGTGCCGAAAGGGAGGGTGATTGTGACGACCCAGATTTCCAGGAAGAAAATTCTGTGGTGCGGTGTTGTGCTTCAGTCCCCCATCGTCCAGATATGAGAGTACTCGTGTGGTATATGAGCTTAAAGATCCATTTCCTATCAACAAGGCCTTTTAAAGCCGTGCGGCACAATAGCGAGGACGGAACTCCATAGTTAAGCGTGCTTAGCTTGGAGTAGTACTAGGATGGGTGACCCCTCTGGAAAGTTGTGTCAAAGCGGACAATATTGTTGATACGGGCGTGGCGGTTCGGTCCGTGGGGCCGGGTCGTCACACCAACTTTATCTAAAATCTAAAGAATTGCATGAAGTGAAAAATTACACACATAAACCAATCAACAATCGCCCTAAATTACACACACACACCGGATGAGCGTCGATATTCCCTAAAAAAGTTTCTTCAACAGTTAATCGGTTAGAACAAATAACATAATACAAATGGAGACTTACATTTCTGACTAAGAGCCTATTTTAACATCGAACCAGAATATGTTTTAGCCTCGAACCCGAAATCCGATTTAGCCTCGAAACAGACTCCAATTCAGACCTAAAACGGACTGCATTTAGAACCAAAACAAACCCCAAATTAGCACTAAAACAGGCTCGTTTTAGTCCCAAAACGGACCCTAAAATCAGCCCTGCTCGATTAAGAAGTAAAACATGCCACAAAACAGACGTAAACGCACCCTGTTTCAGCACTAAAACAGCCAAACTTGAAAATAATAACTCGAAAATAATAACTCAAAACAAATATCCACGCATAACCTAAAATAAAAAGATTAGCAAATAACCCCATAAAAATAATGATCAATTGTTGACACTTAATCAACAATTTGACTTACCTGATCGTGTAGCTAGGCATAAGCGCGCTCTTAGATCAGACTCCTAACCAAATCCCCACAAACTCTCGCCGAGTCGAGTATAGTTTGATGTCCCCATCGTCTCGATCGTCGTCGCCAGATCCATAACCGGAAACCCTGCCAACACCGTCTTGTTCCCCACAGTCTTCGCCTTTAAACCATACCCATCCTGCTCATCACCTCCGTCGACGAGAATGACTGCAGAGAAGACGGCGAAAACTTGAAAAATTAAACTCAATATTTATAAATAAAATAAAATTGAAGATGTAACAAAATTCCCAAACTACACAAACGTAAAAACCTAAATCAATGAATCATACCTAAGTTTGAATCAGAGTTAAAAGTAAAACTGGATTTAGTGTTTGATATAGAGATCCGATCAAAAATTCTTTCTCCGGTGATATGATCGACGGCGGAGGTGTGGGGGTGGTGGTGGGGGACCGATCCGGTCAAAAATCCTTTCTCCGGCGACATGATCGACATGAATGATTGATACAGTTAGTGTAACATCCCGTATTTTTATAAATGATTTTATTTATGATTTAATTTATCCAAAAACATTTTATTCAAATTTTACCAAAAAAAAACCGGTCACTCGACTTATTTTTAGCCAAAAACCGAAACTCTTCTGAAAAACCTTATTTTAAAAACCTGTTACTAATTTTACTAATAAAAAGGACCCAATAGATTTGTTTCTAAAGATTTTTTTATTATTGAGTAGTTTATTAATAATTTTGATTAAAAGTTAGCTTTTAGAAACTTGGGTTCCAAATAGTTCGCTTCCACAAACTTTGTAAAAACAGTTTTTCTATACCTAAAATCAGCCTACTTTTCAATTCTTTAAACCTAAAAATCAGCCAAGAGAAAAGAGAGAAAAAGAGAGAAAAGAGAAGAAGAAGAAGAAGAAGAAGAGAAACCACGTTAGCGGATTATTACCGGAATCATCTCCTCTACACGCTAAGGTAACGGGGGTTATCCATTGCGACTAGACGACGGTGTATGTTAGGATTATGTTTTACGTTTATTACAAAATTGGGGGTTTTTGTCCTTTATACTATTTATGTTCTTAATTTGTTAATTGGGTATTTTCTATTTTTCTATCTCAATATTGTTTGTTAAAGCTTTCCAGGAAATTGTATCAGCTTATTTGCATATGGAATTTGATTAGTTTCATGGCAAGTGATCATGGGTATTTTCTGTTTTTCCATATCTGTATTGTTTGCTATTATTCTTTCAATGGTGTTCTTGACTTTATGTATCATCTGCAAAACTGCAGGTTTTAGTCTATGCAAGAATTTTGTCTTTTATGTGTTTTGACAATTTTCGTTTATCTATTCCTGTTTAATTCAAGTGATGATTGATAAGGCTAATAGGGTTTGCATGTTTTATGCGTTGACTATGTAATTATGTAATTATTGATGGAATTGGATGAATTTATGTTGAATAATGGTGAATTGTAGTTTATGCATACAAGGTGTTTGTTAAAATGCTTGAAAGTGATTTTATGTTGTTATAGCGTTTGGCTAGTTGTGAATTTAGTGCATATGGTTATGTGTTATGTTGTATTACGATAAGTGACGTATGAGATGGTGTTATTTGTATAGTATAATATTATTGGCCGATGCCTTAATATTTATATGTATGAGATTGTGTTAATTGGATGATTTTATATTATTGGCCGAGGCCTTGTGATTTAGCTGTAGTGGCAATGGTCTCTGTCTCTCCCTAATTCCGGGGACAGAAGACGGCTGAGGGGATAGGGAATGACTCGTCTTACGGACTGGGGCGAGTGGCGTTAGAGGTCCCAGTGTTCACTATATTTACTTTTATGTTAGCAATGGTCTATGTCTCTCCCTAATTCCGGGGACATAAGACGGCCGAAGGGATAGGAAATGACTCGTCTTACGGACTGGGACGAGTGGCGTGAGAGGTCCAAGTACGCACTATAAATCTACTTTTATGTTGCAATGGTCTATGTCTCTCCCTAATTCCGGGGACATAAGACGGCCGAAGGGATAGGGAATGACCTACCTTTCGGACTGGGGTAGGTGGCGTGAGAGGTCCATGTATGCTATAGATGTGTGTTGATGTTATTTAATTTATTTAATTTATCGTAGTTGTAGAATGTCGTTATATTTCTTTTTATACGTCGATTATTGTAGTTGTAGAATTTGTGAGCTCTTGCATTTATGGGATGGAGTGACGGTGTTTGTGGTGCCGTCCCGTCTAGTTATGTGCTTGAGACCCACCGTTACAATTTTGTATTTCAGGTACAACTTAGGTGGAGGCGTATGGTTAAGAGTTTTAGCAAGGCATCACATGGGTTCGGGCTTTGCTTTCTTTTTACTTAGATTGTTTTTAAGGTTGTAGCCTACGGGCAAATTCATTCGTTCGTTATTTTTAGCTTTTATAAATCCTGTCTTGTAGCCGCGCTTGGCAAACAGTTTATTTTATTCATTTAATTGTTCCATTAGTTTGCAAATGTTTTCTTTTAAAATTTCAATTTTGTACCAACATGTTCTCTTTTCTTTTATTTAAAAAGGTCATGCCTCGATATCCGTGTTTATGGAATTTGGGGCGTGACAAGTTGGTATCAGAGCTAACTAGGTTCTTGTATACTTTGGGACGACGGGAAGATGGGTAACCATTGGACCAAGATCCATTGTATCATTTTCACAAAACTTTTTCCAAAAACTTAATTTTTTTCTAAAACGGGGGGTTGCATTTAGCTTAAGACATGTAGATAGTATTTAGTAGTAGTTGATGGAAGGAAAGTCCACATGTGAGGCAAGTTGGGGACAATAAGGACGCTTGTTGATCCCGGGTCGCCAAACTAGTGGGTGGACCTCTCATCGGTATGTGTGAAGGAATACCTTAGCGATGTGGAATTCTAGAGTATGCGAGGACGCTCGGGTGCTTTAGGATAACGTATCGTGATGGGTTATCCCTCGCACTTTTGTGTTGTTTGTATGCGTGTGTAAATTGATATAGTGTGTATTAGGTGTAAGTTGCATGTCAAGTTGTAACGATGTATTAAAGTGCGAGAATTGTGAAGTTGATGATTTTACGTAGTGCGTTTTCATATCATTAACTTGTGTGTTAATGTACATTTTATGCGAATGGATGTTGATAGTAATAAATTTGTGGACTTAAATGGGTTAGTTGTGTGATATGTGCCATGTAGGATATTACAAGTGTTGAGAAATTTTGTGTTTTTGAATCTTTATTTTCTACTGTTTAACGATCGGTCATCAGTAGAAACGATCGGTCGAATTTTTTCGGACCTCACTGGAAGAATTGTACCAAAAATGATCAGTCGTTTGTCCAAAACGATCGGTCAAAATTTTTCTGACCTCACTGGAAGAAATTGTACCAAAAACGATCGGTCGAAATTTTTCTGACCTCACTGGAAGGATTTGTACTAAAAACGATCGGTCATTTTCCCAAAACGATCGGTCGAATTTTGGTGACCTCACTGGAAGGATTTTGATAAAAAACGATCGGTCGTTTTGTCCAAAACGATCGGTCGTGTTCTGGCAATTTTGCTATTTTTCTCGTTATACTTCAAACGCTCGTAACTTCTTCGTTTTAATTCCGATTCTAGTTTCGCTTGAACCGTTGGCTTCGTTTTTCAGTACTCTATCTTTCTGGTGTTTCAGAATTTTTAGTTTCTATTTTTGGAAAAGTCGAAGCATTATATCGTCGAAATTGGGAATTCGTAAAAATCAGTTTTTGAACCTTAGAAAGCTTGATAAAATGATTGATTTGTAAACCGAGCTTTTATCATGTATGAATATACATGTATGAGTAGTAGTGTCGAGTAAGACAACTAAAGTGTCGGTTTTAAATGTATGTAGTAATGGCTATTACCACAATGACTAGTGGAAGGAGACCAGCTACATGCGGGGGCGCATCACCATCAAGCGGTGCGGCTACCCGAGGTAGGACAAATGGAGGAGGAAGAAGAGCTCCAAGGGGGCGTGGAGCAACTAGAGGAAGAAGGACTGCAAGAAATCGTGGGGGGAGAGGTAACACTAATGCCCCACCTCTTGAGCAACCCGAGGCTGAGAATGTGTATGAGAAAGTGAATGTGGAAGAAGAAGAGACCTTTGCACCTGAACCGGAAACGGTCAATGCTAATCAAGTGATGACCGACCTTCAGAAGGTGGTGAAAATGATGGTGCATAATGCACAAGCTGAGAGTTCAAGCAACAATGGATTGCTTAACTTCACCCGATTGGGGGCTCCGACCTTCGATGGTGTAGGTGAACCATCCATAGCTGAGGGATGGGTGGACGAAATGGAGAAATACTTATCGGCTGTGGGGATAGTAAATGGGGAGCAGCGGATGAATATGGCTCAGTTTCACCTAAAGGGTGAAGCACAGAAGTGGTGGTTGGGGATCGTAGATACTTACGACGTAAGCAACTTCGAATGGAACGAGTTCATCGAATTGTTTAATTGACAGTTTCTTCCAGATTCCTATAAGGACGAAATAAGGAGGCGTTTTGAGGAACTGTATCAAGGGGGTATGACAGTTCAAGCATACCAGCTAAAGTTTACCTCACTCTCGAGGTATGCCCCAGAATCTGTTATAGGGGGCGCAGAAAGATGTAGGAGATTCATGAAGGGGTTGAATCCGACCATCTCGTTACAATTGGCATCGGCTCGACATGTCAACTATAATGAATTGGTAAAATCAGCCCAAGCCATGGAAGGAGCTCTACTCCATAACAAGCGAATCTTGGAGAAGTCGAAAACCGGAAATGCTCCGAGGGAAGATAAAAAGCGGACTTGGGATATGGCGAATAATTCGCGATTTCAACAATCGGGAAGAGGAGAGAGGAGTTTTAACCCACCGCCGACAAACGTCATGATAAGGGGAGCGTGTTTCTACTGTGGAGACGCGAGCCATCGACAATTCGAGTGCCCTAGGGTCCAATGTAGGACATGTAACCGAATGGGACATACGGTAAGGGTTTGTCCCGGGGGACAAGGAAGAATCGACACTAACCGGCCCTTTAACCAACCTAGGTTGCCACCACCACCACCACCAAGAGGACCAGGATTCGTACCACCACACCAATTACCTGGGAACCAAGGGGGAGGGTTTCGAGGTAACCACCAAGGAGGGGGAAACCGTGGGAACTACCGAGGAGGCTATTAGGGCCCGGGAAACTGAGGGAATCATGGGGGAATTCGAGGACCGCAAGGAAACCCACCAATTCAAGCACGTCTATTTGCCTTGCCACAGTTGCCAAACCAAGGAGATCCGGCAAATGTACAAGGTATGGTTCTTGTGTGCTCATCTTGGACACATGTTCTTTTCGATACGGGGGCTTCACGTTCTTTTATAGCTATGCATCTAGTCGAGTCTTTGTCATTAGAAATTGGGGTTCTTGAGATCCCGGTAGTTGTAGAGACTCCTGTTGGGGGTCGAGTTGTGTTGGACCGAGTTTGTCGGTCTTGTGAGATGGTGGTCGCGGACCACGTATTTACATTTGACTTAGTAGTTATTGAGATGTCGGGATTCGACGTGATACTTGGGATGGACTGGTTGGTTCATTTCAATTCTTTCATCGATTGTGTTCGACGAAAGGTTTTCCTTACAACTTCATCCGGAGATGAGGTGTTCTTTCGTGGGGAAAGGGATGCTACCCTTTCTTCTGTTCCATATTATTCCAAGCGGGTTGTGGGCAACCTGTCTTGTCTTTTGGCTAGTCTCTCGATAGTGGATAACGACGAGGAAGTGGAAACGTGGCCAAGCGTAGTGGACGACTTTAGAGATGTGTTTCCGAAGGATCTACCGGGGTTACCACCGAAAAGAGGGTTAGATTTTTCTATCGAATTGGTACCGGGAACGGCACCCATAGCCATTTACCCGTACCGTTTGGCACCAGCAGAGTTGAAAGAGTTAAGTAAGCAGTTAGAAGAACTGCTAGAGAAGGGGTTTATTAGGCGGAGTACGTCACCGTGGGTGGCACCGGCCTTATTTGTGCAAAAGAAGGATGGATCGATGAGGATGTGCATCGACTATCGAAAGCTAAATAGGGTGACTATTAAGAATAAGTACCCACTACCTCGAATTGATGATCTATTTGACCAACTGAAGGGAGCGACGTTCTTTTCAAAAATCGATTTGCGATCAGGCTATCACCAATTGCGGGTGAAGGATGAAGATATTTCGAAAATGGCCTTTAGGACTCGGTATGGTCACTATGAGTTTATGGTCATGCCATTCGGGTTGACTAATGCGTCGGCGGCATTTATGGAATTAATGAACCAGATTTTTAAAGAGTATCTCGACAAGTTCGTGGTGGTCTTCGTCGACGATATCTTGATTTACTTGAGTTCAAGAGAGGAACACGAAGAGCATCTCCGTTTAGCGTTGCTCACGTTGAGAGAGCACCAACTTTACGGAAAATTTAGTAAATGTGAATTTTGGCTAAATGAGGTGAAGTTTCTGGGACATGTGATCTCGGAAGAAGGGGTAAAGGTGGACACGACGAAAATTGAGGCAGTTTCGAAATGGGCACAACCGAAGAATGTGTTTGAGATTCGAAGTTTCTTGGGTTTAGCGGGATACTATCGACGGTTCGTCAAGGATTTCTCGAAGTTAGCGACTCCAATGACTTACCTTACTAAGAAGGGGGTGAAGTTCGTGTGGAGTGAGCCTTGCGAGAAAGCTTTCTTAGAGCTCAAGAAGCGGTTGACTAGTTCTCCCATACTAGTTATTCCCGAGCAAGGGAAGGGTTATCAAGTGTATTGCGATGCTTCGAAGGAAGGCTTGGGTTGCATCTTGATGCAAGACGGAAAGGTTATCGCATATGCTTCGCGACAACTAAAGGTTCACGAAAAGAACTATCCGACTCATGACCTAGAGCTAGCGGCAATAGTTCATGCGTTGAAGATATGGAGACATTATCTGTTCGGGGAAAAGTTCGAAGTGTTCTCGGATCACAAGAGCTTAGAGCATATCTTTACCCAACGTGATCTAAATATGCGACAACGACGATGGATGGAATATCTGGAACAGTACGACTACGACTTGCACTATCACCCGGGAAAGGCCAATGTAGTGGCGGATGCTTTGAGTCGAAAGTCCCATGCGACATTAGCGCATGTGGCGTTCGAGGAATGGAGGATGATGGGAAAAGTGAATGAGTTCACCTTGGTGTTTGGACATGTTAATGGGGAGACTTTGTACAAAATAGTGGTACAACCGGAACTTGTGAGTAGGGTTTTGAAAGCACAAGAAGGGGATGAGAAAGTGGAGAACTTTGAGAAACAGATAAGTTCGAGCGAAGGATTAGAGGGTTGGACGAAAGGAACCGATGGAGGACTACGCTTTAAGGGAAGGACTTATGTGACAGAAAACATGAGGAACGAGGTATTAAAGGAGTTTCACCACTCCTGATTAGCCGTTGATCTCGGCGGGACGAAAATGTATCATGATGCGAAAAGACAGTTTTGGTGGCTCGGAATGAAACGAGATGTAGCTTCATATGTTAGCAGGTGTCTAACTTGTCAGCAAGTGAAAGCGGAACACCAAAGGCCGGCGGGTATGCTCCAACCTTTACCGGTGGCGGAATGGAAGTGGGAAAGGATAACAATGGATTTTGTGACCAACTTACCTAAATCGGTAAGTGGGAATGACGCTGTGTGGGTTGTGGTCGACCGTTTGGCCAAATCCGCACACTTCATTGCGATTAAGATAACGAATTCGCTGGAAATCTTGGGACGAAAGTATATTAAGGAAATTGTTAGACTTCAGGGGTACCGATTTCGATAGTATCGGATCGAGACGAGAGGTCTGTGTCGAGGTTCTGGGGCACATTACAAAATGCCTTAGGGACCAAGTTGACAATGAGTACGGCGTTTCATCCCCAAACGGATGGACAATCGGAGCGGACTATCCAAGTGCTAGAGGATATGTTACGCGCATGTGTGAATGACTTCAAGGGAGGCTGGGAGAGCCATCTACCCTTAGTTGAGTTTGCGTATAATAATAGCTTTCAAGCTAGTATTGGCATGGCACCCTTCGAGACTTTATACGGGAGACCGTGTAGGTCTCCGGTGTGTTGGACCGAGACGGGAGAAGCGGAAATGTTAGGACCGCAATTGGTTCAAGAAACGACAGAAAAGTTCAAGATAATTCGGCAAAGGCTTGAGACGGCCCGAAGTAGACAAAAGAGTTATGCGCATAAGAGGAGGAGACCTTTGGAGTTCAAAAAGGGGGATAAAGTATTTTTGCGAGTTTCGCCCAGGAAGGGGATTATGAGATTTGCCTCTAAAGGGAAGTTGAGCCCGAGATTTATCGGACCATTTGAGATCGTGGACCGAGTTGGAGAAGTTGCATACCGGTTGGACTTGCCATCAAAGTTGGTGGGGGTCCACTCGGTGTTCCATGTGTCAATGTTGAAAAAGTATCATCACGACCCTTCACACGTGGTGGACTTTGAGGACATTGAGGTTAGTGCAGATGTGACCTACGAAGTGGGACCTATGAGGATTATCGATGTACAAGAGAAGGAACTTCGAGGAAATACGATTAGATTGGTAAAGGTGGTTTGGAAACACCACGGGGCCAAGTAGGCAACTTGGGAATGCGAGGATGAGATGAAGAGAAAATATCCTAATCTCGACTTTTCTTTAGGTACTTTTCTTTAGATGCATTCTAATTTTGGGACGAAATTTCTTTATCGGGGAAGGGTTGTAACGCCTAGAGTTTGGAGTTTATTTTTGTTGTAACGCCTAGAGTTTGGAGTTTATTTCTGTTGTAACGCCTAGAGTTTACGGAGTTGTTGCGTTGTCTTTTATTATGTTTGATATTGCATATAGGTGTTTACCTTAGTTGAGTTTTGAAGATGTTGTGGAGTTGTTGAGGTAGAAGCATGTCAGCTTAGTTTACTTTATTTTCTTTTATGTTGCAGCCACTTCTTTTACATTGTTGTCTTTTATTTTGTTAGATATCGTATACAGGCGATTATTCTTACATGTTGTTTTTGTATTTATGTTATGCAGTTGTTACGGGTTGTGAACCCTGCGTATTTTATTTTTGAATTATGACACGTATTGTACGTTTAAATTTTATGGTCTTATTGTTAAAGTTTATCATTGTTATAGTTGTTTAGATAGGAAATTTCGGGACGAAATTCTTTTAAGGAGGGTTAGTTGTAACATCCCGTATTTTTATAAATGATTTTATTTATGATTTAATTTATCCAAAAACATTTTATTCAAATTTTACCAAAAAAAAACCGGTCACTCGACTTATTTTTAGCCAAAAACCGAAACTCTTCCGAAAAACCTTATTTTAAAAACCTGTTACTAATTTTACTAATAAAAAGGACCCAATAGATTTGTTTCTAAAGATTTGTTATTATTTAGTAGTTTATTAATAATTTTGATTAAAAGTTAGCTTTTAGAAACTTGGGGTCCAAATAGTTCGCTTCCACAAACTTTGTAAAAACAGTTTTTCTATACCTAAAATCAGCCCACTTTTCAATTCTTTAAACCTAAAAATCAGCCAAGAGAAAAGAGAGAAAAAGAGAGAAAAGAGAAAAGAGAAGAAGAAGAAGAAGAAGAAGAGAAACCACGTTAGCGGATTATTACCGGAATCATCTCCTCTACACGCTAAGGTAACGGGGGTTATCCATTGCGAGTAGACGAGGGTGTATGTTAGGATTATGTTTTATGTTTATTACAAAATTGGGGGTTTTTGTCCTTTATACTATTTATGTTCTTAATTTGTTAATTGGGTATTTTCTATTTTTCTATCTCAATATTGTTTGTTAAAGCTTTCCAGTAAATTGTATCAGTTTATTTGCATATGGAATTCGATTAGTTTCATGGAAAGTGATCATGGGTATTTTCTGTTTTTCCATATCTGTATTGTTTGCTATTATTCTTTCAATGGTGTTCTTGACTTTATGTATCATCTGCAAAACTGCAGGTTTTAGTCTATGCAAGAATTTTGTCTTTTATGTGTTTTGACAATTTTCGTTTATCTATTCCTGTTTAATTCAAGTGATGATTGATAAGGCTAATAGGGTTTGCATGTTTTATTTGTTGACTATGTAATTATGTAATTATTGATGGAATTGGATGAATTTATGTTGAATAATGGTGAATTGTAGTTTATGCATACAAGGTGTTTGTTAAAATGTTTGAAAGTGATTTTATGTTGTTATAGTGTTTGGCTAGTTGTGAATTTAGTGCATGTGGTTATGTGTTATGTTGTATTACGATAAGTGACGTATGAGATGGTGTTATTTGTATAGTATAATATTATTGGCCGAGGCCTTAATATTTATATGTATGAGATTGTGTTAATTGGATGATTTTATATTATTGGCCGAGGCCTTGCGATTTAGCTGTAGTGGCAATGGTCTCTGTCTCTCCCTAATTCCGGGGACAGAAGACGACCGAGGGGATAGGGAATGACTCTTCTTACGGACTGGGGCGAGTGGCGTTAGAGGTCCCAGTGTGCACTATATTTACTTTTATGTTAGCAATGGTCTATGTCTCTCCCTAATTCCGGGGACATAAGACGGCCGAAGAGATAGGGAATGACTCGTCTTACGGACTGGGATGAGTGGCGTGAGAGGTCCAAGTGCGCACTATAAATCTACTTTTATGTTGCAATGGTCTATGTCTCTCCCTAATTCCGGGGACATAAGACGGCCGAAGGGATAGGGAATGACCTACCTTTCGGACTGGGGTAGGTGGCGTGAGAGGTCCATGTATGCTATAGATGTGTGTTGATGTTATTTAATTTATTTAATTTATCGTAGTTGTAGAATGTCGTTATATTTCTTTTTATACGTCGATTATTGTAGTTGTAGAATTTGTGAGCTCTTGCATTTATGGGATGGAGTGACGGTGTTTGTGGTGCCGTCCCGTCTAGTTATGTGCGTGGGACTCACCGTTACAATTTTGTATTTCAGGTACAACTTAGGTGGAGGCGTATGGTTAAGAGTTTTAGCAAGGCATCACATGGGTTCGGGCTGTGCTTTCTTTTTACTTAGATTGTTTTTTAGGTTGTAGCCTACGGGCAAATTCATTCGTTCATTATTTTTAGCTTTTATAAATTCTGTCTTGTAGCCGCGTTTGGCAAACAGTTTATTTTATTCATTTAATTGTTCCATTAGCTTGCAAATGTTTTCTTTTAAAATTTCAATTTTGTACCAACAGGTTCTCTTTTCTTTTATTTAAAAAGGTCATGTCTCGATATCCGTGTTTATGGAATTTGGGGCGTGACAGTTAGAGAGAGAGAGAGAGAATATATTGTGAGATTAAAAACAGACGAGAGATAAAAATTAGATTAAATAGTGTTTATATAGTCTTCAAAAGTGGTACCTAGGAGGAATGTAACTTATGTTAGGTAACTTGTGAATATAAGTTCAAAAGTGGTACATATAGGGCATTATTTGTTGATGGAAATCATTATTTGTTGTTAGAATCACATGTTTATCTCATATTCTCATTGTATTTTCAAGTATATTTTACTTAATTAGAAAACCAATTGCTGATTTTTTTCTTATTTGCCTTGTGACCTGTGTTTTGTTTTTTGAAATAACTTTGTATTCGTTTATTGTTTGATTTGATGCAAATAACCAAATTCTAGGATTGGAAAAACATGTCTTTCATTGGAATTGTAAGTTTTTATTTGAAAATATTAATTGATGCAAATAAATGAATTCTAAGATTGGAAAAACCTGTCTTTCATTGGAATTGCAAGTTTTTATTTGATAATATTAATTTGATGGATAAAAAAAAGCCCCCAATTTTCTGATAGCCTACAGCCAGGGACGGCACGCCCATATGACCAGTGGTTGCCACGGTATCCCCATAATTTTGAAAAATAATTTTTTTTTATTAATATTTTTCATAATAATTTATATATACGGTATTCTGACGAACCCTTAAATATTTTTTTGGTAACCCCTCCCAAAATTATATATTGTTAGTGTAATAAAATACCATAATTTTGTATGTGCTGATAATATATAAATAATACTTAAAAAATTGACATATGCAAGTGATTATAAAATACATTTTACACCAACTTATCACGTTGACACAATGACACGTAACACGCATATTTAAAAAAAAATTAAACAAAAATAATAATTAGAGTAGTGGTTAGTGCAAACAAAATTTATAAAAAAAAATTTGGTGGTTTGTTTTTTAATTGAAATGAATATACTCAAATTGTGTAATAGATATTTAATTATTCATATATATTTATTATTTAATATACGTTTGGTTTTTTCAGGTTTTTTTTAAATATTTTTTTACCTTCGTGTCTTAATCTTTTTACTCGTTATACCTTGATTTTTTAAATTTAACTTTTGTATCTTTTGAGTTTCTATTTTATTTATTTTTTAGTGAATTTTAAAATGCTAAAACTTTCGACACACGACTGCATGTGACATTACTGTTGTGGGTTTTTTTGGGAGTTTGAAAAGAAAGTCGAAATTGAGCGAAAAGAAAAAAAATAGAAATCAAATACATTTTAATTAAGAAAGCAAGGTAAAAAAAATGAAAAAAATATGGTAAAAAAGGTACAAAAATTTAGCTTTTCCGTTTTTATATTTTGGAAAATATTATGCGTTTTTATTAATTTTGAAAACCACATACATTTGGTTCTGGTTCCGCCTCTGCCTACAAGCCTCATAATTTTGGAAACGGCCATGTGGGTACGACACTAGAGTTTCACCCATCCACAAAATTATTCTCGAAAGTGACTACGAAACCGAGGTGGTTTATGATGGCAGTGATAACAGAAAACGATATGTAAATTCATCTACTTGATTATATGATATGAAAGATGACAATTATATTTGTTCACCTTTTATATATCATCGATGCTTATAGTGAGACTTAGGAATGAAATTTGGATCATATTGCTATATCTTTGGTGAAAATCAAAGAGACGAAAAAAATTAGTAAAGAAGAAAACATAATAGAAAAATCTTTACTACAAAACATTGGGATAAATTTGAATTTTCGAAAAAACAAAATTATTTGACGAAAAATATTGAACACAATTATTTGATTTAAAAAGAGCTCCTAGAATTTATAAGTGATATTCAAATTTATTTTTTATTGGAGCTTTAAAGGTATATTGGGGTTTCCTATGCTAAATTCGATTCAGTTGGATTATGAGTTTGATGTTGTTTGTGTTGACAAAATAATTGGGCAATTTTTTAGCAAATATAATAAGTTAAAGAAAGTTTTTATTATTGATGATAGATAAAGATGAACTAGATTCTTATGGAGTTTTTAATATTTTTTAGAGCTTACACAATAGTTGTGTTAATTTTAACAATATTAAGTTTGACACATTATCATTTAATTCCATATTAAATAACACATATGTAACTTAAATTTAATATTCACATTAGTTTACTAACTTAACAAATTTGTCTAATTTTAATTAAAATTAATTATTAATTGAAATCTCATTAATTAGTCATTTTGTAAACCCCTACTAATATAGGAACTAAAATAGGAGTAGTTGAAATAGAGTTCATGTTTTAATTAATTGTATTTTGCCACATCATCCATTAACAAAATTAAAAACATTGTTATTTTTAACAACTTTTTTAACATCTATAAATATAACACATGATTTAACATAACTAAGAGCATTCATAATAGTTATGTTAACTTTTTGTTGTTAACTAATGACACATCATCATTTAAAAAGGTATTAAATGACACATATGCATATTATAATATTCAAAATACACATATGTTAATTAAGTTAAACACCCACATTAGTTTTAACTTTAACAATGTTATCTATTTTAATTAAAAATTAAATATTCAAAATACAGTAGTTATCTGGTTTTTTTTTTCAGCAACCATACATTACCGCCAAATTTCAGTGCCAAATTTTAGAAAATATAGAATTTTAGAAATAGGGAAATAAGTCATTTATTTTCAACATATCTTTATAAATAAAGGGCTGGGTAACAAATTATGGGTTGAATGATTCTGTGAATATTGCTACACTGGTTTAAATATATTGCTGATGTACATGTTAGTATTTGTATTTCTTTCAACATTTTGTTGTTTTTTGTAATTGATATGTTATCAAGCGATTTGGTGATATATTTTTAGATTGAAATTGAAAATGGATTTCTTTGATTGTAGTCTAGAGATAGAAAAGTAGAGTAGGTTAGAGATAGAAAATATATGCGTGAGAAATATGAGGGTGGGTCAGTTTTTTTTGCCATGTCATCAAGTAATAACGCTTAAAAAGATTATTATCTTTAACAATCTTTTTAAGTGTTATAAAGTTAACACACACTTTAACACATCTAATGGAGAGACAAAATTGTATTGTTAGCTAACATTTTTAGTTAACACACACTTTGACACACCTATTGTAGATGCTCTAATAGAGACAAAAAAATGCATTGTTAGTTAACTATTTTAGTTAACAAAAGAGATACCAATATTATTGTAGATGCTGTTAGAATGCATCCAAATGATATGTTGGTCGGTGAGTGCTGAGATTTGATGAGTTGTACTTCTATTTCGTGATACATTTACTCAACAATAATGATTTGAGTTGTTTTATTTTTTAATCATCTGTACTATCAAACCGTTTTTATTAAGTCACCTGTAGTTTTATTTTTTTTCTTAAGTCACATGTACTTACACATTTGTCACGGTCCGCTACCCTTTCTGTCATTTTGCTCATAGAAAGTTAAACATGTGACCGCACGTGACCAACTTCTGTTAACGGCAGGGGCATTTTAGTCATTTTTTTCTTCTTAAATGACTCAGAATAAAAAATAAAAGAAAAAAAACATTAATAATGTTTTTACTTTATTAAAAAAAACATTTACAACAGTCTCTCTCTATATCTATCTATATAGCCCTAGATTTCATGATCAAGCCCAATTTTGGATCAATTTGTGTACGAATTTTTGGTTTCTGACTCGATTAGCTCAGAAAATGAGCTGGGTTATTCGTAAAGGTTCTGGAGAGTGCTTGAGACCCGCTGCATATTGTATGTGATTCTCTAACTTACAATTTTATTATGTTTTTTTTAATGTTAAATGGGTTCTAATCATGTAATTGCGTTAATTATATATAAAATCACAGGAAAACCCCTTTTAATATGAAAACCCTAATTCCCCTTGTTAATTAGTTAAACATTAAATCTAATATTTATTTTATTATTTGCATTTACAGCAAATGATACTCGTGTGTTCACTATCGAGTTACATCATGGGGGTACTTTTAATTGGGGTCAAGATTCCTCATACAAGGGAGGTAATAATAATTATATAGATAATTGTAAACCTATTGAAATGGCTGAAAGAGTAGGTTGTAATAGTGTAAAGAAATTATTTTCTAAGAAGTCTCTCTCTGATCCAACATTTGATTTGTTTGAGATTAGAACAGATCAAGATACTGTGGGTCTTATGAGTTATGTTAGCCTATTTAGAGTAGTGGAAGTTTTTTGTGAATGTGTGGGTGATAATTATGAGTAATTAAATAGTTCAGGGGATGATGATGTTGATAATTATAATATTGATGATGACTTGGAAGACCTAGAGGATTTTACCGACAGTGATGGGGCCTTAGTTTTAGATGAAGGTTTTGGAACAATTAAACAGATTATTAGAAAAGGTAAAAAGGGAAAAAAAGGTAAAAAAGTTGATGTAGTTGAAACTGAAGTTGAAACAAAAGGTGATGATAATCTTGAAACTCAACCTGAGTTAGAAACACAAAGTAAGCTTAATGTTGATTTAGAACCACATGGTGATGTGCTAGATAAAGGGTATGTTTCTAGTAATTTTTTAAACTCAGATTGTAACTCAGATGAGGACATGGGCATGATAAAAGTTTAAAAAAAATTGTTTAGCAAAAATGATTGGGGCAAAGTTGAGTTTAAAGTTGGTCTCATGTTTAGCACTGCAAATGAATTTACCAGAGCTGTAAAGGTGTATGCTTTACAAAAAGTTAGTGATGTTTTTTTTAAGAGAACCAGTAGACATAAAAAGACAATTCTATGTGCAGATACTGATTGTGAATGGAGCTTGTATGCTAGTAAGTTACCTAATGAAGCAACATTTCAAGTTAAAAGTTTAAATGATGTACATACTTGTGGTAGTGCTATTGTTAATAGGTTAATTACATATCTTTATTTTCCAAGAATAAAGATTAATAATTGGTGGAAATTAAAGGCTTTAGGGACCAGGTGGAGCATAACCTAGAGATAAAAATATCAACTATGACTATAGTTAGAGCTCTAGAACATGCTAAAAGTTTTTTACAAGGTACTGCTGCTAAACAATATTCAAGTTTGTGGGATTATTTAGGTGAAATAAAAAGAGCGAATCCAGACACCACATGTGAAATGAAGGTTATTTCTAAGCAAGGTGAGAAAGGAAAAAATAGTAGGTTTAGTAGGCTATATATCTGTTGGGGGCAATGAAAATAAGATTCTTAGAGGGTTGTAGACCAATATTTGGTATTGATGGGTGTCACCTTACTGGGCCACACAGAGGGGTTTTGTTAGCTGCTATAGAAATAGATCCAAACGCGTATATCCCATTGCTTATGCTATAGTTGATCAAGAAAAATACACTAATTGGAAATGGTTTTTAAAATTCTTGAGGACAGATTTGCAAATTACTAGGCCAGAAAAGTACACAATGATGAGTGACAAGCAAAAATATCTTATTAAGGCAGTAGAGAAGGTTTTACCAGGGGTACAACATAGGTTTTGTGTAATACACCTTTATAACAACTTTAAAGGTCAAGTATTGAAAGATTTGTTATGGAAAGCTACTTGATCAACTACAGTCCAACATTTTGAATCTGCTTTAGAAGAGATCAAGGTAATTAGTCCTGGTGCTTATGAGTGGTTAGCCACTAAACCCCATGAGCAATGGAGTATAGAGGGGAGTGTTTTAATGCTTGCATAAAAGAGGATAGAGGGGAGTCAATATTGGCTTTGTTGGATTAGAAGATATTTAATGGATTTGATGATTAGAAAAATATGAAACAATGAAAAAGCTAAATGTTCAAATATGTTCTAAGATTACTGCTAAATTCGAGAAAAGTAAAAAATTCAGTCATGGTTAGAGGCATTTGTTTAATGGGTTGACTGGTTTTGAGATTGATAATATTATGATAAATTTTCTATTGATTTAGAGAGAAAAGTGTGTGGGTGTAGAAGGTGCCAGGTTAGTGGGTTACCATATTGTCATGCTATAGTTGCCATTAATAATTTAAGACAAAAACCACAACAATATGTTCATGAGTGCTATAAAAAATCAACTTATTTGAGAACTTATACCAAATGTTTGATGCCTATAAATGGAAAGGAACTATGGGTTAAAGTTGGAAAATAGAATATTATAGCTCCAAATGTTGAGATAAAAGTTGGAAGAAAGGCAAATGCAAGAAGAAGGACACCTGATGAGCCAAGAGCAACAAGTGAAAAAATGCATAAGTTGACAAGAAAGGGAAGAATTATGACATGCACACAATGTAAGAAAGAAGGACATAACTTGAGAAGTTGTGGCAGGGAATCAAAGACACGAGCTAGACCAAAAGTAGAAAAAGAAAGTTAGCTAACATTGAAAATCAAGCAAGAAATTTAGTGGACGAGAGTAGTGAAAGTGATGATGATGATCATTATGGTGCTAGATATGAACCAGTAGATTTAGAGGGGGGATCAAAGAGATGAACCAGTGATTGAACTAGTGGTTGATGATGCATGCAAAGATCTATGATGGGAGAAATAGAAGTTGAAAATGAAAGAGATGAAATGGAGAGAGAGGCTGATGATGAAAGAGAGATGCATGAAAATGTGTAAATAGATCAATGGGCTATACCACATGAGGATGAAAGGTTAGTTTTATCATTTTTGAATCTATATTATATTTTTATATTATTAAATAATTGTTGAATTCTGAGATTTTATTTGTTATTGTAGCTTTTGGTATGATCTTGCATGTGATGGTGAGTTGTGGAATAATGTGAGCAAAACTTAAAAAGAACAAGCATCACAAGCTTTGAAATCTCAAGAACACTTATCAAATCAAGCGAGTGGGAGCAAAAAGCCAAAAAAGAGAGGCAAAAGGTTTGAAAACGAGATTTCACCAGTAAGTTATTAATTATTTTATTTATAAATACTAGGCTAATTATTTAATTACCATTGTAGACCCCTTACTTTTATTTATTTATAGGTTAGAAAGAGCAGTAGAATTGCTGTTAGATGGCCTAAAAAAAAGGTGGTTGACACCACAGTTCATAATATCTCAAGTTCAGTTGAAATTCCACCTATTATGCCACAAACACAGGTGGCATAGTGACGTATTGCAGTTTATTCAACTAGTTTTACTTTATACATTAACTGCTACTAATTTTTTATTTTATTTTTTACAGCAGAGTGTCAACAACCATGGTGGTATATTGAGGCTGGTTGATAGCCCAAAAGTTGTGGAAAAAGAGCCAACACGTAGCACACGTCATGCAGGGATCATAAAGAGGGAAGTGGATACAAATTACATATCAAAAAGGTTGTATGAGAGGGATGGTGATCTTTTTGTCTGTTTGGCAAATTTGAAGAAAATGAGTAAGAAAAAATAAAGCTGTGTTTGGTAAGTTTGAATTTCTGGCGAATTCTGGTATTTTGTTTAGTGTAAGTTTGAATTTATGGTGAAATTCTGATGAATTTGGTGTTGTTTTGTACTGAATTTGGTGTTATTTTGTAATGAATTTGGTGAAATTTATGGTATTTTAGGAAGTGGATTTGGTTTATGGTGTTCTAATGTTGGATTTGTACTGAATTTGGTGTTGTTTTGTAATGAATTTGGTGAAATTTCAGGTATTTTAGCAAGCGGATTTGGTTTATGGTGTTCAATGTTGGTTGTACTGAATTTGGTGTTGTTTTGTAATGAATTTGGTGTTGTTTTTGTAATGAAATTGGTGTTGGTTGTTTAGTGAAATTGTTGCTGGTTTTATTCAGTTCATTTTTCAGTTATATTGCTGGAAATCTTACTGTTTTTCAGATCATATTCCGATTAGCTTGGTACTATTCAGTTCATTCATTTCATTAGAGTCAGACATCGCATTTTCAGTTCATTCATTTCACATTTCATCAAAACTTACATAGCAAAAGTGCTAGAAAACTTAAACACATGCATTAAAATATTTTCATTAGAATCATCGTAACATAATCATACCTGCATCATTACATAACATAAGTGTATCATCATTACATAAACATAATTGGTTTTTAAATATCAACTATCATTTCTTTCATCACTAAATAACATCAATTTAACTCAAAGAAAGTTGCATGGGATTTTCATTCTCATTGTGGTCATTTTTCTTCACCATCATCCACATCACAAATATTATAAGACAAATAAATATTATGACTTTCCTTTGCATTTTCAACTTTGAATTCTTCTTATCATTTTTCACTCTCAATTGAGTGATTTTAGCCTCCAAAATTGATTTTTTTTGCTCCATAGTAGTTTCTTTGGTCTTCACTTTCTAGTCTCTCTTTTACTTCCAATTGAGTTTCAATCCAATCAAAGTAGCCACACACCTTATTAGGACAACACAAAAATCTCCTACCTGGGTTTTTGTGGCTGCATGATGTCTTCATCACAAATTTGACAACACACATACATCTGTTATCCATGATATACAGAGAAAGAAAAGTTTTTTTTTAAGAGAGAGTGAACTTTTAAGAGAGAGAGAGTTTGCAGTGTGTGGTTGTGGGCTTTAATGGCCAACAATGCGTATATATATCTATATTAGGCGGAAAAACTGAGGTTGAAGATTAAATTTGAGGGGGAAAAGGGATGTTTAGTCCTTTGCCTTTCAAAACAGGGTTATATATGTAATTGGTGAAAATAAAGTTCACGTGCGGTCACGTGTTTAACTTTCTGTGAGCAAAATGACAGAGAGGTGAGTTAATGAAAACGGTTTGATAGTACAGATGACTAAAACATAAAAAATCCATAACGATTTAGTGTTAGCTTTTCAATTATTATTTGAGTATGGTTACTCCACAACATATTTGAAAAGAAAATTTAGTTACAATTTGGGCGAATGAATAATTATTTGGTTTTGTTGGTTTCGTTTTGAGAATATTAGTTTTTTTTTCCAAGACAAATTTTGATCTATATGCTTGAATACCATCAACGATACTTTAAAATGCAGACAAACGAGTGATCTATAAGTACCCTCTAGTCATGATGGACAGGTCGAAAAGAAAAACTTTTGGATCGATATACGGGAAAGCGGTGGAGTATGTTGGAGATAAGGAGCCAAAAGTTCAAATTAAGAAAAAATTTAAAAGCTTAAGAAAAAAATTAAATTAAGGAAACGGTAAGAGACAAAAAACTGAAAATAAAACAATAAGAGCTAGCATAAAGATATGCCTATATATTTATTTTTTGTTCTTATATTGTTAACAAGATAAATTATGGTCAAATTTAATAAATAAAAAAATGCACATGGTTTTCAAAGTCAACTCTTGAACTATAGAGTAACGAGTATACACTTGAATTAAGGTAGCTGAATCATTAAGCCTGTATAATTTTAAACTAAGCAGTGGAAAAATTAGTGGCAAACCGTAGTTATAAATTGATAAATTGCACTGTGATTTAGTATGATTATATTTTTCATTACTGTGCTTTAGTTTGATTGTATTTTTCGTTTTCGTAGGGTATTTAATTGATAAATTGAAAATGTAGATGTTTGTAAATAGCGTCCTGACGGGCCTTCAAGAGACTAAACCCGTCCTTATAGGGTATTAGAGGTATAATGGCTTATTTTATACGTTAGCACATAGGCTAGTAAGTGCTGAAAAGGAAGAAAAAAAATAAAATTTGATAAATTTAGCGAACAACACTATCGCTTCTAACGCTCGTAATGAGAATTGAGCTAGTTGGGGGAGGGGGTATGACTCGACCGCAAAATGGTACATTTTATGGGTTAAAAATGACATTTTAGACGAGTTTAAGAGTTAACTAATGCATATTTATGGGTTTTTACGTTAATTCCCAGATAATTTGCATTTATTTGTGTTTTTCGGGTAAATGTGGTGAATTTGACTTAAAATGATGGAAAAACGAAACTCAAATAAAAGTAAAGAAGTCAAGATGGGTCAAAGTAGAGAATGGACACCTTTACACGAATTTTGAACCAATTCAAACCCAACGAAGCCCAATTCGCAAGAAGATTTTCTAGAAGGAGACGGCTGATTGGACATCCTGTCCGATCAAGATGGTCGGTCAGAAAGAATTAAATTTGGGAAAGAGGATTAGATAGAGTTTGTTTTTGATTGGGATTAAATATCCCCGAGTTTATTAATATAATTCTTTCAGTGTTCATAAAAAATCGAACTTGTACGTTTTTATTGAGTAGAGAGAGAGCATTTTGCCAGTTTGTGCACAAAACACCGATTTGCATTTGTGTTAGCGTAAGTTTACCATTATCCTTACATTACAATCGTGTTTTCTTTACATTATACTGCATATTTATCTCTTGGATCCGTTTAAAAGTAACATAAACGTAAAAAAAGTGTTAATTATTATTGTTTACTGAAAGATATTTATTTAACATAGTTACCCCTATATGTTTAAAACGTTATTGATTACCAAAACGGTAAAATCAAGTTATAGACAATTGTATCATCAAGGGGATTGAGCCGCTGGACTAACTAACCAGCCGTTAAATGTTAGAAAATCAATGCACACAGAGAGGGACAAGAAACGTAAAACACACACAACGTTCACCCAACAATAGCTACTTTCTCAGGGCTGTTGCACGCGGCCTTTATATTTAATATTAAAAAAAAGATTATAACTTACGTAATCTACCTTGATCACAAATTTATAGTTCTCTCACAAATAGAAGTATCTCTTTTATAATACCATTCTCTCTTTATTTTGGTGATAGTAAAATACAAGAAATAGTGAGATATATATAGGGCCCAACATGAGCTTCAAACTTTATAAGGGTGTTGTGGTATAGTAAAAAACATGAACAAAACACATATGAATTCACAACTCAAAATTAACGCCTTTTGATCATAGTACACCCGCAAAAACCACCTAAAAAGATGTTTCAATGCAAAACCGCGTTACTTAGACTCGATCTCGGGTATCTTCTTGTTGTGCTCCTGAAACACTTGCTGACATGAAAAAAAACACGTCCGGAGGACAATCATGTATATTATAAACACGTTTCGAGTTTTATCACACCTCACAATATCCAGAAGAAGAACATTGAAGGATTGAATAATCTGTAATGATCCACCAAGTCTTCTACTATATTGCCCTATATCATATTGCTCTTGCAAAATAGGCTTTTATATCTTTCTTTCTCTATGTTGATTGAAAAATCCATATGGAAAAGTTAGCCCTAGAGCACATTTTATAAAGCTACAGTAGGGACTTAAAAATGCTGGATTTCAATATAACTTATCTAATCAAATTCGAACGTCAACCTACTTCTTTCTAATCATATTAGAGTCTTAAGTTACTCTAACTGAAATCTTTCTCACTAATTCAAAATTAAATAATTAAATTTGTTTTATGGTACATTAATTATTTATTTTATGCACACGTTAAGATTAAAGATACCTACATAACTAAAATAAGTTACTAACATTTTATTAGATTTTAACGTGGTTTAATATTTTTAACTTTGCTCTAATTTCTATTTAATGTACTAAACTTTAGTTTTTCTCAATTCATTTAATTAACTTAATGTTTTGTTTCGATTTAATGCAATTCAGTTAAAAAAAAAAAAACAGTTGACGTACCATGCAGTCACGTACTTTTAAATATTGTCAAATGACTTTTGTAACCTTAATTAACAAACGAAAATACAATAGTAGCCTTCTTCCCAAATCTATCTCATTGTTACGTACTATTACATACTAAACATATACACTTATATGATTCTATTATAATAAATCAACCTAAGTCAAATGATTTTGTCTAATTTAACAAAAAAAATTCAAAAATACCCCTATACTTTTTTATTAATTACAATAGTATCATAGTCACATAAAAAATATAAAAATTAATAACTAATAACACTATTTATCACTTTTTAACAACCAAACATTATTTTAAGTATTATCATCTTATACTATTATTTTTTGTATTATCCACATATTTATATCATAACTACACTTATTTTCTATATTTTAATTGTATTGCGTGTCATACACGCAACGTGTGGGGCACGATTACTAGTATATATATAGGTGAAAGATATATGGACACCGTAAACTAACTTTGACATCAAAATCCTAACCGCCGATTTCAATGGCTATGATTAAAAGTTAGAAATTAACATGGAAACTAACAAATGTCATCTAACACTAATTAACAATAAGATTTTCTTTCAAATAAAAAAAAGATAAGACGTTCACTCCTTTTTTTTCTTCTTCTTGTGTTATTGACTTTAATGTTGAGTTTACATGGAAAAAAGCCTATGGTAAAACTTAAATAAACTCATCACATTATGTCTGAAAATAAATATATCTGTAGTTTTCATTCAAATTATGGATAATGATTTTCTATAGAGTTCAATTGTTTAAAATTCTAAGTTTTTTATATTAACTTAAGTTACATTTGGAGTTCTTTTTTCAAAGTTCACTTTGACTCTTTTGATTTTATTGATTTATATTTATTTACATTTCCAAAATATAAATAGCGATTCAAAACAAACATACAAACAAAATTTATATTTTATTTGGACCGAACACCCGACAAACAAATCAATCGGTATTTGGATACTTTATTTACAATTTAACTAACCAAATTTCAAACTCGCCCGGTCTTACAAAAGATACTAGATTGGGCACAAGGAGAAAAAAAATTCAATCATAATCAAAATTTATTATGGATATAAACTCTTATTATAATACCGAATATAATATTTGATGGATACGTTTAAGATTAATCTTGATACACAGAGAGAAATAAAGTAATGGAAATAAACACTATCTGATATATTCTGCAATAACTCATAGATGAGTATTAATTAGTTACCATATCAATTTCTAACTTTTAATCAATGATCATTAAAACCAACGGTTGGTATTTTGATGTCCAAGTTAATATTTTTCATCATCATTCTATTATACTAAATCAATCTAAGAGAAATAAGTCTATCCAATTTTACCCAATTTATGTTCAAAATAAAATATATTACGAGATTTATGTTATTATTCATCTCATACACAACGCGTAAGTAAATTTTACTAGTGTTTATATATGTTCCCCCCACACCACCACACACACACACACACACACACATATATATATATATATACATACATATATATATATATATACATATATATACACTAGTAATCGTGCACCACGCGTTACGTGTGTGACACGCAATGCAATTAAAATATAGAAAATAAGTGTACTTATGATACAAATATATAGATAATACAAAAAAAATAGTATACGATGATAAGACTTAAAATAATATTTGGTTGTTAAAGAGCGATAAATAGTATTATTAGTTATTAATTTTTATATTTTTTTTATGTGAGTATGATATTATTGTATTTAATAAAAAAATATAGACGTATTTTTGGAAAAAAATGGCTAAATTGAACAGTTTTATTTGACTTGTAAATACTTTTAAGTGCATAATGAGAACTAATTCAACTTATTATAATAGAATGATATACATATATTATACTAGTAATCGTTGCCCACGCGTTGCGTGTGCGATACGTATTAACATAGATATGATACCGACAAATAAACTTAATATTTTTTCAAAATATAATTAATTAATTAACAATCGTATATAAATAGTAACATAATGTTTTACTCTTATAAAAAATAGACAACGAATTTGTTTGTAATATAAATGTGTGGAAAATAATATTTTTTAAGTTATTTATGTATTTGAATTGAGTGATGACGTGTAAGAGTAATTACAATATTAGAGTGATGGTATTTTTGGAAAATTTGGACAAAATTGGACAGATTCAAAATACTTGGTTGCCTTATATTAATAGTATGATATATACATATACATATACATACATATATGTATATATATACATATATATAGACATATCTATACATGTATACACACACACATATATATATATATATATATATATATATATAATTGCAAATAATTGGGGATAAGGAACCCTAGGCCTGTTTGGTTATAATTGGGGAAAGTATAAAATAGAGAGAAAAGTTAATAGGTTTTGGTTTCTAGACGTGGCACATGTCGAAACAAAAAACTACTCATGCAACAAAAACAGTCACGTGTAGACACATGATGTAACGCCATTTTTTTTTAACGAAATTGCATGAAATCGAAATAGAACATTAAGTTAATTACTTGGATTGAGAAAAACTAGAGTTCAGTATACTAAATAGGAATTGAAAAAAAGTTAAATACATTAAACGTTATTAAACTTGATTTTATTATGTAACATGTATATTTTTTTTCCTAATACCTACTCTCACCACTTGATATATCTAAATGTATTACAAATTCACATGAAATGTTTAATACAGTCAAAACCTATATAATCTTCTCAAGGGAATCAACAATCCTTATACTAAGACATGTATTTTGTCATTTGTAATAAACATCATGTGGTAAATGTCATTGTCCAAATTACTAAGTATTTGACTCTTAATGAATCTCAATATTTATAAATTAAAAAAACAAGCATTTCCACATATGATGTATTTTAATTGTTTGTTTCATCTAGTGAGGACAAAAATATTTGATTTGCGGAGGTTCTATTAATGCCCTTAAAATTCACTAGTACATAAAGTTAAAATACATCATACCCTCTGGTGAATACATATCTACCAAAATTATACAATACAATTTTACTAATTATGTGTCCATTTTCATGTAAAGTTGTAAATATATGTTACTTTTATTTCACAAATCTGGTCTGAAGTTCTTATAAGGGACAATGCAAATGTTCAAAAAAGGCCTCATTTCTAATACTCGTCTCGAAATATTCATTATTTACATATGACAAAAAGTAAAAAGAAGTTGGAATATGTGATTTACTTGAAACACTAAAAGTCTAAAATATGTGTAAAATTCGTTAAATGTTAGATGTCATAATTTCTTACAAATTGTTAATTTGTTATATTTTTGTTTTTTTAAACATGATTAGGAAATTAAAGTTGGATTAGCACCACAATATTTTAAGGTAATATGCTCCAACTTATATAATTTACATAGAAACAAAGAGTTTTTATGTTTCATATAAACTGATGATATTTTATTTGTCAATTACAAATGTTTTATGTCAATTAAAGTTTTAATTTTTGGATTCAATTAAAGTTGGATTAGCACCACAAATGTTTTAATTTTTGGATTCAATTTTCCTATCATAAGAACAAAGAAGCAACTAGACTTTGTTCAATATATTTATATGGCTTCTACATGTAATTAGTAATTAGAGAGAGAAGAAGTCTTATAAATACTTTAAGATTGTTTCTAGCATTTTCACACTATAGTGTTAGTATTGATAAAGGAACAATGCGTCCAAACTGTTTGCATTTTTTTTTTATGTTAATAATTGTTTTAATCAAAATGTGGCACTTCATTTTTTGAGACCCGATGCTCTCGGTCGGTCCGTACGAAGCCCGTGCACCCTTGAATTATTTTATAAGTACCAATAGTCTAATATTTTGTGTAAACGATACTCGACGTACTTGTCTATCTTCTACATAGAATATAAGACACGTATTTGTGCATTAATAGAGAAACCAAATGATAAATTGTTCATATGAATCCTCAGAAAATGTTAAATCATCAAAACCATCCCTGGTCAACAGTTCCTTAGGAGTCGATAATATCAAAACATTTGTTGAAAAGCGCTTCTATTTTACGGTTGTGCAATAACATGGACGAAATAGAGTTCAAACGGAAATTGTGAATTTAACGGGAAAGCGTGTTTGCAAATTTGACCATGAATGGAACGAAATCGAAACATTCGGTTGTCGACAGACAAAATTTACCGGAACATCGACCACAAACAAAGGATGGACAGGCACACAAATAAGTTACACTTAGCATAAACTTAGCCCACAGAGAATAGAATTGAGCTAGCTAGTTGATTCTCTTTCGCCTATTGTTCGGACGACTTTGTTCAATCACTTCGGTTGGGGATTCAGAACAGTGGTAGTGTAAATGTCGTAAGTCGAAGGCATGTTAGGGTGCACATGTAAATCCCACATCGAAGTGATATGAGAAATGATGTCTACTAATATACACCAAGACTCACCATACCATTGTGTTGATCTGTTAGTATGTATATGAGTTTAAAGGTATATATTTGGTCACTGTATGCTCGAAGTATGTGCGTTGTGTTCAACCACTCGACGTGAGATTCGCTCCACAAATGGTATGAGAGCCGACGAAAGACGTTCCAGCACTTGACTACTCTCTAGCTCCCAAGAGAAAACGTTTGTTGGGTGAACACGTGGATAATCATGACATACGACCCTTGCCATTGGGAAGTGGATCACCCAAATGATGGATACGGGCAACTAGTCCGGTTCCTGCTAGAAGTACGACGATCCCTAATTCTCAAGAGTACGAATTAAGTCGTGAGGGCACAGTGCGAGTGTTGAAACCGGAGAGTTGAGTAAAAAATTGAGATTTAGGGGGAGGAGCTAGATCGATGTGGTTTATATGTGAATATGGGAGATTGTAATGGAGCACATATAAAAGTGACATGAAAAGTCATGTCTGTTAATATAAAGACTCGATATACTATTTTGGGTTGATCATTATTTAATATTAGATATGAGTTTAAAAGTGTATATTGAGTTAGTGTGCGTGTAATATGTGTAATGTGCACCGACATCCAAGTGAGAATATCCCTACTAGGAGCCCATAAACTTAAAACACATCTTTTTTTGTTTATTATACTTCTGGTTGTAAATGTTCTCTCTTTTTCTCTAATAACTAGCAAAGGAGCGCGGTCAAGCCCCGGCCCTTTTTCTTTAAAAAAAAAAGTTCATAATTTTGTTAGAATTAAATTGGTCTCCGGTTTAAATTATTATGAATAATCACCATCTTATTCATTTTTTTTTTTCATAATATGATTAAATCTATTATAAATTTATGCTTCGATAAAGTTTTTTTTCATTTGTATTGACTCTTCAATTACGTGTGTGACGACCGAGATTTTTGGAGGGAATTTATGTGGTGTAGAATGTTTTGCGACAGTCCGACATCACCCAGATTTGAGAGTACCCGTGTGATATATGAGTTTAAAAATTTCTTTCATATCAATAAGGACTTTTAAAGCCGTGCGGCACAATGCGAGTACCGAACTCTGCAGTTAAGCGTGTTTAGCTTGAAATAGTAACCGGATGGGTGACCATAACGGAAGTTGTAATAAAGCGGACAATATTGTTGATATGAGTGTGACGAGTCGGCCTGTGTGGCTGAGTCGTTACAACTTACTATTTTCATCATTTAAAATATTCTTGTAACAAAGACAAGGGATTAAGTTGTGAAATTTTTTCGCTTACTTCAAGGTTTTTACTTGGAATAAAAAAAGATCACTTTTAATCCTTCATCTGTGAACTGTATCTCTGCTACCTTGTCATAATCTCATATATACACATCGTTATACGTTGTGTATGAGTTGCTTAGTGGCTAAATCATTTCAACTTACTTGTCAGATTACTCTTGTATGCGCTAGCTATATAAACATTGGTAACCAAATCCAACTCATAAAATTTATATACATTTTGGAATTCACCCTCATAAAAGTCTAAAAAAGGTATTGCTGTTGTGAATTTTATTAGCTTAATATAGATATAGAGACAGAGGTAGAGAGAGCGAGAACAATAGTATTATTGATGAATGAATGTTTGTGATACAAGACCCCATAACACTCTTTATATAATAGAGTGTAGGGTTACAAGACATAGCAGACCCAAAGTAAACCTCATAGGCTAAGACCCAAAAGACTCCAACTAGAATCTTCTACAACACTCCCCCTTGGATGTCTTGAGTTTTTCGTCTTTATGCAGTCGGTCTAAGTCGAGTTCATTCGCAGTTCCAAACACATAAAACCTTAGAGCCGAAAACCCAGTGTGGGACAAAACCGGTACCTAGGACAAACTATGTAGCAGAATGATATAAGACAAAATTCCATGTAAGTAACTAATCACAAAACAGTATGCCTCATTAAAACCGTGCTAGAGTAAACCCAATGAAAAAATCTCTGATCGAAGGAAAAGAGTGCAACAATGGTAGTAGTACAACCACAAAAAAGGTGCCTCATCAAAACCTTACCAGAGTAAACCCAGTGGGAAAAAACCTCCGGTCAAAGGACAAAAGAGTACACAGTGGTAAGAAGTATACAACATGATACTCCTAATTTCGGCAATCTTAAGTGAGATATGATGTGAAGGTGTCTCGCTAAAAATCTTGTCAAGGAAAACCCAGTGGGAAAAAACCTTGGTCTAAAGACAAAAAGAGTACACGAGCATGCAACATGATGGTCCCCTCACTTGCACTCAACATGATGTGAGGATTTATCTTGAATATAAAATGTCTCAAGATAACTTAGACAAACTATCTTAGTTGTGATTGATTGTGTCTCATTAAAACCTGGCCAAGGTAAACCCAGTAGAATAAACCCTTGGTTTAAGGATAAAAGAGTACACTCACAAGTGTTAATCAACACGAGCATTCATCGGAATGCTTTATCTCACTTACATACGAATGGATGCAATGAATTCAGTTAATTAGTCATAAGCATTCTTCTGGATGCTCCCCCTAACTTGTACACAACTGCGTGTAGTAAAATCAAAACATGGAATAGAACGAGCATGCGACGGGATGCTGTTGTACTTCATATGTGAAGATTTATTTTGGCGAGATATGTCAAATAGCATAATCTAGTCGTGTCTCTCTTGATCGATAGTATCATTTTGTCTTAAGACAAGGCTTCATCTAGATTGTGAAACATAACACATGTACTTCATATGGCTAATACCAGCTCGAAGCCATATGCACTCTCTAGTCATCTCATAGAGCACAAGTAGATAAGAGTGATTTGTATGGAGTCTTTCCAAGACCTCCAAGATCTCGCCTTATTCCTAATGGCAAAGACATACCATGTTAGGAATATCCCTTATGCAGGTCAGATAAGTAACCAGCATCGGTATAACCGAAAAAGGGTTGCGTTAATTCGAGTGCCGAAGGGTGTAGGTACACTCGATGACGCAAATGGGATAAACAAGACCACTTTCAAAATTAGCATAAGATAAGGGAATACGTATTTAGTGCCATTACGGTGACAGCGTGTTAGCGCGATACTGTGTCGAGCTATACCATTCACAGCAGACGAGATGTCCGTCTTAGCACATTAGACCAAGTACAATGATGCGCTTATTGTAATTAGATATGAACATCATGGTTCAATATCTATTCATCGTCTGATAAGGGATGGACCGGGTCTATATTAATGTCTAGTGATCAAACGATCATGGGAGAATCTAATGACTTAGCGTCATGATGACTAAAGCGCCATAACACCTTCTGAGTGTAGTCTGAATCATGGACTTATATTCAATCTTTACGGGACTCAATCATCAGGCCGAGTCACTACCGTGTCTTCCCAAGATCTTTCATCTTGAAGGAAAATCCAAAAGTGGATCGCGTAATAAAACACGCAAGGGCATAAAACATGTCTCTATGTATCCCAAGCCGATCAAGTAATCACTTAAGCGGGATACCATCCCCGCTCGGATTTTATAATCCATATAATGAATGTCTCAGTTAATTGAGAACATGTTCTGTGGTCAGGAACTACTTGATTCAAGCACGTGAAGTCACACAGGGACCTTCATCTACATCCCTTTGTCTAAATCCCCATAGAGATAAAACATGACCACATTCATAGCCGCATACTCAGTTTTCTGGAAACTACTAAACTAAATAAGTAGTGGAATATTTAACATCCATTACGAGGAAACGAGTCATCTCGTAATCAATTCCAAGATGTGAGAGAAGCCTTGCGCTACTAGGCAAGCATTCTACAATCTCATTATTCTCAACACGCTTCCTTACGAATAACCAAATAAAAGAACTCGTTTAACATTGGCGGTGTTAGAGCTACAGGTCTGAATACTTCTTTCGCTAAGGAAGTCTACTTGGATTGCAAGTTTCTATTAGGCCAGTCTGATCTTTGTTGACTTGTACGTGGTTCCCTATCATAATTTGCTCATATTACCAGTCGTCACCGAATATATGAACAAGTAATCAATGACAGTCTCGTTTCGCTTCAATACCGTCTAAGATATCATGATCGATAGATATTTTAAGATTCTCAGGATGAGGAGGAATCACACATCTCTTAGATCCTTTATAATCTCGTGCGACAAACGAGTTTTAGTTCACCTTTCCAGGGGCTGAACTAATTAAGAACCGGCCAACTTCCTCGTATCTTTAGAAGGACGACAGACTGGACAACCGACAATAGCATCCTTTACTTGGCGGGTTCGCCCAAAGCAACGTATTACAATAGGAACACGGCGTCTGAGAAAAGGTCTTCGTCATCCTATCCGGTCAAAAGTTTTAGCACCGAGAAAACGGTCATAGTAAATAGCCGAGACATGAGTACCATTGGTCAAGAAGATAAACCGGAAGAAAGCACACATCTTGACCCACACCCCAAAACTCAGCCCAAAAGTCCAATTCGGCATCTCCCTTACCAATCGAACCCCATCTCGTCGCTTATTAGAGAAATAAGCCACTGGATCCCAAAACCGTAACTCAACAAAAATGATAAGTAATAGAATACACCATATCCGAGATTATGTAATATTCAGTCAAAACCCAAAACAACACGATAGTCACAATAATTAGAACCGAAGCTCTTTATAAGATTCATGACTTGTGTTTGTGTATATATCGCTAAAAAATAGCATTACCTTAGAATATGCACATCCTCTTTAGCGTAATCCCAAACCCCAACTCTCATATAACATTGAGGACAAAGGAAGTGAACCCAAAAAACCCAAATCCAAATAAGCAGCAAATAGACTCGGAATCTGTCAGAATTTAGGAATTGCCTCGAGCAATGGGCACAATCTATGACCGGTGCCAACTGGAGGGAGGAGATTAAAGAGACAATAACCGGTAAAGAAGTGGCTCGGCAAAGACAAAAGTGAGACACCGAGAAGAGAAGAGGATGAATAGGGATGATGGGAGGAGATGATAGTAAGAAGCGGAGAAGTTGGTTAATGGGAGAGAGCAGAGAGGAGAGAAAGATGGTGGTGATAAGGCTCGGGGGTAGGAACGGCAAACACCGTCCCCACCCCATACGGTGGTGGCGGATTTGGGTATAGATCTAGGGTTGTGATGGGGTAGAGAGAGAGAGAGAGTTTGTAACAGAACGGACGTAAAAAGTGGTTTAACGTTTTTTTTTTAATTATAAATAAGTTATGTATATGTTATAAAGCAACCATTTGGGTATTAATGGTGTATCACATTAATATATGGATACCAAAAAAAAATTTAATCTAAAATGCAAGGACTAAAGTGTAGTTTATGCAACCAAGATACTTATTTTCTTGATAAAAATTATAATAGAATTTTTTCAAATAAAAGAAAAAATAAATAAGTATCATGTCAAAACCCGACTATGGTAGATGCAATCTTTAAAACTATAAATACAAAAGGATTAGAAACCAAAATTCTAAGACCATTTCCAACGGATGGCACTAAAACACCATCACAACATTTATGGTGCAATTTTTGCACCAAACACGTAACGTTGGAGATAACCTGAGGACCATTGATATAATTTAACTAAAGAACAAGCTGCTCCCTTTCTGTGCTTTTTATATAATTAGTTAGAAATCAGATAACACCAACAAATTGTTGGAAAAATCATATTTCATGGTGTTTTTCGAATTGGTCACGAGTCCAAAAGTTTTGTCAAATTTCATGTGAAGAATCTAAAGTTTAGACTCTGTACTCAAGTGATTTGAGTAGCTTGTATGACAAGGTTCGAAACGGTATATCGCATGACCTATTCGATGAATGAGTGTGAATGGAAATTGGCTCCCAAATTGGACCATGGAAAGACGAAATCTGGAATTTGGGAAAGTAAGTGGGAAAACAAATGGATGGAGAAGCCACCCAAATGTTTATCCCACATCAATTAGGAAAAACTATTTTGAATAGTTTATATACATATTCACCACTACAGAGTGGTAATAATGTGTAGCCTCATAGGTGTGTGTGCAGGCAAGTGTACCACATACGCGCGCGTGGCACGGAAAATTTTCCGGTTCTAGTTCCAAGAAAGTCTGAGAATTTTGAATAATAACAAAACAGTCCCAAAAATTCCAGCGAGCTTGTAACTGATGCAATTAAATGATTAATTCAGCAGTTTCGAATACTGAATTAAGTGACTATTATGGCTGAGATTTCAGCTTAGCCTATAAGTAGGCAGCTCTCTCCCACTCTCTAAACACACTTTTACATTTATGAAAAATACTGCATTATTTTTCCATAGCATATTAGAAAGAGAGAGAACCACCCACCAACAGCTCGACCTTGACTCGTCGTCAGTTTTCGGTGAGTCATCTGAGACGTTGTACATTGTGATCGAAGCGCCAACGCAACCAGAAACATTAAGGTGGTTGGACGAATATCGGTTAAGGGCAGCCTGTCTAACAGTCGCCTCGTCTTTTATTTTTTATGTCTTTTCAATTCAGTATTTAAATTTTGCAATTTACATTTCTGTCTTTTCTATTCAGTATTTTAATTTGTTGTACTTGGCTGTAATATTTATATTCTGTCTTTACCTTTCTGTAATTTCAATTATGTAATTTAATTCTGTAATTAGAATAGTTTCATTTCAGTCCTGTAATTTCAATTTTAATCTGATGTACTGAATTGCAATAAATAGAAACTGCCGGACTGGAAAGTATGTACTGAATAGAAATTAAAGCAAACGTTAACAGCCGGACTGTTAATGTTTGCTTTAATTTCTATTCAGTACATACATGTTGTAATCTGTAATTTCAGTTTCAATTCTGAATTAATAAAAATTAAACTGGTTTTGATTTTTTTCTTTTTAGTCCTTTTATTATTGTTATTTCGTACATAGAAATCAACAATCTTAACTGATATTCTGTTGTTTCTTTCGTGTATTAATTAATACAATTATTTATTTTATTAGGAATAATGCTTTTTTGTTTTCAATTCTAAATCATATTAGAATTTGATTTGCAAAGAAAAATTCCAAACAATTTGATTTTGTTTTTAAGGATCTTGTTGATATCAACCGTATTGGTATTCAAGAAGAATCGTTATAATCCTTTTGATATCAACCGTATTGGTATTCAAAAGGAAACCGTTTAATTTTCTTTTTGTTGTTTAAATAAAATTCTTTTATAAACCCAAATTTCAATTTTGGAGTTTTGTTTATAGAATTTATTGTACACGTATCTCATACATTTTTTGTGTTGTCGATTCAGATGACAAACACTTCACCCATTGAGTTGCCTGTCGGGAGTGAGCATGACCTAGTGGTTGGTGGAAATGTCCATAACACTGGGGGCGATGCGAATGTGGGGGCTAACGCCGATGATGTAGCTGCAGCGGCTGAGGCCGCCGCGGCTGCAGCAATGGCGGATGCTATGGCCAAAGCCGAGGCTGCGGCCGAAGCAGCGGCTACGGCAAAGGCCACAGCCAAGGCTGCGGCTAGAGCCAAGGCTGTGGCCAAGGACAAGGCACCGATGTATTCGGCAGTGCCTACTTTCCCGACTTCTCATCTGGAGAAACCGGAAAAATTTAGGGAGGACAACTTCAAACGTTGGCAGCCAAAGATGCTGTTTTATCTCACCACCCTGAATCTGACCAGGTTTCTTAAGGAGACTGCTCCCGTCCTAAGCGAGGACGATCTAGACGAGCAGTCGTTCTCTGCGATTGAGGCATTGAGACATGCCGACTACCTATGCAAGGACTATATCCTGTGTGCTCTAGATGAGACTCTGTTCAGTGTTTTCGAGCCCAGAGCTACTGCAAAGGAGCTGTGAGAAACTCTCGAAAACAAGTACAAAGTGAATAACGGTGACACAAAGAGATTTGTTGTCACGGACTTTCATGAGTACCGTATGACTGAAAGTAGGGGTGTCATGGAGCAAGTTGAGGACTTCCAACTTATTTACCATCGCCTTGAGGCTGAAGGTCTAGAGATTAATGAGCCTTTCCATGTGGCACTCATGATTGACAAATTTCCACCGTCTTGGAAAGACTTTCAAAACTACTTGAAGCACAAGCGGAATGAAATGAGACTAGAGGGGCTCATTGAGAAACTCAATATCGAGATGAGCAACCGTCGCTCTGTAAGGAGAGTCGGTGGTTCTAACATCTCGATGGCAAAGGTCAATGTGGTCGAAAGATCTAATGTCAAGCGGAAACATTTTGAGAACGAAGGCAGTGCTGTTATCGTAAAGAAATTTGCGGGAACCTAGTTTGTATGTAACAGGACCGGCCATCGTGCCGCAGACTGTTATGACAATAAAATCACTATTAAGCCTAAGCCCCCCCAAAGAACTTTAAAGGCAAGGGGAAAAAGAAAGCTCCAGCTTAGGCACATCTGGCCGAGGGAGGACGAGATGATGACCACTTCACTGCTGTGGTCTGAGGTGAATCTCGTGGGGAGAAACCCCAAAGAGTGGTCGCTGGATATCGGTGCCACAAGCCACATCTGTTCTAACCGGTGGATGTTTAAGACCTACGAGGCCGTAGAGGAAGAAAGCTACTTCATGGGGAATTCTGCTACTTCCAAAGTGGAAGGAAAATGAACGGTGGTGATGAACATGACCTCTGGAAAAGAGCTGAGGATGACAGGGGTGCTCCATGTTCCGGATATCCGTAAGAATCTGGTATCCATATCTGTGATGGTGAAGAACGGGTTCAAGCTTGTTTTTCAATCTGATAAAATTATAATCACCAAAAATGGTGTCTATGTAGGCCATGGCTATATGACCAACGACATGTTTAAGTTAAACGTAGGGACACCTGCTCCCAATAAAGGTGCTAAAGCTGAGGCTAGCACAAGTAATGTAATGACTGTTGCCCAAAAGGCCAATAATAAGAGTTCTGATTTTGCTTATTTCTTTGAGTCATTTCATTTATGGCATGATAGATTAGGTCACGTGAATTATAATTCATTAAAGAAATTAATATCACTAAAACTAATACCAAATTTTGTCTTTAATAAGCAACACAAATGTGAGATATGTGTAGAGGTAAAATTAACGAAATCATCGTTTCAACATGTTGAACGAGAAAGTGAACCTCTCGGTCTAATACACACAGATGTATGTGACTTAAAGTTTATACAAACACGAGAAGGGAAAAAGTACTTTATCACATTTATAGATGATTGTACTAGATACTTCTATGTTTACTTAATGAGAAGTAAAGATGAAGCAGTAGAGAAATTCTCTCTTTATAAGACTGAAGTTGAAAATCAACTCAATAGAAAAATTAAAACATTGAGAAGTGAAAGAGGCGGTGAATTTGAATCACCGTTTGAGCAAATATGCGCTGATAGCGGCATTATACATCAAACCACATCTCCATACACTCCCGAGCAAAATGGGGTTACCGAGCGTAAAAATAGAACGCTAAAGGAAATGATAAATGCTATGCTAATCAGTTCCGGGTTACCCCAGAACATGTGGGGGGAAGTGATACTTTCCGCAAACTATGTTTTAAACAAGTTACCACATAAGAAGCGAGATAAGACTCCATATGAATTATGGAAAGGTCATCAACCCAGTTATAAGGACCTGCGGGTTTGGTGTTGTCTCACAAAGGTCCTAGTTCCCACTCCTAAGAGGATGAGAATTGGTCCTAAAACGGTGGACTGTGTGTTTATCGGATATGCACATAATAATAGTGCATATCGGTTTCTCGTACACAAGTCCGACAATGTCGATGTGCACGTAGATACGTATATGGAAAGCTGAGAGGCCTCTTTCTTTGAAGATATCTTTCCCCATAAATTACCTACAGCTATACCAACTCAAGAGTTGAACAGTGAAGGAAATGTGGGGGCAAGTGAACCGACAGAGGAAGAGGAAGAGCCTCTGCGTAGCAAACGGGCAAGGAAGGAAACTTCTTTTGGACATGATTTCTTAACCTTCATGGTTGAAGGAGAACCGGTGACATATAAACAAGCTATGTCAACACCGGATTCCCAATATTGGGAATAAGCTATCCAAAATGAGATTGAGTCAATCATCAAAACCACACTTGGGAACTAGTGGATCTTCCGCCAAGATGTAAGCCCCTAGGTCACAAGTGGATCTTCAAGAGGAAGTTAAGGGTTGATGGCACGATTGAGAAATACAAGGCGAGACTTATAGTAAAAGGCTTTAGGCAAACTGAAGGTGTCGATTATTTTGACACGTATGCTCTTGTCTCCAGGAAAACATCTATCTGAATCGTCATTGCTCTCGTAGCTTTGTTTGATATAGAAATACATCAAATGGATGTCAAGACGGCGTTTTTAAATGGAGAACTGGAAGAAGAAATTTACATGGAACAACCGGAAGGGTTTGTAGTTCCTGGTAAAGAGCAAAAAGTGTGCAAATTTGTAAAGTCTCTATATGGACTCAAACAAGCACCAAAGCAATGGCACGAGAAGTTTGATAGAATTATGCTATCAAATGGTTTTCGCATTAATGAGTGCAATAAATGTGTCTACACTAAAAGAAGTGGAAGAGACCGTGTCGTAGTCTGTCTCTATGTGGATGACATAATTATAATTGGGAGTACTGATAGAATCAGCTCCACAAAGAAAATGTTGTCACAACACTTCGATATGAAGGATCTGGGTATAGCTGATGTAATACTTGGTATGAAGATTACCAAAACATCAGAGGGGTATGCCTTGTCACAAAGTCATTATGTTAAACAAGTACTAGACAAGTTTGACAACGGTAGTACGGCGATGTCTAGAACCCCAATTGAGTTCAACTGTAACCTGAAAAAGAATTTCGGTAAGAGTGTGAATCAATTGGAGTTCTCTCGGGTCATAGGTAGTCTCATGTATATAATGAATTGCACTAGACCAGACATACCAAACTCAGTGAGTAGACTGAGCAGGTACACCAGCAATCCGAATGAGGAACACTGGAAGGCCATCATGAAACTTCTCAGATATATGAGGTTTTCAGCCGATTACGGGCTGCACTATACCAGATATCCAATGATACTGGAAGGGTACTCAGATGCCAACTGGATATCAGACTCCAATAGCACAAGGTCCACGAGTGGATATGTGTTTATAATGGAAGGAGCTGTTGTGTCTTGGAGATACTCCAAACAGACATGTATCGCAAGGTCAACTATGGAATCTGAATTCATAGCGTTACACTTAGCAACCGAGGAGGCAGACTGGCTGAGAAGTCTTTTGGAAGGAATTCCAATGTGGCCAAAACCTGTTCCCGTAATAAGCATGCATTATGATAGTCAATCAGCTATTGCGCGGGCTCAGGATCATATGTATAATGGAAAGTCTCTACATATACGTTGGAGACATAAATCCGTAAGAGAATTGTTATCCAACGGTGTGGTATCCTTAGATTTTGTGAGATCAAAGGAAAACATAGCGGATCCATTAACAAAAGGCTTGACTCAAGTAGGAGTCGAGGTGTCATCGAATGGAATGGGATTAAAGCCCATTAAATTGGTGGCCCCCCCATAGGCAACCCAACCTAAACGGAATATTTCCTGCTAGGTTCAAAGGGAAACTAAACTGTGAGGGCAACCGAACAAAGCATTCGGGAACCAGTAGTTCCCAGTCCATTTTCCGTGATTACAGAGTGATAGACCTGTACCATTGTAAGGGTGAGCTTGAGGCTCTTAATGATCCAAGTAACTTGACGGTCGAGTAAAGTGAGTCAGGACACCTTCGACTTGGAATCACCTATAACGAGTGTGTAAGGCCGGTACCATGTGATGAGCTTGGGCTAAATCACTAGCGCACTCAGTTGAAATTGTCAAGGCAGTCCAGGCCAAATATGGACAACAACCAAAGGGCCTAGTACATGGGTAGAAAGGGCACTGTGCGGATATCATACTGGGATACAAGACTAAAGGTTTCAAAGCATCTATGCTATATAATAGCAGTATTCCGGATGAAACTACGCTACGGCAGGTTCAAGGCGCGCGCTACCTGACCTTAGGCAATGAAATTTTTCGGTTCTCTTGATTTGAATTTAGGGCATGGGCTTTCGAGCCAATTGCATTCATGTGCGGGATTGTTGGAAAAACCATGTTTCATGGTGTTTTCCAAATTGGTCACGAGTCCAAAAGTTTGGTCAAATTCCATGCGAAGAATTTAAAGTTTAGACTCCATACTCAAGTGTTTTGAGTAGCTTGTATGACAAGCTTCGAAACGGTATATCGTGTAACATCCCGTATTTTTATAAATGGTTTTATTTATGATTTAATTTATCCAAAAACGTTTTATACAAATTTTACCAAAAACCGGTCACTCGACTAATTTTTAGCCAAAAACCGAAACTCTTCCGAAAAACTTTATTCTAAAAACCTAGTACTAATTTTATAAACAAAAAGGACCCAATAGATTTGTTTCTATAGTTTTGTTATTTTTGAGTAGTAAAACAATATTTTTGGATTAAGAGTTAACTTTTAGAACTTTGGGGACCAAATAGTTCGTTACCACAAACTATCTCAAAACAGTTTTTCTAAACACTTTTCAGCCACTTTCAAAACCTAAAAACAGTAAAAACAAGTAAGAAGAGAGATACCAAGAGAAAAAGAAAGAAGAAGAAGTAGAGGAAGCCACCATTAGCGGGTTCTTACCGGAAGCATCTCCTCTACGCTCTAAGGTAACGGGGGTTATCCATTGCGACTAGACGAGGGTGTATGTTAGGATTAAGTTTTACGTTTATTATAAATTGGAGGTTTTTGCCTTTTATATTAATTATGTTCTTAAATTGTTAATTGAGGTTTAGTTGTTATATCTTTAATTCCATTATTTGAATTGTAGAAGTTGAGGCGTTTGACATATTAATTTCAGATTAATGAGAATATTGATGGGTTTGCGTGTTTTATGCGTTAATTATATGTTATTATGGTTGTTGATAGAATTGGGTAAATTATTGTTGAATAGAGATGGGTTTTAGATTGTGCATACAAGGTGTTTGTTAAAATGCCCGAATGGAATTTTACGTTATTGGAGTTGTTTGGCTATTTGTGAATTTAGTACATATGGTTATGTGTTATGTTGATTGACGTTAAAGTGTCGTTTGAGAATGTTGGTATTTTGAGATGTGATAATTGAATGGTTTTATATTATTGGGCGAGGCCTTGTGATTTAGCTGTAGTGGCAATGGTCTCTGTCTCTCCCTAATTCCGGGGACAGAAGACGGCCGAGGGGATAGGGAATGACTCGTCTTACGGACTGGGGAGAGTGGCGTGAGAGGTCCCAGTGTGCACTATATTTACTTTATTGTTAGCAATGGTCGATGCCTCTCTCTAATTCCGGGGACATAAGACGGCCGAAGGGATAGAGAATGACTCGTCTTACGGACTGGGACGAGTGGCGTGAGAGGTTCAAGTGTGCACTATAAATCTATTTTTATGTTAGCAATGGTCTATGTCTCTCCCTAATTCCGGGGACATAAGACGGCCGAAGGGATAGAGAATGACCTACCTTACAGACTGGGATAGGTGGCGTGAGAGGTCCATGTATGCTATTGATGTGTGTTGAAGTTATTTAATTTATCTCGTTGTAGGATGTTATTATATTTCTTTTTATATGTTGATTATCGTAGTTGTTGTTTGTGGGTTCTTGCATTTAAGGGATGGAGTGACGGTATTTGTGGTGCCGTCCCGTCTAGTTATGTGCGTGAGACTCACCGTTACAATTTTGTCTTTCAGGTACAATTTAGATTGAGACGTTCGGATAAGAGCATTAGCGCAGTATCGCATGGGCTCGGGGCATCTTTCAGTTGCTTTATTTTCGCTTAGACTAGTTTTTATTTGAGGTTGTAGCCTACGGGTAAATTACATTTGTTCATTTCTTTTTATATAATTTTGTTAAAACCATTTGTCTTGTAGCCGCGTTTGGCAAACTTTATATTTATTCATTTAATTGTTCCTTTAGCTCGCAAGTGTTTTCTTTAAAAATTTTAATTTTGTACCAATAGGTTTTATTTTCCTTTTTATTTAAAAAGGTCACGCCTTGATGTCCGTTTTTAGGAACTTGGGGCGTGACATATCGCATGACCTATTCGGTGAATGGGTGTGAATGGAAATTGGCTTCGAAGTTGAACCATGGAGAGACGAAATCTGGAATTTGGGAAATGAAGTGGGAAAACAAATGGATGGGGAAGCAACCCAAATGTTTATCCCACATCAAAGAGGAAAAACTATTTTGAAAAGTTTATATACATATTCACCACTAGAGAGCGGTAATAATGTGTAGCCTCAAAGGTGTGTGCAGGCAAGTGTACCACACACGCGCGCGCTCGCTCGAGTCTCGGGACTCGGGTCTCGGGCGCGGGTGCGGGCGTGGGACTTGGGACTTGGGGAATGTTCCGGTTCCGGTTTTGGTTCCAAGAAAGTCTGAGAGTTTTGAATAATAACAAAACAGTCCCAAAAATTCCAGCAAGCTTGTAACTGATGCAATTAAATGAGAATAATTGCATCATTAATTCAGCAGTTTCGAATACTAAATTAAGTGACCCTTATGGCTGAGATTTCAGCTTAGCCTATAAGTAGGCAGCTCTCTCCCCCTCTCTAAACACACTTTTACATTTCTGAAAAATACTGCATTATTTTTCCATAGCATTTTAGAAAGAGAGAGAACCACCCCCCAACAGCTCGACTTTGACTCGTCGCCAGTTTTCGAGGAGTCATCCGAGACGCTATACCTTGGGATCGAACCGTCAACGCAACCAGAAACATTAAGGTGGTTGGGCGAATATCGGTTAAGGGCAGACTGTCTAACAGTCACCTCGTCTTTTATTTTTTTTGTTTTTTCAATTCAGTTTTTAAATTATGCAATTTACATTTCTGTCTTTTCTATTCAGTATTTTAATTTGCTGTACTTAGCTGTAATATTTATATTCTGTCTTTACCTTTCTGTAATTTATTTGAAGTACTGTTTCTATTATGTAATTTAATTCTGTAATTAAAATAGTTTCATTTCAGTCCTGTAATTTCAATTTCAATCAGAACAGTCCGGCTGTTAAGTTTATACTTTCCAGTCCGACAGTTTCTATTTATTGCAATTCAGTACATCAGATTATTAATTGATAATAATCTGAATAACGTTTGCTTTAATTTCTATTCAGTACATACATGTTGTAATCTGTAATTTTAGTTTCAAGTCTGAATTAATAAAGATTACACTAGTTTTGATTATTTCTTTTTAGTCCTTTATTATTGTTTAATTGTTATTTCGTACACGGAAACCAACACAAATGATATTTACACACGACATTAGCAAAAGTCAGAATAATGTTTCATTACTTGTTTTTGTTCTACAAAGGTAACAACTCATGAAACAGCAAGGGAACAATAACCTTATTTGAGTATGCATGTAACAATTATGTTTATTCTCTGTACATAAAATCTTCTTTTTTTCCTATAATATATGGGTGACACCCTGAATTTAGATTGGGAATGGGGGAACACAGATTTCTTTTCCACGCGGTTTTTCCTCTAACAATCTCTTCACTTTTGTTATCTCCATTAGTGTGAAGTAAATGGGTAAAGCTTAAGTCTCCATCCTTATCTAAAAGTATTCCGTTTTCATTTGACCCTACGAGCGATTTTACTAAATCCGAGCTCTTACACTCCTTTTTGTATTCAAGTATTACGCTACATAGTTGGTGAGCTTCCACAAATTGGTCCGGAATCGCCTACAAAAAGAAGAAAATATAATTTAAAAAATGGTTCTGAACTTTATAACGAGTTCGTTACTGAGATTGCTTAAAACTATTTCTGAACGTATACCTCAAGCATCCATCTTAAGAACTTAACATTGTTTACGTGCTGGTTCATGTCCAAGTCGCTCCTACTTGGCTGCAATATAATAATTGTGAGTCTGACTAAAATGTAAGTACTTTTTTATGACATAAAGACTCAAAAGTAATTAATTTTTATGACATTGTAAAGACTAAATATTTCATCCATTTCATTTAAAAAGGTTTCTGGAATCATACACAATACCTTTATATTTGAGGTCGCATAAATTGATTTTTGGACGTCCAACTTCTCTATTTTCTCTTTTGTTGGGTTGATAACTTTTTTATTTACAAACCACGGTGAAAGTTCATCTTTCACATCCTTCGACATCCTCACAAGTCGCCTTGTTTCGTGGTTCATCATAACCCAAGTACTGTTTCAATTTTGAAATATGATAGTTATATTAGTGAAAATCTATAAAATATAGATCGGTAATAACACTAAAAAAATGAAATGTGAAATTTACCTGGTTCCTCGTGCAAAAATTAAACCCGTTTTGTGGCAATGGATAATCCAGTCTCGTTTAACGCCTAATCCCTTAGATTCTGCAAACCATGTATCGATGTCTACGATGTCTCCCCTAAAAAAAGTTCACTAATTTTCATTGAAGATGGGAAGATTTTCAAACTCTATAGTTACCCATTATATATAAATCACATTATATAATATATATGCCCATGAATTTTGATTAAAACCGTGAATAAGGAATTACCATATGGGGTAGTGATCTACTTCAACTTGCATTCTCGTGAGAACCCATATAAGATTACTCTTAATCATTTCATTTGTTGTGCCAAATCCATCACCCTTTATTAGTCCTGCCAATCTTAGTTGGTTTACTTTTGTCTCCTGACACAAATAATTTGAAGTAAATTTAGAACTATAACAAAAAATAGAAAAACAAAGAAAACAAAAAACTGACTAGTGTTTTTTTATACCTGGAAAAGATTGAGGATGCTCTCAAGGGTCGCGGTCTTATTAGGCCCTACATCGCTGATTCGAATGGCATATGTTTGTCTATACTTTTTGCCATCGGTGATGAGGCCTAGGCGGTAGGGATCGAAGGAGTTGTTCTCTCTCATACCTTGCAATGGTAAGAAACCATTACTTGAAGATACAGCAGCTTTCTTGAACAAGCTGCTCATTTCTTCAACCTTAGAACCATAACAAGCAACGCAAGAAAGAGAAGCCATTAATTCTAGAATTTTTGTGTTTTGATTATACATATAAATATATAAACACCCGGAAACTTTAATAAGCTAACGAGACCTGCAATGTTTAAAGAAAATCAGGATTTGTGGGGTTTATATAGACTCTACTATTCTAGGATGGGCCCATAACATGACATTGTATACTTTGAAATTTACTAGTATGGGAAGAATTATTATCTCTACCGGAATTATTTTCTAACACATGTTCCTCTCTTGATTAGTCGACACGAATTTTCTATATACATATATATGTGAGCTAATATGTCACACAACATGTTATCAGGATTTTACTTGCGGAGACCAAGATATACGCTCACGGATATTGGAGATTTTTGGTAAATGCGCAGATATTGGGTATCTATAAATCTTGAGATTTATTTGGTTTTATTGGGTTCGTTTCGACCTTCTCCAAAATACCAGGCGTACGGTACATAAAATAAATTAATTAACTGTTTTCGGTAAACTGCATGTATAGGAGAATATAATTGTTCTGTGCATGCTAAATTGGTATTGTGCCAACACTGCCTATATTGATAATTAAGCCTAAGTGATAGATATTGCTTAAGTTTATGGTATTTAATTGAATTAGATTGAAAACCCTAATGGAACTTATACTGTAAACTAGATTCTGTATGGTTAGAAGTATTTAATTAACCAATTGCATGTTCGTAAAACCTGTAAAACCAAAACTGTTCTTTTAAAACCGGTAGGGACCAGTTTTGAAACATTCTGAAACTTGTGGGTTGACTTAGTAATAATGTTGTAAGAGAATACTTATAAGTTTACTGATATTATGCTACGGTCCTTATAGTTTAACCCTATACACAGAATAATATACAAGTTCAAATATGCCTAATATATGGTCAATGTATGCGATCTTGGAACTTATTAATGTAATTAGTCAATTACCATGAGTTAATATTTGATTCCTTTCATGATATAATGAATCTTGTGAATTACCATGTGTGTAACTTGCGTGTATATTGTAAATTGGTAAATAAAATATATTACGTACATGAATGATTTAGTTATCATGTATAGAACTTACACATATAACAATAGAATAATTAAATATTGAGTAATATCTTGCTTAGTGTAAATTGGTAAATTTAGATTGTGCTAATATGTACTACCATGCTACTGCTATATTATTTAATCATGCAAGCAGGTACGATCTATGTATTTATTTACTGCCATGTACACTTGTGTAAATATGGTAATTTGCGAAATCATATATTTTCACATTTAAGTTGGAAAAATTATGAACCCTCTCCAACTAGGCTCACCTATTTGGATACGATGTATAGGAAAGATATAGGCGGAAGTCGATATCCTAATGATGTCGGGTTTTAAGTGGCATTCGTGCCCTCCACCCTCACTATCTTTCCTGGTTGTTTTTCAAGTAGAGCTACCGAAAGAGGTTGACTAAATAATAATTTCTCCGAGTGTGTTTATATAGTGATGTATGTTTCGCCGAATTGGTGTTTAAGTATCGACCCGTCGTTCGATCAATGAGAACCGATTCATATGAGAAGCAAAACTAATGTTTTCGAACCTGTCGTTTCAAAAAAATGTTTGTGCTTGTGCAAACCATAAATATATAAACCAGTCGTTTTATATGATAAATAATCCAGAACTCCCAACACATGTTGGATGCCATTAATGATGAGAAAAATCGTAAAACATACTTGCGAAATGACTATTTCAACATTGAATTTAATCCGTCACCACATGTTACTCACCCTGATGTGTGAAAATGTGATGCCCAAATTTTTTTTGAATGCTATCTTTGATGAGTAAAACACGAGTTTGTTGTTACCCTCAGGATGAATGCTGTGTTAATTTTATTCCGCCGCCACATTTGAGACGTGATGACGTCTACAGTGAGCAAATGTCTAAAATTGACATATTGGAGCAATCCTTCACCAAAATAGTAACTTGGAAATTGTATTCTATAAACAGTATCGTGAATTTATATTCACCATGTTCCTTTATCGTCCATCTGTTATTGGATAATAAAATTACCCCGGTGAGTAGTTTTAATCATATTGGGTCAATGTCGAATTGTTTGCCTGATATTAATGCTCTTCGTGTACATTTTTTTTCACGAATCGAGAACCGAGATAAGTGTTATTTGTCTTGAACTGTTGGGATCCCGATGAATCGCCTAGCCAAGCGAGATTTTAGACAATCGTCAAAATCGAAAACCGGTGGCTCCAAGACAGTAATTGAAATGAACAATATGGCCCGTTGTCACAAAGTAAGAGATAATGCTCAAGGAGGCAACTCTATGTTATAAACACAAAGGTCATGCACAATTACTCCTTAAATAGTTCAAAACTATTACAAAGGTAAAAAACCGATACTAATGTGGTTAAAGCTAACTGAAAGGAAACTCTTGAGACCACCGGTTTTGTGGCTCAAATGAGTTTGGGACCTTTCTTTATTGATTTTGATAAATCATTGAGCCATTTTTTCACTCATCTGGATTATGTTTTCCATTTGGATTATTATTTTTCCAATTGGACCATACTTTTGGATTATGGTTTGCCTGTTTACAAAATTTCTCGAAATAATTTAAAGTGTTTTGAGCAAATTTCTTTGACAAATGTGACCAAAATTTAAATTATGAAATTTTAGGCAATACTTGTAGGGAAGTTGGTTTTCTGAAAATAGTGGGTAGCCGTGTACCACGTAATTTCACCAACTAATTGCCTAAAATAGTCCTTTGTGACAATGATTCTGAACCTGTCGTTCCAAATCGAAATCTTTGGTAAAACCAAATTGATTTGTCAAATATGAGGCCTTATACTCATGTAGGTCCTGCCGTACCTTGTTCAGTTATAAAATAGTCGATAAAACCTGTGTTATCTGGTAATAACTCATGAAAGAAATGGAATTTCTTTACATAGCCTCCACCCAAAAACGTATTTTAGAGGAGTTGAAATGTCTTTCAAGTGGTTGCTACCACATTTTTTAAAGAATTTAAAGTTAACTTATCATTTCGCCTGTCGTCGATTGATAAAAGATTTAGATGATAAGACATGATTGTCTATACTATCATTCGCCTGTCGTCGATTGATCAAAACATTTTGATATTGTGTCATTGACCAGATGAGATATTCACGGGTCAAAAGATGATGATTTATTTATAATCGCATCGCATTTGGATTCACTTTGAGGATATATTTCATGATTAATCCGAAATTCATGCCACTAATGCTTACTTTGAAAGACTAGTATGTGTAAAGATCATGAAATGAACTCGTAGAATTCTTGTAAAGAGTTGAAGGAGTTATTATGGACTTATCCAACTATAAGACGGACCATAAATATAAATTGTTATGGTTGATGCATCGACAATATGGTCACATTTTACTGTTGTCCACATAAATGCGGTACTTTCCAAACTCTTAGCCTTATCATTAAGTTGATGGTTCGTGATCCGGATTATCCTGAAAAGTCTAGTCGACTTGATAATGCCGAAGAGTAAGAATCAAAATTTCGATTTGTATTACTTGACTTTGGGAATTAAAATTGAACATAATGTTGATTATGTTCCGACCCAAAATGGACTCACAGAATTTTTAAGCGGTTGTAAATAATTGCACGCGTTATTTGGTGATACGTACCTATATATATTTCTGTGTGGGATCACAATACATTGCATATTGCTTCATTGATCCGTCTGAGGCCCATAGTCACTCAAAACACTAAATGCGTAACAGTTGGTTACTGGTTATGAGCCAGACGCCTCATATGAACGCGTGTTTGAGTGCTTAATATTTTGATTGAGCCGCTATAGCATTCAAAATATGGACCTCTGAAGGGGGCATAAGTCGATTATGAATCCCCTGTCTATCATTTGATAGAATAACCTTGGCAAGCGATCTCTTTACCGCATGATATGCGAAAGTGATATCGCTAGGACTGTTCTCCCCATCGTTAGGGGGAGATTTGCACATTACCTGTAATATCCCTGTAATTTAAATATATATATTATATACAAGTCCTAGGACGAAAAACAAATAAATATATATATATGCAGATATCTTCAGAAAAATAAGGGGACCCGCTCTCTTTTGTTTCATCTCACCTCTTCATTTTCTTTATATCTATCCTTATACACTTATACAGAGAAATAGGCAGACATATACAGAGGGAGAGAGAGAAAAATTTATCTTAAAATATTATTTTCTCAAACTTTAAACCTCGTTTTCTCTCGGATCAATTATCCGTTTTTCAATTTGTCTTCTCCGTTAGACAGCTATCGCAGAGTAGAGTATTTTGAGTTACGTCGCTCGCGAGTTTTAAGCTGAACTTTAAGGGAAAAGAGTAGTTTCATGCCTTTTCATTGCGTGTTCACAGCTGTCCATCTGTCCAGCCTTTCTTAGCATCAATCAGGTACCGTTCTGGTACTTAAAGGGGAGTCGTTATGTTGTATTAGTGCAGGAATCGATTTCCTATTTTGTTTTATATTTGTTGTTTATTAAATAATGATACTTGCAAATCTCATATGCGTAACTAAACTTGCTGTTCAGTGACGTTGCTGAGGTACTGGTTGGTATTTAATGAGTTTGGGGTTGTCCTGTTTCTAAATAACAGAGAGTTGGTTAATGGTTGGGTTGATTTTCGTATGGTAGTCGTAGTTTCATAGCAGAATTGTTGATTGGTTTCGATTAAGGTAGCATTTTGGTGCCAATAACCGAGTTTTAATGGTTACGAACACAAGATTTTGTTTCCTGGTTGGATACAGGGGATTTATTGAGGAACCGTTATGGTATTTAACATGCGAGTTACCTGAGGTGGGGATCGTTTCCCCAACTTCTTTTCTTTGGGGGTTAATTATAGTAGTAATAATATGTAACGACCCGACCCTACGGACCGAACCGCCACGCCCGTATCAACAATATTGTCCGCTTTGGCACAACTTCCCAGGGGGGTCACCCATCCTGGTACTACTCCAAGCTAAGCACGCTTAACTATGGAGTTCCGTCCTCGCTATTGTGCCGCACGACTTTAAAAGGCCTTGTTGATAGGAAATGGATCTTTAAGCTTATATACCACACGGGTACTCTCATATCTAGGCGATGTGGGACTGACGCACAACACCGCACCACAGAATTTCCTTCCTGAAAATCTGTGTCGTCACATAATACGTGTAACTTTAAGTTACAATAGAACTTTCATGGCACCGTTTCAGTACAAAAGGTTTGAGTTTAAGTGTTACTTGGGATGGATAGCGGGAACCAGTGTGTAGTTGGGATGTTTGACTTATTCTAATAATGTTTTTAGTAGTTAAATTATTTGTTCTGGTATGTGAAATTTAAATTACAGGACCTTCATCGAGCTTGTAACCTAAGCTCAGGACACCTTCTAACCAAATATTGTTGTTCATTCCCTAGTAATTTGTCAGGGTATATATTAGCTAATGCAAATGATTTATGTGATAGATTTTGTTGTAATTTCATTAGATGTACATGACAGTATGGTAGCTAATTGCAAATGATGTGTATGATAATGGTTAAGATTTCAGATTCGATAGTTGTACGAGGGGAGGGGTGGTGTCGTCATTAGTCGTTGTTTTCAGTCTTTTTATTCGTTTAGGGTTCACGTGCCAAAAGGGGTTCCGACGAGCTTGCTACTCACGGGAAATACGGCAATAGCCGACGTATGGTTTCATGAGGAGTTGACTCCATACGTGGATCTGAGGAGTGATCCGGCACTATATTTGTGAATCCGACTTTATACACATTTGAGTCGTTTATTGAGTCATACCACTTGTCGTAAGTAGTTGAGGACGAGAAGTTTAGCAGAGGAGAAATAAGAAGACGAGATCCGGATATAAAAGTTCAAAATATATATATGCATTGCATTATTATTCTTTTCAGTTTGTTGACGTAGATATAATGAATAGTTGACTCACTCTTTTCCTTGATTTTCTCGTCTTTGTTTATTTTATTCATTTAGGTGGAGGCTCAGAGTTTCTGAACAGGTTGAGCTTTTGAGTGGGGCTGTGAGTGGGCTAGATTTTGGGTTGCACGTGTAGTGTAGACACTCATGGCCTACTTAGTTTGCTGTTGTACTTTGTAAATAATGTACATTACGTGTGGTTGGGTGGAAAACATATCGTTGTAATATATTTTTTGTGTAAGATATGTCAAAACAGTGTGCTTGGAAACCTTTATTCTCTTCGAGTGTGTTTTCTTTACCTTTCAAAGTCAGGTTCCGGAGTTTATGAAAGACGGGGTTTGACATTACCGTTGATAAGGAACGACGTGAAGTAATGTGGCATAACCCACTCAGTCTTAGCTTGATCCCCAAAACTGCACTTAGTGATAAGTAAGTGCATAGACTTCCTCAAGTCTAACTAAATGCCAAACGAAATTAATGACTTTATGAGATGTCACGAATTTATACCTGCTGCAAAATGCTTGCAAGGATAGACGTCCCTGTCGGATGCCGTGTTCCTGTAGTAACACGTTCCTTTGGCCGAACCCGCCAAGCAAAAGACGCTGACATCGGCCATCAGTCTGTCGTCCTTCCCAAGATACGAGGAAGTTGATTGGTTCTTAATTCGTTCAACCCAAAGGTGGTGAACTGAAACTCATTTCTCGCATGAGATTATAAAGGAGCAAGGAGATGTGTGATTTCCTCCTCATCCTAAGAATCTCGAAATATCTGTCGATCATGATATTTTAGACGATATTGACGCGAAACGAGACTGTCATTGATTACTTGTTCATATATTCGGTGATGACTGATAATGTGAGCAAATTATGACAGGGAACCATGTACCGTTGCCTGAAGTCAACGTAGAAAAGACTGGACTAATGGAAACTTGCAATCCAAGTAGACTCCTTAGCGAAAGTGTGTTCAAACCTATAGCTCCAACAACACCAATGTTAAACGAGTTCGTTTATTTGGTTATTCGTAAGGAAAAGTGATGAGAATAATGAGATTGTAGAATGCTCGCCTAGTAGCGCAAGGCTTCTCTCACATCTTGGAATTGATTACGAGATGGTTGGTTTTCTCGTAATGGACGTTAAAACGGTCTCCTACTTTATCAGTTTAGTAGTTTCTCAAAAAAAAACTGATTATGCAGCATGTGATTGTGGTCACTGTTTTATCTCTATGAGAATTTAGACAAAGAGATATAGATGAAGGTCCCTGTGTGACTTCATGTGCTTAAATCAAGTAGTTTCTAACCATGGAACACGATCTCAATTGACTGAGACGTTCACTATATGTATTAATATAATCCGAGCGGATGTGGTATACCGCCTAAGTGAGTACTTGATCAGCTTGGGATATTTTAACGGTAGTGACTCGGCCTGATGATCCACTTTTGGATTTGCCTTCGAGATGAAGGATCTTGGGAAAAAACGGTAGTGACTCGGCTTGATGATCGATTCACATAAAGATTGAATCTAAGTCCATGATTCAGACTACACCCAGAAGGTGTTATGACGTTTTAGTCATCATGACGCTAATTCGTCAGATTCTCCCATGATCGTTCGATCACTAGACATTGATATAGACCCAGTCCGTCCCTAATGAGACGATAAAGAGATATTGAACCATCCTGTTCATATCTAAGTACAGTAAGCGCATCATTGTACTTGGTCTAATGTACTAGGACGAACATCTCGTATGCTGTGAATGGTATAACTCGACACAACATCGCGCTAACACGCTGCCATCGAAATGGCACTAAAGACACATTCCCTTACCTTATGGTAATTTTGGAAGTGGGCTAGTTTATCCCATTTGCGTCATCGAGTGTTCCTACCCCCTTCGGTACTCGAATTAACGCAACCCTTTTTTGGTTATACCGATACTGGTTACTTATCAGACCCGCATAAGGGATATTTCTAACATGGTCTATCTTTACCATTAGGAATAAGGCAATATCTTGGAGGTCTTGTAATGACTCCAAACGAATCACTCTGATCTACTCGTTCTCTATGAGACGACTAGAGAGTGTATATGGCTTCGAGCTTGTATTAGCCATATTTGAATTACATATGCTCTGTCTCACGATCCAGATAAAATACTTGTCTTATTTGAGGACAACTTGTTCTTATCGATCAAGAGAGACATGACTAGATTATGTTATTTAGCATTTCTTGCCGAAATGAATCTTCACATATGAAGTTTAAAAGCATCTATTTGAATGCTCGTTCTATTCCACGTTAGATTTTCTTGCATCCAGCCGTGTGCAAGTAAATGAAGCATCCAGTCGAATGCTCGTACTCTTTCTTTAAATATGAAATCCTTGCATCCAGTCGTGTGCACGTGAGGGGGGAGCATCCAGGTGAATGCTTTTTATACTAATTACTAATTAGATGAAATACTCGCACTCTGTCGTGTGCAAGTGAAGGGAAGCATCCAGTCGTATGCTCGTGTACTCTTTTTGTCCTTCTACCAATGTTTTTTCCCACTGGATTTTCGTTGGCAAGATTTTTAGCGATCCGCGTTTCCATTATATCGCACTTAAGATTGCCGAAATTAGGAAGAGTATTATGTTGTATATTTTTTTTTCCCTAGGTACCGGTTTTGTCCCACACTGGGTTTTACGGCCCTAAGGTTTTTATGTGTTTAGCACTGCGAATGAACTCGACTCACATCGACAGCATTAAGACAAAGAAATCAAGACGTTCAAATGGGGAGTGTTGTAGGATATTATTGATCATCTTGGTCCTTACTCTATTGGCCCTATCTTGGGATTTCCTATCATATGTAACCATATCATCTATTATATAAAGAGGGTAAGTGGTCTCTTGATGTATCTTTTTGTACACTGATATTAATGAAAAACACTTCGTCTTGTTATCTCTCTCTATATTCTCTCCTTATATCTATATACATATATATGTGAGCTAATATGTCAAACAACATAATATAATTTTTTCAAATAAAGGAAAAAATAAATAAGTATCATATCAAAACCCGACTATGGTAGATGCAATCTTTAAAACTATAAATACAAAAGGATTAGAAACCAAAATTCTAAGACCATTTCCAACTGATGGCACTAAAACACCATCACAACATTTTTGGTGCGATTTTTGCACCAAACACCAACGTTGGAGATAACCTGAGGACCATTGATAAAATTTAACCAAAGAACAAACTGCTCCCTTTCTGTGCTTTTTATAAAATTAGTTAGAAATCAGATAACATCAACAAATGATATTTACACACGACATTAGGAAAAGTCACAATAATGTTTCATTACTTGTTTTTGTTCTATAAAGGTAACAACTCATGAAACAGTAAGTGAACAATAACCTTATTTGAGTATGCATGTAACAATTATGTTTATTCTCTGTACATAAAATCTTCTTTTTTTCCTATAATATATGGGTGACACCCTGAATTTAGATTGGGAATGGGGGAACACAGATTTCTTTTCCACGCGGTTTTTCCTCTAACAATCTCTTCACTTTTGTTATCTCCATTAGTGTGAAGTAAATGGGTAAAGCTTAAGTCTCCATCCTTATCTAAAAGTATTCCGTTTTCATTTGACCCTACGAGCGATTTTACTAAATCCGAGCTCTTACACTCCTTTTTGTATTCAAGTATTACGCTACATAGTTGGTGAGCTTCCACAAATTGGTCCGGAATCGCCTACAAAAAGAAGAAAATATAATTTAAAAAATGGTTCTGAACTTTATAACGAGTTCGTTACTGAGATTGCTTAAAACTATTTCTGAACGTATACCTCAAGCATCCATCTTAAGAACTTAACATTGTTTACGTGCTGGTTCATGTCCAAGTCGCTCCTACTTGGCTGCAATATAATAATTGTGAGTCTGACTAAAATGTAAGTACTTTTTTATGACATAAAGACTCAAAAGTAATTAATTTTTATGACATTGTAAAGACTAAATATTTCATCCATTTCATTTAAAAAGGTTTCTGGAATCATACACAATACCTTTATATTTGAGGTCGCATAAATTGATTTTTGGACGTCCAACTTCTCTATTTTCTCTTTTGTTGGGTTGATAACTTTTTTATTTACAAACCACGGTGAAAGTTCATCTTTCACATCCTTCGACATCCTCACAAGTCGCCTTGTTTCGTGGTTCATCATAACCCAAGTACTGTTTCAATTTTGAAATATGATAGTTATATTAGTGAAAATCTATAAAATATAGATCGGTAATAACACTAAAAAAATGAAATGTGAAATTTACCTGGTTCCTCGTGCAAAAATTAAACCCGTTTTGTGGCAATGGATAATCCAGTCTCGTTTAACGCCTAATCCCTTAGATTCTGCAAACCATGTATCGATGTCTACGATGTCTCCCCTAAAAAAAGTTCACTAATTTTCATTGAAGATGGGAAGATTTTCAAACTCTATAGTTACCCATTATATATAAATCACATTATATAATATATATGCCCATGAATTTTGATTAAAACCGTGAATAAGGAATTACCATATGGGGTAGTGATCTACTTCAACTTGCATTCTCGTGAGAACCCATATAAGATTACTCTTAATCATTTCATTTGTTGTGCCAAATCCATCACCCTTTATTAGTCCTGCCAATCTTAGTTGGTTTACTTTTGTCTCCTGACACAAATAATTTGAAGTAAATTTAGAACTATAACAAAAAATAGAAAAACAAAGAAAACAAAAAACTGACTAGTGTTTTTTTATACCTGGAAAAGATTGAGGATGCTCTCAAGGGTCGCGGTCTTATTAGGCCCTACATCGCTGATTCGAATGGCATATGTTTGTCTATACTTTTTGCCATCGGTGATGAGGCCTAGGCGGTAGGGATCGAAGGAGTTGTTCTCTCTCATACCTTGCAATGGTAAGAAACCATTACTTGAAGATACAGCAGCTTTCTTGAACAAGCTGCTCATTTCTTCAACCTTAGAACCATAACAAGCAACGCAAGAAAGAGAAGCCATTAATTCTAGAATTTTTGTGTTTTGATTATACATATAAATATATAAACACCCGGAAACTTTAATAAGCTAACGAGACCTGCAATGTTTAAAGAAAATCAGGATTTGTGGGGTTTATATAGACTCTACTATTCTAGGATGGGCCCATAACATGACATTGTATACTTTGAAATTTACTAGTATGGGAAGAATTATTATCTCTACCGGAATTATTTTCTAACACATGTTCCTCTCTTGATTAGTCGACACGAATTTTCTATATACATATATATGTGAGCTAATATGTCACACAACATGTTATCAGGATTTTACTTGCGGAGACCAAGATATACGCTCACGGATATTGGAGATTTTTGGTAAATGCGCAGATATTGGGTATCTATAAATCTTGAGATTTATTTGGTTTTATTGGGTTCGTTTCGACCTTCTCCAAAATACCAGGCGTACGGTACATAAAATAAATTAATTAACTGTTTTCGGTAAACTGCATGTATAGGAGAATATAATTGTTCTGTGCATGCTAAATTGGTATTGTGCCAACACTGCCTATATTGATAATTAAGCCTAAGTGATAGATATTGCTTAAGTTTATGGTATTTAATTGAATTAGATTGAAAACCCTAATGGAACTTATACTGTAAACTAGATTCTGTATGGTTAGAAGTATTTAATTAACCAATTGCATGTTCGTAAAACCTGTAAAATCAAAACTGTTCTTTTAAAACCGGTAGGGACCAGTTTTGAAACATTCTGAAACTTGTGGGTTGACTTAGTAATAATGTTGTAAGAGAATACTTATAAGTTTACTGATATTATGCTACGGTCCTTATAGTTTAACCCTATACACAGAATAATATACAAGTTCAAATATGCCTAATATATGGTCAATGTATGCGATCTTGGAACTTATTAATGTAATTAGTCAATTACCATGAGTTAATATTTGATTCCTTTCATGATATAATGAATCTTGTGAATTACCATGTGTGTAACTTGCGTGTATATTGTAAATTGGTAAATAAAATATATTACGTACATGAATGATTTAGTTATCATGTATAGAACTTACACATATAACAATAGAATAATTAAATATTGAGTAATATCTTGCTTAGTGTAAATTGGTAAATTTAGATTGTGCTAATATGTACTACCATGCTACTGCTATATTATTTAATCATGCAAGCAGGTACGATCTATGTATTTATTTACTGCCATGTACACTTGTGTAAATATGGTAATTTGCGAAATCATATATTTTCACATTTAAGTTGGAAAAATTATGAACCCTCTCCAACTAGGCTCACCTATTTGGATACGATGTATAGGAAAGATATAGGCGGAAGTCGATATCCTAATGATGTCGGGTTTTAAGTGGCATTCGTGCCCTCCACCCTCACTATCTTTCCTGGTTGTTTTTCAAGTAGAGCTACCGAAAGAGGTTGACTAAATAATAATTTCTCCGAGTGTGTTTATATAGTGATGTATGTTTCGCCGAATTGGTGTTTAAGTATCGACCCGTCGTTCGATCAATGAGAACCGATTCATATGAGAAGCAAAACTAATGTTTTCGAACCTGTCGTTTCAAAAAAATGTTTGTGCTTGTGCAAACCATAAATATATAAACCAGTCGTTTTATATGATAAATAATCCAGAACTCCCAACACATGTTGGATGCCATTAATGATGAGAAAAATCGTAAAACATACTTGCGAAATGACTATTTCAACATTGAATTTAATCCGTCACCACATGTTACTCACCCTGATGTGTGAAAATGTGATGCCCAAATTTTTTTTGAATGCTATCTTTGATGAGTAAAACACGAGTTTGTTGTTACCCTCAGGATGAATGCTGTGTTAATTTTATTCCGCCGCCACATTTGAGACGTGATGACGTCTACAGTGAGCAAATGTCTAAAATTGACATATTGGAGCAATCCTTCACCAAAATAGTAACTTGGAAATTGTATTCTATAAACAGTATCGTGAATTTATATTCACCATGTTCCTTTATCGTCCATCTGTTATTGGATAATAAAATTACCCCGGTGAGTAGTTTTAATCATATTGGGTCAATGTCGAATTGTTTGCCTGATATTAATGCTCTTCGTGTACATTTTTTTTCACGAATCGAGAACCGAGATAAGTGTTATTTGTCTTGAACTGTTGGGATCCCGATGAATCGCCTAGCCAAGCGAGATTTTAGACAATCGTCAAAATCGAAAACCGGTGGCTCCAAGACAGTAATTGAAATGAACAATATGGCCCGTTGTCACAAAGTAAGAGATAATGCTCAAGGAGGCAACTCTATGTTATAAACACAAAGGTCATGCACAATTACTCCTTAAATAGTTCAAAACTATTACAAAGGTAAAAAACCGATACTAATGTGGTTAAAGCTAACTGAAAGGAAACTCTTGAGACCACCGGTTTTGTGGCTCAAATGAGTTTGGGACCTTTCTTTATTGATTTTGATAAATCATTGAGCCATTTTTTCACTCATCTGGATTATGTTTTCCATTTGGATTATTATTTTTCCAATTGGACCATACTTTTGGATTATGGTTTGCCTGTTTACAAAATTTCTCGAAATAATTTAAAGTGTTTTGAGCAAATTTCTTTGACAAATGTGACCAAAATTTAAATTATGAAATTTTAGGCAATACTTGTAGGGAAGTTGGTTTTCTGAAAATAGTGGGTAGCCGTGTACCACGTAATTTCACCAACTAATTGCCTAAAATAGTCCTTTGTGACAATGATTCTGAACCTGTCGTTCCAAATCGAAATCTTTGGTAAAACCAAATTGATTTGTCAAATATGAGGCCTTATACTCATGTAGGTCCTGCCGTACCTTGTTCAGTTATAAAATAGTCGATAAAACCTGTGTTATCTGGTAATAACTCATGAAAGAAATGGAATTTCTTTACATAGCCTCCACCCAAAAACGTATTTTAGAGGAGTTGAAATGTCTTTCAAGTGGTTGCTACCACATTTTTTAAAGAATTTAAAGTTAACTTATCATTTCGCCTGTCGTCGATTGATAAAAGATTTAGATGATAAGACATGATTGTCTATACTATCATTCGCCTGTCGTCGATTGATCAAAACATTTTGATATTGTGTCATTGACCAGATGAGATATTCACGGGTCAAAAGATGATGATTTATTTATAATCGCATCGCATTTGGATTCACTTTGAGGATATATTTCATGATTAATCCGAAATTCATGCCACTAATGCTTACTTTGAAAGACTAGTATGTGTAAAGATCATGAAATGAACTCGTAGAATTCTTGTAAAGAGTTGAAGGAGTTATTATGGACTTATCCAACTATAAGACGGACCATAAATATAAATTGTTATGGTTGATGCATCGACAATATGGTCACATTTTACTGTTGTCCACATAAATGCGGTACTTTCCAAACTCTTAGCCTTATCATTAAGTTGATGGTTCGTGATCCGGATTATCCTGAAAAGTCTAGTCGACTTGATAATGCCGAAGAGTAAGAATCAAAATTTCGATTTGTATTACTTGACTTTGGGAATTAAAATTGAACATAATGTTGATTATGTTCCGACCCAAAATGGACTCACAGAATTTTTAAGCGGTTGTAAATAATTGCACGCGTTATTTGGTGATACGTACCTATATATATTTCTGTGTGGGATCACAATACATTGCATATTGCTTCATTGATCCGTCTGAGGCCCATAGTCACTCAAAACACTAAATGCGTAACAGTTGGTTACTGGTTATGAGCCAGACGCCTCATATGAACGCGTGTTTGAGTGCTTAATATTTTGATTGAGCCGCTATAGCATTCAAAATATGGACCTCTGAAGGGGGCATAAGTCGATTATGAATCCCCTGTCTATCATTTGATAGAATAACCTTGGCAAGCGATCTCTTTACCGCATGATATGCGAAAGTGATATCGCTAGGACTGTTCTCCCCATCGTTAGGGGGAGATTTGCACATTACCTGTAATATCCCTGTAATTTAAATATATATATTATATACAAGTCCTAGGACGAAAAACAAATAAATATATATATATGCAGATATCTTCAGAAAAATAAGGGGACCCGCTCTCTTTTGTTTCATCTCACCTCTTCATTTTCTTTATATCTATCCTTATACACTTATACAGAGAAATAGGCAGACATATACAGAGGGAGAGAGAGAAAAATTTATCTTAAAATATTATTTTCTCAAACTTTAAACCTCGTTTTCTCTCGGATCAATTATCCGTTTTTCAATTTGTCTTCTCCGTTAGACAGCTATCGCAGAGTAGAGTATTTTGAGTTACGTCGCTCGCGAGTTTTAAGCTGAACTTTAAGGGAAAAGAGTAGTTTCATGCCTTTTCATTGCGTGTTCACAGCTGTCCATCTGTCCAGCCTTTCTTAGCATCAATCAGGTACCGTTCTGGTACTTAAAGGGGAGTCGTTATGTTGTATTAGTGCAGGAATCGATTTCCTATTTTGTTTTATATTTGTTGTTTATTAAATAATGATACTTGCAAATCTCATATGCGTAACTAAACTTGCTGTTCAGTGACGTTGCTGAGGTACTGGTTGGTATTTAATGAGTTTGGGGTTGTCCTGTTTCTAAATAACAGAGAGTTGGTTAATGGTTGGGTTGATTTTCGTATGGTAGTCGTAGTTTCATAGCAGAATTGTTGATTGGTTTCGATTAAGGTAGCATTTTGGTGCCAATAACCGAGTTTTAATGGTTACGAACACAAGATTTTGTTTCCTGGTTGGATACAGGGGATTTATTGAGGAACCGTTATGGTATTTAACATGCGAGTTACCTGAGGTGGGGATCGTTTCCCCAACTTCTTTTCTTTGGGGGTTAATTATAGTAGTAATAATATGTAACGACCCGACCCTACGGACCGAACCGCCACGCCCGTATCAACAATATTGTCCGCTTTGGCACAACTTCCCAGGGGGGTCACCCATCCTGGTACTACTCCAAGCTAAGCACGCTTAACTATGGAGTTCCGTCCTCGCTATTGTGCCGCACGACTTTAAAAGGCCTTGTTGATAGGAAATGGATCTTTAAGCTTATATACCACACGGGTACTCTCATATCTAGGCGATGTGGGACTGACGCACAACACCGCACCACAGAATTTCCTTCCTGAAAATCTGTGTCGTCACATAATACGTGTAACTTTAAGTTACAATAGAACTTTCATGGCACCGTTTCAGTACAAAAGGTTTGAGTTTAAGTGTTACTTGGGATGGATAGCGGGAACCAGTGTGTAGTTGGGATGTTTGACTTATTCTAATAATGTTTTTAGTAGTTAAATTATTTGTTCTGGTATGTGAAATTTAAATTACAGGACCTTCATCGAGCTTGTAACCTAAGCTCAGGACACCTTCTAACCAAATATTGTTGTTCATTCCCTAGTAATTTGTCAGGGTATATATTAGCTAATGCAAATGATTTATGTGATAGATTTTGTTGTAATTTCATTAGATGTACATGACAGTATGGTAGCTAATTGCAAATGATGTGTATGATAATGGTTAAGATTTCAGATTCGATAGTTGTACGAGGGGAGGGGTGGTGTCGTCATTAGTCGTTGTTTTCAGTCTTTTTATTCGTTTAGGGTTCACGTGCCAAAAGGGGTTCCGACGAGCTTGCTACTCACGGGAAATACGGCAATAGCCGACGTATGGTTTCATGAGGAGTTGACTCCATACGTGGATCTGAGGAGTGATCCGGCACTATATTTGTGAATCCGACTTTATACACATTTGAGTCGTTTATTGAGTCATACCACTTGTCGTAAGTAGTTGAGGACGAGAAGTTTAGCAGAGGAGAAATAAGAAGACGAGATCCGGATATAAAAGTTCAAAATATATATATGCATTGCATTATTATTCTTTTCAGTTTGTTGACGTAGATATAATGAATAGTTGACTCACTCTTTTCCTTGATTTTCTCGTCTTTGTTTATTTTATTCATTTAGGTGGAGGCTCAGAGTTTCTGAACAGGTTGAGCTTTTGAGTGGGGCTGTGAGTGGGCTAGATTTTGGGTTGCACGTGTAGTGTAGACACTCATGGCCTACTTAGTTTGCTGTTGTACTTTGTAAATAATGTACATTACGTGTGGTTGGGTGGAAAACATATCGTTGTAATATATTTTTTGTGTAAGATATGTCAAAACAGTGTGCTTGGAAACCTTTATTCTCTTCGAGTGTGTTTTCTTTACCTTTCAAAGTCAGGTTCCGGAGTTTATGAAAGACGGGGTTTGACATTACCGTTGATAAGGAACGACGTGAAGTAATGTGGCATAACCCACTCAGTCTTAGCTTGATCCCCAAAACTGCACTTAGTGATAAGTAAGTGCATAGACTTCCTCAAGTCTAACTAAATGCCAAACGAAATTAATGACTTTATGAGATGTCACGAATTTATACCTGCTGCAAAATGCTTGCAAGGATAGACGTCCCTGTCGGATGCCGTGTTCCTGTAGTAACACGTTCCTTTGGCCGAACCCGCCAAGCAAAAGACGCTGACATCGGCCATCAGTCTGTCGTCCTTCCCAAGATACGAGGAAGTTGATTGGTTCTTAATTCGTTCAACCCAAAGGTGGTGAACTGAAACTCATTTCTCGCATGAGATTATAAAGGAGCAAGGAGATGTGTGATTTCCTCCTCATCCTAAGAATCTCGAAATATCTGTCGATCATGATATTTTAGACGATATTGACGCGAAACGAGACTGTCATTGATTACTTGTTCATATATTCGGTGATGACTGATAATGTGAGCAAATTATGACAGGGAACCATGTACCGTTGCCTGAAGTCAACGTAGAAAAGACTGGACTAATGGAAACTTGCAATCCAAGTAGACTCCTTAGCGAAAGTGTGTTCAAACCTATAGCTCCAACAACACCAATGTTAAACGAGTTCGTTTATTTGGTTATTCGTAAGGAAAAGTGATGAGAATAATGAGATTGTAGAATGCTCGCCTAGTAGCGCAAGGCTTCTCTCACATCTTGGAATTGATTACGAGATGGTTGGTTTTCTCGTAATGGACGTTAAAACGGTCTCCTACTTTATCAGTTTAGTAGTTTCTCAAAAAAAAACTGATTATGCAGCATGTGATTGTGGTCACTGTTTTATCTCTATGAGAATTTAGACAAAGAGATATAGATGAAGGTCCCTGTGTGACTTCATGTGCTTAAATCAAGTAGTTTCTAACCATGGAACACGATCTCAATTGACTGAGACGTTCACTATATGTATTAATATAATCCGAGCGGATGTGGTATACCGCCTAAGTGAGTACTTGATCAGCTTGGGATATTTTAACGGTAGTGACTCGGCCTGATGATCCACTTTTGGATTTGCCTTCGAGATGAAGGATCTTGGGAAAAAACGGTAGTGACTCGGCTTGATGATCGATTCACATAAAGATTGAATCTAAGTCCATGATTCAGACTACACCCAGAAGGTGTTATGACGTTTTAGTCATCATGACGCTAATTCGTCAGATTCTCCCATGATCGTTCGATCACTAGACATTGATATAGACCCAGTCCGTCCCTAATGAGACGATAAAGAGATATTGAACCATCCTGTTCATATCTAAGTACAGTAAGCGCATCATTGTACTTGGTCTAATGTACTAGGACGAACATCTCGTATGCTGTGAATGGTATAACTCGACACAACATCGCGCTAACACGCTGCCATCGAAATGGCACTAAAGACACATTCCCTTACCTTATGGTAATTTTGGAAGTGGGCTAGTTTATCCCATTTGCGTCATCGAGTGTTCCTACCCCCTTCGGTACTCGAATTAACGCAACCCTTTTTTGGTTATACCGATACTGGTTACTTATCAGACCCGCATAAGGGATATTTCTAACATGGTCTATCTTTACCATTAGGAATAAGGCAATATCTTGGAGGTCTTGTAATGACTCCAAACGAATCACTCTGATCTACTCGTTCTCTATGAGACGACTAGAGAGTGTATATGGCTTCGAGCTTGTATTAGCCATATTTGAATTACATATGCTCTGTCTCACGATCCAGATAAAATACTTGTCTTATTTGAGGACAACTTGTTCTTATCGATCAAGAGAGACATGACTAGATTATGTTATTTAGCATTTCTTGCCGAAATGAATCTTCACATATGAAGTTTAAAAGCATCTATTTGAATGCTCGTTCTATTCCACGTTAGATTTTCTTGCATCCAGCCGTGTGCAAGTAAATGAAGCATCCAGTCGAATGCTCGTACTCTTTCTTTAAATATGAAATCCTTGCATCCAGTCGTGTGCACGTGAGGGGGGAGCATCCAGGTGAATGCTTTTTATACTAATTACTAATTAGATGAAATACTCGCACTCTGTCGTGTGCAAGTGAAGGGAAGCATCCAGTCGTATGCTCGTGTACTCTTTTTGTCCTTCTACCAATGTTTTTTCCCACTGGATTTTCGTTGGCAAGATTTTTAGCGATCCGCGTTTCCATTATATCGCACTTAAGATTGCCGAAATTAGGAAGAGTATTATGTTGTATATTTTTTTTTCCCTAGGTACCGGTTTTGTCCCACACTGGGTTTTACGGCCCTAAGGTTTTTATGTGTTTAGCACTGCGAATGAACTCGACTCACATCGACAGCATTAAGACAAAGAAATCAAGACGTTCAAATGGGGAGTGTTGTAGGATATTATTGATCATCTTGGTCCTTACTCTATTGGCCCTATCTTGGGATTTCCTATCATATGTAACCATATCATCTATTATATAAAGAGGGTAAGTGGTCTCTTGATGTATCTTTTTGTACACTGATATTAATGAAAAACACTTCGTCTTGTTATCTCTCTCTATATTCTCTCCTTATATCTATATACATATATATGTGAGCTAATATGTCAAACAACATAATATAATTTTTTCAAATAAAGGAAAAAATAAATAAGTATCATATCAAAACCCGACTATGGTAGATGCAATCTTTAAAACTATAAATACAAAAGGATTAGAAACCAAAATTCTAAGACCATTTCCAACTGATGGCACTAAAACACCATCACAACATTTTTGGTGCGATTTTTGCACCAAACACCAACGTTGGAGATAACCTGAGGACCATTGATAAAATTTAACCAAAGAACAAACTGCTCCCTTTCTGTGCTTTTTATAAAATTAGTTAGAAATCAGATAACATCAACAAATGATATTTACACACGACATTAGGAAAAGTCACAATAATGTTTCATTACTTGTTTTTGTTCTATAAAGGTAACAACTCATGAAACAGTAAGTGAACAATAACCTTATTTGAGTATGCATGTAACAATTATGTTTATTCTCTGTACATAAAATCTTCTTTTTTTCCTATAATATATGGGTGACACCCTGAATTTAGATTGGGAATGGGGGAACACAGATTTCTTTTCCACGCGGTTTTTCCTCTAACAATCTCTTCACTTTTGTTATCTCCATTAGTGTGAAGTAAATGGGTAAAGCTTAAGTCTCCATCCTTATCTAAAAGTATTCCGTTTTCATTTGACCCTACGAGCGATTTTACTAAATCCGAGCTCTTACACTCCTTTTTATATTCAAGTATTACGCTACATAGTTGGTGAGCTTCCACAAATTGGTCCGGAATCGCCTACAAAAAGAAGAAAATATAATTTAAAAAATGGTTCTGAACTTTATAACGAGTTCGCGACTGAGATTGCTTAAAACTATTTCTGAACGTATACCTCAAGCATCCATCTTAAGAACTTAACATTGTTTACGTGCTTGTTCATGTCCAAGTCGCTCCTACTTGGCTGCAATATAAGACTAAAATGTAAGTACTTTTTTATGACATAAAGACTCAAAAGTAATTAATTTTTATGACATTGTAAAGACTAAATTTTTCATCCATTTCATTTAAAAAGGTTTCTGGAATTATACACAATACCTTTATATTTGAGGTCGCATAAATTGATTTTTGGACGTCCAACTTCTCTATTTTCTCTTTTGTAGGGTTGATAACTTTTTTATTTACAAACCACGGTGAAAGTTCATCTTTCACAGCCTTCGACATCCTCACAAGTCGCCTTGTTTCGTGGTTCATCATAACCCAAGTACTGTTTCAATTTTGAAATATGATAGTTATATTAGTGAAAATCTATAAAATATAGATCGGTAATAACACTAAAAAAATGAAATGTGAAATTTACCTGGTTCCTCGTGCAAAAACTAAACCCGTTTTGTGGCAATGGATAATCCAGTCTCGTTGAACGCCTAATCCCTTAGATTCTACAAACCATGTATCGATGTCTACAATGTCTCCCCTAAAAAAAAGTTCACTAATTTTCATTGAAGATGGGAAGATTTTCAAACTTTATAGTTACCCCTTATATATAAATCACATTATATAATATATATGCCCATGAATTTTGATTAAAACCGTGAATAAGGAATTACCATATGGGGTAGTGATCTACTTCAACTTGCATTCTCGTGAGAACCCATATAAGATTACTCTTAATCATTTCATTTGTTGTGCCAAATCCATCACCCTTTATTAGTCCTGCCAATCTTAGTTGGTTTGCTTTTGTCTCCTGACACAAATAATTTGAAGTAAATTTAGAACTATATCAAAAAATAGAAAAACAAAGAAAACAAAAAAACAGACTAGTGCTTTTTTATACCTGGAAAAGATTGAGGATGCTCTCAAGGGTCGCGGTCTTATTAGGCCCTACATCGCTGATTCGAATGGCATATGTTTGTCTATACTTTTTGCCATCGGTGATGAGGCCTAGGCGGTAGGGATCGAAGGAGTTGTTCTCTCTCATACCTTGCAATGGTAAGAAACCATTACTTGAAGATACAGCAGCTTTCTTGAACAAGCTGCTCATTTCTTCAACCTTAGAACCATAACAAGCAACGCAAGAAAGAGAAGCCATTAATTCTAGAATTTGTGTGTTTTGATTATACATATAAATATATAAACACCCGGAAACTTTAATAAGCTAACGAGACCTGCAATGTTTAAAGAAAATCAAGATTTGTGGGATTTATATAGACTCTACTATTCTAGGATGGGCCCATAACATGACATTGTATACTTTGAAGTTTACTAGTATGGGAAGAATTATTATCTCTACAGGAATAGTTTAATCTCTCGAAAGTAGAAAAAAAAAAAAAGTATTCCCTAACCTTATTTTCTAACACATGTTCCTTTCTTGACTAGTCCACATGAATTTTACCTTTCTCTACACTCAACTAAGGAAGAATGCTGTTAATTATCGTCAACAAACGCAATCAAGTTCCACGTTTTAAAAAAAAAAATTAATAATGCAATATGTTTTAAATAAGATGAAGACCGACTTTATCTTCAGTATTACGTTTCTGAGAGTCGCTATTTGATTATTCATACTTCTTTTATTTTAGTTGTGTTTTAGGATATTATTGGACATCTTGGGCGTTATTCTTTTGGGTCTATTTTGGATTTTTCTACCATATGTAACCCTACCCTCTATTATATAAAAATGGTAAGTGGTCTTTTATGTATCTCTCTGTACAATCATATTAATGAATAAACATTTCGTCTGTTTTTTCTCATAGCTCTCTCTATATATATTTATAACGAGCTAATATGTCACACAAGAAGTTGTTAGTTTTAATAGGTTAAAAATTGTTTTAATAATTATTTGTGGAGCATAGGGTAATTAGAGATGATATCCTATCTAATGTTTAGGGTTTCTTCATTATTTTGAAGTAATGAAATAATAAAGTGGCTAATGACATTTATTCTCTCACCCAAACGTTTCTCTTCTTGTAGCTCATTCCCCTCTCTTCTAATTATTGTTTAATTTACTGTTTTTCTTGACCAAATTCATTCACGTAAATTTAATTAGTCTCATTCATCAAAACAATTGTCATTGGCGGCCGAATGTACGTTTATGAGCATGCTATACACCAATATAAAATTTTGATAATTGTACAAATCTTTTTTCCAAATTAATAACCTTTTTGATAGGTGATCAGGTATACAAATATAAGTGTCAAAGAAACCAAATTTTAATAACAGAAAGTCAATGAAACTAATTCTAAGATATTGTGAAGAAAGTTCTTTTCGAGTTAAGAGGTTAAATTCTATTTAAGACAATAGGTTGAATGGTCAGTAATATTGATGTGATGGAGACGATATTGTTCTAACTTTATTATAAAACCTAGTGGGGATGAAATTAAGACCCACTAACTTTATTATAAATACCAAGTAACCACAAGTTACAAACGTTTAAAAAGAAGAAGAATCATTATCTCACAAGCATCCTAATATTATTTTTACCAACTATACACTATAAAAAAAAAAAAAAAAATACCATATTAAAAGCCTTTTATGATTGTATTCAACGACTGTACTCAACAAGCAAAGCCTTTATGATATTTTCTTTTATTTTCTTTCTCTTTGATAACACATGCAACAAACTGTGATTAGTTTTTTTTTTTTAAGTGATTAGTTTTCTATACTATTAAACTTTAAACAAGGGAAAAAAACAAAAACAATTCCTTGATCTTAACGCCGATGTTGTTTTGATGGTTCTGCAATCTTTCAAATGCTAATTTCTTTGTACACATAAAAAGGGTTTGCTGAGAAATGACGGGTCCTTATCAATTGAGTTAATAATTATTTTAGTTATCTACTCTCTTCTCTCCATTTAATTTAATTATTCATTACGAAATTACGTATAATTTTGACTGAGTCTTAACTTGTATCAAAATTATCGAAATGAATATATTTTTTTAAATCTAATAATAAAATTTAATATTTGAACTATATGATAATTTTTAAAAAATTTCATTCATACAATTTTGTTACAAGCAGTTAACGGGTCAAATTTTGAATGAAGTTATTCAAATTTTGACAACCAGAATGAAACGGATAGAATATGTAATTCATTCTTTGACTAAATAATTTTGGGTTCAAATTTAACGCAAGTTAGAAACATGCTGTTTCTATACTGTTATCTATGGACTCAAGGGCGAAGCCAGCATGTGTAAATGGGGGATGCCAAAATATATGTACAAGTAACATATTTTTATGGGGGTGCCAAATCTACACCTAAAAAGAAATTGTACTAAAAAAAAATTGCGTCACTTGGGATTTCTAAAATTATGGGGGATGCCGTGGCACCCGATCGTCCCCACTTAGCTTCCCGATGTGACTATGGCTGAATGTAAGAGCTACACTTGTCACGCTAATAACACCTACTAACTATACATAGTTTAAGTTTTAACCCCGATTTCTCTCTTCTATTAATTCTGATTTATTTCTTTCCATTAATCTCACTAATCCCAATTTTGTATTAATCATTTAATGCTACCAGTACACAAAAATGGAGTTGAACGCAATCAAATTAATCACAAGAAAATCCACTTGTTAACTTAAGAAAATACTCACTTGTAAATTTCAAAAATTAGATAATTATATATTTTTTTAAAAATAACTATAATTAGAGTAATTCAAATAAAATAAGTATTGTTAATGGGATAAAAAACTTTCGTACGCAAAACAATATTTTTTGAAATTAAGTTAGTAAATGATCAAATATAATCAGTAGCGGTCATGACGGGCCAAAGGTCACTGACAACTTAGTCCGAACCGAAAATTTTCACCCATACATCTTTATTGGACAAATGAAAATCATATTTTGTATTAATTTTTCTAAAAAAAAAATATTCTTTATACCCAAGTCACAAGGTTGTTTCAACTTGCCTGTAAACCACCTCTGATAATATTAGTTAATACTAATAAATTCGTTATAGCAATTGAACTTTTTACATGTATTTTTATTGATAGCCAAAATTCTCATGACAATTAATGTTATATGAATAAGAAACAAAATTGATTACAATTTCTTTGTGCATAGTATAAGGTTAAATTTGTGATACTATGAGCTAAGTCTGCTTATGATTTGCATGCACTAACAAAAGGTTAAAAGATGATATGCGATTGTTCTGTGCTTTATAATTGATTTTGATTCAAAAGAAGGTATTAAAAAAGAAAATCGAAAGGTATTAAAAAATTAAACATGTAACGAGATATATGAGTGGATTTTGCACATTTGGGGTGAATTCCAATTATAAATGGAAAGAAAGAAATCATACGGGAGTAATTAATAGGGGAGAGAAATAGGTGGTTAAAAGTTAACTTAAACCATATATAGTTAATATGTGTTATTAATGGGAGACTTGTAACTCTTCCATTCAGCCACTTATAACACTATGTTTCTAACTGAATTAAATTTGAACCCATAATTTTAGAGTGAGATACATATTGTAAAATTTAAGATAAAATTAGCTTTGGTGGATTCGGATATACATAGGATTATGAAAACTAAAATATTGTTGTATTTTATTTTGTTGGAAAAACATGTTTTACATGGGTGTTTTCGAATGGTCACATGATCAATTTCGAGTCGATATTACATGTGACAACGTCGAGTTGTTAATACCGTACTCAACGCGATTGAGTAGCTCGTGTAACGAGTTTCGTAACGGTATATCGCATGAACTATTCGGAGAATGTGTGTGAATACTAATCGGCTTCAAAGTTGGGCTCTCGAAAGCTCATTACTGAAAAATGGAATGGAAAATGGAAAAACCATTGAGGGTTATCCCATATTGAAAGATTAAGAGTTAATTTTACAATATATATATATAGAAGTCTAATCCATGTAGTTGTTAAACTAACATGTCTAAATACACCTAAGAGTATTAGTGTGTACCACACACGCGCGCTCGCTCGGGTCACGGGTCGTGGGCGTGGGATTTGGGATTTGGGATTTGGGGAATGTCTCGGGTCTTGGGTATTGGGTCAAATCTGAAAAAGGAGTTTTGTATAAAATATAAAAGTAGTCCCTAGAGTTTCCAGCAATTAAGTGCTACAGTTTCAGAAATTGATTGGGCAGATTCTGGGGGTATAATTCCCATAATTAAATGACCATTAATGGCTACGGTTTCAACAAAACCTATAAAAGGCAGCCCTCCCCCTCTCATTTCAGACACAATCACAACACACACATCACAGCATACAACATACATATTAGAGAGAGAATCGCACCACCAACAGCTCGACCTGTGGTTCGGTGCCGTTTTCCACACGACCCACTCTGAGACAGAAGTTGTATCTTGTGAACAAAGTCCCGAAACAAGAAACCTTTAAAGGTGGTTCGGGAAATATTTTTTAAGTAAAACTGCCCAGCAGTTGCCTCTTTTTTTAATTTCTGTTAATTATTTTTCAGTCCATTTACATTCTGTCCATTTCTTTTCTGTACTGTTTCTTTTCTGTAATTACTTTCTAGTACTGTTTACTTTCTGTATTTACTTTCTAGTACTGTTTACTTTCTGTAATTACTTTCTAGTACTGTTTACTTTCTGTAAGGAAAACCCCACCACCACCACCACCAGCGACGAACAACCTCCATCCCCAGCGAGCTCTTTTAGACGACGGGCTGAGCTCATCTTCGACGAGTTTCAATCGTACCGTTAAGGTGATCTCTCTCTCTTTATATATATATATATACATATATATGCATATCTACACATATAATATGCTCATCTCTCCCTCCTGTGACACAAAAATAGACATTCGGAATGGACCCACGAGAAGGACGAAGATGGAGCCAATTTTTCCCAGTTTGTGTCAACCTCAAAGGGAAGTCGGTCAAATCGACATCATATTTTGTTTTAGGTAAATGGTTATGGAAGCTTGAACAGCTTTGATGGAGTTCTTTTTTTTTAGAATTCAAAGCTGTTTTTTACGTTTTGTTGGAAAAGTAAAATTTTATTTTATATGTTGATTGGTAGTAATTTGCTGATGCGGTTGAAAGCCTTTTATTAATTAATAGGATTTGTGTGAAAAAATTGACTTGTTTGGCTGGATTAATACAACTGTGTATTTATTTATGAATATGTAAAATTGTGCACATAACGTGTTTGATGAAATGTTTGATAGTTGTGTTATTTTAGATTCATTTGAATTTAATGTATTTATATTTTGCTTAGTGACTATATAGATTCGTTAGCTCAAAATGGTAAGAGCGTTTGAACCCGACGGTTCGAAATGTTGGTGTTTCGAATTCACTCGTATCTTGATTTTTTTTGCACTTGGGTGAACATACTTACTTTTATGCACCTTTTACGCATTTTATATGCACTATTTATGCCTCGTTTTATGTACCTGTATGCACTTTTTATACTCCATTTATGCATCCGTATGCACTTTTTATGCTATGCATCCGTATGCACTTTTTATGCTATGCATCCGTATGCACATTTTATGCATTATTTATGCACCCGTATGCACTTTTTATGCATATTTTATGTATCCGTATATAGTTTTTATGCACCCTCTATGCAATTTATGCATCCGTATTCATTTTTTATGCACTTTTTATGCCCAATTTATGCACCCGTATGCATTTTATATGCACTATTTATGCAATTTTTATACGTCATTTATGCACTATTATGCACTTTTTATGCTATGCATCCGTATGCACTTTTTATGCACCCGTATAGACTTTTTATGCACTATTTATGCATCATATGCACCTTTTATGTATTCGTATGCATTTTTACGTACTTTTTATTAAAGCGTATCCACTTTTATAAACTTTTTAGACCCGTATCCACTTTTACGTAGATTTTATACACTTTATTAACTTGTATCCACTTTAATGCACCTTTTATACACTTTTTATGCACTTTTATGCATTTTTTTTTGCACATTTTATGCATTTTTATGCATATGTATGCACTTGTTATGCAATTGTTATGCACTTGTTATGCACATTTATGCAATTGTTATGCACTTGTTATGCACATTTATGAAAAATATGTTTTTTTTGTGAAAAAACTGTTTTCTTTGTGAAATTTTTTTTTTTTTGTTGTGAAAATGCTGTTTTTTTTTGTGAAAAGGCTGTTTTTTTTTTTGTAAAAAACAATTTTTTTGTGTGTGAAAAAGCTGGTTCTTTTGTGTGAAATACGCTATTTTTTGTGAAAAAGTATTTTTTTTTGTGAAAAAGTATTTTTTTTTGTGAAAAACCTTTTTTTATGCTAGGCATCTGTATGCACTTTTTATGCACCCGTGTGCACATTTTATGCATCATTTATACACTCGTATACATTTTTTATGCACTCATATAAACTTTTTATGCACCATTTATGCACATTATGCATTTGTATTTATTTTTTATGCACTCTTTATGCACAATTTATGCACCGTTATGCATTTTATATGCACTATTTATGCATTTTTTATACATCATTTATGCACTCGTATGCACTTTTATACTATGCATCCGTATGCACTTTTTATGCATCCGTATAAACTTTTTATGCACCCGTATAGACTTTTTATGCACTATTTATGCATCATATGCACTTTTACGTACTTTTTATTAAAGCGTATCCACTTTTATACACTTTTTAGACCCGTATCCACTTTTACATATTTTTTATACACTTTTTATTAACTCGTATCCACTTTAATGCGCTTTTTACGCACATTTTATGCACTTTTATGCATTGTTTTGCACATTTTATGCACTTTTATGTATTTTTTAAGCACTTTCTATTTATCTTTATACACTTGTTATACACATTTATGCACTTTTCTATGTATATTTATGCACTTTTTATGCACATTTATGAAAAAGTTGTTTTCTTTGTAAAAAAGCTGATTTTTTTTGTGAAAAAGCTGGTTTCTTTGTGAAAAAGTTGTTTTATATTAAAAAGTTATTTTGTTGTGTGAAAAAGCTGTTTTGTTGTGTGAAAAGGCTGTTTTTTTGTGTGGGAAAAACTGTTTTTTTTTTTTGTGTGAAAATAATATTTTTTTGTGTGTGAAAAAGCTGATTGGGGGATTTATTAATATTTTTCTGCCTATTTAGACATCTCCTAAATCTCTTTATAACAATTACGAACCAAACATGCTAGTTCATCATATATTATGCACATCTTACAAATATATGATTTATATCTCGTTCATCACTAACAAGGTTCGATCTATTGTGCTTGTGAAATAGGTTACCTCCAACGAGAAGGTTATTAATTAACAAAATAAAAATAAATTAGCGACATATTATATGCATGATTTATGGGGCTTCGGTTATTTTACATAGCTATCTTCTCCCATACACTTTATATTTTTTGAGTATTACTCTGTGTCATTGATAAATGGTAACTAATATACAATTATCCATGTGTGCAGGTTTTCATGTAAGACGAATTGACGGTACATGAATATTATTTAGTTTCAACAGAAATATTGATAAGAAAACGACACGTGGGCACATGCCCAGTCAAGAAAACTTGTGCTCATTTTCGTGCCAGTCTCATGAAGATGTCTCTTTTATTGACCCCTTTTGTTAAAAGTCATTTCACAAATATACTTTGAACAAAAATAATCATCACAAAGGAACATTTTCCCTCGTAACTACAGTGTAACATGTAGTCATCGTTACCATGTAACATTTTCCTTACAAAGTAATCCAAAAAAATTTGTAGTCATGACTTTAATGGTTTCCCTTTGACTACATGCTGAACAAAAGTTCTGGTCTCTCTGTTGGAAAACATGTTTTTATACATCAGTGTTCCGAATGGTCATAACTTCGAGTCGATATTACATGTGATAATACTGAATTGTTAATGCCGTACTTAACGCGTTTGAGTAGCTCGTGTGAATATTAATCGGCTTCAAAGTTGGATTATCGAAAGAAGGTAAAACCTTAATGCTGGAAAATGGAATGAATAAATGGAAAACTATTGAGAGTTATCTCATATTAGAGAATTAAAAGTTAATATTACAATATATATACAAGTTCAACTCATATAGTTGTTAAACTATCATATTCACATACACTTAAGTGTATTAATGTGTACCACACACGCGCGCTCACTCCGGTCTCGGGCCTCGGGCGTGGGCCTTGGGACTTGGGTCTTAGGTCAAATCTGAAAAGAGAGTTTTGTATAAAATACAAAAGTAGTACCTAGAGTTTCCAGCAAATTGAAACGCCAGCATTCAATGAGAATAAATTGCAGATTGAATGCTGCAGTTTCAGAAATTGAATGGGCGGATTCTGGGGATGTAATTCTCAGAATTAAATGGACCATTATGAGCATTTAATGGCTCCATCGAGGGGAGCATATAGGGTTCTGAATCCGCTTCAATCGCCGAGGATCTTATCAGCGAGATAACATCTAAAAGATATTCAAGTATCTAAGATGATCAATCAGATATTCCATGAACGATAGAAGACTTCATAAATATAGGGTCAAACCCTTAAAGATGCTTTCCTTAAGCATAAAGGAAACAATATCTGGCAGTAAGACTAAAAGATAGGCTAGGAGGAGCCCACGTCAGGGCCTTCTCGTCAAGGGATATTTGACTATCTGAAGAGATAAAACTATAAGATCAATGCCTCCAAAGGCTAACGAAAGAGACATGGTCACCTGGGAGAGCTCCGCTTGCCAGCGAGGAGAAATGGCGTCGTCCCTTCGGACCACCGAAGTCGGTGGAAAGATACAAGAGATATAGCAGAATATAACTTACCATGCCATTAGGGAAACGCAAAGATATGAAGAAGATGTGATTGATAAGATCATATCAATCACAAAAGATACTCCCTAGATCGCCTCCACCACCTATATAAGAGGATTACAATCCAAGAAGGAGATCATTTGAAACCATATGAACTCAGACATACATTTAATTATCGGGTATTATTAAACCTTCTTATATTCAATACATATTCATATTTATTATCTAAACCCTAGAGTTTTAACCTTTTCACTGCTCCGTTAGGCGGGGGAGGTTAAACGGTGGTCAAATCACCAAGTCACTCTTGATCTTAGGTGTTTATGCGCAGGTCATAAACAGTTAGAAAGAAGTCCGAGTCAAGCCCTAGAAAGAAGATTTCTCATTAGCTCACAACTTATGAGTGAAATTCATGCACTAGGACTAAGATTTAAGGTTCATTAGGGTATGTGTGAAGTCCTAGACCTTAAGAAGATGTTGAAAAAATTAAATCTCATATATAAAAAAAATATGAGGGCTCTTTTTAATAAATAAAATATATATGAATAGGAACTATCTTCTCTATATATATTTATGTTTGCTATATTTGATTTAATATGTCATGTAACACGTTATTTACACTTTTTTCGAAAATACTGGGATATACACTTGCAAATTGGGTCAGAAAAGAAACAATATGATCAGGATTCCCTCTTCCGATTCCATAGCCCGTTAAAAATAAATTAACAGTTACGGGTATGCAATTTTTATTTCCCTTGAAGTAATTTTAATATATGTTGATTGCATTACAATTGAATGATAAAATCAAACCCCGGAGTACAGACTCGTCTAATGTTATATAGATAGTATCAAGTAAATTACTTACGAGTTCATAGAAAAGTCTCTGTAATAATTGAAATCGAAAATGACTAATTTATTTGGGTGCTAGGTCATGTTATTAGATAATTACTACGACCCTTCTGCATGATTAAATTACGATATATACACGTGCATGATAAATTACGTATCACTGGAATTTGTCATATAAATCAAACATGTGGAAGTTTGCTAGTCAATTGCATGTTATTCAAACCATTGAATAAATGTTTATTATTAGTATACTCGGTACTACCAAGCTTAGTTACTGTTGACAACTATTCCGGTGTCCAGTGGCGGAACTAGCACTGTATGGGGCCGGCTATATTGCATGTTTATATTTTTTTTGTAATTATAGGGCCCTAAAATGATATAATCGTCAACTTTTAAGTAAAATACATATAATTTTTTTATATTTTTTTCAATGCAAGGGTGTTTTAACCCCTTTCAACCCGTATATAGTTCCTCCCCTACCAGTGACTACTAGTATATTGAAGAATGGTGTAACAAAAACTTTCACTAAAAGGAAATATCACTTTATTAACCGACGTTTTGTTGTGTCGCTAAATTTAGTAACAATTTTTGTTACTAAATTAAGGGGCACTCAGCGTACCATCAGTTCAGCAACACTGATGATACACTGACATTTTTATTTTGTAGTGTTTGACTCACCATGTTAATTCAGGAGCTCCTTTATAAAACACATTGTACATTAGGTTTCGATTTGAGGTCACCTATAGCATTTTGGTATATAAAACAAGAACGCTAATAGTCTAATTTGGAAGTTACCATGCAAAAGAATTTGCTTATTGCATGTTATGGCTTAATTATGAATATTAACATGAAAAAAAAATTAGACGGTGATAGTAAACAGAGGTGGAGCTAGATGTTTAGTGGACACATAATTATGACATAAGTCGGCGGTGAATATCTCGTTAGTGAATAATATATTGAAGAATAATAAATGGTAAATGATTATTATTAGTATACTACAAATTTTTTTTTGTTTAACTCACCATGTTAGGAAGCTAATTTATAAAACGTGATGTACATTAAGAAGCTACTTTATAAAACGCGATGTACACATGAGGTTTCGATTTGAGGTCACCTATAGCATTGTGGTATATAAAACAAGAAGGCTAATATTCTAATTTGGAAGTTACCATGCAATAGAATTTGCTTATTACAATGTTATGGTTGAATTATGAGGATTAACATGAAAAAAAATTAGATAGTGGCAATAAACACGAGATGTTTAGTTGAGGCATAATTATGACATAAGTCGGTGGTGTAGCTCGTTAGTGAATAATATATTGAAAAATAATAAATGGTACATGTTTTAACACTAAATATGTTAATATGATTCTAAATAAACTGAATTCTATGAACAACTTGCTAACTTTGATTAAAAAAAAAGAAAAACAATTTAGTATTTTCGAGCAGCAAATGTAAACTCCACTCACAGGATGTGCGCTAATGAGAAAACTCCTTTCTAGAGCTTGACCCAGACTTTTTGCTTATAACTCTTTATGACCTGCGCATAAACAGATAAGATCAAGGGAGACTTGTTAGTCTTACCACCATTTAACCTCTTCCGCCTAATGGAACAGTGAGAAGGTTAAACCACTAGGGTTTAGATAATAAATATGAATGTGTATTGAATATAAGTAGGGTTAATGATACCCGATAATTAAGTATATTTCTGAGTTCGTATGGGTTCAGATGATATGCTTCTTGGATTGTGAGCCACTTATTATATGGGTGGTGGAGGCAATATAGGGTGTATATTTTGTGATTGATATGATCTTATCAATCACATCTTTTTCATATCTTTGCATTTCGCTAATGCTATGCTAAGATATATTCAGCTATATCTCCTGTATCTTTCCACCGACTTGACTAGTCACGAATGAGCGATGTCATTTCTTTTCGCTAGTGAGGGGAGCTCTCCCGAGATACCATGTCTCTTTCGTTAGCCTCCGGAGGCGAGAACGCCCTGAAGTGGACTCATCACCTATCTTTTAGTTTTGTTGTCGGATATGCTTTCCTTTATGCTTAAGGAACGTATCAATACGGTTTGACCCTATCTTTATGAGATTTGTCTGTATATATTTGGTGTATTCTTTCATTGGTGGAATATTTGATTGATTATCATAGATATTTGAGTATCTTTTAGCGGTTATCTTGCAGATAAGCTCATCGGCGAGGGAAATGGGTTCACAACCCTATCTGCTCCCCTCGATTGGGTCGTTAAATGCTCATTAACTCCGTCTTTATTGCTAGGTTTTAGACCGTATGTGTAACAATATCCATGGGGACCCAACCCTATTTTTTAACCTGCATCAATAGCTCACCAACTGTGGGAGTGCGAGGATCAAACTCTCGTATTTTCGAAGTCCTTATTCTTGCTCTTGGAGCTCTCATTTTACTCTTCTTCTTGAGAGATCCTCGGCTCATTATAGGTTCATTCGGCTTCTAGGGGCCGAGGGCCACCTCCATGGTTCATCGTTTTGTTTTCCCTTTTTAATTCTAAAAAAAGGGTATCTTTCTATGGTTGTATTCTTTCTCCCTTATTGGTTTTATCAAAACGGTTAGAGGGAAATTAGTGGGGGAAGTGGCGAGAGTTCTTTTTGCCACGTTTAATGCAAGTGTTGACATTCCCTATTTCTTCTATGTGACGTGCACTAGATTCTTAAATAATGGCTGAGTTGGTGGGACCTATCGACGGTTTGAATCTTTTCCACTTCCCCATTCTTGCACGAATACTGAGAAGTGAGGTAGTGCGCCTTCATCATTAGGGCATATAAATATGGAAGTTCGTTCTGGCCTATCTATATTTTGTTTTCTAACCTTTTGAATTTCTGTCATTTTCATCAATCACCGTGTCGTTTTAGAGAGAGAAACCTTCCCACAAAGCCAGACACGTATGGAACCATATTCTTCTTCTTTTACCACCATATCTATATCCTCCAGCGATCTTGAAACTGTGATGGACAAACTGTTGGATGACGTAGGGGGTCCATCCTTTATGGTTCTTCTATTGCCTTTGCGGCATCTGCTGTCAGAGCGTTAGCTTGCCTCCTGAAGAAGGAAATCCCTCAAAGCCCTTTTCGAGCAGAAAGAGGTCACGTGCCAGCACGTTCTCTTCTTAGGCTCCTTCTGCATCCTCAAAGTTGCTGATGCAAGAATTGGCGTATCGTCGTGTTCGTCGGGACACTCGGCATTCGGGAACTTCCAAAGTTGTTGTTGCGCCTCCTCACGAAGGGGGAACTTCCATGCCCAAGGGGGGTACTTCCGTCCCTCCTCTTGAAAAGTAGGACACACCTTGAAAAGAGATTATTACCCTTTCTGAGGAGTGCTCCCCGGGTGGTCCCTCAAATTGATCCCACATGGACACTCTCTTCGCTTTCGGTCAAAGAGCTGGCTAGGTGTCCTTGTACCCCAGACGTGCCCCTGATTCTTGGCCTGGGAGACTCCCCGTTGTCATGAATAGGGTTCGATATCTTGCTGAGGTACACTTCTTTCTTGTTATCTCGTCTGTCATTTGTGGGTATTTTCTTTTTCGTCATGCACTTCCCTTTTCTTTTCAGAATCTTTTTTTTTCATTGAGCCCTTCCTCGGATGCCCAGAAAAGAGAATTTTTTACCTCCTTCAAGGAGGTGGAAGATATATGGAATGAGGGGCTGAAGTATTCCCTTTCCCAATTGGCCGGTCTCCAAGCGTCTACGAGAGAGGCCCGAGCGGAGGAGTTGGCGAATATGATGCACCTCCCGGAGAAGCTGCGGAAGTTGGAGACCGAAGGGGTCATTCCGAAGGAGGAAATTCCTAGCCTCCCTGAGGCGGTCGGGAGGAAAGAACTATGGAGGGCCGGATCTCTCGTCGAGACGGAATCCATACATATTCGTGAGGGAGAAAGTAATGAGGGCTAATGACGCGGCTCTAACGGTTCATGGTACGGCCCTTCGACTAGTGGGGATCCCCTTGAATGATTATCACTGTCTTCGATTCTCATTCCCCTATACATGCTCCCGTCCTTCCCGTGATGAGATAGAGGATGTATTGTCTGCTCTTCCTACCCTTCCAGAGTCTGAGGTAAATCTTACATTGCATTGTTCTGCCACTTTCCTTTCTTATGTTCAATCTTTTTATAGGCTTTTCCCGTGCATCCACAGGTTGTTTCCTCGTACCAGAGGGGTGAGTCATCGATGAGTGCTTCTTTGAAGCGTAAGGAGCAAGAGGGACGTTGATGGAGTCCCTTCAGATACATGAGGCCGAGATAGAGGAACTTCGGGCTCATCATGCCAGAGAGATTGAGGAGCTTTTTTTGATGAATCAAGCCCTCAAGACAACTATTCTTCTCATGCGAGCTTTCCAATCAGAGAAGGCCCCTTCGTTGATACCATACTCTTTGGGGGTGGAATGCTCTGTCAGACGGCTTTAGGGGATATGCAACAGGCTCAGGCTTGAGATCAGTGGTCTTAAAGTGGAAGTGGAATCACTGTAGGTGGAGAAATCAGATCTGATGTTTCGCTTGGATCGGCTACTTTCTCGCACGCGACTTTATGTGGAGCCCGAGTTGGAACCTTCGTCAGATGATGTTGTGATAACAAATGCTCCTGGACATGCCCCTCGCCGTCGACCGCCCACTTGCGCTCTTCATGGACCCTCATTGGCCCCTCCACTTTCGATTCTGGTTCCTTGCCCTATCACGGAGTCCTCCTATTTGATGGGTTTGGTTGGACGCCTGAAAAGAGAAAAGAACGGCATTCTGGATAAGATTCATAATCGTGATTCACGAATCACGAAGTTGGAGAAGAGGGAGGCCTCTCGTGGGTTGTCCTTGGTCGAGAAAGAGCCTCCTCGAGAGTTTATCTTGCTTAATTTTAACAGGGATACGGAGCTGAGGGGGCAGATTGTTTCTCTTGAGATGAACTACGGCAGGCTGTGCCGCCAGTTTGATGACGCCCTGAACTCCATTGACGTTTTTCGGGCTTATTTCGATAATTACTCTGATGTGAAGTCCCTGGATCATCATATTCGTGATGCCGAGGGGAGAGGTGATTCGACGGAGGCAACGGAGCTTCGATTTCAAAGAACAACAGCGAGAGATAGGATTTCTCTTTCGAAGAGGAATGTAGTTAGACGTTGTAGACCTGTTGAGGCTTTGTGAACGCATGTGCTCTTTTTTGTATTATTATTTGTCATTTCGGAAGTAACTGTGTACTCTTTTGTGTATATATGAATTCTTACTTGATGTTTTCGATCCTTCGCTAACTTCATTTCTTTCTGTGCATGTGTTTTTATGTTTGCCGCAATATTATATCTTTGTAGCTCGCCTATATCTTACCCCCCTCTGGCTGCGTGGGTGAGAAGGAGACTTTTCCCAATGATGGTTGCTCATAAGATATCTGATTGGTAAATATTTTGTTTTGGCATCTGCAGTTAGCTCCCACGGTGTTCTCATTTGATGCCACGTTTACGCAATTTTTCTTATTTGGAGTTTTAGTCTTGTCATCGAGAAACACATGCATGCAGACTATCATTTTCTCTTGCACATTATCCTCTTTATTTTGATGACCTATGGGTTAACGCCTATATTTTTGGATGGAACCCACCTGACGACAATAGAGGGCCCCTTCCTAACTTGGATTGACACAAAACGTTCCCCTGTACAGTCCACATGTACACGGGCGGTACCCGGAGTGCGGACTCCATCTAGAGAGGATGGGTTCCTCGAAGTGTGTGTTCTTTGCCATTTCACATTCAGCATTACTTGTAGCATAGACGGAAAGACAATGTCTTTGTTTTATTGATAACTTCGAAAGAGAATTCAATACATCTTTTGATTTAAAAGTAATACTTTCTAAGATTTTTCGCGCTCCAGGGATGGCCTTCTCCCATTCTAGCTTTGGGTAGAACGCTCTTGAGTTTGTAAGCTACATGCGCCATCTTTTTAACAATTACGTATGGTCCTTCCCAGTTGGATTTCATTTTCCCTTGATGTTCTTTCTTTGCGTAAGTGGTTACGCGGCGGAGAACTAACTCTTCGTCCTTGAATTCTCTGGTATTTTTTACATTTCCGTCGTATGCTAGCTTTGTCTTTTTATGGAATTCTACCATGGTGAGAGCCGTTTGGATCCTTCCATCTTCAGCCATGGTGAGTTCCTCTTTGATCATTCGATTGTTTTCTTCCAAAGTGACAAGCTTGCTTCTTAATGTTTGGATCTTCACTTCGGTGGGGATAACCGTCTCCATGTCGTATGCCAGGCTGAAGGGCGTTTTCTTTGTACTTTTTCTAGATGTCATTCGATACGAACACATAATCGAGGGTAGCTTTTCGGCCCACCTTCCTTTTCTAGATTGGAGTTTTTTCTTCAGTCCGTCCAGTATGGTTCTATTGGACACTTCGGCTTGGCCGTTACTTTTGGGATGTACTGTAGTCGAGAAATACTGCTTTATTCCGTAACTCTGACAGAATTCTCGAACTGTTCGATCCCGAAATTGGGTGCCATTGTCTGTGATGAAGCAGTATGGCACCCCAAATCTTGTTATGACATTCTCCCAAAGTAACTTCTTGACATCCGGCCCTGTTATATGAGAGAGGGAGACACCCTCTATTCATTTGGTGAAATCATCGGTGGATACCAGTAGATACTCCACTTGCCCTACGGCCTTCAGAAGCTTTTCCACGATATCCAATCCCCATTTAACGAAGGCCCATAGGGACGTAATTGCCAGCATGCACTCTGTTGGTATCTTTGGCATGGTGGCATAGCATTGGCATTTGTCGCATTTCTTTGTGTAGACTTCAGCGTTTCTCTGCATGTAGGACCACCAATATCCTTGGGTAAGCGCCCTATGAGCGAGGGAGCGCCCCGCCACATGACTCTCACAAAATCCTTCATGGAGTTACTCGAGGAGGTCTTGTATTACTTCGGAGGACACATCGTAGATGGGGTCCCATATAAGATTTCTTGTACAAATGTCCTTCCTCGGACTGCCAGAATCTAGTGGCTCTTCTCCGATTGGCGATTGCTTTTGCCTTGTCGTCGGGGAGCATTCTGTCCCGGATGTACGATATCACCGGAGTCATCCATATCTATTCATAGTTGGCCAAAGTAAAGATTTCCAAGTCTTTCAAGTGATCTGTCTTCTTGGCTCTCTTGACGACCATATCGTCGATATATATGTCCAATCTCGTTCCTATGTGCTCCGAGCATAGATTGGTTATCATCCGTTGATAGGTTGATCCGGTGTTTTTTAGCGCGAAGGGCATTACCTTGTAGTAGTTATTGCCTTTCGTGGTTATGAAGGCAGTTTCCTCTTGGTCTTCTTTATGCATGGAGATCTGATGATATCCTGAATATGCATCAAAGAAGCTCATCATTTCGGACCCGGAGGTGGAGTCCACCAGTTGGTCGATCTTTGGGAGGGAGAAGGGGTCTTTTGAACAGGATTTGTTGAGGTCGGTGTAGTCAATGCGGACCCTCCATTTCCCGTTATTTTTCTTTACCACCACGGTGTTGGCCATCCATTCGGGGTACATTACCTCGCGAATTGCCTTTGCCGCCAGAAGCCTTTCAACTTCGGCGTTGACGGCCTCTGTGTGCTGAGGGGTCGGTCGTCTTCCTCTCTGCGTGATCGGCTTTGCATCCGGTCTTACGCTAAGTTTGTGATAGGCCAGCTCTAGGTTTAGGCCCGAAATCTCACTGGGTATCCATGCAAAGTTATCCAAGTTAGGTAGGAGGAGGGCCTCAATATTCTCGCCTTTTTCCCTGCAAAGATTGTTTCCTAGGTGGAAATATCTCTCGGGGTCTTTCCCTGGTATTTACACTTTTCTTAGATCCTATATTACTTTGTCTTCAGGTTTGAGGTCCGGCCTCTCCTCGATCTCTTCGCAGAGATCTTCCGACATGTTGCGCTCTCTTGAAGGCGCCGGGAGATTTCTTCCTGCTTCTACAACCGCGACGATTACCTTTCGAGCGGAAGGGGGTCTTCCATTAATAGTTTTTTATTCGCCCTACCATGGTATTTTCACTTTTTGGTAGTAAGTCGAGGCGACCCCTCTAACGGAGTGCAACCATGACCTCCCAAGGGGCTCCAAAGACCGACGAGATATTCATGACCAAAAAGGTAGAGGTCGTCGTTTTTTTTTTTTTACATGCCTTCGGTTCGTTGAAGGACTTGTTAAGGACTTTAACCCAATTGCCTCCGATTCGTTCGAGAACTTTGTCGTTTTTTTTTTTTTTTGCATGCCTTCGGTTCGTTGAAGGACTTGTTAGGGACTTTAACCCAATTGTCTCCGGTTCGTTGGAGGACTTTTTCGTTTTTTTTTTTTTTTTTGCATGCCTTCGGTTCGTTGAAGGACTTGTTAGGGACTTTAACCCAATTGCCTCCGGTTCGTTGGAGGACTTTGTTTTTTTTTTTTTTTTGCATCCCTTCGGTTCGTTGAAGTACTTGTTAGGGACTTTAACCCAATTGCCTCCGGTTCGTTGGTGGATTTTGTCGTTTTTTGTTTTTTTTGCATTCCTTCTGTTCGTTGAAGGACTTGTTAGGGACTTTAAACCAATTGCCTTCGGTTCGTTGGAGTACTTTGTCGTTTTTTTTTTGCATGCCTTCGGTTCGTTGAAAGATTTGTTAGGGACTTTAACCCAATTGCCTCCGGTTCGTTGGAAGACTTTGACGTTTTGTTTTTTTTTTGCATGCCTTCGGTTCGTTGAAGAACTTGTTAGAGACTTTAACCCAATTGCCACCGGTTCGTTGGATGACTTTGTCATTATTTATTTATTTTTGCATGCCTTCGGTTCGTTGAAATACTTGTTAGGGAGTTTAACCCAATTGCTTCCAGTTCGTTGGAGGACTTTGTTGTTGTTTTTTTTTTTTTTTTTGCATGCCTTCGGTTTGTTGAAGGAGTTGTTAGGGACTTTAAGCCAATTGCCTCCGGTTCATTGGAGGACTTTGTCGGTTAAGTTATTTTCGTCAACAGTTATAATTAATATGATCGACTATAATAATTTGGACAATGTTATCTTTCTTTATTGATCGAGTAAATTACAATGTTTTATTACAAATATCTTTAATACTCTGATGTTCGGCGTAATTTCTCGGATTTATGGCTTTGACTTATAGTTGGCCTGTAATTCTTTAGTGAGATAAACTCTGAAAAGTTTTTGTACTAATCTCTCTTTTTCTTGCTTATGAGTCAGATGATCCATTGTACTGTTATTTAACTCTATTTATAGGGGTACGTGCTTCATATGATGTTGACAAGTGTCGCTCTCATCTGTAAACTCATGGGCTTTTTGAGTGTTGGGCCTCTATTAATTGGACTTTTAACATCAATAGATAATTACTCTCATATCTATTAAAGGAAAAGACCACTATGTACTTATACAAACTATATTTGCGTTGGGTATTAGTAAAAACATACGGCTCGGGTTATTACCAAATATCGTTTAACGGGTATTATTTTTATGTCGTATCAAATACCGTAATACAATTCATATATTCTATAAATAAATAAAAAATATCTATAAACACAAGACTAGTAGCTCATATAATCAGGTATAGTAGACCGATCCCAAAACTAGCTAAAATAACTAGTCACTATCTTCATGTCACATGAAAGTAGTAAATACAGAGCCATAACAATCTACTTTCTAATAGTCTCGAGCCATACATTTGAAGCCTAATCTTACAGACAAACCTCAACCGAATATATATATATATATATTAAACAAGATTTAATAAAAAATGTGAGGCAATCCTAACCCATTACATTCCTTCTACAAAAATACCCCTTTTAGTTGAGTGACCCAATTACAGTTCATGAGTTTCCTAGTACAAAAATCGACTCAAAAGTTATCTACTCTGTAACTATGAGTTTTATATACCAGTTGACATGTTTCTTAGTTAATACTCTTATCAAAATTAACTGTTTTCTTAAACAAATTCATCATTTTTCAGATAGACATGATATATATATAATGTAATAATACAAAAACAAGATCTATAATCTGTTTGTAAGCTTAAGCACATCGCCAACCAATCTATAACATGTTATGATAAACTCAAGATAAAGTATACTTTAAAGATCCAATTTAAATATTATTAGTACATCAGTCAACAAATAGCCAACACTCACGTCGCCAACCAAGCGAAAAGGGTAATAATTTGGCAACCCAACCTATCAAGGTGGATCAGATGCGACTTTAATGTTTTACCAATAATATTCTCATAGGAAAACTTTTAATTATATGTTGTAGTTTTTAGTCACAACATGTTTATAGCAATTCTTAAGAAAATGAATGTTTTTTAATTTATACTAAAATGAGACATTTTAAAAAATTAAGAGTTATATTTATAGAAGTTTACAAAGAATAACACCAAAATGAAAACTGAAATCAACTTCCATCAAACTAATTTAACAAAGGTACATGAATTGTGAACATTATTATAGTTCAGTAGCTCAATTATTAATTTTGATATTGTGGTAGCTAAATCGTTAACAACAGTTAGTACAATACACTAAATGTTTTTTTTCCTAAATAAAGAGATTGAAACATTCCCATGTAAACACACATACATTTTAATTCGAATCTAAGAATACTTTGCTCTTTATAAAAAAAAAATTCTCTAAATTTACGCTAAGCTAGTAGTTGTTCACAACATACCCTATAATTTAACTGGTAATCGTGCCTCACGCATTGCGTGTGTGACGCGCAGTGCAATCAAAATATAAAAAATAAATGTAGTTATGATACAAATATGTGGATAATACAAAAAAAAAAAATATTATAAGATGATAAGACTTAAAAGAATGTTTAGTTATTAAAAAGAGATAAATAGTGTTATTAGTTATTAATTTTTATATTTTTTTTATGTGAGTATGGTATTATTATAATTAATAAAAAAGTATTAAGGGTATTTTTTTAAAAAAATGACTAAATTGGACGATCTCATTTGACTTGACTTGTTATAATAGAATGATAATCAATAATTCTCTACCCATTTCTTTAAAACCTGATATCCAGCCATTGATTAATTTCAAGCAAAAACTCAAAAATACAGCATCTTTAGGTGAAGTTCGAGAAAAAAAACTAAATGTTGAATATAATACTGCAAGCCAAGAATAACCAGTATTAACAGGTCTACTAGATTAAGAAAAAGAATCATAGGACTACAAGCTTATCAAGGATTTGTAACATTTAGGTTCTGAATATCAGGCACCAGTTCGTTTACACTGGAGGAGTCCAGCTCAGATCCTAGTTGTCTTAACAAACTACTTAAATTCAAGTATGCTTCCAAAAACGCGCATGTATCCATCTTCGGGTCATCTAGCTCAACCTTCATTTCATCAATAATTCTCGATATCTTGCCCACAACTACATTCATGGCCGAAAATTCTTGAGGAGGATATAGAAAAGCGCCAAGTTCATCGACCTGTGCTCCAACACCCTGGCAGAGTCTTAACAATCTCTCTAATCTGTCCACAAAATCACTACCCACGTCTTGGTTCACCTGCTTTAGCAATCCTGTAATGTAACGGATGAGCTCTTTTACAAGCACGAGCAACAATGAGACCATTTCAATAGCCAATCGAGCAATGTTCATCTCTTCCGGTGACAGGTCATTGCCAAAATCATCATCAAATGAGTTGCTGGACCCATATTCTGCTTCTATGTGAGTCTCATCGGTAGAATCTGCTAGCCTAAGTTCTTTCATCTCGCGAAGAACGTCTTTTATTGAAACTGCAACTTGTGTCATTCCTCGCCCTACGGCTGTGATGTTCGTTGGTGGAGTTTTCTTTATAGCACTACATGCATCCCATACTGTGCCAACTAGCTGAGGAATCTTAATTTTACCGTCTTTATTGTCATATCCTGCAATATTTTTCAAGGCACAGCGATGAGAAGATAGTTATTTCTTATATAATTGGAACACTCACTTTTGAGGTGCAAGTAACTGAACCCTGGTGTTGAGCTGGGACCCTAACCAATGGGGGGACCCATTTGATCATACAATACAAAGTTTATTACTACAGTTCTTCAACATCACTTTTCCTACCCTTTCACTTCTTCAATAATCAACAGTTGACTTTTTCTAAACCTAGCTGTAATGACTAATTAGTCCCTTGTTTGGTTCATAAATTACTCAAAAAGTGACACAGTGGTTCAGATATTAGCTAATTGGGAGTTCAATCCAACTTTAAATGGATCCTATTATCAACGTCCGGATAAGTAAATGTAGGAAAACGTGCAAATTCTAAACAATCTTTCAGTGTCAAATATGGATTAAATTAAGAAAATTCAATATAAGGAGGCATACCGTAAATTATCATTCAATGATAGATGTGGTTTTATTCATTGTTTACACTAAAGTTGTTTAAATGTTTTTAAATGGCCTTAAACTAGCTTCTTTTCAACCAAAACTGATGTCTGCAGAAATTGCAAGCATTTAGTGTTTAAATGCTTCCAACCCAAAAATAAGATCTCATCCTTATATACGTAATGAAATAAACTTGGCTCCGCAATGCAGTTAAATTTTAACAAAACCCAAAAAACATGGAACTTAAATATAAGGAAATTCATTCTGAAACTTCCAATATGTACCAAACGTCTGCTCGAGTTTTGTTGGTTCTCAAAGTTGAGGAACCAAGGTACTTTGAAAATTAGGTATCTACAAAAATGTTCCCCAATTCCAAATCCTGCCAAAGATTAGAAAGCCCAGTTTCCAAGACTGATCGATCAATTAAGAAAGGCTTGCAAGGCCAAATTTCCTAAAGCCTTCAATAAAACAATCCTAATCCCCGTTGTTAAGATGGTCCATCCTAATACCAATAAACAGTTTTCCAGAAGAGATCAATTACATAGGGCATTTGGGGCAGACATGGAAGTAAAATACTAAAATCTCTCTCTCTTTGGAAAACACATTGTATCTGTAATTTACATGGCTTGGGTAAAAGTTTAGGCCGTCGGGTTTGGCTAATTTTAGGCCCAATTAGTTTATCTCCCTTGACATAAGGTTTACCAGTACCAATCCACCAGCCCAAAAAATTACTAATGGTTAAAATCATGAGTGATATTGTTTTTACGTAAACTTAATTATATTTTCATATTATAAAGAGAACTATTCCTTTTTTTCATAAACACTAAGAAGACCTAGTACATTAATTTTGCGGATTTAGGGCTAAAAGACCGACCTATTAGGTAATGTATAATTTTTTAGCATACATTAATAGCACTACTTAAAATTTTGGTATTATGCACATATATATTAAGAAATTTTACAAACATATAAAGATTTTTTCCTTTCTTCTCAACACTTCTCAAGGACTAGTATAGTTTTCTTTTAGGATATAGGGCTCAAATTTAAAATAAAATAGAATCGCGTCCTCCATGGTAACGGAAATAAAAGTTAGGACCAGCTCGGGCATAAAACATAGGCCATATGATGTGGCCATAAAAAACCATTGTACCCTACTATTAAAAACGGAGTTACACATCAATAATTAAAGAAATAACTGTATAGAAATTAAGTTGCAGATGTAAGGGCATATCACCAAAAACAGGTAGAACCTCCTATCAAGAGCATATATACATAATCAAGTTCCACGAGCCATTCCAAAGAAACAAGATATAATTTAGTATACAAAGCAGTCTTTTACAATTTTCTCAACATATTAAATTTTTAAAGACCCCTTTTAAGAAGGTACTCCTGTAAAATGCCTTTTTCTTAAAACAAAGTCACAAAATTTAAAACTTTCTCACTCGTAATAAACTAAGCTTAGTAACTTTCAATTTTGTATTTAACTACACTCATTAACTATATCTTCAATGTCAAATTAAAGGCAATATGAGAGGACTTAACCAATTCAAGCAAATATTTGAAATATTTTTACAATAACATCCACATGTTAATGAAACCCAAATTTTATCGATTAAAGATGATGTTAGATTCATGGGATTGCAGATGGCATTAGGTAGACTTTGTGATTCATTTAATTTCACTTGTTTTTTGAAACTTACAAGTGTGGTTATTTGAATACTGATTAGAGCCAAAGCATGGAGTAAAAGTAACTGAAGCTACAAAAAAAATTATGCCAAATCAAATGGGAATTACCAAAGGCAAAATCCACGAAAACAACATATAAATGGTAGCACAGGGTTAAACTAAGTGGCAACATCTCTGCATAACTTAACTGTTAGGAAGTCTGGCATTCTTGCTCTGTCCTGAAGCAAGTCTCGTACAATAATACTTGCAGTTTCAGATAATAACTTGCCAAAATTATCCCTAAATGAAGTGAAACTACGTGTCTAACTTCATATATTCTTGGCAAATTTAACTTGTAGTATATTTCAACATGCTCCTTTTGAAGACTTGGAGTGCTCTGACTACTCAGCTTGTGAGTAGCTGACCTTTTTCTTTTGTTTAGTTGGTTATAACATGCTTAATTTAAATTAAAAAAAAAAAACATGCTATTATATAGTAGTAGTCTTTTATGGAGAACCAAGTTAGATTTCATGTCCAGTGATATGTTACCATTCACTTAGAACTAAATGACTAGATAGAGGTATATTATGTAATTGTTTATCTCCAACGCGGTGTACGCAACAGATTCATGAGGACACTGATCCTATTATCACCCGAACCATCTGAATATAAAATCATAATCAGAAATAGACAGGGAAGAAATTATCTGTTTGGACATATTTATCAAAAAACACTAACAAATTGCTTCTCTGGGAGCATAATAGCCAAGTCAAATCTGAATGAAACAAAGTTTAGAAGAAAGGAAAATCTCGACAAAAAAGAACATGGAATTTTTTAAATGTGAGCGCGTGTGTGCGTGTGTGCGTGTGTTCGAGAGAGAAAGGAGAAAGGAGGAAGGAGAGATGAAAGTGGAATAGAGAGGCTGAGGTAGCATACCATATACGGAGATCGACTCTTTAAATAGCATGAAGCTGCAATCAACGACTCGCTTAACTGATGCATTTATGTTGGAAGCAAGTGTGGGCCCAGCACCCATTTTACTCCCATGGGAATGTAGCAGAAAACCTTGCAGGGTGTTGAAATATGTGGCCATGTTATCTTCGAGTTCTTTAATTACAGGCTTTTCCCCGGTCCAAAGTATTCCAGCTGTATAAAATGTTGCGTATATAATTAATTTCTTCAATTTATTTTTAAAATAACAATAAAAAGGGCAGAAACAATGTCCATGTTGGCTATGGTTTTAGTTTAAATGTGTTTATCTCTTTAGTCAGACACTAAAGCTTTTCTTATGGTTTATCTTCAATCCAACACCACAAGTACGAAGCTGTATAGCACGCTCCATCTTTCGACAGCAAGGAGAGTACGGATTTTTTGATTTATATAATTGTTCTATCGACTAGTTTTGTAATCAAAAGGCATCGTAGCCCTGACCCCAACAAGTACCTCACGCATAGAGGGAGCTTCGTGCACCAGGTTTTCCCTTATTTATATTTTATCGACTGGTTTTGGAATCATACCAAAGAATTTTTGAAAACTCTACATTTTCATGTTATATTGTCTAGCAAACACACACAAATAAGGCATGTTTTGTTTCAAAAGAAGAATTCAGTTTCAGCATAACCAAACACTGCTTCATGGTAATCACATAATGGTTACGGTCATGCGTTGAAAAATACTGGTTTCCAGAGTTCAAATGCTTCAGTCTATAGGTAGTCTCAAATTTTACTTACTTGATTGCCTTACAGACAAAAATGTTATTTGGCCCACATTAGTAAAAACTGGTTACATTGTGGAAAAATAATTGGATCGGATATTTCATACTAATATACTTTTGTATGAAATAGGCATCAAGTTGGCCTGAAATATCGACCAAGTTATCTCTAATCTTTTCCAGGCAAACTAAGAAAGATGTACCCGGACATACTACCTAACTATGTACGAGCGTAATGACCTAGCAATCGAAACTCTGTACTTTTGATTTATACTTGTGTAAGCTAATGGAATTGCTAGGGTTGTGCATGCCGAATTACGCATATGCAACCATAATTATAGCAATTGTATTACTAACATCTCAACCGTTAAATTGTAATTCTAACTACGTGCAACTAGGTTATGGACCTGATTTACATCTCAACTACGTGCAACTAGATTAACACCGTGACTATGTGCAACTAGGTTATGGACCTGATTTACATCTCAACTACGTGCAACTAGATTATGAACTTAATTTACATTTTAACTATGAGTAACTAGATAATGGACCTGATTTACATCTTTTAACTTATGTGTAACTAGATAATGGACATGAATAACAATGTAATTTTTAGTATATCAGAACTGTTAAATTGTAATCCAATGGATGTAGTAGAGACTTTAGTTGCCGAAGTTAAGTTTTTTTTAAGTTGAGCAACTTCACTATAAATAGTGGATAGATTTATTGAAACCGTAAAGGTTCAGAGTACCCTGGGGAATTGCTAAGTAACGATTAGTAACCAACCTGGTGCCCAATTGGGACAGAAGGGGGACTAAATTGAGTAAATAATGTACTAAATTAGTGTTTTGTAAAGCCACAAGGTAGTAATAGTTAATAGCAGGTATAAACCCTAATAAGTCAATTGTAAATTAAAATGGAAAGATACAAACTTAAACTAGAAAATAAGAAAATAAAGTTAGGGAGAACCGAGAGTAGCTTGCTTTGAGACTTGTTCGGACATATGAATGACATCATTCCAACCAACTTTAACAAAAGACGAATCAGATGCTATTTGTGTTTGGTACAATACCTACACTCAAAAAATATAACATAATTTATAATTAATTCAAACTGCTTATACATACATAGATATAGACATATATAATATATGATAAGATATGGAGATTTAATTAAAAAAGGGGGAATATATATATATATATATATATGTATTGACCTCGAGGGTGTCGTGAATAGAGTTGAGATAATGGGCTAGGGTTTCATTCAGCTTCTCTTTCGCTCCTTTTCCCATCTCTCTCTCTCTCTCTCCTCTCTCTTGCGGGCTGGGTTTTAGGTTTTTTTTTTCTTTAATGCTACATTTTTTTGGCTGCAATTTATCTCCGCGGCTAAACAGTAAAAACAAAAACTAATTCCGAATTAGCGTGGTTGATTTAAATCACCTTTTTTTTCTTTTTATTCCTACTGTTTTACCGAAAATTATAAAATTGTCCTTTCTTTGAAAATCAAGTGAAATTGGCCGACTGCGTACTGTTTTACTTTATCAACGCATCTAATTCCTCTTTTCTCGCTCTCTCACTTAACATATTCTTAAAGTAAAAAAAAAACTTAAAATCGTACTACTCATCAAATTCGTTCCGAACCCATCATTTACTGTGATTAAATCATATTTTTACTCGTATTAACCGGATTATATACTCTTCATGTATACTTTTCATCAAATTTTTTTATTATTCTCGATTTTATTTAATTTAAATCTATAATATAGTTAATAATATAAAAATTGGTTTAATTTGTTGATTACTAATGGGTTATTTCAAATTGTTTAGGGTGTATTGATTCTGTATATTATTTCATATATAACCATGTGGCAAATTAATGTTTTTAGGAAAATATATTGATTTAGATGGTTTTACCAATAGTTTGTTGATATTATACATGTTTTTTTATAACATAAATTTTTGAATTTTTAAAGTTACATAGAATTTACTAATTGCTTAGCTATTATTGATTGTATATATTACGACTCTTATTTTGATTACGGAAATTTGAAAAATAATTGATTTTATTCATATTTGGTCAAATTGTTTATTTTCATATAGGTTCTCTATGGGGGAATATGACGACAACCACTATTGAGACTATAATTACGTTGCTTGTTCAAGTAGCTCAAATGCGGAACTAACCGATTATACAAAATATTTCGATGTTGATGATTTGTATTGGGATAATAGGGATGACATGTTTAAAAATGTTTCTGACATGACTGTAAATTGTGGTTTTATTCTTTCGATTTGTAGATCAGGGAGGTTTACGGGACCAGAGTACCGTGTGTTGAGAAATATTGTGATAGTTCGGGTGTTTACGAGTAAAATAAGCCGTCTTCCACTAATTCAGGTACAAAAAAATAGAGTATCCATTTTCCATTAACAGTTGTTTGATGAATGATGAATTGAGGTGTCGTGTGGAAAATGTAAACCATAACCACCCACCCCCACTTACTTGCGAGGGCAAGCACGACGTGCCCGTTTATCGGAACCTGAAAAGGAATTGCTAGGTCATTAAGGCAAATTCCTTTTAAAGTTGGTGCAATATTAGACGCTCTAAAAGTTCGAGACTCTGACAATGTGGTAAACGCAAAAATATTACATAATTTTTTTAATGAGCCCGGAGTTAAATTATGTAATGTTTCATGTTGGGATAATATGTAATTTTCATAAATTATGTAATGTTTCATATTAAGTTACTTTTTTAAGACATTACAACGGTTGTAAAACTCTCTTATGTAAATGAAAATACATGATTTCAAATATTATTTGAACTGACATGACGCGCTAAATACTTTTAAAAAAATCAAACCAAAAATAGAATCGAATCACAAGTTATTCGCTTCAGAATAAGGCAACACGACAAGCCAAATGAAACTAAATGCGAGCGAAAAATTCACCATAGTTCCGTCTAAAATTGGATCATCGCCATACATAAAAATAACACAATCATCAACCCAAGATAGAATGGTAAGTAAATGCAAGAAAAATAAACCACGAACAATTTACATGTAATACCAATAACATAACCAACAGCACAATAATAACATGTAATACCAACAACATAACCAACACTACAATAATAACATTTAATATTAACAATATAACCAATCACACAAACGATTAAACATAAGATAAAATGATAACGAAAGATAAATATTAATGATTATAATGCAACGAGTCCCAAAATAGCCATGGTTTTAACAAAATACAATAAAATAACACATTGTTCGAAACAAAAACAAAGAGAAATAACATCGAAAAATAGAACAAATTACAATACTAGTCTCATTGTTTCGAAGTAGAATTATCGTCGGTATCATCATAGAGTGTGCGACGATAGTCCAGAAAGTATCCACGATAATACTTATATTCTTTTTCAGTATAGGCATCGATTTCGGCATAATCCTCATCCTTATCAATTCTTTACTCACGGTATTGTTAATGTTGCATACAATGAAATTCATAATCCATCGTCATTTTGTCCGTATGAAAATTTCCGGTGGCGGGCACCCAAGGAGGGTTACGAGAAAAGGAGAAGCGAGCATCTCAAGTAGGAGGAAGAGGAGAGGCTTGAGTAGGAGAAAGATAAGAGTATTCCGCTATTGCTTTGCCCTTGTCTCGACGTGAGAAAGAGGGAATGGTGTCGGAAGGAGGAATAGGATCGGAAAGACCCTCGGGTTTCGGAGAGGGAACAAAAACCTCGGCTTTAACGCCTACATATGGCTTTAAATGAAGAGCGAGCGGTTCATAAAATTTTCCCGTAACTTGTCTTCCATACCAAGTTAGAACACTATTATCAGTATCATGAATTCTTATTTAAGATAGATTACTTGCGGAAATCTCAATCGTAGTCTCGAGAAATTTGTGTTTTTTTGGAATTTTGAAATATTAAAGAATACCGCTAATAAGAGAGCCATACGAAAAATAGTGTTTTATTTTGTTTTTCACATATATCATTTTCTTAAAGATTAAAGTGGCGGTAACTAATTTGGTTTGTCTTTGTATACAAGTAAGAGCGACAATGTTTTCTTCTGAAACATCATGGAAATTTGAGCTATGAGGAAAAATTACTTTCGCGAGAACAAAGAAAGTAATTTTGTTTTGAAAATGCAGACCATTAGCTTTTGGTTTTCCAACATGTTGCGGGTGAAAAATGATTTGACTAAGTTAAATAAGGTTACCTACATTATATAGATTTTAACTTCATCAATTTTTGAAACGCCACCTTCATCAATAAGGTTACCTAAAAGGTCGCAAAGTTGAGCGACGGTTAACACAATAGATTTTTTGTTAACCTTCGATCTAAGTTCAAGAACACCATGCTTATTTGTATCAACAATGATATTTTTATAAATTTGATAGGTTTCGTTGATATATATATCATAATCTAGAGAAATCGGAAAATCACAATTTTGAAATTTTATGCTACATCTTCTAATCAGGAAAATATAGCTAGGACAAATTGTTAATTAATTAGATTAGATACATTGGTAATTATTAAAATAGAGTGAGGTATTTTTGAAAAAATTGAGCAAAATTTGACAGACTCAACTTTTCTTGAATTTGCTTATATTAATAGTATGATATGTTCACGTTTTAAGCTAGACAAGGGAAAAACAAACTACAAGGCCCAATAGAATAGAATGTTTTTATTGTTTGTAAAAATGAATGTGTAATGGTAAATAAATCGAAGCAGGTAAAGACAAGTGGAGACTTGTTATTTTGTTGCATTTTATTCGGATGAGAAAATATAGGTGTGAAAAAATACCTAAAATAAATTAGTAAAATGAAAATAGAAAGAGAAAAGCAATCTCAAACGAATTCGCTTAAGTCTCGATAAGCAAAGCAACGACGCCGTATTGTATCATCCAGACAAAGAAAATGAGAAATTAAGGTCAAATACAAATAAGCCCTTGAGACTATCGGTCATTTGTAAATACCCGCCAAGAACTATCAATCCTTTCAAATAACCCCTATGGGACAATACACAAAATATACAATTAAATAAAACATACAACAGCTAAAATTTTCTTTCCAAAACATATAAACATACCAATACACATATTTATTAGAGTTGTACGTTTTGGGAATAAAAGTTTTGGTTTGTAGTTTTTGGTAAATTAAACTTGAAAAGTTGTATGTTTTGCTAATTTTCCCTAAACTATCAGATTTTCGCAATTGACTCCAAGTCTATCTTTAAAATGACATGTTTTTTTTTTCATTTCTTTATTTTACAAAATTATTTGTTCGTTATACGTATTTTGTCAATGCATACGAGTTAAGATAACATTTATCGTAAAAAAATCAGTTCTTTATTTAAAAATATTATTTTAGCGTGAAAAACTAATTTTTTTGCATGATTTCGTAAAAATTTAATTGGTATGCATGAATACTAACTAACTGATTATAATAAATTAAAAATCAACCAAAACAAATCATCAATCATAAAGTTATACTATCTCGTCTCAATTTATTGGGACAATATTTTTTTTTTGGGGTTACGAGGACACTTTCCTAAAACAATCACATTGGGATTAATTGAAAGAAATGATGGTTAGTGGAGGCTATTTGAAAATATTGGGCTATTTGCATTTTACCCAAAAGTATTACAAAGGCCCAATAGAATAGGAAGAGGATAAAAAAGACTGAAAGAGACGCAATCCCTCACAAGTATAATTTAGCCCCAAAATTTTCAATTCTATACAATTAACCCCTTCAAGTAATATTTATATTTTAGTGAGAAAGCCCATTTTTTGTGTCATTCTATGAATCTTTACCTGAGATGCATAGTAACCAAGTCGATATTATAAAAAATAAAAAATAAAAAATCAACGAAAACGGATAATTAATTTGTAAAATATAGATCGGTTGTGAGGATTGTGCGAGAATTGAAAAGTTGTGAGGGTTAATATTGGATATTAGGAGAAAAAGAAATTAGTAGAAAGGCACAATAGAATAGGAGGTGAGGATAAAAGAGAAAATATAGGAAAAGCTTGTTGGTTGTTATTCAGTTGAACGCAGTACTATTATATTCGGATGATAAAATATATATATATAGGAAAAACTAACTTACTGTGTATTATTATAAAATTACCGCAAACACCGTATATTTGGAAAAAAAAAATGAAAAACAGCAACGACACCGTTTTATATTTAACCCAGACTTGGGAAATGATAAATTAAGGTAAAATACAAATATACCCCCTGAAACTATGGTTTATTTTCAAATAATCCCCAAAACTATCAATTCTTGTAATCAACACCCATACAGTTTCAATTTTTTTACTAATAACCCCGATATGATCATCTTTTAAATTGTACTATAACTTTATGCTCGACGATCCTTTTTACTTGATTTTTCATTTATTATAATCAGTTAATTAATATTAATGCATGTCAAGTAACTTTTTTATGGAAATACACAAAAAAAAATTGTCCTTTTTTTTTAATAAATCCTCGTTTGATGACTTTTTTTTTTTAAAGATAATTGTAATCTTAACTCGTGTGCGATGATAAAATACTTATATCAAAAAAAAATTCTTGTAAAAAGGGCAAATGAATAATACGTAATGTCATTCTAAAGGTAGGACGATAACGCTTAATAATATAGAAAGAGGTTTATCACGTTGAACAGAATCGATTTTATGATGGAATAACATGCCAATTAGGTAATTGTGTGGGTGTGTCGGGAGGGGGGGGGGGGGGAATTGAAAATAAGACATAGTTGGAAGGGGGTAAGTTGCATTTTAGAGAAAAGAGAAAAGACAAGAGGCCCAATAAAATCGGAACAAGATAAAATAGTGAAACGGACACAAACCCTAGCTACACACACACACACACACACACACTTTCTCTCTCTCTCTCTAAAGAAAGAAAGAAAGAAAGAAAGAAAAGGAAGAAAGAAAGAAAGAAAGAAAGAAAGTGATGGCCTCGAGGAGGCTAATATCAACACTAATCCGATCAACATCAACAATCAGATCAGCTCCAAAAACATTAATAAACCGTAAACCATCACCGATAGGTCATTTTATTCATCGAGCAGCTGCAACTTCAGCAACTCCGGTGACACCATCGACACCAGCTGGATCACCTGTTGGTCCACCTAAAGGTGTTCCCTTCCAAATCACTGACCACTTTACCGGCGCAGGTTTTTTCTTTCTTTCTTTTTTTACTCTTTTCACTTGTTTATTCTTTACTTTTACTTTCTCAGATCTATACTTATCTCTACATCTTTCTTTATTTATCTTTCTTTCTTTATTTACTTTTACATTACCTTTTTTTTTTGTGTTAACCCTGTTTAATTAAGATTGATCTGTTTTTTTTTTTTTTGATTTCTCTTTTGAAAATTAATATAAATATATATATATATATACTTGCTCTGTAGCATATTAATAGTCCAGTTAGGCTTTTGACTCCGTTCCAAAATAATAGGCGAGTTTGACTTTTTAATAAATAGTTTCGTCAAATACCTCTAATGAATGAGCATTGCATTGGTTTTTTGCAAATCACCAAAACCATTAATATTTTAGGGTTATATTTATGAATTGGGATTATGCTTTTATAATTAGTTTTGGATATGAAATATTAGTTTTTTCATACATCAGATCTACTACTCTATCACCCCTTGATTTACCTTGTCTATACATACACACACACACACATATATATATATATATATATTTATTTACTTTTAGATGACCTTTTTTCTTTTAACCCTGCTTAATTAAGATTGATTTCCGTACTCATGACTAGCTGTGTTTTTTTTTCCTTTCATTTCTCTTTTGAAAATGATTATATAATTATAATAGTCTAGTTAGGTTTTTTATTCTGTCCCAAGATAATAGTCCACTTTCCTCAAATGCCACTAACTAATTAGCGTTGTTTTTTTCCAATCGCCAAATCCATTAATATTTTAGGGGTATATTTGAGAATTGCTACACATATTTATTACTCTTAACCAAATTTTCGTAATATTCGTGACAAACTATTTATATGGGATCAAGACTACACCATCACTCCCTGATTTATGCCCTTTTTACTATTCGGAATATAAATAATTAATTAGATTTGGAAAATTAATAATTAGTTTTTATGCAACAGGTGCAATAGGACAGGTATGTCAGGTGATCGGGGCCGTGGTAGATGTCCGTTTCGAAGAAGGTCTGCCACCGATTTTGACCGCTCTTGAAGTTATGGATAATTCGATCAGGTGAGACTATCTTAATGGCGTTACATAAATTCTTTAGCTTAGATACCGTTTTTTCATTTATCTGACTATACTCTATTAGGTTGGTTTTGGAAGTGGCCCAACATTTGGGGGAGAGTATGGTTAGGACGATTGCTATGGATGGGACCGAAGGGCTTGTGAGAGGTCAACGTGTGCTCAACACAGGGTCACCTATTACTGTATGTCTTTTTGTCTTTTTTTTTTTTTTTTTTTATCTTTCTTTTCTTTTTAATACTTACTCGTTGACTTCTTGTTTCTAACTGACTTGGTCAGATCTAGGGATGGTAATTTCGTGGGTTTCAACCTGACCCGACCTCCCACGGGTCGGGTAAAAGTGCAATTCTATTCGGGTCGGGTTTAAATGGGTAAAAAGTGCAAGTTAACACTCTCATTAATCTATCTGTCTCATATACATTAAACTCTCCCCCTATAATAATAAAGAACTTACATTTTAAATGGGTAAAAGTGCAATTTAACACCCTCCTCTCTCTCTCTCATCTCATGTAAATTAAACTCTCTTCTATAGTTAAACTAAGAGAATTAGTTTAAATGAGTAAAGATGCAACATAAAAATTGCAATTTAATACTCTCTCCTCTCTTTCTCATATACATTAAACTCTCTCTCCTCTCCTATAGTAATACATAACATACATTTCGGTGGGTGTCTTAAAAAAATCTTATATACAATTAATGAAATTTATTAATTAATGAAATTTATTCATGTTAATTAATGAATAATATCTTATCGTCTTTATTTATAGAAGGATTTACGGGAAATCAAATTATCATATCAATCATATACATTTATATTAAAGTTCACGAAATTAATGAGCCGAAAATAATTCAATAAACATGGAAATGTCAAATAGAATAATGCAAAATTTAAATCCATAAATTAATGTGAGAGTATTTAATGTCACGTTAGTATTCTTATATTATATTTCTAAATCAAATGATTTTTTACTCTACCTAACAAATTTTATTTGAAATCTTTAACATTTATGAGTTTTATATTTTAAAAGGTAAAAAAAAGTATTTTTAAAAAACGGGTCAAATGGGTCGGGTCGAGTCGGGTCAAATGGATAGAAGCGTAGTGATCTCTATCACCCCCTGATTTAGCTTTCCTATACTTAAATATACATATACATATTTAAAAATCCAACCCAAATCCAGATTTTTTATTTTTGGATTTTTAAGCTTTTGTAAGCTAAAATCAGCTTTTTAAACATTCTCATCATTCTATTATAATAAGCCAACCCAAGTCAAATGAGGATCCCCAATTTAGCCACTTTTTTCCAAAAATACCCCTACACCTTTATATTAATTACAATAATACCATACTCACATAAAAATATAAAAAGTAAAAACTAATAAAACTATTTATCCTCTTTAACAACCAAACATTCTTTTAAATCTTAAACTATGTTTTTTTTGTATTATCCACATATTTATATCATAACTATACATATTTTCTATATTTTTATTGCATTACGCGCTGCACACGCAACGCGTGGGACACGATTACTAGTATTTTTATAATAAAAAATCTAAAATTAGCTTCTTTTTCTTACTTAGATCTACTACTCTATCACCCCTTGATTTAGCTTATCTTTACATACATATGCATATTATATATATATATATATATATGTATATATGTAACTTTTACAAGAATTTTTTAAAACAGATTAGTTGGTCAAAATCTGTGTTAAAAATTAAACCCTTTTTTTGTTGGATTTTTTAGGCTTTTTAGGCTAAAAGGCAGCTTTGTCTGTTAACCCTACTTCATTAAGATCGATTCCCTTGCCTGCGAGCTGTTTTGATCTGGTTTTTCTTGTATTTATCTTTAAAAAATGTAATTAATATATTAGGTAAGATCTGTACTTTGGCTGGTAAAAAGATAGATCCTGCGTGTATAAGAGCATCGGCGTCAGTGTCTTTGTTATCCTCGTTGAATTTATAGATTAAAACATACTTTTATAGTTTTAACTAAACATTTGCATACTTCGTATTATTTAAATTACTTTTTCACAAATGAATACAGTTCTTTTTGTGTGGAGGAGAGGAGAGGAATATTGTTAAAAGGTATGATAAGGTGATGATGTCATTCACTTTTTTTAGGGTAATGGTAATTGATTCTCAGTATATGCTCTTTTAAATACACTGATGCACTTGTGTGCTTAGCCAAACAAAGAGACCTAACTCGAGTTTTAGTATTATGACTACAGTACTCCAAAAGAATTGATGAACATATTTAAGTTTTTTTTGGTAAACATGGTTGGTTTGGCCGACTGAATATCGGTTTGATTGATGCAAATTTTTTTCTATTTTCTGGCCCTGCACAATGCCACTGATCAATTTTGTGTTGAAAGTGACAAAAATATTTCAGAAGAATGTAATGATAGAAACACACGAGCATTTTTTTTGGTTTAGCCTTTGTGTCACCCTTTATCGCCATCATTCAAAATTTTAGTGTTGGGATTTTCTGAGAGACCGAATGGATTAAAAATTGTAAAATTATTAAGAAATTAATTAAATTTACTTGGTAATACGATGTATTCAAAATTTTAAAGCCTAGCTTGGTCACTAAAGTTGCTTTTGCTCTCTCGGCCTGCATGCATTTTCACATCCCTGTAACTCTACTTCTTAAATTTGAATGTGTTTGATAAAATTTCTGTGGAACCTATTTTTCTCCTCAATTCACTATTGCTCCGTGGTTATATATGCTGTCATCATTTATTGAGTATAAATTCAATTGTTGTTCTTTATGTTACTCTTTGGTTAAGAACATTGTTGTCTTTTTTTATAGGTCCCTGTTGGTAGAGCTACTCTTGGTCGTATTATTAATGTTATTGGAGAACCTATTGATCACAGAGGCGAAATCAGTAAGCTATCTTATCTGCTAATCCGTTTTTTAGATAGACTAACGCGAAACTAGTTGCATTTTTATGGCATATGTAGTTTTAACCCCATTCACTGCTAATTTATTAAATTTCTCATTATTACAGAAACCGATCACTATTTACCCATCCATCGAGAAGCACCAGCTTTTGTTGAGCAAGCTACGGAACAAGAGATCCTAGTTACTGGTATTAAGGTAAATTTGTTGTTCAATGGACTCGTCATGTATCTTCTCCTATTAATTTTATTTGATCCATTGTAGAATTTTGAAGTAATGTATCCTGATTTATGTAAATTTTGTTTGCAGGTTGTTGATCTCCTTGCCCCATACCAAAGAGGTGGTAAAATTGGACTGTTCGGTGGTGCTGGTGTAGGAAAGACTGTGCTTATCATGGAACTTATTAACAATGTTGCAAAAGCCCATGGTATGTAAAATTACATTTTTATATGAAGGCTTAGCGTGATTATTGTAGCTTTGGAATGCTCATATTTCCTTCTTCAGGTGGGTTCTCGGTGTTTGCTGGTGTTGGTGAACGTACTAGAGAGGGTAACGATCTGTACAGAGAAATGATGGAGAGTGGTGTCATCAAGCTAGGAGAGAAACAGGTCTGATCTGTCAATTGTAATTTTTGTTGTATTTTTCGATAGCCTCCCTTGTCAAATATTTTCATTTTCATTTTATTCAGTATTTTACATTGTTATTATTTTTTTATTAGGCTGAAAGCAAATGTGCGCTTGTGTATGGACAAATGAATGAACCCCCTGGTGCTCGTGCTCGTGTTGGACTCACTGGTTTGACTGTGGCAGAACATTTCAGAGATGCCGAGGGACAGGATGTGCTGCTTTTTATCGACAATATTTTCCGATTTACTCAGGTACGCCCGCTTCAAACTATATTGTCATGTTATGTGCAGTTTTTAAGCTCAAAATTGTTTTGCTTTTATTCTGAAAAGCTGAACTCTGCAATGGTTTAGCGACTTAGAAGCTGAAGTTCTCTAGTCTTTTGGCTTGAGTAAGCCAGAAGCTTTAAGATGAGTGAGCCTAGTTATTTTTCTGAATCTTAAAAAACCCTGCCCATCTGCTTTAAGATTGCGACAAAAAAAAAATCTATGATACCATTAATCCTTTGGCTTTTCATGTACAATCTTATGCTGTTTATCGTCTATTAATTTTTTTCCCCTCTCTACAGGCTAACTCAGAGGTGTCCGCTTTGCTTGGACGTATACCATCTGCTGTGGGTTACCAGCCAACTCTCGCTACCGATTTGGGGGGCCTTCAAGAGCGTATCACTACTACCAAAAAAGGTTCTATCACCTCTGTCCAAGCTATATACGTACCTGCTGATGATCTGACAGATCCTGCTCCAGCTACCACCTTTGCTCACTTGGATGCAACCACAGTGTTATCCCGACAGGTACTCTCTCTTTATTTTCCTCAGGTGTGATCTATGCTGCATGGATGGACACAGATATGCTGATACAATTATATTTTTTTTAAATTTAGAGATACGGTATTACTAGGCCACAGCATATATTTCTTCATAATTTATGCATGTGTTAATTTGTATAATCTGTCAAGATTATATAATTTAACAAAAATCAGATCTTAGTCGGTCTATCGTATGTGCTATCAATTGGCTCTCTTATACATACGTGTTTGAACGTCTTCCATTTATCCGATTTCTTGATGAATCTACCTTAATGTTCACTTTGTAATCACTTAACTTACAAAAAAAGGCATGTAACTTATTGTTCTTACACTTGTGAAGGTAATTGTTTTTTCCCATTTTTTGAAGATTGAAGTTCAAATCCGGCCCATCCATATTGGATAGGTGCTGTATCCAAATGTAAAAGGAAGAAAAAGTTAATAATACTCCATAATATATATTCGATACCTGTATGCCTGTTACCCATATAATATTAATATATTGGACACTGAAAAAAGATTGTATTTGTAGTATTTGTGCTACTTAGGGTGTTAATGATTCAGACAATTGAGGCTACATTTGACTATCATTTGCTCAACAGATTTCCGAGCTTGGTATCTATCCTGCTGTGGATCCTCTTGATTCAACATCCCGTATGCTCTCCCCACATATCTTGGGAGAGGGACACTACAACACTGCTCGTGGTGTACAGAAGGTGCTCCAGAACTACAAGAATCTTCAGGATATCATTGCTATTCTGGGAATGGATGAGCTTAGTGAAGATGACAAGTTAACTGTTGCCCGTGCTCGTAAAATTCAGAAATTCTTGAGCCAGCCCTTCCATGTTGCTGAAGTTTTCACTGGTGCCCCTGGCAAGTATGTGGAGCTCAAGGAGAGTATTGAAAGTTTCCAGGTACATACTTTTTTTCTCACTCTATTTTCTAACTAATCATTTATTTGAGTTTTAACTATATTATCAACATTATGTGATATAAGATCTTCAAGTCTGAACTTCCATTGCCCTCTTGTTATTCCCTTCTTATACTGTACCCAACTTTGCTCGTCTTTCCCAGATGTTTCTTTTATTGGATGCTTAAAAATACAATTAAAATATTGTTTCTTGACTTTCGAATGTATTTCATTGAAATTTGTGTTATGACAGTTTATCAATAATTAAATGTTTGTTCATCTTGCATGTGTATGTAACTGTGACTCAATATACTAAGTTCCTTTATGTAAGTACTTCTGTCATTGTCCACTAATCAGTCTTATCTGATATTAAACTTATTATGAAGCATGTTTTGCAAGTATTTTTCTTTTAATTTCTTACTCCTTCCAAAATTTTCTTAACCGAATCGTGATTTACAAAAAAAGAAAAAGATATCTTTCGTACCATGTCATTGTAGGCACTAGCATCGTGTCATTGTTGTCATTGTTTGTGTCATGGTGTTTGTGCATTCATGGACATTTATCTTGACAGTCCAATGTGTGATGCTGTGAAATATCTCCCTCCATTGTCTTTTCATACGAGAGAATTCTTTCAAAATGGCAGAGACGCTTGAAAATAGCCAGACCATGGGTCTGTGGTGACTTGGTTTAACTAGTATTTTTCAAAGACCTGTTTTTTGTATTTATGTTTTATCAAGCTAACTAGCATAATTGTTTTGGACAGGGAGTTTTGGATGGAAAGTACGATGACCTTTCGGAACATTCCTTTTACATGGTTGGAGGTATTGAAGAGGTCATTGCTAAGGCTGAGAAGATTGCCAGGGAATCTGCTGCTTAGTTTTTCAGTCTCCTTTTGTACCCTCTTTATAGTGGCGGAAAATCAATAAGTAGAACATACAGGCTATGCCTGGTCAAAGGATTTATTGTTTTTGGAGACTGAATTGATCACAATCTTATCTATTTTTGTTTGTATTTGATGTTAATTGTCATGAAGAGAAATGGAGCCTGTTGGCCCAGTGAGTTTGGACCCCTTCTTTGTTTTACGGTTTTGCCTCCAGTTAATAAGGGGGACAAACAGTGGTTAATTTGTACATTTCGATGTTAATTTGCAAGAGTTGAGTCCCTTGTGTGAATTCTTTCTGTTTATTGTCTTAATGTGTGTCCATGTTTGATAATGAATATGGTGGGTGATTTAGAACGGCAAGGATTGTTGTTATGGACCAGGTCCCTAAGTAGTATCCGATCTTGAAGGAATTAGCAAAATTGGGGCATTTGGCGATTAAGTTGAGGTGTCCTAATGCTGTAAACCATCTCAGATTTTTCCTTTTTTTCTTTATTTGCACGTAACGTACTAATTGTTGGAAACCAGTAGACCTCAACGTAAGTCGTATGATCGTATCAAATGCAGAGATGAAATCAGCTGTAAGGCCATATTTCCATTTCTTCATGCATTTTGCTTATGTAAGAATTGCATGCAAGGCTATTATTTTATGGGGATCCAATTTGGTGCTATTTTTACATGATGGCAAACATTTTTCCTTGACTTAATACGGCCTGGTCAAGTGTAATTAAGGAAAGAAGTGCAATAAGAGGGTTTATGATGGTTGTCAGAGGACATCATATTTAAGTGAATGTTTAATTAATATATTGTGGGAGTCCTTGAGGTTGATTTGACGGAAAATGTCGACGTACAAAATTGGTAAGCAGAGGTAACGTAAGACTATCTCTCCATAATCATTTAGAAATACTGACGGGGTTGTGATGGATACATCACATAGATACCGTCAATCGGCATTATCTCTTCATAAAATATGAAAGTTGTATTGTTGTAAAGGTAAAAATCTCTCTTTACAAGGTAGGTTGACAGTGTCATTCCCGAATCAGATGGGAAAGCGCTATGTGATGAGTAATCAGTACATGACAAGGGTATCAACAGAGATGAATGCACGCATAAGGAATGAGTGTGTGTTTTCTTATTCTTCTTACTGAAGAGTTGGAAAAGGATAGGTTGACCAATAACCTATCTTTTATAATGTAGAGTTGCTTCGAATGCTAGGCACTCATAGAAACTCTTAACAAATATGTTTTAGATTACTCTTAACAGAATGCGTAAGTTTAAGACCCGTCACTGGCATTATGAATCAGTTGTTTTTATTGGATGCACTTCTGCTCCTCGATGCTACCATGTCTAACGTTTCATTAATCTTGACTACGAAGTTTGGTATTAAGTTAAAATGTGCAGATTGTGAGTCAAGAAGTTCAAATGTGCAAATTGTGAGTCGAAAGTGGGTGCAAGAAGTGGTTTTTATCCGGTTTGAGAGAAAGTGTTGCTAGGAGTCTGTAAGTGGTAATAAAAAAAAAAAACATTACAATAGAAGTTTAAGCACAAAGGAAGCGACGTGCTTTGAAATCACTTTCTCTTACCTCTAATTTTAGATGTATATGTTTATAACTGTTTATATGTCTTTATTTAATAATTATTTCTTTTTATCTTTTTTTTCAAAGCCCTTGATCTGAATTGTCAAAAACAAATCAACATGATAAATGACCCTTATAATTAGACAAAAATAGTTTGATGGCATCACTTTTTTTTCGTTAATTGGGACGGAAGCGAGGGAAATTGTTCTGTAAAAAGGGAAGTTGGTAGTACAAGATACATAATCGTAAAAAGTAGTGATTAGTTTGGAGGAGAACGTCAAAAATTCCTGGAACACTACACATGATGCCTGATGGAAATTCTCATACCTCCCGGACTCTGATCCTCTAGACTGTGAGACGTTGCCCTTGATAGCGCCGACAAAAGAAAATTAACTTTCATAAAAAGGAACTGGATTTTACAGAGTTTTTTAGTTGTAAAAATGAAATAAATTGTTATTAAATAAAACAATCTATTTTCAGTGACCACTTAAAATCACTTATGATGGATATTTGATATTTCTAGTAAGAAAGCAAAGTAAGTTTGTCAAAAATTTCCGATTTCTTGTCGTGTTTCTTTGCAGCGAGCAAGTGCTAGCATTCACACGTTATCGACACTGGATGTTCAGTGAAGGGAAAGAAAATACAAGTGATCACATAACACCATGAGGAAAATCTCAAACAATTGCACTGAACTCTTCTGCAACAAACAATTCTAATATTGCTGAGATTTGATTGCAAAACCAGTACATTGGGTATACCACATTTTAAGGTCATATCAAAATACATGGGATGGATATCAATGAAAAATATTCAGTTGGATGTACCAGGTTAGAAAACAACAAAGTACAAGACTATGGAGCCAGATGTGAATGCTAGTTCTTGCAAAAAAATCTCGACGAGTCGAGCAAAGAAATTAAGTTCCAGTTCTATCTTTGCAAATTGGCCTATTAGGCAAAACATTTACGGTTGACTCTACGTATCACTACAACAAAACTTTACAAACCATGCACAACTATTTGAATTTTAAGTTTTATGCTGAGCATGGATAGATGCTCGAACTACTTGGCCTGATGAGGACATAGCTTTTCCATTCACAAGTGCTTGTTCCAAAAAATCCACTCGGACTGATTTGAAGCGGTATAACTGTATGCATTTATTCACTCATTAAAATGCAGGCCTTATGATTTATGAAATAAAGATAAAAGAAAGCAGCATCATAAATAAAAAGAATGAACTCAATTATTGATCAGCTCAAGAAAACTATAATTAAGGGTAAGTATCTGAGAAACAAAATAGCTTACCTTTCCCTTCCACGAAAAATCAACAATGCGGAAGTTTGGGTCTAATAGAGTTAACTGGTCTCCAATTTTGATCTGCACAAGGTCACACTACATTTCAGTCAAAGAATCCATTGAGAAAGTGGATAAGAATAATAGAAGTATTTATTCTAGTATATCAAAAACATTGCTACCTAGTTCAGAGTGATCATCAAATGCCAATCTCATTATATTGAGTTGGAAGAAATAACCATTCTCTTCTTCAAAGAGTGCGTTTTAGAATAAAGGAGTGCAGTGCTACAACAAAAGATTCTCATCGAAATTGTGGAATACAAAGAAAGTAAATGGATAAAATAAAAAAATAAAACTTGGGTTCATAAGTTGCACTACTTTTAAGATTTTAATTTTAGGCTCTGTTTGTTTTGCAGAAAAATAGGTGCTAGAAAATATTCCACATTTTATAAAAATTGAAGGAAAATAACTTCCCCAAATTTTGACAAGAAAATATTTTCCAGGAAAATGAGAAGACTTAAACAAAAAGTACAATAATCGTAAATGATTAGAAAGTTAAAAGAAATCATAACAAGTAAGAAAACAACAAATATTTCATAAGTAACTTACAATTAAAGCAGCTTATAAGCTATAAATAAGTTATTATAATAACAAGTAAGGTAACAATAAATACAAGTGTAGTAAAGGATTTACTATAAATAACACAAACTAATTGGACAATCTAAGAACTTACATGTATGCAACTTATAAGTTAAAATAACCTTAATATAATTTTTTTTTTTTACAACGAATAAAGTCTAACTTATTACAAGTCTAAAGTAACTTATAATTCAACAAGTAACTTAAAACTAGATAATAGCTTAAAAGTAAAGGTAACTTCCAAGTAAAATATTATATGACAAACATATTTTTTAGATTAATTACACCGTTGAAGAAAAGTTTCGAAAAAATTTCCGAGAGGTACCAAACACTTAAAAAATAAGGGGAAACCAACAAATTCTAAGAAAAAGTTATCTAGAAAAATTATTTTCTCTGAATTTTTTTTTCCACCAAAACTAACAGGGCCTCAGAAAACAAAGATAGGATGAAGAATTGTCTTCTGAAAAGGATATAACTTCTAAAGAGAGGAAAGAATCAGAGATCCTCCCTAATTTTTGGAAAATCCATTCTGGTCAGAATATAGGACTCTACATCGCTCGGCGAGCCTTCTATTTCAGGTCCATAGACTATTTCTCTACTTCAAATGAGGAAAAAATCTAAAAGAATAAATAGACGACATTAATAGCATCTCCAACTCAATAAGGAATGAAAATCAGCTGTAAACACTTACTGCATTATTATGCATCGCATACACAGAGACAGCATAACAATTCTGGTTTGAATCACATACCCAGTAGTACCTGCAAAACCAACTTAGTTGTAGTAGTTAAATATGGTAAAAATAACAATTATCATACATGGCCTGTAAACGTTTAGAGAATACTCTTGGGAGTCACATTTCCAAGAAGGGAGAGTGAGAGCAGGAAAGAGAAACTGACGGAAAATATGTTACTTACAGAGGAGCAATGTTTTCATGCTTTACGGAGAGAAGCACTTTCCCATCGACTGCAACTCTTTTGTTCAGACCCTCTGAAAGGCTCTCTAAGCCAACTCTTGTATACGATTGATTCACTTGCAGAATACAAAGTTCCTAATTTATCACAATATGACAGATTCCCAAGTAATTAAAGAAAGCTTATGGGCACGTTTGGCATCGGCTCATTTGTTCAAAAAGCTGCTTTTAAAAAAGAAATGAGAAGAAAACTTACTTAAAAGAAGCTGCAGTGTACCATTTGGCACCACCTTAGCGTTTTCACTGATGACTTATAACTTATTTTTGTTGATAAGTCATTTTTTACTTATTTAAACTTATAGGTGACTTGTAAATATACAAATGATTTAATAAAGAAAAATCTAATTTTGGTAATATATGTGTAAAAAAAAGCTAAAGAAATATCAAATTCCTTGTTTCTCTTCTTTTGAGCTTTTTTTTATAGCTTTTTTGACCCAAAGCTAAAAAAGCTAACATACCAAACACCCATAGTTTTTTTTAATCAAAAGCTAAAAAGCTGAGGAAACAATCTGTTGCCAAACAGGCACTATAAGTCGGATAGCTTACAATTAACTGCAGATATCGAAGATGCCATAGAAGAGAGTCGCTTAGCTCTTTGTCCCTACGAGAAACAGAATAAGAACTAAACCATCTATTTATCTTAAAAAGAAAACTAAAATCATGAGTTAATGTAAAAAAGTGAAAGAATAACTTTTATTGAGAAACATGACACTTTCTTTTATATTTAAATAACAGTGATATGACCACAAGCATGAACGCCTAAGGACAGAACGTATTGGAGTCTTTGATTTTGTGAATAGATTTACATAGCTGATAGAAGCATGGTTAACTGGCACGTTGAACATGACATTTGTGAAGCGATGAATTATTGTACATACCAAACTCGCAAAAATTACCGAGATAGGAATGTCGAGCGTCTTAGTAAGAATAGCTGCCACCAATTTCAAGCTTCCCACTTGTTTACCAAAAATGAAAGAATTTTACAGTAATTTTCTCAAAACAATAAGCAAAACATGAACACGTGTTTTCTCGAAAAAAGAAGGTACAATCATGGAGATTTTTCCCTTTTTTATTAACTTGCTAACAATGCAAAAACCTGGTGATATAAGCTAGTCTACAATAACTTCACACCAAAAAGAAATAATCTAAACTATTCACATTACAGTCCACAGCCTCTCCTCTCCACAAGAGGAAAATAAATGCCTCCAATAAAATCATGCAATATGATTTTAAGTTGGTACAGTGATAAGATCAAAAAGATAAATGGATTTTGGACAGCTGCTACACGTTTTAAATTATTATTTCCCTTCGTAATTAAATAAGTATGTAACCAAACTCAAAGACATACTACACGAGTTAGTTTAAGAGGAAATTCTACGTAAATTATTCTCTCTTTTTATTCAACATTACAAAGCATGTTATCTCTTGCCTACGAAAAATAAAATAGACTAAAAAAGGGCTCCAAGGGGAGGCAGGCCAGGCATTTTCTAGGGCCCCACCTTGGAGAGGCACAATTGTAAATCTTGCTTGGGGATATTTGCACAGTTGCACCATTCATGTTTAACATAGCCAACCACACTGAAAATGTTGAATATGCCAACGGAGGATTACTTCACTGTAAAACGTTTAGTCATGGAAAGGCCAAATTCTCAATCAATTTAAATACTAACTTCAAGTATTTCAAGTCAACCTAAGAGAAAATGTTCCGTTTCCTTCAAATAAATAGGGAAATAGACTAAATTACACACTCTCTCGACCTCGGTTCATTTAGACTCTTTTGCATCCAGGTCATTATGCATATGTAATATAAATTATAGTGTAAAAACATTATGTTTGCAGGAAGAAAGAAAGAAAAGGCCCCGATTGTCAGGTTCAGGAAGGTTTTAATAATTACAAAAGACGGCCCTGCTTATATAACCCTTGCTTATGTTTCTGAATGGTTTCACTAGTGAAGAGTTCAAGCTCACTTAGTAAATCGTAAAATTGACCTTGTAGACCTAACAAATGTGACATCAATGTGCCTGAGCTGTATCCAAAATCCAAATAGTTTCATAGTGAAGCAACTGACGTTGACAATGTACTTATAAAGACAAAACCCAGCAACTTTATCTTATTTTATTTGTGAATACTAAACAAGTTTATGACTTGAACAACATAAATAATAATTTAATATAATTACCATCCAGCTAGGAACAGAACCTCACCATTGACATATTGTTCAGATTGTCAAGAAGGTTGACAATCTTGCGAACCTCTTCAGTAGCGTTCAGAGAAGGATCCCTTAACGCAGCAGCTTCAAATCCACCAAGGGCCCTCTCATAGTTTTCTAGATACCTGTGTACCTAAAATATTTAATTTAATATATTATTCTTACCTTCCACGAGCTGATAATCAAATTGAGATACGATTAAAATAAAAAGAGTTCCAGGTAAAAATAATCTCAAGTTTGGCATTGACCAAACATGTAATATTAGACCAAACAATGAACTTCCTTTATTTCTACTCCTTCTATAATAGAAGTCAAGAAAACAACACTCCTGATGCCTCTCTGTCCTGGGACATTTCACGTCACAACACAACATACAGAGTCAAATCCTCCCAAAAGCCATCATACTCTAGATATGAACACACAAATGTATAAATGCAAGTAAATATGGCTACCTAAAAGTCAGCTATTTAAAACTTGTCCAGCAACTTGGATGAAAACATTGAGTTGTCTTAGGTCACATGTTCTTACAGGGGTCTGGCTCTATTTGGACACAGAAATTTGAAAAGTTGGTGAAAAGAATCCGCTGATGAGATAGATATTTCACCCAATCAAACTCAGCAATTTCCCTCACGTCTTACGATATTGTTCAATAATACATAAGCCCCAAATATTAAACGTAAAATTTCTTTAAGGCAGTTTGTGCTCTAATGTTATTATTCAAGAAAAAACTTACTGTTGCAGAGTTGAAATAAAGATCTGGGTTGGTATTCATGCTTTCATCCTTCTCCTGATAAACATCACAATGAGTAAGAAACAACAGTTTTCTGACGCACATCACTAATGTCAAAAGAAAAAAAGAAAAAAAACCCATACTCCTAGAAGGAAAAATGTGATTGAAGAAAAACGATATCATTTATAGGCACGAACAGTATATCAGACAAAAATCTTGGGAAAGAAAAACGAACGAGTATACAGAGACTTATTGCAGTTTAGACATACAGCATTTTGATAAGCTTTCAAAGACTCCAGAAGTTTGCTGAGATCCCACGCTCCAGTAACAAAGAAACAGGTGAGACATGCATTTCCAAGGTTGTCTGGCAGAGAAAAGTAAAAGTTAACAGTTGACATGAGTAATCAGGAGTTTACAAACTAAAATATTTGTAAAAAGATGGTCACAGATGAATAACTACGTGCTTCTAATTGTAGTTTAACAGTATTTAAGTTTAGTGCTTCAAGCCACAAACAATCAGTCTTACTAGTCACCTCTTCTTCACCAAGAAATTCCTTCATCAGATACCAAACTCTACCACCTATATTCTCATGCTCCTATGTCTAAATTATTTACAAAGCTTAATTATAATTGACGATCAGGTATACTGTAAATAACTGTTGTCATCCAACTTTTAAGGGGGAAAAGTTTAATCAACATATATTTTACCAAACGTAAAGGAAAAATGAACTACTCCCTAAGATATATGGAGGCAAATGAAATTTTAATTCTTCAAATCACCAATAGATCCAGTATAAAGCGCCTTACACCAAGAATTTCCATCTTTCACATCCAGCATAATAGCTTCCTTGGCATGAACTATACTTTTCTCCACAATTTCCGTGGCGTTAGCAGAACCTAGAAAGACAACAAACCAATTAGGTATAGATATAACTTTCCTTGCGAGTCAAGTTCATAAACTTTACAATTCTTTTCAACTCTCGCATTAACCATCTCGTGACTCGTCCCTTCGTTACAAGCTTGAAAAATGCCAGAAAGTCAACAGTAAAGGCAGAATATGTCTGTTGCAGCTATCTGGTTATTATTTACATAAGACTCTCTGATAAAGTATTCCTTTTAACTTCACTTTTTCCGTCTCGGATTCAGCAACAGTGATTTGAAAAAGCATTACGAGAAACACAATATAACATCTTGATATAATGGAAAGCACAAATAAAAAAAAAAGGTAAACTGAATTACTATTCCTCAAAACTCGATTTCATCATCTTTTCGTCCTTTGTATAAGGGAAGTTCAAATATTTCCTCAACAGTATCTCGACAAACTGCCTTTGGGGCTACAAAACTGCGGATAGATCAGACCAGAGAGGTATATTTTGTTTGGAATTTGAATTTCAAGAAAAGTCTAGTCTCGCTTTTTTTAAATTAAAAGGGTTTATTCAAATTTATTTAATAAACCAAAAAGCTGCAACAAGATAAGACAACATGAAAAACAAGAATCAGGATTCTTGCCTTGAGCCATTTTTCTCTCGAGCATCGATAGTTGACAAAGTATCTTCTTGTCTGGTGCCTGCAGCAATATATAACTTGTGAGCAATACAGTTTGAAATAAACATACTAACAAACAGCCATGCATATAAAAATTGGCCCATAGTTTTTTTTTTTACTGGAAACAACCTTGCTGAGTGCAAGTTTAAAGCAGTTTTCGGCTTCAGGTAGAGCTCCCCTCTTCCAAATACAGTTTCCCAAGCACAGCCAAGCATCTGCTTCAGATGGATTTAATTTCACCTAATGAAATAGAAAATCCCCTCACGAAATATCAGTCCCAGTCTAATAAAAAACCATATGAAATACAAGGATTACGTTTTTTTTCTACTTTCTTACTGCTTTTGAGAGATGGTCTTCTGCTTCCTTACTGTAATCAGGAAAAACGTCCAACAATTTTCCCTTCAAATATTCATACGTTGCACGTTCTGCAGGTGACTTCCTTTGATCTACATGTAAACACACGAAGTTTCATTCTAGTCGTAATCATAATTAGATAATCCATCTCAGCATAAATACAGCAAGCATTCAGAGAATCGAAATGCTGTGTGTGAGAGGCTAGATTTACTGTTAAGGCCATACAAATTGCATCAATAGATAGATATGCGACATGTGGCGGGGACAATTTATAAGTTCACACTTTTCCTGAATTAATATAACATTACTCCAGAGTTTTCTTAACAGTAATACCACAAATCATTTAATCGTTTTCATAGAATTTGTAATATAAAATTACACGTTGTTAACATTAATTATTTGATATTTCTTCCGGGTGACTTGTTCTATCAATTGTTAAATAGTACAAATAGCTTTCTTTTCAATTCGCTGAACTCATCAAACAGAAGAAGAAGAAGAAATTCAGTCTCAGCTTTCTCCAAACTTCAACTTCAAACTAACAACCATATGGATGGATATTTTGTGCTCTCTCCGCCCCTTATTAAGTGATATATTTTTTGGGAAATGATTAATTTTAACGAAGTGTAATGATTCCCTTTCCAAGTTATAATAATACCCAAAAAAAAAAAAAAACTGTCACGTCAAACTTTTTATCGTTTAAATTATTAAAGATAAAGTGATGAATTATTTAAGGACATCCAAAAATAGTATACAATCACTTGTTTAGGGACACACAAACAGTAAAAAAGCACACTCTACAGACATAGGCTATGTTTGGTAACAGAATTTTTGGTCCAAAATCAAAATTTTAAAAATTGTTTCAAGAATCCCCACTGAAAATCCAGATTTTTGACTTTTGGATGTTTTCCTTTTTCTTTTTTTAGCCTAAATATCTGTTTTTTAAAGGTGAGAAGAATCTGACTGTCCAACCCCTCACAGATTTTAAAAATCCAAAGATCCAAATATCAGCTAAAAAAAAATGTTAGCAAACGGACCCATAATCACATTCTGCTTATGGAACCAAATCAAACAATAAGAAATGATAGTGATACATGCTACTAAGATACTAAAATGTATGAAAATGGAAAAATGCACAAAAGACACTACGAGTTTATGGGGTTGAACATAAACAAATAAATAAAGAGAGAGAAAAGGTACCAGAGGAGGGGGAAAGAGAGTGAAGAGTTTTTTTAGCCTAAATATTTTCTTTTTAAAAGATGAATAATCTGACTGTCCAAACCATTGCAGATTTCGAAAATCTAAAATCCAAATATCAGCTAAAAAAATCTGTTAGCAAACGGATCCATAGTCACATTCTGCATGTGGATACCAAATCAAACAATAAGAAATGATATTACTATATACCACTACAATACTAACATGTATGGAAATGAAAATAGCTACTAACAACGATCATTACGAGTTTATGATGTTGAGCATAAATAAACAAATAACTTTATACGATTATCAACTTCCCTATTTTAACGTCTCTGACTCTTTATCATATTTTATTAACATCTCCATATTTATTTCTACTTCAATAACCTTTTCTCTCTCACTTACCCAAAAAACCTTCTCTCTCATATATAACTTATTATTTTATTAAAAAATTGAACTTATGCTCTCCCTACAAATTCCATAGTATAAGGAAGCAGTATCATATATTACATACATTGATGCATATGCTCTAACGGGTTCAAATTTTCTCAAGTTAGTATGGCCAGGTTATTGGTTTTTCCATATGTATTCGTAATTATTGTTCGTGTTTTTTTTTTTTTTTTATAAATCAAAACATTCCTAAAGTGTATGTATGTTCAAAAAAATCTGTAAAATTTGACCTTTTATATTTATTTATTTTGTATTATTAATCTTACTACCTTATAAATTGCCAAACAAAGAATTAAACATAAAAAAAAAAGTATATAAAATGTCAAAATTTAAGGATTTTTTTGAACACTCTAGAAATAATTATGAAAAAACCTCTGTTTCAAAAGTCCCTTCCTTGCTACGCTTAATCCTGTTTAATTTAGGTGCTTTGATGTGGTCAAACCCGGGTGAAACAGGGAAATATAGTCGGAGTTGGTAATTTTGGTTATAAAAAAACTTGTAAATGGTGAGTCCACAAAATAGGTTGATAATTAATCAAGATGTGCACTTAAATTTTGTTTAGGGAGACATCATGTATATTTATTTTGTTTGGCGTTCGACTGTAGATATAGTAATATTTACATACGTTTTTGTTGAATTCTTTATAGTAAACCCTATAAAATAATAATATGTAAAAATGATTAAATTAGATTGTTAATCATTTTTACAACATATATATATATATATATATATATATATAGTCCGGCTAGGGCCTGAATAGATTAGTCCCGGCTTAGGCCCCCCCACCTTCAGCTTATATAGTCCGCCTAGCGACTTTTGAAACCCATAAAAAAACTGATAACGTGTGACCATAAAATAAAATAAAATTAAAAAAAAAGAGAGGGAGAGGGGGGTACGAACCAGATGAAGAAGAGGAGGAGGAGGAGGAAAGGGAGTGAAGTCGTTTGAGAGCGAGATCAGAAATTGAATTTAATTTAAGAAATTTATCATTTGTATTAATAGGAAAATAAGTATCTCTAATGTTATATAAATCATTATCAACTACTCTTCTTATCTCACCCAATAATCTCATTCTATTACTTCCATCTCCTCCTCCTCCACTCATCACTACTACCCTTCTTTTCTTTTCTTTTTCTTTTCTTTTCTTTTTTTACACAAATAAAACAAACACTTATCATCTTCAACTATTTTACAAAATAACCCTAATCCTTTCAATATTTACAAATTTAACTTCTCTTTATATTTAACCCCCCCTCACTTTCAATTTCATTTTCCCCATTCTCTTTCCTTCCCCTCTTCACTTTCATTTATCTCACTCCTCACTTTCTCCTTTTTTTTTTATTAATTCCTCAATTCAATCTCCTTCTTTATTCACTGCTCCGCTCCATAAGTTCTGGATTGTTTTTAATCTTTATACTTTGAATTTTAATTTTTATAGCGTTACATCAATCAAACCACGTGTTATGCCACGCATCGCGTGACCATGCTATATATATATATATATGTTGTGTCCTTTCTTTTTTCTAATTTTTCTTATGAAAAAAAAGTTATTTATTTATTTATTTAGTAGGTGTTGTAAAACTAGGTAGGTTACTTCAATTTTTTTTTGGAGTATTCCGTATTGGTAACACAAATGAAGTACCCTTGACTTTTTCCTTCTTTAACAACTTCGATACGGCGCCATGAGTAAACAGACAGTACGTCTTCGATACTTTTTCGGTACGACTAAGTAATTTAATTTTTATTTTTTTCTTTAAAAACTAATTAAAATACAAGTTTATCAATATAATAGTGTGAACATTTTATTATTAACAAGTATGATTAATTTTATTAAATTTTTTTTAGACACTAGACAAGAAAATTATATTAACATTCATTAAAATCATTCATACTTAAGCTTAAATTGTTCCAAATTTTGTTAATTATGTTATTTTTAGATTGTAATTGGTAAATTGAATCGTATATATAAAAACAATTTTTTTTTATTGTCGTACCCTTCCCGTACCGTATCCAGAATTTTAAACTTTTGTAGTATCGCCGTACCCGTATCGTACCGGGTCCGATACTCGTACCCGTGCAACCTAGGTTATAAACATTGTTAGATAAAGGTATATAGAGATAGAAGTAGACGGAGGAAACAATAAGTCTTATTAATACTGAATGAATGAAAGATACCCTAAACCTATTTATTATATTGTAGTTAGTTTTATACATGATAGCAAACCCAACTAAGACCACAAGTAAATAACCATAGAGTAAGGCACAAAACTCCAATAATATCATACAACACTTCCCCTTTGGTCATATGGCAGGAAAACCCAATAGGAAAATCTCTAATCGAAGGAAAAAGAGGGCAAAAGTGGTAGTAGTAGGGATTCAACCACAAAACATGTGCCTCATCAAAACCCTACTAGAGTAAACTCAATCGGAAAAACGTCTGGTCGAAGGAAAAAAAGAGTACACAGTGGTAAGAAGTATACAACATGGTACTCCTCTTGATTTCGGCAATCCTCGGTGAGGTATAACAAGGAACGTGTCTCGTTAAAAACCTTGCCAAGAAAAACCCAGTGGAAAAAAAACCTTGGACTAAGGACAAAAAGAGTACACAAGTTTACAACAACATGCTCCCCCTCACTTACACATGAGAGGGTGCGAGCATTTCGACTCCGACATAAAATGTCGCTCAGATAGCCTACGTATGCCAGTCTCCCGTACATGCTTAAAAAAAAATGATTTGGTAATGGCTTGGTGAACAAGTCAGCATGGTTATTCTCTGAACCAATAAGTTGTTCATGTGTAAAGAACAACTTCGACGAGATATGATTAGTGACATCACCTTTGATGTCACCGTGATTCGATTAATCAATCACAACAGTGTTGTCTTCATAAATGACAACTGAATCTTCAGGATCCTAAGCTCGATCACAAGTGCTTCGAATATGGCCAATAATTGCTCAAAGCCATACATACTATTGAACCTCTTCGAAATTAATAAAAGTTTTGATGAATAAAAAAATATATAAAATTTAACTTAATGAAAGTTCATTAGTCATACTAACATTTACACTAAGTGTATTTCAGATTATAGAGTACAATAAATACGTATGAAATGTTGGAAAAAGACCAAACTCAAAGGACGAAATTGAATTAAGAAATAATTCAATATACAGACTAATCCATCCGTTTGGACTGTAATCCAACCGATTAGGCCATGTATATATGAAAAGGTCAACAACGATTTTTTAAGACTCGGATGAGATCGAATATAAATTCAAAAATTGTTCTGGAATGTTGGAGTATATTCTTAGCGACCAGAGCAACATAATGGTGAAGATTATCAAGGCGCAAGATATTCGACACTCAAAACAGCCAAATGTTAGACCAAATCTATAAAATCCAACCGATTAGAAAATAATCCAACTGATTGTATTGCTCTAAAACTTTGAATTTCAAAGAATAACAACCATATTCACTCCAACACTATAAATAGAGACCCACCCTTTCACATTTCCGTACACCACTCCAAAGCAAACAAGCCCAAGATTTATATTTCATTTTTACTAGCATTCAATGATTCGAAAGCCAAACATCCATTCGTATAAGTGTTTGACGATTGATCCAAACTCTCCATACACTTTATGCGCATATTATACAGAGAGTTTTAGTGGTTTTAAAGCTCATGATTTATCCATAACATTTGTGTTTCAATCAACAAGTTGAGAGATTTCAAATTTTATAAATCTGCTACTTATGTCTTGCTAATGGCTTTGTGTTTAGTGTGAGTGTTGCTTTGCCCTTTAAGAAAAAAGTATTGTAAAGGGTATTTCTGCCATTAAAGAAAGCGAAGTTGTAGGGTACGCTGCCCTTGAAGGAAGATTAATAAATCTCAAGATCCGTTGTGAGTTAGTAACATGACATAGTCTCGCTTGAGGTGAACATGTATAAATCTGGTCTGTCATTTACTTATTTGAAATTTACTTTTTAGTACTCTACTTACTTGTCCTTAATATTGTGCTTGTCATTTATATCTTTATATTGGGACTTGCCTTTGTGAAAAGGAGATCCCTAACCAAATACACAAAAGATGAGAATGAGATTTGTAAGGCAAATGCCAATGCAATTAATGCCATCATATGTGCACTATCTCAAAACAAGTACGATAAGGTCTCTTGTTGGCCAACTGCGAAAGAGATGTGGGATAAGTTAGTTCTTTTACATGAAAGATCGTTAAAAGTGAAAGAGACCAAGATCAACATGCTTGTGCATGATTATGAAATGTTTAACATGAATGATGGTGAAAGCATTTATAATATGATGGGTCGCTTCATTAAGATCACAAATTCCTTGAGATCACTTAGAAAAGTTTTCAAAGAGAAGAAAATGATCATGAAAATCTTGAGAAGTTTATCTCGAGATTGGGAATCCAAAGTGATTGCTATCCTTGAAAGTAAATAATTGGATAAGTACACTTTGAACGAACTTGAAGGATCACTCTCGACTCATGAGTTGATGATATTAAATGGTCGTAAGATTAATGATGACATTAAAGTATTGATTTTTCTAGTCAAATCGAAGACGATATCCTCGATGATGAGGATGTTGCTTTATTCGCAAGACGTTGGAATAAAACAATGCAACATTGGAAAAATAAAGGTCGATTTAATTCGAAAAAAAAGTTTCAATCCAAAGCCGTCAACAACGACAACTCGAAAGACAATTCGAAGAGTGAAAAAAATCCAATGAGATCATTTGCTACGAGTGTCACGAAGCCGGCCATATGCGCAATGAATATCCAATTTACAAAAAGAAGGAAAAAGGAAAAGAAGTAAAACCCTTTCGAGATTTTGGCGTATGGGACGATAGCGAGTACGAAGAAAGCAACGACGAAGAGGATGAGACCGCCTTTATGGGAATCGACAATTTATCGCAAGACGAAGTAAGTAATTGCTCTTTTAATGTTGAAGAATTCTATTTAATAAATGAGCATAATAAGTTACTTGATTCTTTTAAAAGACTTGCATATAAACACAAGAACTTAAACATAGAAACTAAAATATCAAGAAACCAACTAGAATCCCAACCTAATCGGAACGAAATTTCAAGATTTGTAGATAGTTCATACGTTGATGATGAGTGTAGGCTTGCCTATAAAACTCTCTATAATTACCATGAAAAAGTTAAGACTATCAAACACAATCGAGAAACTAAGTTACAATATACGCTTAAGGAAACATCTAAACTTAGATCTAGAAACGAGAAACTTGTTTCTCGAAACGCATCTCTTAACTTAGATGTTAAGAAGAGTAACAATAGATTTGCACAATTAGATTGTGTCAAGAAAACCCACCTGTTAGGTGATCCTATACTCAATGAGATACTTCAATCTCAACAACCCCATAATGATAGGAGTGAACTAGGATTAGATCTTAATCACAAATATATTGGTAAGACAGTATTTGTCAAACCAAGTAGTGAACGTCCGCCTAAGCCCAAGTTAGTTGTTGAACAAAAGAAAGTACAACAACACACGCCTAAACCAAATACTTATCACGCAAGGTGTACGTGTACTAACCCCCGAACCAACCCAATGTACACTAGACAAAAACCTACGCCTAAGGCTAGAACGCAAAACCGAAGACGTAATGTCATTAAGAAACAATCAAATGATTTTAGAACATTATATCCATGCATGCACTGTAATAGAAATGAACATTATTTAATTTCATGTCCATAACGCTTTAAGGTCAATAGAAAGGATCTAAAATGAGTACCTAAGGTACACCAAACTAACATGGAAGAACCCAAAATCGACAAAGGGTACCAATGACTTTATTATGTTTTGTAGGTCTGACTGAAATCCAAGACTGATGATATATAATATCTAGATAGTGGATGTGTCACGCCCCAAAATCCATAAAATACGGACAACGAGGCGTGAACTTTTTAAACAAAAGAAAAGATAACCTGTTGGTACAAAATTAAAATTTTAAAAGAAAATGCTTGCGAGCTAAAGGAACAATTAATCAATTAAATATAAAAGTGTTTGCCAAACGCGGCTACAAGACGAGATAGTTTTGACAATTTTATAAAAGAAAATAAACGAATGTAAATTGCCCGTAGGCTACAACCTCAAAATTTAATCTAAGTGAAAAGAAAGTGAAAGCCCCGAGCCCATGTGACGCATTGCAATAGCTCCAAACTCTAAACGCCTCAACCTAATTTGTACCTGAAAGACAAAACTGTAACGGTGAGTCCCACGCACATACATAGACGGGACGGCACCACAAAATACCGTCACTCCATCCCATAAATGCAAGACCCACTACAACAACTATGATAGCAACATATAAAAAGAAATAAAATAACGTCGTACAACCAGATAAATTAAATAACTTCAACACACATCTATAGCATACATGAACCTCTCATGCCACCTACCCCAGTCCGTAAGGTAGGTCATTCCCTATCCCCTCGGCCGTCTTCTGTCCCCGGAATTAGGAAGAGACAGAGACCATTGCTAACATAAAAGTAGATTTAAAGTGCGCACTTGGACCTCTCATGCCACTCGTCCCAGTCCGTAAGACGAGTCATTCCCTATCCCCACGGCCGTCTTCTGTCCCCGGAATTAGGAAGAAACAGAGACCATTGCTAACAGAAAAATAAATAGAGTGCACACTAGGACCTCTCATGCCACTCGCCCCAGTCCGTAAAACGAGTCATTCCCTATCCCCTCGGCCGTCTTCTGTTCCCGGAATTAGGAAGAGACAGAGACCATTGCCACTATTCTAAATCACAAGAACTCGGCCAATATTATAAATCCACGCAAATATCACATTCTCATACGGCCTCGGCCAATAATATAAATCCACACAATTATCACATTCTCATACGGCCTCGGCCAATAATATAAATCCACGCAATTATCACATTCTCATACGTCACTTTGACGCAATTCAACAAAGCACATAAGCATAGGCACTAGATTAACAACTAGCTAACCAACTCTAACAACATAAAATTCAGTTCAGCCATTTTAACAAACACATTGTATGCGTAATATATAACTCATCTTTATTCAACAATAATTTACCCAATTCTATCAACAACCATAATAACACATAATCAATGCATAAAACACGCAACCATCAATATTCTCATTACTCCGAAATTAAAAGACTAAATCCTCAACTACTCCAAAATTAAATAAGTGAATTAGACGTACAACAAATAAACCCAATTAACAATTTAAGAACATAATTAAGATAAAAGGCAAAAACCCCCAATTTATAATAAATGCAAAACCTAATCCTAACATACACCCTCGTCTAGTCGTAATGGATAACCCCCATTACCTTAGAGCGTAGAGGAGGTGCTTCCGGTAAGAACCCGCTAATGGTGGTTTCCTCTTCTTCTTCTTTTTCTCTCTTTTCTCTCTTGTATTTGGCTAGTTTTTGGTTTAATGAATTAAAAGTAGGCTGATTTGAGGTTTAGAAAAACTGTTTTTAGATAGTTTGTGGAAGCGAACTATTTGGTCCCCAAAGTTTTAAAAGCTAACTCTTAATCCAAAAATATTGTTTTACTACTCAAAAATAACAAATCTTTAGAAACAAATCTATTGGGTCCTTTTTATTAGTAAAATTAGTAACAAGTTTTTAAAATAAAGTTTTTCGGTTTTTGGCTAAAAATTAGTCGAGTGACCGGTTTTTGGTAAAATTTTGTATAAAACGTTTTTGGATAAATTAAATCATAAATAAAACCATTTATAAAAATACGGGATGTTACAGGATGTTCAAGGCATATAACTGGAGACAAGAGCAAATTCAACTCTCTCCGACCTAGCAATGGAAAGTCACGCTTGGAGACAATACCAAGAAGAATATCGTTGGTATAGGTAACATTGAAAATTCTCCAAACTTTATTCTTGAAAATGTACTTTATGTAGATAGATTGCAACATAGTCTACTAAGCATTAGCAAATTTTGTTATAAGAATTATAGAGTCATATTTAAAGAGTCACACTGAATTCATAATAGAAAATATTTCTTCTAATAGAACTATACTCATTGGTCATCGAGAAAACAATGTTTATCGAGTCAACTTTAATGAGGATGTTAGAAAATATGTGAAATATCTATTATCCAATAACAATAGTTGTTGGTTATGGAATAGAAGACTTGCACATGTTAATTTTGAACTTATCTGAAAGCTGTCTAAGAGAGGCTTGGTGATTGGTTTACCTAAACTCGCTTATAAAAAAGAAGGAATTTGCCATGCCTGTTAATTAGGTAAGCAAACTAAGATTTCTTTTAAAGCGAAGAAGCAAATTACTACTACATGCATATTAGAATTACTTCATATGGATTTAGTAGGACTATCTCGAACCATAAGTATGGGAGGTCGATTGTATGCATCAGTGGTAGTAGACGATTATAGTCGTTTCACATGGGTTAAGTTTTTAACTACCAAGGATGAAACCGTTGGTGTTTTTACTACTCTTTGTAAGCGTCTACAAACACAAACGGGTTTAATGATCTTAAAATTTCGTTCTGATCATGGTACTGAATTTGAAAACCAGCCATTTGAGGAATATTGTAATGGACTTGGTATAGATCATAATTTTTCTGCTCCTAGGACTCCACAACAAAATGGGATAGTAGAAAGGAAAAATATAACCCTAGAAGAATTGGCAAAGACCATGTTTTGCGAAAATAATTTGCCAAATTATTTATGGGCCGAAGCTGTACAAACTGCTTATTATATCATTAATCGTGCTATGTTAAAGAAAACACCTTATGAGCTATATTACAAGAGAAAATATAACATTACTCATTTGCGTAGATTAGGTTGCAAATGTTATGTGTTTAATAATGGAAAGGAAAATTTGGAAAAAGTTTGATGCAAAATCCGATGAAGGTATATTCCTTGGATATTCCCACTCTAGTAAAACTAGTTTTCAATAAGACGACACTTAAGATAGAAGAGTCCGTGCATGTAATGGTTGATGAGTCTTCTATTAGAGTTCCTAAATCTTTGCATGTTGATGATGACGTTGAAGAAGTTCAAAACGATTCACCGATTTTTAATAGCAATCCTAATGCTAATGTGAATGATAATAAGGTAACTCATGAAAAACTTCAACAAGATTTGCAAAAAAAACACTACCATTCATAGTGATTTACCTAAATAATGGATGTTTGCAAATAATCATCCTCAAGAATTGATTATTGGTAGTCCCGCTGATAAGACGAGAACACTCTCTACTTTTAATACTATTAATTTCTTTGTATTTCTTTCTCAAGTAGAACATAATACTAGTGATGAAGCATTATTAGACGACGATTGGACTAATGTTATGCATGATGAGTTGCACCAATTCGAACATAATGATGTGTGGACACTCGTACCTCAATCTAAGAATCAATTTGTTATTGGAATGAAGTGGGTATACCGAAATAAAATGGATGAGGATGGTATAATTACTCGTAACAAAGCAAGATTAGTTGCTAAAGACTATAATCAAGAGGAAGTAATTGACTTTGATGAAACCTTTGCACATATTGCACGTCTTGAATCAACATGCATGATTTTAACTTATGCATCCAACAAACGTTTTAAACCTTTTCAATTGGATGTTAAACGTGAATTTTTAAATGGACACATTTGAAAGTAAGATTATGTTGAACAACCTCCTAGTTTTATAAATTTTGATTTTCCAAACCATGTGTATAAAATCAAGAAAGCCATGTATGGCTTGAAGCAAGCTTCTCGAGTATGATATGAAAGATTAAGTAGATTTCTCACTGATAAAGGATTTTCTAAGTGAGTAAACGTTAGACCCCACACTCTTTTCAAAGAAGAAATGAGTGGATTTATTGCAATTACAAATATATTTTGATGACATTATATTTGGTGCTACTAACCTTTGATGTGCAAAGAATTTGCTACGAGCATGCATGCCGAATTCGAAATGAGCATGACGGGTGAGCTTAACTACTTCTTGGGATTGCAAATCAAACAAACAAGTGAAGAAAACTTCATTTATCAAAAGAAGTTCAATATGAGCGACGCAAAGATAGTGAAAACACCAATGAGTTTTGGAACAACGCTAAATATAGACAAAGAATGAAAACCTGTCGACAAAAAGTCATATCGAGGTATGATTGATCCCCACTTTATTTAACAGCAAATAGACTAGATATTTGTTTAGCGTCTATCTTTGTGCTAGATTCCAATATGCTCCTAAGGAATCCCATGTTATTGCCATTAAAAGTATTCTTAGATATCTCTCAGGAACAACCAACCTAGAACTATTCTATCCTCGAAACTCAAACACATAACTTGTAGGTTATTCTGATTCCGACTTTGTTGGTGTACATGTCATTTTCTTGGTTAATCACTAATCTCTTGTGGTAGCAAGAAACAATCATTTGTAGCTTTGTCAACTGCCGAAGCGGAATATATAGCCGCTAGAGCTTGTTGTACACATATACTGTGGATGCGACAACAATTGCTAAACTACGGTCTTACGTATAAATATGTTCCAATAATGTGTGATAATACGAGTGCAATTAAAAAAATTAAAAAACCCTTTTATTCATTCCCACACTAAGCACATTGAAATATGACATCACTTCTTAAGGAATCATAACCAAAAATGTGATATCATGTTGGAATATATAAATACCGAAAAGCAATTGGCAGATATATTCATTAAACCTCTAAAAGAAGAACATTTTTTGTCTATTAGAACGGAATTGGGAATGTATGCCATGTAAATTTAAATATTACATGAAAAATAGTCAAACATTGGAAACAATTGTTGAACCTGAAACTTGAATTTCGTCTGAACAGAGAAAACCAATCGGGTATGTTACAACCCAATCGGTTAGGTTATGCTGGCAGAATTCAAAATCGAATTGTTTCCATTTCTTACTCACCAATGTCTCCAAAATATTAATTTACAACGTGGTAAATCAAGAAATTATGCATTTCCATAACCCTAGAACCCTTCTAAACACTATATAAACCCACCCAACCTAGAAGAAACATCACCAATTCACCTATTCTTTTCTTCTTTCTAACTTTTTGTTTATACTACAGTTTATTTTTTAAGCAATGGCAAGTTAACTCAATGTCTATCGCAAAACAAACCGCGGCATCATGAATCCCTTTAAGCAACATTTCATGTACGGAGGTGGTATTTCAACAAAATTGCATTCTTGGAATTCAAAACCTTTTTTTCGCCGATATTTATATTGCTCCTCACATGAGCATTGATCGTATCTTTTTCTTTACCGATCAAAAACTAAATGATATCCATGAGATGATCTTCGACCAAGTAATGGAAATATTTATATATCAAGAAGAAGATATTTTCTCCCATATGGTATGTGGTTTTTATGAGGGAGTTGCTGTCGATTTTCAAAAGAACACCATTTCATCAAAGATAAATGATTTTGATTTCTTTATTGATGAACCTTTTCTTTCAACGTGGTTACAACTACACAAACATGGTGCATTAGATGAAAATATTTCATCTTTTAATGATTTTTGTGATGAGAGACTTAAATGCATCAAAGAGATTTATAGCATAGAAGTTTTCAATTTTGATGGACCTCTTACACATGCAAATAAGCTACATTTCAAAAAATGTATTATCTACGAAATCATGGTTAGATTTTTTCTCATTCCAACTCCTACGTACTTGCAAGTATCCCATAAAATAGTTTACTATATTTATACTTTCACTCACTTCTATCAAATCAACCTACCCAAAATTATTATTGATCGAATAAAGCAAAGTGTATGGGATTATTCCCTACCTTTAGCCTTTGCAGGTTTGACAACACATTTTGCGCAAATCATTATAATACCCTTATCTAGAAACCCAATTTATCTCTTACTCAAGTTTATGCTTAACCAAAGATTTCTATAGAGTATAGAGATCAAAAAAGGTATTGGGAGGAAGTTAGTGATGATGAGAATGACTCGATTACTACCAAACCCTCTATTAAGGCTACACAACATGCAAATGCGACATCTTGGTTGACGTAATTGCTGATTCTCACAATGAAATCAAGTCACTTAAAAGGAAGCTAGAGGAACTTGAACAAGAACAAGACAAGAGAACTCTATCTTATAGTTATCCAACTCCTAAAACTTAAGACTAGGAAACCCGCCTTTTTGACAATAACAAAGGGGGAGAAAGAATGGAAATTTAGCACAAGAGTCTTGAAATTTATTCTTAATTATTTGATTTTTATGTTATTTCAATTGGTGAGATTCTACAATCCCCATTGTCTTTTATTTCAGTACGAAATTAATAAAATTATTATCTTTTTATTCTTACATTTCTCTACATTATGCAATTTAATTTACGCACTTAATTTTATATGAATGCATATCGTTAGAGGAGCGAGTAATTAAGCTAAATTATAGAAATGTTTGTTATTCTCAAAAAATGAGAGATTTTTGAACCTCTTCATAATTAACGAAAGTTTTAATGAATAATAAAATACATATAATTTAACTTAATAAAAGTTCATTAGTCGTACTAACATTTACACTAAGTGTATTTCAGATTATAGAGTACGATAAATATGTATAAAATGTAAGAGAAAAGACCAAACGTAAATGACCAAATTGAATTAAGAAATAATTCAATATACAGACTAATCCAACGAATTGGACTGTAATCAAACCAATTAGGTCATGTATATATGGAAAGGTCAGTAACGATTTTTGAAGACTCGGATGAGATTGAATAAAAAATTAAAAAATTGTTCTGGAATGTTGGAGCATATTCTTAGCGATCAGAGCAACATAATGCTGAAAATTATATTCCATATGAATCATCAAGGCACGAAATATTCGAGTTTCCAAACATCCAACCATTTGACCAAATCTATACAATCAGACCGATTAGAAAATAATCCAACCGATTGGATTGCTCTGAAATTTTGAATTTCAAAGAATAACGACTATATTTAGTCCAACACTGTAAATAGAGACCTACCCATTCACATTTCAGTACACAACTCCAGAGTAAACAAGCCTAAATTTTATATTTCATTTTTGCTATCATTCAATCCTTTTAAAGCCAAAAATCCATTCGTATAAACCTTTGATGATTGATCCAAACTCTCCATACACTTTATTCACATATGTATTAGACAGAGAGTTTGATTAGTCATAAATCTCTTGATTGATCCATAACATTTGTGTTTCAATCAACGAGTTGAGAGATTTCAATTCTTCCAAATCTGCTACTTACGCCTTGCTAGGGAATTTGTGTTAGCGTGGGAGTTGCTTTTTCCTTTAAGGAAACATGGTATAAAGGGTATCTATGCCCTTAAAGGAAGAGAAGTTGTAGGGTACGCTGTCCTTGAAGGAACATTAATAAATCTCAAGATCCGTTGTGACATGGGGACAATGCATAGTCTCGTTTGAAGCGAAACATGTAAAAATCTGGTGTGTCATTTACTTCATGTAATTTACTTTCTAGTACTCTACTTACTTGCCCTTAATATTGTGCATGTCATTTATATCATTATATTGGCACTTACATTTGTGCAAAAGAGATCTCTAACCGAAGCAAACGTCAAGATCACTTCTTTGTACATTTGATCTTTACGTTGATAGCTGGTTTAGATCAAAATTTTATATATATTGTGTGTATATATATATATATATATATATATATATATATATTGTATTTACATTTTATAAAAGAATCGGTTGTTTGATAAACCTATTAACCCCCCTCTAGGTTTCTCCACTTAGGCCAAAATACACTCTCTAGTCGCCTCATAGAGCGCTAGTAGCTCAGAGTGATTGGCCACTAGAGTCTGTTTATGAGACGTCTAGGATATCATAGTGTTCTCAATGGTAAAGATATAACTAAATTGGAAACGTCCCTTGTATGGGTTTGATAAGAAACTAGCATCGGCATAACCGACAAGTGTTGCATTATTTCGAGTATTAAAGGAGGTAGATCCACTCAGCCCAAAGGGATAGAATAAGCCCATGTCCATAGTACACTTCAGTAATGAAAAATGTCTTTTATGTTAGTCGAGTGGTGATGTGTTGGCACAGTGTTGTGTCGAGCTAGACAATTCACAACAAACGAGGTGTCTGGTCTAGTACATTGGGCCAAGTACAATAGTGCGTCTATTGCACCCAGATATGAATACTTAGGGCTCAATATCTCTTCATCGTACTTCTTTGGATGGATTGGGTCCTTATTAATGTCTAGAGAGCAGATGGCCATGTGAGTGCAGGATGGCTTAGACTACATGAGTCATTTATGAGGTTGAACCCTCCTGCATTTTTTGGGAACTCAAAACACGAGGATGCAGAGGAGTGGCTTTCTCAAATTGAATCCATCTACGAGGTTTACTCTCAGTGTTTTCATGTTAAAATAAAATGCATGCAATTGGTGGGAAGTACAAAACGGTTAATTCTTGAGGCAAATCCAGACTAGACGGTTGTCACTTGGTAGCAATTTTGAGAGGCTTTTGATAATCACTTTTTTCCCATTTCCTATAGTCTCGCCAAGGAAAGAGAATTTACTACTTTCACTCAAAACGGCACATCTGTGACGGAATTTGTGAGGACATATACTACGTTGTCCCCTTTTGCCCCAGATTTGGTGAAAACGGACGAAGCTAAATGTCGTAGGTTTTTGCAAGGATTGGATTTCACGATTCGCTCTCGTTTATCATTACTTGGCATAAATAGTTACCCTATACTAGTTGACAAAGCCTGCATGGCCGAACGTGAAGCGAATGATGAGAACTCTAGCCATGAGTTTAACAAGAGACTGCTATATGAGAAAAGATCACAACCGTTTAAGGGGAAATGGGAAATTACTTTTAAAGTTTTAAAGTAATTTAAGGGGAAATGGTAAACCATTAAACGGTAAACCATTAAACCGCGGAGGCAATAATTTTAAAGTTTTACAAGACAAGTGCTAGGTTTTAATAAAATTACTTTTATTTCAAATAAAACATTCCATTTGTAGCTTAAACAAGGGGTGGGTATGACAATATACATATATATTTACAACAATAACACTTTAAAAAGTAATCAAGTTACATTAAAGATAAGTAAATATATGTATGTATCTATATATATATAGGGGCAGGGGTGTGTGTGTAAGGGGGGTGGGGGAACATAAAAGTGCGGGGAGGTATTTATATATATAGATATGTATGTATCTATCAATATATATATATAGCTATGGGGTGTGGTGGGTCAGTGAGTGGATGGGTGAAGGAGGCGGCGAGCGGATAGGTCGTAGGGGGAATGGGCAGCGGGGGTGGTGGTGGTGTATGCATGTATATATATATATATATATGTATATATATATATATATATATATATATATGTATATCTATGTATGTATGCATAGATCAATGGATATATGTATCTACGGGTGTTGTGGTGGACAAATGTCGTGGAGTTAGCGGCGGCGTAGGAAAAGGGGTGGGGGAGGTGGACAATGGTGGTGGGGCGGCAACGATGGGTGTGTATGTTCATATCTCAATGTAAATGACATTTTTGCCCTTGATGTTAACGGATGTCGATTACGTGGCACTGCTGACATCATCGGCTTGGACTAAATTGGGTCAATTATTAACGTTCATGTACTAATTTGGTTTTCGTGAAATTACAGGATAGTAATCGTTACTTACACAAACCCCATGTTACTAATTGGGTATTAACCCAATAGAAGCCTATTAAAATTCCTCTCCAATGTGGGATTAGTGAGATTAGCGGGCTATATATATGCTCCAAAAGGAGTCTATATATATTCTTATGTGGTGTGGGATAAAACAATAAATAACCAAATAGATAAAATTGTTCATAATTATCAATTTAAGCCAATTCTAACAAATATCCACCTTGACTTCAATTCCAAGCGAAATCCTTCTGAACATACTCTACCATTCCCAGAAAACATTATCGAACAAACATAAACACAAAATACCCATCAACCAATCATATCCACAAATAGCTTTTAGGAAATTTCCATAATCAATTATTGGAAGCCATAATTGTAGGTGCTCATTTATCCAGACAATACAGTCTTTTATTTTGAATCCTTTTTATAACCAACCTCGATCCTCCAGTTACTTTCTCAACTAAAATAACCTTATATCCTTTACTGTCCAATACTCCCAACTACATCAAATTCCTCTTAAATTCCGGTAGGTACTGAACCATCAACAACTTTCAAGCGAATACTTCTTATACCTTTTACTTCGCAAGTTCTATCATCAGCCATATAAACTTTCTTACATTCAACTCAACTTCATTAATCTCACAGAACATATATTTTTTTGTGAACACATATGAACTGAAGCTCTAGAATCAAGTATCCAATCTGAGCAATCACCTGGTTTTATCGATGCTGACAAATTTGGAATCAGATTTTCCATCATCCACATAGTTTACAGCTGGTCCATTCAATGATTTTAGTTTCGGAAAATTCACCTTCCAGTGGCCTTTTTTCATGGCAACACTTCTTTTACCATCGTTGTCATTATTAAATTTTTCCTTAAGAGTTTCAATTCTTATTTTCCCTAACAATCAATGCTTCATCTTGGTCAACTGTTCTTTGCATGTTATCATCTTTTTTGCTATACTCATTATTTATCAAAGTGTTTGACACATCATCATATTTGATCTTCTCTTTACCATACAATAAAGTATTGATAATATACATCCTACAAATAAAGAAGAGAATATTTCCAATATACATCCCACAAATCAAGAAGAGAATATTTCCATGAAGATAGACCATATTGATATGGAAATCATATGATTGGGAAATACTATTTTCAACGATTGGAAATATAGACTGGGAAAGGCTATAATTTACAAGACTTGAATTTACAATCAATGAGAATTAAAGGCAATAACTGCTCAATATTTTCTCACATGTGTAACTAGAAGAAGAATTGCCTATATAAAATTATGTAGTATTCAGTACAAATCATCCAGAAATAAAAGATCAATACAATTCATTTTTTTAGTTTTTCTTTCATTTATTTGTTTTTTCTCTTGGTATCCAGAGCCTTATGAGTGGTAATACCTCACAACAATGGCACAAATTTATTTCAATGTCAGTAACTTCATCATCCTAAAACTCAAACACAATAACTATTCTCTATGGCGTGAGCAAGAAATGGCATGCACTTGCTGAAAGCCAAGAACTTGTTGATCACCTTACCGGTGAAAGCAAAGTACCAGAAATGTACACAACTCATACGGATGAAAATCCTATAAAAACACTCACCAAAGACTACATTACTTGGAGTAACTCTGACCGTCTTCTTCGTGGATGGATTATCGAAACACCAACCAAAGAATCTCTTGGATTGGTAATTGGATTGGATATGACCCATAAATTTTGGGATGCCCTCCAAACATCCTATGCCCAAATCTCCCGAGAGTGCGAGTTTACTTTATGAAAAGAAATTACATATATTCGTAAGAATGAAGATACGACTATTGAAAAATACCTCAGTGAACTAAAGAGAATATGTGACAGCCTAGCAGCTTCTGGAAAACCGATTCCCGAAAAAGAAAAAATATTTACGCTTTTTACAAGTCTTGGACCCAAATATGAGTCCTTTACTACGTCAATGTTAAAACCCCTAGCCCCACTCCTAGCTATTCGGATCTCGTATCTCTACTCCAAGGATATGAGCAAAGAGAATCATGGTTCAACATCAACTCTACACCACATGTTGTGTTCTCTGGCCTGAAGCAACATATATCGGAATCCCCGTCTTGAAAAAATAAAAATCAATTTAACTCTAATCGGCAAGGTTTTCAAGCTCATAACTTTCACAACTCCTATACATCGATGCACTCTCGACCCATTTGTGAAGCCTACAACCAACAAAATTCTTACCCAAACAACTCAAATGCAAATGTTGAAGACCGTTGTCCACCTCCTGTTGGTATATTCCCAAACCGCATGCAAACCATGATGAGATTACACAAGCACTCGCTGCACTTGCCCTTGATACATCGATTTTAGAACCTGAATGGATTACCGACATAGGAGCATCAAATCACATGACAGGTAATGCAGGTATGTTACAAAATTTAAGAAAATTTCTTGGTACTGATTACGTTCAAATAGGTGACGACACATCTTGGCCATTCAAGCTATTGGAGATACATGTATTAAATATAAATCTATGGTCCTTACTTTGAGAAATATTCTTTCGGTCTCTCAATTAGCTAAAAATTTATTGTCTGTTACCCAACTAATTAACTTATAAATTTCCATTACATTGTGAATTTTCTAACTAAGGTTTGTGTGTGAAGGTTAGGAAAACAGGTCAAGTGGTGATGACAGTATAAATCTGGATTTCGCTAACCGTTATAAATCTGGGACCGCAGACATATGACATCAACAACTAGGACATCCACAAATATCATTTCCAGAACATCTTAAAAATAAAGGTCATATAGAAATTGAAGGATCAAATAAGTCACCATATTTTTTGTGACAGTTGTCAATATGGAAAATCGAGTAAATTTCCATTTTATAATTCTACATCTTATAGTTTAGGAATATTTGATAAAGTTCAATGCGATTTATGGGGTCCGGCTCCTGTAACTTCACTTGGTATTTTTCGATATTATGCATGTTTTGTTGATGATTTTTCCTGTTTTACATGGTTTTTTCTGCTTAAAAAAATCAGAATTTGCTAATGTTTATTTTTCATTTGAAAAATATGTTGCTAGACAATTTAATAAAAAAAATCAAAATTTTCCATTCAGATGGTGGAGGTGAGTTTATAAACAATAAACTTGGTTATTATTTTCTAGCACATGGTATTATTCATCTTATTTCTTGTCCACATACACCGGAACAAACATGTATGGTTGAACGGCACCATCGTTTTATTCGTGAATTAGGCCTGACAATGTTATTTCATTATGGGGACCCATTGTACATAAGGGTCGAAGCTTTTTATACAGCCGTATATTTATTAAATCGTCTTCCGTCTTTAGCTTTGAATTTTGAAACACCCTATTTTAAATTACACGATACTTTCCCAAATTACTCCTCGCTATGAGTTTTTAGTTCTAAATGTTTTCCTTACACTTGGGATACCCAAAATAAAGAAATTTGACCCAAAAACAGTAGCGTGTATTTTTATTGGGTACAATGACCAATATAAAGGGTATAAATATTTTCATCCAACGAGTCGGAAGACTTTTATATCTCGTCAAGTGGTGTTTGATGAAAAAAGTTTCCCTTTTCGTCAAACAACTAAGTCTAATAATTCACATGAACATCTCTTAAGTATATTTGACAATTGGCTTACTATACCCGTTACTGACATGGAATTTAGTGCAGACACATCCGACGATGATATTTTACCTATTCCGCTGCCTAATCCTCAAAATTTCAACTTCGTCATAGATAACCAATTGTCTCCATTAGACAACATACTTGTTACTCCATATTCTAATGTGACAACCACACAACTTGTTACTCCAAATACTAATGTGACAATTACACAACCTGAACCCATTCCTATTGATAGTCATACAAAAGTTTCCTCATCCATTCCATCTAATGCTTATTTAGGTTCTTTAGATCCTTCCCCTACTTCCTTACAACCTTTGGACCCTACGACCTCCTCGTCCACCTCACACCACTCAATGACTACATGGGATCGGACCAGAATTATTAAGCCCAATCCAAAATATGGGTTAGTAGTCCATACCCATTCCATTCTACGTGAGCACCTTACTGTTCGTACCTCCCTGAAACACAAAGAATGGCATAACGTTGTGATAAAAGAACTTTATGCTCTCCATCATAATCACACATGGATACTTGTTCATCGTAAACCATATATGCATGTGATCGGTTCAAAATGGGTGCTCAAGACTAAATGATCGGCTTAAAAAAGTGTTTTATAAAACAAGCCTATTTACCTAGCAAGAGTACTAGGGTCAACGTAGTAATAAAATTTATAATATTCGTAGCAAGTATGAGTTCCCCTATGAGATTATGTAAAAAAACAATAATATATTTAAACACAAGTTTTCTAGTTTTTTATAACGATATGGCTCACACCTTTATCGTTTTATTTAAACTAAATAAACAAGAACGACTTATCAATAAGGGTTGTCAATCTCTACTTTTTGTTATTCTCAAAAATAAAACTAAACCAAAACAATATTAAAGGCAAATAAATAAATATGAACAATTAAATAAAAATGAGAATAGGGATAGAATGATATTACAGAGTAGGCAAAGTTTATGGAGATAAATCACCATTAAAATTCAGTAACAAGGGAGAAGGAAAATGATCAAAAGGGCAAGGCATCATAAGGGAAGAAGGAAACAATAAAAAGAAAAGGATTATAATTAAATTAAGAGAGAGTATAGAATTACGGGTTTCTGCCTGGAGGTAGAGGCTAAAAAAATTACATAGAATTAACATGTATTTATATTGTTCAACTTAGAAAATTCTAGAACTTAAACCCTAAAAAACTCTGATCCGAATCAGAGGTGTCTTATTCGAATCAGCCTCTGTTGGACAATGATTTTCCGATACGTCATTAAATTATGGTGGCAGAGAGTGTCTGATTTGAATCAGATGTGTCTCATTCGAATCACATGGCAGAGAACTGAATTTTCATTTCTTTTTGGGTTGATTTATTCCTTTTTCCCCAATTCTTGCTACTTTGGCCGAATTTAAGTTTTATTTGCTCTTATTTTATAGAAATCATATGATTTGCAAATAATATTTTCAACGGTTGGAAATATATAGACTTGGAAAGGCTATAATTTACAAGGCTCTAATTTATAATCAATGAGAATTAAATGCAATAGCTTCTCAATAGTTTCTCACTTGTGTAAATAGCATATGAGTTGCCTATATAACATTCTGTAGTATTCAGTACAAATTATCAAGAAATAAAAGATCAATACAATTCCTTTTTTTAGTTTTTCTTTCATTTCTTTGTTTTTTCTCTTAAAGTAGTGGTAATATAATCATACGACTTGGGTAAAGAATTTAATAACAATAATGCATATCTTCATCCTCAATTTCAACATTTAAATTCAATAAATCTGCAAGTGTCTGATTATATTTGTTGAGATGTTCAATCATGGTTATCCAGACTCATATTCAAAGAGAAATAATTTCTTTTCCAAATACAATCAATTTTCTATACTTTTAGTTCAAGAAAAATCTAATCACACCACATGCTTGACGGTTTAATTTTTCTCATTCATCATTTTTGATCTTTTCTGGTTTGTTCTTCTTCAATGTAACATCCAAATTCTGATAATTTAGCACATCAATCATCTCACACTTCCACATCCTGAAATTGGTCTTTCCATCAAACTTTTTGATTTCAAACTTTAGGTTCTTAGCCATAGCTCTGATACAAATTTGTTATGGGAAAACACCAATCACCAACAAATAAATACGTAATAAACAATTATAAATTCAATCAAACGTACCAATATTTGATTGCAACCAAACAAACTATCTTTCTACTAACACCCAAACGACAAAACGAACAAATAAAACCCAAACAAGAAAATACTAACCTCTCAGACAAAAACATTGTTCTATCTTTTGAACTCTCGGTCTTTCTTTCTTGTCTATCAAATATAAAGGTATAAGGAAATATATATAGTCTCCAATAGAAGCCTATTAAGATTCCTCCCCAATGTGTGATTAGTGAGATTAACGGACTATATATATATATATATATATATATATATATATATATATATATATATATATATATATATATATATATATATATGTATCAATTTATACATCAACTTGTACACTTTTTTTGCAAAAATGCTCCAAATCAATATTTGATTATTGCAAATCTCCACGGTTTCCCGACGAGAACACAAATATGCGTCATGTTTTTTTTCGAGATGTATAATGACATATTTTGGAAATTACGGTAAAATTTAAAAATTAAAAACATGTCATTATACATCTCAGAAAAAAAAAAGAAAAATATTTGTGTTGCGTCATGAAACCATAGATATTTGCATTAATCAAATCTTGATTTGGAGCATTTTTTAAAAAAAGTGTCCAAGTTGATGTCTAAGTTGATGTCCATATAAATCTCATGTAGGTATATATATATATATACTCAAAGAGGAATCCATATATATTCTTATGTGATGTGGGATAAAACAATAAATAACCAAATAAATAAAATTGTTCCTAATTATCAATTTAGGCCAATTCTAACATAGCTGTCTACAATAGTAATATCAAAAGTAGTCCAAAACTAATAAGGAAACTAAGTAATTGGTCCACAAAAGTAAATAACAAAACTAATAGCTCTCCACACATCCATAAGGCCTATTCGGCCGGCCTGGTACCCAATCGGCCCTGTCTATGTTAATCGCATTTCTTGTTTTCTGGATCTGCCAAATAATATTCATGACCATCTCCACGTAGTATTTTGATGTTTATTTGTCCAATAGTTGCTCAAACCAAACTTCTATACAAGTAATACTTTGTGGATCAATGTGAAGGATTAGCGGGTAACCAAACCACACCGCTCTAGTCCAGTCACATTGGAGAATAATGTATTCAGTTGTTTTTATCACGACGTTGCATAACGGATGTATAGGAGTCTATCCATACTTTATTTTGAAAAGGTTGTCATTTGTAGCAAGATAATTTGACACGACTTTCCAAAAGAAGTGTTGGACTCGTAATGCCGTCTCTGTATTCCAAATACGACTCCAAGTGTGGCGGGAGGGTTTATAAGATGAGTTGGGTACCTTTGTGTTTTTTCCAAAGTGCTCCAACCAATAGCCGGTTTTGACTGGATAAATATATGTCGTAGTATAGTGCCAAATGCTAATATCAATCGACGACAGGCAAATGATAGTACAGACAATCATGTCTTAGCATCTAAATCATTTATCATTTCGACGACAGGCGAAATGATAAGATAACTTTAAATGCTTTAAAGAATGTGGTAGCAACCACTTGAAAGACATTTCAACTCCTCTAAAATACGCTTTTGGTCATATTGAATGGAGGCTATGTAAAGAAATTTTAATTCTTTCATGAGCTATTACCCGATAACACTGGTTTTCTCGAATATTTTATAACTCAACAAGGTACGTCAGGACCTACATGAGTATAAGACCTCATATTTGACAAATCAATTTGGTTTTTACCAAAGATTTTGATTTGGAACGACAGGTCCAGAATCATTGTCACAAAGGACTCTTTTAGGCAAGTAGTTGGTGAAATTATGTGGTACACGGTTACCCACTATTTCCAGAAAAAATCAACTACCCCACAAGTATTGCCTAAAATTTTATAATTTAAAGTTTGGTCACATTTGTCAAAGAATTTGCTCAAAACACTTTAAATTATTTCGAGAAATTTCGTAAACAGGCAAACCATAATCCAAAAGTATATCCAAATGGAAAAATCATAATCCAAATGGAAAAACATAATCCAAATGAGCGAAAAAATGGCTCAATGATTTATCAAAATCAATACAGAAAGGTACCAAACTTATTTGAGCCACAAAACCGGGGGTCTCAAGAGTTTCATTTCAGTTATCTTTAACCACATTAGCATCGGTTTTTTCACCTTTATAATAGTTTTGAACTATTTAAGGAGTAACCATGCATGATTTTTGTTTTTATAGCATAGAGTTGCTTCTTTGAGCATTATCTCTTGCTTTGTGACAACGGGCCATATTGTTCCTTTCAATTACTGCCTTGAAGCCACAGGTTTTCGATTTTGACGATTGTCTAAAATCTCGCTTGGCTAGGCGATTCATCGGGATCGCGACAGTTGGAGACAAATAACACTTGTCTCGGTTCTCGATTCATGGAAAAAAATGTACACGAAGAGCATTAATATCTGGCAAACAATTCGTCATTGACCCAATAGGATTAAAACTACTCACCGGGGCAATTTTCTTATCCAATAACAGATGGGTGATAAAGGAACATGGTGAATATAAATTCACGATACTTCTTATGGAATACAATTTCCAAGCTAGTATTTTGGTGAAGGATTGCTCCAATATGTCAATTTCAGACATTTGTTCACCATAGACGTCATCACGTCTCAAATGTGGCGGCGGAATAAAATCAACTCCTTAGCATTCATCCTGATGGTAACAACAAACTCGTGTTTTACTCATCAAATATGGCATCCAAAAAAATAAATTTGGGCATCACATTTCACACATCAGGGTGAGAAACATGTGGTGACGGATTAACATCAGCGTTTAAACAGTCATTTCGCAAGTATGCTTTACGAATTTTCTCATCATAGATGGCATACAACATGTGTTGGGAGTTTTGGATTATTTATCATATAAAACTACTGGTTTATATGTTTATGATTTGCACAAGAACAAACGTTTTTTCGAAATGACAGGTTCGAAAACATTAGTTTTGCTTCTCATGTGAATCGGTTCTCATTGATCGAACGACGGGTCGATACTGAAACACCAATTCGGCGAAACATACATCACTATATAAACACACTCGGAGAAATTATTATTTAGTCAACCCCTTTCGGTAGCTCAAATTGAACACGACCAGGAAAGACGGTGAGGGTGGAGGGCATGAATGCCACTTAAAACCCGACCTCATTAGGATATCGACTTCCGCCTATATATCTCCTAGACATCGTATCCAAATAGGTGAACCTATTTGGGGAAGGTTCATAATTTTTCCAACTTAAATGTGAAAATATATGATTTCGCAAATTACCATATTATACATATGTGTACATGGCAATAAATAAATTAGTACATGATTAACTAATATTTTAGATTGTAGCTGTTTGCATGATTAGCATATATATTGCAATATATACTTCCTAATAAGGAAATCAAATTAATCAAGATTATCATCAATCTGGAATTTATTAGTAATTACCAATTTACACTAGCAAGATTTAGTCAATATTTAATTATTCTACTGCTAGATGTGTAAGTTTTAATCATGGTAACATACAAGATACACTACAATCATGCAAGGAATCAAATTTATATGAAAACACGTCAATTTGTTCAATTAACATATAATTTTTATTCAATTTCCTTTTAATTAATATATATATATGCATGTGGGTGAATATTTATATGCCGAATATTGACTTTTATAACACATAGATATTTTTTTATACATGCAATATACTACAGGGACTATCCGTGTAATTTCAGCAAACTATATATTTATTTACAGCGTTATTACAACTTCAGTCCATAATTTCTGATAAGTTTCAGTTTAATCCTTTAGTAATTAACATACACATTCAATAGTTTCAGCGAATTATAAAACAGTCATACTATTTTCAGTATATAACATATTCAGTCCGGCAAATTACTACATGTTTACAATTACATGTTTTTTTATTTTACACATGTTTAAACTGTCTGCATATATCAGTTTTAATATGGTTAAACATGGAGAGGATTATAAATAACAATATCCTTTTGATGGTAGTTTACAGATTTGATTCTATCAACCTAAAATATTAATATATATAGAGACTGCAATCAACCATATTACCAGCACACTTTCACAAGCTTTGATTTATGCGCATGATATGCGATGTACTATGTAATTTTTTTTAAATACTATAGTAATAATCAGACAAGCCATGCCAATTATGTTCATAGTAGTACATGGTTTGATTTTCATACAATAGTAACATAATCCATATATTATACGTTACTGGTACTACAAAAAAAACGAAGCAAGATTGCTTACCTGTAACTGTTGCATGATTTATTTTACTGGCGGTGTAATCGGAAGAGCAAAACCTAGCCGTTTTTTTTTTTTTTTTTATATCCCAATTTTCGAACGTATACCCTAGTCTCCGCGAGGAAAGTGCCGATAACGTGTTGTGTGACATATTAGCTCGTTATAGAGATATATAGAGATATGTATAGATATACAGAGAAGTATGAGAGAGACAACAATATGGTCTTTATTAATCAGAATGTATGAATACAAGTGGAGCATAACCTTATTTATATAGAATAAGTTAGGTTTATACAAGATAGAAAGCCCAACTTAGACTCACTATGAGTAAGGCCCAATATTCCAGTAATATCCTACAACAACTAACAAAATTTACTTCACAAGCATCTGGTTTTTGCTTCTGAAAAGAGAAAGACGGTTCATGGGGAATCCAAAATCGGCATGAGAAACATCATCGCCAAGTTTTTACCCTCGTAATAAATCTTGATAAGAGAAATAATATAATTTAAAAAAAAAAGTATATTTAAATGTAATTCAATATATAATTTTACGATAAAGCGGAACTTATCATTGTTCGGATTTTATTATACTTCAAATATCCAATTAAAATACGAGTCGATGAAAGTACACAGACCAACTAGAGTAACATTTTATACTAATAGTTCTTGATTGCATCACGAAATATTAGTTTTTATGGGTTAAAATGATGTTTATTAACAAGATTTTGTTACTATTACAACTTGTTTAAGCTATATTTAAGTGTTTTCTGCGTATTTCCCGGGTTATTTACACCTTTTTACATTTTTACAAGAAAATGCATGAAATTAGCACAAAAACAAGACAAAGACGAAAGAAGAGCCAAACAAGGATAAAAAATAAACAAATCAGAATATAAATGATCTAAATCAACTCCCAATGAAGTCAAAAACTGACCAAAATGAAGACCAAAGAGTCAAAACAAAAGAAACTTCTGAAAGCTGACTTGACCGATCATCCAGACCGGTCACGCCATGGGCTTTTAATTTTTAGCCTTTTAGGGTTTGATGTACACATATATAAACCCCATTTCTTCATTTGAAAAAGACACTATTGAGTACAATTTTTCAGAGCCTCGTTAGACTCAAAAACAGTTTTCATTCTCTCCGAAAAAATCTTCCATTTATAATATATTTTGGGATACGTTTTGTCATCCATGTTAATTAGCGCAATGGTATCAAACTAAGTACTTTTATTCGATTTTTATTTTTATTTTTTTCAGTACGTGTTTGTGGATTTATCATTTACTTTGATATTTGTTTAAGCTTGTACTTCTTTGTAATTTTATGTGTGTTTAGCAATTGACAACTTCTGAATCGCATAGTTTATATTGTTAGGAAAGCTCACTTAATCAAATACATAGCTGTAATTTACTAGATATAAACTTGTTAGGATTGACCATTTTAAATTATTTAGTAAATTGCTTTAGTTAGTAAAAATATATTGGTCGATTATTAGAGAAAAAGAGGTTAAAAACCTAATTCTAGGATATAAACTAACTAATATTGAATTTGTTTAGTTCTCGATGGAACGAACCTGTACTTACGGGATTTATAATGCAATAACCCTCAGGCTCTTGCGAGACACTCTTGTGTGTAAAAATTACACGTTTTGAGGGCAGTCATTCTCTAATGTAAACATAGCGGACCAAATAGACTATTATATTAAATTGTTCCGACTTGGGAGCAATCTGTAGTTATCACCAAATTAAATAAATAAAAGATTGATAAAAATAAGTAGCGATTCGCGAGACTCTAACACCAAACCTCCAAAATTAGCATACGGATTTCTTCCACTGGGATAATCTACTACTTTAATTATAAAACAACTAAAGTAATATATCACCTATTCGGAATTTTCACCATGTCTATAGTAATTTAGAAATTTGGTGCCCACTACTTTTCCGAGACCATGTGCACATGCATCGACTACACAAGACCAGGGCCACTTCTGTAGTACACTTGATGAGGTGAAAGTCTTGAAGACCCTGGGTCGAAACATGAATAAATCCTGTGGTTGTGCAATGTGGACATAAAATATGCATTCGATTTTCTTTTCCAATATGAACTTTCCGGTGTATCTCATGTATGCTTTGTTATACTATTAACTTGATATTTCACAATTTTCTTTTCTAATACTTCTCATTTGATTTTTCACATGCTTTTGATTCATAATTGTCCTTTGACTTAATAAAAGTTTCAAAAGTGGGTCGGCCGAAAATTTGCCCAACTCTATAATCATTTCTTATATCTCTTATATTACTAATTTAAAGTTGTAAGAATTCAAGAAACCCAAATTAACAAAGTCACCTAATTTTACTCACCTGGTGGCTTTGATAGCCAACCAAATAAGATGACTTATTTCTCCTAATATCACACCTCCTATCTCTTTCTCTCTCTAAAAAAAAAATGTGGCCAACAAATCAAATTAGTGTATCTGCCTATGTTTTTGGCGATAATAATGGTACATCTTCAACCTCAAAAATCTAGCTAGCATAATCTATGATTTTTTTTATTGTTGGCTTTTTCGTAATGTTCTTTTTGTATTTTTATTTTGAAGCACTTAGATGACTGATTGTTTATGATCATATGCATGCATGCACAAACCAATCAATTTTTTTTTCCTCAAAATCACTACGTACCCATATGATGACTGATTTTTTATGATCATTTGTACACTAATTTTTTAAAATTGGTAATCATTTTTGCTTTCAGTCTCTCTCTCATCTAAGAAATATGATCTAAACAATAGAAAATAATTATTTGATTTTCTGATAAATCGTTTTTATTTGAAAGCATATTAGAAATATTTAGATCTTTGACCATGTATGAACTATAGATCCAAATCTAATCCACAGAGAAATCTAAAAGAGAATAATATATTTATCATTTTCAATATACTATATAAATGCATGCAGCTTGTTGTACTAATCCTACTATTTTTCTTAGCCTACTAGCTGATGATGCTCATCCGGAATAACTTCAAAATTATAGATCGTTATAGATTCAACACCACGTTATATATGTATGCTTGGAGTGACCTAACACACATTTCATTTTCCATTGGCAGGCTACTTAAAATTTCAATATAAATTCGTTCGGAGAATGGATGAAGAGACTGTTGATAGAAGATTCATACCGATCGATGTTCATATCATTTCAGAAAAAAGCCCTAATATAGCTATTTCTCTATTTGATATTATTTTTCAAATTAACTTGTATTCATATTTTATATCTTGGCTAATTTTGCTATTATGTCGTTATTAAACTTTCAAAACAAACTTTTCACGAGTGAATGTCATGCTAAGTTTGTTTTGATAGTCCAATAATGACCTAACATCAAAATTAGCCAAAATATAAAATAGAATACATGTTAATTTGAAAAATCATATCAAAGAGGGAAAGAGCTATACCAGGGCTTTTTTTTCCTAAAATTATATGAACATCGATTGGTATGAATCTTCTATTAACAGTATCTTCATCCATTCCTTGAACGAATTTATATTTAAATTTTAAGTAGCATGTCAATGGAAAATGAAATGCATGTTAGGTCACTCCAAGCATGCATATATAACGTGGTGTTGAATTTGTAACGATCTATAACTTATTACGGACAATCCCCACTTTTAATTAAAAAATATAGAATTTTCAAATTATGACGCATCAACATCATCAACTAGTAGGCTAAGAAAAATAGTAGGATTAGTACAACAAACTGCTTGCATTTTTATGGTATAATATAAATGATTAATATATTATTATCTTTTAGATTTCTCTACCGATTATATTTGGATATATATTTCATATATACATGGTCATAGATCCAAATATGTCTAATCTGCTTTCAAATAAAAACGATTCATCAGAAAATCAAATAACTATTTTCTAGGGTTCACATTATATTTCTTCGATGACAGACAAACTCAAAGCTAAAATGATTACCAGTTTAAAAAAATTAGTGTACAAATCATCATAAACAATCAGTCGTCATATGGGTACGTAGTGATTTTGATAAAAAAAAATTGGTCGGTGTGTGCATGCATATGATCATAAACAATCAGTCATCTAAGTGCTTAAAATAAAAAGATAAAAAAGTACATTATGAAAAAGGCAACAAAAAAATTCATAGATTACATGACTAGCTAGATTTTTAAGGTTGATGATATACCATCATTATCGCCAAAAACATAGGCATATACACTAATTTGAGTCATTGGCCGCATTTTTTTTATAGAGAGTAATATGGATAGAGAGAAATAGATAGGAGGCGTGATATTAGGAGAAATAATTTAATCAGGATTTTGAAGTGGATTTTCAACGGTGGGGCAATGCCAAAAAACTTCAACCAAGTTCAAATATTACGAAAAATTGTTACTCCAAACATTTTCTTCAATTTAGGTGTTACTTTCTCTCTCCTCAACTCTTTCTCTCCGCTCATCTAAAAAGCACCGCATTTCGCTCCAACTCTCTTTTTTCTCAACTAGAGTTTGTACCTATAGTGTGAACCAGCACTTGTCCATGGATTGACAGAAACGGTGGTGGTCCATCGGAGCTTCGGTAAGGTCGTCGAAGCTCTGACGGCCCGCCGCCATCGCTGTCAACCCCCACCAAAGTTAAACTTAAAACAATCCAAAAAAATTGAAAAAATATATAAAAAAATTCAAAAAATGCAAAAAAATTACAAAGAAGATAATTTTTTTTAAAAATGCATAAGACAATTTAAAAAAAAATGTAATTAAAAAAAAAAATTAAAACTCAATTCAGAAAATTACAATAAAATTGAGAAAAGTGAATAAACAATCTAAAAAAGTGCATAAACAATATAGAAAAATTTACACAATCCACAAAAAAATGCATACACATCTAGAAAAATTGTATACACATCGAGAAAATTGCATACATAATCAAGAAATGTGCATACACAATCGAGATAGTGCATACACCATCTAAATTTTTTTACACAATTCACAAAAAAAATGCATACACCTCGAAAAAATTGCATAAATAATCTAGAAAACTGCATACACAATCAAGAAAAGTGTATAGACAATCGAGAAAAGTGCATACACAATCGAGAAAAGTGCATACACAATTTATAAAAAGTGCATAAATAATCCAGAAAAGTGCACATACAATTCAGAAAAGTGCATACACAACCTAAAAAAGTGCATACACGAGAAAAGTGCACCAATCGGGAAAAGGGAATACACAATCAAGAAAGTGCATGCACAACCGAAAAAAATGCATATATAATAAATTTTGAACTGCTTTTAGAAGTTTTGAAGTTTTTCAATTTTTTTAATTTATTAATTTTTTCATTGTGTATGCAATTTTGAGAATTGTTTATGCAATTTTTGAGGATTGTGTATGTATTTTTCTATATTGTGCAGAGCCTTTTTTCGATTGTGTATGCACTTTCTTGGTTTATGTATGCACTTATTTGGATTGTGTATGCATTTTTCTTGATTGTGTACACATTTTTCTCTATTGTGATTGCACTTTTATGAATTGTCTTTGATTGTGTATGTACTTTTCGGAATTGTGTATGCACTTTTCGTGATTGTGTATGCACTTTTCGGAATTGTGTATATACTTCTCTCGATAGTGTATGCACTTTTATAGATTGAGTTTTAAATTTTTTTTATAAAATAAAATTTTGTATTTTGTTTAGAAAAAATATTTTTTGAATTGTTTTTTGAAGTTATTGGAATAGTTTTGCATATTTTTTTTATTTTGTTGTATTTTTTGAATGGTTATAAGTTGAAATTGGCTGGGAGTCGGCGGCGGTGGCGGCAGGCCGCCAGAGCTTCGACGACCTCTCTGAAGCTATGACGGACCACCAATGTCACCGCCAACCCATATGTAAGTGGTGGGCCGAATTATAGGCCCAAACTATATTTTTAATTTGAAATTGGGTGAGGTTGGCGGCGACGGTTAGCTCCGGAGACCTCGTCGGGGCTCTAACAGATCACCACCATTGCCGCCAACCCATGGACAAGTGGTGGGTCAGAATATAGATCCAAACTCTAGTTGAGGAAAGAGCGAGTTGTAGTGAAGTGTGGTGATTTTTAGATAATGAGAGAGAAAGTAGCACATAAATGAAAGAAAAAGTTTGTGTTATTGTTTTTTGGAATAAGGTTTGGAAAGTAGAAGTTATTTGATATTTTCTTTTTTCAATGCCTTAAAAAAAACAAATCTTATTTGGATGGCTATCAAAGTAACCAGCTGAGTAAAATTAGGTGACTTTGTTGATTTGGGATTCTTGAATTTTTACTACTTTAAATTAGTAAAATAAGAGAGATAAGAAATGATTATAGAGTTGGCCAAATTTTGGACTGACCCACTTTTGTAACTTTTATTAAGTTGAAGGACAGCCGCTGAAACTTAATTACTCCATTCGTTCATATTTAATTATTCACTAAGAAATTACGTGCAATTTTGACCGGCCAAAAACTTGTATCAAAATTATCGGAATGAAAAATTTCAAAAGTTGATCATATAGTTCAAGTATTAAATTTTATGATTAGATTTAAAAAAAAATTATTTCGACAATTTTAATATAAGTTATAAACCGGTCAAAATTGCATATAGTTTCGTAATGGACAATTAAATGGGGACGGAGGGAGTAGGTTGTAGTCTAGACGCACGGAAAGGACCAAATTACCCCTCGATAAAAAAGCCGTGACCTGTTTCTCTCTATACTTTCTTCCATTTCTCACTCTAAATATTCCCGTTTCTACTCTTTCTCTCTCTCTCGCTATTTTCTTCCATATATCGTTCCTCCACGACGCGAAGCTAAAACACATATTCAACAACGAGAAAACAATGGATCGGAAGGTATATAATGTTGATTTTGTATGCTAGTCTTAAATTTAATTTAATTTTTTACTTTATCTGTGTCAACAAATATGGTCGTGGGGTTCGGGAGAAACTTTTCATTGCGTTTTTAATTTTTAATTAACAGGTTAAAACACATGTATAATTCCTTTTTTTACTATTGATTTGTTATTGATTTTGTGTATTATTTGATACATTAAAGTACCATAAGGGTTAATTGAAGTTAAGAGATGACACCCCCCTAAAACAGACACTCTCTTTCTTCCCCCCCCCCCCAAAAAAAAAAAACTCCCCTAAACTCTAGCTCTCATACCAGTTGTCGCTCGGGATGGGGGATGGCGGTGACGATTTCCTGCCGCAGGTGTTTTCACCGCCTGCTCTCTCTCTCTCTCCTCTTCTCTTTCAATTCTCCCACATCCCCTCCCTCCTTTCTTCCGCTAACCCAACCAACCACCTCCCCCTTTTTTCCAATCCGTCACCTCCATCCAACGGTGGTGGAGATCCAACCTCCCTTCATCTTTTTCTCTCCTCTCATCCCCTCCCTCCTTTATTTTCCCTCACCCATTGCCTCTCCTTTTTACATGATCACTCATATTATATAGCCTTTCGATGATCACTCTTGACGTTTGATTTTTGACCTTTTACTAACTACGTGGGTTTCTAATCATTTGAAACAATTATGGCTGGTTTGCGGATATAAATTTTTGGTGATTTTTTTTGGGGTTTTGTCTACTATAGGCATCTTTAGATCAGTTATCACTGTTGTTTTGGCACCTCGATTGGGCTTTACGAGCTGGGAAAATTCGAATCATACGCCTCCTTACGAATCCTGATAGGTTATATGCTCTTTTATAGATTGCAATTTGATTTTAAATCCTTAGTTATGGTATTAGGTGGATTAAACCGACAAGTTATTTGCCCTTTTATTTTTTCCGTTCAGCCGTAAGTATGCTTGATCTCGATTCGATCATCTATACTTGAATTGTATCGCAACTTGCCACGTGGTTAGCTGATTTAGGTGTTTATTTTACTCGGTTATCCACATTTGTCTTTTTTCATATATGTAGTTTTTAGTATTGTGCGATCATTGCCACTACATTTTGGATTATGGCCTTTCGACCTTGGTTTAGGAGCGAGTGTATTACAGTCGTTTGCAGTTGTCGCATTAGTATTTTGGGTCATTGTTTTTGTCCGGCTTATTCTTTGATCAGGTATATTAGTGTGTTGGCACTCCGATGGTGTTATCTTGATCTGTGTTGAATAGCCCATCTTAATCCTTTCCCGTACTCCTGTTTGATCGTTTTGTGCTCTTTTCTACAACTATCAGTTAATTAACTTCTGTATCACCTGTTAGAAATTGGCTTCCATGAGTATTTTTTTTATTTACGACTTGTTGGATTATTTTTACCTTGTCTGTTGTGGGATGATTTATATTGACTTTAGGTATATGGGGCGTTGTGTGCTATGTATTATTTTTTTTCTTAGCACTTGGAGCATATTCTAATGGCATTGATTCTTGTACTATTTACGCACATTATTTATAATAATAATGAGTATGGTGATGTTAATTAATTTTTTTTTAAAATACCATTACACATGTAAAACAACTAGCTGATACATAGTAATTAAATTTTATATGTATTTTTATTTATGTTAGAAGGTTCATAAATTTCAAAAATTATGGTTTCTATTATGTAAAACGAGTAATTAACTGAATTTTCAATGAATTCTTAATTACAAATCAATGAATTCAATGAAATTACCCTTATTATGTAAGAATTTGTTTTTTCTACTTACAGGTGAAAATGATGTTATTTGGTTGAAACTAATCCAAGTTTTGAGTTGGAAGGGAGGCCAATAAAAAAGGGATTGTTAGGTCCAAAGTACAAGTCTATTGTACCATATTTGTTTGTCATCATATTGCTAAAAATATATTGAGTTAACTTATATTGAACTCTTATTATGTTAACAGTTAATACGTAACACGTTTGTTAAGTTATGGTGAAATATAGGTTGAAGTTATAATTTCAGTTATAACTGAAACTGCCGGACAGATTATTTGGCGATCAAGTCAAAGATATTCTAGAAGGTCCACAAACATGAGCAGCAAGTCGAGAAGATTTCGTACAATCTCATAAGATTAGATTGAAGAGAATGAAGAGTTTCCTTGTTGGATTAGAAGACTTGAAGAGTAAAGAAGAATCCTAGACAAATAAGTAAATAGAGAAAAAGGAAATACTTCCTATTTGATTAAGATTAGGTTTCTTTGTAAGGCTATAAATAAAGCCAATTAGACTCTAATATTTTGTGTCTCTACATCATAGATTATACAACAAATAGAGAGAGAGAGACCCACAAAATATTATAGAGAAAATATTATTCTTTGAGAGAAATTTATGACGGGATGTCATTAGATATTGAGAGGTGTTAGGTATGAGCAATAGTTTGATAGGCAAATACTAGTGAAGGAGTCATTGAGTATTGAAAGACTTGAGTCTACTATTGTAAACTTGACAATATCAATAAATACTGGGTGAGTGCCTCAGAGATTTAGATATGGTGAGAACATCGAACTTCATAATTAAACGTCGTGTGTTATTTACTATTCTGTCAGAACTCTTCAGTTATAACTGAAACAGAATCTCGGTTATAAGTGAAACGCGTAACAGCATTCGGAACATTAGGCAAACGTATTTTTCAATTGGTATCACAGCTTCACACCTAACTATACTTGGTGTGGATCATGTGTTCTGAAGATATGGAGTTATTTAAGAATGGTGGATCGTTCAACAAAGCACCATTGCTTGAAAGAAGTTCGAACTATGGCACATGGAAAGTGAGGATTAGAGCTTTTATTAAATCTCAAGACGAAAAGGCATGGAAATCTATTATAAAAGGGTTATGAAGTACCAATGCTCACTGATGAAGAAGGAGAAGAATATCCAGCCCCAGAAGATACTTGGTCTGAAAAGGAGGAGAAGGATTCTAATGCAAACGCAAAGGCACTTCATGCGATTTTTAGTGCGGTTCATCCTAACTTATTCAAATTAATATCCATGTGTGAAGTTGCAAAAGAAACTTGGGATATTTTAAAGATTACATATGAAGGTACAAGCCGAGTTAAAGCATCAAGACTTCAACAACTTACAACCAAGTTTGAAAACCTAAAGATGGAGGAGCACGAAACCATAGAAGAATTTTATTCTAATTTATGTGAGATTTCTACCGAATCTCATGTGCTTGGAGAGAAAATTCCAAAATCTAAATTGGTGAAGAAAACCTTAAGATCTCTACCTCAAAGGTTCGAAATAAAGGTAACAACGATTGAAGAATACAACAACATCGAAAGTATGAAGATGGAGGATCTTATGGGTAATCTTAGAACCTATGAGATGAAGTTTGATTCACCAAAACGTTCTGGTAAAGGTATTGATTTTCATGCTAAAAAGTCTCCAGTCGCAAAGTCAGTTGTAACTGAATCTGATGATGAAGAATTTGCTCTTTTCGCCAAAAAGTTATATAAAAGGTTTTTCAAAAAGAAAGTTGGTGATGGAGAAGTTAGTAAACCGTTTCAGAAAAAGGAGTTTAAATCAAAAAATTATGAGGAGAAGCAACCTGAAACAAAGTGGAAATCTAGGGAGTTTAAACCAAAGGGGATTCAATGTAGAGAGTGTATGGGTTTTGATCATGTTCAAGCTAAATGTGCGAACACACTTAAGAAGAATAGGGCTTCAAGGGCAGCAACTTTTAGTGATGAATCTGGTAATGATAGTGAATATGGTGAGGAAACAAACTATACAAGTTTTATGGCTATCTCGAAAATCAATGCGAAAAGTGCGAAAAACTTAAAATCCATCTCAGTTACAAACTCAATTGTAACTGACTCCGAAACTGAAGAAGGGTATTACTCTGAATCTGATAGTTGTGATGAAACTATTACTATTTCTAAGGTAGAAGAGAAAGATATAAAGTTGTTCAAGAGGTTTACAGTTGTGTCTAAATGGTAAAAGAGTTGGAAGTTGAAAATTTGGGGTTAAAGAACGAGGTTAAAGAGAAGGATGTTCAACTTGAAGAAACTCAAAAGAGGATCAAACTTCTCAACAATGGGACTGAAAAGTTAGACAAAGTGGTTTCATGTCAAAGGTATGCAAATGACAATACTGGATTGGGCTATTCTGGAGCTAATGGAAGTGGAAAGACCGTGTTCGTGAAGGCCACAACAAGCAAAGCAACCCTACAACCCATTGTAAGTACAAGAAGGTGTTCAGTTGTAACTGAAAATGCAACTAAAAACAGACTGTTCTCAGTTATAACTGAAGTTGCAACTAGAAATTACTCGAGGTTATGCTATTTTTATAATAAATCTGGACACACTTGGGCTTTTTGCAATAAAAGATTTTTGAGTTATCAAAAACATTTTTCCAGGGTTTATAAACAAACATCCAAGTGGGTCTGGAAGGTTAAAAGCAAAAGTGAGATAACTACTTGTAATAAGACTACTTTAACCTCCTTGAATGTTGTTGTTTCTATTTCTTGGTATTTTGACAGTGGTTGTTCCAAACATATGACTGATAATGCTAAATTCTTAAAGAATGTTAGGAATATATCTGGTAATTCTGTTGTGTTTGGAAATGGTGACAAAGGTTTTGTGATAGGTAAAGGTACTTTAAATGTTAATGGCATGCCTGAGCTTAAAAGTGTTTTATTGGTTAAAGGTTTAAAATCTAATCTGTTAAGTGTTAGCCAATTGTGTGATAATTATATGCATGTAAAGTTTGATAAGGATAAATGTCTTGTAACTGATGATAACAATGACTTAATCATGATTGGAATGAGATCTAGTGATAGTTGTTATATGTTTGATAAGTCTGTTGTAAATTTACCTAAAGTCAGTTGTAACCAATCTGTTACTAATAATATTGAAATTTTGCACCAACGTCTAGGGCATGTAAACTACAAAACTCTTGCTAAATTTGTTAATTCTCAAATTGTTAGAGGAGTACCTGAACTGAAAGTAAAACTACCTAGTACTTGTGGTGATTGTATGAAGGGAAAGTAAACTAAAAGTGTTTATAAAAGTGTTAGTCAGATTTATATTAATAGTGTGCTTGAATTGTTACATATTGATCTTATGGGTCTCATCCAAACTGAACGTATTGGTGGTAAAAGATACATTCTTGTGGTTGTTGATGATTTTTCTAGATACTCTTGGGTAGCTTTTCTTAGAGAAAAATCTGAATTTTTTGATGTGTTTAAGAATCTATGTTTGAAAATGCAAACTGAAAAAGGTTATACCATTGGTAAAATTGTTAGAATTAGGAGTGATTATGGAAAAGAGTTTTGAAAATTCTAAATTTGCTGATTTTTGTGATTCTTTAGGAATTTCTCATGAGTTTTCTGCTCCTAAAACCCCCCAACAGAATGGTATTGTTGAAAGAAAGAATAGGACTATTCAAGAGATGGCTAGAGTTATGGTGAATTCTAAGAAATTTGCTAAGAGATTATGGGCTGAGGCTGTTAATATTGCTTGTCACATAGTAAATAGGGTCTATCTCACTAAAGTAACTAATATGACACCCTATGAAATCTGGAAAGGAAGAAATCCTTATTTGAGTTACTTTCATGTGTTTGGTTGTGTTTGCTATATTTTTAAAGATAGAGAACACCTAAGAAAGTTTAACTCTAAAAGTGATGAAGGTATTTTCTTAGGATATTCTGTGAATAGTAGAGCTTATAGAGTCTACAATTTGAGAACTCATGTTATCATGGAATCTTATAATTTTGTTTTTAATGAACTTAAAGATATATATGAGTGTGCAGGTGAAGATGGTATGACAGGTTTTATGGATACAACCATGGAAGAAGATATGGATGGAAAGCAAAAAGAGTCAGCTACTACACCAGTTATAACTGAGGAACAACCCGAGGAGTTGTCTGAAAAAGAATCTGAAGGCTCAGTTGTAACTGAGACTGCACCAGTTGCAACTGAACCTGCAACTGAACAACAACATAGAAGGGTGAAGTATGTGAGGACTCAGAAAAATCACCCATTGGACAACATTATTGGAGAGGTAAGTGCATGTATGAATACTCGATGAAAACACCTCGACCTTGTTAGTTTTAATTGCTATATATCTCAGATTGAGCCTAAGAATGCTAATGAAGCTTTATTTCATGATGAATGGATTTCTGCTATGCAAGATGAATTGAGTCAGCTTGAAATGAATGATGTATGGACTCTTGTGCCTAGGCCTGAAAATAAGAATATAATTGGTACTAAATGGATTTTTAGACATAAAACTGATGAGGATGGTACCATTGTTAGAAATAAGGCTAGGTTAGTTGCTCAAGGTTACACTCAAGTTGAAGGAATTGATTTTGATGAGACATTTGCACCTGTTGCTAGAATTGAATCTATTAGAATGTTGTTGTCTCTTGCTTGCTTATATGATTTTAAATTGTTTCAACTTGATGTTAAAAATGCTTTTCTTAATGGCAATATTTTAGAAGAAGTATATGTTAAGCAGGCAAAGGGATTTGAAGATCCTCATAAACCTGATCATGTTTTTCATTTAAAGAAAGCTCTTTATGGATTAAAACAATCTCCTAGAGCATGGTATGATAGATTAGCAAAGTTTTTGATTCAAAAAGGTTTTCTAAGAGAGGGAGTTGATAAAACATTGTTTACCAAGAGAACTTCTAAGAATATTATAGTTGTTTAGATTTATGTGGATGATATTGTTTTTGGTTCTACTTCTATGAGTTATGTTGATGAGTTTATTGCTGATATGAAAAGTGAATTTGAGATGAGTGGTGGTGGTGAATTGAATTTTTTATAGGTTTGCAAGTTAAGCAAAGTGATAAAGGCATATTTTTGTGTCAAAGTAAGTATGTAGGAAATCTAGTTACTAAATTTGGTTTGTCTGATAGTAAAGAGAAAAGGTCACCTATGAGTTCTAACTTAAAAATGTCTAAGAATGAGAAAAGTAAGCATGTTTGTCCTAGTTTATATAGATCTATGATTGGTAGCTTGCTTTATTTGACTGCTAGTAGACCTGATTTGTGTTTGAGTGTTGGAGTTTGTGCTAGCTACCAAGCTAATACCTTATAATCTCACTTATTAGCTGTTAAGAGGATTATTAAATATGTGAAAGGAACTATTAATCTAGGCTTGTGGTATTCTAAAGATACTAACCATCATTTAGTTGGGTTTTGTGATGCTGATTGGGCTAGTAATATTGATGATAGAAAGAGTACATCTGGTGAATGTTTTTACTTTGGAAATAACTTAGTATCTTGGTTTAGTAAGAAGCAAAGTTGTATCTCTTTATCTACTGCAGACGCAGAATATATAGCAGCTGTTAGTGGTTGTACTCAACTTTTATGGATGAAACAGATGCTTGAGGATTATAATGTTAAACAAGTGGTTTTTAATTTATATTGTGATAATAAAAGTGCAATTGATTTAGCTAATAATCCAGTTCAACACTCTAGAACAAAGCATATAGACTTAAGATATCATTTTATTAGAAAACTTGTTGAAGAAAAATGTCTAGTTTTGGTACATGTTGTAACTGAGAAACAACTGGCAGATATATTTACAAAACCATTGGATGTTAAAAGGTTTGATTCCCTAAGAAGTGATATTGCGGTGTGTTATTATGAATCTATTTGAGTAAACAAATTGTAGTTTATTATGAGCATAATCAGTTACAAACACTTGAATAAATCTGCATGAGCTGCATATAATTTTTCTGAAAAAGAGTGAAGTTTTACTTAATAAAAATAGGAATTGACACTAATAATCTGTTTAATAATTCTGCTGAATATGTTGTAAAATGATTACTCTGGACCAATGTCTCTCACTGCTTGCATAGAGATGCTTTTTTATCCTTTTTTTTCCCATTGGTTGGACAGTTTAGAACTGAACACGCAGCTGGATGGCAGCAGAACGAGTTAAAGCTCAGTTAAAACTGGGACTGGTACTATGATCTGACTGATAATAAAAAGATGTCGTGGATTAATGTCCATTTTATTAATGATTATATGTTCTATAAAGTGTCAAATTTTTTAATAAAAAGGTAATGTTGATCAATTTTTCTTGGAAGAAGTAATTGTGTGATTTTGGTTCCAATACAGTTTCAAGTGTCAGTTGTAACTGAGATGCAACTCAAGTGAACAGGAAATTTATTTTTACTTGATAAATTGGTTATTTAATTAAAACTGAAAAAGCCATTGTTTTCTTGTGCAAAATGTTCTGAACAATATAGTGGAATATCAACAATTTTTATTGTGCTAAAAACTTAAGTTTTGCAGTTATAAAATGGTGAATTTGATTAATAGTTAAAACTGTTTTTTTTACTCTTAAACTTGAAAATTTGTCCTTGATTAAAATTATATGCTCTTAAACTTTGTTTTCTCATTTAAAAGAAGAGTTACAGCTGATTAAGCCCTCATGGATGTATGCAGATTTGTTTTAATAAAATTCTTGTGAGTTATCTGAGGATATTGGTGAGTGATAATATGGTTTTTGGTTGTTTGTTGAGAGTGATTATGGTTATATTGGTTCTACTTTGGTTGATTATGATAAGTGTGGTGCATTCTAACCTTGTCAATATTATGACAAAACGGGGGAGTAGATTGATGAGTTGTGAGTTATGAGAGGGCAATGAGCTTGACTTTGAGTATGATTGTTTATATTTCTGTTTTTGAGAATGTCTGCTCTGATTGATTGCTAGTTTTGATAATAATTTAAAGGTTTATCTTTCTAATCTTATATGCTTAAAAGTGTGAAGGTATTTTATATATTTATGAGATGTGACTTGCGGGGGGAGATTTGATAAGATTTGTGCTTAAATAATTGATTTTGTGGTTTAACTGTGTTGATAACCTTATGGGAAAGTTTGTTTTTCAAAAGTTTTACAACTCAATGTTTTTGCCAAAATAATGACAAAGGGGGAGATTGTTAGGTTCAAAGTACAAGTTTATTGTAACATATTTATTTGTCATCATATTGCTAAAAATATATTGAGTTAACTTATTTTGAACTCTTATTATGTTAACAGTTAATACGTAACACGTTTGTTAAGTTATGGTTAAATATAGGTTGAAATTATAATTTCAGTTATAACTGAAACTGACGGACAGATTACTTGGCGATCAAGTCAAAGATATTGTAGAAGGTCCACAAACGTGAGCAGCAAGTCAAGAAGATTTCGTACAATCTCAGAAGATTAGATTAAAGAGAATGAAGAGTTTACTTGTTGGATTAGAAGACTTTAAGAGAAAAGAAGAATCCTAGTCAAAGAAGAAAATAGAGAAAAAGGAAATATTTCCTATTTGATTAAGATTAAGTTTCTTTGTAAGGCTATAAATAAAGTCAATTGGACTCTAATATTTTGTGTCTCTACATCATAGATTATACAGCAAATAGATAGAGAGAGACCCAAGAAATATTAGAGAGAAAATATTATTTTTTGAGAGAAATTCGTGACGGTATGTCATTAGATATTGAGAGGTGTTAGGTAGGAGTAATAGTTTGATAGGCAAATACTCGTGAGGGTCATTGATTATTGTAAAACTTGAGTCTACTATTGTAAGCTTAACAATATCAATAAATACTGGGTGAGTGCCTCTGAGACGTAGATGTGGTGAGCACGTCGAACTTCATAATTAAACGTCGTGTATTATTTACTATTCTGTCATAACTATTCAGTTATAACTGAAACAGAACCTCGGTTATAACTGAAATGCGTAACATCATTCGGAACATTAGGCAAACGTATTTTTCAGAGCGGTTGCCTGCTCAATGTCTCGGAACAAGAGGACCGCCCGCGCCAAGAGGTCAAGGGGCGAGAGAATGGATCAGCTCAGGTAGCCGATGATGAGGAGAGAGAGAGAGTCTCCGCTGGTCTGCAGCTGCGTATTCTGATTGGGAGCTGTGGGAGGACACTAGGACGATTGCTAGGTGCACCGAGAGGGCCCACCAGCACTCAGCAGCACGATTGGAGGCAAGACTTGACTATGAGACAACTTTCCTGAGCCATTAGATGGTAGTCTTGCTCTAGAACTAGGGTATTCCAGGACCATCCAATCCGCCTTTCCACTTCCCAGATTCTCATGCTGACGATGGCGAGACAAACTTCTAGCCATAGCAGCCCACTTGTTCCAGCCTTCGTTCTGGTTTTTATCTTAGTTTTGTTATGTTTATTTCCTCGAACAAGAGTTGTTTTGATGTAAATTGCATGTTTAGATTACATCTGTCTGACCGATTCTTATTTTCTGTCAGATTTTTCTCTCCTTGGAGACAGTTGATTTTTGTTTTAGAGGATTTGGTATTATTTTCATTTTATGACTACACGATTGTGTGTTTTTGACTATTTCGGTGTCTGCATACGATATTTTTTCTTCCTAATTTTGAGAGTGCACACGCATTGTTAGGATGTTCAGTTGGTCATAGATAATTGAAAATTTCGTGAAAATAAGTGCATGACAGAAATGAAAGCAGGTGTTGGTCCATATGGCAATAAACCTAGCGGGGTCTGAAAAAGTTTATCTACTCTTAAAAATTTCTCCAGTTTAAAACAAGTAGATGCTTTGGTTGAATACAATATAAATAGCAGCGGATAATATATATATATATTTGTATACAATACGAGTATATAAATACAAATAATAGAGCTACACTCAACCAATCTATATAGCAATTAAACAGTCACAAGTATATGCAACTACTTTACTTTATATGATAGTTGACATCAGATGCACATTGATTTGTCTAGCTATCGACAAATAGATCTTGTCAATGAAGACTCGATCTAATCGTTTGCTATGGATATACGTGAGCTCTGAGTCAAGATGAAATATTAATCAAGTCTTCTAAATATAACCATGATAATAACAATGATAGTATATACTTGAATGCAAGGGATAAATTAAGAAGATACTAGACACGATGATTTATCCAGATTCGCCTCAAGTTGTGACTACGCCGTGTCAACAAGTCCTAACCGGATCTTGAATTTTTGTATTCATTTATAAATCTTCTTTGAGGGCAGTGTATGCTTTACAAATCTCCTCCTTACGGGAAGATCAACCCACTACAAAATCTCTCCCTCCATAAATGGAAGAGTTTCCCGGAAACGTCTCTAACAACGGGACAACTAATCTATGCTTGAAGTTGTACATAAGTCTTATAATTAACAAGTTCAATATACCTTGATCAAAACTAACAATCGTTGTGATTGAAAGTATGAACTAAGGCTAATCTCTCTTTATAGGGTAAGATAATATATATAATATGGATACAAAGTTTCTCTCCTCTCCAATCTCTCTTTTCTCTTTTATTTTAGTTGATTAATATCCGATTGCTTGATAGGGTAAGATACGTAAAAAGGGAAAGTACTTAAAGGCAATTCTACGTTTTTTTTGTTACTTTCTCTATTAATTCATCTTAAGTAATAAGAAAATGAATAAGGCTCGTATCTATTATTGCATATTTTATGATACTAAGTGTGTATTCTAATTATGCAAAAGCGTTACGCTGACAAATTTACACGTCAGTCAAGCCAATCCCTTGGTGATAGTTGTTAAGGCCCACGACTCGCAAGCCCATTTAAGTCTTCTATCTAAACGACGAGGACGACCCTAGTGTTGAGCACAAACAGATTACTTCCAAATGAATTGCAACCGAAGTATTATTGAAACCAAACCAAACCAATCATAAGCGGTTTTGTTCGGTTTGGTTTGTTCAGTTTGTACTTTAATCGGAAAACACTACAACAGAATTTACTTTAAATTACTCTAAAAATGAGCAACTTCAAAAAGTTATTAAGTCATCGTATAAGTTTTGTTATATCAAAAACTTCAAATTTAGGTTCATTTGAACTAAAATATTCATTAAATATCAGAATGTGTAATATTTTTTATCAATATAAATGAAAATCTAGGTGTTCATGTCCTAATGCAAAAACTTTGAACTTTAAACTCAAATAGTATTTGTAAATGACTTAGTACATACCCAATTATGTACATAAGTCACAAATTTTGTAAATTTACATATTATATATACAAAAGTTTGTAGTTATTATATTTATGACTATATATATAAATTTATTTATATACAATTATACAATTATCGGTTTGGTTTGGTTTGTTTTGGTTTGAAGACGTGTAAACCATGAACCGAACCGATTATATCGGTTTTTGGATTTATAAACCAAACTAAATCAATTAATAATCAGGTTGGTTCGGTTTTTGATCGGTTTGGTTTGGTTCCATCGATCTGGTTGGTTTAGTTTGGTTTGAAGACGAGTAAACCGTGAACCGAACCGATTATGTCGGTTTTTGGATTTATAAACCAAACCAAACCCATTAATAATCGGTTTGGTTTGGTTACATCGGTCTGATTGGTTTGAATTGCTTTGGTTTGTGTATATAAACTGAATAAATAAAACTTGATTTCCATTTATTATTCTCCACATGGGGTAATGCATATAAATATACACATTGGCCGAGTAAATGGCACAATTAATTTCATACCGTTGGGCTATTAAGTTGATTTCCTTACCAAATGATAGTAAAATAATATCTCATCATTTAACAACTTACTTTGAATAATGGAATGTGAATTATAGTAATTTTCGGATATTCTAGAACTCATTAATGGAATAAACATTAACACTCATATTTAAAGGGATTTTTATGAGTGCCTTTTTGGAACAGTCAGTTTATTTGAGTGTTTATGGTACAGTCATCTTAACCACCGTTAAATTGAAAAATTGATGGTTATATGATGTTTTTCAATAAATAACTTATTTTTTTAAAAAATTTTCAATAAATTAGAAGTGATAAATTAAAAACAAATTGTACAACACACTAAAAACTCAAATAAAAATATAAAACCTTAGAGGGGCCTATCCTAAACTTAAATATTAATCAAAATTTAATTTTTTTTATTCATTTGACACTTTTTTATGCAAACGGATTGTGAAGCAGTCATATAAGGTGACTGTTCCCTAGTAATTCCCGATTTTTATTAATATAAATGATAAAATGAATACATGGAAATAGAAGTCAAGCGAGCAATAAGATGCGCCGCTAGACCTTCCTGAATAGCAAAACCAGTACTCTTAAACCCTAGGAGTTATGACATTACTATGCGTGACCATTTGAATAACATAATCTGGAATTAATTACTAATTAAATTCGTTGTCACCTAAAAAAGGATTACAATAATTGCTTTCCGAACTTTTTGGATTATAGTAATTATTAAGGATCTGTGAGGTGTATTTGGCACTTTCAGGAAAATTGAAATTAATAAATTTCTCAATCAGTCACGGCGAGAGATAAAGAATAGGTATAGTTTCATTTCCCCCCAAAATTCTGTGAACCAAGTTAAAATCGTTTCTTTCTTTAAATGCGCGCTAAAATGACTTTCTAGTATAAAAACCACCTGTGTGGAAGTCATTTTTTACTCCTGGTTTTAACAGCAAGATCATTGTATTCTAGTTAAATCAATAACTTATCAGAAAAAATTGTCGACAGTTCCAACAAGGAAGGGGACATGGAAAAGACTTGTGCGCATGTAAATGTGTTATATGTGTAATATGCATATATGTATTTTGCTTTTGGTCCTTCAACTTTTTTTTGCTATTTTACTTCAGATCTGAAAAATTTATGATCTCGGGGATTCTGAAATAGTATTTCTTAACTTTGACCATCATATGTAATAAACACTACAAGAAAATACGTCTTTGGCAATGAAAAATTTCGTTGCTTAAAGTTTATTTTTCGTTGTTAAAATAGATCGGCAACAAATTATTGTCGTTGCCATGCCGTTGCGGATGCCCCGTTACTGAAAGTTTATGGCAACAACTTGAAGCATCGTTGCTGAAAATAATTATTTTGCAACAAAAACATGTGTTGCCATTTCGAAATAATATTGTTGCCAAATGGAAATAAGTTGTTGTCAATCCTTCAATTTTTTTGTTGTTAAAGGTTACAATTCCGTTGCTGATTTTTTAATTAAGTTGTTGCATTTGAGAAATAAAGTGTTGCCAAATATGGGGAAAAATCATTGCAAAATACATCATTGGTTGTTGTTGATTTGAATCTCTACCGTTGCAAATTCATAATCAATTTTTGTTGCAAAATGCAAATAATAATTGTAAAATTTTAATTCAATTTCACTCATATATAATACAAATATTATAAATTAAATTAAGTTTCAATTGCTAGAATCATTCAACACACAATAACTAAAATATTCATCATAAACATTTAATAAAAGAAAATGTAACATATTACAAAAGTAATCACTACGAACATTCTTTGATCATAGAACATATTACAAAAGTTATAACTGCAGCTGAGATGAAGTACATGCAACTTGATGACGAATTTGGAAATGCTTAATCAAGTCAAATAGCATCATGTATCGATATCCTAAAAACAAAGAGTAGAAAATGACAAATTTTGTCAAATACGAATTTTTAAATCCATTTGAACAACATGATCACAAGTTTTTCATAGAAAAAAAATACCTTCAATCGGAGTCAATTTGCCGGATCAAATTCAGATCAACCGAAAAACCGCCTGATAAGATGAGATCTACAAATCTTGTATATCGAATTTGAAGGGCTTCGATTTTTTTGTTTTGAGATTCGATTTGCACTCGAAGTAACTTATTCATGGCATCTTGCGAAACAAATTTTTCTTCATTTTCTTTGTTTAAACTTCGAAGGGTCTTCAACTCAGCTTGCATCTCACCGCTATGAATCAAATTCGGCTTGCAATAATTTTTTTTCTTCAGCTTCATGTTAGGTCCAAGTCCTTTAAGATAATTTTTTTTCCCAAATACTTTTTGAGACAATTCTGCGGGTGAAAGTTCTTTTCCATTTATAAAAAATTCATCCTCAAGTTGTTTTAGTGCTTCCTGTAATAAAAAATACCAAGAACAATAAAAGAAAAGCATAGTTCATGTAGCCGTGTACTAAGTTGTTTTAACGCATCTTATACTCGCGTTATCATCGTAGTTCATCAAGGTCAATATGTATATCGAAATAATAACAAAAAACACAAGAACTTGGTATAAGTTCTTATAATATCGTATTGTGGCAATTTATAGTCAGAATATACGAAATCCTGATGATACACAAATTGATTAATAAAAAAGAGAAGCTATTGAATCTGTAGATGTTTCCTCTACAAAATAAGTATATTAGACAGTAAATCAAATATTCATAAACAATTAATAAACAACATACTTATTAAACATCGAAACAATCACTTCTATAACAACTTATTGAACGAACATGTGTAAGCAGACAAGCTAAAACAAACAATCTAACATCGATATCACCATACGAATTATAACATTATACAAAACTATATACCAAACTAAAATTGTAATAATTAAAAAGATTTGAACATAAAAACTTGCAGGATATATATGTAAACATACTTACATAGTCTTCTTCACAACGTTCGTCAATCCAGACTTCTTTTTTCTTTCCTTTTGTATGAGTTGACTTATAAAACTCGGAAAACTTGGGTTGCTCTTATTTTTTTCTTGCGTAGTGTAATTTGAAAGGTGAAATCAATTAGTGAGTATTTGAAGTAATAGTTGATGAAATAACTTTAAGCAAAATTATTATGTACCATAAAATTATAACAACTATGAAACAAATTGTTACAACTTAAAGCTCACCTCAACAGTAAATTCATAAAACTTTGAAGCAAAAGATTGCGGGCCCACGGTATGGTTGTAAGTCCTCTGCTCACGGTTCGCTTGATTGATTTCTGAACATTTCTGTGAAAAGAATTACAAAATAAGTAACAGACTACAACACCATATGTGATCTAGTAATCAGATTCTTTACCTTGAAACTATCTGTGTTCCAGACATTTGTTATCATGAATTTCTCTTTATCTTCATCCATGGATGAATAACGATGGGCATTAGGATCTTTACCTTCTGCTACAACTTTGTTATAGTACTGTTTTGCTCTAGATTTCCAAAATCTAAATAAATTTTGGCACTCAGCGTTAATGATTCAGCGACTTGATCGTTAGTACCATAACCTTCTATATCAAACCAGTCCTTCAAGCAAAAAAACGTATGGTTTACACATGATACATACTCCCATGATAAGTATTAATCGTTGTTTATAAAACTACCAATTATTAGGAAAGATAAAAATAAAATCAAAATCCTTCCAATATATTGCATTCGTTGGAGCATGTTCCCTGACTAGTGTCCCCAACACTTGAGTTAATTGCGATGCACTTTCTCCAACGAATGCGTTCACCTCCAAATCAACTTTGATGAAGATTTTCGCTTTGGTTTTTTTGACCGTTCGTTGCGTGCTTTTACATTTAGTTATGCCACGAACAGTTCGGGATTGGGAACCTTTAACAGACTCTGATGATGCCATAATCAAAGTCTAGAAAAATAAAAGAGAAATTATGAATAGTTCAAGAATATATGCATACTTTAGATGATCAATAAGAAACAGAACTAGATGATCAATACACTCACCTTTGAATATGTATGTGGTTACTCTTAACTGTATGTTCAAAAACAAGTTAAGTGCTTCTTCAGGGACCGTGTTAAGCAAAACTGACAAGTGATATGACAATATATCTTACAGTCTAACACATATTAAAGAATGAGACACCGGTATCATGCAAGTTTCATAAGGACCAGCACCAAGTGACCAATACTTCAATACAAAGTATCATTGCTTCATAATAGATTATCGGGGACCAATCAAATGGGCGGTATTTCCCAAAATAGATTTTTAGCTTCACATTTAAAAATATTCATACTTAAAAATATTCAAATGATATGTTTAGCTTTTATAACTTATTTGAGACTAAAAACATGTGTGTTGAAAATCCAATTTTAATTTGAACTTATTCCCTATTTTTCTTTAAAAATTAATATGAATGATAAAATAACTATATAGCATAAGCTGGGTGATAATGTTCTGAACCGTTCATGATAAAATTTTTGTTCAAGTCATGTGTTCGGTTCATGTTCGTTTAATTTTTTAATGAATTGAACATGAATCAAAATATATAAGTCGTTTGGTACAAAAGAAAAGACGATCATGAGCAAAATGTGTTCGTCTCGTAAAGTTTTGATTCATCGAATCAGACTGGTCAATCATCAATACATACACATATAAAATAAATATAATAATATATTTATACAATAAATAACTAAAAAATCATATAATACTAGTGAAATACAATTAAACTTAATAATAATACTGATTTTGTACTAATAACTAGCTAAGTGAGTTGTTTACATTTTTTTATATACAAGCAATTTTTTTATAGTGTGGTACCCAAATTTTCCAATTTGGGTACCACACTATAATGACTTTCCAATTTAGGTACCACCGTCTAAATAAATCACGGAATCATGTCATGTAACATTTGACAAGCATTAATTTGAGAGGCTAATTTAAAAATTTTGCACAAAAATATGTCATATTAGAAAAAATTTCCCTCCAATTTCACACATAAAAAAAAAATTAGCATATAATCCTAATTTTTTTTGTGTGAAATTGGGGGAAACGTTTGTATAGGATGACTTTTTTTATGTAAAATTGTCAAATTAAGCTCTCAAATTAATGTTTGTCAAATGTCACGTGACATGATTCCGTGATTTATTTAGACGGTGGTACATAAATTGGAAAGTTATTATAGTGTGGTACCTAAATTGGAAAATTTGAAAGGTGGGTACCCAAATCGTTAAAAACAGATAGTTTGGTGTATTAAACCTATAAAACCCCTTTTAGAAAAGGCATTTGAAACATTTATCCCACATCGATGGGTTTTGTGATCTTTGGAGTGTTCATATACACCCACCTTGAACCAAGTGGTTGAGCCTTGGGGCTCCAAACTTTTCGCGCACGATAGGGATGAGTCTTGCTCAAGTTCCGTCTTGGGTTTGACCTTTGACCCATGCGTCGACCGAAGCCCGTGACCCGAGAGCCAAGACCCATAACCCGTGGCACATGGCATGTGGCTGTGGTCATGGTGCGGGGCGGTGCGGTGCGGTGTACACGTAAGTGCGTGTTCACAACACACTTAATATTTTTGCCCCACTAATTTGTATTCCTGAAACACTATATCTTTTTTCGTAATGGTTATGAGCCAACAGTTGCGTATTTTTGCAAAAGGGTCCCCAAACTTTGAATATGTCCAGATTCACTCCACTGGTTCTGAACAGTCGTGTCCCTTCAGTTCGCACCCATTCGTTTCCTATAAATTAAACACTACCCCTATGTTTTATTCATTACAAATCCGATTTTCTGCATATCATAATATCAATCTCTCTCATTATACTCTGCATATAGTTTTTTCTAGGAATAACACGGAGAATATCTCTTGCTTTTTTCTAGTTCGTCGTTAGGAGTGTGTGCTTTCACTTTTCTACTTCAGTTTTGTTGTTTTATCATGGGAGGTTAGCATCCATTTCCTAGAAGCCAATCGGTAGGGGACGAATAGATCTTAATGAGAGATTGTTAAACAACCAACTCAACCAGGATTCATACAAAATTGGTCATCGGAAATTCCTACGACAATTAAGGTACACTTTTCTATTTGATCCCTCTTGATATTGCGTAATATCTTGCAACTATCGTCTAGACTACATTAATACTAAGTATCTAATGGCAAATGCTTGAATAAAATATTCTATAAGTAAAAAAATATTATTGTTCGGACTTATGACTATTCATTATACCATTATTGTTGATTATCTCATGTGATACATTTATTAATTTTGTTCTGGTTCTTTGAGTGGTTTAATTCGAAAGGCAAGAAAATTAACAACAATCTTAATATCTATTACTATGTATTCTTGTCAAGAAAATAAAATTCTCTCAAACATGATAGAAAATTTTACAAGAATATGTCAACATTTGAATGCATGTTCTTCTATGTAAATTTATTGTCACGTAAAACTATGAGATATAATAAATGACAGATTTGTCATTAGCAACATAATCATTGGAATTTTCTTAATTAGTATTTTAACTTACCTTTAAAAAACCTATGTATTATCATAAAGAAATTTTCTCATACATATATATATATATACATCGTCATTAATTCTCATATTGTTTCCTACGCCAATCAAGCCAAGTGGAAATGGCGATTCTTGATCCGAACGAGGCAAGCGGGAGTTCTTCAAGGGCATCCAAAATACCAAATGTGCCTGCCGACAAATGGGAAAAGGTGGAGAAATTCAGTGGGAGTCATTTTAAGCGTTGGTAGCAGAAAATGTTGTTCTTCCTGACTACTCTGAAACTTTTCAAATATATACAACAGGATGGACCTGCACTCATTGAGGGAAACGCCGAATAAGCAGCTAATGTAGAAGCATGGAAACATGCCGACTACCTTTATAGAAACTATATCCTGACCAGTCTAGACAATAATCTTTTTGGGGTATACTGCCTAAATCAGTCGGCAAATAAACTCTGGGACAGTCTCGATAAAAGTTATAGGACAGAAGACGCTGGTACGAAAAAGTCCGTCATTAGCAAATTCGTGTGGTACAAAATGGTTGACACCGAATCCGTCATCACCCAAGAAGAAGACATTCAAGTTATAATCTCTGATCTTTCCTCTAGGGTATGGAGACTAATGATTATTTTCAAGCGGCTTCTATCATTGATAAATTTCCACCCTTCTGCAGAGACTTCAAAAACTATCTTATCAATAAAAGAAAAGAGATGAATATAGATGACTTGATATTAAGATTAAGGATAGACGAGGATAACAGTACCATGGAAAGAACGGTTATTGGTGGACATAAGGCAAGGGAAAACATTGTAGAAATTACCAACCACAAACGAAAGAACTACATAGAGTCAAGTTCAAGAACGAACGGGCCTAGGAAGAAGTTCAAAGGGAAATGTTTTGCATTTGGAAAAGTCAGACACTACGAAAGGAATTGTCGAACCATTAGGGGAAATAAGTCGCATGATAAGAGATCAAACCATGCTAACATGATTGAATCCAATTCTCTATGTAAAAAAGTGGATGAACTTAACTTAGCGGCAATGGTGTCTCTAGTTTCTTGGATTAATGGCAACCTCGTAGATGGTCGTATAAAGGAATGGTGGATAGACACTGGGGCAAATCAACATGTCTGTTCTTACAGAAGCTCGTTCAACACCTACCAAGCGCTTGAGAACGAGTTATGCTACATGGGTAATGCATCCACAAGGTGGAAGGAAAAGGGACCGTAGTACTCAAACTCACATCTGGAAAGAAATTTACACTGACAAATGTACTCCATGTACCAGAAATCCGCAAGGGCTTGTTGTCAGGTTCCGTCCTCAGTAAGAAGGGATTCGGGATGGTGTTCAACTCCGATACAGTGGTACTCATGAAAGGAAGAATGTATGTGGGGAAACGCTATGTGACCAATGGCATGTTCAAACTTAACATTGTTCCCATTGGAAATGATGATGTCTAGTTTAGTTGGTTTTTTCTTGAATGTATCACATACCTTGTTTTGTTTATGTTTTGTTTTGTGGAACTCACTTGCATGTAGCATACATTGGTTATTATTATTATAAGTTTAATAAAGACGGTCTTTCGGATTAGTCATTTACTCTGTTGTTTGTGATTGAATTCTAAGTATATTTTTATTTGGTCTTTTGGGTAGATTTGAATTCACTTAAAAAAAATAAGCATTTAAGTTGTTGAGTTCACACTATGCACTTAGGGTTATAAAACCTCTTTGGAGAATAGCTAAGAGCTAGAATGAGTGATTATGAAGTAGGACTTATTTTCCAACGCAAGAAATGCTTAAGAAGCTAAGGTGATAATTGTGGGGGTAAGAATACCTCATCACACAATAAACCTATAAATGACAAGCTCCTAAAATAAAATTATAATCCAGACAACCTCTGATGTCCGCTTATGGAAAAAGAGTTCTGCTAGCCCAAATGGAACTAGAATTCTCAGTAAGTCAAGTTATTTGAACTTGATTGCGTCGTATGCAAATTATTAAGTCACATTGTGTATTTAAATGATCTTAAAAAGGGTTTATTGGCAAAGAAAGCTTGGTCAAACAAGATTGACAATTGTATTAGGAATTAACAATGCAACGAATGCGATTATTAAAGAAATTAGATATTTCCAAAACATGTCTTAATGTCAAATGAATGACTTTATAACTCAAGATGGTATTATAAATCAAGATATTCCTTCTAGAATATTAATTTAAGAGTCCGGAACATTAAAGACAAGATTGTATATATATTATGTGTTATGCATACAGAATATAAGTGAGTGAACTCACTTAACAATCCTATAAATGGATTAGTAAATACTATAGTCATCAGACTATAGCTTGCACTACAACAGATATTGAAGTAGCAAAAGATGGTGCGTTGATGGAAACTCGATATCTGAGAAATGTTAGATCTATATAGGAGTGAAAATAAGATATCCTTGATTTTTCTCAAAAGCTAGGGTCAAAGTCTACTATGGACTCGCGACCTATAGTAAGATAAAAAAGAACCAACCAGGAGGCAGACGTGTCTCGATTAGCTTGACAGACATCAAGACATGATATGCGCTATACATTAGACTCGAGGTCAGTATGGAGCAACAGAGAGTCAGACAATTGCTCTAAACTCGTATGCTTGAATGATTCAGAATGGTCATGTCATGAATGCGTGGATCCACACAGGAGTAATGCTGACGTCATCAAGAAGGGAATGAGCTTTTATGAGCCACTAAAAGAAAACCGCTACAATGGTAGTTGACTAGAGGTCCCAAGATCTAGGTTCAAGGAGACAACAAAGTTGTGGGGGGGTCTTACCGAAATCACTGGGCAATTATCCCTGCTCATGTCATAGGGTGACAAAGTGAAATACCTTGATCCTTATACTTAAACTAAACAAGTGGGTAATGAAGGTTACCCTCATAAGATATCACCTACATCGAGTGAGATGTTTGGCCGCATCCATGAGAATGAATCAGGCTAAGTTCTCTAACATTACTCGAAGAATAACCAGGCACGTCCAGGGCCATAATGGACATTTAATTTTTTGGAACAAAAACATATAGCAAAAGAAATGAGTTGTGTGAGTATCATTATCTTGGTATACACCTACAGCCGAACAGTTCAAGATATCGCATTCACTGATTGGCGAGTATATCCGATGGTAGTTCACTACGAGTGGTTCAATGCTCGAAAGACAACCTTCCAAGATGCAACAAGTTTATGCGAGTATCTCTTCTTTGCATATGCATATAGTTTTAGGTTTAGGTAGTCAGAAAATATCAATCATATGGGGGATTGTTGGAATTTAGGTATATTTGGAATATGCCGGAACCGGTTTTGTAAATTTTAGAGGACCATTTTGAACGTGTTATGTACCACGAAATGGAACGGGAAAAAAAGAAAACTGACAGATAGGTATTTAAATTCGACAAAGAAAAGTATATTTTTTGAACAACCTTACTGGAAAACTCTTAAAATTCGTCACAACCTAGATGTCATGCACATAGAGAAAAATGTTTGTGATAGTATATAGCGAGCCTGATTTTCTTCCCAAGCTCGGCTTAATCAATTCGCGTCGGCTTCGATCTTCCGAGGTATCCGGGGTGGGCTGTGTCGGCTATGGTGGCAAAGTGATCTTCGTGCCTGCGCAAGAAACAAACAGGGGCCCGGGGTTGGTACCAGGTTTTCCCTCTCCAACGATCAAGTCAGTATCGGTGTTAACTGAAAGTAAGAAGGTAATTAAGGGTGATGGACCGGGCCGGTTACAAGTCGTGGTGTCGTATGGTATAGATAGTGTTCTGGTGGTCCGAGTTGTCTAAGCTTTATCTCTCCTCTCTGTCTTTGTGCGTCCCCTCTAAGTGGTATTAGTGGGGGTATTTATAGTGTGATCAGAGGTGTATTAGCCCTTGGATCACTGTACTGTGAGATGCTAATCCAACGACGTTAGGCCATTTATGACTCTGACAAGGGTACTGTCCTCTGCGGGGCCCACAGGGAGGTGGCCTGTGATTGGGCCACGTCGATGAAACACCAGAAGGGTCCCTCAGGGGAGCAGCAACATTAATTGGGGAAGCGTACTCAACACGCTTCTTTGGGCCGGCCTGGGTTCAGCCCGGCCTCTCAAGATCCGGGGTGACACGACATCCACTATATGGGGCCCAGTTTGTCTGTTTTCATGGTGGTATCGGTCCGGACGAGGGGATGCTGACATTCACTCGCCAACAGCTCCCTGTCCGGAGTCATCGTAGGTGGCAAGGTTGGTGAGCATCTTCCTCACTATACGGGGGCTCCGGTCATTCAGTCTTCATGTTTGGCTGTCTAGAGGCACCTCGGCATGACTTGTCTCGTGATACGTGTTAAACCATTCATGGATCTCTTACACGTGGAGCACGCCCGTTTTGCAATTATGAGGCGCCGCCTCTGTCTCTTTGATTTCCTCAATGTCATTAACGCTAAAAACGGCTGAAGGGTGACATTTGGCAGATGACCTCTGCTTGTTGTACACGTGGAAGGCGTGGGTTGAGTGGCGGCTGTCATTTGTGGGAGTTTGTGTAATGAGCCGTTTCGCCTTTTCACCTTCTGGTAAATGCCTATAAATACCCTCAGTGAAAATTCATTTTTCACTTTCTCCTTCTCTTTCTAGATTTTCACAGCAAACCACTTTCTCTCTCTAGATTTCTATAGCAAACCACCTTCTCAGCACTTAGCAAATTTTCTTTTACAAATTTCCAACCATAATGGTTATAATTCATGGAGCCGGAAAGGGCCCGATGGTTGCTCCGCAACCACGGCGCCTGGCCGTAGCGGCAAATGCTTTGCCGTTCCGACCGATGATTCTCGACCCGGCCCTGTCCGTGGATGTGAACGACAGCAGCATAATGGTGAGGCTACACGGGCCTGACCTCAACGAATTCCGAGAGCTCTGCGGGATCGGAGAGGAGTTCAAACTCCGGAGATGTGAGAGCGTCGATGAAGTGAACGGTATAGTGGCTTGTCCCAACGACATGGTAACCCTCTCTCTCTCTACTCTCTTGTATGGGGGTACCCACCTCCCCATCCCGGAGCTGCTGGCAGAGTTGTGCGCTTGGACGCAGACTCTTCCATGCCAGTGGCCCCTGCAGGCGCACCGTATCTGCGCCGGGATGGAGGCCCTGAATGAGTTGTTGGGCCCGGCCCTGCCAGAACCATTGGGGCTTAGGGAGCTCTTGGCCTGCTACGAGATCTTGCAGACCGAGCCAAGCTCCCAATCCAAGAGCAGGCAGCCCTACTTAAGGTGCCGTGCTTACAACCAGCTGATCACGGGTAACTCCGATTCTAATCGGGGTTACACTCAAGACGTGATAGTGGTGGAAGGCCATTGGCTCCACCGGACTGACCTGATTCTCCCGTCCAGGCCGGGGAGGGTGCTAAGCACCAAAGAGAACAAGGCCACAGTGGCCTCTAAGCTTAGGGGCCTGGGTGAGCCCAACATTGAGTCCTTGGAGATGGCTCTAAACTGGTGGGGTCCAAACGGGACCGACGCTGGGGCGCGCGATGCAGAGCGTCTCCTAATTTGTGGTTCCCCAACAACCTGTAAGGGGAACAAATTCATTTGGCCCCACAGGACCTTCTGTCCTGTGGGATACTCCCGAGAGAGATGGGAGAAAGAGAATGGGTGGGAGTCCACCCTCCCTCCCAAAGCGGTTGAAACCGAGGCCGTGATAGGGCCCGTGGCGAAGAAGGTGGCGGCGAAGCCGAAGGCAAAGCCGAGTAGCAGCAGGGCGAGGAAGGTCATGACGGTGACGTCTTTTGCTCCCACCTCTGCCGGGGTAAAATGGGAGGTACGTCCGGATGGTACCATCCTTAATTATAGGGAGGGGCCGGACGGTACCCGGTGCTATATAGACCAACATGGGAACCCCCTGAAGGAGGTCGTTCCCCTTAGCTCCAGGGAGCCCGACGTGAGGAGTCCCTCTCACCTCGAAGATAGTCTCGTGGGTGAAGAGCCTACAGGGCCGAGCTTGGGTACCTCGCGGACCAGGGTAAGTCTAAGTCATTCCATGTTCTTTACATCATTCGACACTTAGCTAGATTTTGTTAATTTTTCTAACTCCTTTTTTTTTGTTTGGCCTGTACAGGTGGTTCGTTCTGACGAGGAGGAGGAGGCAGAGGAAGAAAATGCTGCCGAGGCTGGGGGTAATGGAGAGGGAGAGGGGGATGTCATTGTGGCTGAGGAGGGTATCATAGAGCCTGAGGCCGTCGAGAAGGAGAGGGTGGTCGAAGAGGAGGCGGTCATAGGGCCCGAGACCAGAGAAAAGGAGGTCGTCGACGCAGGGGACGATGAAGTGGTTGTCATGCCTCAGTCTGGTGCCGATGTTGCTGCTGACTTGGCTGCTCAGACCAGGCTGGATCGGGCGGCCCGCAAGGCCCTGCTTGGGAAAAGAAAGGTGGAGGGGATGAAGCCCCTCCGTGATGGGAAGAAGGCCAAGGCTGGGGGGGGCACCTCGCCTGAGGTTGTGGTGACGGAGAGGCCGAGAGTGACACTGGGCCCTACTCAAAGCGCGAGCTCCTCTGCCGCCTCTGCCATCTCTCCGACCCACAGGATGCCTGTGTAAACACCCGAGGAGGTGAAGGCAGCCACAGGGGTAAAGAGCATAATGGAGGCTCACCCGTCTGCCGGGCTACTAGCTTTGGCTGCGCTCTAGCAGCAGAGCGTCGAGGCTGACCATCGGGGTCGTGACCTCGCATCCTCCATGGATTCGGCCATGGCCATGATTCCCCAGGTACGTAACCCTCTATTTTTGTTTTATGCTGTATGCTTTCGTATTGTTTCCAAATATTTTGCTAAGTGTTTTGCCTTTTCCCTTGTAGGCCTACTTAATGATGAATCAATATGTTTACCACCAAGGCCAGCTGGTGAGATCATGGGCCAATAAGGCCGAGGCTAACGCCAAGCTCATGGAGGAGGCCCAGAAAAGGTCGGAGGAGGCCCAAAAAAGGGCGGAGGAGGCTGAGAGCAGGGCGGAGAAAGCCAAAGGCCTCAATGCCATGGTCGAGGCGAAAAGGGTCGAAGCTGTGAAGGCCAAGACGGGGGCTGAGTAGCGAGCTCAAGCTGCGGAGGCGGCTCTGAAGGAGGCCGAAGCAAGGGCGGCTGATAAGCTGAAGGCTGCGGTCCAAGCCGCCCAGGCCGAACTAAACGCAGCCTGGATCGAAAAGACACAGAAGGAATTCAATTCCTTCTATGTCGAAGGGTGGACCGAGGTGGCTGCCTTTCTGAGGGCGGGACCGGACCATCCGGTATGGAACATGGACAAAATCGTCGTTCCGGTCCCCTCGGCTCCTATCCCAGAGGTGGTTCCCCTCACTCCTCGAGCTCTCTCCGACGAAGAGGACGAGGGAGATGACGACGGGGATGTCTAGGGCAGTTTGTCTTTGTTTTTTTTCTTTTTTTTTCTTTTTTTTTTTTTTTGATGTAATTTTCTCTTTTGTACTTAGTATGTAATAGCTTTCCATTGAATGAAATGAAAAACAATTTTGGCTCTTCTTTAGACTTGTCTTTATTTATTCTCCTGTTTTTTTTTTTATATAAGTGTGTTCCGTTTATGTATGTATGTGCTCCCAATGAGTGTACCCTTGTGCTCCGGCGTCGGGGAACTCATTTTACATGACTCACAACTCGAATTAACACTTCATAAAATTCAAATAAAAACAAGCCGGGGTGCCGTATAGGCTTGGGTGTTCTGAAACACTTATGAAAATTTAAATGAACTGAAAAATTCAAGTAAACATGAACCGGGGTGCCGTATAGGCTCGTGTTCTGAAACACTTAGAAAATTTAAATGAACTGAAAAATTCAAGTAAATATGAACCGGGGTGCCGTATAGGCTCGTGTTCTGAAACACTTAGAAAATTTAAATGAACTGTACAGTTTTTATTTATAAAGCCCGCAGGCATAAATTTACAACACATTCTTATTTACACAAAGACACAAAGGCCGAGCTCTACTGGTAGTACTTCCTTAGGTTGTTGACGTTCCAGGGTTGGTCCACCGGGACATCGTTCGGAAGACGACCCAACAGGTAGGCCCCGTTTCCTACTGCACCGAGAATTCGATAGGGGCCTTCCCAATTGGGGCCTAGCTTGCCGTCGGACTGTATCCTGGTGTTGTTGTTTACTTTTCGTAGCACGAGGTCTTCGTCTTGGAAACGTCTGGCGTTCACTCTTTTGTTATAGGAACGCCCCAGCTCGTTTTTATATTCGGCGTTACGGATGGCCGCAACCTCCCTTCTTTCTTCGGCATAGTCCAGCTTGAGCCCCATCATCTTTTCGTTAAGCCCGTTTTCCACAATGTCCGTCCTCAGAGAAGGAAGCCCGATTTCTAACGGGATGATGACCTTCATTCCGTAAGTGAGGCTATAGGGTGTCTGTTGAGTGCCCCGTCTTCTCGTCGTTCGGTAGGCCCATAGGACGTGATGCAGTTCTGCGGCCCATCGTCCTTTGGACTCGTCTAGCCTCTTCTTGATTCCGTCGAGCACGGTCTTGTTTGATACCTCGGCTTGTCCGTTGCATTGGGGGTACGACGGGGTCAAATAGTAGTTCTTGATGTGATACTTTGCATACATCGCTTTTAATTTGACCCCGGTGAACTGTCCCCCATTTTCCGCGATGATTGAGTAGGGGATTCCGAATCTGGTGATCACGTCTCTCCAGAGGAAACGTATCACTTCGGCCTCTGTGATTTTCGCTAAGGCCACGGCCTCCACCCACTTTGAGAAGTAATCGGTGACCATGAGGAGGAACTTTTTCCCCCCCGGGGCCACGGGGAATGGTCCGATGATATCCATGCCCCACTGTGCAAAGGGCCAGGGCGAGGTCACGCTGCTTATTTTCTGTGCCGGGGCGTGGGGTATGGGAGCGTACTTCTGACACTTCTCGCACCTGAGTACAAAGGCTTTGGCATCCTTCTGTATGAGGGGCCACCAATATCCGTGGGTCAAGGCTCGGTTGGCCAGCGATCTTCCCCCGGTATGGCTCCCACACGTTCCTTCGTGAATTTCCTCCATGACCCTTATTACCATGTCGGGATGGACGCAGAGTAAGTAGGGGCCAGAGAATGACCTTTTATAGAGCTTGTCGTTGGGAGCTACCCAGAATCCCAGTGCCGTTCTTCTTATTTTCTCGGACTCTTTCTTGTCATTGGGAAGATCACCGGAGCGATGGTATTCGATTATGGTGTCCATCCAGCTCGGCTCCGGTGGGAGGTCCGTCACCACGTTAATTGTTGCTTTAGCCTCGATGCTAGGCGAAGGGACGTATTCTATGGTGATGACTCTCTCTTTTTGATCACTTATGGCCGAGGCTAGGGTTGCTAGTGCATCGGCGTGGGTGTTCTCGTTTCTGTTGATGTTGACGATTTCTTGACATTCAAAGCTTTGGAGTATTCCGGAAGCGATGGCCACGTAGCTTGCCATTCTGTCGTCCTTCGTCTGAAACTCACCACTAATCTGGCTGCTGACTAATTGAGAGTCCGTGTGCACCAATATTTTCTTGATTCTGAGGCTTCGGGCCATTTTTAAGCCGGCGATCACGGCCTCATATTCGGCCTCGTTATTGGTGGCTCGGAAGCCAAGTTGGATTGACTTCTCGATCACATCCCCTTGGGGAGATCGGAGCACGACGCCGAGGCTGGACCCTTTCTTATTGGCGGCTCCGTCCGCGTGCAAGGTCCAGGTCTCGGGGGCACAACCTGTGATGTCGGGGCATTGGGTCGTGCCAGCGAATTCTGCCACGAAGTCGGCCAGGGCCTGTCCTTTGACGAACGTTCGTGGCGCATAGCGGATGTCGTAGGCGTTCAAGTGGCAGGCCCACTTCATCATTCATCGAGAGAGATCCCCCTTTTGGAGTATTTCTCGTACCGGCTGATCAGTATAGACCACAATGCTGTGTGCCGAGAAGTAGTGAGCAAGTTTTCGTGAGGCCACGACAAGGGCTAGGACGAGTTTTTCCAAGGGCATATACCTAGCCTCAGCATCGAGGAGAGTTTTGCTCACGTAATAGATAGGCCTTTGCTCCCTGTCGAGTTCCTTGATGAGGACGGCGCTGACGGCTATCTCAGACACGGCCAGGTATAGGGTAAGGACATCGCCTGGGTCCGGCTTGGTCAGAAGGGGCGGACTTCCGAGGTAGTCCGCCAGTTCAGTGAACGCACGCCGGCATTCATCGGTCCATTTGAATTTCTTCTGAGCCTTTAAGGCCGTAAAGAACGGCTTGCATCGGTCCCCGAACCGGGCAATAAATCGGTTGAGGGTGGCGGCCATCCCGGCTAGCTTTTGTATGTCCTTTCTCTTTTCAGATGTTTTCAAATTCTTCAAGGCAGAGATCTGGGACGGGTTCGCCTCTATGCCGCGGTGGGTCACCATGAACCCTAGGAATTTGCCGGCACCTACCCCGAAGGCACACTTAGAGGCGTTCAGCTTCAGGTCATGCCTTCGTATCATTTCGAACACCTCTCTCAGGTCGGATAGGTGGTCCTCCTCATGGGCGCTTTTTACCACCATGTCGTCAATATAGACTTCCATGGTTCGGCCTATGTTCTTAGAGAATATCTTGGTGACTATTCTCTGATAGGTCGCCCCGGCGTTCTTGAGTCCGAAGGGCATCACTTTGTAGCAGTAATTTCCCCTTGGGGTGATGAAGGCGGTTTTTTCTTGGTCGGCCTCCGACATAGGTATTTGATGGTAGCCGGAGCAGGCATCCAGGAAGCTCATTCTGGCGGCCCCGGCCGTAGAGTCCACTATTTGATCGATTTTGGGCAAGGGGAAAGGATCTTTGGGACATGCCCGGTTGAGGCTCATGTAATCGATACACACCCTCAGCTTTCCGTTCTTTTTGGGGACCACTACGGGGTTAGCGAGCCATCTGGGGTAATAAATCTCCCTGATGGCTCCGGCCAGCAGAAGCTTCTCTACTTCCTCGTTTATGGCATCGGCATGCTCTGGACTGACACGGCGCCCCTTTTGCATCACGGGCTTGGCGCCTGGGTTGACGTTTAATTGGTGGCAGGCGAGGTCGGAACTGATGCTTGGCATCTCGCTTGGACCCCATGCAAAATTATCGAGGTATTGGAGCAGGAGTTCGACGAGGTTGGTGACCTCGGGCTTGCTCAGCTTCGCCCCCACCATAAAGAAGTGGTCCTCGTCGAACCCCGGGATCTGGATCTTCAGCAACCCTTCCTCCACTTTGTCTTCGGCCTCTGGCCCCATCTTTTTGTTTAGTTCCCTCAGCAGCTTAGGGTCCTCCGCCTCAATGTTCATGGCGCTTTGGACCGGCACCGCCTTCTGGCCGGAATACACAGCCATGGCGCAGCTACGTGAGACTTTCTGATTTCCTGAAATGGTTTCCACGCCAGAATCAGTTGGGTACTTAACCTTCTGATGTAGGGTGGAGGAGACTCCATCTATTCCATGAAGCCACGTGCGCCCCAATATCACGTTGTAAACGGAGGGGACGTTCACCACCGTGAACTCCACGCCCATAACTTTCGTACCTGTTTTTTACGGGCAAGGTTATGTTTCCCCTGGGATGGACCGCCTCAGAGTTGAATCCGTACAGGGGTGGGACGTCGGTTTCCAGCTGTTCTTCTTTGAGTCCCATCTTCTGGAAGAGGTCTCCAAAGAGTATGTTGACCGACGCCCCTTGATCAACGAGGATCCGTCCCACAGCGCAAGGGCATCAGTATGGGGCGCATCCACCCCCACTAGGTCGAAGTCAGTGAAGCTTACGTCTGGTTTGGCGTCGCGCTTATATTTTTTCCGGGGGCTCGAGCTTCCTGCGAGGCAGACGTGCTGCTTCATCGCTGCCTCCCGAGCTGAGGTTCTTTCAGCCCCATTCGGGCTTGGCCTCTTCGGTCCTGAGTGAATGACATGACAGATCATGTTCGGAGGGGGTAGGTCTCGCTGCCTTTCATCAACCCCTTCTTCGTCCCTACGAGACTTCACGTATTTATCCATCAGGCCATCTCGGACCCATCCCTCGAGCCAGGCCTTCAGGCCATGACACTCGTTGGTATGGTGGCCGCGACCTCTGTGATACTCACAGATTTTGTCGTTAAGCCCGGGGGCCGGCTCATTCCGTAGGGGAAGAGGCCAGGAGAAGAAAGGCTCATTCTCTATCTTGTTAAGAAGGTCGACGAGTGGGAGGCGAAAGGTGGTGGAATAGGCATTGCCCGAACCCGAGGCTAGAGGGGTTTGATGTCTCGGTCGGGGGTCCTCTTTTCTTCTTTTAGGGGCCGGTTGCGGATTCCTTCCCGTTCATGGCCGCTCCAACCTTTCCGCCACGGGCCGGTTTCTTCGAGGGCTCAGCGTGACGGACCTATCCCTTGGCTGGTCGATAAGGGCTACAGAACGTGTTGCCCCAGCAGACCTCATGTCCTTCTCTATGTCGATATGCTGTTTTATGAGGGACCTGAGTTGAGGGATAGAGTTAGGGGGGGTCGCGATCATCTCGTTTCGGATCCTGCTCCCGACTACCATGTTTTGTCTGAAGGCAGCTATGGCGGTGGAGTCGGGGCAGTCCGCGCATTCAGCATGCTTCAACCAAAACCGACTATCATAATTCTCGAGGGTCTCTTTAGATTGGACCCTCACTTGATAGAGTTGCTCCGGTTGGGCAGCTCTTTCTTTCAAGTTTATGAACCGGTGTGCGAAGTCATAAGCTAGGTCGTCCCAACAGTGGATGGAGTTGACGGGCAGGGATTGGAACCACTTACTAGCGAGCCTTCCCAGGCTGGCGGGAAAACACCTGCACATTAATCGGTCAAGGTGTGACCAATGGTTCATCTGGTATTGATAGTGTCGGAGATGAGCCTCTGGATCAGAGTCCGCGTTGAAGGTTTGGAGGATAGGGGCGATAAAGTTCCGGGGGGGAGTACTGTATTCTATTTCGTCCGAGAACGGGGTGCTGCGGGTCGAGGCCACAATTTTCAACGCTGCCTCACCAGCTGCATCGTGCCGTCCACGGCGGCCACGCCTCCGTGTCCGAGGTGGCTTATCAGTTCGGGCATGACTAGATTCTGGCCGCGAGTCCCGACAATCATCCTGCCAACGGAGCCGAGAATGTATACTCCGCTCGTTATCGCGGCGAGAATTTCCTTCTTGGGAATGCTCCGACTCCGCACCCCTAGTTGGCTCCCTGGGAGTCTCTAGGGGGGGTCGTCGGAGGGATCCCAACCTGGACATCACGCTTTTAGCGGGGACAAGGACCGATTTGTCTTGGCTCTCGCCTTGAACGGGCTCGGGTTCCGGCGCCATGAGCGAGGCTATTAAGGCCTTCTGGGCCGCCAGAGCAACGAGCTCTTTTTGGTGGATATCGATCATCATCTCTGTTAGCTCGGCCCGCGATCGGGGAGCTGTTGCGATCAAGGGAGCGGGCTCCCTAGTAGATGCGGTTCTAGGGGTCTCATCAAAATAAAGCGTCCTCGGCATCCCAGGAACGGGGGGAGGTCGAGAAGATGGGGTGTCAAATCGGTTATTGCCAGACATGTTTTCTTTAAGGGCGGGGAGTCGAAGCTAACGCGTTCAGTTTCCCACAGACGGCGCCAATTGGCGAGCCTGATTTTCTTCCCAAGCTCGGCTTAATCAATTCGCGTCGGCTTCGATCTTCCGAGGTATCCGGGGTGGGCTGTGTCGGCTATGGTGGCAAAGTGATCTTCGTGCCTGCGCAAGAAACAAACAGGGGCCCGGGGTTGGTACCAGGTTTTTCCTCTCCAACGATCAAGTCAGTATCGGTGTTAACTGAAAGTAAGAAGGTAATTAAGGGTGATGGACCGGGCCGGTTACAAGTCGTGGCGTCGTATGGTATAGATAGTGTTCTGGGGGTCCGGGTTGTCTAAGCTTTATCTCTCCTCTCTGTCTTTGTGCGTCCCCTCTAAGTGGTATTAGTGGGGGTATTTATAGTGTGATCAGAGGTGTATTAGCCCTTGGATCACTGTACTGTGAGATGCTGATCCAACGGCGTTAGGTCATTTATGACTCTGACAAGGGTACTGTCCTCTGCCGGGGCCCACAGGGAGGTGGCCTGTGATTGGGCCACGTCGATGAAACACCAGGAGGGTCCCTCAGGAGAGCAGCAACATTAATTGGGGAAGCGTACTCAACACGCTTCTTTGGCCCGGCCTGGGTTCAGCCCGGCCTCTCAAGATCCGGGGTGACACGACATCCACTATATGGGGCCCGGTTTGTCTGTTTTCGTGGTGGTATCGGTCCGGACGAGGGGATGCTGACATTCCCTCGCCAGTATACTAGGTACCTTGATGAACATCGAGGGCAAATCAAAGGATTCCTATAAAGCTCGGCTTGATTTGTTAGATATGGGTATAAGACATTCATTGCATCCGAAGACTGTATGTGGTAAAACAGTCATCAATCCAGCTTCTTACATGTTGTCTCCCGAAGAGAAAAAAGTTATTTCAGATTTTTTGACTTCAGTTAAGTTTCCTGACGGATATGCATCAAACATATCACGTTGCTTCAGCAATGGAGGTTGTGGGATGTCAGAACTAAAAAGTCACGACTGTCATATAATTTTACAAAGATTACTCCCAATTTCCTTACATGGATGTTTGAAAGCAGATGTGCGGAATGTACTGATAGAGTTGGGAATATTTTTCAAAGAGTTATCGTCAAAAACATTGAAAATAGATGTACTTGAATGCCTTGAGAAAGATATTGTCCTAATATTGTGTAATCTCGAGAAGTACTTCTTGCCTCATTTCTGTGATGTGATGGTTCACTTGCTGGTACACTTGCCACGTGAAGCGATCCTCGCGGGACCAGTACAAAGTCGATGGATATATTGCAGGTGTATGTATATATTAAAGGGTTATGTTCGTAATAAGGCTCGCCCCGAAGGATTAATAGCTGAAGCGTATATTGACAATGAGGCTCTCAACTTTTGTTCCCTATACTTTAATGAAAGCGAGACAAGGTTTAATAGACCAGAAAGAAATAACGATGAGATTGAGAGGGATCCACCAGTTGCAAAGATATCCGCCTTTAAGCTTAAAGTTCGTGGAATTGGAAAAAAGAAAAATGATAAATTTGACCTACACTCAAAAAAGTTCAGTGGTATGTGCTGAATAATTGCGATGAAGTACAGCCATTTATAGAGTGAGTAAACTGCACCTTAAAGTACTCAATGGAAAATTAGCACTTTTTAGGCACCAACTTTTATTCTAGTTTGCTTTATTAGTTTTTAAAGTTCAATTTTTACTTGAAAGTGTTGCAACAACTTTTTTCTGAAGTTCAAATTTTTGTAGGAAATATAGAATGGAGTTACAGAGCCAAGGTTTAGGAGATGTGGATGAGAGACTAGAGCCAGAGTTCCATTCATGGTTTCTAAACTATGTGAGTGTAGAAACAAGTTGGTTGCTAACTTTCTTTATTATCATGTGAAAGTGACACTGATATTTTTCACCTCATGGATAATGTGTAGGCTAGGAACAAGCAAAATGAGGAGTCATGTGATGTTTCTAAAGATATGGTCCAGATTTTCGAATAGTTAGATATGGCGGTTGCATCGTAAATGGAATTAAATATCATACCACCGAACATGAAATGTCCCTTACAACTCAAAATAGTGGGCTGGTTGTTAAGGGTGATCATAAAGGACAAACTATTGATTTCTATGGTGTCATTAGAGATGTGATTGAATTAAAATATTTGGGAAACAATCGAGTTTTTATGTTCAAATGTGACTGGTGGGATGTTGGGAATACAAAAACAGCTTGTAAAATTGATAAGCACAATTTTATTAGCATAAATGTTACCAAGATGTGGTACAAAGATGAACCATTTGTGTTTGTAACTCAAGCTGAACAAGTTGTCTATATGCCAGATACAAGGTATGGGATAAATATCGAGTAGTGCAAAAGATATGTTCACGGTCCATCTATGATATACCAGCTAAAGAAGAACATATTGCGGACATGGAAGTACCATATCAACAGTTAGAGTCAAGTGAATTCCTTCCACAAATGCAAACTGATGTTGAACAAAATGAGTTAAATAGAGAAGATATTGATATGATTGTGGTTGATATGCAAAATCATGCTGAGAATAATGAGGAAGCCCTTAATGCGAATGACGATTATGAGGACGATGAAGAGGAAGAGGAAGAGGAGGAGGAGGACGACGATAACGATGAGGACGAGGACAAGGCAGATGACGATGATGTCGATCACAACTATTATAGTCACTACAATTATAATGATTTGTAGCTGAAAATTATATATTTGATGAATCTCATGTTTTGCGTTTAAATTATATAATGATCTTGGCACTTTATTACTGGGAATTGTGTTTGGTTTTCTAGGGTTATTAATTAGCTTTCTTTATGATGATTTTTTGGTGGCTTTTGTGTTGGATCTTTTGGTATTTTCTTTATGAGTAATATCATTCCAGTATCCTGAAAATGATATTACTCTTGTTTTATCGGTTCTGAATCTTTCTAATTTCATATATCAGAGCATCTTGTTCTGGCCTAAAGTGAATTTCTTATTCAGTTATGGTGTCAAAAAGAGGAGGTAGGTCATCTTCATCAAGTGGTGTATCAAAACAATCAACTCAATCCACTTCTTCAAAATACATTCAACAAACAGTTACTGGGTCCCCAGATGAAGTCCATTCTCCTTTGGTTCACTTAAATTCTTCAAACACAAATTCAACTATTGGTAAGTATGTTAGTTACGTTTTCTTATTAAAACTGTTTTGAGTTAATGTTCATGAATGTAGGTCAATTTACTAGTAGGTTTTTGTTTATACACTAACAGTTCATACAAAATGGAACATGTGAATGTGGGTGTTTATTAATGTTTCTACTCTATCGTATGCGACTGATTTTTGTTTTCTTAGCTATAGGATTGGTGTTTTCTTATATTTTATTTTATTAAAAAATCATGTTTATTTTTTTAAGGTTGTAGTTAAACAAGCTCATAATGTAGAACTGGTCATAAGAACATTGTGTAGCTTAGTTGGTTTAATTTTTTCAATGGTTGCAGCTTTGAAGTTCAACATTTTTGTTGTTTTACTTTGCTTATGAACAATGATATATAGAAGTTGTTCTTTTTTGTTATCTTGGCCTCAAAGGCTAAAGTTAAAGAAGCATCTTGTTATGGCCTAAAGAAATTTTTTTATCCAGTTAGGGTGTCAAAAAGAGGAGGTAAACAAGCGAGTGTTATGAACAGTAGATCACCTTCATCAAGTGGTCTATCGAGACAATCTACGCTACCCACTATTTCAGAGTACATCAAACAAAACGTTTCCTGGTCTCTTGATGAAGTCCAATCGCCTTTGGTTCACTTGAGCTCTCAAAACACAAATGCAGCTCGTGGTAAGTTTGTGAGTGATATTTTCTTATTTATTCCACTTAAATGTTTAAAATGCACTGAGTTAGTTTTGGTGAATGAATAAATAACTACTAGTAGGTTTTGGTTTTATTAATGAGTATGAAAAAACAACCTTTTTAGTATACACTGACATGTACAATGAAAAAATATTTCTTTTATTTAACTGAATATAACAATTTACTTTATTGCAGTGATGGTGTCCAAAAGAGGAGGTAAACAAGCGACTATTTTGATTCGTAAATCGTCCTCATCAGATGGTGTATCAACAGAATCAATGCATTCCAATACTTCTGCATTCATTCACCATTCAGCTCCCGAGACACCCGATGATTTTCAGTCACCTCTGGTTCGCCAAAGAACCAGAGAGATAATTGGTAGATCATCTTCATCTAGTGGTGTATTGAAACAATCGACTCAGTCCAGTTCTTCAATATACATTCAACAAACAGTTCCCAGGTCCAATATCCTTTGGTTTACTTAAACTATTCAAACACAAATCCAAGTGTCGGTAAGTACATCAGTGATGTTTATGTTTTCTTATTTAAACTGCTTTTAATTAATGTTCATAATATTGGTCCATCTACAAGTAGATTTTTTTATTTTATTAATACACTAGCCATTCATACAAAATGAAACATGTAAATATGGGTTGCATTTATTAATGTTTCTACCTATCGTAACTGAATATGGGTTGCATATATTTTTATACATTTATGGTGGCGAAAAGAGGTAGATCATCTTCATCTAATGGTGTATCAAAACAATATATGGAGCCCTCTATTTTGGAGTACACCCAACTAACCATTCCGGAGTCCGCCGATGAAGTCCAATCTCCAATTACCGGTAAGTATGTCAGTGATGTTTGGTAAAATGTGTTAATTGCTTATACAAAAAATGAAGACATTTTAATTCCTAGTGGGGTGAAGATATGTTAGTTTTGGTAAAAAAAAAGTTAGTTGCTTATACAAAAACTGCAAGTTTTTTGTTTAGTCAGTTTTTTTTCATTCTTCAGTGTAGTTTTTTCACAAAAATAACTATTGTTTAGTCAGCTTTACCGAGTTATTTGGTTGTCTAAATGTTCTCGTTATTATTTGTCATTCTTAATAACTGAAGTTCATTTTGAGTATCTGAAGTTCATTTTTGTTTTGTGTTCTCCCAATAGGTGCCTCAAGAAATGTTCGTAGCAGTTCAAGAAGTATTGGGTTGGACAAGATTAGAGGATCAAATAAGTTACATATTGAGATTTGTAAGTGTACTGGAAATCCAGTGGGCCTACATTCAGATAAGTTTTCAAGTGAAGGGGTATAGTCACTAGACTCTTTGCAGCGCCAGATGCTTTGGAGTGGCGACATGTCTCTATGGAAAATAAAGCATCATTGTTCAGGTTTCTTCGGGTAAGAAGCTTCAACAATGCATTTGTTATATACAGCAATAATGCTTAAATTTTGTAGGCTTGGTTGACACTGTCTAGTTGTTTCTATGGACGAAAACTCGCCTAAGTCATGATTAAGAAGAGGATGTTGAACTGATGTTGAACTGTAAATTGGTTACCTTAGTGAAGAACTGTAGATTGGTTCATATACATAATACATATCAAGTAAGCAATTAACAATGATTTTACTTGAAGAGGTGTTTTTCTGAAATCTCATGTGCAAAGGAAAATATATGCTTCAGGCTCACCCTTCGTCCATGAAAGCTTAATCGCATGACAAAACTGGCAGCAAAATTTAGCCTTGTTTATTTTTCAACTAAGGCATATAATCCTACTAAAGCCAGATTCATGTTTATACTTTCCTTATCCTTGTATTATTAAACCTATTTCTTTTGCATGTTTCATATGACAAGACAAGTTCACGTTTAGCCATGACACTTATGTTGTTATTGGTGTCCTGACAATGATGAAAGACCGATACAAAAGCTATCAATACAAACTGCATCGACGATTTAGGAAACATCCCACTATGGAGCTTGCGCTATCAGATGTACCACAAAAGATTTCAAAATTAACGTGGAAAATGATGTGTGAAGCATGGTCTGACCCATTTTACATGGTAAAATGTTATATTTTTTAAATTTTGATGGTGCTATTGAGCATGTTAGTTTTTGCGTTATTACTTATTAGTAATGTTGTAATTTGTAAAGTTGTGTTGCTTAGTTGTTGAATGATGCGAGTGTAGGAAAAGTGCAAGAAGGCCAAAAAGAATAGGTCCAAGTTGTATGTGCCACACACTTCTGGATCAAAATCATTTCGGAAGGTTCAGTATGAGCAGGTACGAAGGAGTTATTTTTCTTGTCTCTCTACAAATAAAATATTTACCTTAATTGTTTTTCTGCTTTTAAATTTAAAACGACTATAGCTTTAAGTATGTGTATTGGTACGTGAACTTAAATGCATTTTGTACAGCGTAATCCCGAGACTGGAGAAGACCCTACACTTGTTCAGCTGTATGATTCCGCACATTACAATAAGAAGAAAAAAGTGTGGGTGAATATACATGTAAGAAATTGAAGATTTGTATTGGTATGCATACCATCTTGAGTACTTATAAGTATGCTACTTATAGCATCCCCATCATCTTAAATTGCAGGCAAAACTCGTGACAAGGAATGATGAGGCAATTAGAGATGGAACAGGTCCACTAACAGTCGAGGTGTTGTCCATTGATGTACTTGGGTATAAGTCAGGATCTTTACGAGGTTTGGGCCATGGAGCTAAGCTAAGTACTTCCTTATCGGGAAAACAAAGCCGTATGCAACTTGAGAGGGAATTGGAGTATACAAAGAAAAAGTTGGAAGAACAGAAGAGTGCAAATCAACTTCTAGTTGAGAGGGTCGAAAGTTTGGAATCTAATAGCATGCAAGTAAATTCCAAGTTGGACTTGTTGATGGAACAAATGGCTCGAGGACAACCTTCGTATAATCCATTTGAATAGTAAGTTTACTTGTTTTTTTTGAAGTTACCGATTTTGATCAAAATTTATATGTGGTTTGGTATTATTTGGTCCCATTAATGAGTGTTCTTCCATGATTGAAACAAAAAGAAAAAGTGTGTTCTTGTTATGGAATTTAACATGTTTTTTATGAAACTGTGAATCCACTAATATAGTTTTTAAATTTTAGGAGTGGAAATTTTACATGTTAATATACGGCTAGGTTAATGCTAAAATTAGGAGATTGATAAAGACAAGAGCAGCTATTTGTTTCAGAATGAATCGGTTTTATAAGCCAAAACAATACGTCGTGTGACAGGTTTTGTATTTAATAAAACAGTTGTTCAGTCAATTGCAATTTCTGAAATATTGATGCAGTTCATTGGTGTGTTGTTTCGGTTAGGGTTAGGCACTATTCGTCTTTGATTTCATATTTTGTGCTTTCGTATTTCTGCTTTTTTGTGTGTGAAAAATGGAGCTCGTTAAAGGTATCAAAGTGTGTTCTGTATCTGAACCAGTAACCTCCCCGAATAAATAAAAATAGCTTGCTTTTTTTTTCTTATTTGCTAATCGGGATGTTCTCCAGTATTAGGACGATTCTCCGGTTACTTCTCTAATGAGAAAACTACTAAATGCAATTATCTAGAATCGATTATCGTTTGTTCTTTCGTGATGATCTTGTAGAAAAGATCTCATTTTTTCTGAAGAAGTGATGACAAATATGGGCATGTTACAGATTACTCTAGAAATATGCTTACTTGTATTTTTATTTAACAGGAACTAAACATGAATTAGGAAGTTCGATTACGATGCCATAGAATCATGAAGCTCTGCAATTGATCTGCTGCGACAACAAATTTTTTCATCGAGTACTCAAGCTCTACGATTGGGTTTTTTAATGGAAGTTTGTGGAATTGAGTACTGAAAGTTGATACTTTGTTTGCTGTATCTAAAGCGTTTTTACGTCACTGTTGTAGTTATGAATATTAGTGAATCAACTTTCATACCCTTCTAGTTCAATTGTGAATTTGCAGCAGCGATTATATTCTCTTTAAACGCACGAAATATGCTCTAGTTTCTTTAGTTATTCGCATAAAAATGAGTTGCAGATGTGATCTTTTGGAGACGGAACATTCATTTTATGAATGTTATCTTTGTTTTAAAAAGAGGAAGGACAATCGAGGACAGTTTTTTGAGACCGAAAATATAGATATTTGGGGACAAAATCATTCAGTATCAGAATAGTATCTTTGGGGACAGATTCATTCAGTTTCCAAATAACACTTTTGAGGACAGAATTATTCAGTCTCCGAATAGTATCTTAAGGGACAGATTTTTTACTGTCCCTGAAAATATATCTTTAGGAACAGTTGTAAAATTTTGGTCTCGAAAAACATTCTAGTACCAACATAAGAGGACAGACGGGGAGACAAGTGAATTATGTCTCCAAATACATTTCGGCACCAAAAATGTATATTTGGAGACCATTATTGTTAGTCTCCAAAGGTGCAATCTGTTGTAGTGTATCTGAAGAACTTTATTTTAGTACATAAATCACGTGAAGAGGCATTGGTAAGAATAGGCAGTAAGGATACATTTATTTAACTTGAGTAGCAGGATATGTAGTGAGCTGTTTAGGATGAATTTGTTATAGTGACAGGTGATGAATTTGTTAGCAAAATATAGTACCAGTTTTAGAATTGTTAAGAATTACTTCATTCTCTTTACATTTATCTTGATATTATTTCACTTAAACTTTCAGGGAATTGATAGGTTGGTTTCGCTTAAGACCGGTTGGGTGTTTCGCCTTGGGATTAGAGATTGGTTCCACTGCTCACACATTAATTGTTCTTGAATACTTTCGTAGTTTGTTTCGTAGTAGTTTAATCCAGGGTGGTCCGAACTCATTGATGATCTAGGTTTTTACATCTTACAGGTCTAGTGTCACTATACGTAGGAACATATAAGGTGTTATTAACCTATACTTTTAAGTTAGAAAAATGGTTTAGTTTTTGGCTGTGGTTAACTTGTTATACATGTCAAGAGTAGGCTATCTGGGGAATTGGAAGGATTGGAAATAATATATATTTTTATCAGAGTTGCACAGTGAAAGCAAGAAAAAGAGAAATAGATGATGAGGGTAACTAGTTATTCATTTTATGTTTTTTTTTGTTGTTGAAAATACTCATTTTAGGACAAAACTTTCCAAGCCAGAAGACTGTGAAACTCAAAATTATTGTTATTCTTAAAATTCCATTCGCAAATAGTAAAAATTTTCACCAGAGCTGACACTGATACTTGAGATGAGCAAGTTTATGATTCTAGACTTAAGTTTTGGGACCAAGTGTGGAAGAGTGTAAAATCACGTATTTTATTATATTATATTATATTTAGTTAATCATGTTTTAAATTCTAGGATAGTTACGATATTTTGGTAACATGGTAGGATTATTTGGTATTTAGCAATTATTGAGGGGCCAAAGCAGACAGTATTGGTGGTAGTAAGCAGACGGTGGAGTTCTGATCGGAGAACCGGGTCGTTACAGTTAGTGTCTTATTATTCATTTTGTAAGTTATTAGTTCTAATTAAGATATAGATCAAATAGAAGATTACAACAATTCTACAAATAACACACAAAGGTTGGTCCATTACTGAAATTACGTTTGCCTTATGTCTCGAATACAATTACCTGTTTCAGATGTAACTGAGTTTGGTTTCACTTGAGACTAAAGAGTTATGACACAATAGTAAATAACCCAATATGTTCGTTTACGAAGTTCAACGTCTTTCAACTTTTTATTAATAGGAAGAGAAAAATCTCTATCTTTGTACTTTGTATTCATAACAAAATATATTCTTAAAAACTATATATATATATATATATATATTGAAATTCCTATCCGCTGTTCTAGTTGCAGTTTTGCAGTTAGGTTCTAAGTGAGATTGCAACTACAGTTAGAACCCAGTATATAAATGGACAGAACTGTAAAAAGTTAAATGTACGTAAATGAAATCACACGCACATTTAACAACGGAGTTCACCTAACTAGGCTACGTCTCCGGGGCATTTACCCAGATTATGATATTATAAAAGCTTACAATATAGGACCCAAGTCTTAATGAAAAACTCTCAGATTCCCTCTAGGTTTTTCTGCCTATCTCTATATTGCTCCTACCTTATAACTATCACTTATAAATCAATGGCATCCCACCATTGTTTTCTTTTTAAAGCTCACGTGTAGTCTCTCAAGAATGGGTTCTTTATAATTTAGAACACACACCTTTTACAAGCTAAGTTATAAACTATTTATACAAGTAAAACAATCTTCTTGCTTCAAGATCTTTTATGATTGCTTTGACTTGTTTTGATTGACTTCAATCTTTCCATGTATGAGCAAACTCTTCAGCGTGGATTGACTCCAATCATCATTAGTATTTCCTGTTTAATAACAAGCTTGATAATAGGAGTTAGACTTTTCCTATAACTAGGAAACATATAAAGATAATATCTTTTAGAGATAATATCTTTCCATATATATATGAAACACCTAACTCCATATTACATTCAATTTTTAAACGAATTATACTGAATATAGATAAGGAACAAAAGATTAAAACAAGTGATAAGGACAAGCATAAGAATAGAGATACATATTAAAAGGAAACATAACCTTATAAACTAATCTCTTTATATCTTTTAGGAAATCTTTCCTTACCACTTTGATATTCTCAATAAACGCATACTAAACCTGTTAAGATCATATGAGAATATATCCTGCATACTTTAAAACAAATAATTATTAATAAAGAACAGTTATGCAGAATAACAGAACTAGACAGAATTCTGCTGAACAGCAGGTTGCAACTGAGGTTGCAACTGAGGTTGCAACATTACTTGAAACCTCCAATGCTGTCTAAGCAGGTTGTAACTGTGGTTGTAACTGAGCTTGTAACATTACTAGAAACCTATCAACATAGGTTGTAACTGAGGTTGCAACATTGCTTGAAACCTAACAACACCTGTCTTAGTTCATAATAAACAGATAGGATTATTTAGTGAAAACCATTAGACAACAAATAGAATTTAGACCAGAAATCTGGTCCTAACAATCTCCCCCTTTGTCATTGGTTTTGACAAATCATCTAAGTTTATATAAGCACTAATCCACCTGCAATTAGTTAGCAGTACAGTCTTTTACTGTATTTCATTTATCAGTGCTTTTGTAACACCTATTTAGCTCCCCCTGCAAGTTAGAATAGCAGGTATCATATAAGCACAGAATATCCATTCACAGATTTAATTTAACCATAAACTCATCTCCCCCTATTTGTCATAAGCCAGACAAACTAGTCACGAGGTATGTCTGAATATGGTGCTTTCTCCCTTAAAGGTGCATCTCTGACAACCTCTTCCTTGTCTTCTTCACTGCTTATGAAGAAACCATCATCACTGTTGGGGTTTTTAGAAGGGTTGGAGACATGGTTTCAACTACGGTTGGAACTGCACTTAGAACTTCGCTGTGTGGGTGTCCAGAAAACTTAGGGTTTCTTTGTTAAATAGAAAAAGAGAGAGAGTAATTGTGATTATTGTAATTGATTTTGGATATTAAAAGAGTTTAGTATAAATAGCAATAAAGTCCAAATCTTTTTACAATTAGAAAAAGATACACTCAAATCAATTTTGAAACAGAATCAATTTTAAAATACAAAGAAATCATGTGGAAACAGTTTTTCAGACAGATAAATCAAGCAATAAATAAAGATCAACATTCCTTGTAAACATATATACCCAAAATTTGAAAATTCAAGAGTTGAAGCTTTTAAGGAAATTTGACTTGATTCAAGATAAAGATAGCAATTAGACAGATATTTAAGCTTTTGGAAAAAGAAAATCTAGCAATTTACCCAAGAAGATATGTTTATCATTGAATAACTCTAATAAAGATTAGATTTTAGGAGCTTATATTGAGCCAATCCGTTTTTATCTCTACACAAAAACTAGTTTGATGACCTCAGCAAGGAAAGAGTATAAGTGATGTCAAAAATAACAAGACTTTGTCTTGACAGTTGTAAAATAGACTGAGGTTTCAACTGAGCTTGCAACCAGTATTTTTAACACGAGGTTTCAACTGAAGTTGTAACTGAACTTCTAACCAGTTATTGAGAGAATGAGGTTTCAACCGAGGTTGCAACTGAGCTTGCAACCTCAAACAAAATGTGCACTTTGTGCTTGCAACTCTATTACCAGAGAGGTTTTCAAGGACAAGTTACCTCACATCTGTTTTTGAGACACCAAAAAGCGGCTTTTTCAAAACAAAAACACCATAGCTCAATTAAGACTTAACCTTAGAAATAAAAATTATTGAAGATATTCAATATAGACATATTTAGCAAGAATATTGAATTAGATTGATAATGACATACCCCTATGTCACTTCTTAATGATTCAAACTTGTTTGTATCAAGGGGTTTTGTGAAAATATCTGCTAATTGTCTTTCAGTTGAAACATGTTCTAAAATTAAGCTCTTTTCTTCAACTAGTTCTCTTATAAAATGATGCATTAGATCAATATGTTTGGTTCTGGAATGTTGAACTGGATTTTTAGCTAAATCTATAGCACTTTTGTTATCACAAAACAGAGTTAATACTTCTTGTTTAACATTGTAATCAGTTAACATCTGTTTCATCCAAATTAATTGAGTGCATCCACTTCCAGCTGCAACATATTCTGCTTCAGCAGTAGACAAAGATATGCAATTTTGCTTTTTACTGAACCAAGAAACAAGGTTGTTTCCAAAATAAAAACACCCACCAGAAGTACTCTTTCTATCATCTATGTTTCCTGCCCAATCTGCATCACAGTAGCCACTAAGAAAATGGTTTGTATCTTTAGAATACCATAGGCCTAGATGAGGTGTTCCTTTTACATACCTTAGAATTCTTTTGACAGCTAGAAGATGAGGTTCTAAAGGATTTGCTTGATATCTGGCACAAAATCCTACACTTAAGCAAAGGTCTGGTCTACTAGCAGTTAAATACAGCAAACTTCCAATCATGGATCTATAAAGACTGGGACAAACACTTTTTCCTTTATTATTTTTAGACAGTTTAAGGATAGTACTCATAGGAGTTCTCTTTTCTTTACTCTCACTTAGACCAAACTTCTTAACAAGATTGTCTGCATACTTACTTTGACATAGAAAAATCCCTTTCTCATTCTGTTTAACTTGCAATCCTAGAAAGTAAGTCAATTCACCTCCACCACTCATTTCAAATTCATTTTTCATATCAGAAATGAATTCTTCTATCCTCTTATTAGAAGATGAGCCAAACACAATGTCATCAACATATATTTGAGCAACAATTATATCCTTTGTAGTTTTCTTTGTAAACAGAGTTTTATCAACTCCCCCTCTTTTAAAACCTTTTTCAAGCAAAAACTTGGTTAATCTATCATACCAAGCTCTAGGGGCTTGCTTAAGACCATACAAGGCCTTTTTCAGCAAATAAACATGTTCAGGAAAGTTAGGATCTTCAAATCCCTTAGGTTGACAGACATAAACCTCTTCATTAATCACACCATTAAGAAAAGCACTCTTTATGTCAAGTTGAAACAGTTTAAAATCATACAGACATGCAAGAGATAGTAGCATTCTAATGGATTCAATTCTAGCTACAGGAGCAAAGGTTTCATCAAAGTCAATTCCCTCAATCTGTGTATAACCCTGAGCTACCAACCTAACTTTATTCCTGATAATCACTCCATCCTCATCACTTTTATTTCTAAAAATACATTTAGTCCCTATAACATTTTTATTAGAAGGTCTGGGTACTAAAGTCCATACATCATTTCTCTCAAATTGAGCCAATTCATCCTGCATAGCTAGAATCCATTCACTATCTTCTAGAGCTTCTTTTATATTCTTAGGTTCTAACTGAGAGATATAACAAGCAAAGTGAACAACATTATTTCTTTTACCTCTGGTTTTCATACCTGAAGTAACTTCTCCTATGACATTGTCAAGAGAATGATTTTTCTGAGTCCTTACATAGCGAGGCCTGCTAGTTGACTGAGCATGAGAACTTTCTTCTTCTTCTTCAGATTCAGCAGCATTCTCGGTTTCAACTGCGGTTCCAACCTCAGTTCCAACCTCAGTTATAACCTCAGTTGCAACTGGACTTCCAACCACTCTGGGACTTCCAGTTTGTTGAGTTTCTTCTTTCTCTTTTTCTGTAGTCTCAGCCTGTTCATCATCACCTGTAATCTCATCAATAGTTTTTAGGTCATCAAATAACACATTATAAGATTCCATAACACAGTTTGTTCTTTGATTGAAGACTCTAAATGCTCTACTATTCTGAGCATAACCAAGAAAAATCCCTTTATCACTTTTAGAGTCAAATTTACCAAGATGCTCTCTATCTCTTAGAATGTAGCAAACACATCCAAAAACTTGAAAATACCTTACATTGGGTTTTCTACCTTTCCATATTTCATAAGCTGTCATGGAAGTACCTTTAGTAATATAAACTCTATTAACTATATGACAGGCAGTATTAACAGCTTCAGCCCAAAATCTGTTGGCAAGTTTCTTAGAGTTAAGCATTACTCTAGCCATTTCCTGAATGGTTCTATTTTTCCTTTCAACTATGCCATTTTGCTGTGGAGTCTTAGGAGCAGAGAACTCATGACTTATACCTAAGGAGTTGCAAAATTCTCTAAACTTGATGTTTTCAAATTCAGTTCCATGATCACTTCTAATCCTAGCAATATTACCACTAGTGGAACCTTTTTCAAGTTGCAGTTTTAAGCACAGAGTTTTGAATAGTTCAAAAGTTTCAGACTTATCCTTTAAGAACACTACCCAAGAGTATCTAGAGAAATCATCTACAACTACCAAAATGTACTTCTTACCACCTATACTAGCAGTTTGCATAGGACCCATCAAGTCAATGTGAAGAAGTTCTAAGACTCTCTTAGTGTAGATTTGACTAGTACTTTTGTGAATACTTTTGGTTTGTTTGCCTATAGCACAATCACCACAGACACTTTGAGTTTTAGCACTAAGTTTAGGAATTCCTCTTATCAATTCCTTTTTGACAAGCTTATCTAAAGTTTTGTAATTCACATGCCCAAGTCTTTTATGCCAAATATCTACATTATTAGTAATGGCTTGATTACACCTACTTTGAGGAAATTCTTTTTCAGCTTTTTTAAACACATAGCAGCTGTTGGTTGATCTAACTCCAGTCATGATTAAATCATTGTTAAGATTAGTAATTAGACACCTTTCTTTGTCAAATTTAACAGTCATTTCATTATCACAGAGTTGACTGATACTAATAAGATTAGCTTTTAGACCATCTACAAGAAAAACATCCTCAATATTAGGCATTCCAGGTTTGTTTAAGGTACCTTTACCAACAATTTTACCTGTATCTCCACCTCCAAACACAACAGTGTTTCCTGTAAGAATGGTGACATTTTTTAGGAGACTTGCAGTACCTGTCATGTGCTTAGAGCATCCACTGTCAAAATACCAATCATTAGAAGTAACAGCATTTAGAGAAGTAATAACAGCTTTGTTGTTAGCAATTAAAGTAGCTTTTTCTTTTACTTTCCAGACCCATTTCAAATTTTTATTGACAGAAGCCAACCAGGTTTTCTGGGAAATATACTTTCTGTTTCTTTTTAAATAAGACTGGATTTCAGAATGACCAGGTTTTTTACAGAAATTACACAACTTCAACCTAAAGTTATTTTTATCCCTAAAGCTATTCAGTTTATTCATGGTTGCAACTTTGGTTGTAACTGAGCTTCCAACCTTCTTTACATAAACCTGAGTTTTATTCCTGGTTGCAACTCTGGTTGCAACTGAGCTTCTAACCTTGTGGTCAAAATCATGAGTTTTAGCTTTAGCAACAGCTTCAATAAAAGTAGTTTTTCCTGTACTCTTACCACCATAGTAACCTAGACCACTGATATCTTTGGAGCCTCTAGAATATGACAGCATGTCATCTAATTTATCTGAAGCAGAAACATTCAGCAGTTTTATTTTCTTTCTAGTTTCAGTAAGTTCAGCCAGTTGTAAGTTAAGCTTCTCAGTAAGACTTTTAACCTCATCCTTTAGATTAACATTAAGTTGATTGTGTAGCCTCCGCAATTATGGTATGTCACAATTGAAAATCGTAAACCCACATTTATGTTGTTGTTGATCTCGCCTAGTATAAATATGTCCCTACCCTTAGCATAAACACTCACTCACTCATTCACAACACACATCACAACATATTACAGAGACACAGTACCCCATCACAAAAGTCTCACACCGTGTAGCGCCACCGCTTAAGCCGCTGCATTAGCAGATGTTTTATCTTGAGAGTCATTTATACAAACAAGCCAGAAGCTAAAATTTGGCATACAAATAGAATTTAAGGAGAAACGGTTTACCGTTTATCTTGTATGTCTTTTATTTATTATTTTCCTGCATATTATATTTTTTTGCATTTTCTATTTTATTTCCTGCTATTACTTATTATGTCCTTTTACTTTCTGCATTTTTCTTTCAGTAGCTTTTAGTCTTTTTGTTATTTACATTTCAGTCCAATAGTTTATGTAATCTACTTTCCAGTCCTACTTCTTTTCATAATTACATTTCAATCCCTGTAATTTATATTCCAGCAATGAAACCCTTTATGTTTCTTTTTATTCTGTTAAGACAAAAATTTTATTTAATTACAAACAAATCCGTCAGCTTTTTACAACACCAACTTCATATACTTTCGTTTAATCGTTTACTTCTAAAGTGTTTGTTCATAAAAATCTGTAAAATTTGATATTTTATATAACTTTTTATGTTTAATTGTTTGTTTGGCAATTTATAATATACTAATATTAATAAATACCAAAAAATATAAAATGTCAAATTTTACAGATTTTTTTGAACAAACACTTTCGAAATAAACATAACGTTGATTTAAAAAATATAATCGAAAAATAATTACAAATATATATTAAAAATATAAACTGACTAAAATCTGACCATACTAACATGAGAAAATTTGAATCCCACTTTATAAGTCCAATTTATATATAAAAAAAAAACATAATATGTTAGCTAAAATTTCCAGTAACGCTATAGAGACAAATTGGCTCAACCAGACTAATTGCCAGATAGTCGTTCATGTAATTTTTAGAATTCTTTTTACACCCCAAGCAAAACAAAAATAAAAGGTCAAATATAATATTTATGGAACCCTATGTGAGACTACTCTAAACTTAAATATTAATTAAAAAAATTAATGATTTTAATGTGTTTTATTTGATAATTCAACAAAATAAGAACTCAAATATAATATTATAGAATCATATTTGAGACTATCATAAAGTTAAATATTAATTAAAAATATTAAATATTTGGCCGAATAGCAGACTATTAAATTTCGGGATGAAAATAAAATTCTAAATTTACATTAAGATCTGATTTGTTTAGATTATACCTGAGTCTATCTGACTAATTAGTATTATTGTAAAATTACCCGTACGTTATTGTCAAATTAATTATTTGTGAAAAAGTAAAGAGTCAAATTTAGAAATTAGGTATAAAAGTTTAATGGATTTCATAGTGGACTTACATGAAATGGAACATATATTATTCGGCCCTTACACAAAATCTACATTACCATTTCCAGACAGACAAGACATAGAGTATCCGCTAATTGGTGATTAGTACTCGTTCTAAGTACTCTTCTACTACTATAGTATTGTTTTAGTATATTATTGGCCATCTTGGCCCTTACTCTATTAGGCCTACTTGGGCTTTCCTAGCATATGTAACTCTAGCCTCTATTATATAAAGAGGGTCACGGATCTCTTGATGTATCTCTCTATCACTTATTAATGAATAAAGAACCGTCTTGTTGTCTATCTCTATATTCTCTCTATATCTACTATATACATATCTATACTGAGCTAATAAGTCTCATAACAAGTATTAGACTGTTAGTAAGCATGCAATTGTGGTCACGTTATTTTCATCCCGAAATTATGACAGACTGATAATATGAGCAAATTATGACAGGGAACCATGCACCATTGCCTGAAGTTAACATATAATAGACTGGCCTAATGGAAACTTGCAATACAGGTAGACTCCTTAGCGAAAGTGTGTTCAGACCTGTAGCTCCAATACCACCAATGTTAAACGAGTTCGTTTATTTGGTTATTCGTAAAGAAGAGTGATGAGAATAATGAGATTGTAGAATGTTTGCCTAGTAGCGCAAGACTTCTCTTACACCTTGGAATTGATTATGAGATGGTTTATTTTCTCATAATGAACGTTATAACGGTCCTCTACTTTATCAGTTTTGTTGGTCCGTAGGTGTCTAAACCTTAGAGAGGGGGGGGGGGGGGGGGGTGAATAAGGTTTTCGTACGTTTTTCGCGGAATAAAATCTATGTGTTATTAACTAAGCAAATTAGCGGTTTTTATAACTTAAACAATTTCGTTAACAAATAAATGCTAATTTAATCTATGCAAGTAATGAATATAAGCAATTAATAATTTGCGAAAAGTAAAAGTTGAGGGAAAAGAAATCACGCAAGATTTATAGAGGTTCGGCAAAACGCGTCTACGTCCTCTCCTCGGTATTTTCACTACCGAGTGTTTCACTAAAAAATCTTCGTTCCAAGGTTACACCTTAACGAGCTTAATCAACCGATTACGCTCCCCCTCACTTTATGAGTATCCCGAATAAATGACCTAGAGCTTTTAAGCTACACTTGCTTAAAAGCCTCTACCCAATCACTCGCTCACAAATGAGTTTATAAAATACTCTTTTACAAGATTGATTTTGTATAAATCACTCACTAACAAGTAATATCTCGATGTTAATAAGATTACAAAGTAATACGCTCGAGAATGGTTTATGATTACAAGTGAGAGAATTTGGATTATAAACTTGTGTATGATTTCTTGAATTCTTGAGAAAGCTTGGTGGTTGTTCTCCAAAGAGATTGAGGGCTATTTGTAGAGCAAATTTGGTCCTCAATTAATTTCAGACCGTTGCTGGTTGTTGGCTGAATTAAATGCTGGATATTTGCAGTTCGCCCAATTTTCAGGAAAAGCTTAAAAGCTGGAATTTGAAATTCTACTGAAACGATCGGTCGTTTCTGAAAAACGATCGGTCGTTTTTCATCTGTGCTCACTGGAAGAAATTTTGCACTGAAATGATCGATCGTTTATGCTTATGGATCAGTCGTTTTTGTTCTGGGCATGTTTTCGGTTTTCTCGACAAACTTCGAAACCCCGTAACTAATTCGTTTCAAATCCGATTGTGGTTCCGCTTGAACCATTGGCTTCGTAATTACGCATTCTATCATTTTGAACCTTTAACACACTCAATAAATGATTAGTACGCAAAACGAGCTTTTATCATGTTTTACAAATATTGTTATCATCAAAATAATCGATTAGAAGAATCAACGTTCAACAATCTCCCCCTTTTTGATGATGACAAAATATTGATTAAAACATACTATAAGCTCTTTTTGCTAAACAAGTATAACCGAGTGTGTAGATGACGTTTTACTTGGATAAAAGGTTTTTAGAAAAGAAACAAGTAAATGTCATAACATCCGATTTAAAACGAAGAAAATCAAAGCTTAAAACGATTGGAATAACGGAGTTCAAAAAACAAGCAAAAAATTGGCCATAGTTTTGCCTAAAAAAGGTCAAACGCCACAAATGAAAAGCAATATATATAACCCAATCAACTAGAAATCTATGTGCACCAAATGCAATAACATCAATTTAGATACAAACGCACATAATGCCATATAAACAAGAGCAATATAAGAAGAAACGCATCAGAATATCAAAGTAAAACCGTTTCCTACTTATTACATCAAAAAACAACTTGTTCAACGAAAATGGAAATAGTAGAGATACAACGAAAAAACAAAAGAGAGAGGTATTTCTCCCCCTTTGACATCATCAAAAACATGAAAAATAATATATCCGCCTAGTCGCGGTGGGAAGTCGCATCATCTTCGTCGTTGTTGATGTTGGGCCCGGCAAGGTTGGGAAAGAAGCCATTGAACTCGGCCCGTTACTCGGCGCTCATTCGATCAAGTTCTTCGAGTTCTTCTTGACCCGGGTTCATGAATCGAAACATCCGACGGGTCATTTGAGCATTGCGATATTGGTTGATATAAAGGGCGTTATAGAATTCGTCGGTTTGCGGTGGAGGGTTGGAGGATCCGACTTGGGCTTTTCCTTTACCCCGAACTCTAGAGGGACGAGAGGAGGTAGGTAGATCGGTATGGGGGAGGGAATCCGAGGAGATAGCAACGTCCTCATGAGAAGCACGAGGTGTGGCCTTGGGACCGACATATTCTTCCTCTTCGGGGGAAAGAGGGGTATAGCCGGGGCCGGACACCCGTTTACCGGACCAAGTAATGGTCTTGTCGGTATTATTGAATTTAATGGACATTTGGGAAAGATAGGAAGTGTCCCAAATATGTTTGTCCTTATTTTTGAACAACGTTCCACCGGGAACGAGATTTAGGTCCTTTAAGATGGCCGAAATCAAGGCACCGTAAGGTAGCCCATTCTTGGATTTCGTTTTAAGCGAATCCATTTTAAAGTATATGAGAGTCGCGAAGTCAATCTTGACTTGGCGATGGATGCAACCTAGGAGAAAGATGTATTCATTTGTAACATCCGTGAAATTCGAGGCATGAGGTAGGACGATATGAGATAGGATATGGTAGGCCATTTTATATTTGAAAAGTAGGCCATGAGCCTTGGCCGAGCGATTTTGATGTAAGGGATGAAAAATTTCTTCTTTGAGATCGTTAAAGTGATCGATCTCGAGAAATTCACACATTTCGTCATTTGACTCATGAATGCCGTCGTTTCCTAGGCGTAACAAATTTCATAGACGGTCTATACCGTAAACGAAGGGTTGACCATTAAATGATGAACGCAAACGAAGTGCGTCATCATCATCCCTATCAAGAATGAAGTTATGATAGAATTCATAGATGTTTTCGGTGAAAAATGGCTCTTTGAGGGTTAAAATGGTTTCGAGATTTTGAAAACTTAGGCTTTGCATGACAATTGGAAAGCGTTCATTGAATAGAGGCATATCGAGAGTGAAATTAGACAAGATACCTCTTTTGGCTATAGTAGCCGGATAGAGAGGCGGAAGAGAGCCGGACGAGGCACCGGGGCCCGAACGGATAGCGGTTGAAGAACCGGTGTGCGGAGCGCGAGGAACACGCGTTGGCCGAGGGGACGGAGGCACGTAATCGTCCTCATGTTCGTCAACGAGGTGTGATGGGGCTTTCTTGGTACGAACCATTGTTGATTGGAAAGAAAATGGGTTTTGAAAAAAATAGGGTTTTTAAGAAACGGATTTGATAGATAATCGATTATACGGATAATAGGAGGAATTTGGTGATATTTTTATAGAAAATAAGGGATTTGTGGAAAATATTGATGGATTTTGAAAGAGGGAGGTGAATTTCGGAAGAGAGGGTTGATTTTGTTTTGTAATGAATTGAAAATTAGGGTTTGAAAACATGTTTAAACACTGGACAACAGAAAAACGATCGGTCGTTTTTAAGTCTCGATCGATCGTTTTGGAACGAAAATGTTCCAGTGAGCAGATGCAAAAAACGAGCGGTCGTTTTTTGGAACGATCGGTCGTCTGTTGAAAAACGATCGGTCGTTTTTACAGACGATCGATCGACTGTAAATAGGTTACAGAACAGGATTTTTGTCAAGTTTTCGAGACTGATTAGGCCAAAAATATATAAAAAATATTAAAATATATATAATATCAATCAAATATATATATATATATATATATATATATGTATATTTCACACATCAAACATGCCTAACTGTCGTCGAATAAAACAAAATTGTTCCTCGTTAAGGGGTTTTGTAAAAATATCGGCTAATTGCCTATTGGTACTTATATATTCGAGTGTAATATCCCCTTTTTGGACATGATCCCTTAAAAAATGATGACGTAAATTAATATGTTTAGTGCGAGAGTGTTGGATCGGATTTTTCGAAAGATTAATTGCACTAGTATTATAGCATAAAATAGGCACACTATCAAAAGATAATTCAAAGTCGTTTAGTTGTTGACGCATCCAAAGGATTTGTGCGCAACAACTACCCGCGGCGACATATTCCGCCTCCGCCGTGGAAAGCGCAACCGAGTTTTGTTTCTTGCTATGCCAAGAAACTAAGGCGTTTCCTAAGAAATGGCAAGTGCCACTAGTACTCTTTCTATCTAATCGACAACCAGCAAAGTCGGCGTCGGAATAGCCAAGCAATTCAAAAGAAGTATCATGAGGATAAAACAATCCTAAATTGGAAGTACCTACAAGATATCTAAATATGCGCTTAACGGCTATAACATGCGATTCTTTAGGGCAAGATTGATACCTAGCACACAAGCAAACACTAAACATGATATCGGGTCTACTTGCGGTTAAATATAGGAGGGATCCAATCATACCTCTATAGAGTTTTTGGTCCACGCTTTTACCCAATTCATCCTTGTCTAGTTTTGTTGCCGGACTCATTGGAGTTCCTAGCGGCTTTGCATCGCTCATGTTGAATCGTTTGAGCAAGTCCCTTGTGTATTTGGCTTGATTGACGAAAATTCCGTCCTTGGTTTGTTTGATTTGTAATCCAAGAAAGTAGGTGAGTTCACCCATCATGCTCATCTCGAATTCACCTTGCATACACTTAGAAAACTCCTCGCACATGCGAGCATTAGTAGCACCGAAAATAATATCATCAACATATATTTGAATTAAAAGCATGTCTTTACCATCCTTTTTAATAAAAAGAGTATTATCTAAAGTACCACGAGAAAAACCTTTTGCAATCAAAAATTTACTAAGTCTTTCATACCAAGCCCGGGGTGCTTGTTTTAAACCATAAAGTGCTTTTCGGAGTTTGTAAACATGATTGGGAAACTCGTGATTTTCAAAACCGGGTGGTTGTTTTACATAAACTTCCTCATTTATAAAACCGTTTAAAAATGCACTTTTAACATCCATTTGAAACAATTTAAAACGTTTAAAAGAAGCATAAGCAAGCAACATTCTAATGGCTTCTAGTCTAGCTACGGGTGCGTAAGTTTCATCGAAATCGATGCCTTCTTCTTGATTATATCCTTGAGCTACTAGTCTAGCCTTATTTCTAATTACTACCCCGGATTCATCCATCTTATTACGAAATATCCATTTCGTACCTATAATGGTTTTCTCACGCGGTCTAGGTACTAAGGTCCATACGTTACTACGCTCGAATTGATTTAATTCGTCATGCATAGCTAATACCCAACTCTCATTGAGTTCCGCTTCATGAATGTTCTTGGGCTCTAATTGAGACAAGAATGCAAAATGATTAACTATATTTCTTAAAGAAGAACGTGTATGCACTCTTTCTCCCGGATTACCCAAAATTAATTCTTGCGGATGGTGATTGGCAAACCTCCATTCTTGAGGCAAATCCTCATGAATGTGTACACTAGTTTCTAAGTCCTTTTGAAGTCTATCTATAGTGACTTCATCAACAACGGGTTGAACCTCTATACTAGGCATAGACTCTAAGCTAGATGCACCATGATTTGAAGAAGATGCTTTATGAAAAATATTATCATTAATATTATGAACAATTAAAGGCTTATCAATCGTCGGTAAATTCTCATCAAACGAAACATGTACCGACTCTTCCACCAATAAAGTTCTTTTATTAAAAATTCTATAGGCTTTACTCGATATTGCATATCCGACGAAAATACCTTCATCGGACTTAGCATCGAATTTTCCTAGATTATCCTTACCATTATTATGAACATAGCATTTACAACCAAATGCACGTAAATGAGAAATATTGGGCTTTCGCTCATTCCATAATTCGTAAGGTGTCTTTTTCAATATGGGCCTTATTAGGGCTCTATTTAAAATATAGCAAGCGGAATTTACGGCTTCGGCCCAAAAATACTTTGGCAAATTATTTTCGCAAAGCATGGTCCGTGCCATTTCCTCTAGGGTTCTATTCTTCCTCTCAACTACCCCATTTTGTTGGGGCGTACGAGGGGCCGAAAAATTATGATCAATACCATTTTCATCATAATAAGTTTGAAATGGAGTATTCTCAAATTCCTTACCATGATCGGTTCGGATACTTTTGATCATATAACCCTTTCGTGTTTGGAGCTTTTTGCAAATAATAGAGAATTCTCTAAATGCTTCATGCTTATGATTTAAAAACAATACCCAAGTAAAGCGACTAAAATCGTCAACCATGACGAAAGCATATGCACGCCCGCCAAGACTAAGTGTCCGGGAGGGTCCAACTAAGTCCATATGAATGAGCTCCAAACAACGAGTAGTAGATATAATATTTTTAGATTTAAAAGAAATTTTTGTTTGTTTGCCTAATTGGCAAGCGTGACAAAGTTTGTCCTTTATATAAGGAGCTTTTGGTAAACCTATTAGCAAATCTTTACTAGAAAGCTTAGCAAGTAAATCAAGGCTTGCATGACCAAGTCGTCTATGCCACAACCAACCATTGTCGTTGATAGTAACAAGACACTTAACTTCATCATCCACCGAACTATTCAAATCAATCATATAGACATTATTTTGTCTTTGACCCATGAGAATAGTTTTATTATCCGAAATACAATGAATAATGCAATGCGATTTTTCAAAAATGACTTTGTGACCCAAATCACAAAGTTGACTTATACTAAGCAAGTTATGTTTAAGACCATCAACAAGTAATACATTATCAATAACAACATTAGAAGGTTTAGAAATGCTACCAATACCGATGATTTTACCCTTGCTATTATCCCCGAAGGTCACAAAGCCTCCGTCTTTAGGTGCAAGAGTAGTGAATTTTGTTTTGTCTCCCGTCATATGTCTTGAGCATCCACTATCCAAGAACCACTTGTCCTCTTTGATTTTTGACCTCAAGCATACCTACAAGACAAAACGATCATTGGTACCCTAATCCACTTTTGGGTCCTTGAGGGTTAGTGTCTCGACCCTTTGGAATCCAAACCAAATCATTTCTATTTACTTTATATCTATAAGGGCAATAAATGTAATCTTCATAGTGATCACTACGGTTGCAAGTAATACATTTAACATGCGAGATAGGTTTAACAAAACGATTGTAAACTAAGTTCTTTTTATACGAGTTGTTCTTACGGGAGTAACTAGGTGGTCTATTTTCATTTTTCGCCACTTGTTTGGTGAATAGATTTTTATGCTTTGCCGCTAAGAGTGCGTTGTATCCTACACCGGTTTTATCATATGCGCCTTGTTGAGAAGCTAATATAGTACTTAGCATTTTACTTCCCTTCATGAATTTAGCGAGAGTAAGTTCGGCGCTATCCGCCTTAGTTTTACACGAACTAAGTTCTTTAACTAACTTATCATTTTCTATGGTAAGTTCGGCATTTTTAGACGTGAGTGAGTCATTTGTTATAGCTAAGTTTTCGAGTTCGTCTTGTAGAGTAATTAGCATTTTTCTAAAAGATTTGTTTTTACCTCTAGCTTTTTCTAAGGATGCTAACACATCATTTGTATCAAGATCATCATCACTAGAAATAGAAGAGTTAGAGGAGTGAAAGCTTACATCCTCGGTATCGTCGTCTCTAGCCATGAGACAAAGATTTGCGACTTCTTCATTGTCGCTATCGGAGCTATCATCATCGCTCCCCCATGCGGCTAAGAATACCTTCTTGTATTCCTTCTTCTTTATGAACTTGTCTTTTTTCTTCAAGGGACATTCGTTTTGCATATGTCCGGGTTTGTGACATTTATAGCAAATGATTTCTTCCTTTTTGTTCGATTTGTCGGAAGACTCTCCCTTATACTCCTTTTTCTGAAATCGTTGTCCACCTTTCTTTTTCCAACTTAAGAACTTGTTGTAGCGTTTGGCGAAGAGTGCCATTTCATCATCCTCACTAGAGGAATCGTTGTCGCTATCGTCATTTGTTGTGCTTTTGAAGGCGATGCCTTTCTTCTTTTTTGAGTCATCCTCATGTTTTCGAGTCGTCATATCTAGCTCATGGGTCATCAAGGATCCTATGAGGTTGTCGAGAGAAAGTGTGTTCATGTCCTTGGCTTCTTGTATAGCCGTCACTTTCGATTCCCATTTCCTAGGAAGACTTCGTAGGATTTTCGTTAGACTTCGTAGGATTTTCGTTACCATCTCCTTGCTAGAATATACCTTTTCAAGTCTTTTAAGATCATTAGTAATCTTAGTAAAACGAGTGTACATGGAAGCAATAGACTCGTCATCATCGACTTTAAATAAGTCATAATCATGAATAAGCATGCTAATTTTAGAGTCCTTAACTTGACTAGTTCCTTCGTGCATAATTGCTAGCTTATCCCACATTTGCTTAGCGGTGTCACAACCGGAAATCTTATCATATTCACTAGGCGAGAGCGCACAAGTGATAGAAGTCATAGCCCTACAATTTAGTGAGAAAGCAAGACGTTCATCGGAATCTAGTTCCTCTACAAGTTTGTCTTCGCCATTTCTCCTAGGCGTTTTATATCCTTTACTAATACTTATCCATTGGTCTATTTCAAAACCATAAAGAAAAATTTTCATGAGATCCCTCCAATAGGGATAGTTTGTACCGTCAAAGAACGGGGGCCTAGTTATGGATTTAGAGTCGGCGTACGAAGACATAGCGGATCTTTAAACTATAAAATCGTTAGATTTTTGCAAATAGAATAGCTAGGCTCTGATACCAATTGTTGGTCTGTAGGTGTCTAAACCTTAGAGGGGGGGTGAATAAGGTTTTCGTACGTTTTTCGCGGAATAAAATCTATGTGTTATTAACTAAGCAAATTAGCGGTTTTTATAACTTAAACAATTTCGTTAACAAATAAATGCTAATTTAATCTATGCAAGTAATGAATATAAGCAATTAATAATTTGTGAAAAGTAAAAGTTGAGGGAAAAGAAATCACGCAAGATTTATAGAGGTTCGGCAAAACGCGTCTACGTCCTCTCCTCGGTATTTTCACTACCGAGTGTTTCACTAAAAAATCTTCGTTCCAAGGTTACACCTTAACGAGCTTAATCAACCGATTACGCTCCCCCTCACTTTATGAGTATCCCGAATAAATGACCTAGAGCTTTTAAGCTACACTTGCTTAAAAGCCTCTACCCAATCACTCGCTCACAAATGAGTTTATAAAATACTCTTTTACAAGATTGATTTTGTATAAATCACTCACTAACAAGTAATATCTCGATGTTAATAAGATTACAAAGTAATACGCTCGAGAATGGTTTATGATTACAAGTGAGAGAATTTGGATTATAAACTTGTGTATGATTTCTTGAATTCTTGAGAAAGCTTGGTGGTTGTTCTCCAAAGAGATTGAGGGCTATTTGTAGAGCAAATTTGGTCCTCAATTAATTTCAGACCGTTGCTGGTTGTTGGCTGAATTAAATGCTGGATATTTGCAGTTCGCCCAATTTTCAGGAAAAGCTTAAAAGCTGGAATTTGAAATTCTACTGAAACGATCGGTCGTTTCTGAAAAACGATCGGTCGTTTTTCATCTGTGCTCACTGGAAGAAATTTTGCACTGAAATGATCGATCATTTATGCTTATGGATCAGTCGTTTTTGTTCTGGGCATGTTTTCGGTTTTCTCGACAAACTTCGAAACCCCGTAACTAATTCGTTTCAAATCCGATTGTGGTTCCGCTTGAACCATTGGCTTCGTAATTACGCATTCTATCATTTTGAACCTTTAACACACTTAATAAATGATTAGTACGCAAAACGAGCTTTTATCATGTTTTACAAATATTGTTATCATCAAAATAATCGATTAGAAGAATTAACGTTCAACAAGTTTAGTAGTTTTCGAAAAACTGATTATGCAGCATGCGATTGTGGTCACAGTTTTATCTCTATGGGGATTTAGACAAAGAGATATAGATGAAGGTCTCTGTATGACTTCATTTGCTTGAATCAAGTAGTTCCTGACCACGGAACACGATCTCAATTGCCTGAGACGTTCACTATATGGATTAATATAATCCGAGCGGATATGTTATACCCCCCCTAAGTGAGTACTTGATCAGCTTGTGATACTTGAACAAGTATTATGCCCTTTGCGTGTTTTATTATATGATCCACTTTTGGATTTGCCTTCGAGATGAAGGATCTTGGGAAGACACGGTAGTGACTCAGCCTAATGATCGAGTCCCGTAAAGACTGAATTTAAGTCCATGATTCAGGCTACACCCAGAAGGTGTTATGACGTTTTAGTCATCATGACGCTAAGTCGTCAGATTCTCCCATAATCGTTCGATCACTAGACATTGATATAGACCCAATCTGTCCCTGATGAGACGATGAAGAGATATTGAACCATGATGTTCATATCTAAGTAGAATAAGAGCATTATTGTACTTGGTCTAATATGCTAGGATGAACATCTTGTCTGCTGTGAATGGTATAGCTCGACACAGCATCGTGCTAACACGCTGTCATCGAAATGGCATAAAAGACATTTTCCCATTATTTTAAGACAACTGTGGATGAGGGCTTGTCTTATCCCATTTTGCGTCATCGAGTGTACCTACCCCCTTCGGTACTCGAATTAACGCAACCCTTTTTTGGTTAAACCGATGCCGGTTATTTATCAGACCCGCATAAGGGATATTCCTAACATGGTCTGTCTTTACCATTAGGAATAAGGCGATATCTTGGAGGTCTTAGAATGACTCCAAACGAATCACTCTGATCTACTCGTGCTCTATAAGACGATTAGAGAGTGTATATGGCTTCGAGCTAGTATTAGCCATATTTGAATTACATATGCTCTGTTTCACGATTCATATAAAACACTTGTCATATTTGAGGACAACTTATTGTTATCGATCAAGAGAGACATGACTACATTATGCTATTTAGCATTTATCGTCAAAATAAATCTTAACATATGAATTTTAAGAGCATCCCGTTAAATGCTCGTTCTATTCCACATTATATTTTCTTGCATCTAATAGTGTCTAAGTAAATGAAACATCCAGTCGAATGCTCATTATCTTTCTTGGAATATGAAATCATTGCACCCAGTCGTGTGGAAATGAGGGGGAGCATCCAGGAGAATGCTTATTGCACTAATTACTACTTAGTCGAAATCCTCACATCCTATCGTGTGCAAGTGAGGAGAGCATCTAGTCGTATGCTCGTGTACTCTTTTTGTCCTTAGACCAAGGTTTTTTTCCCACCGGGTTTTCCTTGGCAATGTTTTTAGTGAGACATGTTCCCATCATATCTCACTTAAGATTGTCGAAATTAGGGAGAGTATCCTGTTGTATACTTCTTACCACTGTGTACTCTTTTATCTTTCGACTAGATATTTTTTTCCCACAAGGTTTATTCTAGTAAGGTTTTGATGAAACATCTGTTTTGTGGTTGATCCCCTAGTGAAACTACCACGGTTGCAGTCTTTTTCCTTCGATCAGAGATTTTTCCATTGGGTTTGCTCTGTCAGGGTTTTGATGAGCCACACTGTTTTGTGGTTAGTTACTTATATGGTATTTCGGCCTATATCATTCGGTTACACAGATTCTCCTAGGTACTGGTTTTGTCCCACACTGGGTTTTCCGGCTCTAAGGTTTTTATGTGTTTAGCACTACGAATGAACTCGACTCATATCGACAATATGAAGACGAAGAAATCAAGACGTCCAAAGGGGGAGTGTTGTAGAATATTATTGGCCATCTTAGGCCTTACTCTATTGGACCTATCTGTGGCTTTTCTAGCATATATAACACTACCCTCTATTGTATAAAGAAGGTCAGACGTCTCTTGATGTAACTCTCTATCACTTATTAATAAATAAAGAACCGTCTTGTTGTCTCTCTCTATATTCTCTCTATATCTACTATGTACATATTTATACTGAGCTAATAAGACTCATAACAAGTATTAGACTATTAGTAATTGGTAGTTGATTTTTTATTTTATTTTTGGTTAATTTTTAACCGGTAAAGCTCGGATAAAAAAAGAGAAAAAAAGTATAAACTAAGATACGACAAGAAAATTTTAAGAAACCAAAGTACCAAAAAAATATAAAAATCAAGGTCAAAAAACGAAAAATAAAGAAATCATTGTTAGAAGAGCAAAAAACTGAAGAAACAAGATATAGAAAAGAAAATTTATGAAACTAAAGTACAAAATAAAAAAAATATCAATGTAGAAAAAGGAAAATTAAGAAACCAAGGTTAAAAAAGCAAAACACTGAAGAAACAATGCATAGAAAGAAAATAAAATTTAAGAAACTAAAAAAAAAAATCAAGGTACAAAAATAAAAAAAAATAAAATGAAAGTGCAAAAATAAATTAAAGTGTCCCGACCCGACCCGAATTTTTAATTAATTTTCTATTTTATATTATATAATATGTTTTTTTTTTCAACATTAAAATATAAATTAGTTTATATTAAATGCAAGTGATAAGAATCGAATCTTGTATATTGTTGCTTAAACAAAGATAAATGATAATTATTTTCCAATTATAAAAATATAATGATAATTTATTTGATTGAATATGATAATTGTTGGTTGTGTGAATAAAACTAAATGATAAAAAAAGTATCAATTTTTTTTTATCACTCAATTATTTGTAGTTTCAGACTATTTTTGCTACTATATTTTAATTAATTAAGTAATTAATTTATTATGAGTGTTATTTTTAAATTATGATTTTGTGTTAATAAGAGTTGTTAAATGAAAATTAGTAATAAAAAAAAATGATATTTGTGGTGGAGGGGGGTTGAGTTCCAAAGAAAAAGAAGTAAATGGGGGTGTATACTTGGGAGTATCACCTGTGTGCAACTTATAATACACTTTAATTATTTTATTTTATTTTACCCCCCTCCCCCCCCCCCTCCCTTTTTACACAAAAATCTACGTTTTACCATTTCCAGAGAGAGAGAGAGAGAGAGAGAGAGAGAGAAAGAGAGAGTATCTGTTAATTGACGATTGTCTTCTTTTACTACTTGTAAATACCAAAACTATACAGTATTAATTAATAAAAGTACGTAATACTATATTTCATCTCTCTTTAAGATTTAAGGGGAATATGATCGAAATACGTATAATCATTCTTTTTCTAAGTTTGTTTTTATATCCATATTTGACTTTATCATCTCTTCAAATCCGATCATCTTCACAAAGATCCCTTCTTAGAACTTCTGTTATTATTCCACATAAAGATGATCAAGATTTTGTTGTCGAATTGAACTCAACTACCTTCGATTCCGTTTTGAATATTACTCCTGCCTCTTTCGTTATCGTTGAATTCTTCGCTCACTGGTTTCTCTCTTTTACTCTTTTTTTTTTATTTTTTCATTTTTTATGTTTGAGTAAAATATTAGTTAGTGATTATATCCTTATGTAATACCATCTTTTTTCTTTTTTATTATTGATCATTGTCATAGCTATATATATATATATACACTTGAACTATATTGAATGATAACACGAACCTTTTTACTATTTTCAGTAGCGGAACTAGGATTTATATATATATATATGGGTGGGGCATAATTATATGTATATATTATTTTGTAATTACGGGGGTGGTGAAAGTATATAATCGTCAATTTTTCTTTTATAATTCATGAATTTGTTGTGTTTTTCGTGATATGGGGTGTTGTAGTCCCTTTTAGCCAGTACCTAATTCCTCCACTGCAAAGTGCGATGAAGAGATAAAAGAAAAGTTTGAGGGATTTGAGGGGGAGCAAGTCTGTAATTAGTTTTTCCTTTTTCTATTCTTTATGAAATTAGGGTGATATGATAATTGATTATAAACACCAAGGGTATTTTCAGAAAAAATTGACCAAAATTTGGCAGCTTCAAAACTCTTGGTTGACTTATTATAAGAGAAGTGCAATGAAGTCATAAGAAAAGTTTGAACGATGTAAGAGGGGGTAAGATTGTTGTTGGTGTTTTAGTTTTATATTCTTTATGAAATTAGGGTGATAGGATAATTGATTATAAACACCAAGGGTGTTTTTGGAAAAAATTGATCAAAACTTGGCAGCCTCAAAACTCTTGGTTGACTTATTATAAACGAAGTGCAATGAAGACATATAATAAAAGTTTGAACGATGTAAGAGGGAGTATTGACTGTTGTTAGTTTTTTAGTTTTCTATTCTTTATGAAATTAGGGTGATAGGATAATTGATTATAAACACCAAGGGTGTTTTTGGAAAAAATTGACCAAAATTTGGCAGCTTCAAAACTCTTGGTTGACTTATTATAAACGAAGTGCAATGAAGACATATAAGAAAAGTTTGAACGATGTAAGAGGGAGTAAGATTGTTGTTGGTGTTTTAGTTTTCTATTCTTTATGAAATTAGGGTGATAGGATAATTGATTATAAACACCAAGGGTGTTTTTGGAAAAAATTGATCAAAACTTGGCAGCCTCAAAACTCTTGGTTGACTTATTATAAACGAAGTGCAATGAAGACATATAATAAAAGTTTGAACGATGTAAGAGGGAGTATTGACTGTTGTTAGTTTTTTAGTTTTCTATTCTTTATGAAATTAGGGTGATAGGATAATTGATTATAAACACCAAGGGTGTTTTTGGAAAAAATTGACCAAAATTTGGCAGCTTCAAAACTCTTGGTTGACTTATTATAAACGAAGTGCAATGAAGACATATAAGAAAAGTTTGAACGATGTAAGAGGGAGTAAGATTGTTGTTGGTGTTTTAGTTTTCTATTCTTTATGAAATTAGGGTGATAGGATAATTGATTATAAACACCAAGGGTGTTTTTGGAAAAAATTGATCAAAACTTGGCAGCTTCAAAACTCTTGGTTGACTTATTATAAACGAAGTGCAATGAAGACATATAAGAAAAGTTTGAACGATATAAGAGGGAGTATGACTGTTGTTAGTTTTTTAGTTTTATATTCTTTATGAACTTAGGGTGATAGGATAATTGATTATAAACTCGAAGGGTGTTTTTGGAAAAAATTGATCAAAACTTGGCAGTTTCAAAACTCTTGGTTGGCTTATTATAAGCAAAGTGCAATGAAGTCATATAAGAAAAGTTTGAACGATGTAAGAGGGAGTATTGACTGTTGTTGGTGTTTTAGTTTTCTATTCTTTATGAAATTAGGGTGATAGGATAATTGATTATAAACACCAAGGGTATTTTTGAAAAAAATTGACCAAAATTTGGCAGCTTCAAAACTCTTGGTTGACTTATTATAAACGAAGTGCAATGAAGACATATAAGAAAAGTTTGAACGATGTAAGAGGGAGTAAGATTGTTGTTGGTGTTTTAGTTTTCTATTCTTTATGAAATTAGGGTGATAGGATAATTGATTATAAACACCAAGGGTGTTTTTGGAAAAAATTGATCAAAACTTGGCAGCTTCAAAACTCTTGGTTGACTTATTATAAACGAAGTGCAATGAAGACATATAAGAAAAGTTTGAACGATATAAGAGGGAGTATGACTGTTGTTAGTTTTTTAGTTTTCTATTCTTTATGAACTTAGGGTGATAGGATAATTGATTATAAACTCGAAGGGTGTTTTTGGAAAAAATTGATCAAAACTTGGCAGTTTCAAAACTCTTGGTTGGCTTATTATAAGCAAAGTGCAATGAAGTCATATAAGAAAAGTTTGAACGATGTAAGAGGGAGTAAGACTGTTGTTGGTGTTTTAGTTTTCTATTCTTTATGAAATTAGGGTGATAGGATAATTGATTATAAACACCAAGGGTATTTTTGAAAAAAATTGACCAAAATTTGGCAGCTTCAAAACTCTTGTACAACAGTATGAATATGATGATAATGTTGTACGATTCATTCTTATGTATGATACTATGCTTGTTCCTCTCTTTTTTGTGTGTTTACCTACTAAGTAGTTTTTTCCTTTTCTTTTTTCCGCTTGCATAGCTTTACAACTAATGTAATTATTTTCGTGTATGGAGCACCAATACGGGTACAAGGTACTTGTGAAGTATAGTACACATGTAGGAGAAGATGCTAAACTTGGAATTTTAATTATACAAGAATGGCTTATGAGGGGTGCCAAAATTTACTAAATCAAGTGGAAAGAAAATGATGGGTTGTTGTTAACATAGTTTAGTGAAAATACGTGGTCAAAATTAAAAAATCACAATTTTCAGAATTATGGGGCCTGACGTCGCCCCGTTGTCTGTACCTAGCTTCCCCTGCAAGGTGCGATGCATAGTTAGTGTTTTTTTTTTTTAACCTCCAAATGAAAGACAAAGTTAATAGTAAACTTAAAACACTCTCATATATACCACCTAACTTAATATTACTCCTATTTCTTAATTATGTTTTATATTATCCTTAAATATATAAGAATAATATACCCACAAGTACTGCTACGGGTCCACTCATATTTTCGAACTACTTGTGCTTCTTATGTTTTGGAATCCTTCTATTTCATTTTTAATTTCGGAAGAACACAAAACAGTCGATATACATATATCTATCGACTGTTATGTTAGAAATTTATCTTGTAGCACTTTCAATGTGTTTTGTCGAAACCAGTCAGTAAAAAGATCTTTGTTTTCGCAGTACACTAGACTTTTCCAACCTTACTTTTCTCGTATTAGCCATTGAAAATAAAACTGCTTGAGAAAAATACGATCAATCAACAGACATTGAACTATTCAAGACCTAGCACTATGCTTGGGACAGATATAGTTCTAGCGGGACATAGATAACCGAAAAGTCTTGCTTCAAAATATAGCTACTTGAAATTTAATTTTAGCAACTAGTTAACATTTTTCATATGCATAAGGCTTATATGATGAGTGATTCATTTCTAGATAGGTACAACATCCATAATAAATAGGATGATAACCCGGTAATTTCTATAGGTACTTATGACCACAAGTGTTAAGAAGGCATTGCGAACAGATGCTAGTAGTCATCGATATTTCCACTACCATCTTTTGGGCCATAACAAGCATAGCTAATAGATAAATTCTGCTAATTGTGAAATCACCCAGCGTTTTTCATTCATTAGCTTACCCTTTATTGAATTAGTATCGGAATTTTGTTATTGCCCACTAATCCGTATTAAAATAACATAAGTCTTAAATAGTTATTTAGTCTATAGAGTTTGTTAATTTGTTCACATTATTTAATATCCGTTATGGTAGTGATTTAAACATTCCAGTCATGTTGGTGTCCATAAAGAACAAGACATTTCTTTTATAAATATTCTGCTGCAATATGTGTTATTCCATTCACAACTTCTACTCGATTTAATGAATGAAAAATTTTCAATTTGCAACTCGAAACATTTTGATTAAAATCTGCTTATGTATCTTGTAGGTGCCCAGCATGCAGAAATTACAAGGTATGTATTTAAGATGATTATTATGTTAGTTATTTGTACTTTTAAGTTTTGTAATGTTTACTGCTATTATCTTATCTGTCAGTGTTTTTTTAATTTTGTTTACTCCACGACTTGCAGCCTCAATACGAAAAGGTAGCTAGGCTTTTTAATGGACCTGAAGCTGTTCATCCAGGGTTACTATTGATGACAAGAGTTGATTGTGCATTGAAGGTACTTATATTATGCTTTTGAAATTGTCTTTTGGTATCATAATTATTTACTTTTTTTTTTTCGTTGTCTTCCTTATAATTGAGATTATGTTTTGTACTTGGAGAAAATGGCAGTTTTTTTACAGAGAAAAGCTTAAAACTTTTCAACAAAATGAGTCCAGTGACTTTAATTACACTAATGATGCTGCATTTGTGGTCCTCCTTTGGTGGCACGTCATTTGTATTGCTTTATTCAATTTTGTGCCACGACTGATTTCATGAGTGCTTAATTGATGGGAAAAAGCAGTAAAAGCTATTATGATCGTCAAATTAGTTCAGATTTAGTTTGCATTTAATATCTTTTTTTAGCAATGTCGGAACTTGATATTCTCATTCTGGAAAACCCATTGAGCAGGGTCATACATTTGTACCGCATCAAGGAACCCCCCTCAGACCACAGAGACTTACTCACTTTTCGGACCATGTTCTTTCTTACGCATACTAAGACAATAATTTGCATAACTTGAGGTTAAATATGAAATTGTTATCCTTCTTGTTGTGAAGCGTGCTGCAATTCAAAGTGTCTCCTTTTGATGGCTATTGGACATTTTTCATATTGTCATCGTAAATTTTACTAATTATGCCTAGTTAGTCATGACCAAGCGCCAGTACAGCTTCTAGTAAACTTATTTGTGAACATACTCATTTTACTACGTATTTTGCACTTTCTTGGTAAGGTATATAACTGTAAGCTACCTTTCTGTAAGTACGACCGGTTCTTCTCAATTTACCATGCATAATATGTTATCATAGCTTAGCCTCAACTTGTGTGACCTGGTAATTTCTCTCTATCTTTCAACATTTTGGCAGCACAGATAAACAGTGATTTGTGCGAGAAGTTTTCAGTGAGCCATTATCCTATGCTTTTTTGGGGGCCACCCTCTAAGTTTGTTGGTGGTGGTTGGAAACCTAAACAAGATAAAAGTGACATTTGTACAATTGATGATGGACGAACAGCTGACCGCTTGCTTAAATGGATTAACAAGAAAATGGGCAGGCATGTCTCTTTATTAGTTACCTTTTCACCTTTTTTAAGTAACAAATTTCTGAGAAAGTGGGTTGGTCCTAGTGGTTAAGACTCACTGTTGACAGTGTACCCCTCTTACCACCACACCACCAGGGTTCGAATCTTGACTCCCATTTACAAAGTGGGTTACCTCCAAAGCGAGGGTTATAATTATTAACAAAAAAGAAGTTCCCCATAAGTCTGCCTCATTGCATATGCGTGATTCAATTTAGCTTTTCCTTAAGGAAAATGCCTTCGTATTACGTATCTTAAGAGAACTTTTCTTCGAAAGTTGGCTACCAAGATTAGGGTTTAAGGTATATAACCTATGTTGCACGGATACGGGTATCGTATCCGATACGATACGGATACGCGAATACGGATTTTTTGAAAATTTAGGATACGATACGGCTAGGATACGACAGTTATAATTATAATAAAAATTATTATATATATGTATATCTACAAAATATACTGATACAAATTATTTTTTACTTATCAAACCTTATTTGGAAATACAATTCCCCAAAAGGTATTCTATAATATGGAAGTAGTGATGTATATTTTGTACTTTCTTACAAATAACAAAGATATACTATATACTAATATAGCATGTATGACCCATTACTTTAATGAGCTTATAATACTTTGCCTAAAAATTGTAAGCAAGTATAAATCTCCAACCCCACCGTATCTTGAAAACCTATCGGTGAAGCATCTGTGAAGTATCATTGAAATATTGGATAGGTCAAACTTTTGAAAAGTGAAGGATACGGCATTTGGAGTATGGATACGGTATCGGAGTATCGGGGGAGTATCGGTATCCGATACGGCAAATTTTTAAAAAATTGAAGTATCCGTGCTACATAGTATATAACAACCCAATTGATTAAAGTATGGATATTGGATTCTTACACTGCTTTGTATTGTCCACCTTCCCTGTATTAGAAAATTTTCTTCCCAATAATATGTTTGTTGGCTGTAGAGCGCTTTGGATATTTAAATTGAATCAACAGATTAAGTTAAATTAAAACTGATTCTGATATTGTAGGAAGGCTCCTTGTGATATGGCTGAGAGGGCCAGAGTTTATTATTTTAGTCCCTTAATTCTGGTGTTTTTCTTCTTTTTCGTATACTTATTTTTTTCTTTGTTTCTTCATCTGGAGGTGTTCACCAGAAATAAAACTTTTCTTGTATTCATGGTATATAACACCCCTCAATTCAGATATTGGATCCATGAGACCATTAATCCTCATAAATCCAGTGTATGCCCTTAAGCTCATAATGTTACACGTGGTGATGATATTAAGGAGAAACAAATTTAACAATGAAGCGTCCATACCTTTCAGAGACTTAGGTCCTTCTGAGACGACACATAAATAGTTTCATTTATTTAACAACCACATGTTATATGTTGTAGTAGTGCCAATTAGTTGTGGGTTACAAATAAAGAACAAGTAGACGTTCGATTAATGGTTCAAGAACCAATTGAGTGCTAGAATACTTGTCATTTTAATCAATATCAATAATGAGCCCATTTCTTATATCTTCTGACTTTATGTTTCATATTTGATTAGTCTTGTTATTTATTCTCTTATATTAGTGTAGGAATATTCTGTCTTCCCTTCTATATGTTGAGAATGACGGAATTAACTTGAACTTTTTTCATTTTACAGCTTATTTGGATTAGAGGATAAAAAATTTGAGAATGAACATCTCCAATCAAATGTGTCAGACCCTGAACAGGTTCTATTTATGATCATTACATTAAATAATGTACTTGAATGCCATTCAATTATTAATGCAAATCTGAACTTAGCAACGATGCTTCTGGTAGATACTGCGTGCTGTATACGATGTTGAAGAGGCAACTTCAACTGCCTTTGATATAATCTTCGATCATAAGGTAAGATTTCTTCCCGGGAGATTCCTTTAGATTTAAACCTTCCAACTTAAGAATTTGATCGACTGAATATGCATCTATAGATGATAAAGTTGGAGACTCGGGCATCACTCATAAGTTTTCTACAACTACTTGCGGCCCATCACCCTACTAGGAGGTCGTATGTTGGCAGATTTAGCTTTTTATTTCACAGTTAAATAGATAAGAGAAATATGCTCATTTAAATAATCAAGTGGATCTTCTATTATAGGTGTCGAAAGGGAAGTGCTGAATTCCTTGTCAATTTTGATGAGTTATACCCACAAGCATCATGGTCAACCGATGAGCAAGAGGTTATTGTCGTGAACAAAAAGGGTCCAGCCCCCAATTTTCAGATTTGTGGAAAAGAAGTTCCGCGTGGATATTGGGTAGGTGTACATTAAGTTGGCATAAAAATTTATTTCAGCTTAATATTACCATATCAGTTTACTTCTTGTTTCCATACTCGTGTCCTCAAGATTTTGGGGTTTATTATGATAGTGTTTTCGTTAACTACCCTGAAGTATAAACTCTTCCTTTTACTACCCTCAAGTTTAGTCTCCGTTATTTTTTTATACAAAAAGACAATTCAAATGGACGGAAAAGTCAGCAGTGGACGGAAAAGTCAGCACGTGACCATTTTACAAACAGATTACTTATTTACACTTAAATTTAAAGGGAAAAAAATAGGTTTAGTGACTACATTACAACTATCATAAATTAATAAAATGGGGACCAAACTTATAACATTAACAAATTAAGGTAACGAAATATATATATTTTCCTAAATTGGGGACCTCCGTCAATTTAATTGGACGGAAGTTAAGTTAACGGAGTTCCCCAATTTAGGAAAATATCTATATTTCGGTACCTCAATTTTGTTAATGTATGGTAGTTGGAGTCATTAAATCTATTTTTTTCCTTTTAAATTTAAGTGTAAATAAGTAAATCTGTTTGTAAAATGGTCACGTGCTGACTTTTCCGTCCACTGCTGACTTTTCTGTCCATTTGAATTGTCTTTTTGTACAAAAAAATAACGGAGACTAAACTTGAAGGTAGTAAAAGGGAGAGAGTATACTTCAGGGTAGTTAACAAAAACACTACCATACTTCAGGGTAGTCAAGTATAATAAACCCCAAGATTTTGTATGACTCATTTTGTTTGTAAGTGAATATTTCTCTGTTGGTCGAGTTTCGATGCCATCTTATTGCTGCATGTCTTTTTGTTCTCTCCGAATTTCCCTTTTGTCAATTCTAGTCGATTGAACGTTAATAGCATGTTTAGCAGAATCCCATTTCAATCAGCTATTATAATGTATGCAAAATAGGTAAACTTGTTCTTCAATTAATAACATGTGATTTCAAGTTTGAAAATGTTTTGTGATGAATTTTTGTCTCATTACTGGTACGGTACCTGTATAGTGATAGAGCAGAACCCCTAGACTTTTCAACAAATGTAATGTAACTAGCTATTAGTTGGTATCAGTTTGTTCATATTTTTGTTCTGTGTTGTTTTTGTTTTTGCTCTATCAATATAGTTAATACTGTCTAAATCTGCCATTGATATTTTTTCAGATATTTTGCCGTGGCAGCAGGAATGAAACCAGGGGATTTAGGTAACTGAAATGCATATATTCGATACAGTTTTTAAAATTGCTAACTATCTTTTTTCTTTTATAATTAACATGTTTGAATCAAAATTTTCAATCCGTCTGTTTTTAGATGCAACATTATCACAATATACAATGTCTACCCTTCAAGTTTTCTGAATCTTTGCATCTCTTCAAGGTTGGATATGTGAGATTCAAACCCCGATTAAGTATTGAGTCTGCCACATATCAGAACCCAATTTATATCTTGATTGCGCTGTGTGGTACCTACCTCATATTAAAAGGTACATGGATCAATTGAAAACATGTTCTGTTAGGAGATACCATATAACCCAGATTTGAACTGGATCTGGTTATGAGTATTTTTCTCCTTGGCAATTCTTATATCATATCCCACCGTTAGCTACCTGTTTAATCTCTTTAAGTTGGATAGCTGCCGTATTATTGTAACAGCCATAGGTAGAACTCACCCTAGAAAACTGATTAACTAAGGGAGGGTGTCTTTATAAACAACACAAACGTAGCTCACGTTACCGATGTGGTATGATGCTCTCACACTACGTTATCCTTGGATCGTTACAATTGTAAATTCAATTTGAAAGATTTTTTTTAGCTATGGGAGTATTATACTTCCTCACTATAAAGCCAGTTAGTCTAGGCTTATTGATCATTTAGTTTCTCGTTACAACAGGCTGCACTTTTACACGTGATTGCTGCATGTTGTGAAATTGCAGAAGTTAAGGCCTTTCTGTATGATTGACTTTCAGGTTGGGTTGGTCCAATTTAAATAATGTTGTGAATTTACTCGAGAGATTAATTTTTTTTATATAATTGCCTTTTTTTCTCCTTTGATACCTTCCAAATGCATTTTCTTCTAGTCAATGGGGAAAAAAGGGGCTTTTGATTGAGCATACTTATGCATCAATATTTAAGCTGTACTTTCTGTGTATGCAGTTGTGGCCTGTGGGTTTTACTGCACTCGCTTTCTGTGAGAGTTGAAGATGGTGAAAGCCACCAAGCTTTCATAGCAACTTGTGAATTTATTCGCAATTTCTTCATCTGTGAAGAGTGTCGGCAACATTTCAGTGAGATGTGTTCTAGGTAAAACAAACATCTTCTTCATTACCTTGTTTGCATAAGCTTTCATTGGTTAGTTTTAGATATTATTAATTTTTAAATCAGATTTCTGCTTGGATTTTTGGGTTTTAGCTGATCATGCTCATCTAGATGACCATAATTTTTTAAACGTTTATAGAGGAAATTTCACCCAAACCAACATGTCTTGCTTTTTGAAGGTCTTCTCATCTGATTACGTTACTATGCTTTTCAGTGTTTCCACTCCTTTCAGCAAAACCCGTGATGTTGTGCTCTGGTTATGGACTGCACATAATAAAGTAAATGAAAGATTAATGAAAGAAGAAGCATCCCTTGGTACCAGTGATCCCAAATTTCCAAAGACCATATGGCCCTCAAAACAGCTATGTCCATCTTGTCAGAGCCAGAAAAAAGACGGAAATGACCCCATCAACTGGAATGAGGATGAGGTTTTCAAATTCTTGACAAACTACTATGGAAAAAAGCTGGTGTCTTTGCACAAAGACAAGGGTCTTACTGAAGATATGGGGTTGGGTAAAGCTAATGCTGAGGAATTAAATGTCTCTACGAGTGCAGTGGTAGTGCCTGTCGGTGCGGCTTTGGCCATCGCAGTTGCCAGTTGTGCATTTGGTGCACTTGCCTGCTTCTGGCGATCGCAGCAGAAGAATAGGAAGTACTTTCATAACCCACACTATTATAAGAAAGTATAAATTATTTCGAATCTATATGGAGAAAAAAATTAGGTCGGGAAAGAACAAAAGAAAATAATTGTTCTTATTGATTTTGTTCTACTAACATTTCAGGTCCAGGAGAAGCTGGAGTTGAGTTAATTTCTGGTATGGCCGTCAATGTGAAGGTCGGAAACAGTGAATCATGTACTGAATCATGATCTAGAGGACAAATTTGTCTAAAATCCTCATTTTGGGGTCATCCATATCTAATTTTTCTTTAATTTCTATGGATGACATTGAATGTACAGATATTGGTATCCTTGTATTGATATACAATTTTTCATCAGGTCTCATAGTTGTGTTCAATCATATTTGGCACTTGTGAGTTGTGATCCTACATGACGATAAGAAAATGAACTTAGAGGGCCCATTAGGAATGTTTCATGGTTCAGTTTTGGGGTGTGTACTGTAATTTTGTTATTAATTGCGGCATTCTGAAAGACCTTTAAATATGATTCTCGTTTTTAAAAAAAAAAAAATTGGAGTGTGTGGTTGTTTCGTGGTTTTTTTGTTTTGTAATCAAGATATCCAAACACTGAAAGCTTGTAGCATTATTTTCGAACTAAAATTTGGCTTGAAGTGTAGCATTCCTTTCTAGACAAAACATCCAAACACATACAAAAAAAGAGACTTAACCCTAACCACGAAAATTTCGACAAACTCTCAACTAGTCTCACCCAACCCACACTAATTTGCCTCAATTGTAGCCTCAAAAAAAAAAAAATATCTAAAGGACATCGGATCCTATAAATGGGAACCTTTGATACAAATTTTAATGAAAAATATCGTGCAATTATCGGAGCCGTTTAAGTATACTAATTGCACATGAAAAACCTAATATTGAGGTTATCAAAAAAGTTCAGAGTAAAAAGAATCTCAAATCTAGTTATCACATAAATAAAAGTGTTGGATAATAAGCATGTTCTAATTAGGTGCTTTGTTAAAGAGTCGGCTTAAAAAAAATTAGTTTCTTGATAATAGCTTTATGGGAACATTTAAGTGGTTCTATGATTTCAACCCAGATGCTGAATCATCTATTATACTGCTATGGCTTGTGGCTTCTGGCAATATTGTATTTACGAAAATTTTACCAGATTACTGTTTATTTTGTAACAAGCTTAGTCATGAATAAGATAAATACAGGTATAAGAAGCAAAATAGAAAAAGGAAATAAAAAAGATGATTTTGCTCAAGAACAAGAGATCGGTTTCGTTAGATTTTGCTCAAAAACAAGATGATTTTATAGCAAATAAATTAGATTTTATTGGCTAATGATGAATACCAGATTAGTTGACTATATGACTTCGCATACATGTGAGCAAAGAGATCGGTATCATTACCTAAGCATCAGCATCATTCTCAGGAAGGAAAACAAGGATTTTTACCCTAATATAGACCACCTTGCATTTGAAATGTTCAACACTCATAAATTATAAGAATCTAAAGAAGGGGGAAAGAGAAGTCATAAATAATGACAATGGATTTGTGATTAAGAAGAGGATAAAACCCTAACTGGCACAGAAATACTTCTATTTTTGAATTCCACAAACTCAATGAAAAACAGTAAAATAGAACAAAGAGCAGCTTATTGTAGACGTGTACAAGTACAAAGGACGATCCAGTAAAAAAAATTGACATAAAAAGAATGACATTGTCTTCGTACACTTATAACCCGTGTTAATCATGAACAACAAACATGGACAGAAACCAAAACTAAAAGCAACTCCAGAAATACATAAAATTACAAAAACTTAGAAATACATATAAACTACATCTTCGACTGGTGGTGGCAGCTTCAACAATACATACCTGTCGCCAACATATACAACCCACAAAAAAGTGAAAATCCGTCCAACTAATAGTATGGCTTTCATTTAACTTAAACACGTACGCATGTCACAAGAAATAGCCAAGGCAGTGTCAGTTCCAAATGATCATCCGTTAACCCAGCATGTTTGTCTTTTCTTTTCTCTTTGCTTTTCCGTTTTACTTGCACTGCTTCGAATGTGTACTCAAATCATCAAGAAGATTCGTAATGGATTCTTGGAATTTAGCAGCTTGTGGGCCTGGTTTCAAGATGTTTACATCTCCCCATTGCGTGCAAGGGTCCATCCACCAACTTGTATGACCTGTACACCAAGCCCCAGGGGTAGCTCTATTTGTCCCCCGCTTAAGAATCTCTTTGTCAACCTTATCTAACACAGGATCGTCTCGCTGAAACTGTCTTGCAAAAGCCGCCCCACTTTGAGCCATTGGACCAAAATCGGATGTGTTTAAAAAGAGGGGTTCCATCCTAGGTGGATTGTCCCATATCATGAATCTAAGATCGGTGTTGACAGTTGTGTTTTTGAACTCGGGCACATTGCAAATAACAGAGTGGAAATATACTTCTTGGGGTAAAATCATGTTATTGACATACATAAGGAGAGTGCGTGGGAGGTTATCCCATCCGATAATACAGAACTCGAGAAAATCCCGGCTCAAAACAACCCATGGTGAACCTGAAAGTTTTAATACACCAATTATATAAATGAAACAATTCGCGCTCCTGAACTAGAAGGCATGCTTAGAGTTGGTACAGACGATTAGTAAATTAAGATAAACTTGTGTAGATAACAAAGTAGTAATTAAAGCAAAATAATAAGAAGATAAAATGTTCTCATCTCAGTATCAACCAAAAGTCAATTAGCAATTGGGGAACTGCTACCAACAAATGTTGAGATACTGCAACTCTTTCATTTTCAGTTACATTATTATCACTAGTGACAGACTTCCATAATGTTGTTCTGTTAATGGGCAAACCCGGTGCAAAACCTCCCTATGTGCGGGGTCCAGAGAGGGGTGGGTCCACTTTTGGGCCTAATGTAGAATAACAAAATCTGGTGTACTTTGGAAATTATTATCATTTAGTGACCGACTTCCATAACATATTCTGTCTTGAATATCAAAATTCTTGAAGATAGGGAAATAAAGTAATCTTAAGACAAGTGATAAATTAAACCTTGTGTAATTTGGCAGACAGACATGGAGGCTTTTTTTCAATTAAATAGAGAAATATAATTAAGGACATCTGACCAAGTGGGTAGTTGTAAGCATTTATAACAATCACATGATTATAATTTAAATGAATAAGGAAAAGGGAACTTACCAGTGAAAACTTTAAAGGCGTCAGGGGTTGGCCGCTTTTGTGTGGCATGAAAGATTTGGGTTTTCCTTGCCAAGTAAATCCCCGGATCAACCACAATTGGGTGAATTCTTTGACCCCTGAAATCAACACAAAAATAGAATTAACTTCTGAGAATGTTCGATAATAAGCAAAATGCTCATAAAGAGAAAATACGAAAATCAGAGAGAAGGTTTCCATACTCTTTCCACCCCAGATCACTTGTATGATCAATGAAATTGAGGCCTCTTGGGATAGAAGAGAAAACATGGGACAAATCTGCAAGGCACAATGAATACAATCTTCATTTTAAAAATACTATTGACACCTTATGTGAAATTTACAATATTACGAACAGAATCAGGCAGCACCATAACACAGAGGTACAAATATGAAAGCAAAAATGTATCAATCCTATAGAGTCCTAAACTGGAATCTTAAATGGCAAACTTAAGAAAGAACACATAACATATCAACAATATCTTTTTTAGCATGGAGTGACAGTGACACATAGTTAACCGTAAATATTTGTGTGAAGAGTTATCGAGTGATAAAAAGGATAACCCAAAATACCCCCTATTTGAATTACCCAGAGATAATATCCTTAAGTATTAGTAACTGGGACGTTTAATAATAATAGAAGTTAAATGTAAGACAGACAAGATAGATATATATAAAGGACTACCAAGTTCGCACAATCTTTAAGTAATAGTAGTGCTGCTATTTTAATAGTTAAATGCTTTTAAAAAATGATAAATTAGAGAACCATTTTATAAGTAACCATTAAGATGACGACATAATGAGAAAATACGATTAACATCAATTTGAATTCGCCATTTCTATGGTGGCAACGTTAAAAGCAATAAAGAACTTGTTCAAATTTCTGTTACGGTATGTAAATCAATATTATGTAAATACTTGACAATTATGCATTAATGTGTAGCTGTCATAGATCACTAAACCTAAAGGCTAACTAATTATATATATTACAAAATTGCCAAAAAAAGAGGGAAAAGAGAAAACAAGAACCATAAGTAAGTTTGAAAAATGCAGGTTCAGGCATTTCATTTCTCAGTTTAATAAGTAAAGCAAAGACAAAACCACCAACATACACATGCAAAAGAAACGCCTTTATAAGTATATTTCACCAAAAATGGGGAAAGAATTAGATCAGAATTGTTCCACGGACAGTCATAATAAAAAAAAGGAACAATTGTGAAGTTCAGACAGCAATTAAGTGGCAAAACTAATACAGCACAACCAATGTAGGAAATAATGGCAACAAGGGAACATAGATCTCCACATGCACGCAATCTTAGCTTCATCGGTACTAATCAACATTAACTCTAAATACAGGCTTTATAGGCATTAAGGAAAAGGTTTCATACTACCCAATTGCTTATCAAGGAAAAAGCTAAATTAAATATTCCATGAGAAATAAGAAATAAAACCCCCAACTTGTGAGATGTAAACACCAGAGCCATGTGGCAACATTACTCAAATCTAAAGAATATTAGTATTAATTAATGAGACAAATCTAAGATGCAGTCAATTACAACAGCTGCTATGACTAAACGACATTGATTGTACATTTCTCAATAAGCCAACAAACTTAGCTTTCTCAAAAATAATTAAACTTGCTAACATTCTATTTCATAAGTCACTTTAATGTTTTCACTGTCACTAAACTGAACAATAGCATTTTATTAAGCTAAGCAACAAGTTGATAATCGAAAACACAAAGACAGTGTACCAATGAGATGAACCTAAGTTTCATCAGTTTTTACTACATTAATTGACTGCTCTTAGTTAACTAGTCACCAGAGCAATAAATGTATTACGATTCTTGCACCGGTCATACACATCTGAGAGTTAAAGACAAGTTACAAAAGATCTTCTCATATATTCCTTCAGTTAAACATGACAAACGGTAGAGATTTTTAAGTTAGAAAATTTAATCAATGGATTCTACAAAGTATTCAAGGCAATGATCGAATCCCACCCACCATCAATCTCATAGTCAGTATTTTCTATCAAGCTTAATTCTTCAGCATTAATAAATCATGATTCTAGAAAAGATCAGTCATGTCCATTCACTAAAAAGACAAGCCAATTTGGCCATCATTTTAATTGCCCAAAATCATGAGTACCACTATGAACTACGAACGAATTTATAGTTATTACTCAAGAATCAAAACCATTCAATAGCTAAAGAAAAGTGACAGAGAAAGATTAGCATACCATCTTGAGTAAGAAGTGGATAATCGAAAACACGAAGACAATGCACCAGTCTAAAACATTAATAAATCATGATTCTAGAAAAGATCAGTCATCCAGTCACTAAAAAACACCGAAGCTAATTTGACTATCATTTCAATTGCCCAAAATTGTACCACTACGAACCCAATCAATACTTATTACGCAAAACCATTCAACAGCTAAAGAAATGTGAAAAAGAGGAAATTTGGCATACCATCTTGAGTAAGAAGTGGATAATCAAAAACACAAAGACAATGTACCAATCGAAAACATTAATAAATCATGATTCTAGAAAAGATCAGTCATCCAGTCACTAAAAAACACCGAAGCCAATTTGATCATCATTTCAATTGCCCAAAATTGTACCACTACAAACCCAATCAATACTTATTACGCAAAAGCATTCAATAGCTAGAGTAATGTGAAAGAGGAAGATTAGCATACCATCTTGAGTTAGAAGTTGATAATCGAAAACACAAAGACAATGTACCAATCGAAAGCATTAATAAATCATGATTCTAGAAAAGATCAGTCATCCATTCACTAAAAAACACCGAAGCCAATTTGACCATCATTTCAATTGCCCAAAATCGTATATACTACTACGAACCGAATAAATACTTATTATACAACACCATTCGATAGATAAAGAAATACAAAAGAGGGAGTTTGGCATACCATCTTGAGTAAGAAGTGGATAATCGAAAACACAAAGACAATGTACCAATCGAAAACTTTAATAAATCATGATTCTAGAAAAGATCAGTCATCCATTCACTAAAAAACACCGAAGCCAATTTGACAGTCATTCCAACGGCCCAAAATTGTACATACCACTACGAACCAAATCGATACATATTACACAAAATCATTGAATAGCTAATGAAATGTGAAAAAGGGGAAGTTTTTGGCATACCATCTTGAGTAAGAAGCGGATAATCCAAAGCGCTTAAAGCAACAAACCAATCCCACCCTCCGTCAAGCTTCAAGAGTATGGCAGCCGCATGTAACGGTGCGGCTATATTCGTCGCACCCATATACGTAGTGGCGTCAGGCTTCCCAACCACATCCACATTCCTGAACGCCTTGACGGCCGGAACAGACCTAACTAAGGTAGCAAGTTTCAGCCTATCTTTGGCGGAACCGTCGGTACCAATGTGGAGCAAGTAGCGGTTTCTTGGGTGGTACACCGCGAGGAGTAACCGGAACACTGCGTCGACGTCGCCATAGCCACCCGAGATGTAGTAAGCGAAGGAGGGAGGGAATGCCTGGCCGTGACGGATGAGGGAGAAGGCGTCACGGGTCGTGTTGTTTGAGGAGCTGAATAGTGAGAGGAGGACGACGAGTGAGAGGGACACAAACGCCGTAAAGAAGAGCACGAAGAGACGTTTCTTCTCTGCTGTTCCCATTCACTCGGATTTAATAACATGGATCACACCCAACCCCAAAAAATAATATTAAAAAAAATTAAAAAAAAACACCCACCCAACAATTATACAGGTGAAAAAGAAGCTCACAGGGAATCAAATTATAATTCTGTAGCTCAGATGGATTCCAGGCCAGTGGAAAAGATTTTTAAAAAAATGAACTTTAACAAAATGTAAGTGGTAAATGCATATTAGCTCATAAGAGATCAAAGACTAGGAAAATGAAATTCCACCCAAAAATAAAAATAAAACCTCACCCACCCAACAATTATATGCAAAAAAGAAGGAAATACCCAAATTAAAGAATATGAAGCTCACACAGAATCAAGGCTATAGAGATGGAAACACGCGATGAAATTAAATTAAAAAAAAAACAATCTATTATTATGTAGCTTCAGATGGATTTTAGGCCAGTGAAAAAGAAAGAAAAAACTTTTAACAAAATCTAAGTGGTAAAATGCATATTAGATAATAAGAGATCAAAAACTAGGAAAATGAAAAATTTGTAGCACAGAACAGATCAAAGGAAATATAAGTTAAAACCCACAAAATGGTATCTCTAAAATCAATGAATTTAGAGCTTAATCAATTTAAATTTGAAACATGGACAAAAAAGATACTTAATTTAACAAATTTGAAGGTCAAATAGTGTAAAAGAGAGGATAATGAGAGATAACTGTAGTTTTCTCTCTCTCTTTCTCTCTGTATGTATATATATTTTATATATATCAATAAATATTATAAGGGTTAGGGTTTGAAGGTCTGGATTTCAATTTTGCTGAGATGAAAACAAAAACACACACACACACACACACACAGATAGAGAGAGAGAGAGAGATGGTTGGTTTTTTTTTAATAATATTAATCGGGGAAATTTTCACTTTTTGCACCCTCACTCTACCAAATTTTTTGATTTTATGCACTCAGTTTTTAAAATCTGCTGATTTAGTACACCACCCACATTAAGTTCACACACATAAACATACCTCACGTGCCCTCTTAAATGGTGAAATTGACAAATTTGCCTCTAGTTTTGGAGGGAAATTTGGTAACATGTTACCGAGCTTCCCCCTCTTTATATACATTATATCCGGCCACCACTTTCTTTTATCTCTCCCAACTCTACAACTCTTTCTCTAACCATTGTTCTTCCTATTTTCTGAATATTTTTCTTTTTTCCTATGTCTATCAACTACTACTGTGAGAAAAAAATCAAGGATATCAACAGTTTACACAAATGCCAACCCTGTAAGGAGATTTGCAACCTACAAACCTGGTGGTTGTAAATTATGGGAATGGACTGATCCACCCATGTATGCAATATCAACAAAATTAATTCCACACTTATTAAAGAAAATTAATAAGTTAGAGGATGATAAAATTGCAATAACAAGTCAAGGAGTTAGTCAAATAAGTCAAGGAGGAACTCAAATAAGTCAAGTTCATGAATAGGTACCTGTAACTATTGCAAAAATAGTGATAAATGATGGATTTTACAAGACGTGGTTATTGATAATTCTGCTTATTGGGATCTTAGTGTATCTGCTACTCAAAATTGGTAAACTGAATGAAGAAAACAAGAGAATGTTTAACAAGCTAGTGATGACTTGAAGCTTAGTGGGTCTCTAAGACCGATTTCAAGTGTAATGTGTGTGCTTGTTTCAAGTGTGAGTGTGATGTGTGTGTTTGTTATAGAGAGTATGTTGTGTGTGTTTGGTTCAAGTGTTATTTGTGTGTATTGTAATGTTTGAACTTTGCAATAAAATAAATTTGTTTCAGTTCTAATATCATGACCATAACCGTTCCGATCACATTTTGATAACATCACAATAAGAATTCTGATTACAATGTAACACAAATGAAGAATAGATAAAACAAAACAATAATATAGAAGCAAGTTTTTCATTGCATGATAAACAAACACCCACATTACGTAAGGCTTGAATTGAAAACAAGCTTGAAACAAGCTGACTTACTGAACTAAAATAGAAACATCACCAACTTAAAACATCACAACTGACCAAAGACTTGAAAAATAAATGAAACAAGCAAAGACAAACTAATAACCAAACAAGCTCACCACTCAGCATGTACCTCTATTGTTTAACTCTTCAACTGTATTCTTGAGCTCTATCATAGTCCTCTCCAACTCCTCAATCTTCATTCTTAGAGCATTCTGACCCATATGAGAGTTCTATATCAGACTCTCTACCCTAGACTCTAACTAGTCAAAATGACCCCTCAAATCCCTTATCTCTTCATCCAGCACATAGATATTGCCACCTTGGTTATGAACAAGATCTTTAACATCTTTCCTACTCATCCCTCCATCACTATGAGAAGAAGACCCAATGTCACTACCATTTGCATGGTTGTCATTGGCAACACCAAGTGTAATAACAGGGTTGCCATTGGGATTTACATTCCCATTAACATTGATATGGTTATCCATTTTCAAAACTTGCAGTTTGTGTATATATATATATATATATATATATATATATATATATATATATATATATATATATATATATAAGAGTGTATATATGCGAGAAAGAATAGTAAGGGAATATAAATAATAACATATTAGTACCACTGTGTATATACTGCAAAATAGAAGGTAGATACTCCAACCCCCTATTACACTAAATGCTCTCTCCACATTCGCTACATCTAGTCTCATCAGATTTAACACAAAATGCAGTACCATTTACAACATTCTTATGGGGATATTCATTCATGTACACCTAGTCTCAATGTTCACTATAGCTACTGACTATGAATACCAATATTTGACACACACACTTAGCTGAGTAAAATGGCTATAAAGCCCAATTATTTCACACACACACACACACACACACACACACACACACACACTTAACACACTTAACACACTTAACACACTTAGCTCAACAAAATGGTCAACCCAAATACTTCACAGAAGTAAGGTGAGCTCATAACACACACATACAACTCAGCAAAATGGTACATATTTTGGGTAAAAAGCCTAAATATTTGTGAGCTAATAACACACATTTAGCTCAGCAAAATGGTAAATCTTTGGGTTTAAAAGCCCAAATAATTCACACAAGTAATGTGAACTCATAACACACACACAACCAAACTAAGGTAATCAAAATGGCTAAAAAGTCCAACTATTACACATAAGCAAGAAATCACATATGATTAGAGCATTCTCCTCATTTCGTAGCACATATGATCAGACCATTGTCCTCCTTTTGTCGCACATATGATCAAACCATTGTCATCTTTTCCTAGCCCATATGATCAGACCATTATCATGATTTCATAGATTTAAAAACCACTGTAAAAATAAAAATAAAAACAAAAGCAACCGAATAAACTTATGTAAATATAATTAAAGGGTACAAAGGCCACTACACAAAGACAAATAACTTGTCATTAACAAAAACATATCCCATGATACAAGGCAATTGCACCAATATTATACATTACAATAATCCTGCTACAATATTTTAGGGCACATTTGGCATTACAAAAAGGTGGTTATAGTTAATAAACTAGCTTAATGGGCACATTTGCAATTATAATAATCATGCTACATTATTTAGTCCACATTTGACATTACGAAAGGTGGTTATAGTTAATAAACTAGCTTAATGGCCACATTTGACACAAAAAAATGTGCTTAATATAATAATACAAAAGTTGAATACTCGCATGGCTTTCAAACTGGTTTATTCTTCTATTTATTCTTTTTTTCTTGCTTCTCTTTTGCTAATTGACCTTTTACTGCATTGATTATGAGATATGTGACCCACTTACTTTTTAAGTGACATGCAGATAATTGTTTTTCAATTGGAGCTAGTATCCCTGCATGTAGTCTTTGTCCAACAATTTATGGGGTGCTTGGCTCACCATCATAACTAAGTTGCCTAAAGATCCCGCATGACTTAGTAGTGGTTGTGGTGGTAATTCATCATCATCATCTTCATCAATCAAGTAAATGTGGTCATGAGGCTTATTGGGCCCTTTCATGCCACTTTTGCTAACCTGCAAATAAAGAATATACTTTTTAAAAAGTTACATGTATTAAATTGCAAATAGAAATAAAAAATTATACATAACATAGCTACAAACAAACATAAAAACACATGTTTTACTTACCTCCAATGTCTTTTTCTTTTTGACTGGAATTTTTTTTGTCTTTTTCCCACTAACATAAAAGTGAAATCTCCATCTTTGTCCATTTTCAAATCACACTTCAATAGCTTCAAGAACCATTTCCAATTATCATAATTCTCCACATCAACAACTGTATAGGCAAATGGATACAAACAATTGTTTGCATCTATTGCTAGTAAGCAAAACATCTCTTTAAGGACCAGTGAGGTGACAACCAGCAACCCCTATCAAAGGCCTACACCCCTGCATAAACCCATTTTTCAAAGGTCTTCAATAAATGTAAAGTCTCTTAAACTTAGACTCTCCTAGTTGACCTGCACCAACAAGAACATCCATTTCTGCAGTGCTTCCTAGATTTGCTCTTTTAATCTCATCAATGTAATCCCACGGTATGGCATACTGCTCAACTGAATTACCATCATTCAATTTCTGAGCATGTTTCATTGCTCTATAAACACAACCTATTGAGATTTTACACCTAAGAACTTCTGTAACAGTTGTTTGAAAGTACTTCATATCTCACTTATGATTCATTTTAATAATTTTTGCATAAATTTTTCCTATAAACTTAGGCTTAACATGTCTATTTTTGAGAGCTCTTAGGCAAATATGAACATCATTGAAGGTCATAATCTGCACAGTGTAGTCATATATTTTTTTAGAAGCATACAAATAGCATGGACAACTTTTTCACATAAAAATATCATTTTTTCCATTGAGTTCCTCTTAAACCTAACATTTTTCCCCTGTTGGATTGCATATCTCTTTACTGCATGTCTAAACTCTTTTCCAGTAGAAAATTTCATGTCTAATTTGAACCCCACCTTGTTCAAATCTAGCTTGTTGAACACTATATTACCCTTTAACATGTGATTTCCTCATCTGAGTCACACTCACTATTAGGGGTGGCCTTTTTACACTGACTTGTACCAACCGACTGCTTTTTGAGGTGAACCAATCAAATCGGTATCAAAAGTTTGGTATACCAATATTACGGTACGGTATAATCGAACCGATCTTTGAAGGTCGGTTCGTTTTTGGTATTCATTTGGTGAGTTTGGTATGGTACCGATTCAAACCGAAATATTAAAATATAATATATAGATAAATAAACTCGAAGACTTATATACACTTATTAACATAATTATATTTACTTTTTCTAGTGTATACTTATAATATTTTATTTTATTTATAACCTTTACTAGAAAGGTCTAATAGTGTTTACTCTTTTATGCAAATAAACAAGAAATGTAACAATGATATAAATAAATACTATATACATTTTTAATCTACTACTCTTCAAACTTTATACTATGTTATTTTTCTGATACACACTATTTTTCTATCATAACTTGTAAACTCTAAAATTTAGTATAGAAGCCAGAACCGAACCGAACCAACCGAATAGTTTGGTATACCGAATGATCGGTATACTAAATTTTTTGGTTTGGTAATAGCATAAAAATTCGCAAACCAAACTAGTTTGGTATGGTATCGGTATATAGTCAAAAACTTCGGTACCAAACTGATGCCACCCCTACTCACTATTCAAATAAGCTAAGGAAACATAACCATCATCTATGGGACAATAATTGTTGTTATTATCCTCTACTATCACCATATTTAGGTCCTCATCTCCATCAAAAATATTAATTATTTTTAACTTCCTTAACTTTTTCAACCTTTTTGTTATCATTTTCTGTAACCGATTTTTTTTTTCTTTACCCTTACTCTTTCTTTGTCCCGTTCTTTTAATGACATCAGACACAAACCCTTCCATGCGTTTCTCCTCATCACTACCACTAAATGATTCTAAATCAGAATAAAAAATGTCATCACTTTCACTACTATCACTATAACCACTACTTCCATCACCATCACCTTCAGCAAACCCTTGCACAACTCTGTTTTCATTAACCATCTTACCTAATTTTTTACATCACTATCATAACTAGTTAGAGCTAAACTCAATAAGCCAGAATCATACTTTTTAGAGTACAATTGTCGAATGCCATAACTCTCAGCATGTGCAATAATTTCTACAATACTAACACAAGTCGTTTCAGCTGGATCACAATATTTTATTTTATTTTTGTAATATTTGGATTACAATAGTCTATGAATTCTATATTCCTAGAAGTGTATATAGTTTTACTAGACCACTTCAAAACACCAGCATGATGCAATTCAATTGTAAAATGTGAGTTGTTTGCAGCTTCAAAAACATACGAATACATAGAAAAAAAAATTACAATTTAAAAATTAAAAATGAGATACTTAACATGCAAAACTTATAAGTAAAACCAATTTTAACATATCGTATTGTGGAGAAAAATTCATCTTTATATCGTCACCACGAAGATGCCAACCCATCATTGATGCAGTAAACTCTTAATAACTCCCTCTCTACCACTCTTAGTTAAACCCTAAATCAATCCAATTGCAGCTCTTTAGATGAAATCGCTCCATTTCTCTCTCTCTCCCTATCTGGTAAACCCTAAAATTTGGATAATTTGGTTTGATCACAGCAAAAAAGTTTCTTTTTTAACTTCAAATGTCAAATGACCATATTACCCCTAACAGAGTAACATGCACGTGACCTCACATGGTCTGTTTTCGTATGTGAATTTAACGTGGGTGTACTAAATCAACAGATTTTAAAAGTTGAGTGTACAAAATTGAAAGTTTTGGTAAAGTGAGTGTACAAAAGTGAAATTTTCCCAGGTACCTAAGTAATATCGATGGATAGATTGGCAAAAATTCTAATTTTCTTCTTTATTTTCAATAGTATCAGTAATGATACAACATGAAAACTCATTTCTACTTTTAAAATTCCATTTCCCACTCCCTATTATTTCACATGTAATTCAGATATTTTTTTCATTTTTCTTCTGTTTCTCGTTTTGTATCTCGCTTTTGTTTTCCATCCTGTCAAATATGATCACAATGCTTTCAACAATTCACATATTTTATTGGAGTGGGGAAATGAGGTGTAATTCTCGTTCAATAAATTGTGCTGAGCTGGATTCATGTTAAGTTCTCTCAAGATGCTTCTCATATCTTATAAGAGAACAGACATGTTCGGCCCCTTTTTAAAAATTAGTTTGTGTGGGGTTGGTACCGATCGAATACCTTCCGACACTTAAGTCAGTACGTTATAAGTACTCAATAGACCTAATAAACTACAAAAAGTATAGTATAATATATTAATGTAAGTGACAGTGTGATGATATTGTATCCGAAGTGTTGAACCTCTTCATAAATAACGATAATTTGAGAACTAAATCGTAATTAATGAAAATTTTGATGAATAACAAAACACATATAATTTTAATTTAATGAAATTTCATTTGTTGTATTAACATTTACAACTGAGTATATTTCAAATTAAAAGAGTATGATAATTACATATGAAATGTAAGGAAAAAGATCAAACTCAAAGTACCAAATTTAATTAAGCAATAATTCAATATACATACTAATCCAACCAATTGAACTGTAATCCAAACAATTAGGTCATGTATAAATGGAAAGGTCCAGGTGCATATTCAAGCGTATGGAAATGATTCAAAATATTTGTGAAATATACAAAGGAACGTTGGAGGATATTCTCGGTGATCAGAGCTACATTATGAAGAGATCATACGCATTTAGGTCACTTATTGTGCGAGATATTAGACATTCAAAATAGCCAACCGTTAGACCAAATATGCACAATCCAACCGATTAGAAAATAATCCAACCGATTGGATTGCTCTAAAATTTTGAATTTCGAACAATAACGGCTGTTGAACCATGGGGTTCAATAATTGATTTTGATTATAACTTTGATTATGTTTTTAATGATTTTACGATTTCTCTATTTCGATGATATTATGCTTGTTTTTTCCAAAAGTAGAATTTGTAAATTCCAGAATGCCAGAAAGATAGAGCACAGAAAAACGAAGCCACAGGTTCAAGCGGAACCATAATCGGAGCTAAAACGAAGAAGTTACGGGCTTTCGAAGTTTAACGAGAAAACCGGGAATACTGAAGAAATGACCGATCGACTGGACAAAAACGACCGATCGTTTTTGTTCCAAATTCTTCCAGTGAGGACGTCGAAAAAACGACCGATCGTTTCTTAGAAAACGACCGATCGTTTTCTGAAAACGACAGATCGACTGTAGAAAATGACCGATCGTTTTCTGCAGATTTCGAAAACAGCTTTTCAGCTTATTCTGGAAAGTTGCTTAAAACCTGTGGATAAAAGCCTCAACCACTGCCAACGGTCATATACAGAAAAACAGATTTTGATGATTATATAAACCAACCCAATTCACTTTCCAAAGAGACCAATAACATCCATTCTCAACCTATCATCATCCTTCAACCTCTATCTATACAAAACCCAAAAATCACCATTTTGGTGAATATATTCGAAAAAAGAGGGAAATTAAGGAGAAAGCGATTCAAGCTCGAACAACATCAAAGACTCACCAATTAGCTTATTTAGAAGCAAATAAAATTGTGAGTGTAGTTACATTGTTGTAACAAATTTTGTAAAGAGTGAAATTATAAACTCATTTGTGAGCGAGTGATCGGGTATAGGCTTTGTAAGCAAGTGAAGCTTAAAAGCTCTAGGTCTTTTCATTCGGGACACTCATAGAGTGAGGGGGAGCTTAATCGGTTGATTAGCTCGATTGGATTGTAATATCCGAAAGATTATTTTTAGTGAAATACTCGGTAGTACCGAGGAGAGGACGTAAGCCGTTTTGCCGAACCTCTATAAATTACGGTGTCATTTTCTTCCTTAACTTTTACTTTCCGCAACTTATATTTTGTTTATTTCATTGCTTGCGTTTGATTTGTTTAACGTTATTAACGCTTAAGCTTAGAATTGTGAAAGTTGGGTTGTTAGTTGCACTTAGATTTTTAATTAGGCGAAAAGCGCCATAAACCTTATTCACCCCTCCTCTAAGGTTTAGCCACACGGGCCAACAATGACCATATCCACTCAAACATTAGAAATAGACACATTCCCTTTCAAATTTTAGTACACCATTCCAGAGCAAACAAGCCCAAGCTTTAATATTTCAATTCTTGCTTATTCACAATTCTTCGAAGCCAAAAATCCATTCGTAAAGCCTTCGACGATTGATCCAAACTCTCCATACATTTAATATACATAATTTTCAAAGAGTTTGAGTGGTTGTAAAGCTCTTGATTGATCCATGATTAGACCACGAAATGGTCATTTTTATGTGTAAAAATAATATATATTAGCGTTGTTTCGTTGATATTTCGGCTTGTTAGAGCAATGTTATGTGTTTATCTGCATTTTCCTGTTTTATTTGCATTGTTTTGCATTTTTACAGGAAAAAACATGGAATTAGCACAAAAACGAGACAAGGATGCAAGAAGACCCAATGGAAAGACCAAAAATGAAGACTTTGGAAGTTGAAGGGTTTGAAAAGAGCTCCCAACAATTTGAAAAACGGAATCAATTGAAGATAAGAAAAAAAGAACATTCTGGAACATTGACCTAACCGGTCAAACTGCGTCTGATTTTAAATTTAGAAAAAAATATAGCCTGTTAGGGTTTTGCGGTTCTATAAATACATTTCTATGAGCCCCATCTTCATTCTTCAAAAATACAATTTCCGAAATAGAGAGATAGAGAGAGAGATTACAAGTTTTGTACAAAAACTTCATATTTTCCGATAATTGCCTGATAAAGTGTTTCTTTTATCTGATATTCGTCGTTCTCAATGATTGCCGGTTAAGGTATTTCTTTTTAGTGATATTTATCGTTCTCTTATCTTTATTACATTATTGTTTATTTTGGATCCATTGGTAAGTAGTACAACGTTAAATATTAACTCGCTAGTTAATTGTTTTAAGGTTGATGATTAGCTAGTTCTTAGTAAAAATAAAGACAAAACTAAACCTATAACTGAATTGAATTGGCTCGTAGTTGTTAGGATTAATTACCCTTTCAGACTCGTTAATTTATTCACCATAACTTCACAGGTAGTTGCATGATTAGGATTGACGCCCCTAAAAGTGAAAACGTTGTAAAACCTTTGAAAACACAATCTAATCCTAGTCTAAATTTGTCCCTAGATCGATAACTTGGGTACTTTACCCGTTATTTACTGCAATTGCCGTCATGCTCCTGCGACACATCCTCACATGGAAAAAACTCATTTAGAGGGCAATAAGTATTTTGGCACCGTTGCCGGGGATGGTGGCAAAGATTGAATTATGTTTTTTTGCCTATTTATTGTCTGTTTCGGCCTGTTCTTTATTCTGCCCATATTTTCACAAATCGACAAACTCTGGGACCTGGCCGGTCAACCTTACTGGTCAGGCCTGACTAGTCATACTTACCGGTCACCTTTAGTTTAAAAAATATTAATTGTTGATTTAAAGAATCAGTAAAAAAATACTGGATTTTAGTAATATAAAATCCGAAAATATAATAACATAATCTTAAATTGATAAAATTGTTGAAAAAATATTAAGTTCAAAATTTGATAAGATTTTATCTTATCACCAAATCTTAAAAGAAAAAAAATTCCTAAATAATTTAGATAAAAATAATCCACTTCAAATCTAATATATAACTTAAACTATGTCCTTAAAAAGAAAAGATAAGATTTTAGATTTTGTTAATAATTTATTAATTTCCGCAATAATATTTTTTAATTAATATTTATAATATAATTCAGAATTAATGTAATTTAAATAAATAAACTTCGAAAAAAATAAAATAAAATTAGTTACCTCATTTCAAGAATCCAGATAATTTTAAAAAAAAACTTTCTGGAATTTATTAATATAATTTCTGAAAATATTAATAAAAACTAAAATTGTTAATGATTAGTTAAAGAAAAAAAGATAATAATAAAAATATCTCAAATCTAAAACAAATATTTTCTAACCAATTTTGGATAATCTAGATACTAAAAAGAAAATTCTATCCTAACAAACGATATCTTAAGAATAGGATAAATTTGCAGAAAAATTTAAAATTTATTGATTTTTGAATTTAAAAATTATTATTTTCATTAATAAATTATTATTTTTGGAATTAATTTATTTTAAGTAAATAAAAAAAAATCTTGAAAATTCAAAAAAAAAATATTTCTCAGATTTCAAGAATCTGACCAATTATTGAAAATAAAATTCAAAAAAATTAATTATTTAATTTAATATTATTTAATTAATTAAAAAAAATCAAAATTAATTTTATGGTTTGAAGAACCAGGTTCTTAAAAGAAAAAATATTCGTTATTTTTAATTAATTAATTTAAATTTATTTGAATTAATTATTAAATATTAATAATTAAAAAAAATACTAAAAAAATTTAGAAAATTAATTTTCAGGTTTAAAGAATCAGTTCTCTAAAAGAGAAAAATATTAATTATTTTGGAGTGATTTATTTTGAATTAATTATCAAAGAATTAATTTAAAAAAATGACGTTCATTTATCACCCGCATAAAACTTATCCGGGTGGGGATATGATGACTTAATGACTTTCATAGTCTAAGTCCCAAACGTCAAAACAACCAACAACCCAATTTCATAAATTTCGAATGGTCTCGACCTTCCGAGTCTAACGCTCCAAACGATAAAGAAATGAACAAAAACCAGTCTCAACCTCAAAGTCAGACATATCAATGGACGTCGAGACCTGACGACTGTCAGGTGGCGATGACCGAGTTGAGAAATCTAGAAGACCAATTGGGTAGGTTGGTCACCAACTCCTTCACCAAGTTCCAACTTGGAGTGAGCAAAGACGGTCGATCACAGACACAAATTACTTCCAACCTTAAAGGTCAACCTACAACTGATAACACTCTAAATGATGAGCAAATTCAACATTATCCTCCACAACCTCCAATAAACCACCAAATCATCACTCAATCGCCAATCGAAACTCTTAGTTCAAAGACCAACTCTGTCCTTCTTGCTGAACGCGAGAAAATGAAAATTTTCTTTAAAATGAGTAGGATAAGCTTTAATGCCAATAAGAACAATAGGTTCTTCTTCTCATAATCGGACTATCGTAGTGTTGATATAGAGATATTATATAAGGCCGCACCTAAACCACTTAGGGAGATGATGGACGCCAAATGGCCCTCAAACTTTATTAACTCAACCCCTGACAAAATCTTTGCCCTCATTGAGGAGACCTTTATGACAGAAAAGAAGTGGGGAATCACCAGTGAGGAGACAATTGAATTATCATAGGTGACCAATAATGATTTTAAAATTGAAGAAGTAGCCCCCACAGTAATGACACCCACACTAAAACGTGTTCCTCAACCAATCTTAGGGCCTAAAAGGAAAATAATGATGCCACCTAAATCAATCAATCAATTAAAGAGTCAAAACTAAATGAGAGAATGTGTGGTAATAAAACCGAAGTTTGTGACATGGGTAAAAAAACTAAGTTGGAGGTGATGATCACACAACCCAAAAGCGAGGTGTGTGATATTGGGAAACAAGTAGAGGAGCTGATGATCACGCATCCTAAAAAATGAACCTAATGAACTAGTAATAGATACTAGGTTAAACTTAAATGAAAAGAAGGGTTGTGACATTGGTAACCAAATGGAGGATGTGATGGTCACAGAGCCTGAAATGAAAGCTTACGAGCTAATTACTTTTGATAGACTAGTCGATCGTAATGATAATGTTGAGCATGAGTGTAAGGAGAGTGAGCTGATAGAGCATCGAGATGAGAGAAAACCTACACCTATAAAATCCAATGTGGAGGAATATCACGACCCCTTCCTGGTTAATTTTGACATCCATCAATATTCGATTTATCGAGAATTGGATTGGTATAAGTGGAGATTCCTCCAAGTCACCATTAATGTCACTGGAAGGGTAGGAACTTATATGCAAAAGCATAATCTTATAAATCGTGATCACACTGCAAGTGTGACCGGTCAGGCTTGACAGGTAATCTTGTAAATCCTTAAACCGTGACCACATTTTCACGAAATGGTCAATTTCATGTGTAAAAATGATATATATTAGCATTGTTTCATTGAAATTTCGGCTTGTTTAAGCCATGTTGTGTTTTTTTTTATGTATTTTCCCGTTTTATTTGCATTGTTTTACTTTTATGCAGGAAAAAGCATGAAATTAGCACAACATGGTAGTTGAGGGGTTTGAAAAGAGCTCCCAACAAGTTGAAAAATGGAATCAATTGAAGATAAGAAGAAAAAAACATTCTGAAACACTGACCTGACTGGTCAGGCTGCGTCAGATTTTAAATTTTAGAAAAAATAGATAAATTATTAAGGATTTGGGGTCCTATAAATACATCTATCAGCCTCATATTCATCATTCAGAATATAATTTCGAAAATACAGAGGTAGAGAGAGAGATTACAAGTTTTGTACAAATACTTCATATTTTCCGATAATTGCCTGATAAAGTGTTTATTTTCTGTGATATTCGTCATTCTCGACGATTTCCGGTTAAGGTATTTCTTTTCAGTAATATTTATCGTTCTCTTATCTTTATTATGCTATTGTTTATTTTGGATCCATTGGCAAGTAGTACAACGTTAAATATTAACTCGCTAAGTCCCTAGTTAATTGTTTTAAGGTTGATGATTAGCTAGTTCTTAGTAAAAAAAAGAAAAAACTAAACTTATAACTGAATTGAATTGGCTCATAGTTGTTAGGATTAATTAACTTTTCGAACTCGTTAATTTATTCACCACAACTTCACACGTAGTTTCATGATTAGGATTGATGCCCATAAAAGTGAAAACGTTGTAAAACCCTCGAAAATACAATCTAATTCTAGCCTAAATCCGTCCCTGGATCGATATCTTGGGTACTTTACCCGTTATTTACTGGAACTGCTGTCGTGCTCCTACGACACTTCCTCACGTAGAAAAAACATGTTTGGGGGGCAGTCAATCCATAACATTTGTGTTTCAATCAACGAGTTGTGAGATTTCATTTGTTGTAAATCTGCTACTTACGCCTTGTTAAGGGTTGTAAGAGTTGTTTTGCCCTTTAAGGAAAAGCTTTTATAAAGGGTATCTCTGCCATTAAGGAAGATAAGTTGTATGGTACACTGCCCTTGACGGAAGAGTAATACAATCTCAAGATCCGTCGTGACTTGAGGACCAAACGTAGTCTCGTTTGAGGCGAACATGTATAAATCAGGTATGTCCTTACTTTCTGGCACTTTTCCTTATTGTTCTTACTTTTATAGTTTTCCATACATACTTTTATATATTGTGCTTAGTGTCTTTATCTATACGTATATATTTTGGACTTGCCTATGTGCAAAAGAGACCTCAAACCAAAGCAAACGTCTAGATCACTTCTCTATAGATTTAGATATGATATTTATGTCGATAGTTGGTTTATATCTAATTGATATTATATTTATATATTAGTAGAGTTCTTACAAAACAACTAGTGTGGGGCTTTCCGCAAAAAGAATCGTTTATTGATTAATCTATTAACCCCCCCCCCCCCCCTACCCCTCTAGGTTTCTTCATTGAGACCAACAATTGGTAGCATAGCTAGTGCTCTTTTTGATTTAAAAAAAAAAATTTGAGCTAAAGATCCAATGGGGAACTCTTTTAACTTAGAAAGTAAATCTACTACTAAACCGCCATATTTTGATGGCTGTGAATATTCATATTGGAAAAACCGCATGCAAATCTTTTTCATGGTTTATAATCTCGATGCTTGAAAAGGTATTCGTTCTGGATACACGATTCCCACGGTTGATGGATAATCAAGCGAAAAGGATTTGGATAGATACACAAAATATGAGAATGAGCTCTGTAAGGCAAATGACAAAGTTGCAATCATATGTGCCCTATCTCAAATCGAGTAATATAAGATCTCTTCTTTTCCAACTGCTAAAGAGATGTGGGATAAGTTAGTTGTTTTACATGAAGGTTTGTCCTAAGGGAAAGAGACCAAGATCAAAATGCTTTTGCATGATTATAAAATGTTTTGCATGAATGATGGTAAAAGTATTTCTGATATGATGGGTCACTTAACTAAGATCACAAATTCCTTGAGATCAATTGGAAAAGTTTTCAAAGATAAGGAAATGATCATGAAAATCATGAGAAGTTTATCTCGAGAATGGGAATCCAAAGTGATTGATATCCTTGAAATTAAAGACTTGGATATGTACACTTTGAACGAACTTCAAGGACCACTCTCAACTCATGAGTTGATGATCTTAAGTGGTCGTAGTATTGACGATGGCATTAAAGTCAAGAAGAGTCTTGTTTTTTCTAGTCAAATAGAAAATGATCTCCTCGATGATGAGGATGTTGCTTTATGAGAGATCTTTATTCCTCTAATTGATTCTTCTAAATCAACAGGTGGATGTGATGTTGATGGCCTAAATGTGGATGGCGTAGAAGACTGGGGTATATCTACTCTATAAGGAAGTCTTCCACTTCTCAAGAAGCTGCGATATAGTCTGTGATTAGTGAATGGGGCAAATGATACTTCTACAGTACCATCCTCCGTTTGAACCACGTTTTCGATTTGCTTATTTATTATAGGCTGTGGTGGAACGGCGTTTTCTATAGTCCATTTTTCTGGAAAACATATTCTTTCCCATTCAATTATTTTAGGTAAAGCAATCCTGCTAGTTAAAAGATTTGTTTCAATTAACACAGTCTGTCCTGGTGTCCCTATTTTTTTTACTTGGGGTGCTAAGGTAGACATTTATTTTAAAATGTATCATATATACAAGAGCAATTACTCTAGATCCAGAAGCGTAATTATATCCTTTAGTTTGGACATATAATGATACGGAATCCAATAAGTTTCTATCATCTAAGGCTAAGCTTAAATTTGGATAGGCATTAAAATAAGTAGGGCCATGACTAAGACTAGTCTCTATAGATCCCATACTAGAATCATTCTCATAATTAAGGCAACGGGCATCTCTAAGATTAGCTTATATACAAGCATTTAATCCTTGTAAAGTTAAAGGCTTGAAAGCAATTTGAACAAGACTTATATGTACCCAATGGTATTTATCTGGGGATTCTTGTAATGTTTTTATGAAATCATTATTATCAAGTAATCTTATCGTTGTTTCAGCTTCATCTAAACTGACTGCTTGTTCAACAGTTTTGATTATCAATTTTGATGAATTAAAAAATGAACCGGCCTTATAAATTTCTTTAAGAGGTATTGTTGGGATTGTCCAACGATTGAGTTGTTCTTCTGTATTAGGAAACTCTAAGACCTCAACATTTTTGAGATCTGTTTTCTTAAACAAATTCATCATTTTTGAGATATACAGGATATATAAAATGTAATAATGCAAAAACAAGATCTATAATCTATTCATAAGCTTAAGAATAGCCAACACCCACATCGCCAATCAAGCGAAAAGGGCAAGAACATGTTATGATAAACGAAAAATAAAGTATACTTTAAAGATCTAATTTAAATATTATTAGTACATCAGTCAACAAATAGCCAACACCCACATCGTCAACCAAGCGAAAAGGGTAATAATTTTGAAACCCAACCTATCATTTGATATTGTACCAATAATATTCTCATAGGAAAACTTTTAAGTATATGTTTTAGTTTTTAGTCACAACATGTTTATAGCAATTTTTAAGAAGAGGAATAGATTAGGGATCTCATAATTGTATTTTTACATCATATATATCCTTCTGGAATTTAGAACATGGCTCTGATACCAATTAAACAACAACAGATATATAAACAATAGTTAATAATTCAAGAAAGACGGAATAAAAGATAGAAAACTTACAAAACTGGGATCTTTATTGCATATCAAACTTTTTTACATATATTTAGAGAGAGAGTATGTGTGTATTGCAATTTTTCGGATGGAATGGACAGACCCATTCCTCTCTATTTATAGCTGTATAATTACACAACAACTCCTTTATTTATTACAATATTACAATACTTATTACAATACACACCCCTAATAATATTATTATATTTTTCTTATTTTTTCAGCAAATAGGTATGGAAGTCCGTCAATAAATTTTGATTTCCAATGTTCATGGTTTGAATCTGAGAGTTGCATTACTCTAGATAGGAAAACATGTTTATACCATCTAAAATGGGTTAATGTAGGACATTTAAGATTTTATAGTAAAGTCCTAGCTTGTTCACTATTATTAGTGACAGTCCCTGTGAAATGCTCTAATATAGTCAGTACAAGACAATAAACAACATCTTCTTTTACTGTACTAGTATGTGGTTCAACTTTGACTGCATTGATAATTTCATCTTTTTGTTCTAGTTGGATACAATGGTCCCACCAACCTTTTAAAATCCCGGAAAATCCGGAAATGATAACATTTGCTATGGCTTTATCACTATTTGGTGTATTATATGTTTGTTTACATACTGTGGCATACATCATCATTCTATGTAATTGGTTGTGAATTTGCTTATCAGATAAGCCATCTATGTTCAATTCATAAATGGTTTGTGCATTATAATTATTTTGAATAATAGCATCATAATATTCCACATGGAATTTACCAAAGAAATAGTGAGGTAGAAGAATCTGAAGTTGGATCACCAACACTCACTGATCTGAAATTTTAGATGTAGTTGTTAGCAAATAGATTTTATTGATTTAAGCCAAAATAGCAGTTTAAGGAAATTTCTTAATAAGGAATTTCAGGATAAAAGGAACCAATATTTTAGAAATTGGTATTTTAACAAATTCAACAAAGGACAACCTGAAAATTTCAAGAATCTCTATTATCAAGAGTTAATTTTTTACAATAAGATCGAATATTTTATTCCTTGGTTTATAAAACAATATTTACAGGAATATAATCTTTCTCTAAATATCTTAGAAAGTACTTGGCAAGTGTAAAGAAAAACTTGTCAAGTCAGTACACCCACCTATTGAACCAATGACAATATCTTTAGATAAGGATAAGCTAGAAATAAATGCTTTTCAAAAACAAATAGATCTTAGAGAAATGAAAGATACTCTAAAAGAATTATACAATATAATGAAACAGGTAAATTATACTAATCTTTACATGCGAACAGTTGGTTCCCAATTAATTAGTATTGAAGAAAAAATTGATAAATTTTCCACTAATGAAGAAAAGGTTAATCAAAAATTCAAAGGGAAAAATCCAATAAAATTTTCTGTCATTAAACCTCCAATGGAGGACACAGGGTTCAAATTTGAACCATCACCTTCCACATATATAAAAGCACTAGAAGAAAAATGAGCAAATCTTCATCTAAGAACAATCAATTATGATGAACAATCTCAAGAGTCCTTATCTGAGTCTGAACCAGAAAATTCTGGTAACATAAAACAATTACAAAGATTTTTGGGAAGTTTAAATTACATTTCTGCTTACTACAAAAATCTTGCCCAAGATGCCACTCTCCTCTATTCTAGACTAAAAAAGAAACATAATTCTTCGACTCCTCAACATACAGAGGCAGATAAACTCATAAAATTTAAGGTCCAAAATTTGCCTTGTTTAGGACTTGCGAATCCTGACTGGTTCAAAATTATTGAAACTGATGCATCCAATATAGGATATGGGGGTGTATTGAAACAACGAAACTCTGAAACAAATTTTGAAGAATTTGTTAGATATGTATCAGGAAAATGGAATCCAACACAAGAAAAATATTCTACCATAAAGAAAGAAATGCTTTCTATTGTAAATTGCATCAATAAAATGCAAGGTGATTTACTAAATAAGAAATTCTTATTAAGAATTGATTGCTCTGTAGCAAAACAAATTATTGAAAAAGATGTTAAACACCTAGTCTCCAAGCAAATTTTTGCTGGATGGCAAGCACAATTATCTGCATTTGACCTAGACATTGAATATATCAAAGGAGAGACTAATAGTCTTGCAGATTATCTGACACGTGAATTTTTGCAGGGTACATGAGCTCTAGCTCCAGAGGAAGGGGAAGCCCACGTGGCCGAGGGCGTGGCAGAACTCATGGAGGATATATACTTCCTCCCCCAATCACACAAGCACCACCTATCAATGATAGCCCAAATTGTTTGGATTTGCAAAAATACTTGCACAAACCTAAGGAAGAAATACTTTCTCAAGAGGAAGCTCTGGATTCCAAGAAAAACATAACAAATCCAGAGTTAAAAAAGGGTATAGCACCAAAAAAATGTATATCTGGATAATCCACAGGTAACTGCAACGCAAGTTCTTAAACAAGAACCTGTTTTTGTCAATAAAGACAAATGGGAAACCATATTGGTCATCGAGAAAGAGGATCTACATTTACAGAATGATCCATGGACAATAAAGCAAAAATATTTAAACAAATTGTCTCATCCATCACAAGCTGATAAAAATCGGTTTATAATGAAAGAAATTATGTCTATAACAGGATCAATAGAATTTACTCATACTTTTCAAGACCGTAATGAGACGGTCATTAGTTACAGTAAATGTATCTTAAAAAATATTTTGAGACACATTGATTGGGGTATGGATCCCAGTAACCCCCAAAAAATTCAAGTTAATAACCAAATATATCCCATAAATTATTGGGATTATATTGAAGCATGGAATACGACTTTCTTATATGAAAACCCAAAAAAGAAACACACCTGTTTTTTTCAAATATCTCCAGATATTCTTAAAAAACAAATTCCAAATTGGTTTTATAAATGGTGGCTTAATTATGGGGCCACAATAGACATTTTACCCAGCGAGGTACAAGATTTATACACGCCATGGGTGAAATCCCATCCAATTCTGTCTACATTAGATGACTTGATTGAAGGGCAATGTCCATTGTATTTCTTTGCCCAATTCCAACTTCCATGGATATAGAAATGGACATTATCACTAGAAGTTGATAATATCAATCTACCAGTGCTAGCAAGGAAATTTCATTACATATGGTACAATTCTTATAATATTAACCTAGAATTGACCATTGAAAGAATACGATCCAGTATCAAATGCAATGTCAACCAAAGGGATATTGACAGGGAAAAATTCTCATTTGACAAAAAAGAAAATTTCTTAATAACTATATATATATATATATACACACATCATAGATATACACATACCTTCAAAGCTAAGGCAAGACTGCCCACATCATCAACGTAGAGATCGACGATTACGGAGTTCTAAAGAGACATTCTGGTCCTCGTCTTCTCCGGCGGTTCAATTAGTCCGATCTGAAACCCTACATGCTCCTCCTCCCGATCGGTGGACGAGTGTGGTTCGATGATGAGGTGGTGTCACTGGAGGCCCAAAGAAGTAGTCGGAATGGATGATACCTGCTATGATCGTCGTCGCTCCACTGGTCGGAGGAGTATGGATCTCCATACAGTCATCGTTTAAGAGGAGAGAGAGAAACAAATAAACCGAGATATTTACATATGATATACTAGCGGAACTGCCCACGCGATGCGTTGGTGTGACGGTAACCTATATTTATAGATAACAATTAAATCGAATATAAACTTGACAACCATACAATTGAAATCACATAAATTAATAATAATAATATTATTGGAAAAAAAAAAGTTTTCATACGTGCAATAGTAAAAAAATTTGGAGAGATAGGGAGATAACAGGAGAGAGAAACCTAAAATAGACAAATGAATTTGAAAGTGTGATGACAGTTAACGTAACATAGCAGTTTTATTTAATATTTATTTTATTTGCAATTTACACTGTGTGTAATTGAAGGGTTTTTTTTTTTGTAAATAATTGTTTTAAGGGTTCATAAGGGGGGTGTTGAGATAAAGTAATAGTATAGAAATAGAATAATAGGGGTATTTATATATTATATTTTTTTTATAAAAAAAAAGGGGTACATACGGGGGGAATGTAAGATATGATATGTAAGTTGGGAGAATAAAAGTTAAAAAATGAATTTGTATTGATGATTAATTGTAAATTTAAATAACAAATAATTCAATGTGGTCCAACACAAGACTAATATATATATATATAAATAAATAGGAAAAAAAAGGGGAGGTGAACAGAGAAGTAAACATAATACATAACATGTGTAAGTAGAAGTAGAGAAAAAGAAGGAAGATATTCGTTTGGCATAAATAAATTCGCATCTCTCTCAAACCTCTCTCTCTCTCTTATATTTACTCCTCTTTTGTCTACACTTTATTTCTCACTCATTTTTCCCTTCATTATTCCTAACTCCTCCTCCCCCCCAGGTTTCTCTCTCTCTCTCTCTCTCTCTCTCTCTTTTTTTATAGGGTTTTATTTTCTTCCTTTTATTAATACTTTTCTTAATGCTTAATAGAAATTAATACTTAATAGAAATTAATACTTAATGTACTTGTATCATTTAGTACATAATTTGTGATTTAAGTATTAATTATTTAAAAACCCACCCATAGTTAAAAATCTCATTTAAACTTACATACCTATGCTACATGATGATGATGATGCTAATTCTTTTTAACTTTAATGCTCACTGATGCTGATGCTACGTTGATATGTATCATATCTTTTAAATAAGAGTTTAGAATGTGGTTTTTTTTTTTGGATATTAAGTGTATTTTTTTTAATTAATTAATCAATGATTCTCCCTTGAAATTGTTTTCATAGGAAGATTTTTCATTTTGCAAACCTGTAAGGAAAGTTCGTCTTTAATTATCGTTTCGCCTTTTTTAAATCCGTAAAATACAATCCTGTAATTAGGGAGGGTGGTCTTAGTAGCACGGTTTTTTTTTTAATAAAATTCTGCTTTTTTAGTAAATTGTGCAACAAATATAGAGAACATGCAAATGTTGTTCTAAAACTGTATATATACTAAACATACTAATTAGTATGCCATGGTTCAAATTGTAGTTGGTCTCTATCTAAACAGAAGGTGCTGAGTTCGAAACTTGGCGTTAGCTCTTACATATTTCTTTTTTGCGATTTCTTAAACTAAAAGAAAATGGAAGAAATTAGGTGTGAGACCAGTTTCGACCCCTGTAGGTATCACTCCCGGTTGATGAAACCTGACTTAGTAACCAATGACCAATCTACCCTGCATGTTATATTAGTGTAATATATAACATAACACCAAACATAAAAGTTACTCCATGTTTTCGCTTTCTAAAAAAGAATCCGACGCCTCACACAAGTCGTGCCCTAGATCGTTGTTCTGGTTCTTCTTCCATCATAACCGCCCCTGGGGAGCCCCATCGAGACTATTCCTATAAATAAGTGAATTTTAAATATAAAAAAATCATCTGCTACTTGGTATATTGAGTTACATGGTATAATTTTATTTTAAGTTAAATCTGAGCGATATTAATAAGCTAATGCTAAGTTTTCATAACAAAGTAGGTATTAAAGAAAATCAATCTCCTTCAATAGAGGAGTCTGTTTGAATTTTAATTGGCTAGAATTATGCTTCAGTTTTGATATGTTTGTAAATAATATTTATTAGGTGATTGCTTATTTAATCAGCTACACTGTAATAGCAGAATAAGACTGCTATTTATATGTACACTTGTAATCAGAATAAATATACAAAATATCATTTTTACATGGTATCGGATTAGGTCTATCTCCCCTGTATCTTCAGTTCTCCTCTCGTTTTCTTTGTCTTCTTTTGTTTTTCTTCTGTCATTAGTCCTACGAAATACCTTCTCTTCTTACTCTCCCGAAATCTGTCTAGCCCACTACTCAACCACATATCCTTACATTTCTATTCAACTAAGTAACCAAAAAAAAATAAAAATGTCTTGCTCTAAATTCTCTGTAATTCCTCCACATCTATTTCCGGCTTCATCCAATATTTCTCCATTTTCTTGTGTTTATTTTGCTGCTGATCCGAACTGGTAAATGGATACCGGAGCAACCCATCACATAAAATCCCTGTCAGTGAATAATCCCCAACCATATAGCGGATCACATAATGTTTACATGGGTAATGGTGACTCCATGTCCGTTGCTCATACTGGTAATATTCCCCTGCTCTTGGGCTCATCTGACTTTTCCCTAAATAATGTCTTTGCAATCCCTTCGATTCGTAAAAATCTCCTCTATGTTCTCGTTTCACCAAAGACAATGATGTTTCCATCCTATTTTCTCCCGACTATTATCAAATTTATTGCGTACGAACCGGTCGTCTTTTGTTCCAAGGTCCTTGTAAAAATGGTCTTTACCCACTCAACTTGACCAGTAACACTAATCCTCCCCAATCTTTTGCCTCCATTCAATCATCAATCTGACACAACCGCTTAGTTCATCCGTCGTCCAATGTATTATCTCGGTTAGGTTCTATTATTAGTTCTAAATTGTCTTTCCATTCCTTTTGTCGAGATTGTGCCCTTAGCAAATCTCATCAATTATTGTTTCCTACAAATCACGAAACTGCAGTTTTTCCATTTCATATCGTTCATAGTGATGTTTGGGTGTCACCTACGCTATCTGTTAGTGGATTTATGTATTATGTGCTCTTTACTAATGAATTTTCCTGATATACTTGGGTTTTTCCTTTACGTCGCAAAAATGAAGTTTTCACTCATTTTCAAACTTTGGTTGCCAGAATTCAAAATATTTTTAGCCAAACCATCAAATATCTTCAAAGTGACTTGGGACTGAATATGTTAATAGTCCATTGTCTCATTATTGTCAATCCTTAGGAATTCAACAACGGTTCTCTTGCCCTCACACACCAGAACAAAATGGGATGGCCGAGCGGAAACATCGACATATTGCCACAAGGGCTCGTAGTCTCCTTCTTACCTCCGGAGCTCCACAAAATCTTTGGGTCGAAGCAGTCTTAACTTCGGTATATCTTATCAATATCCTTCCTACACCCACTCTTAATTGGGATACCTCGCACCATTACCTATATGGTACTCAACCTTCCTATTCTTCCCTCCGTGTGTTTGGATGTGCTTGTTATCCTCATCTCGGTCCATACAACTCTAATAACATTTCGAGCCGTAGTGTTGAATGTGTATTTCTTGGTTACAGTTCTCACCATAAAGGCTATCGTTGTCTAAATCCTAACACTGGTCGTGTCTATATTTCTCGCCATATTTAGCGAAAATACTTTTCCCTTCAAAGATACCCAGTTACACTATAATATTGATCCCATTGAATTTGTCTTACTTTCATATGCACCCCCTCCACAAGCCCCCTCACCACCATTGCCCTTTGACATAGAGCCCTGTCCAACAACCACTATTGCCACTTCACTTCCCGACCCCCTTCAATGGAATCTTCTTTACCCTTGCCTTCTATGTCTTCACCTCCCACCAACAATCCAACTACTTCCCCCACGTTGCTAACTACTCAACCGACATCAATCCCACCGATTCCACCACCATTGCCGCCACCTGTACCATTAAAAATTTACCAACGCCAATCATCGAGAACTCATGTTCCATCTCTTCCCATACCAGGTCCAAACCTGCAGCCGCCTGTTGCTTCTTCTTCACTTGAAGCCGTACCGATGACCAACGTCGTTCTGCCTGAGGCTTCACTGCCATCCGCATCAATTCATCACCCTCCTCAGTCCACTCATGCTATGCGGACTCGCCTCAAAAATGGCATTGTTCAAACTAGAACTTGAAACGACGGCTTTGTACAATATCCTATTCCTCGTGCTCTAATTATTACTATCGAATCTGCCGAACCTACATGCTATTCTTAGGCATCTAAGCATCAGGTCTGGCATAATGTTATGGTTGAAGAAATTAATGCTCTAGTGAAAAACAACACTTGGACTTTGGTTTCTCCCTCTTCCTCACATAACTCTGTTGGATGCAAGTGTGTGTTTCGTGTCAAACACAATCCGGATGGAACTGCTGAACGCCAGAAAGCGCGTTTGGTAGCCAAAGGTTTCCATCAACAGCAAGGTATAGACTATACAGAAACTTTTAGTCCAGTAATTAAGTCTGCAACTATCCGTACTGTATTGTCTCTTGTTGTATCTAAAGCTTGGTCCCTTCGTCAATTAGATGTTAGGAATGCTTTTCTTCAAGGTTTTCTACAAGAGGATGTATATATGGTACAACCACCATGTTTCATTGATACATCTCGTCCATCATATGTATACAAGCTTAACAAGGCCCTCTACGGCCTCAAACAGGCGCTACAAGCATGGTTTCATCGTATGACTTCTTTCTTGTTATTTGTTGGTTTTGTTCAGAGTCGGGCAGATTCGTCATTGTTCATATTCAGACTTGGCACACAAACTATTTATTTTCTACTATATGTTAATGATATTGTAGTCACAGAGATTTATGATTCGTTATTACAACGGTTTATCGATAAATTAGGAAATTGATTCGATATTAAGAATCTTAGGACTCTTCATTACTTCCTTGGTTTGCAGGTCACGTCTCAAGTTAACGGTATTCATATAAGTCAACTTCGATATGCTCATAATTTACTTGTAAAGCATGATATGCTACTTAGCAAGCTAGTGAACACACCAATGTGTGCCAAAGCGATCCCCACTGCCACCGAAGGTGATATTTTTCCAAGAGAAATAGTTGGATCCCTTCAGTACCTAACGATAACCCGCCTTGACATTGCATTTGCGGTCAACTCCATTTCACAGTTCATGAGTCAGCCATGCATATCGCATCTCTCTGCAGCTAAGCATATCCTTCGATATATCAAAGGAACACTTGATCATGGTCTATTCTTCAGTCCTCAACGTATATTACCCCTCTAGCTGCTTATACCGATGCTGATTGGGCCGGTTGTCCGAATACTCGTCGCTCAACTACCGGTTATCTTATTTATATAGGAACGAACTTGGTCTCTTGGTGTTCTAAAAAGCAACCTACGGTTGCTCGTTCCAGCGCTGAATCTGAATATCGTGCACTTTCTCATGCTAGTGCTGAAACCTCTTGATTAGCCTTCTTGCTTTATGAACTTGGCGCTGCTGTTCAATTTCCAATTTTATTGCATTGCGACAACCTAAGTGCTACTTACATGGCATCAAATCCTGTATTTCATGCCCGCACAAAGCATATTGAACTTGATTATCACTTTGTCCGTGAGAAAGTTGCTCTCGGCAGTCATCGTGTTTGCTTTATTCCATAAGTTGATCAACCAGCCGATCTCCTCACCAAGCCTCTTCACAAGCAGCGTCATTGTCTCCTTACTCACAAACTTTTTCGGGCATGCCCGCCAAGTTTGAGGGAGGGTGTTAGAGAAAATCAATCTCCTTCAATAAAGGAGTCTGTTTGAATTTGAATTAGCTAGAATTATGCTTCAGTTTTGATATGTTTGTAAATAGCATTTATTAGGTGATTGCTTATTTAATCAGCTACACTGTAACACCAAAATAAGACTGCTATATATATGTACACTTGTAATTAGAAAAAATGTACAAAATATCATTTTTACAGTAGGCCAACATTTTGTAGTCTATAATTCTCCACATGTGTAGGCACTGCACAGTATAATATGTCATAAACGAGCTTCATTAGGGAGGTTTAATGCCTAAGGTATAGGAATTTCCTGCAACTAAGGTTTTGATCTTTGTATACTTGTGACACCTTAGCCTTACCTACTTTATTGCACGATATCATATCATGGGCTTTGGTTAAGAAAGAATTACTTTACATATTGAAGTGGGATTACATTTGGCACTGGCGACTATTAGACAGACTGAAGTAATCTTGTATTTTACGAGAATAATGTGTTTTTTGTGAATTCTACACATGGACAAGTTGATTTTGTATTGAGATAACCGGCATGGGGCCTTGGTTTTTAAGCTCACTTTTGCTTATGCTTCGCTGGCTTGGTTAGTTAATTTCCTATGCACATACTATTAATTTTGGATCTGGTTTCCAAACACAGCCGTCGTGATTACAAAATTATTAGGTTACTAATCAAGTCAGAGTCGTAGCTACAGTTATAGCCTTACAGGGATACATCTGTTAGTACTAGCCAACATAATATTCTCAGTAATTTGCAGCTTCTATGAAGTTCTAACTGTTTAAAATCTTGTTAGTAGATTAAGGGATTTCTGTAATTATACTACAAATCGACATTGTTTTTAACTTCTGTTACGGACATCTTTATCGCATGGAAAGTGTTTGCAGTGGTCATCTTGTAATTGTATTCCGTAGAAAACTTAACCATTATAATTAGTTACAGGGGTACGGTGGTAACTTCTCCTGCTAGGTCAAATTGGGACAATAAGTTCTAGTTGGCAATCAGTCACTTTTGGCTGATTGTCACACAGGCTTATGAGTCCCAAGAGTACTTTGGACCCTATCAAGTCCCTTGAGGGTGTGCACGGAATTCATGTTGCGCCTCACTCACCTTTTGCGTTGGAGGAGATAAACAAACATGGTGAAATTAGACAATCGACTTGTACAGAATCATTTTTCAGCCCTAGTCAGCGTGTAATTGTGCAGTGAGTATATAATAAAAGTTTTCTGTAATTCGTATAGATTAATTTATTGAAGTCGGTACTTGTTTTTTTTCAGCAATATTATTTAATAAGTAATGGAAAAAAAAATCTATTCTGGAGATTCGTGCTACTTGCAGAAATGGTGAACACATTCTATTGGTTTTGTTTCAGGAAAGTGTGGGAGCAAAGACCTGCATGTCTCCGGCCCGTTAAAAGCTGTACCCATGGTAATGGGAAAGGAAAACTTATAATTTGTTTACAATATCTTTTTTGTTGTCGTTTATCATTATGTCTTCTTCACTTAACAGCCATCAATTCTTCTGCTAGGTGACAGGCATCTCCCAGAAACTATTGCTAATGTGGTTACCTCGCTTCCTTTCATTGTTCTCGGGTTCCAGGCTCCAAGGCAAGATATTATGCCTTGTGTAGCTGTAGCTTTTAGAAAATCAAGCTGAGCTACTTTAAAACTGATTCCGAAAACAGTGCTCTAATCCAGTCTAACGCTTCTAGATTTTTCACTCCAAAAATGCAAATTGCAAAAGAAAAATAACAGATTTTAGCTGGCCAGCAAAATGCAGTTGAACTAATTTGCAAAACTATAAATGAAATGAGCCTAAAACTACAACTAGCTAACCGTTCATTTTGTCTTGCTCTGAATTGCTGGTGATGCAGAAAAGACTTGAATTGTAAGCTTTACGCTAATTCACTTATTGGTGTTGGAGTTGCCTCGACCTTGTATCATGCTTCCAGAGGTCATATAAGGAAGTACATGCGAAGGGCCGACTACACTATGATAGCCACAGCCAGCGTGGTAATATATCTTTTTTTTCAGGAAATATATTTTTGATTTGGTTGAAGTTTTTTTTTTTGTTGCTTTTAGGGTGGATACTTTAGGTAATGCGTGATATTACATAAATTTATTTCAAATGAAGCACTTGTATACCGCCCTATATGTTTTTTTTAATGAAGAAGTAGATTGACATGCTTTACAAATGAAAATACAACATGAGGTATGGCATGTGATGACGCCTCCTGTTTAAGGTTTAACAGAAAGCCTCCTCATTTTTTAAAATTAAGTTGAAATTTCTACAATAAGTGTTTCCTAACTACTTACCCAAAATAACTATTCCCTAACTAAATCAAGTATCCTCATTTGCCTATAAACAGTTGAGTAAATTCTTTTATTTATAATTTGATGTTTATAATTACATGATAAAAATGTAGTAAATTTTCTTATTTGAAATGAACTGGCAAATGTGACTCGTAAACACCCTGTATCCGGATCTCTCACCTAGTTCTCTGTGATAACAATATTAATATAAAAGGTTCAATTCCCATTTGGAATTGTACCACCTTTATCTCCAACTGTATTATCAAATAAAGATCTCAGTTTATGTCACTCATCTAAACATGTCTAAGAATGTGTATCTGTAATGAATCGATAAGGATTCACACACAAACCTTAGATAAACCCACTCTGACAGAATACTTGAAGCTATTTTTTTGGGAAATTTTCTGAAATTAACTGAATTGGAAGTACATAACGAAATTAGAAGAAAGTAAATGACGGAATTAAAGATTACCAAATAAAAACAACAAAGTAAGTTTTTATCAGTTTTTTCATGCCCTTCACGAACTCAGTAAGATTATACTTGTACTACTACTTAGATATGTATTTTCTTGAAATTACAAATAGACCCTCAGACTTCTGTGTCCCTGTCGGTTTTGATTTATTTGTGTATCAAAAAATAGATATTGGGTGGTGCAACACCGTATAAGTTACTATAGGGTCCTGTATAGTAAAGGAAGTCTTATGACAGAGAATACTTGAGTCGTAATCCCCTTTTATTCAAGATAAATTATCAAATAAAACTACTTTGAAATCCTTATTACCAAAAAGTCTTGCCTTAACTTTTTTTTCCCAAAAACTACAACTTTTGAAAAATACAATTCTACCTATTCCTCTGTTTGTTACTCTCTTTCTGTCTGTTTCTCTCTCAGCCTGTTGCTCTCTTTGTGTCTGTTTCTCACTTTCTTCATTGATGGTTATGTATGAGTTTTATCTTTCCGATTTAAATATTACTTTTTTAACCTAAGGTGAGTTTTTTTTTTTAATTAAAAAAAATGACCCATAGATTGAATTTTATATCAAATGAGGTTTTAGGGTCGGTGTGCTCATCGGAGTTTGGATACTCACTGGATTGGAATTTTGGCCGAGTTAAGCTTTGTGAAAATCGATTTTTTTTTGTTTCGGGATTATTGATTAATTTGAAGTTAGAGGTTTGTCAGTTTGTGGTTTTATTAACGGTAATATGATTTGAGAGATATTTGGTGGTTATTTTTTTATTTAGGGAATCAACGCACAATTTTTTGTTTAGACATTTGATATACCCTTTTTAAACTGCATAATTGTGGGTATGCAGCTCAAGAAAGATGAAAATGCAATTTAAAGAAACTAATGGTTAGCACTCAAATAAAAAGGAATATGCATTTTCTCAAGTGCATACATGTGTCTATGCAGTTCAAAAAAATAAGTATACCCATCAAAAAACTAATAAATGTTATTATTTTGAACATGGTTTACGGATTATGTGAGTTTTTTTTTGTTTTGTGATTTCTAGATTTTTTAAATTTTTATTTGTAAAAATTGGCGTCAAGATAACCAAGTTTAGTTTCTCTAAAAAAATTGGTTTTTAAATTTTATACCGACCTAATGTATGTGACTATTAAAAAGTATATTTTGAAGTGCATACTTGTCCTATTAGTCTAAAAAATGATATATATTTTGAAGGTAGATAAACAAAATTGAGTTCTTGCTTAATAATATGGGTTTTTGTAGCGCATAACAATAGATATACATCTTTTTATGTGTGCGTACAAATTTTTATGCATTTTTTGCTTGGCAAATTGGTATCATTGTATGCATCTTTTTAAGTGTGCAATTTTTGCTTGACAATTTGCGGTTTTGAAGCATATACCAATTTGTATGCAATGGCATACGAACTGAAATACTTACATATATGCATTTTCTGAGAGTGCATACCTAATGGTATGTAGTGTGTACCAACATGTAGGCACTTTTTTTTTTGGAGGGTAACATGTAGGCACTTTTTGAATATGCATTATTTGAAGGTGCATATGTGTGAGTATGCAATTCAAAAATATGACAATATACTTCATAGGAAAGGTATGTATTCTAATGAGAAAGAGTGCAATCTTTGAAGTGCAGCATACTTCTGTTTATGTAATTTGAAAAAATGGTATGCATTTAACTTGAAAGAAAGAATGATAGACTGCTATCTGAATTTCATACAAATAAGTACGTAGTTTCTAAAGTGTATACCAATAAATATGCAGTGAAGCATTCTGGAGCAACCTTACATTGTGTGGTGCGTTTTTCAGCTTTGCCAAAACTTTGTGATTTTTCAGTAGGGTTACTTCTGTTTTTTTCTTTCTTATATAAACTTTTTTGGATTAGTCGAAGCATTATTTAGGAAGCTACCGTAATCCCTCCGGAGCACCGGCGAACTCGTCATAGATTATGTGAGCCCATTAGAGTTTTGGTGAGCTCTTCAGAGTTTTACTGATCCCGTTAGTGCTTCACCGCAGTTGTATCGAGTTTTGGTGATCCCGTCAAAGCTTCATTAGAGCTCTGAGCTGCTTGTCGAAGCTTGTCAAAGCTTCGTGTAGCTTCTTGGAGCTATAGGCAACTCGGTGGAGCTCATCGGAAAGTCGCCAAAGGTCCGGTAAGTTCGTCGGAACTATGTAAGAGCTCCGGTGGTGGCATCGCGTGGCAGCTAGTAGGTGGTAGGTGGTTGGTGGTTTGTGGTGATGGCTGGCGGTGAGAGTGTTGTTCGTTGAGTGGGTTGTTGAATGATTTTGTAGAGTTTTAGTTTTGGATACGAGAGGTTTGGAGTTTTTATTTTTGTAAATATAAATTGGCCTACTGTACAATTTGGTCATTTGGCCATTAAGGTAAAGGGCTTAATATTGCCATCGAATTCATATGTTGTCCTATACGAATTCGCTATTATACAAACAGTTGTTTGCTAGTGCTTGTTGATATGAAAAGTACTTGATCAGTGTTCATTTTCTATTGGAAAAATTAAGGAACTTATTCATGTTCTATTTGTTTCCTTAACCTCAAAACTGATCTCTAAGATGATTGTTGCAGTGTCTATCGAGGGCATTGAGGAGTGAGAACCCAAAGTTGTTAATGGCAGCTACAGCTTTAGTATTGCCAGTCCAACCTCTTATGGTCTCAGCAGTTCATACTGGAATGATGGAGGTATTGATCTTTCACATATTTGCTCGGTTTTTTCTCCTCAATCTCACAAAAATAGTCATGTTAATCATGTAGTGTTGTCATCATCCGTGTAATGACGGATTTGTTATTTTGTTGATACTCATTTAATTTCCTAGGCTTCTGAAAATAGGCAAAGAATTTTGGTTGAGTTTGCATTAAATCCATCCAACAGATGGATTAATAAAGAAAACCTACATCGCTGATTAGAGAGGTTATAAGAATGATTGATAGGGTCATCACTTATGCATGGGATTGACCATTCTGCTTTTCAGAAATGAGGATTAGATCTTGTAGGAATGATTATTTCACAAGACAATGTACTGCTAATACTTTAGAACATTCAATACTGTTTGATTCCTGGTATAGAACTTGACTTATAATGTTAGGTAATTTAATTAGATTTTGACTATATTGGTAACTGCTTTATATGAGCTATTAAGAATTTATTTACTGGGCAGGTGGCATTTGCAAAAAGAGCATTACAAGATCCAGCGCTGAGGGTGGCACACAATGTACATAAATTCTCTTCAATTTTAGGGGGCGTGCTTTTTATTGCTGACGATGTCTTCACAGAAACTCCGTTCCTCCATGCTGCCTGGCATATTGCTGCAGCTGTTTGCGTTGGCACATGCAACAAGCTTCTTAAGTAGTGTGTTCTTTATATACACACACTAATAGTATATATATTTGTATTTATATAAATCAACCCTCTTCTATATTATCCCTTATTATCAGATGATTTTCCCCAGTCATTTTATAAAATTTGTGAGAAATTTATTTTCTATCTGCATAGAAATGTCGAAGAACCCCAGAGAAAAATTAAATAAGAATGGGTTTATATTTCGGTTTAGGAGCATAGATAGTAGTGGTTTGTGAATTATTGTCATTCGGTTCTACGAATTGGTTAGAACTATTGTTTGTTATACATGGGATTGTAAATTGTAATGTAATCTGGTGGCTTTTTATAATTTGCATATTCATATAGGACGTCCAGACAAATGCTTTAATCCATGTCAGTTGTCACTCCTGCAGCATAAGTTTTTAACACATACTGACGACATGCCATTGTTGGATGGATTAATATTGCACTACATTTGGTTATAATGTGCTAGTTTGGTAGCCTATTACTTTTTACTTAATTCTACTTATAAGCAGATAAGTAAAGTTTTGTGTTTGGTACTCCAAGTTTAAGCTTACTTCAACCAAAAGCATGCTTAAAATAAGTATGGTTTTTCAACTTATGGGTCATACAGTTAAAACAAATCCGACTTAAATTTTAATCAAAACCAAGATTAAAAATCTATTCAATCAATATCAGCTATAAACTTAAATCCATATACAGTAAGATCCAAGGCATAAAATACATTACATAGTCTGTTTTAGGGATTGGCGACTTACCCATTTAGTGACTTTGGCACTGGACGTTCCCAAAATGGGTACCATCGGGTGGGGTGAAAACAATAATCGACGCATGTTGGCATTCTAGCCTTCCTTCTCCTTTCAGGGGCTATCCGAAAAAGAATCCAATACTTCTTGGTCGTGAATATCTGAATCATATCTCACTGGATTTTTTTCCCACTGGGTTTTCTTTGGCAATGTTTTAGCGAGACACGTTCCCATCATATCTCACTTAAGATTGTCGAAATCAGGGGGAGTATCATGTTGTATACTTCTTACCACTGTGTACTCTTTTGTCTTTCGACTAAGGCTTTTTCCACTGGGTTTATTCTAGCAAGGTTTTGATGAGGCATATGTTTTGTGTTTGATCCCCTACTACTACCACTATTGCACTCATTTTCCTTCGATCAAAGATTTTCCCATTGGGTTTGCTCTAGCAAGGTTTTGATGAGGCACACTGTTTTGTGGTTAGTTAATTAAATGGAATTTCGGCCTATATCATTCGGCTACACAGTTTCTTCTAGGTACCGGTTTTGTCCCATACTGGGTTTTACTGCCCTAAGGTTTTTATGTGTTTAACACTGCGAATGAACTCGACTCAGATCGACAACATGAATACGAAGAAATTAAGACGTCCAAATGGGGAGTGTTGTAGTATATTATTAGCCATCTTAGGCCTTACTCTATTGGACATATCTTGAGCTTTCTTAGCATATGTAACTCTATTCTCTATTATATAAAGAGGGTAAATGGTTTCTTGATGTATCTCTCTTACACTTATATTAATGAATAAACATTTCGTCTGTTGTCTCTCATATATCTCTTTATATCTATACATATCTCATATTTATATATACCAAACTAATATGTCACACAACAGAAACACTATTTTCAAAACCTTTCTTTATTGTTGAAAAATAAAATTTTACTAAGTCCAAGATGTGAGAACTCGACTGATAGGATGCCAGAACAATATTTTGAAGGATTTTGTTTAAAGTTTTTATATGTTAATTTTGTTACTATTATGGAATTCTATACTTGTCTTTGTTAGAGAAAATTATAAAATATAATTTAGACTTTCCATTAATTTTTTCCGCACAGCTAAACACCAACAAAATCATGAAAAATCACTTATTTTCCATGAAAATCCTTTACTTGGAAAATATTTTTCTGAAATTATTTTCAGGAGAAACAAACATAGCCTTAGGCTCTGTTTGTTTCAATGTAAAATGGGTGGAAAGTAAACATTTACGGGTAAAATTAATTGTCCGGATGTTTGGTTACATGTAAAATACTTTTTTTAGAAAATCTTTCCCAAATTTAGTGCAAAACAGGGGGAAATGATTGCTCTAAAAAAAAAGTGGGAAAGGATTTCCTTACTTCATATCAAAAGAAAAAAAGAAAAAATGGTAATAGATATGGTCCTTCAATTTATATTTCATTTCCTTATAAAATAAAGAAAAGATATGTAATTAAGGAAAACATGATTTTTAATAATTCAGTAAATTCAATTAGTATAACATGTTTCATACTAACTAACAAAATACATCAAACTTACATATCATTTTCTCTCAAATGTAGTCACAGTAACGAAGGTGAAGATATTATATACATTCTCTTGTCTTGTGTATATTTTTTGTAAATAAAATACATTGTTGACGGTTTACCTTTGATTCTCCTGATAAAATATATATATACATATATATATATATATACACATATATATATATATATATATATATATATGAAATTACGTATATTGCACTTGATCAATATTTGAGACTTCGATTTTTTTTAATGTTTTTCATTTAAAACTTTCATCAATTTATTTATTTTTATGAATTTGACTTTTTTTGATGTTTTTCATTGAAAATATTATGTTTAGTTTTGAATTATATCTATTTGTTTATGCATCGATTTTGTCGAAATTTGAAGAACTAACAAAATTTTGGATTTTAATAGAATTTTTCCTAGAAAACTTTTAATGCACCAAACACCTGTAAATGAAATGCAAACAAAAGTTTTCACAGTAAAAATTTTCTAGGAAAATATTTTTCCCAGAAAACATTTTACTATGAAACAAACGGAGTCTTAGAGTCAAACGCGGTGACAAAGTGGTAACGCATAATCTATAATGAATAAGTCAATCCTTATAGTTAAAGTATAAAGCTGTGATGGGGTGAATATGTATTTTAAAAGTTCTAACCGAATTAGAATCTGAAACCCATATCGAACATAAAAACACAAGAAAGAACCGAAACCAGAGCGGACAAAATCGGACACACTCCAATTTAGTCTCATATCTCAAAAACCAAAATACTGAACCAGAGTTTGATTTCGATTTCGGATTTGGTTTTACAAAAAAGCGAGTGGAATGTAGGACAATCCGGAAGTAATTGGGGAACATATAGAAATATAGCAAGGATAGGGTGGGGAAAACATGGAAGTAATTTGGGAAAAGAGCTTTTTATTACCCTATAATATTGATTTTTCCAATTTGGTCCTTAAACTTTAAGTTTATCAATTTGTCTCATAACCTATCAATTTTCGTCCAATTATGGATATTTCAACATAAATTGACGAAATTGCACTCGCTGTATCTTACATTTAAAGCTCTAATTTCGATATATGTTGACACAATTACACTCACGTAGTGTGTGATAGGTGAGAACGTTACTACAATTTTGTTGTTTTGTTAAACAATAGAATAAATTGATAGGTTGTGGTCCAAATTGATAAAAGTTAAAGGTTGGTCCAAATTGATAAAAGTTAAAGGTTGAATACTAAATTAGTAAAAGTCAGTACAATTTACTAAATATATTTTTTTCCAAAATAATTCTGTGGAAATCAAAGAAAGCAATTGCACTCACGTATAGCCGTAAGTGAGAGAACACCACTGCAATTTCGTCATTTTTTTAAACAACATTTACTAAATCGGTAGGTTGGAGTTCAAATTGATAAAAGTGAAATGTTGAATACTAAATTAGTAAAAATCAATAATACAATATACAGTACAAAAAAAGTTAGACCACACACGGAAATAGCAACAGATTTTGCTTTCCAACGCCTCAATCGGAGACGGCAGCACGAAATATTTTATATTTACTAATATATTTGGTCATTTAACAACTGATTTGTAACAAATTTTGTCATCCCTGTTTTGAACATTTAGTTGTAGTGATACCCTAAAAAATAAATTAGATCTATTTTTCATGTTTATTCAATTGCACTCAGGCATCATGATTGATGAGATAACGTGACCGACAATTTTATCATTTTGTTAAACAAGTGGATACTGAATTGGCACCCGAAATTGGTAAAAGCTACACGTTTGATACTAATTTGGTAACAGTAATTAATACAATTTAGTAGACATTTTTTTTTTCATAATACTAAATTGGTAAAAGTTAAAGTTTTGATACTAAATTGATAAAAGTGAACGAATACAATTTATAAAACCGTTTTTTTTTTTTTTGCCAAAATACTAATTTGGTAAAAGTTTATAATACAATTCAATAAAAAAGTTATTTCCCAAAATAAAAATCGGTAAAAATTAAATGTTATATACTGAATTGGTAAAATTGGATACTACAGAATAATTGTGTGGAAATCAAAGAAAAGGTTGTGAATGTGATTAGTTATAGGATGAAGTAGGTGGTCAGTCTTTTTTTACATAATTTATACATCTCCTAAAACATTACCATAACAACATTATTACATCCTTGTACCACCTAAAGTGTGTTAAAGTTGGACATTTAAGATTAATCAATAAGTCCTTATTTCTTTCAATAGAAACTAGATTTGAACAAATAAAAACTTGCAAAATAGCAGTTAAAAGAGTTTATACTGCATTTGGTAAGACTGTGTCTGTATATGAATCCATGCCTTACTTAGTTTTTATAGGATTCCTAACAATTTTAATAGCTGTTAATATCATTCGTTGTTATTCAGGGGACATAATATTGTGCCATCAACCACGTAGTTGGCCCGCAAAAGCTGCTAATATAAATTCAGCAATTTGGTAGTCCGTGTTATTAGCACTAAAACATATCGTATAATACATAGTTATTCTGTGTAATATAACCATTTATTGGTATTCAATCATACCATCAATATTACATTCATAGATGGTTCTAGCACTAAAGCTAGCAGCAAGATTAGCACTCTGTTCTTCATAGAGTATATCTTGTGGTGTAGGTCTAGAATAATAATGTTTCATAGGGGGTTGGAATACTCTTTCGTCCAAAAGCTGTGGACTTCCCAAAAACATTTTGGTTTATTCTACCCTGTTGATATGGAGTATGTTTCATAGCTAAAAGTTGTTCTTCAAAATTATTAATACTATCTATATCAGTAGGGATTTCTGATAGAGTAGCAATCTGCTTACCAATATTAAGGCTTTCTAACTGCTGTGTTAATAGAGTTATAGTATCATTATTATTAGAAATAATGATATCAATACTTGATTTTAAAATAGTAGGTTCGATAACCTTTTGACTTGTAATAAGAGTCTTGGAAGTGCTAGGTATATCTATTTTCTCCTTATTGGGTACTATAAGTGCACTCTTTTCCTCAATACAGCTTAATTGGAACAAATAGTTTGAAGTGTTAAATTAGTAAAATTTAACTGTTTTTCATGAGAAAATGCTACAGATTCAATAGCAACATCTCCTGCACGTAGTTTTAAATGTTCTGAAGGGGGATGTACAGTAGAAATTATTTCCCCTTTTGCGGTTGTTCAATTTTTTTGATTTTATAACTAAACCACAAACATAAAAAATTATGAATATAAAATTATAAAATTATGTTTGATTTTATAACTAAACCACAAACAAGAGAAATTGATATGATAAAAAAAACTTTAATTTATAAAGAAAATCAAATCAATTTTCTACAAAATGATTTAAAAATTATGAATATTTCTCGCCAAATTATCTCTAACAAAGATAAAATCCATTTTCTCTCTAATCTTATAAAAAGAGAAATATGTAATGAGCTTCCCACTGCTTTTTGGGATAGAAAAAAAGCATATTGTCACACTTCCTTACGAAGAAGGTTTAAAGAAACAAATATTACCACTATGGCAAGAGCTGCCCAAATGGGACCTGATCTTCTTGAATATTGCAAAGAAGAAATCAATTCTTTATTACAGAAAAAACTTATTCAAAAATCATATTCTCCTTGTAGTTGCACCGCATTTTATGTTTATAAAAATGCAGAAATAGAAAGAGGGGCTGCTCGATTAGTTATAAATTATAAACTTTTAAATAAGGTCTTAAAATGGATTAGGAATCCTATTCCTAATAAAAAAAGATTTACTTACCAGAATCCAGTCTGCCAATATATTTTTAAAATTTGATTTAAAATCTGGATATTGACAAATTCAAATTGATGAAAAAGACAAATATAAAACTGCTTTTGTTGTCCCTATGAGACATTTTGAATGGAATGTAATGTCATTTGGATTAAAAAATGCTCCTTCAGAATTTCAAAACATTATAAATGATATTTTTTATCTTTATTCTACTTTCAGTAGTGTATATTGATGATATTCTCATCTTTTCTCAAAATATAGATCAACATTTTAAACATATAAATATTTTTATAAAACTAATAAAAAATGCAGGATTAGTCGTTTCTGCTAAAAAAATGTCTTTATTCTAGACACACATTAGGTTTTTAGGTCAAGAAATAGACCAAGGGAAAATTATTTCTATTGAAAGAGCAATCCAATTTGCGGATAAATTCCCAGATATTTTGCACGAAAAAACTCAATTACAAAGATTTTTGGGAAGTCTCAATTATATTGCAGACTATTATAAAAACCTTTCGATAGATAGCTCTCCTCTATATGAAAGGTTAAGGAAAAATCCACCACTTTGGAGTGATATTCACACAAATGCAGTTAAACTTATTAAGTTTAAAGTCAAAAGTCTCCCATGTCTAGCACTTATATCTCCGACAAGTTTAAAAATTGTGGAGACAGATGTTTTAGACATAGGTTATGGAGGAATTTTAAAACAAAAATTCCCTCCCAAAGATGAAGAGATATTATCTCGTTATACTTCTGGCAAATGGAATAGTGCCAAGAAAAATTATTCCACTATAAAGAAATAAATTATTTCTATCGTAAATTGTATAACAAAATTCCAAGATGATTTATTAAATCAAAAATTCCTTCTTCGTATAGATTGCAAGGCAGCCAAAGATGTCCTATAAAATGATGTCAAAAACCTTGCCTCTAAACAAATATTTGCTAGATGACAGTCTATTTTGTTTATTTTTGATTTTGAAATTGAATATATTAAAGGAGACTTTATGACCAGAGAATTCATTATTGGGCTCTAAATGAGCCTACATGACATTAAAAAGGATGAAGAAGAAATTATTATTATTATTCAAAAAGGAGATGAAAAATTATTTATCTCTTCCAACACTCTTGCAAAAAGATATTTTGACCATGAGGCTAATTTTCCTCTTATTGATGACAAAAACCTGAAATATTTTAAGTCCATTCTAATTGAAACAGGCTCTGTGGTTTTTAACCACGTGAACCAAAAAAAGCATACGGGATATTTCCTTTAGCAAGACATTTTATTAAAAAAGTGGTTCATATTTCTGAATGGGGATTAAATCCCAATAAGCATATGCAGCTAAATTTTTTTCATAAAAACTACAATTATTGAGATTATATTAATGCTTGGAAAAAAGCTTTTTATTATCAAAATAAAGCTGAAAAACATACTTGGTTCATTAGGATGGAACCATCCTTGCTTAGCCAAGAACTACCATATTGGTTTTATAACTGGTTTCAATACATGGGATTAGAAGCGGATTTTCTTCCTGAAAAAATCCATAAGAAATATGAGGATTATATCTTTAGTAAACCTAAAATTAGTGGTATTAAAGTAATCAAAAGAAGTAATTTACTCCATTTTATTACTAAGTATAGCCTACCATGGATATGGCAATGGACTTGTTCAGTCTCACTATTATAATCTTCATTTGAATCTGATTCTTCATCAGATGAATATAACATGACAGCTATAAGCTGTTTTTTAAGACCTTCATCAGAAATTTCATTTAATTTCTTTTTAATGTCATGTTATTCCACATTTTCTACAAATAATTGAAGCATTGGGACTACGATTTGGTTTATTTCTGAATTTAGAAACATAATTATTATCATGATTATCTTTTCTAGGCTTGGAATTTTTTTTATAAACTCTTCTGAATTTAGAAAAATGTTTCTTCTTAGAATAAGTCTTCTCACACGGGTTTTGACGGATTTGTAAATCAAATCCAAATTGGTCACAAAAATCACCAATTTCTTTTCTGGTAGTTAAATTCTGACTTTTCAATTGGGGCTTTTAGTTTTATGTCATTACAAAGAGATAGCCCTTCACCGACACATTCAGTAATAAGTTGATCATAAGTATAATCATGGTAAGGAATGGTGTTTTCCCCAGTTTTTCTTAAAATCCTATCTTTAACCTTTTGGACAAATAAATTAGGAAGACATGGAAAGAAAAATCTGCATTAGTATCAGATCTTAACATAATTTTTATAAGGAAAATATACTTGTACCATCTAAAGTGGGTTAAAGTTGGATATTCCTCGTGCTATTTATCACAAGAGAAAAAAGAATGAGAAACCTTATCTTAATTTGATGATATTTCATCTATCAATATGTTACATATTTCTTTTACTTACTACAGATAAGATTGTGTAAAATATTTTAGACAATAAAAATAAATTTCTTTCCAAAAATGGTTTTTTATAAAATGTTATTATAGAATGATATTGATTTGTATTAAAAAATGAAGATAGTAGTCATTTCAAAAATGAAATAAAAACATTTAGAAGTCAATGCAAATATATAAACATCTCCTCCATATAAAAACACCATTTCCTCATCATCATCATCATCATCTCTCTCTTTCTCTCTAACTCTCTCTCTCTCTATATATATATATATCTTTGTTTGTGTGTGTTATTATTTGATCATCATCATCAATGGAGGCAACAGGTACAGAGATCGTATCGAACGGAACCTCTAACGGAGGATGGAAAACCGTTAGCTATGGAAAAAAACAAAAAAAGAATCCCAAAAACGGATCTTCAGATAATAATAATAATAATAATAATAAAGCGGTGGGGGATAATAAGGTGTTCAGATCTTTGGAAAAGCAGTCAGAGGAGCGGCGTAAAAAGATCGAGGCTCAGAGAGCTACAACTATTTATGAAGATGAGGATGAGATCGGATCTAGAAGGATGAATGTGAGATCCGATGAGGAGGATGACGATGAGAGTGATGGTAATGGAGAGAAAGTGGAGGCGAAGGCGGAGGTGAAGAAGAAAAGTAAGAAGGAGAAGAAGCCGAAGGTTTCAGTTCCTGAAGCTTCTGCCAAGATCGTTTCTGTTGATCTTACCTCGTTCCTTTCCGAGATCATGGTACTTTTTTTTTTAGTAATAAAAGCTCCCTCTTTTTTTTATGCTTTTTTTTTTTTAATTAGGTTTTTCGGTCATTTGAGATTTTTTCTTTCGGATTTGATTTTAAATTTTGAGGTTTGACATTCTTCATTTCTGTGTGTTATTTTTATTGCCGAGATTACGGTACTTTTTTAGTAGTAAAGGCTCCATCTTTTTTGTGTTTTTAATTAGGCTTTTTTTTACTCATTTGAGACTGCTGTTTCGGATTTGATTTTAAATTTTGGTTTTTGGCATTCTTTATTGATGTGTTTTTGCGTGTCATTGCTAAGATCATAGTACTTTTTTTTTAGTATTATAGGCTCACTCTTTTGTGTGTTTTTAATTGGGTTTTTTTTTTACTCATTTGAGATTGTGCTCTTTATGATTTTGTTTTATACTGTATCCTTGATTGCAATTTCGTATGGATACGAAATATTGATGTTTTATAATCTAGCTGTTATGGCTTGAAGATACTGTAGTTAAGATGCCGATAAATGGTTTTCCTTTTATATTTCTTTCTTTTTTACCACTTCATCAGTTGATATTATATTGTACTCCGTCTCTATTTTCCGAGGCTTTTTCTCTATTTAGTGTTTCTTTCGTCCCTATTTCCTATCACGCAGCACAAGAATTTGAATAACTGGGTTGTTTTTGCTGGTACCACTTTTAATCTTTTATTAAGGCTAGGTCCGCGAGGGAGCAACTTATTTAAGTTGCACATGCCCCGCATGGGTTTCATTAAATATGATTTAGGTGCCTTCAGGTTTAGGTTAATTCGTCAATTTTTTGTAGGACAGTAATTAGGAAGATTCCTGTACTATTTGATTCAATGAATTTGGGTGTATCTATCTGTACTTGATTGTTTTGTAACCGAATTTAGTAATCAAATTGATCACTGTGCTTTGTTTATCAATCATGTGTAAAAGTTTCAAATTTAGTCGTTTGTGTCCTTCAAGTTTCAGTTACACCATCAGGTTTTTGATTTGTTTGTCAATTTTTGGCAGGACTATGATTTGGTAAAATTTCAGTGTTTAATTATCTGATTTGATTGTGTCGTAACCGAGTTTGGTAACCGAATTATATCTGAGATTTGTTTGTTTATCAATATGTGCAGAAGTTTCAAATTATGCTGTCAGTTTCCTTCAAGTTTCAATTCACCACCAGGATATATCCTATTTTTAGAATTTGGGCCATTTATCTTTTGCCCTTTAAAAATAATTTTGGATTTGCTCAATCTGTTGAAATGTATTGTATTTCAAGTTAACTTTCTCTTGGTTTAAATACAAATAACTGATGCCATGATTTAATTCATAGCAAATTACTGATAGATTAACAATTTCATTTGGATTGAGTAATTGCAATGAGTATCTTGATATATCCGAATAGACTTTTTTTCCTTTTCAATATCTGCATTGAATTTTTTTTAAAAATGTTTCCACATCGCGATGTTAAATTGGATAGTATTTATGAGACGAGGAAAGATATCCATACAACTCGTGCAGCTCCTTGCAGTGGTGGATGGGCATATCTGTATTCGCACAAAAATCTCTCTTAAAAGTAGTACATGAAGAACTGCACGGGTTGTATAGTAGCGACATTTACGAGATTTATTAAACATCTGATATGTATTGGAGTATTTCTTTAGATCTCAAGGACACAATCCGTAAAATGTTACAAGTTGAAATTGTCGATATAAATATATAATTGGTAGAACCCCATATCTCATGGATATTTTTTGGTATTTGTTCAATATTTAAAGGACACAATCCGTAAGAAATATTAAAAGCTGAAACATGTCAATATAATAGGTAGAACCCCATGTCTCATGGATATTTTTTATTTGGTATTTGTTTAATCTTCAATTTTCATGTACTTCTTGCTGAGATTATGGTGAGATCGTGTCTGAGCTGCTTAGTTTTTTCTGGTAAAAGTGTGATTTGGTGAGATCATGTCTAAGCTTCCTTCTTTTTCTGGTAAAAGTGTGATTGGACTTTATCTTATTGTTTACTATTTGCCTCCGTTTAATTAAGTTGTGCCATCAATTCATACTGAATCCTTGTATCCTCGATCAATTTGGCTTTAATTAGTTCCATTTTCAGCCATTTTTACTGAGATTATGACGAAATCTCTATTTTGTATTTATGGCAACAAAGTAATCAGGCTTGATCCCAGAAATTTGTACCGAGATTTTATTTACTTAAAATTTTGGGGTATCAATTTGATGATCTCTTTATATTTTTTTGTAGGTTTCCTTTGAATCACAGCACGGCATACAGCTGATGCGATTTGCGGATTACTTCGGCAGAGCTTTTTCGGCGGTGCCAGCCTCTCAATTTCCATGGACAAAGATGTTCAGGGAATCCACCGTTGCAAAAATTGCTGATGTATGGTCACCTCAGCATAAATATTAATTTTCCATTGTTCTGATTTAATTTTGATACTTCAATATTTAATTCTTTTTATGTTGTCACTCGATCTCTCTTGATAAGCTATGCTCCAAACCAATTATGTCCATTGCAGCCCAGATTTATTATTTTAAATAGAACACAGAAGAACGACATGTTAGTCTATCTGTGGTTCATTTATCACCTTGAAATATTTGAATGGAGGTACCTAATTGGTTGGTTGGAGGATAAATCAATTCAGTGATAGCTAGCACCAACAAATGATTAGTTATCGGAAAAATGAAATTCTTATGATAAAAAATGGCAATTGTCATTTTGTTTCAGCAGATAACAAATTATTTACCCTTTGTCATAGTCTAATAGGAGGTTTGTCAGCTTTCAAGCACTTATCCTTTCTCTTAGTAAGCAATTGGATTTCTCTTCCTCTCCATTTTGTTATGGAAATGGTAGGGGTATTGTTATTTCAGATATTCTTATGGGGTATATCATAACATTAGTTGTGGACATACAATTTTTTGCGTCTAATAGGTCTCGAGTGTTTCTAAGTAATTTTTTTTTCTTTGCTTTCCTTGTCCAACATGTGGTGATATAGATGCTCCATAATAAGAGAAGAAGGGCATTGCAATGAATTCATTTCCATATTAGGTTATTCATGGTTCCTCTATAGGTTACAATGAAATTTAAGATCTGGAAACTGGAATCATCTATCCAGCCTCAGATGATTGGCCTGACAGATGCTTTCATGATTTTAATAGCATGACAAATACATCTGCATTTCTCTTCTTTATTCTTCTGAAAGAATGTGCATTGTCAATTGTTTTTTACACACAATTCATTAATGTAAGACACATATGTAGGTTACAGGCTAATGGATATCCAGAAGAAAACATGGTTTCTTTGAAAAAAATTTCCAAGTGTTGTGAGCGTATTGATTGTATGAGAGACAATTGGAGATGAACAATGTTAAGAGAGAGAACTTGTTTGCTTAGTCAATAAAATAGTCAGATACAGATGCCCATGTATAGCTTATGCATATTAGCAACTTCCACAAACTGCCAGTGTTTTTTTTTCTCTCTTGTTATATATAATTCTCAGCACTGTGAAGGTGGAGGTTTTCTTATGCTTTACAGTATACTAGTATCAAAACTGCCAAATTCATTCACTTTTGGTGAATTTTGCGTTATTGTTTGTTAAACCATTATGATTCAGTAGAACTGTTCTGTCAAAACTTTGAGATGTTGTAAAGATTCACCTTTGAATAACATATCAAATATTGCATGTCTTTGTACTTTTTTGGGGCTGTTTTGCTACTAAGTAAATATTGATTTTGATTTCCCTTGTTTTGATTTATATGTTCTTGATTACAACAAATAACAAAGATCTTTTTTTCCTCGATCAGATCCCTGTTAATTATATATCAGAAGACGTTTATAAAACATCAGTTGACTGGATAAGCAAACAACCTGTAGTGGAACTTCAGACCTTTGTAATATGGGGACTCGATAGCATCCTTGTGGACGTAAACCAACTAGGAACTGTTAAGGGGTCGAAAAAGAGTGCACAATCATCTTCAAAGTCTCAGGTAATCTATTAAATTCACGTTTAGTTAGTTATTTTATAGTTTAGTTATTGGTCATCGACGTCAGTAAAGTGCAACCGCTGACTATGGACTTGTTCCATTGTTATTTTGGTTGTTTATCTATCCTTGTATTTGCATATTTTTTTATCCCTGAACCATCTGCCATGTGTAACAGCTTTTGTAATAGGAGAACGAATTATCCCCACTCACTAATCTTCCTCTTGTTGCAAGTTATGCTTGATGCAATTTAAACAAGCATATCTTTCTCCATTTTTTTACTTTCATTATTTTTACTACTTTATACTTTATATGGGTGTAGACCCTATGTGCATTGACTGGATTAAGGGACGGAGAGAGGGAGAGATGTCGGTGTTTTATGGGTTGCTGCCTATGTTGTTGTTTTGGGTTTCAAGTGGACCTTCTACCGAGCTCGTAATATTTGTATATTTATTACTTTAATAATTTTGAGAATACATTCTGTTAAACCTCTAAACATATAATTTTTCTATTTTATAGCTTTTCCAAAAATAAAGAGTTGATGAGTGAGTTATTGCTATTATTCTTAATGTGAACTGCTTTAGCTTTATATATTCCGGAAAACCTCATATGAAGTGGGAAAAGTTGGTGAGCGTCCAAATGCCGTATCTAGAAATGTAAAATCTACAATAAGAGTTCATGAGGTGGTAAAAACACTACTCAGATGAGCACCTTACTTCTCTAGGCAAAAATGATTCTGACTCCTAATTGGACAAAAAACATTTGTGTGTTTTTTTGCACATATTTTGGTTTAAGAAATTTAACTTGACCCTTTTGGACACCACTTTGAAGTTTATGAAATTTGATTTTAAAACCCAGTTTTTTTTTGTTAATTACAATAACCCTCTCATTGATGGTGGCAGGGAGGTTCCAATACCCTTAATCTTAATCTTTTAGAAAGAGGGGCATTAACTGTATTTATTGTCTCCAACCAGCCTATATATATATATATAATATATAGGACTGGCTGCATTTCATTGTTATGTTTCTTTTATTCTTTCCTCTTTTGTATGGATATGATGTGTTACCAGAATTGTCTGCTTACATGCTGTAACATATTCTTTTCAAACGACAGGTTGCTATATTTGTAGTATTAGCTATGGTCTTACGAAGAAAGCCTGATGCCTTGATTGGTGTCTTGTCAATATTGAGGGAGAATGCAAAGTATCAAGGACAAGAAAAACTTCCACTTATTGTCTGGATGATAACTCAGGTTACTTGTTAACACATTTACTAAAGTATTAACTACTATTTGCTTCAGACTCTGTCTGGAACAAGTTTAATTACAATAGTTCATTTCCATTTTTAGGCTTGCCATGGAGATATCGGTGTTGGGTTGTATGCATGGGCTCACAATCTCTTGCCCATGGTAGTCAGCAAATCTTGTAATCCTCAATCCAGAGATTTGATATTGCAGTTGATTGAAAGGTCTGAAATGTGAATTGCTCTTTTGGGTTTTTTTATTAACTATTATTATTTATCTGTCAAGAGATGCATTTTTCCATTGGATTCTCGTCATTTGGATGCAGGATATTGTCTGGACCAAAAGCTCGTGCTATATTGGTTAATGGAGCTGTTAGGAAAGGGGAGCGTTTGCTGCCACCTGTGGCCTTTGACATGCTTATGCGAGTGACTTTCCCTGCATCTTCTGCTAGAGTGAAGGTTGGTGCTTTTTAATTATATTAAAAAGTCTAAGTCTAGCTATACAGCGTGTCGTCGATTGTTAGTTATTAGAATTACCTCCAATTAACTTTCCACACACAAGTTGTTTCCGATGATGCCATTTCCTGTGAATATGTGTCAAGAATTTTGCTTGGAATTAACAACAGAAACTGATTCTGTTCTTTAATATGAAAATTGATGGCAAACCTTATCTTTCCTTATATTGTGATGCCATTTTATAGGCAACTGAAAGATTTGAGGCTATATATCCCACTCTCAAAGAGGTAGCTCTTGCTGGTTCTACGGGAAGCAAGGCCATGAAACAGGTCTCTCAGCAAATGATGACTCTTGCAATAAAAGCAGCTGGTGAAGGTAATGCCAACTTCATTACTTTCTTCTTCCTGGTGCCTTTTGTAATTAGTTCTATTGTTTTTACTTTAATGGATTCACTTATCTGCAGGCAACCCTGAGCTGTCAAATGAAGCAACAAGTGTCTTTACATGGTGCTTGACCGAGAACCCTGATTGTTACAAGCAATGGGTGAGATATGTTTTCGAAATAAATTATTGTCGAATCAATGATTGTTTGCTTCTGTCTTTGCGAGACGATTCACTGTAGGATATATTCTGATTTTTGCATTTTTTATAAACAGGATAAAATCTACATGGATAGTGCTGCAGCCAGTGTTGCTGTTTTGAAAAAGATTACGCTGGGATGGAAAGAGTTTTCTGCCAAGAAATCTTCGACTGATGCTCTTAGAGAAGCTGTCAAGAGTTTTAGGAACCAGGTTCTCTGTCTTTCTTCTCTCTCTCTCTCTCTCTCTCTCAATCTTGCGGCCTCTCTTTCTCCTTTCCGTCTCCCTATCTTCCTCTCCCTAGCCTTTCCTTGCTTGTAACAAACAGAGATATCACACATTCACTGTCACTAGTTTAGACTTTCTACACATTGGCAAGATTCCTGCTCAAAAAATGCTCTGTATTGGGAATGCCAAAAGAACCTGGTGCCCTCCAGCTAAACCTTTCTTTCAGTCCATATATGACCTGACATGTTTTTCCCCTTTCTATCAGATATACGATTACACAAATATGTTTTCATTAGTTTCTTAAGAAAACTTTAGTAGTGCAAATTATGTTTTATGCATTGTGACACTACTCCCAGTTTTATATTTAAAACCTCTCTTCGTTCCATATTTTTGGATCGTTGTCTTATTTTGGGCTGTTATATTTCATTAGCCCTCTTTCCAAACGTAACAAATAAAACTTTTACTACGTTACACATCTGCCCTTAGTGTTTGCAAACAAATCTTGAAATGACAACTCTTAAAATTAAAATTCATAAAACAATGTAACCATTACTGGTTATGCGTAAAGCCCCAGCAAAATTGACATATTGTTTTTTGTCTTTATGGTATAGAATACGACTGCATTGGCTAATGAAGAGGACCATGCTCGCCAATCACTCTTCAAAGAGGCTGACAAGTACTGTAAGATGATATCAGCTAAACAATCTCGTGGTGTTGGCTGCGTTAAAGTTCTTGTCATGGCTATGATTCCAATAGGTGTTGGTATTGTCGTGGCCCTAAGTATTGAGGAGTCCTTCGATTTCGGTAAACTGTCAGAATTGTTTGCTGAGAAGTTCCTCTAAATTAACAAACAATTGCCATGGATGGGCAATAAAACAACAAAATTTGCCCTAGTAATAATTTGGCCATAACGAAGCTACCCTTTTATACTTTTACAAATCCAATGGGATTTAGAGTCAAAATAGTTGGAAACCACTACTTTAAGAGAGGATGACTGAGGATGCAGGAATATATTATTTATTTGAATTTTACTGTTCTTTTCCCCCTTGTAGTTTCCTATAAAATAATTATATTTTACGTAGAGATTGGACCAATTTTTTTTTTTGGGCTGAGCTTTAAATGCAAGAAGGATATTTTGATTTTGTGTTGCCAACTCTATTGAATCATTTCATCTAATGTGGTTACAAGTGTTTGTTGGGAAAGCATGTGTTACAGCCCTTTTTGAATTTTTGATTTGTTATATAAATATATAAAATCCGATACAGGTCAATTGTCTTTCCATATCTAATTTCCTTTCCGGGAACACCATATTAAGGGCTCAGCTACTAAAAGAAAAGTGTTTGGTTGCAACCTTTTAATTGCCTCAATAGATACCGAGGAATTTTTTTAGCTGTTTGTAACCTAATACTTCTAGATTTATCAGTTTATAACAGCCACCATATGCGTCTACAGTTCTGTTCGGACAAAATGTATCCAAATTCCATGCGGAAGCTATTTTGATGCGAAAACCGTATTGCTCTGCTTGTACATTCTTTTGAGATAGTACTGTGTTTTGTCTTTACAGTTTTTTTTTTTTTTTTTTTTTTTTTTTTTTTTTTTTTTTTTTTTTTTTTTTTTTTTTTAAAAGAAGTCGGAGCGTCTCTAGCGTGTAGAATCCTGTCATTAGTTAAAAAAGGAGGCCTTTTATTATGTTTTGTTTATAAGTGAAAATTGATACTCTGTTCACAATTTTTATTTATAAAGTGTTAAAAAGTTATCGTTTGACGGCTTGACGCTAGAGCTTTTAAATGGGCGGTCCTTCCATTGTGATAATCGTACTCTATTCTCTCGACTTCTTTCCAAGTTCCAAATTAATTTATTGTGTTTTGATGTCCCAATTTAAATGAGGTTTTTCAACATATGTATATATATATAGGTGAGGTTATATATACATAAACTTAGACATTTTTATGTAAAAACGCTCTAAATCAAGATTTGATAAATACAAATCTCCACGGTTTAACGACGGGAAGATAAATATACGTCTTGTTTTTATTTTTCGAGATGTATAATTGCATGTTTTGGAAATTAAGGTAAAAGTGTATAAAAATGTCGCTTGAACGCTCCTCGTATATATATATATATATATACTAGCGCATTCCGCCAACACGAGCATGGTGTAACGTATTATTTTGATTTGAATAACAAATGGGATATAATACATGAAAAAAAATGCGAATACACGGAGAGAGGGGACATTAACCTGTTTGTACAATCAAGATTTTTCATGATATATGTTTGATCAATTTGCAAGTGTTTTCATAAATAGATATATCGTGATGTTAGTTTTTTCTTTTTTGAATTTAAATATTTATTTCAAATAATGACAATACTTGTAAATAGTTTAAAATTAAGATATTTTCGGAATAAAAGTGAATCAAATCCTCATAAGGGGGTCTTCACTTAATATATAGTAGCGACCGAGCCCACACGATATGTGGTGTAACTCATAGAATTTACAATTATATACTATGTGAAAATCTAAAAAGTATTCCAAGCCCTTAAGAATTGAAGAATTTATTGATCACAAATTTGTGACACATTACATTAAATAAATAAAAACAGATTACATTTTAACCAATTAAAGGTTTTTCAAGACAGAGAACTTTGGAATTAATCATTTGTATAGAAGGGATTTGGATTTATTTAGTTAAGATTTCCTATTAAATTAATAGCATAACTAAGAGAGAGAAGAAAAAAATTTGATGTGAGGTTCAACCCAACACTACTTTTGAATTAATTGGTTTTGAAATGTTTTGTAACTGTTTTTTTTTTTAAATCCGTATAACTGCTATTTGTGGGTGGTTTTAATATTTTAAAAAATTATAGGGTATTTTTGTAATTATTTGTTTAAAGGATTCATAAGCCATATTCACATAAATAATAGTATGATATATATATAGTGAGAATTCACTATAAGTAACTCACATAGCAAATTATATTCCCTATATATATACAAAATGATAGTATTTCATTAAAATTTGTGAATGAACAATAAGTATTGAGTTGACTAGATTAATGTGTGAATGAACAATAAGTCTTGAGTTGACTAGATTAATGGACAATATTGATATATACAAGTGACTAATTTGGTTTTTATTGTGTGACATATTAGCTCGGTATATATATATATATATGAGAGAGAGACATTAAGACGACTTGTTTATTCATTAATATGAGTGTACAACACGTTATCAGCACTTTGCTCGCAGAGACTAAGATATACGCTCGCGGATATTGGAGATTTTTGGTAAACGCACAGATATTAGGTATTTATAAAGCTTGAGGTTTATCCTGAATTTTTTAGGGTTTTGCTATATCGATCTTCACCAACATACCGTGCGTAAGGTACCGAATTCAAAATTTAATTTATTCCATATATGTGATTGCACGTATTATTTTATGGATAAATAAAGCATGATAAACATACCGTAGTATATAATCCATGTGTATTAGAGTTTGTTACTTGTATGGATAAGTAAAGCATGATCGTAACACATATATTGTTGATTATAAAATCATATTTGTTGATAAGACCATACACAGTAACCCAAACTGTATGTATTTGTTGAAAAAAAAAAAACCTATGCATGATAATTTTTTTTATTTTTACTGTCTAACATGATCAACCTGTCTATAAAAACCTATTGATATGTAATATGTATCGTGTACTGTAAAATTGTATTTTTATACAAACAAAATCAGTAAAAGACATATAATCGGGTTGTAAATCGGAAATCATGTAATCGTAAAACATGTATTAATCTGTGGGATTAAATCTGTAAAAAAACTGAAAACAGTAGGACTGTTTTGTAATTCGCTGAAACGATTGACTGTGCATGTTAATTACTAAAGGACTATACTGAAACTTGTCTGAAATTATGGACTGAAGCTGTAATAATGCTGTAAATAGATATATAGTTTGCTGAAATTACACGGATAGTCCCTGTAGTATATTACATGTATAAAAACAGTATATGTGTTATAAAAGTCAATATTCGGTCTATAAATATTCACCAATATGCATATATATATATATATATTAAAAAGGCAAGTGAATAAAAATTGCATGTTAATTGAATAAATTGATATGTTTTCATGTAAATTTAACCACTTTGCATGTTAAAAATTACCATATATAGAATAAATTGGTAATTAAAAATATATTGCTTGCTTGCATGTTAAACTAACATGTATAGAATTACTTATATGGCAATAAACCGTAGATAATTGATTGATATCTTGTTAGCATAATCAACATATCTTTTGATATTACCATAGATATAAATATCACATATGACAGTTAATTATTTAATTTGATTTGATTTGGTATGATATAATTTGTGTGATTGATAATCCTGAATTGATTTAGTTTATCACCAAATCTACTGCATGATTAGATATATATCATGAATATATTTTATACTGCCTTGTATATATATGTGGTTATCTAGAATAGATATATCTGTTATTTATTGCCATGAATGGTAGAGCTGCGAAATCATATATATTCACATTTAAGTTGGAAAAATTATGAATCTTCCCTAAACAGGCTCACCTATTTGGATACGATGTCTAGGAAAGATATAGGCGGAAGTTGATATCCTAATGAGGTCGGGTTTTAAGTGGCATTCGTGCCCTCCACCCTCACCGTCTTTCCTGGTCGTTTTTCAAGTACAACTACCGAAAGGGGTTGACTAAGTAATAATTTCCCCGAGTGTGTTTATATAGTGATGTATGTTTCACCAAATTGGTATTTCAGTATCGACCCGTCATTGATCAATGAGAACCGATTCACATGAGAAGCAAAACCAATGTTTTCGAACCTGTCGTTTCGGAAAAAAAGTTTGTGCTTGTGCAAACCATAAACATATAAACCAGTCGTTTTATATGATAAATAATCCAGAACTCCCAACACATGTTGGATGCCATCTATGATGAGAAAAATCGTAAAACATACTTGCGAAATGACGGTTTAAACGTTGATTTTAATCCGTTATCACATGTTACTCACCCTGATGTGTGAAAAATGTGATGCCCAATTTTTTTTTGGATGCCATCTTTGATGAGTAAAACATAAGTTTGTTGTTACCCTCAGGATGAATGCTAAGGCGTTGATTTTATTCCGCCGCCACATTTGTGACGTAATGACGTCTATGGTGAACAAATGTCTGAAATTGACATATTGGAGCAATCCTTCACCAAAATACTAGCTTGGAAATTGTATTCCATAAGAAGTATCGTGAATTTATATTCACCATGTTCCTTTATCGTCCATCTGTTATTGGATAAGAAAATTACTCCGGTGAGTAGTTTTAATCCTATTGGGTCAATGGCGAATTGTTTGCCTGATATTAATGCTCTTCGTGTACATTTTTTTTCTACGAATTGAGAACCAAGACAAGTGTTATTTGTCTCGAACTGTTGCGATCCCGATGAATCGCTTAGCCAAGCGAGATTTTAGACAATCGTCAAAATCGAAAACCTGTGGCTCCAAGACAGTAATTGAAAGGAACAATATGGCCCATTGTCACAAAGCAAGAGATAATGCTCAAGGAGCCAACCCTATGCTATAAAGACAAAGGTCATGCACGGTTACTCCTTAAATAGTTCACAACTATTATAAAGGTGGAAAAACTGATGCTAATGTGGTTAAATTTAATTGAAATGAAACTCTTGAGACCCCCTATTTTGTAGCTCAAATGAGTTTGATACCTTTCTTTATTGATTTTGATAAATCATTGAGCCGTTTTTTTTCGGCTCATCTGGATTATGTTTATTTCCATTTGGATTATGTTTTTTTTCCATTTGGACATACTTTTGTATTATGGTTTGTCTGTTTACGAAATTTCTCGAAATAATTTAAAGTAATTTGAGCAAATTCCTTTGACAAATGTGACGAAACTTTAAATTATGAAATTTTAGGCAATACTTGTGGGCTAGTTTTTTTTTTTGGAAATAGTGGGTAACCGTGTACCACATAATTTCACCAACTACTTGCCTAAAAGAGTCCTTTGTGACAATGGTTATGGATCTGTCGTTCCAAATCGAAATCTTTGGTAAAACCAAATTGATTTGTCAAATATGAGGCCTTATACTCTTGGAGGTCCCGTCGTACCTTGTTGAGTTATAAAATATTCGAGAAAACCAGTGTTATTTGGTAATAGCTCATGAAAGAATTAAAATTTCTTTACATAGCCTCCATTCAATACGACCAAAAGCGTATTTTAGAGGAGTTGAAATGTCTTTCAAGTGGTTGCTACAACATTCTTTAAAGCATTTAAAGTTACCTTATCATTTCGCCTGTCGTAGAAATGATAAATGATTTAGATGCTAAGACATGATTGTCTGTACTATCATTCGCCTGTCGTCGATTGATAAGAGCATTTTGATATTGTGACATTGACCGGATGAGATATTCCCGGGTCAAAAGACGATGCTTGATTTATAATCGCATCGCATTTGGATTCTCTCTGAGAATATATTTCGTGATTAATCCAAAATTCATGCCACTAATGCTCACTTTGAAAGACTAGTATGTGTAAAGATCACGAAATGAACTTGTAGAATTCTTGTAAAGAATTGAAGAAGTTATTGTGGACTTATCCAACCATAAGACGGACCATAAATATAAATGGTTATGGTTGATGCATCGACAATAAGGTCACATGATTATTGTTGTCCACAGAAATGCAGCATTTCCCAAACTTTTAGCCCTATCATTAAGTTGATGGCTCATGATCCGGATTATCATGAAAAGTCTAGTCGACTTGATAATTCCGAAGAGTAAAAATCGGAACTTCGATTTGAATTACTTGAGTTTGAAAATTGAAATTGAACATCCTGTCGATTATGTTCAGACCCAAATGGACTCACGAAAAGTTTGATGATGCGACTGCAAATGATTGCACGCATTTCTCGGTCTTGTGCACCAAGATTTATATTTCCGTGTGCGGTTATGCTATTTTGCTGCATTGGTACATCATGAGGCCCATAGACACTCAACCATCATATGCGTACCAACTGGTTACTGGTTATGAGCTAGAAGTCTCATATTAACGTGTGTTTAGAGTGATTAATTAATATTTTTATTGAGCCGCTATAGCGTTCAAAATATGGACCTCTGAAGGGGACATAAGTCGATTATGAATCCCCTGCCTATCATTTGATAGAGTAACCTTGGCAAGCGATCTCTTTACCGCATGATATGCGAAAGTGACATCGCTAAGACTGTTCTCCCTGTCGTTAGGGGGAGATTTACACGTTATCGTTGATAAGGAACGACGTGAAATAATGTGTCATAACCACTCAGTCTTAGTTTGATCCCCAAAACTGCACTTAGTGATAAGTAAGTGCATAGACTCCCTCAAGTCTAACTAAATGTCAAACGCATTTAATGACTTTATGAGATGTCATGATATCATTTATACCTGCTGCAAAATGCTTGCAAGGATTGACGTCCCTGTCGGATATCATGTTCCAGTCGTAACACATTGCTTTGGCCGAACCCGCCAAGCAAAGGACACTGTCATCGGCCGCAGTCTGTCGTCCTTCCCAAGATACGAGGAAGTTGACCGGTTCCAAATTCGTTCAGCCCCAGAGGTGGTGAACTGGAACTTGTTTGTCGCACGAGATTATAAAGGAGGAAGGAGATGTGTGATTTCCTCCTCATCCTAAGAATCTCGAAATATCTGTCGATCATGATATCTTAGACGATATTGAAGCGAAACGAGACTGTCATTGATTACTTGTTCATATATTCAGTGACGACTGATAATATGAGCAAATTATGACAGGAAACCATGTACTATTGCCTGAAGTCAACGTAGAATAGACTGGACTAATTGAAACTTGCAATCCAAGTAGACTCCTTAGCGAAAGTGTGTTCGGACCTATACCTCCAACACCACCAATGTTAAAAGAGTTCGTTTATTTGGTTATTCGTAAGGAAAAGTGATGAGAATAATGAGATTGTAGAATGCTCGCCTAGTAGCGCAAGACTTCTCTCACATCTTGGAATTGATTACGAGATGGTTGATTTCCTCGTAATGGACGTTATAACGGTCCCCTACTTTATAAGTTTAGTAGTTTCCCAAAAACTGATTATGCAGCATGTGATTGTGGTCACTGTTTTATCTCTATGAGAATTTAGACTAAGAGTTATAGATGAAGGTCCCTGTGTGACTTCATGTGCTTAAATCAAGTAGTTCCTGACCATGGAACACGATCTCGATTAACTAAGACATTCACTATATGGATTAATATAATCCGAGCGGATGTGGTATACCGCCTAAGTGAGTACTTGATTAGCTTGGGATACTTGAACAAGTATTATGCCTTTGCGTGTTATGAAACAATCCACGTGTTGGATTTGCCCTTCGAGATGAAGTATCTTGGAAAGACACGGTAGTGACTCGGCCCAATGATCGAGTCCCGTAAAGATTGAATCTAAGTCCATGATTCAGACTACACCCAGAAGGTGTTATGACGTTTTATTCATCATGAAGCTAAGTCGTTAGATTCTCCCATGATCGTTCGATCACTAGACATTGATATAGACCCAGTCCGTCCCTGATGAGACGATGAAGAGATATTGAACCATCATGTTCATATCTAAGTACAATAAGTGCATCATTGTACTTGGTCTAATGTGGTAGGACGAACATCTCGTATGCTGTGAATGGTATAGCTCGACACAGCATCGCGCTAACACATTTCCATCGAAATGGCACTAAAGACACATTCTCTTACCTTATGGTAATTTTGGAAGTGGGCTAGTTTATCCCATTTGCATCATCGAGTGTACCTACCCCCTTCGGTACTCGAATTAATGCAACCCTTTTTCGGTTATACCGATACCGGTTACTTATCAGACCCGCATAAGTGATATTCCTAACATGGTCTGTCTTTACCATTAGGAATAAGGCAATATCTTGGAGGTCTTGGAATGACTCCAAAAGAATCATTCTGATCTACTCGTTCTCTATGAGACGACTAGAGAGTGTATATGGCTTCGAGCCCGTATTAGCCATATTTGAATTACATATGCTCTGTCTCACGATCCAGATAAAACACTTGTCTTATTTGAGGACAACTTGTTGTTATCGATCAAGAGAGACATGACTAGATTATGCTATTTAGCATTTCTTGCCGAAATGAATCTTCAAATATGAAGTTTAAGAGCATCTAGTTGAATGCTCATTCTATTCCACGTTAGATTTTCTTACATCCAGCCGTGTGCAAGTAAATGAAGCATCCAGTCAAATGCTCGTACTCTTTCTTGAAATATGAAATCCTTGCACTTAGTCGTGTGCAAGTGAGGGGGGAGCATCCAGGTGAATGCTTATTGTACTAATTACTACTTAGTCGAAATCCTCGTACCCTGTCGCGTGCAAGTGAAGGGGAGCATCCAGTCGTATGCTCATGTACTCTTTTTGTCCTTAGACCAAGGCTTTTCCCACTGGGTTTTCCTTGGCAAGGTTTTTAGAGAGACAGTTCCCATCATATCTCACTTAAGATTGCCGAAATTAGGGGAAGTATCCTGTTGTATACTTCTTACCACTGTGTACTCTTTTGTCTTTTGTCTTTCGACTAGAGATTTTTTCCCACTGGGTTTACTCTAGCAAGGTTTTGATGAGGCACCTGTTTTGTGGTTGATCCCTACTACTACCATTGTTGCACATTGTTTTGTGGTTAGTTACTTACATGGTATTTCAGCCTATATCATTCGGCTACACAGTTTCTCCTAGGTATCGGTTTTGTCCCACACTGGGTTTTCCGGCCCTAAGGTTTTGTGGTCAGTTACTTACATGTGTTTAGCACTGGGAATGAACTCGACTCACATCGACATCATGAAGACGAAGAAAGCAAGATGTCTAAAGGGGGAGTGTTGTAGGATATTATTGGCCATCTTGGGCTTTCCTAGCATATGTAACCCTACCCTCTATTATATAAAGAGGGTCAAGGGTCTCTTGATGTATCTCTCTCTAACACTCATATTAATGAATAAACACTTCGTCTTGTTGTCTCTCTCACATATATATATATATATATATATATATATATATATATATATATATATATATATATATATATATATATATATATATATACTCAGCTAATAAGACTCACAACATTTTTCTTATTATTAAGTTTGGTTATTTACGCATAGTAAATCGGGATAGAATGATTATCTATCATGCGTCTAAAAGTATAAAAATATTTTCGAACTATTAAAACTTTAGACATAGGGGGTCCTGTATGAAATGAATATCAGTCCTAATATAGCTTAATACCCATTACCCGCCAAAAGATGACGTTCTCTCTTTCTCTTCGATTTTATTAGGAAAACACCGATTTGAATCGACCAATTCCGAGAGATTGAGGGGTTGTATAGCTATATTCTCCAATTTGAATTGATCAATTCCGACAATCAGCTAATGAGTTATGAAATTTCAAAATTTAGCACTTCGCTTATCTATAATTTTTTTTCATTGCACATTTGAGCTGTGCGGAATATGGTTTTGCTTGTATTTGGTTATTTTTATTTGGACCGATTCAGTAAAGATGGTGATATGACATGAAAAAAATACCCATTAAGCGATATTCGGCCGTAACCTGACCCGTATGTTTTTACTGGATACCCAACGCAAGTATAGTTGGGATAAGGACATAGTGGTCTTTTCCTTTAATAGATATGAGAGTAATTATCCACTGAAATTACAAGTCCAATTAACAGAGGTCCAACACTCAAAAAGCCCATGAGTTGACAGATGAGAGCGACACTTGTCAACATCCTATGGAGCACGTATCCTTATAAATAGAGTCAAATAGCAGTACAATGGATCATCTGACTTCCACGCAGAAAATGAGACATTAGTACAAAGACTTTTCAGAGTTTATCTCACTAAAGAAGCACAGGCCAACTACAAGTTAAAGTCATAAACCCGAGGAATTACACCGATCATTAAACTACTAAATACATTTGTAATAAAGCATTGTAATCTACCTGATCAATAAAGAAAAATAACATTGTCCAATTTATTGTAGTCGATCATATTAATTATTATTGTTGACGAGCATAAGTTAACCGACCAAAGTTAATGCTTTATCAAATGGCGTCGTCTCTAAGCTTCATCTAGTACTAACTAGTTTCGAAGTCGAACACACAACTTTATCAGATGAGCAAAATGATCACCAATATAGAAGAAAATCGTCCCGAGGAAGTGGGAACAATCACAAACCACAGCAACGAAGTAAGAATCAATCAAGACGAGTTGGAAGCACTCCTATCCATCCAACAAAGATACCAAGCATTCACGTCTAAGAACCAACCGTCCGCCTCCAACTTTCCAAACGAACAACAACAACCTCTAATGATCGACGGGATCATAGACGAGAATCTGTCAGACTCAGAGAAAAAGTGAGCTACATCCGCAGCAAGGCGGACAAGAAAACATCAAACAATAGCTCGACAGTTAGACAGTGCAGCACCCGTTACAAACGCTAGGCCAAACTCTAGGGCCCATCTACCAACGATGTCGGCCAACTCAAGTTCCCACCGAGGAAGAACCATTCGATTCTGAACTAACAATGAAGACATCAGAGAGTTCCACTCCAAAGATAACCACGTCGAGGTAACAAGGAAGACTTAGCAGCGACCGACTTATCCAACTACATTCTAATACGGAATGCCAGTTACCGACACACAAGAGCAAGCAGCTCGACAGCCAATATACCCTCCACGAATAATTACACCATCCATGGTGGAATTTCACCCGATAATGCAACCAATAGGAAATGCGGTGGTATTGTCCAGGACCGACGAGAGCTATCATGGTCAAATTCAAACCCAGCTGGCCGCCTGCATGTCAGCCATGGCAGGTACAGGGATCAAAATCCCAATAGGCCAAACAGTCGGCCCACAGAAAGAGATCCAAAGAAATGAGCAAGGGGAAGATTCTACTTATAGGGTAGCCATGGAGGTGGCAGGACCACATCAGGAGGCTAGAAGGCCCCAACAAGGGGAACTCCCCCCCAGAACGACCCAACCAATATCTGGGTTTCAGGGCACCCAAACCGGAGATCTCATCGGTCTAGTCCCAAACCAGGAAGGATACATCGAGAATAGGGTGGATGGAGTACAAGAATACTACCCCATGCACACAAATTATGACAGAGGGTACACCCTACAATATCAAACGCAAAATGAGGTATTCCAACAGGCATGGGACGTCTTCCAAGAAACGCCATGTACCGAGCAGATAACACGGAGCCGAAACCCGACGGGGTTTGTCATCCCAGAGTTCAAACTATATGACGGGAAAAGCTGCCCGATAGACCACCTAAGACACTACAAAACAAGGATGGAATTATGGAGCGACGACTCCACCTTGATGTGCAAGTTTTTCAAGAATAGCTTGGGTCAAGAAGCCTCGACTTGGTATCATAATCTACCAAGGGGATCCATATGGAGCTGGACTGAGCTGCTCAGAGCATACGCCACCCGGTATGACGCTCACAGGAATAAGAAAGTCACCATCGAAACGCTACTAAAGATGGCATTATTACCCAGGAGAGGTTAAACGACTACTGTATTCACTTCATTGATGTGGCAAATCAAATCACTCAATACACCAGCAGCATAGCCATCCAAAATTTCATCAACTTCATTCCGAGCAGATACTGGCCAAGGAGGAAATTTTTTGGCAAAAGTTTCCCGACTACCGATGCACTTCTTGCCTACTGCACCCACCTGATGGACAAATATGAGGAAATGAGACCTCAACCGAACTCTACCCAGAAGAGAGTCGGTCAGAGAGACATAAGTGAAACGCAAGAAAGCCAAGGGAAATCAAAGTGAGGCAATCAAACCGGCCAAGAAAGACAATGTGTATAGAAGACCCGAGGATCAGAGAAATACAGAGTGCCATATAGAAGCTGACCGGAAACCTTGCCAACTCATGTACCAGGTACCAAATAGAACCCCCCCCCCCCCCCCCCCCCCCGCCCAGAACGCTTCCAAGAGAGAGAGCACATGGTGAACTTTGAACCGGTCCTACTCAGATATAATTTCAACTTGTATGTAGAAGACATTCTAAAAGACATCTGCAGACAAAACTGGTATTCAAGACCGGAACCATTTGTATCTCCACCAAACCAAAGAGACTCCAAGCTCTACTGCGCCTATCACGAAGACCTCGGCCACCTCACCGAACACTGTAGGAACCTCCGGTGGAAAATCAACCTATGAGGTGACGCTGATTATCTAAACAAGTTTATCAAGGACGGCATGAACAAAGACAAGCAACCTGCCATTGAAGGACCAAAAGATAGAAGAGGAAAGACGATCAATGTCGTCCACCTGTCGCGACCCATAAACGCAGGAGGAGAGCGAGCCCAACAAAGACAACTGGCGCACTTTGGCCAGGTCGCCAGAGCATCTCAGGAATCCTCCTCCACCAAGAGACAATGCACACAACAAAGACACCCGCCAATCTCTTTCTCCGACCACGATGAAGAAGGGATCATATACCCCCACAGCGACGAGATTAACCTTCGGGTGAAAATCGGAATCGACACGGTTAGCAGAGTCTTAATCGACCAAGGAGCATCGTGTGATATAATGTATAAGAAGCTCTTCGACAAGATGGAACTAAGTCTACAAGACTTACAACTGACCGACGTAACCTTGATAGGGTTTATCTCGGAAACAACAAAGCCACTTGGGAAGATAGTTCTCAATGTCACAACCGGAACCGTGTCGGTACCCGTAGAATTTCTAGTGGTCAATGACAAGTCGGGCCATAACGCAATTTTAGGCCGCCCATGGCTCCATGCCATGCACACCATACTGTCGACTTACCACTGGAAAGTCAAATACCTGAACGGTAAAGGTGGGATTGAAACGGCCCGGGGATGTCAAGAGGATTCAAGACGCTGTGAAGACATAACCACGACTTTGAAGAAGCAATTGGTCATCATGGAGCAACCATCCAGCAATAAAAAGTGGGTGGATAAAATTGCAATGGAAGAGAGGGTCGTCGAGGAGCAAGTAGGGGAAAAGCTAAGAAAGGTAAACATCCCGGGAATGGACGAAGATCATTATTTCCTACTGGGAGTGAACCTTCCCGAGGAAGAAGCAAGAGAATTGGAGAACTTCTTGATAGCCAATATCGACAAGTTCGCTTGGAGCCCTAGAGACATGTCCGGCCAGCATGCCATAAACTAAGCGTGAACTCCGATTATAAGCCAGTAGCTCAGAAAAGCAGGAAAATATCAGTCGAGCATAGAGAGGCAATTATAGCGGAAGTTCGGAAATTACTAGAAGCGGGATCCATAAGAGAGGTGATCTACCCTAGGTGGTTGTCCAAGCCAGTGGTGGTCCCTAAGAAAAATGGGAAGCTAAGAGTCTGTATAGACTTCACTAGTCTCAATAAGGCCTGCCTGAGGGATCCATTCCCACTACTGAGAATAGATCAACTAGTTGACGCAATGGCTGGGGGAAAGAGGATGGCCTTCCTAGATGCGTACTCGGGATACCATGAGATCCCGCTTGTTAAAGAGGATCAGGAGAAGACCTTGTTTATCTCTGTTGAAAACACTTTTTATTTTGCAGTAGAAAACTAGCCTTGGATCCTGATTATAGTGTATATGGATTTAATAAAAACAAAATAGAAATATCTCACGGACAGAGGTAGATCACACTTGATCTTCTATTGTATTCCTATTATACTTCTTGTTCTTAGAGAGGTGCACTCTCAAAACTATTAGGAAACCTAATTATGAATGTTGTTTTTTTTTTCCTTAACATATGAACAGTATATATAGTGCACAAGAAGGAAAAGACTTCTACCCCACCTAGAACTCTAACCCTACTTAGATTAGTACTTAATTAATAAATATTATATAATCTTATTAACAAGATTAATATAATATTATCTTATTAATACTTTACCAATCTTAGGATATTCTATCGGTAAATTATATTCATTTCCACTAGAGAATATAATTGTACTCTAATTACTTCTCAAATAATATTTGAGAGCACATTATTAAATAATTAATTTTCTCCTCATATTAGGATCACAGATATCCACCAAGTAAATAAATTACTGAGAATTATTTTACTCGGCATATTATTTCCTCGAACTTTCCACTTAACTTATTTGTATTGTCGGATATAAAATCCACTTGCAAGATTTGACACAAACAAAACTTATAAGGTTCTCGAAGGGATACCATCAATCCTTGTTAAGGGACGTGAATTCCTTCGATTATAGACACACACCATATAGTTAATATTATTGCCCAACGTACGGGTTTGTTGACTACAAAAAATCTCACCCATTGTAAATCAAAGCAGTATATATTATAAATATGTGTATCGAAAATAATCTAGAGATTAAGAGTATAAATAATCATAATAATTCCTTAGGTATAATTATTTTATTCTGCTCAGTACCATAAAATAATACCAATTTGTCCTGCTCAATATACTCTAAGTATACTAGCACAAAGAGTCGGAACTCACCTGTTCCCTGTAGTCAAGACAGACCTACTAAAACTATGTGCTACAACTATAACGATGGTTGTCCACTCCATCTAAAGTTGTGAACGATAAAATATATTCTGTTAGAACCAGTGATTTGATCTTCCGTGTGTAAGCCGTACTCTACTCACCAAATCACTTACTATACAGAATAAAGACACATGTACATATAAATAACATGTACAACATTGCTCAAAACCATTCTCAAATAAATCATTCATTGTTAATAAATAAATACTAAAAACAACAATAAATCATGTCTTTTAGTATATCATTCTAACAATCTCACCACTGGGGAATTACTGCTACAATGTTATGCCGTTCGGGTTGCGCAACGCATGAGCTACCTACCAAAGAATGATAACAAACGTCTGTCAAAAGCATATTGGAAACACAATGGAGGTATACATAGATGATATGGTCATCAAGAGCGAAAAGGCGAAATCCCATTTGCAAGACATCAAAGACGTATTTCAAACCTTGGGAGAGCACAAGTTAAAACTCAACGCCACAAAGTGCACGTTCGGCATAAGCAAGGGTAAGTTCCTAGGGCACATGGTAAGACAAAGAGGAATCGAAGCAAATTCTGACCAAATAACGGCTCTGAGGAACCTAGCTGCACCTAAAAGTAAAAAGCAAATACAGGAGCTCACGGGAATGATGGCCGCACTGAGCAGGTTCATCAGCCGATCTGCGGATAAGGGACGCCCATTCTTTGAAATGCTCAGAAAGGGAAAAAAATTCGTACGGAACCCCGAATGCGAAGTTTCCTTCTACAACTTAAAAGAGTATTTAAGGACATTGCCCTTATTAGTCAAACCAAACAAAGGAGACTTATTGGCATGCTACTTAGCGGTGTCGGCAACAGCTGTGGGTGTGGTCATCTTAAGAGAGGAAGGTCGGGAGCAGTTCCCAATCTACTCTATGAGTAAAACCCTCATCGAAGCAGAAACAAGATATCTACCGTTGAAAAAACTATGCCTAGCATTGGTAGTAGCAATAAGAAAGTTGCCGCACTACTTCATTGCCCACCAAGTCCAAGTCTACACCAAATTCCACATCAAAGAATCTCTACGGAGAACCAACATAAGTTGACGGGTGTAATCTTGGGGGGTCGAGCTATCTCAATTCCACATCGAATTCGTGCCTAGACATGCGATAAAAGGACAAGTATTGGAAGATTTCATTGCAGAATTTACCGAGGGGCATGACAAACCAGCGGTAATGTCGCAACAATCACATTGGGAAATACACGTCGATGGGTCATCTACCAAAGATGGGTCAGAAGCTGGAATCGTCCTCAAATCTAGTGAGGGTGCAATAATTGAAAAAGGTATCAAACTGGGCTTCCGCACCACCAACAATGAGGCTGAATACGAAGCTATGATAAACGACATGATCATTGCATCGAAACTCGGATGTACCCACTTGACTGCTAGTTCAGACTCCATGCTGGTAGTTAATCAAGCCATCTGTGAATACCAAGCTAAAGACGACCGGATGATCCTTTACTAAGAACAGGTCCAGAGCATGATGGCAAAATTTGATAAATGCGAGTTAGTACGGATTAACCGCACTAAAAATGCCCATGCCGATGCATTAGTCACCTTAGCCTCAACGCTAACACTAGTAAATACTCGGTCAATTACAGTGGAAACACTAGAAACACCGAGTATAACCAAAAGAGTTGATAGGAGCTGGGATGGATGGACGAAATGACCCAGTATTTGAGGAATGGAACGCTTCCAATAGACAAGATAAAAGCACTTAAGGTCACAAGGAAAGCTCCCAAGTTCTGGCTGTCCGATGAAGAAAAATTATACAAATCAAGTTACCGAGTACCACATTTTCTTTGTGTCCGCACGGAACACCAACAACAGATCTTAGAAGAGATTCATGAAGGAGCATGTGGAGCACACATAAAGGGAAGGTCACTAGCCAATAAAACAGTTACACAAGGATACTGGTGGCCATATATCAAAAGGGACGCCGATGTGTATGTCTAGAAATGCGACAAATATCAAAGATTTGCCAAAATATCTCGGCTCCTGGTTTCAATGATGACCCCGGTATCGGCACCATGGCCTTTCGCCCAGTGGGCAATTGACTTATTTGGAAAACTGCTAAAAGCACTGTGAAATATGGAGTACCTAATTGTAGCAGCGGACTATTTCACAAAGTGGGTAGAGGCTAAACCGCTCACACAAATCAAAATCCAGAACGTCAAGCAATTCATATGGGAGCACATCATAACCAGATTTGGAGTACCCTATGCCATCGTCGCAGATAATGGAACCCAATTTAAAGACGCTAAGCTGCAACTTTGGTACGAAGAATTGGGCATTCGGAAGTTCTACTCAACACCAACATACCCACAGGGTAACGGTTAGGCTGAGGTATCAAATAGAACAATCCTCGACGGCATTAAGATAAGCTTGGAAAAAGCAAAAGGTAAATGGCCAGAAAGACTCCTCAATGTGCTATGGTCATGCCGAACAACGCCAAAAGCCGGCACAAAGGAAACTCCATTCAGCCTAGCATACGGCATCAAGGCCGTCATACCAATAGAGGTTGGGATGCCCACACTTCGAACCACATTAGTCGAGCACGGAAAAAATGAAGAACGGATGATAGAAGAACTCGACATGCTGGATGAGAAACGTGAAATATCAGCCCTAACTCTAGCAAAGTACCAACATAGCATAAAACAAACCTACGACAAAAGGGTAAAAGGCCCCAAAGAATTTGAAATAGGCGAACTGGTACTACGACGAGTGACCGTATATACAAGAAACGAGATACACGGTAAACTCAGTCCCAACTGGGAAGCACATATGAAATCATCAAGAAAACAAGCCCGGTCTCGTACAAAATAAAAAGTGTCCAATTCGAAAATAGTAGAGGTGAGAAAAATTCATGGACTGCAATCAATCTAAAAAAATACTACATGTAAAATAGACCAAGGCTACTGACAGGTAATGCTCTCGTGCTCATATTTCCCTTCTTTTGTAATCGTTCTAAGCAATAAAATTAGACCGTTATGAATTCCATTAAGAGCAAAATCTCTACGACAAAGTCCTCAAATGAACCGGAGGCAACAGGGTTAAAGTCCCAAACAAGTCCTCAACGAACCGAAGGCACGGAAAAAAAAAATGACAAAGTCATCCAACGAACCAGAGGAAACAAGGTTAAAGTTCCAAACAAGTCCTTCAATGAATCGAAGGCACGCAAAAAAAAAACGACAAAGTCCTCCAACGAACTGCAGGCAACAGGGTTAAAGTCTCAAACAAGTCCTTCAACAAATCGAAGGCACGCAAAAAAAAAACGACAAAGTCCTCCAATGAACCGAAGGCAACAGGGTTAAAGTCCCAAACAAGTCCTTCAACGAACCGAAGGTACGCAAAAAAAAAGGACAAAGTCCTCCAAGGAACTGGAGGCAACAGGGTTAAAATCCCAAATAAGTCCTTCAACAAACCGAAGGCACGCAAAAAAAGAAAAACGACAAAATCCTCCAACGAGCCGGAGGCAACAGGGTTAAAGTCCCAAACAAGTCTTTCAACGAACCGAAGGCACGCAAAAAAAAAAAGACAAAATCCTCCAACTAACCGGAGGCAACAGGGTTAAAGTCCCAAACAAGTCCTTCAACGAACCGAAGGCAAGCAAAAAAAAATAAAAGACAAAATCCTCCAACGAACCGGAGGCAACATGGTTAAAGTCTCAAACAAGTCTTTCAACGAACCGAAGGCACGCAAAAAAAAAAAAACGACAACGTCCTCCAACGAACCGGAGGCAACAGGGTTAAAGTCCCAAACAAGTACTTCAACGAACCGAAGGCACGCAAAAAAAAACGACAAAGTCCTCCACCAAACCGGAGGCAACAGGGTTAAAGTACCAAACAAGTCCTTCAACGAAACGAAGGCACGCCAAAAAAAAAAAAAAAAACGACAAAGTCCTCCAACGAACCGGAGGTACCAGGGTTAAAGTCCCAAACAAGTCCATCAACAAACCGAAGGCACGCAAAAAAATAAAAAAATAATGACAAAGTCCTCCAACGAACCGGAGGCAACTGGGTTAAAGTCTCAAACAAGTCCTTCAACGAACCGAAGGTATGCAAAAAAAAAACAACTACAACGTTCTCCAACGAACCGGAGGTAACAAGGTTAAAGTCCCAAACAAGTCCTTCAACAAACCAAAGGCATGCAAAAAATAAAAAATAAACCACAAAGTCCTCCAACGAACCGGAGGCAACATGATTAAAGTCCCAAACAAGTCCTTCAACGAACCGAATGCATGCACAACATAGAGTCCTGCAACGAACCAGAGGCAATAGGGTTAAAGTCCCTAACAAAAAGTCCTTTGAACAAATGAAAGTCATTCAGGGTCAAAACATTTCGACAGATTACTGTCATTAGGTTTAAAGTAACATTCGACGAACAAAAATGCTTTTATTACTTGTTCAATAAAACCTTCGACGAAATGAAGGCACTCGGGATTAAATCCGCTCAAATATATATCAGGACGAAACACATTACTGAGAAAACAAGAAATACAAGAAAGAATGTCTATTCATATCTAAGACAAAAATATATAGTGCGAGCCCACGTTACGGAGGCAATAAGACAAGATTCAAGACAAATAATCAAACACAGCAAGGCCAATAAAACAAGCAAGGAAAAATAAAACGTCCTAATTCGACGACGAACTGGCACACGACGAATAGGAGTGGACCTGACCAAGATCGAGCGCCTCATCATCAGTGGAGGTATCCTCATCAGTCTCCTCACCTTCTAATAACTCATGAGGAATGAGAGAATCAAAACTAGTGGTATGAGATCCCACAAGGCCAGTCACCGATAATCGAGTAGTAAACTCCGCTGTCTTGGCCCTATTATGAAAATCAGTAGCAACAACTCGACAATCGTTATCAAGGGGTAATGATTGGACTTGGCCTAAGGATGCAGATGCATCATGCTGAGCACAAGAAGCGCGGAAATACTTCACTAAAGCATTAGCATGGGGCACCAACACTTTCAACTTATTAAGCCACTTGTCCTTCAACTGCCAATACCGATCTAAACGACGCTCCTGAACCACAAAAACATACTCGGTATTCACGTAGTCCCTGAAAGAGGCCGACCGGACCTTTAATTTTTCCTTAAGACGGACTCATTCGGAATGAAGTTTATAATTCTTCCCCATCAAGTCAACATAAAGGCACGTGGACGAGCTTCATTCACCGCACCAGACGAGAGCCCAACCCGGGTAGCACCACTAGGTCCCTGCCCAGGATTAACAAGGGCCAGAGAATCAGTCTGATGCAACAAAGTAGCAGGTGCCTATAAGATAAAGAAAAATACATCAATAAAAGCCATAAAACCATTAAGTGAAATCAGAAACATCGACATATATACAAGGTACATATCAAAAAAATTCAGTCAGAATACAAATCAGAATCCTAATATAAGTTAGTCGGACAGAGGAGCAATAGGGTCATCGGGAGACGCCGAGGTCACACAAGCATCGGCAAAATGAACCTCTCGCAACGACGTTATCTGTAACCCAAGATGCATCTTTACTTCATGGTCGATATTACTCAAAATAACTGTTGTCTCATCAACACGAGCCATGGCACTAACCATGTGCTCTGCTCGGGTTGCACCACGGGTACCCTTCACATACTCATATTGTTCTAGCATCATAGTACGGGCCCAATAAGCCTTAACAAAGGAGAGCAGTAAATCAGCTTCATAAAAAACACCCTCCAACACCAAGTGCAAAGTAGTAACCCGGCCCCAAGCATCGTCGCGAGACCGACAAAGATCACTTAAAAGCTCCTTCGCCTTTCCCTTATTAGAAGTGTAATGGCCCGTCTTCCTACTAAATTCCTCACCCAAATTGCGTAAACGAGTCGATAAATTGGAAATATGAATATTAAGGTCCTCGATCTCACGGCGAGTTAGGTTCAATGTATAAGAACGAGATGAACTGGGTCCCTCAGCCTTAACCTTATCACAAATAGTCTCATCACCTGACCTACAAATAGGTCGGGACAAGACCTCCTCGGCCAAAGGATTAACCGATACCTGACATAATGCTACTACCTTCAACATACGAAAACGTGTAGAAAAACAACTAAGATAGAAGAACGAAAAGAAGAAGATACAATTAAAATAACGTGCAAACTTTACAAGAGATCAAAAGAAAACCCACAAGTCGAGCTTAAAACAAATCTAATTGCTCAGCAAAAGAAATTACAAAACTTCAGGGGTTAACCTGAGGACGAGATCCTTGACCAGCAGACCCTGAGATAGAGCTCGGCCGAGGTGTAGAAGGAGCAGAGGGAGCAGGCAACAAAGGCCGCTCCAACACTTGAACACGGGCCCAATCCATAGAGAAGGAGCGATGGTAGGCATAGGATAAACAAAAGTCGACCAGGCCGGATGTGATAGAGGAACCAGTGCAGTCCTCAAAGCCCGCATATGAGTATGAAAAGTGTGATAATTAGCAAGTTGGGCATTAACTACGTCTCGAGCCCTCTGTTCAGCCGCATGCTTGGCTTTAACCTTGACCACTCGCAAATTATGAGCCACTTCTGCAACCTCCTTATCACCCTCCAACTTCACTATAACCTCTTCCAACACTTCCTTCTCCTCGACGAGCTTCTGCTTGTCTGCCTCTAATGCTGCATTTTGCTCCTTCAAAAGGTCAATCTCAGCATCATTTACAACCACAACAGACTCAAGTTGAGAAGCACCCTTAGTTTATTTAAGACTGATGACAAGGCGGTCCCGCATGTCAACGGAAGCAAGGAAAGCCTACAAACAAACCAATATTATAAGGAATATTCCAAAGTCACATGAAAAAGCAACAGATTATCAGACTTACACGAAGAAAAAGATCAGGGGTCTCTAGAGCAGCCTCCTTGCCAGAGCAACTAGCTAAATCCGCCATGTCCCTATGAGTAAGGGACCTAAGGGCGGAGCAAGCCATGGCTGTAGAGCGGGCTTCCTTGAGTAGATTGCCACCACAATGGGCAATATAACGTTTCATCTGCTCAAGGTCCACACCCACTTCAGCAAAACCCTCGACACCATCAGTAGAGACTTCCAAGCCTTGGCGTTCATCACCCTCCTCGGTCTCAATCCCAGCCTTGCTCTCAGGCTCCACAGAATGCTCTTCCACCCGAAGAGGAGACACATAAGGGAGATCTAAAAGATCCTCGCCCATCTATTCATTATAATTCACATGAGCGTACATATTTTTATACTCCCCCTGAAACAAAAGAATGCCCATAGGCTGAGCAAGAGCAATGGTAACCAGTAAGCTAGGAGAACTATGATAGATACAGAGACCAAGAATAAAAATATATATATATATATATATATATATATATAGAATAGAGAGATCTCCCAAAGGAGAATGCATCACCCTTTCCCCAAAATCATCCACAACGTCGTCCCTGACCCTCTCCTCGCCAACATCCACAACCATCAAATTCCCCCCAGCCTCCTCACTCCTCGCGGCCTCTGTAACAGCTGCCATCATTCCCACAGGTGTGATGCCAGCCACCCTCGTCCTCTTAGGGGGCATAACCGGATTCACATCCTCAGCTGATCGTCGGTGACCAGTCAGCATCACCGACGATGGTGTGATCTCGGTCACCGACACTGGCACACCCGCAGCAGCTCTCGCTCTAGAACGAGCAGTTTTCCTCCCACCAAGGAATAAAATCCGAGACTTAAGGACATTCAAGAACTCGTCATCAGTCTCAGGACGGATGACATGCATATGGGTACACCTATTCCCAGTGTCAGCAACATACCCAGTACGTCCTCATCAGAGATAAGCAATCGCAAGTGTACATCAGCAGGTATCCTTGCTTGACTTTTCAATTCATCCTCGGAGAACTGGCTCAGTTGGGCCAGGCATTGGGCCAAATAATCCTGATAAACAGCAAAAACATGACAGCACAATCAAAACAAGCCAAAGCAAATACTACTTACAAAGATGACCTAGGGTAAACAACAAAACAAAGATAAGCCCAAGAGGATAACAAAGAAATAAACAATGCAATCAAGCAACAGACTAGTCTACCCATAAAACCCAACAAAAGGAAGAAAACCCACCAACAATAAAGCAAAACAAGAATATACAAGAGAACGAAAATGATTAAGCTCAGCAAACAAATCGCATAACCTCAATAATAAACACCATCAACACAGTATATATAAGCAAACGAAGAGACATAAATCAAAGAGGATTAACAAAAACGTATACAGAAGAATCACAGAAATCATGTAAACACTTACACCATTATAATGATAAGGAGGAGAGAAAAATGAGTATAGCAGCGGCAAAAATTTTAGAGAGAGAGTCAAACCCTAGAGAGAGAAATGAAGTAGGAAATATTGTGAAGGCTATAAGATAAGAATAGTATCACCAGAAAGTATATATATGTTAGAGAGAGATAAGAACCAAAAAAATTACTCAGAGAAGATAAAGGAGTGGAAGCGCATAAACAGGAATAAAATAATAACCATCCTTTCGTATGACAGAAGTTCCCCTCTTTTCAGCCACATAAAAGTCAATAATCGTCGTTTGTTTTCAAAATCAACGTTCCAGATCATGCCACGTAGAATGGTACATCCCACTACCCATGAAGGTCACATCCTAGAACCGATATAAACTGTCGATGGACCCCACCTCAAAAACGTTAAACATACATCATCAACAATAAGGCACAAAACGATGACCAGTAATCCATAAGCAATAAAGGTCACCTAACAAAAACGGCGCAGACCGGCACTCGGTCGACCACAAAACAATCAAAATTTTCTAGCAACGGTCTACGGTGGGATAACCCCGGTGACCCATACCAAGAATACACACTCAATACTTCAGCAAAATCAATAGTCAAACATCTCATCCAGACATACTGATGAAAAGATCAAGAATCGAACATCACATCCATACATCTAAAAAACCACAAGTGCCCGATATCAACATACTCGTCAAGTCGAAGAAGAGCAATAAAAAAGCAACAAGTGAATAGGAAATAGAAACAGATAATGACTATTTTTTTATTCATCCACCACGGGAAAAATAAACATATTATAACTAATTAAAATCCTATAAAAACAAGAAATTACATAAACAACCCCCCTTATTTAGAAACCTTAGAACTACCACCCACATCCGCAGTCCTTTTAGCCAAAAGCTCTTCAAGACGTTCGTTCTCCCCCAGTATGTGAGAGATATCAATCTCCGCTTGCTGCAAAGAATAGGTGAGAGATCTACACTTCTTCTCGGCTTCATAACGAACATTTTCCTCTTATTCCCAATACCGTTTCCACCTCTTACCGTCGGTCTCAGAGATCATGAGCTTCGTCTTCAGAATTTTGATGTCAATCTCAAGCAGTTGGATTGGGGTCAACTCCTCATCACCTTCTGAAGGAACACGAACAGGCAACATGAAAGTGGGCTCATTCTCAAATAAAACTTTGGCTTTGGTAGCAGATCTGGTAACAGGAGCCATCTCACAAAAAAAAATATATATATATATATATATATATATATATATATATATATATATATAATATGGAGAGAGGAAAAAAGAGATGAGGAAATTATGCGAAAAAGAAGAGAAACACAAGGGAGCATTTATATAGAAAGTCAAGACGCACAAGAAACGAAGCGATACAACGGTCCAAATTCAAAAGAAAGCGCAAATTATAGCCATACACGTGTGTCGATTCAAAAGAAAACAAACAAGATGGCAGCAATAATAAAAGAGTACATTTAATGATTAATAAACAGACAAAACCCAAAAGACTAAGGGTTACTAGAGGGAAAAATCGAGCCCCCTACATGGGAACAAGACCATTGGCGGCTTGAAGACCTACTGTCCACAAGCCCAGCTTGATAAGAGGTGTTTTCCTCGGTAAGATCATCGTTGGCCGAGCTAAGAGCATCAATTTCACCCCTTAGCCGAGCATTCTCAACCGTCAAACTAGCCGACCCCTGAGGACCATTGTCAAACTCATCATGGGCATACTCCCACATCTCCTTGGCCCCATACCAAACATTCATCTGATGCTCTCTCTCAAGTAGCATCTCATCTAACCGACGACCCAAGGCATCACATTCTGCTCTCTTTTTTCGCCATGAATCATCGTTGGGGGAAGCATAACGCTTAAGGGTTAGGGCCCTGAACTCCCTCTCTGCCCTAATCATTCGAAGATGAGTCTGAAACAGTAGCTCATCTAAGTCCTTTACATGGCCCTGACCGCTCATCCGAGGATCGGCCATTTGTAAATCCACTGACTAGTTTGATATGCTCCTTAAAGCACTAGGGGGAATTCATATAACAAGAAGAGATGAGAAGGAAGTGGGTTGGGGGCAAGGTATTTATAGAGCAGGAAAAGAAAAAATAGTTGGAAAGCACTGACAAACAAGTAAGACATGAGCATCTTTGACTGATAAATCGTCAGCCATGGTACAGAAATTACGTGGGCACACAAAAAGGAGAAAAAGCAAGAAAAATATTTGACAGTCAGGCACTTTGTCAAGTAAATAAAGTACAACAAGTACAAAAAGAAACAGGAGAAAGGTTAAACATCAATTTCACTAATCAAGATGGGTTACACTAAAAACAGAAGAAAAGGTAAACATTCATTTCACTAATAAAGATGGGTTACACTGGAAATAATTACATCAGGGGACAAAACATAACAAAAATGAAAATAAAAAAAAGGAAATTACGGTGGATTGGGAGAAGTTGATCAGTATCGGTGAGATGGCCCGACCAGGTTTGCAGTATCTTGAAGCGAAGGATTCCCTCGAAGCATGTTGTTCTCCTCGACTAAAGTCTAGTGAGCACGCCTACAATAATCCAACTCGGCCCTCAACCAAGTCAATTCCCTCACCATCTCAATATGGTGATATCACATTATCTGCAACTCTTCTTCAGCATCCCGTAGCATCCTTCTCACATTATTATAGCAAGCCTCAAAGGCCTCCACTTGTGAAGTTAGAGCTGATATGGTGAAAGGGGCAGACATGTTGAAAGCAGCAAATTTATAAAATAATATGTAGCAAGAAGAAAAAAGATGGAGAGATAATATAGAGAAAATATACCAAGAGGGGGTATTTATAGAGGGATTAAGAGAGGCATGAAGTGGGGGATCGCAACCATTCGCCAAAAGGTTCTAAGAAACGTGTGCATTGAAGAGACACATCTGATCAAAGAGACTCTTGGATTCGTGCCAATATTGGATAAATATAAATATGTGGAAAAACCACTACACACGTGTCACTTTGGGGAAGTGCAATAGTTTTAGAAGATTGAGAGAGACAAAGCATGCACAAAGTCAATCTTTTCGAAATATTGGATAGATATGCGCACATGGCTCAATAAAATCCATCATAGCATCACATAATAAGTGGCAAAAACGAATAATATGAAGATATAATACAATTGAAAGGCAAACAACGGATAAAGGATGAGAATAAAGGAAGATTTTATTAAATTCAGGAATTCTATTACATAGAGGCGTTACATCTGCAAATAAACAGAAAAAGAAATTACAAGAAATAAATTAATTGGCTACAGAACCCGCTTCACCGCCATCCGACCATTTCTTGGTTCGAGCATGCAACTCTTTTAGTGTCAATTTGTAAGCCCTCTTGGATGCCTTATGCCTGTCCCGAGAAGCCTCAAGTCTTTTGACCCGGTCGAGGGCCCAATCCTGGTCAGCCAAAGCCACGTGGTGGGCTACATCCAAAGCAGCTACCCTTTCCTCTAGGTCAGGTATCCTGACAACTTTCCTCGCCAATAAAGCGAACCTTCTCTTCAGGAGACAAGCCTTCTTGACCTCACCCTCCAGATAAGCACGATATTCAAAGAAGTTGTCTCTGCTATATCCGTTAGAGAGAGCCATGATATCGTAGAGAAGTTGTAATAGTAAGGTATGAAAATGGAAGTAGCAAGGAGTATTTTTTATAATGGATAGATAATGGGAAGACCAAGAGTCTCATCGAAATAATGTAGCATGCCTGGACTTCCCAATGTCATTAATTGCTGCAAGGGAAACAGGTACAAAACGATTACACTTCTCGAGAAAACATCGGGAACAACAAGGCCGAGATGAAGTCCAGAAAAACCGAACATGATGACTCTCTCGTCATGGAGACCACAACGAAAAAGTCAGGGAGCACTTGATGCGACATGAAAATAATACCCATTAAGTGATACTCGGCAGTAACCCGACCCGTATGTTTTTATTGGATACCCAACGCAAGTATAGTTGGAAAAAGGACATAGTGGTCTTTTCCTTTAATAGATATGAAAGTAATTATCCACTGAAATTACAAGTCCAATTAACAGAGCCCCAACACTCAAAAAGCCCATGAGTTGATAGATGAGAGCGACACTTGTCAACATCCTATGGAGCTCGTACCCCTATAAATAGAGTCAAATAGCAATACAATGGATCATCTGACTTTCAAGCAGAAAAAGAGAGATTAGTACAAAGACTTTTCAGAGCTTATCTCTCTAAAGAAGTTAAAGTCATAAAGGCGAGGAATTACCCTAAGCATTAAACTACTAAATACATTTGTAATAAAGCATTGTAATCTACCCGATCAATAAAGAAAGATAACATTGTCCAATTTATTGTAGTCGATCATATTAATTATTATTGTTGACGAGCATAACTTAACCGATCAAAGTTAATGCTTTATCAGATGGTGAGAATGAGATTTTCGTGTTGCAAATATTTTTCAATTTATTATTTTCAATGGTTTAAAGAAGACGTTCAAGTATATTTATCAACTTGAATCGCCAAATTTGATGGTTTGGGTAATTCATGCCGATATTTTGGAGATGATCACTTTTTTTGTGTGTGTGACTACTGACAACGTATGTAAAAATATTGATCTATGTTTTTTTTTGTATGTTGTTGCTTACGAGAAAGACTTAAATGTCCACTCAAAAGATAGAGGAAATGCTAATATTGTTTATCTTAAAGGGTTATTTTATATTGTTTGACAAGGATTAAATGTCCACTTAAAAGATAGAGGAAATGTTAATATTTATTATGCGATTTATCTTGATATGATCATGGAGCAATACACATTGTTATGGTCGTTATTATGTTATAGAGGGGATTAACCACCAGTTAGGAGTGTTTGGATTTACAAGAAATTGTTTGACAAATTGATGAATGGATTTTGGTGGTTCATTTTTAAGTTGATGTGTTGTAATTTATTTGTGAGTTTGGTAGATCTAGAGGTGGGGAAAAATACCAAAATCCCGACCCGATCCGACCCGAATTTCTAATTAATTTTATTATGTTATATTATATAACATGAGTTTTTTGATAGAAAATCAGTTTGCACAGCGGAAAAAACGTGCCTAGATTCTTATGTTTTATATGTACGTATATTATCAAATAAATGCTGTTTTACCGTATAGGTTTAGATCATACCGAATAACAGAAGGGAACAGATGACAGTTGTGATAGAACAAATTCGCCTCAACTCTTCTAACTTATTCCTGAGCTAGCACCTTGTTTCTTGAAAGAGGGTGGGCTCTTTCTCTCTCTAAGCAATCTCGAATATAGTTATGAAAAATTTATTCTGCCAACAAAAGGGGCATGCTATATGTAGGATAAGTTAGGGACTTGTAAGCTGATTAGTATAGAGCTTCTTAAAAAGATTTCGTGCTATCATATCTCCTTAAAAACCGAGATATACACAATCAATTTAAATCGTGATTTATTCCACTAAAGATCACGACTGATCTCTCTAGCATAATCCGAATATCCAATTCGTTCCAATTGTCAAACATTTTCATTATCTCCACACGTAAATATTAATCAGATACTTATTTATTAAATTAAATCACTGACTAATTTCTTATTTAATAAACGTATTATCCCTAATCTTGTCCGCTTAACTTATTTGTCGTGTCGGATTATAAATCCACCTACAGGGTTTACCCAAACAAAACTTATAAGCTTCCTCAAGGGAGTATCATCAATCCCTTACGGGACATGGATTTCTTTTATTACTAATAAACACTAATATAAATAATGCTGCCATCCAACTCATTAAATTTATTGACTCGTTACGAATCTCACCATGTATGAATTAAAATGACAAACACATTCATACATGCCTAAATAGAAATATAGGAATTAAGAGCATAAACAATAACTATGACCACGAGTTATAAATCATTTTGTCTAGTTAGTCACCAAATGATTATTTCGTAACAGTCCTGTTTAATACACACAAAGTGCACTAGTAAATGGAGTTGGAATTTATTCGTTCCCTGTAATCAAGACAGACCTACTAAAACCACGTACTACAACTTTACTGATGGTGTGTTCATTTCCATCTAAAATTATAAACATATAACTTATATTTTATTAGAACCGACAGTCTAATCTTCCGTGTGTAAGCTGCACTCTACACACTAGACCATCTACTAAATTGAATAATAGACACTTATTTAGTCATTTAAACAATAATGATAAATAACAATTGTTCATATTATTCTCATTAAATATATCAATTCAAAACATTGTCAAATATAAATACAAAAACAAGCATGTCTTTTAGTATATTTCTAACACTTTTTTAATTCAACACTAAAATGTAAGTTAATTTATATCAATTGAAACATATTAGTGATGAGAAATGAATCTTATACATCTAGCACGTAATGTAATACTATACCATATGAGATACAACTCTTTTTATTTCATATATTAGTTATAATTAGATAACTATAATATAGATTTGTAGTTTTGAATATATAAAACTATTAAAATAAAAAATATATTTAAATTAAAAAATTTGATTGTTACTTAAAAAAGATAAGTGATCATTATTTTCTGATTATAAAAATTATAATAATAATGTATCTCATTTAGTATGATAATTGTTGATTGTGTGAATAAAACTAAATACTAAAAGAATCTGATAAAAAACGTATCAATTTTTTTATCTAGTCCATTATTTATGTTTTACACTACTTTTTCTATTACATGTTAATTTCTTTTTGCATTTATTAGGAGTGTTATTTTTAAACTATGATTATGTTTCTTGTTAATAACATGTTTAGACTTCTCAAATGAAAATTTTTAATAAAAAATGACATTGTCATAAAATAAAATAATATGTCGGTAGATTCGGAATAAAACTATTTTTTTTTTTACTTCTAAAACTAATCGGATCGGGATACGGATTGAGTGTTTACGAATCGCATCCCAATCCTAACCTACTCCTGGATCTAAATCTAGTATGAGCTGATTCGTATTCTATAGATGCAACAGATGATATGTTAATTAGAAAACCGGCCATGGATACCCACATGACATATGTACGTAGGGAAGCCATCAAGCTATTACTTTGATACATTTCTGGAAGGCGACTGATAGATTTTTGGAGAGGACACTTATTCAATAAGACAAGTTTTGGTTGTTTATTTACATGCTTATTTTCTGTTTCAAAACTTGTATATTGTTGCAGATATTGAATTGCGTATGAAAAACGTTTGAAAAAGATAACAAGTGTCAAACAAGGACCTTGGGAAAAGATCGATCTTGAAGAAGGGACGAGTGACGAAACGACATAGGGATGGCCGACGGCCCCCTTTGTTCTACAATTAATGGTCTAAATACTTATTGCTCTTTACTCTTATTAATGTTAGACTATTTCTATTATCATTATTGTTACTTTGGGTTATTCACATATGTGATGCACCTTTATTTTTTTTCGGACGTTTTATTTGTATCCGTTTTTAGTTTAAAAATGTATAGAATATAGTTTTCTTATTATAGTAGTAACATGCTCGATTAAGTGGATAGTTAGAATAAACTTATAATCCCCAATTAGGTAGGGGTGTTGTTTATTCTCAAGTAAAGTATAAAATCCACTACCTAATTGGTGGTCATTCTTCCGCCACCTGCCACCCGCCGAGAGGTTCTTCCACCACTATATAATCTTTGTAGGCCCTTAATGGGACAAAATATGTAATTCCATTACCAAATAATAAATAAAGAATATTACTCTACAACTTACTTGAGAATTTTTATACTAAATAACATTAAAAAGAAAGAACTCATAACATAAAGAACTTGATCCATAACGTTATCAATCTGACACCACGCATCCGAACTATAGCTTGGTAAAACTTCATGAATTATTTTTGCTAATCAGTTGGCGCCGTCTCAAGTGGGCGTCGTCAGTCTATTAGCCTAAAAACCTAATAAATCAGTTCAGATGTCAACAGATCGGTCGATAAGCCATGGCTCTAATAACACGATAGTCCACCCCCGGTCCACACGGATCCATCCCGCTTGCACCCCGAATGTGCACCCACACCCGCTCTGGGGGGCACAGACGAAAAAACCACTAGGCGTTTCGTCGACGAAATCAGAGAGTTAGAGCACGCCGCCTACAAATGCTTCTATAACATGACAATCGTGGATAGGCAAAAGAGAGGCGAACGAGTCATGAGAGGTATCCAGAGGGCGACAAGACCAACGATATGGTCGATGAAGAGATTGAAACCGAACCACTTTACCGAAGAAAAACCGCCGTCATCCCAGAAGAGAAGCTCCAGTTACGTCAGGCCCAGCCATCGGCCTCAGGAATCCCGAAGTCTGAAGATCAAAAGAGTCCCAACTTCGATAGCAAAAACAACAAGGAACAGGGTCCGCAATGGTAGAAAGTGCCCTCGACCTAAGAGAATATATAGACCTCACAATCTGAAGTAGAGATGCCCGAGAAACCATCTCTATCAAGAGAACGCACACTGAGGATGGAAAAGTTCAAGAAGCAACGCACACAACCATCATAAACCCAGACGAGAATCTGGAAGAGAGAGAACACCCGAGAGAGTTATCTCCAGCCAAAGAGAGTGACATCAAAGGTTTCCCTCCCCAAGGAGAGATAGAAGGTTGATAACCCCCCAAAGAGACCGAATGTCGCCCACCCCGCAAAGAGATCGGAGGTCGCCAAGCCCGCAAAAAGACCCAAGGTCACCAGACCCTCGAATGAACCGAAGATCACCAACGACAAAAAAAACCCGATCGTTCGCCATCCCCTAAACGCATAAGCTCTCATGACAGGATAAGGGCCAACCCTTTCCACCCTACTGCTGTGGATGAGGCCGTGGAAAGGGCTAGGAGAGTAGTGATAAGGAACCCGCTCTGTCATACCATCCGAATGACACCTAACCCTTCTGGCTTCCAAATAGCAGAGTTTGCAAAATATGACGGGAAGAGCTGTCCGGTCGCACACCTCAGTCAGTTCTGCCAAGCCATGAGTGCCTATCTGGGGAATGACAATCTTAAAACCCAAAATTTTTTGGCCAGTCTGGGGCCAGTACCCCTGGAATGGTATCACATAATTCCCGACGGTTCAATCCGAACTTGGGAAGATTTATACCAAGACTTCTGTCGAAAGTTTTCTTCATGTCTCTAACCCAAAGAAACCCTTGACAAGCTTTTGAAGATAAAGACCAATCCCGATGAGAGGATCAAGGACTTATTCCAAAGGCATTCCGAGATGTTCAATTAGGTAGAGTATTGCCCAAAAAAAGTGGCCGCTCAAAATTTTATCAATGGGATCCCCCGGGGGCATCGGGCTGGAACGGACCTCGCTGGAAAACTTTTCCAAACTATGGGAGACCTTAAGGAATACTACAACAGGCTGGCAAGAATGGAGTAGGATGCTTTTGAGCCAATAGATGAGGTGAAGGAAGCAAGAATAGAACCTAAGATCAGGGAGAAGCCAAAGAAATTGGCACCGGAAAAAAAGGTCTAACCAAAATCGGCCCTGAGAAAGAAACGGTTATGGAGGAAGAATGGATAATAATCATGGTAAAGGGAGGTCGGATCGTCAGAACCTACCCTATGACCAACCTAATAAATGACCCTACACCGAGAGGATTGAGTATGCGAAAATTGAGCCGCCCAAGTTGAAAAAATTGTTCAAAGAAATGTTGCTCGAGTTAGCAAATGAGCCTTTTTTTATCAAGGCACCTAAAATGATTTCTGACGGTACCAAGCGACCAACATGACAATAAAGCAAATATCATCAAGATCACGGACATTTCATGCAAGAATACCAGAATCTAAAGTGGAAGCTATCTGGATGGTGAAAGGAAGGCGAACTTGAAAAATATCTTGAGAAGGGAGGAGGAGATCGGGAGGGTCTACACCTAGACAAAGGAAAACTGCATTGCGTGGTTATATACCAAAGCAACCCCAACCAGGGAATGTGAGAGCGAAACATAATACAAAAGTCAGCCCATACTCTCTCAGTGGCGAGATCAAGTGGAATGACACCCCAAGAAAAACGACAATGTCTAGAAATCCCCAGTGAACCCATCGACTTTTCTGATGAAGACCTATACAGAGGGGAGTTCCCAGACAACGATGCGATCAGTCTAATGATAAAAATCTGGGGAAATACTGTCAACTATGTCTTGGTTGACTAGGGGAGTGTCATAGATTTACTTTATGGTATGGTCTATCGCAAAATGCGGTTAACCCTCCATGACCTGACCCCCTCAGACGTGTAGTTGGTGGGATTCATCTCGGAGTCCATTAAACCTCTCGGGAAAGTGACCATACCCGTGCAAACAGGATCAGTCACTATCAACATCGAGTTCCTGGTAGTCAACATAAAATATGGTCGTAACACCATTCTAGGAAGGCCTTGGGTTCACGCCATAAAGGGGCTCCCCTCGACATACCATCAAAAGGTGAAATTCCCTAGACCCATCGACATTCAATTTGTCTATGATAGTCAAAACACATCTCGGAATTGCATGGCTCATGCCCTGAACTCTAAGAGCACGCTCTCCGTCGATGCAACGCTAAAATATATGAAAGAATTTACCAAGAAAAAGAAGGTATTGAAGAGAACGACTGTCGAAGGATTGAGGAAATCCAAATACTCCGAGAGTATGAGGAAAAGTACTTTCTTATAGGTGAGAATTTGAACAAAGCGGAAGCGCATGATATGGAAGCATTCCTATTGGAGAACAATAACGATTTTGTCTAGAACCCGAGCGGAAGCACGAGATACTCTGAACGTTCAGCCCGGAATCGAAGCCAATCATACAAAGAGGACGAAGAACGTTTCTACGTAACGTTGAGGAAATAACAAAAGAAGTCAGAAGACTTTTAGAAGAAGGTGCAATCATGGAAGTGCTCTACTCCACAACATTTATCACCCCTACCGGAAATTTCTGCTATAAGGGGAGTGCCCATTGGACTGAAGAATGCGGAATACACATACCAGAGGATGGTGACAAAGATTTTTAGAGAACATATCGAAAAACGAATGGAGGTGTATATTAATGACATGGTCATCTGACCAGTGGTGAAGTAGGAGCATCTAAAAGATCTCGGAAAAGTCTTCGCCACAATCAGAGAGAATCGTATCAAGTTGAATGCATCAAAGTGCGCGTTTAGAGTGGGCTCGGGAAAATTTATCGGGTTCATGGTCCATAACAGAGGAATAAAAGCTAATCCAGATCAAATTGATGCTGTAAATAATTTGATGGCCCCGAGTACGGTCAAGGAAATACAATCCTTGGCGGGGAAAGCGGCCGCCTTAAACCGGTTTCTGAGTAAATCGGGAGACAAGTGTCGCCCCTTCTTCAAACTACTTAAGAGTAGAAAGAATTTCTTATGGACAGAGCAATGGGATGAGGCCTTCGCCGCGCTCAAGGACTATCCAGGAAATGCACCACGACTGAAGAAACTCAACTTGGGGGACATAATAGTCCTATACCTGGCAGTCTCGAAATTCACAGTCAGTATCGCGCTACTACGAGAAGAAAGAAGAGAACAGCAACCTATCTACGTTATTAGTAAAACATTTGCTGAGCTAACCCACTTTGACATCCTATTTCAAGCCAAGAACGCCGATAAAGGGCCAAGTCCTTGTGGATTTCATCGCAGAATTCACAAGCGACTACACTAAAGAGTTGAAGCCCTAAGCCGAAAATACTTGGAATCTCTATGTTGATGGATCAGTAACGAAAGAAAGTTCTGGAGCAGGGATATTAATAAAGCCCGCGGAAGACATGATCACAAAAAAATCCCTGCAGCTCGGATTTCACGCAACGAATAACGAAGCAGAGTATGAAGCCCTCCTCGCAGGACTAAAATCCTCCTTGGTATTGGAATGCACGAAGAACATTGTATACTCGGACTCTGTAACGTCTCGGAAATTTTATACTTTATTATTAATTTTAGTAATAAGATAGTGATATTTAGTTTTGTGGGCGATTACGTATTTGTGTGAAATATACTTGTGTGATATGAAATTGGGTGTATATAATAGTTGTGGGGGTGATTGATATCGTGTAATAAGTAAGTGGACTAATTAGTAAATTAGTAAAACCTAAATATCTACATATACATATATACATATACATATTACATATATACATAGATACATATATACATATATACGGAAAGAGATAAGAGGAGAGAGAGACTAGCGGAGTTGACTTAGAAAGAGAGAGACGAACGCCGGAGAAGGGGTTTAGGTCGTCGGAAAGGGGCTGGTCAGGTCTGATCGACGAGTTTGGGCAGCGGTGCGTGGGTTTTTCTCGGGTTTCGGGTATCCGGGGTTTGATTCCGTTTCGGGTGCGTTCGGACTCCGTTTTTCACGATTAAATACATTATTTTGATCTACTCTTCGAGTCCTATCTATCCGTGTAAGCCGTTTTATCTGATTTTGACTTTTATAAAAACCCATTTTTAGGGTTTCATTAATAATCCGAATTTACATCAATTTTATTGATCCGTAGCTCGTTCTAATTACGTTTAGGGACTACTTGAGGGCGATTAGTGGGATGTCCATATCTAGCTTTGATTGTTCGGTGGGTTTTCGGTTCGAGGTTGGGATATTTTTACAAACGAGCTCTCGTTTGTATAGGTAAGGGGGAAGAATATAGTTTCGCTTTAAAGGCGGTTTTTATGTGTTGTTTGTTGTATGCTAGGCTATGTAAATGGTTAGTTGGTTGGTTAGTGTGCATTGCATCATGTTATTGTATTGTGTATGTGTAACATGCTTCCATGGTTTTATTTATGCTAATCATATTGTTTATGGGGATTATGTTATGTATGGCAATTTTACCATTTTTAATTGAGAAAGAATTGTAAACAAAAATGTGACGGTGGTGATATAGTGCGTGATATTTATTTTATTTTTGTTTGGTGGACTTTACCATTTATGTTTTTCGGAGTCTTTTATATTTATTTTAGGGATTGCAGTACCAAGTGTTAAGGCGGAGCTGTGTCAGCTTACGGTGAGATCCCGGAAACTTGCGCAAGGATTAGGTATATCGGTACCATAGGGTTAGTCCCCTTAAAGCCGGCCCCATATCTTTTGGTCACATGTTAGTGTCAGAATATGGGTGAGGGAACCATTGCACTTTGGGTCCTAGAGCAGAGTGGCTCTAAAAGTGGGTACATTTGAGGCAATCCCGACTTTGTGTTTTGTTGAGTCCTTTTTTTTATTTTGTTTTGTTTTATTTTATTTGTTTTATTATTAATTCAGTTGATCTTGATTATATGTTCATTTACTTGTGTTGCGAGTTATATTTGTTGATGTGTTTTTCGTGCAATTACCTTTATCATTATTTGTCAGATATCATATTTGCCATGTTAGGATTGTGTGTGCGTGCTTGCATGAAGCTCATTATCATATTACACGTGATCGCGCGCACGCTAGACTTGTTTTTGTTCATTTTGGCATTATCTCATTTTGAGCCTTGTTGGCCTAGTAAGAGTTTAACGCGAGGTTAATTTTCTTTTGGTTGGAGTAACTTATCTCGTGCACTTGTATATTTTAGATTACGCTATTTTATAGAATGTCAGCTGGGTTGGATTTGATTTTGGATTATTTGGTAATCGCGTTGCGATTTTGTTATATGTTGTTTCAGGCAGGTCTAATTTATTGGAAACACATAGATACGCAAAGCTCATGCCGAAATTTTCTAAAACGTATTGTTTTGTTTGTGTTGTCACATTTGAACACCGTTGGCTACCCTTAGGCCAATTTAGTGAATCAAATGTGATTATCGGCATGGCTTGAATCATTTATTTGGTTCTATTGATTAGCATATTATCGAATGGCTTTCCGCATGTTTTGTTATTTTAACTTTTCCCTTTTTATTTTCATTTACACTCACGACCTGGGTTTATCCAAAATCCGGGGCGTGACAGACTCATAGCTTGTTGTCAATCAAGTATCAAAAAACTTCCAAGCTCGAGACAAGCGGATGACCGAGTACTAGCAGAAGCTAAAGAATGTAATATCGCGGTTTGAGGAATGCAGCTTGGAGAATATATCAAAGAATGAGAACTCTCATAATGACGCGCTGGCCACCTTGGCTTCAGCGATGAAAATGAAGGGCTCTCAAACCATAACTGTGGAAATCCTCGAGAACCCTAGCATCGGTCAAACAAGATAATCGGTAATGACGATTCACCACCCATAAAGTTAGATAAAAGAGATAATCGAGTACCTAAGGGACATGAAACTGTCAAATGAGAAGGCTAAAGCCATCCGTATGAAAAGGAATGCCCTGAATTATTGGCTTAGCCTCGAAGGAAAGCTCTACAAACGAAACAAGCTTGGTTCACATCTTTTATGAGTAAGACAGGAGGACGTCCAGGGAATTTTAGAAGAGCTTCATCAAGGATCGTGCGGGAGCCACATTCACAGAAGGGCGCTAGCGCTGAAGGATATGACGCATGGCTACTGGTGGCCACAAATGGCCGTCTACATGGTAGCATCCGTCAAGAAATGTGACACCTACCAAAGGTTTGAGCCGATTAGACATCTACTAGCAGAAGTTATGCATCCGATTAAGGCGCCATGGCCCTTCGCCCAATGGGGACTTGATATCGTAGAAAGCTCCCTACAGCCCCTGGGAAGGTAAACTAGATTCTAGCCACCATGGACTACTTCACGAAATGGGTGAAGGTCGTCCCACTAAGCAAGATCAAAGCCAAGGATGTAAGGCAGTTTATCTGGAAGAAGATCATAACAAGATATGGGCTACCCTACGCCATAATAGCTGATAATGACCCCCAGTTCGCTGATGTTGGACTCCAACCGTGGTTGAAATAGAAGGGAATAAGAGTCCTCTTCTCATCCCCGACCTACCCGCAGAGCAACGGCCAAGCGGAGTGGACCAATAAGATAATCATAAAAGGGATTAAGACAAGAATGAAGAAAGCCAAATGTCACTGGCCTGAAGAACTCCTGAATGTCATATGGTCGTACCGCACCACTACGAAAAGGAGAACAAGGAGACACCATTCAGTTTGGCGTATGTCACCGAGTTAGTCATACCCAACGAAGAACTGCTCCGGCTGCAGCTAAACCTAATCAAAGAAAAGAGAAATCTAGCGGCGCTCCGACTGGCTAAGTACCAGGCCCAGGTCAAACAATCGTACGATCGAAAGGTCAAAAACCGATGCTTCATCAAAGCTGACCTCGTCTTGAAGAGGGTGACAACCTACGGGAAAAAAACCCCAGAGACGGCAAGCTCGGACCAACCTGGGAGGGGTCCTTCATAGTTACAAAGCTTTGCGGAGGGGGAACTTATCGAATCATGCGCTATGGGATTGGAAGAATGGAGGTTAACCCCTAGCATGCCATCAATCTCAAAAAGTACTATGTCTGACCCAAGGTCCAAACTAAAAATGTTCTGTTTTCCTTTTCAAAAATGCTGTCTTTTTCTTTACCTTTTTTTACTATTCTAAAAAATATGAGTAGGAATGATGTATCCGGCCGTGAGGGCCACTGCAATGAAAAATCATCAATGAAGTTTTTATTTTCACATCTTTAACCAATTTCCTCGTGCAAAATCACTCAAAGATTGAGGGGCATACCAAGCGCATCTACGTCCACATACAAAGATTGAGGGGTATTATGTACGCTTAAGGAAGTCTTTAGTACTAATTTGTAAGACCACCCGGGGCAAGGTTTTTTTACGGTTTTGTAACCTTATCTATTGGGTTTCTATGATTTTGTTACCCAAACTTTGTGTTTCTCTTTTTAAGTTCCCAAACTATGTGTTTCAGAGTAAATTGGTATCTTCTGTCAAAAAACTTGACAGATGTCAGACACGTGATCCCATGTGCTCATTTAACTCCGCTAAGTTACTATTTTGCCCCCAGTTTTTACGGAAAAGTAGAGCAAAGTGAATTATCACTTCCGCTCAATTATCACTCACATGTACAACATATACATATACACAAAAATCTCTCTCTCTCATCAAATTTCCCCTTCTCTCACTGGCATTTATTCACTTCTCACCTGAAAATGCTTTGTTTTTGCAGAAAAAACACCAAAACTCCGTTTGTTTCATAGTAAAAATTTTACATAGGAAAAATATTTCTATGGGAAAGTTTTACACTGAAATTTTTTGTATGCCTTTCATTTACGGGCGGTTGGTGCATAAAAAAATTTCCACCTAAAATTTTATAAAAAAATCACCCGAAAAATTTATTTTACCCGTAAATGTTTGTTTACACCCATTTACAACAAAACAAACAGAGCCCAAATTGCACACTTCTTTGACCAAAGCAAATCCGGGTAGGATACAACACATGTAGTGATGGAACATGCAAATTTTTGAACTGGTATGATCCCCCTATGTGTGACATGGCTAAATCTCTAATTCCTGGGCTTCTAAACAAGTCAAATTGCTTGAAAGAAACCGTTGATGAATTGAAGAAAGATGCTGAAAAAATGAAGACAAATTCTAAAAAAAATGCAAGGTAACGCTGATATTGCCATTGATTCAGCTATTCAAGTGAAAGAATTGGAATTTACAGCTACTCAAGTGAATGAATTGGAATTTACAGCTACTAAAATGAAAGAATTGGAGTTTACAGCTACTAAAATGAAAGAATTGGTCATCCAAAACTCAGATTTAAGGGTTAAAGCTAGGTTATACAAAGCAATGTTTTTTATTGCTTGCTTGGTCGTAGGGGTTTTATGGGTTAACCAAGCTTCTCCTAATGTGCACATTATGGGAGACAAGACAACCAACATCCAACTGCTATGACCTAAATGAAGACGAAGATGAAGACGATAATGAAGACATGAATGCTATTTAATGAATTTATTTTTTTCTAACTAATGTATGCTTTTGATAGAAGATTGATATTTATGCAAGTATTGTTCTAGTAATGAAATGCAATAGCCTATTTTCATAATACATGTGACTTGACTCGGATGCAAATATGTATGCATTTTCTACCTTATTTCAACTTCACACATTTCAACTAACAAAACATAAACAATAAACAATACAATTAACATGCTTCACATGCTAAAAGGTAGTCAAGGCTCAAAATTTGAAATTTGCACACTTACATAAACAGTAGAATCTCTAGCATAAACAAATAACAAAAGACATTCACTTGCCACAAAATATAGTGTTTACTGTCATAAATGCACACTTTCCCACCATCATAAAGGCACACTTGCCTTGAAAATAAGTAGTTTGATCCAAAATAAAGGCACACTTGCCACATTTAAGGCTCACAGGCCATCAAAAAGTTACAAAATAGAGTTTTGAAAAATAAAAGCTATTTTTTCTTCTTTTTCAGCATATCCATTGTTGCTTTCATTCCAACACCACTAACATGAATACTAACTTGTTTCAAGAGAATACCTTTTGGTGCCTGTTTGGGTGCTTTAAATGGTTGCATAATCCCACAATGCAATAGAGCCTCACCCTTGATCTTGTTATGAGTGGGAGTTACAACACTTTATTGTGTGGGAATTTTTGTAAGTACTTCATTTCCTTCATCACTCTTACCCTTTTTATTGTTGTAAGTGTCAGTTACAACACTTTCTTGTGTGGGAATTTCTGTAAAATCACTTAGGTCTACAAATGTCTGTGTAACTGGTCCCTTATGTTGTCTTTGCATGATCCTTTTGACACTTTCTCTATGCAATATCAAAATAGAAGCAAAACAGAAGCAAAATATAAATTAAACACAATTTGTAAATAATTCAAATGTAGTAAAAAAAAAAATGAATTTTACCATCACTGTACACTTCTACCTTTGCCTTGTTTTTTGGCTTGTTGGGTTAATATATTCGTGTTTAATTATCTCAATATCAATCGCAACCCAGAAATTCAAGTTATCTACTTCTTCATTAACAACATTTTCATGTCTTTGTACACCTCCATTGCCACCTTCATTGTCCCCCTCATTACCATTATTTTCTTCAATCACTTCATGTATTAACCCTACCTCACTTCACCCCCTTTTTTATTTTTTTACAAGGCCTAACCACATTATCCTCACCCTCATAATTATTCATATTTTTCTTCTTAGGGTACTTCTTTTTAGATTTTGACTCAATGCCGCAAGTTTTTTGGTTATGACCAGGTTTTCCACATGTTGTATAATTAATGAAAGTCCCCTATTTGCTCACCTTTTTTTTTTGTCACTATTCCGCTTCTCAGGCTTCTCATCATGATATTTTATTCTTATCTTAGGGGGTCTACCCTTCTTAGCACTACTAGTAAATTTTAGTAACATTTTATCACTATTAGTCACTTGCCACAAATGTTTACCATTGATTGGATTTAAAAATCATGTGTCATTTTTCATATAAGTTGCTTTTTTGTAACACTCATTTTCATTATATAACCCTATGCCATCAATCTGAATATCCACTAATGTCTCATCTTCTTTACCAACTTCTACATCACTATAACTGAATTTTTCTAACTTCTCAGACTCACCAGTCTCACATTCTACAACCTTAACACCTTCCTCATCTTCACTACTCTCACTGAATTCCATGGTAGTAAGACAAAATACACCAACTTCCTTACGCATATGAGAAGTAACAAACTTTCGTAACTCTTTTGCATACTTATCTAATATTATTTCAATAACATCAGCTTCAAAGTCAGAATCTAACCTCTTGTAAAAGATTTTCTTTACATCTAAACATCCAAATGTTGCTGCCATGTTGATTATAGCCATGTATGACATCTTATCAGGCATACAGAAGTCTACATAGCCCATGCTTCCATAGTTCTCATCCCAGAACAACTTTATTGTAAATGCAAGTGTATCTGGACCTACAATTAAGTGGAATTATATGTTACAGAATGTTAAAGTGTAAGTACTGGATTTAATAACACAAATGCAGTACTTACATTTAGATGGGCTGGTGTAATTAGTGGCAAATATGTCTATTAAGTACTTAATTTTCTTGCTAATTTTGTGATGTAAATGTTAAATAGCAGGAAAACGCCCAATAGAAAAAAAAATTGCAAGTTATTTAGATGAGTTGCTGTAATTAGTGGCAAATATTTCTATTACGGAAGTACTTAGATGATGACAGCCTATGATGTAAATATTCTTACTAAATTTTCCAATGTAAATGTTATATAGCAAGAAAAATGTGTTGAGTATAAAAATCTCAGTTATTTGTTTATGCATGTATGTCTAATATTTTGCTTTATAATTTCAAAATAAATAAAAATAAAATAATGATGGATTTGATCTTTTTGGAGATACAATTACAAAAAATAATTAAATAAATAGATAGAAATTGATCAAATATAATACGTATAAAAAATAATTAATTAAATTGAGAGAGTGATTAGAGAGAATAAATATCGTATTCAATGAAACGAGGTCCAACTCTATCGCGTATGATCCAACCCATTAAACCCCAGTGATGAAAATCCCTAATTTGATGAACCCTAATTTCTGATTGTGTGTTTTAATTGTGTTTGGAGAGAGAGAAATGAAAGACAGAATATTTGATCCATAATTAGATTGAGAGATGAAAATCCCCAATTTACGAAGCCTAATTTTTTTTTAAAATCTATTTCTCGGTTTGTTTTGTTATGTTTAGAGAGATGAGAGATAGATGTATTTACTTTTTGAGACATAAGTGAGATTTTACATATTTGCCCATAACTGAATTGATTTATTATAAAAAAAATATGACATCCGTTAAGTTTTTCGGTGCAAGGTATCAATTTACCGTGAACCACATAGTGTGAATAATTAAAAAGAAAAATAGAAAGTTTGAATTATGAAATGACAGAAAACCAATAAGATAAGGTTAAAAACCGTAAAAACCGATTAAATGAGTAAAATATGAGTTGTTGGAAGGTATGTTGGAATGTAAAAGGGGACCAAAATGAGAGATAAAAGCCGGTTGTTGTTGTTGTTGTTGTTGACCCAAGCCACCACCCAAAATTGCCATACATACTACATATTTTCATTTCACTTTAGTCCAACTAACACGTCAAATACAGTCGTTACATACTCAAAACAGATATTAATAGATATATATATATAGAGAGAGAGAGAGAGAGAAGAATAAAAAAGAGGAAATCGTCATCGGAAAAAGCCCCAATCTCATCGCCAACGACTGAGTAGTATAATATTATATATATATATATATAGAGAGAGAGAGAGAGATGGGGACTTTACAGACGTTTAGAAAAGCATACGGAGCGATAAAGGATCAGACCAAAGTCGGTCTCGCCCACGTCAACTCCGATTTCACTGTAATTTATTTATATTTAACTTACTTTTATATTTATCTGTCTTGTGTTATTAGTGTGTGTATTAATCCTGATTAACTTAGTGTCTTTCTATTCATATCAATCCACTATTATTATTATTAATAACTGTATTCTCTCTCTCTCTCTATATATATATATATATACACACACACATAACTTTGTACTGATCCAGATTTACTTGATAGTGTGTGTGTGTGTGTGTTAATATTAGTTGATGATACAAATAGGATTTAGTTATAATACATAACTACTACTTTCTGTTAGTGATATCTGTGTTGTGTGTATCCATATTAAGGCAACAGATTTTTTTATTTTATTTTTGGATTTTTTATTTTTAAAATCTGTGTTTTTGTATACTGAAATCAGATTTTTAGGCTGGAAAAGCGAAAAAATCTAGTTTTTCAGTGGATTTTTAAAACAGATTTTTAATAATTAAAGGGAAAATTACCAAAACATAAAACTTTTCAAGTCTAATTACCAAAACTACAAAGCAAAACTTTTATTCCCAAAACATACAACTCTGATACGTATGTATAATTGTATGTTTGTATGTTTTGGGAAAAAACTTTTAGGTGTTATATGTTTTGGTTAATTGTATTTTTGGTTATTGCCCCTTTTTAAAATTTGATTTTGGACCATAGTATATGTTACCAAACGGACCCTTGTATTGTATCAAGGGGGAATTCCCTATAAGTAGCTCATAACAACTTATATTCCTCCTAGGTCTCTTCATAAGTTCATATTTCTCATAGATATCACTTTTAAATTATTTAGTTTATTTATCAAAATGTCATCATACTACCCAAAATATAATACATATATTTTCTCTCCCTAGAAAAGCAAAATAATAGTTTTAACTTTAAAGAAAATTCTATAAAACCGAAAAAATAAAAAAAACGGAAAAAAACACAAAAAATTATATAAAATGAAAAAAATCAGAAAAAATTATGAAAAATAAAAAAAATCACAAAAAATTATAAAAAAATCTAACAAAAAAAATTTATTTTTAAAAAATATCACAAAAAATAAAAAATATCACAAAAAAAATGTATTTTATAAAAAAAACATATATTTTTCTTAAAAAAATCACAAAAAATGGAAAAAATCACAAACATTTTTAAAAATTACAAAAAATATATAAAAAATGTTTTTTTGTCAATATACCACTTTTTACACTGAAAAATCTGTTTTTCATCAAAAAAACACTTTTTTCATCAAAAAGTGGATTTTTTTTCACAAAAAAGTGGTTTTCCAATAAAAAGCGACTTTTTTTAATCTAAATGAAGTGAAAGTGCATCTAGTTCAATCGAAATAACATATAGTGCAGTTGAAAGTACATATAGTTTAGTAAAAAAAAATTCACAGGAAATGAAAAAAATCACAAAAAAATCACAAAGATGTATTTTCCAAAAAAAAAAATCAGAAAAATTAACGAATTAGATGCATTTTCATGTGAATTAGATACAAAATTAGTAGCAAAACTAATCGTACAAAAGCTATGCATTTGCCTTAAAATAATGCATTTTTATAGGGTTTCTAAAGACTTGTCCAAACTCAACCAAACAAGCAGTAAACTCGATCCATACAAACTGAAAAAGTAATTCAACACCATAACGAGCTTGTTTTCAGCCCTGAAACAGGGTTTGATTCAGCCCCAAAACAAGGCCCAAAACCGCCCCCGATTCAACACCAAAACAGACCCCAATTCAGCATCAAAACGGGCTCGTTTCATCCAGGAAACTGGTCCCGATTCAGCCCCAAAACCAGCATTAATTCAACACCAAAATGGACTTCAATTGATCACCAAAACGGGCTCGTTTCAGCCCCAAAAAGTACCCGATTCAACCCAAAACAGAACAAGTTAGCACATAACTCTTAATCACTACAAATGATCTTATGACCAAATAATCAATTATAGCCAAGTCATATAGACCTATATTGACAACAAACAACACTTGCAACTACAAAATTGAATTCATCAACCTACACTAATTGTTATATGTACTATAAAAACAAAAAAACTTAATTTCAACCCCAAATGTAGCTTAACTTCAGTCCCAAATGGAGCTCAACTTCAGTCCCAAATGGAGCTTAATTTTAACCCCAAGCGGAGCTTCGTTCCAGCCAGAAACGGGTTCCAATTTTAGCCCGAATCGAGGTCTATTTCAACCTCAAAAGGATCTTAATTTCAGCCTACAATTCTTAATTTTTATGACTAAACTAAGACGAAAAAATGCTTAATTTTTTGAGATGTTAACGCATGCTAAGTGCTTAACAATGTGTATAAAGACCATCTCAATACAAAAACCAGATGTTCATTATCCAGGTTTATTCACCATCCTGGTTCATTCACTAGATAATTACATCTAAAATAGAAACAAGCCCTAATTTATCCAACAAACCAAACACAAATATATATGTAAATATGTAAAGTTGAGTCGAAAGTGCATTCAATTCAGCCGAAAGTACATTTAGTTCCGTCGAAAGTGCATACAATTTAGTCGAAAGTGCATATAGTTCAATAAAAGTGTGTATGCATATAATTCAGCTGAAAGTGCATCTGGTTTAGCTGAAAGTGCATCTGGTCCAGTCGAAAGTGCATCTGGTCCAGTCGAAAGTGCATCTAGTCCATTCGAAAGTGCATTTAGTTCAATAAAAGTGCATATAGTTTAGCACAAAAAGTGCATAAATCCGGGTGGATTCGAACCACCAATCTCTTGAACCTCGGTGTTGGCTGCAAGCACTCTTACCAATTTGAGATTACGGATCTAAAATTAGTTTCTAAAAAGCCAATTGAAACTTTAACAAGCATTGAAATGAGGCAAACGACTCACAATCAAAACCAAATCTCATAAAAATAACAAAAAAAGTACATAAATGTAAAAAAAAAACTATAAAAGTGTAATCAGAACAATCTTGCATTAGACCATATACCAAATATTTTTTACCTTTTCTGCAACATTCATCGGCGTGCTACTTGTAAGATTTCTTAAGATATTAATATTTACACAATAAAACTCTACAAAACAAACCTCCCAAAAAAGTGGCTTTGTTTCAACCCAAACGAGTTGCAATTCGGACAAAATCTCATAAATTTTTGTATTTTACATAATCTACACATAAACATGCTAAATTCAAACGAATTTAAAAGAATAAAATCTATCGAACATTTCATCGAATACTTTAAGGGTACAATTTGATGCAAACATAACTAGACACATGGTTGTATAAATCCCAGCCAAACAACTACCGAACTAAGAGCCTGTCTTAGCCTCAAACCGGGGTCCGTTTCATCCCCGCAATAGGCCCCGTTCAGCATAAAAAATATTTGAACGTTGGACATATAAATTTACCGGGAATACAAGCAAAAAAAAAGTAACCAGAGCCTAATAAGCTGCAGCCAAACAAGCTCCAAGTCCATAAACAACATTTATAACGACAAATAGAAGAAGAGTTCTTTTAATCTACCAATCAAACGCAGAACAGAATATAAGAAAATTAATAATAATAATAATAACTAGAGTCAAATAAGCTGCAACCAAACAAGCCCTATTCTATAAAACAACAAATAAATAATAAAAAAAGAGAAAAAAAAAGGTATTTACCATCAGTTACTAATCCACCAATAAAAATCTTCCTAATAAAACAAATAAATAAAAGAAGTATAAAATAAAACTCAAAATCGAAAACTACAAATAATAAATTCGTAAAAAATAAAAAATAAAAAAGAGAAGGCCAGAAAACGAATCCAGGGCTAGCTCCGTTGTCGAATTGTGGATTGCTCATATTTATCGAATTTTAAGAATCGAATTTTGAGTTATATTATATGAGAGCGATAAAAGAAATTAGGGCTTGTAAATATTCGATATTGTAATTAAGAAAGAGAGAGAGAGGAGTATTTATATGTACTAATTGGGAGGGTGATTTTTTAGTCGATTACTTTGTAAATATGTACTCAGTATGTTTCTCTTTTTAGATGAAAATAAGATTTTTTTAGTTTCTATAGTATGAAAAAGTGGTACCGTAGAGGAATGTAACTTATAATAGGTACCTAGTGAGAATTAAAGTTCAAAAGTGATACCTAGGAGGTATTAATACTTGTAGCAATCCAATAATAATAATAATAATAATAATAGTAATGATGGTGATGATAAATAATAAGTAGATACAACACTCCGATTTCACTGTATTCTCTCTGTATATATCTATCTATATATATATATATATATATATATATATATATATATATACATAACTTTGTACTGATCCAGATGTGTTGATAGTGTGTGTCTCAATTTAATAATATTAATATTAATAATAGTTGGTGGTAAAAATAGGATGTAGATATTTACGTGACTACTTTCTGTTATTCATATCTGTGTAGTGTAGTGTGTGTATCCAGATTGAGTCTCTTTATATTGTATCAATCCAATACTAATAAGACAAATAATGATTATAGTACTCCCTTCGTCCTGAATTAAAGTGTCCCGTTTTCTATTTTGAGACATACCAAAATAATTGTCCACTGTACTTTTTTAATAAATTTTCTCATTTTTATTTTTTGAATTTCAATTTACTTTAAAACGTCACATTTTAAGTAAAAAATAGTTTTTGTTTGTATTTTTTGATGCTTTTTTGCCAAGTTTTAAGCAAAATTGTTTCAAATCCTTAAATTTCACGCATGACACTTATTAAGGGACGGAATGAGTAATATATATATATACACATACACACAACTTTGTACTGATCAATATTGTCTTGATATTTCATATATATATAGTATGCATTTTATAATTCATTTGCAGAAGAATCCAGAATTTGTAGGGTTTAAAAGTCATCCAGTTTTTTGGTTGTTTGGAAGCTGCATAAATTTTTTTACGGTTTTTTTATAGAAATATTATTATCCCAAAAATTGTTAATGTTTTGTAATTTAATCCTCATTCACAAGTTGATATTACTTTTTTTATATTTAAGTCGATAATATACAAAGTTTTATTGACTGATTGGGTTCGTCAAACTACTTTTTATTTGAGATTTGTCTTGAAAAAATGCCATTGGAGTTTAGTTTGTGCTTCTCTCTATACATATACATATCTACTTTCTATTGTTGATATCTGTGTGTGTGTGTATCAATCCAATAATAATAATGATGATGATGATGATGATAAATATATATAGGATGTAGATGTGGCGATAGTGAAGGCGACTAACCACGTGGAGTGCCCGCCTAAGGAGAGACACCTTCGCAGTCAGTCTCTCTCTCTTTTCTTCCTTCTATTTTTAGATTTTTCTATTTTCTCATTTCTTTTTTATATTATGAAAAATAGATTTAACATTTGCCATGCCACGTGTACATTTCATAACAGAATTCTTGTTTTTGAGGCTTATTAGTTATTTCTCTACTCACTACATGTTTCCTGTGTGTGTGTGAATTTTAGATATTAGATTTCGACAGCGTAATAACTTTACCACTTCCCTTTAGAAAAAGCTTTATTGACAAGAAGTACTCTAACTTTTCGATATTTATCTTGTATTATACCCAAAAATTAAGTGAATAATCGGGCATATGAGGACTTGTTATTCAATTTCACTTAAGAACCATATATTTGAAATCCCTTTGCAATATAGTTCGATTACTTTCTTATGACTTTGTTATAAAAGCGCTGAATTGTTTTCTAATTTGTTTTTGACTCATTGCCCTCTTTTATATAAAAAATGATTTACCCTTTACCATGCCACGTGTACATTTTTCATAACAGAATCCTCATTTTTTAGGCTTATTAGTCATTTCTCTACTTACTTACATCTTTCTTGTGTGTGTGTGTGTGTGTGGATTTTAGAGATCTTTGCTGCCACATCAGCAGTTCGGCCGAGGGCTGATGTGGCCTACTGCATACACGCGCTCGCAAGGCGGTTGACAAAGACCCATAATTGGACGGTACGGATTTTGTCTATCTTTATTTGATTGGGTACTTGTACTTCTATTTTTGTTTATGCTGGAATTAGGGTGTTTGGATGCTAATGTATGCTTTATTGGCTTGTTCTCTGTTGAAAATGCGATGTTCTCTGTGTGTGTGTGTGTGCGTGTGCGCGTGTTGATCCTTCTTCAACTACTTCTTTTCTAGAACGCGTTTAAAATGTTAGACCAATTGAGTTATCGCCACTCATTATTTATTTACCGAACAGTAACATATAACATGGGATTTCTAGTTATTTTAGTAAACGCACGCAACAGAGTTCTATTTGAGTGGTGAAACACTGGTTTCTTATGTATTTCTTTTTTATGTTCGGTTTCAATTTGTTTAGCAGTTCACTAGCTCATATCATAAGTTCCTTTTAAGAGTAAAGATGCTCTTTCAGTTAGAGATTTTACGTGTCTTGATTGTTTCATATACCTGGTTAAATTTCAAATGTTATGCAGCCCGTTGAGTTCTTATTTAGAAAAAAATCCATTGAGAGACTAGTGGAAATTAAATGACGACGATGCCGTCAGATGCAACTCGGTTCATGTTTGTGCTTTTGCTCTCAAGTCATTGTAACTAGCCTCTTTGAATAGCTTTCACCGCAACTTAATGTATGTGAATTTGAATCGTTGGAAGGTGGCTTCATGTCTCTAAGATTTTGAACATAAAATTTAATATAGAATTCATTTTTATTTATTCAATGGTAAAGATGTTAGGTTTTCTCTGCTAGAGAAAGATGAGACGGGATGAGTATGTACTCATAAACTTGTGTTATTCTTTGTCATTGAGTTTTATTGTTTGTTGAACCAAATGTTGCGGATTATGATTTACAAGGTGTCAAGTTTATGTTAATTCTTTTTAAGCTCACTAGGTAGAGGAAACTTCCATATTTATTTGAGATTGTATTTTCATGAATAATATAGGATCATCTAACATAATAGATATTCAATTCAAAGTGTAGGAGTACAACTTAAGACCCAGTATACAGTTGTTCGATGAGCTTAATGTTTTTTGTCCACATAGTATTGGCCATTGGGTAACTGTAAAATTCTGTTATGATGAACCTAAATCAAGTGCAGGGTATTTAAGGTTGTAAATTTAACTTTAAACTAGTAAGTCGGTTGAAAGGGAGAATAAAAATTTTCTTTCAAGTTGAACTAGTATTGTTATGGAGCACAGGTAATTTATTTAGAACCAATGAGCATTATAGTTTTTTAGTAAAATCTCCAAGGTACCGGGGGTACCTTTTAAGCTGAAGTAAATTTGGCAGTAAAAAATATGGGCTACATACAGCTTAATATTTTACCCTGAATGTTTGGGTCAGCTTAATTTTTTCGTCCTACATATCATGGGAATTGTCAAAATCTACTACTGTTCCGATGAATTTAACTAAACATCTTTAGTTTTTAAGGAAACCGTTTTACTTTCATTTTGTGGTTATCAGTTTAGTCACCTCTCGTTCCTGTTTCACTTGTTTTAGTAGTTTTCTTGATAGATATATACATGACCCCAAACAACTAGCTGTTCTAGTGAGTAGCGACGGTTCCATAGTTTTGGGGCTAAAGTTATCTAGCCATGTAATTACTATTATATCAATGATACTTATCAAAGATCTTACTAAACTTAGATTTGGTAATAAAAAGTGATAAATTTTTTTGTTAATATTAAATAGGATTAAAAAAGAATTCTAAATAATCACCGAGTTCTATTGATATAATATTTACCAATTGTCAATGTTGGGCAATGGTTTTGTGGTTTGCTCTTGTATTTGATTTATTATTGACCAAGGTTGGAGCCTGGATAGTAAACTTTTCTGGTATTAAAACGAAAAAGGCAACAAGGAAGAAAAACATGAGTAGTGTTGGGTTGAGCCTCGATGATTATGTTTTCTCAGAAGACATACATTTTCCGAGTCGTAACCACCTGACTATGTATTGTAACTAAAACTATTCTAACTAAAACTCCATACTATCTCACCAAGAAGGCAACATCTATCCTGTCCTGCATATCACTGAGAAAAAGTTCTTTTAAATGCTTTGTACCTAGTCAGGACTCAGGAGTTGGTACAGCATGGCAGACTGAAGTTAAAACTCAGATCATACAGTGTTACGTAACTTTTACTTTTTAAACAAGGAATAAAAGAGTTCAAAAGCCAAACAAAAAAAACAAAACACAACCAAAACACTGGTTAAGAGCGGCCCCCCCTAGGGTTTCCCAATTTTCTCTTTGGTTTTATTGAGTTAGCCTCACCGATTTTTAGTATACCGAGTCTACACAACTGTTACTCCTCAGAACGCAAACCCAGAAAGCTACTACATAGCTTTATCCATCAATTTACTACTAGCAGAGTCCAGCAGTACTTTAACGTGCATAATCACCCATTGAATAAGAGTTTTCCCTTCATGAACTTTTAGATTTCTGGCTCATCAACTAAAATAAGTCAATAGAGAAAGAATAGTAACTTTTTTTACTAGATTGCCAAAACATTTTATATATTATGTTGCATAGATATAGTATTGTATGTGTAGATTTTATCATTTAGTTTTCCATTTTTTGTGTGTAGGGCGATTATTTTTGGTTTTTATTTCTCTATCTGTTTTCTTAGAATTAATCTTTCCTTACGTAGTTAGTTGACATTTAAGATCCCCAAATACTTACATTAGTTAAATAAGGAGGTAGCATTTGTTAGAACGTCACCACAGTTGTGTATCACAGAGTGGACTTATTTTTCTTATAAATCTGCTATCAAAATATCTCGTCTTTTAGTAGTGTCTTCCTGCAAAACTTAGCCGCTCCAATGCATGTGTTCCTCGAAGTTATTTGTTGTTTGGGTTGTTTATCTTGTCTAATCATATTTCGGAAGGATTTCATGTAACTCTACTTGATATGTTTTAGGTTTTTTACGGTTTCCAAGATGAATGGAGATCAATAATGTAATTGCAACATGATACATCTTGTAGTTGAAAGGTAGTTTAAACATACGTGTAGAAGCACCTCGGCTGATTAAAATGAAGATAATGTGCCATCACAAATGAGAAAATAACAAGTAGACATTGTTATATACACTATTGAGATAATAGTGGTTGTTTGTATGCGGTTATCCTGAGCTTATCACCTGGGAGCATGAGCAAACAGTCACTTTAAGTTTTTTAAGTCATTAGGAAGCTTTTCATTCCATTTTAGTTGTTCTTATAGTCAATTTGCATTTATTGATATTATCCATGAGGTAAAGGTTCTTGTACGATTATCTAGTTTACTTCACCTGTTGTAATCCTTGTATTTCTTGGTTAACAGGTGGCATTAAAAACGTTGATAGTTATTCATAGGACCCTTAGAGAAGGTGATCCTACATTCAGGGAAGAACTTTTGAATTTCCAACAAAGAGGGCATATTCTCCAGCTGGCTAACTTTAAAGATGATTCCAGTCCCATTGGTAAATTTTAACACTTTTCTTCGTTAGAATCATAAGAGATTACTGCTTTTATTTCTTTATTTTCTTCTTTTGCTCTTTGTTGCTTTTTGTTTATTGTAGTTTAAATTAAGTGAAGAAGAAACTTGTATGCATGTTAAATTGTCTCTCTTCATTAAGAATTTTTATCTTACTCTGTAGCTTGGGATTGCTCTGGGTGGGTACGCACATATTCTCTTTTTTTGGAAGAGCGGCTTGAATGCTTTAGGATCCTAAAATATGATATTGAAGCTGAGCGTCTCCCTAAACCTGGGCAAGCTCAGGAGAAGGTACGTTGTATGTATAGTTTATTAACCCATCATTTTATTCGTCTCCGAAGTTGAAAATATATTTAGGACTTTCAGAATATGAGCAATTTTAGAATAAGATCAAATTCCGAAAAAGCAGATGGAGCATGGGTGAGGAACTTAACAAACATGCTATTAGATATGTATCTGGTCTAAATAACATTGATCATAGAGATACTTTGCTTGCGTGCAACTATACGTATGTTTTCTGCGTATGTCATATTTTTTAGTCCTCGTTTCTCTTTCCCACTTCCCCACCCCTAATAGGGCTACAGCAGAACTAGGGAACTCAGCAGTGACGATATGTTGGATCAGCTACCCGCCTTGCAACAACTACTTTATCGTCTCATTGGATGCCGGGTATTCTTTTGATCACTATTGTTAGTTTGAAAAACAAAACTTTTTTTTTTTCACGCATAAAAGCTACTTGAATTCTGCAAATATTAATCAATGCTGCGCTATTCTTCACAGCCCGATGGAGCAGCTGTCCACAATTATGTAATACAATATGCCCTGGCTCTGGTAAGTCTTCCACTTTATTTCAAATGTTGACTTGAACATCTTTTGTTTAAAGGAAAATGCTGATGTCTGTTTTTTTTATGCTAAATACTGTGCAGAACATTAAGTTTTCTTTTTGGTTATTTTGTTGAAAAACACTTGTATCTCACAAAAGTTTTAGGGAAAATGGTTGACACATGTACATTTTTTATTTAATGCTTGCGTGTGCTCCTTAGTGCTCAAATCCAGGGTTAAGTTGATTATGCTAGGAATTTTGTTAATTGAAGATCACCCAGATATAGAATAACTTGTGACCAATATATTCAAATCAGAACTAGAGAAAGTGATTTCATGTCATCCTGTGCTTCTCTTCCAGTTGGGAAATAATTCAATTGATAAGAGCTACCGCATCGGGGATGATAACTTCTAACTAGCTATAAGTTTCCATAAGGTAGTTTTGAGACTCATCAACTCTGGCTAGCAAAACTGTATCTTATTAATAAACTATTGTTTGCTCTTCTTTGATCTATACATATATATATATACTAGTAATCGTAGTCCACGCGTTGCGTCTGTGATACGTATATAAATATGATCCCGGATAAATGAATTTAAAATTTTCAAAAAAAATGAAAAAATGATAGAATGAATATAGTAAATTAATAATCGTATATAATGAGTAATATGATGTTTTATTGTTATAGAAGTATAGTTTGCGAGATGAATTGATGTGTGGGAAGGAGCATATTTATTTAGTTATTTATGTATTTGAATTGCATTATGGTATATGAGTAATTAATAAATTAGAATAGGGGCATTTTTGGAAAAAAATTGCCAAAATTTGGGAGCTTCATTTCCCTTGAGTTGGCTTATATTAATAGTATGATATTATATGATATGATATACATTTGAAAGGAGAAAAGATATGATGATAATTCCTTTCATTTAATTCTTCATTCAATAAAGACAAAAAATAGACTTATAAACTACATCACCAAAATTTCACTTATTTAATTGCAATTACATTTGATGGGGTAAACTGGTTGAATAAATTGGTGAGGCAAATACAATACATGAATTTTATGATAACTGAATTGCTTATAAATCTAAAATAAATAAATAATTATAAACTATTCAAATTTGGTGGGGCAAAACATTAAATGATTTCATTTCGCATGCAAGCCAAGTAAGCTCCCCTGGATATTTGTTATAATTATAGACGAGTTTAACAACTGACTCTAGCTGGTGGAGCTAGTATGGCCCTGAGCACTTCATATGTACTCCCAAGTTTTAATATGAACTTCACCTAACCTATGACACAAACTTGTGTCTTAAAACTACCAATGTAGATGCTCTAAGATCTAGACCACATGTTTCCCTCTATTCGTGCAGTATGATTATAATTTGGTAAGATTTCGCGAGTGGAAACTTGGGTGTAAGAGGCAAGACAGAACAAGAAACATTTGGCATATCAAGTTAGAGAATTCAGTTTGACATAACTTACGTTCATTACTTTTGTTTATGTATGTTTTGTGTACTTTTAGGTACTCAAAGAGAGCTTCAAGATTTATTGTGCAATTAATGATGGCATCATCAATCTGGTTGACAAGGTCTGTCCCTTACTTCAATGTCATGACTTAATTCTGCGTGGCTTTTGTCACTCGCTAACTCTGCTTGAGAGATGATTTATTTTCAGTTTTTTGAGATGCCTCGGCATGAAGCAATGAAAGCACTTGATATTTATAAACGTGCTGGTCAGCAGGTGATATAATAGTTATTTGTCGTATTACTACTTTTTGTAATATATGTAATGTGTTTATATTAGTCTATTATGATTAATTGGTTTTACTTGGATGTTTGTTACTGGTTCCTTTGTTGTTGTCGTTGTTGTTTTGGATTGTTTGAGTGAGATTTTATTGTTGTAACTTGAAGTTTGGTGATTTTTGCAGGCTGCGAGTCTTTCTGATTTTTATGAAGTTTGCAAAGGCTTGGAACTTGCTAGAAACTTCCAATTTCCTGTTTTAAGAGAGGTGATAATGTGTTTACTAATGTTGTCTTATAATGTTTGTTTGTTTATTCATCTTTTACTGATTCCAACTTGAAATCCTTTTGTCCTCACCTAGCCTCCACAATCCTTTCTTGCAACTATGGAAGAATACATTAGGGAAGCTCCAAGTATGGTCTCGGCACCGAGAGAGACCCTGGTGAGTATTATGTTATGTGCTTGACCAATATTTCTTGGCATCAAGTTTTTTAAAATGTCTTTTTGTTCTTAATTACATTACCCTACTGTTCCCCCTTGATTTATAATTACCAAAGTTTAGAGTCAGCGATAACCTTAACGAAGAAGAGTTTTAGGTCAGATATATGTTTTCTACGTGGACCAACTATTTTTCAGCAAGCAACCTTGGTATTTTGTAACATACCCCTTGTTAGATTTACTGTTGGATACATCTAGCTTTCCGTTGTGCAATGAATAAGGCTGCATCAAAGTGAGATTAGTGTAAAATATAAAAATGTGGGACTATCCATGCCGATAGTTAAGGACTGAACAATTAATGTTTTGTTGCTTTTAATTCAGGAATACCCTGAAAGGCTTCTATTGACGTATAAACCTGAAGAAGCTCCTGCTGAAGAGACAGAAGTCTTTGACGACGACTTTAAGCCACTGCCTCCAGATGATGTTGCTACCATGGATGAACAAGTTACCGCCTCTCACCTCCCCCCTCCTCCGACCCATTTTGATACTGGAGATCTTTTGGTATGGACTTTTTGATGTTTTTCTCTTAGTGGGCTTTTGGTTAGATTGCTTGGTTAACTATTCAAATCAACACTTTTTGATGCTTGGTTGGTTAACTATTCAAATCAACACTTGTTATTTTAGGGATTGTCAGACGTGAACCCTGATGCATCTCAAATTGAGGAAAACAATGCATTGGCTTTAGCCATTATTCCATCTGGTAACCAAGTTTACACAATTACTTGGACTATGACTATTGTATTTTAATTGTTTTTCTTAGAAAAAGATCATTAAAATGGTGTAATACCCAGGTACTGCTTTATCAACCGACTCGAGCTCTTTTCAAGCTAAAGACTTTGATCCTACAGGCTGGGAACTTGCATTAGTTTCAACACCTAGCACCGACATATCCTCCGTGAATGATAGACAACTGGTATAGTGTCTTACTTGTCTCTTGCTTTCTAGCCATGATTTGCATGATTGTGCTCTTATTATTAGCTCTTTATTACTGCAGTAAATGTATATGTTGGTAAACTGTTAGGATATCCTGTCATATTGTTTGAGAGAATATTAACAACGACCTGGAATATGTATTAGGAAAGGGAACTTGTGGAATTATCTTTAGGTACCACGAAAAGGGTAAAAGCAGGAAAGCATTCCATAAAAAGAGTATTGTATTTTTCTATAGCCCGTCAAAAGCTTTAGCCCCCCTAAAGTATTGAAATTTGGAATACAATGTTCTTAGATCTTAAGTTTTTGTAATCTTCCCACAGTATTAGGTCCATAGTTTCATTTGTAAATTTAAAATGAGACAAGTATGCCTAAGCTAAATTGTGATGTTTTATCTATTTTAGGAAAATGATGTCCAAGTCTAACCAATCCTTTTGTATAACAATACTTCAGCTTGCAAGTCTACTAAATCTATAATATATCAACTTTTTTTTATGTTTTCTTTACCCATTACGCTTAATAAGAACTCATTCTCAGCTATCACCCATACTTGTCAACCACTATTTTCTGACAGGCTGGAGGAATGGACTCTCTCACCTTGAACAGTTTATACGATGAAGGCGCATACCGTGCATCTAAGCAACCGACTTATGAAACACCAGCTCCAAACCCATTTGAAGCCCACGATCCGTTTTCTTTCTCAAACAACGTTGCTCCACCTCCGTCAGTACAAATGGCAACAATGAGCCAAGAACAGACTAATCCCTTTGGTTTGTATGGACCAACTTACATGCAATCTCAGCAGCCAAATCTGATGATGGGTGGCCAACAAAACCCATTTGGGGATACAGGCTTTACACCATTTCCTTCTAACCATGTTCATCAGCAGACCAATAATCCATTTGGAAGCACCGGCCTACTTTAATTAGATGTGTTTCAAAGGCATTTAAATAGTGTATTTTGGCCGAACTCAATGTGATTTGATGTATTTGGAGGTGAGTAGAGCAGCGTGTGGCTTTGTGTATTGTGTCTTTGTCACTATACGATTGCGAATTCTAATCACATATTTTTCAAAAAGCAAATTTGTGTGAGTAATGGAAGGTCTAATTCTTTTGGTCAGTAATAAATTAGTTTCTTGTGCCTATGTAAGATCTGTTGAATTTCGTGTGGGCTTTTAGTTAAGCTGTACTGAAAATATGCTTAAAAGTGTAGTGAAACTGGTATGTGGTACAGCTAACGATTCCATTTGGAATGTTTTTTTTCTTCTGACAAATATGTTACTTTGGGTCAACATTATTGTACATTTTTACTTTTGGTTTTTAGTTTTTGGAAGGCATGCGAGTTCTTACATACGAGCTCGCCCTGCGGAAGATTGTTATCATTTGTGCCTTGGGTGATGGTTTATGTTTCAAGTACTATGTGATTCTGTAATTGCCTTGGACAATACAAAACTTAGAAAATAGTGAGTTTCTACAAAAATGAAGAATTCCATATTAGTAATTTTCTACACGCTTTCATGTCGTATTGTATCAACATTATGGTTCCAGATTTTCAATGTCGTATTGTATCAACATTATGGTTCCAGATTTTCAATTGTTTCTTTGCTAAAAAAGGCAATGCTTTTGGTGAATAGTTGTTTGTACAACCTGGGTGCACCAGAAAATCAATATGATAGATAAAACTTGTTTCTTGGATTCTATGTTAGGTCATATAAGTTTCCGTTGTATTTTTATTATTATTAAATTATCATATGATTTGGAGTTAAGTATCTTGTCCTAATTGAAGTTGATATTTGTCAGTCACAGTATTGCTTGTGATGATGATATGGAATAATACTAATTGATATGCTTCAACCAATTTTTTCAAATAAGTACTGATGTGTGTTGTTAATCTTTTATGATTTATGTATATTTTACTAATAATCACTATTCGACATAGAAAAGAGGTTAAGCCTCGTCTGAAGCCTCTATTATAATTTTAATATATATATTTTAATGTATTTATATGTACTTTTATATTGTTAATTACTTATATAGAACATACAAATAATCCTCAATATGTAACACTTTTAAACTTATATTACTCTTAACTACCTCTATAAGTTCATATTTCCTATAGGTACCACTTTAATTATTTACTTTATTTACTAAAACGCCATACTTATATTTCATAAAAAATGAAAAAAAAAAACACATAAAATTATATAAAATGCAAAAAAAATCATAAAAAATCACAAAAAATAAAAAATAAATAAAAAAAAATCACAAAAAAAATAAAAAAATCACAAACAAATTAAAAAAAATTAAAAAATTAAAAAAATCACAAAATATTATATAAAAAAAAATCACATAAAATTATAAAAAATTAAAAAAATCACATAAAATGAAAAAAAAATGAAAAAAATCACAAAAAAAAATTCACAAAAAATGAAAAAAAAAATTCACAAAGAAAAATAAAATCACAAAAAAATTATAAAAAATGAAAAAATCACAAAAAATCACAAAATTTTAAAAAAATTACAAAAAAAAATTAAAAAAAATGAAAAAAATCACAAAATATTATAAAAAATGAAAAAAATCACATAAAATTATAAAAAATGAAAAAAAATTACAAAATATTATAAAAATATAAAAAAATTTAAAAAATCACAAAAAAATTATTAAAAAAATGAAAAAAAAAATCACTTTTATTGAACTTTATGCACTTTTGACTGTACTAGATGCACTTTCGACTGAACCAGATGCACTTTTAGCTGAACTATATGCACTTTCAGCTGAACCAGATGCGCTTTCAGTTGATACCTATGAGGAATGTGATATCTAGGAGGAATATAAGTTGGTATGAGTTAATTATAGGGATTACCCCTAGACCATAATAATAATGGAAACGCATAAGTTGGGAAAGGAATCAACGTACTTGACAAGAGCAGCAGGTTTCTCGTGTAATGATAGAAGTAAGAAAAGTAATTAAAAACTAGACTTTTGTGAGTAGACTATTTACCAGGAATTAGAAGAATCTATTACCATTTTGTATTATCACTCAGTTAACAAATATTTCTTAGTAGTAGTTTAATTCATTAAGAATATAAAATGGAAGTAAATTCATAGTTTTGAGTTACTAATTGATTATAATAACTACGTTATTTATAAACGATTCTATCAGTTTTATATTCCATTTTTTATATTGAACGGAGATTAAATAACTTTTGGTCCACATAGTATATATATATATATTCTGATACTATAATAATACTGTACAATAACGCCAAATAAATGTAAAGTTTGATGTTTTGTTTTGGAACATTTATTACTTCCTAAAAAGTCACATAAAATCACTATTTCCAATTAGTCACACTTTCTAAATAATATAAATACCCTATAAAAATATATTTTTTCCTCCATTATCAAATTTTAACGCAAAATAGACACACACTCTCTCTCTATATATATATATCTACTGCGAACTAAACTTTTTTTTCTCTCTCACACATATTTCCATCTCTCTCGTTCTAAAACAAATCTCCACCTCTCTAATACAGACACAAATCTTCAACAAATTGGGCAATTTTTCCATTTATTTAGTAGACGAGCTCGGTCCCAGAGCTCAGGCGACAACGGATATGGAGGGGGAGACTGGCGGTGGTGTGACTGTGGGGTGACATGGTCGGGGCGGTGACGTGGCCGGGGCAGTTGTCAAGCCTCAAATTTCAAATAAACCTGAGACCTGAATTTGAGAAGTAAATAAAACACACTGGAAGTAAATACAATTTTCTAAACAAACTTCTCTGATATATATTACACCAAAAATTATATTACATTAGTACGTTTTCTACACAACTACACCTAATGTACATTATTTACAAAGTAATACACCAAACTAAATAGGACATGAGTGTCTATGCTACACGCGCAACCCAAAATCTAGCCCGCTCAACAACTTAACATGTCCTGGAACTCAGTACATTTGAACCTCCACATAAAGTAATAAAATAAACAAAGATGAGAAAACGAAGGAAAATAGTGAGTCAACAATTCATTTTATATATGTACATCAACAAACTAAAAAGAACAATAATGCAATGCATATGTATATATGATCTTTTATATCCGTATTTCGTTTTTTTATTTCTCCTCCGCTAAACTCCTCTACACCAACTACTTACGCCAAGTGGCGTGACTCGATAAATGACTCAAATGTGTATAAAGTCGGATTCACAAATAAAGTGCCGGATCACTTCTCAGATCCACGTATGCAGTCAACTTCTCATGAAACCATACGCCGGTTATTGCCGTATTTTCCGTAAGCACCAGGCTCGTCGGAACCCCTTTTGGCACGTGAACCCTAAACCAATAAAAAGACTGACAACAAAAGAAAACGACTCACGACAATCCCACACCACTCCTTATTTTCTTTCCAGGATGATTACTTCATGAATTATATGATGCAACATTTAACATTGGTAATATAGTCTATTGTAATCACTATAACAACTATAACTGTGAAGCACACATCACTAATAAAATTATCATGTACTCAGATGATCTGCTAGTCAATGAACTACCAAATAAAACATTGATTTCTGAAAAAAAACATCTGGAGCCTCATTACTCCAATTTACTCACCAGTTATATGATAGAACAATATAGCTACTGAAATCCTAGCAACATATATCATATTCATCATTTGCATCAATAGCCAAATACTCATATGAACTGCAATATTTGGTTCACAGTTGCCCTGAGCCTTGGTCGAAAGCCTCGAAAAGTCCTCTGTGAGTTAGGTGATCGCACAAGTATCATAGATACATGAATATCCATGCTATTAGAAGCAATAAAGGATTAGAACATGAAGATGGTGAGGGAGTTGACTTTGTTGAGGGCCGAGTTGGACTATTGCAGGCGTGCTCGCCAGACTTTAGTCGATGAGAACAATGTCTTGAGGGGGAATCCTTCGCTTCAAGATACTTTAATATCTGACGGCCCTTCTCACCGATACCGATCAACTTCACCTGAGCCGCCCTAATTTGTGTTTATATTTCTTCTTTTCATGTTTTGTCTTCGGATGTAATGATTTCCCTTGTAATCCATCTTTATTAATGAAATAAATATTTGCCTCTTCTACTGCTCTTCTTTTTTCTCATGTGGTTTGTTGTTTTTAGAATTGTCAGATCACCAGATCATCAAATATATCGTTTGTCTTTTCTTCTTGTATGTTGTTCCCACGTGATTTCTGAGGTTTGTCAGTTGGTCAAAGATGTGTTTTCCCAGACATTGCCAGTCAAAGATGCATGTTCCCAAGTATTGTCAGTCAATGACGTACTCTCTTTGCTCTATAAATACCCTTCAACCTTTCTTTAGGTTGCGTCATCATCTTGCATAAGTTTGTTGTACCTATTTCTCACTCATCCCCTTTTTCCTCTTCTCTGTTATATAGCAACTTCTAAGAATGTCCGAGCCAATGGTGAGATATCATGCTCAGATGAAGGACTTGGTCGCTGAGGTATCTCGGGTCCGTCATCGCATGGCCAAACTTGAGAAGGAGTATGGGATTCTGGCCTTGAGTCTGATTAACTCCTATCCCGAGGAGACTATCAAATGGACTAAAATTTCGGCCTTGAGTCTGCAGCTCGACCAATTGTTGTTGCGGAGGGGTTAATTGGCTGATTCTTGGTATGAGGCTGAGGAGATTTGGGAACAAGCGCAGGAAGAATTTGACAACGGTCCTTAGAGCCTTGCCAGCATGGCGGTTGAAAATGCTCGGCTTAGAGACCATATCACTGCCCTTACTAGGAAGAATGCGTCTTTGGTCGTCATCAACTCCTCGTTTCGAGCTCGGTTAGCTCGCTCTGATCGTGCGGCTCCTCAGGAGTCTTTTTCTCGGTCCGGCAGTTCGGCTTTCCTGCCCGTTGGTCCTTAATTTAATTGGGCATGCTTCTTTTTAATGTTGTATTTTTCCCCGTCTTGTTTCTTATTCTATCTGTGGTTGAACTTTTGGGCTCCCTCTTGTAATTTGCAATTTCTTTTTTGCATTTGAACTGTTGTATCGCTTCGTATTTTGTGCCTTTTCGCATTTTGAATTGTTGCAACGCCTCGTACTTTATGCCCTTTCATATTGTTGCTATTTCTTTTTGACTTTAAATTGTTGCAACACTTCGTACTTTGTGCCTTCTGGTTCTCTATAAATGCTCCCTATTGTGTTTGCATTTTATTATTAACTCTTCCCTTCTCTCTCTTATTTGATAACTCTTGTTTCTTCTAACCTGCTTTTTTCTTTTGAGATGGCCCCTGTCACTAGATCTGCTGCCAAGAAAAAAGCCCTTCTTGAGGATGAGCCTACTTATAGGTTGCCTCCTCCTCCTGATTTTGAGGATTTGACTCCACTTGAGTTGAAAGAGATAGAGGTTTCGTGGCTGAAGGTGGATCTCAAGTGTTCTGAGACTGAATGCAAGAGGTTTAAACAGTATTGGAACGAAGAGATGGCTGCTCGTCATAAAGCCGAGGAGAAGTGCAAATCTCAGTCTTATGCTTTGCAACAAGCGGAGGTTGGTATCTCTCACTTGGTAAGGGAAAAGGATAGCCTTGAGGAGCTCTTGGCGAAGAGGGATGCCGATGTGGGTGGTAGTTCTGGGGTTCAAAAATAGAAGGGTGCTTCTTGTAATAAAATTTCCTTTTGTATTTGTTGTTTTTGTTTGGCTTTAACCAATTGTATTTTGTTGTTTTCCCCTTTGAGGATGAATAAAAGTCATTTATTATCCGCTTCTTGATTTATTTATTGCTTCATTGCTTCATTGACGTATGAATATGTTGAGGCCGGGTACTTTGTGTGTGCTCCGCTTCTTTACGAGATGCGCGTTTCTATTGTACCTCGGTATGGGACACCGGGGTTATCCCCCCTGGAGACCGTTGCTAGAACGTTTAGACTTATGTGTGGTCGACCTAGGAACGGTATGCGTCTGACTTGTTCGGTGTCCCCTATCTTTTATGTATCATTGCTCGACGTTCTTGCATTATTGTAGCTGACGTATGTTGAACTCTTTTCAAGGTGGGGTCCACAGGCCGTTTATATCGGTTCTATGATGTGAACTTCATGGGGTAGTGGGATATACCTTTTTACGTGGCATGATCTGGAGCGTTGATTTTTGAAAACAACGGCGGTTGTTGACTTTTCTGTGGCTGAAAAGAGGGAAACCTCTGTCACACGAAAGGACGATTATTTTTTTAATCCTTTTTATGCGGTTCCACTCCTTTATCTTCTCTGAGTAATTCTTTTTGTTCTTACCTCATAATTTCCTCAACGTTTATCCCTCATTTTCTCTCTCTAGGGTTTGTTCTTCTCTCTAATTTTTTTTGCTGATACTCTCTCTAGGGTTTATCTCTCTTGCTAATATTTTCGCTGCTGCTCTCCCTTTCCTACCATCATAATGAGTGTAAGTGTTTCCTTGACTTTTGTGATTCTCTGTTTACGCCTTTGCTTATTCCCTTAATTTGTTTGTATTCGTTAGCGTATCTTCTATTGATCTTTGTCTTTGTTCCCCTATAGATTCTTGTATTGGTTTGTTGTTGGTGGGTTTTCTGCATTTTGTTGGATTTTTCTGTTGTTGGGTTTGTGGGTAGGCTTAGGCTGTGTGTTGATTGGTAACTTTCTGTTTTGTTGGAATTTTCTTTCGGTTACTTTTGTTAGTATTCCTTGCTTTGGCTTTCGTATTGATGGCGTTGTGTTTTTGCTGTTTTTTATCAGGATTATTTGGCTCAATGCTTGGCCCAACTTGGCAATTTTACCGAGGAAGATTTTAAACGTCGTGCAAGGATACTCACCGACGTACATGTGCGTCTTCCTGTCTCTGAGGCGGAGGTACTAGGGTCAGTAGCTGAAGGTGAGGTTGCCCTTCGGTCCTCGGCCCTTTTGACCGGGGGTCTGAAGCTCCCTCTCTCTGACTGGATGGCGTCTTTCTTTGAGGTCTTCCAAATTGTGCCTTGTCAGCTTGTGCTGAATAGCTACCATATACTGAACGATATTAAGAGGCTGTCTGAGTTGGCCAATGTACGGGTGAAGCTTAAGGACGTGCTTGGCATATATGGCTTCCACTTTGATACCCGGAGTTCCTATTTCAAGTCGGTGCGTTCCTTTGCTCGACTTGTTCTTGATATCCCGGATACGAACAAGGAGCACAACCTTGGCATCGTGATCGTCTCCGGGAATTGGTGTCCTCCGGGTCGACGTATTCCTGGTCCTGCTGCCTTTGCTCCCCCTATGCCTGCCCTCGGTGCTCCCAGTGTCGAGGTTCTTCTGGCTCTCTGGAAGTGGTGGGGCCATGGACCGACCAAGCGGGCAGATAGCCGTGCTGCTCCCAAGTTGCTTGGGTACGTGGCTGATCCGGGAAACAGGTGCACCACTACGCCCGTAATCCCCGATGACACTGAGGAAGATTTTCTTGCTGTCCTTAAGCCTCGTGTTTTAGCTCTAAGTGGGAAAAGGCCTGCTCGTTCTAGTCGGCGACGATCAGCTGAGCCCCGGGTTGAGCCTTCCAAGAGGGCGAGGGTGTCTGAGTCATCGAGGAGCGAAGGGGTGCCTGAGGTGGGCACGAAGGTGGTGATGCATTCTTCCCTAAGGGAGTGTCCAATTTTGCCCGTCCCCGTCGAGGACAAGACGTCTCCGACCGAGGTATGTTTATTGGTTTTGTTACTTTTGACCCTGTTTTCCCTGTCTTTATCTGTTCTTTGTCTTTCAGTCTGTGACTTCTTTGTTGGTTACTCTTGCCCTTGCCCGGTTTATGGGCATTGTTGTGTTTCAGGAGTCGTTCGATGAACTGTTCACACATATGAACTAAGATGACATGGAGGAGGAGACTATGAATCTCCCTGACATCTTTCCACCTCGGGTTGAGGAGGAGGTGGCTGAACATCGGGCCCCTGAGACTGATCGGGCTAAGGAGGAGGTGGAAGCTTCCGAGGAAGCTGCAAATGAGGAAACTGCAGACGAGGTGGTGGTGGAAGAGGTGGCAGTGGACGACGTGGCAATGGACTGTTACATTGCCCGGTGTGGCGGCCATTTGCTTCAGCTACCCCGAGTCTTGAGGATGGGTTATACTGCTATTTTGCCCCTTGCCTATAAGGACATGGAGGATATAGCTGCTCGTCCTGGGGTGGAGGCCATTGATCAGGCCAGCGCTGATGCTCTCCGGGTATGCTTTATTGCCTTTAGTTTTTTGACATGTTCTTTGTTGGTATCTTATATGAGGTTTTCTTGCAGACTTTCCTCGTGACCGTGGATTTGAAGGATCGGTTCACTGCGCTAGAAGCCGAGAAGCAGCTTTTGGCAAAGGAGAAGGCCGAGCTGGTGGCTGAGAATGAGCTTTTGGCTGAGCAGAATGCTAAACTTTTGGCCGAAGAGAAGCTTGTGGCCGAGGACAAGGCCAAGATGGTGATTCTGGCCGATGATTATGCCAAGCTGGTGGCTGAGAATGTGCGTCTGCTCGAGGAAAATGACAAGGTTGTGGCTGAGAAGGTGCTTATGGGCGAGAAGGCAGGCGCTGAGAAAGCGGCGGTTGAAGCCAAGTTGTCTGCTGTGAGGGTGGCTCAGGCAGAAGAACGGGGCAAGTTCATGAGGATTGCTAATTTCCATGCATTCGGCTCCCATGTTCGGGCTCTGAACTTGGCAAAGGTACTTCATTCCCACCCGTCTTGGTCGGCTTTTGCTTATCCCGCCCCTCGTGCTTTGCCTCCTCTCCCTCAGGATTGGGCGAATATCTGGGATGATGAACTTTCGTTGCGGCCTCGTGTCGGTTCTGCCACTCCTCATTCTTCGACCCCCCGGCCCTCGTCCACTCAGGTTGATCACTGAACATGCTCCTTTAGTAAATGCTGTGTAGCTAGTGTAGGTTCTTGTTTTGGTGCCCGGCTTGTGGGCCTTTTTTGTATCTGTTACAATATTCACATTTTGGGAAAGTTTATAATATTTTTGCTCCGTTTTCATCCTGTTTGGTTTTTCTGTTTCATTTTCTTGTTCGTTGCTCATTGCTTATTGCTTGTTGCTCGTTGCTTGTTGCTTACCTTTGTATTTTTGAAGGTCATAACAATCATATCAGGTACCGGTTAACCATCTTGCTATGGTGATCTGGTCCAGACCGACTGGTAGTTTAGGTGAAAGGCTTGTAGCTAGTCCCAAAGGTCCTAGTTCGCCTTGTACTGCCAAACTGTATTCTGGTCATCGTGAAATCGAGGATAAATATTCATATCTCGAACTTATCGACTCGGTTACGCGATTTGGGTGAAAAATACAGTAAGAAGACGGCCCGTTATACTGTAAACAAGGGAAAGGCCAAAGAGCTTCTAGGTGCACTTCGTCGGTCACGGGATGATGCCCGGGGCCGGGTGACGAGCTTGTACTTGGTGTTAAGGGCCGTTTTTGAAGATGCTGACTTGTTATTATCGTTCGTCAAAGCTTATTGGACCTGTGCTCGTACGCTGGAGGTGTATGAGTATGTAAAGGGCACACGTGGCGTTACCCGAGCGGAGCGTATGGTTGACGCTATGGCTCGGGTAACTGAGACCATGGCTGCCTTGAACCGCTTGGATTCTTCGGTGAAGAGTCGTTTGGGCACTCAGATAACCTCGCTGCGGGACATTCATTTTGTGGACGTTGTGGAGACCTCAGCTTCTGTCGAGGATCTGTCTGACTAACTTAGATGAGGGTTAATTTGTATTTTGACTTTCCATATGCAACTTGTATAAAAGTACTCTTCTTTATTTGTTTCACTTTGTCGGTTTTATGGCTTATCGATGATTATTCATTTCTTTCCCCTCCTCTTTTTTTTATAGGCACCTACTACTTGGTCGCATCAGACTGGTTCACCGTCCCTTGTTAATCTGGGGCAGGGACCTACTGGTGCTGCCCTGGTTGGGCCCTCGGCTGGTATGGCGAACGAAGCGCGTGCCAGTTGGCTTTATGTTAACTTGATGGGGAAGAATGAGAAACTTCATGCCAAGTGTGCTCGGCTTAAGGAAAATTAAGATCCCAATCGGTGTCTTTTCGGGCTTATGTGCGACACGCCGAGCATATTTTTGTAGTTCAGGAGCGTCGTTTAGACCGGTATTAGTGTTTGAAGGATAGGTGCCTTAGTAAATTAAAGTCGATGGTATCCCGGGCCAATGTCTTGATGACGTATTTCCATTCTTCTCGTGTTCGGCATGATGCTTCGGCGGCCATGGGCCGAGTTTGTCTGTTACTTATGGACGACGCTCGTCGTCAGGATGCTTCTGATGCTCACGATCACGTGAAGGGAGCAGAGTTCGCAGCTCGACTTGAAGTGGTGAGATGTGTCGGGGCTAATACGACCAACTTCGACTCCCTTCTTCCCCATGAGCGTTTTGAGGGTGAGGATACGGATGAGGACACAGCAATGGATGACGAAGAGGTTGTGCTAGGTCATGCTCCATCGTGCTCCTCATGTATTAGCTCTTCTTCTTAAGCTGTTGTGTTCTCCTTTATTTTTCGAGTATTGTTGCCTCCGTAATGCGGGCTAGTATCATTTGCTTTATTTATATACTCATGGATTGTATATTCTTATTTCCGTATTGATTTCCCTTGTTGTTTACTGCGTTTGGAATGTTGTTGCCTACGTAATGCGGGCTTGAATCATTTAATATTACTGTTTGACCCTTCGAATTGAACAGATTGGCACACATGTGTATGTACCTCCGGTTCGTTGGAGGACTTGTTCGAGACTTAAACGCTGTTGCCTCCGGTTCATTGGAGGACTTATTCGGGACTTAAACCATGTTGCCTCCGGTTCGTTGGAGGACTTGTTCTTTTTTTCTTTTTCCTGTTCTTAGACATGCCTTCGGTTCGTTGAAGGACTTGTTCGGGACTTAAACCCTGTTGCCTCCGGTTCGTTGGAAGACTTGTTCTTTTTTCTTTTCTTGGACATGCCTTCGGTTCGTTAAAGGACTTGTTCGGGACTTAAACCCTGTTGCCTTCGGTTCGTTGGAGAACTTGTTCGGGACTTAAACCTTGTTGCCTCCGGTTTGTTGGAGGACTTGTTCTTTTTTCTTTTTCCTTTTCTTGGACATGCCTTCGGTTCGTTGAAGGACTTGTTCGGGACTTAAACCCTGTTGCCTCCGGTTCGTTGGAGGACTTGTTCGGGACTTAAACCCTATTGCCTCCGGTTCGTTGGAGGACTTGTTCTTTTTTCTTTTCTTAGACATGCCTTCGGTTCGTTGAAGGACTTGTTCGGGACTTAAACCCAGTTGCCTCCGGTTCGTTGGAGGACTTGTTCGGAACTTAAACCCTGTTGCCTCCGGTTCGTTAGAGGACTTGTTCTTTTTTCTTTTTCATTTTCTTAGATATGCCTTCGGTTCGTTGAAGGACTTGTTAGGGACTTAAACCCTATTCCCTCCGGTTCATTGGAGGACTTGTTCTTTTTTCTTTTTCTTTTTCTTAGACATACCTTCGGTTCGTTGAAGGACATGTTCGGGACTTAAACCCTGTTGCCTCCGGTTCATTGGAGGACTTGTTCGGGACTTCAACCCTGTTGCCTCCGGTTCGTTGGAGGACTTGTTCGGGACTTAAACCCTGTTGCCTCCGGTTCGTTGGAGGACTTGTTCTTTTTTATTTTTCCTTTTCTTGGACATGCCTTCGGTTCGTTTATGGACTTGTTCGGGACTTAAACCATGTTACCTCCGGTTGGTTGGAGGACTTGTTCGGGACTTAAACCCTGTTGCATCCGGTTCGTTGGACGACTTGTTCTTTTTTCTTTTTCCTTTTCTTAGACATGTTAAATAAAATCTCTCTTTATTCATGTAAAAAAGAGAATTACATTATAAAGAAAGAGGTAAGGCATTACCGGTAGCGTTAAACTACTCTTTTACTTTCAATAAAAAGAGGAATAGACCAGTGAGAGAGGTACAAATAATTTAAGCGAGCAAAAATATTACAGCCAGTAATCCTTGGAAACATTTATGTTGTGGAAATAAGTCGCGGACGCTGTTTGCAGAGGAACTCCCAATACTTGGTAAGCATGTGATCCGTGGGTTTGACACGATACCATTTCCCAGTGCAGAATATTGCATATGCATCAGCTGCATACCTAAGTTTGGTGACAAAAAAGTAGAAACAATTACCCTTTCTAACAAAAATACATATATATTCTAATAAAAATACATATATTCGAACAAGAATCCATTTACATATACATTTTTAATTATACATATTAGAGAATTTACGACTTACTTGCCGACACCATGCAGTTGAGTGACGTGAGTCCAGGTATCCTTCCGGTATTCCTCTGAGAAACGCTGAATCATCTTTGCCCTCTTTTTATACAATCCAAGACTTTGAATAACTACTTCTATTTCCTGGGTAGCTACTTCTGTAGCTACCTTTGCATTTGGACATAAGTTGAAAAACTCTGATAGAACTCTCGCAGTCTGCACATATCATTTTGTATTCGGTTAATCAATGAGCTCCTTATTGTTTATAGTTTTTTATAATGAGAGGTCCTTTTGAGTAGATACATCATCATCATCATCATATTTTAACAAGTAACTGCAATACTTACAAAGGCCTAACCTGCCTCGTGTCTACTAATGCAGATTGTTTAAATTAAAAAAACTACTTAGCATTGGGACAGAGATCCATGCATAAAAAACTTTGTTTTGACTTTTAGCACGTTCGTCAAGCAAAATGCAGGTGTTGGAAAAATTGTGGGAGTACACATTTGCGCATAGAGGGAAAGAGAAAAAAAAATATTGCTGACTTCCCTAATATCTATCTCAGGTAAGGAAACCAATTAAAGAAACGCATGAGCTTTAGAATCCAAGAGGACGGCTACGTTGAACCATATGGCAATGGAGAAACCAACTCCCTTGAACATTCCACAACAGTTCTCCGACTAACTAAGTTAATAAATTATTCCATAATAATTCCAAATGATACCCATCTAAGATAACATCGTAAAAAGTTCCTTTCTCATAAAGATTCCATACTGTAGATGCCCAAATAAATAAAAATTATAAACATAAGAACCGCTAAGAAAGAATTCCAGAACCAGTGAAATTTCACAAATGCCTAATCCATTTCGCATTAACACTAGGTGAAGTCTCAGAAGAAGCAAATGAACCAAATAAGCTGAACTTAGCTGTATCTGTGTTCGGAACTTTGATGAAGTTATACAGAAAAACGGGTACTTTATGTCTTTAATAGCTTTTCAATGTGAGACAAAGAACTTTGATTAAATTATATGAATAAACTTTTCTTATGACCATCTGGAAATATAGTTAGTTGACCATAGTTATTCATATCATACAAATATACGTTTTTGCAAATCTTCCTCTCTCTCTCTCCCTCCCTCCCTCTTTCTCTATCTCTCAACTCAATTACGTATATTACTAATTGATTTGCATGTTTAAGAAACTAAAGAAAGCTTTAGACTTTTTTTTACACTTTTTGATACGGGATTATAAACTAATCACTTCAAGTATAAACGTTGACAAATGATCTTCCCATTCAAACCCACTGATGAAATGAAGAGATGAGTGGGATTTAGACGAGAAACTATTGAAATGACCCTACCATTCACACCCGTTCATGATTAATTTATTTGCTAAACAAACACCATACTTTTATTTCATAGTGGGTTCGTCTATCAATGAACAAATATGAACAGCTTGCTTCATTTGCAGCCCTAGATCCGCACATTCTGATTATTAGTCACAAAATTGACATGCTCAGTTAAGTGTCATCAAACTAAAAGCATCATTTAAGACGGGACATGTATAGTTTTGTAGCCTAATCTATCATTGAGTTTTCAATTTTGTTACCTTAACCAACAATTTTTTTTGTCCAGTACCGTAACCAAACGCAAATGCACTAATTAGCTACCTTCCATTACTCTTTTATCATATTTTTATTCTCACCAGTAGATCTGATATAAAGGTTTCAAGTTGTTCTTTGGTTTATTTTTTACCCTTATTGAATCTAACGGTTGATACATTACTTGTGAGATTAAAAAACCTATTTACCCTGGCGGATGAACAACGTAAATAGACACATCACATTTTTTTCCCATTAAGTTAAACGGGAGGAGGTACCTACTTAATGCATTTGGGTCAAGTCAGAGTACATAATAAACAGGGAAAAAATGTAGGTTATGACAAAATTGAAAAAAACGATAGGTGAGGGTATTAAAATTTCCATTAAAACACATTGGTCATTCTTTCATACCATGTATAGCCCTCTTTGAAGGTTTATAAGTGCTAAATCTTCTAAAATTAAACACTTTTAACTTAATTAAACTGCTTCTCATATTGAAGCAGGGTCATTGATGCCAAACACAACTAGAAAACTCCTAGCCGACTTCAAATGTTCCTAATTTGATTATTTAATGCATACGACAAATATGAAACATGAAGAAGAATATAAAAAATAAAACACAGGAACGGAGTTAATTTTTTATTTGTTTATTTCGTATTTATCGTACAAACTTGATACGTTAATTAAACACCACTATCTTTTAGGCCATGCACCTATCGAGGAAGGGAAGATCTACTTCTTTTATATCATTAGCTAAAAAAGATATAGTGATACAAAAAAGTTTCTACTTAGTACTCAACCCAAAATTTCAGCCAAGTCTTACCTCAAATCATTGCAGCATCACAAAAGCATCATGTGAACCTTGAAATGTTCGAGTCCAACAGCTAATAGGTGATAGTGTTGTACTGTTGGTTTGAATTTTAGACTTACTTTCAAAAAATTCTTTACAACAAGGAGATATATATTTCCTGGCTAGGCTACGAGGATAGTGCTACTATGAATTTATGGGGGTATATAGATTTGCAACCAAAGGTTTATACTTTTTTGGTCAACAAATTCGAACTTTTCGAAACAGAAAACATGAAAGGAAATAAAAAGGTGTGCATGCTGTTGTTTGAACACTTGTTTTACTTTATTTCATATTTATATAGGTGCAAGCTGTTACTCATGCACACTGGGATTCAGTCTATGTCATGGCCTCAGAACTTCAAATAAAACTGCAAACTTTTGAGTGTGCGGGTTTCTTAATGGTATTGTCTATAGAATCTTTGACAAACAAAACAGGGTCCGGATGTTTGGTACCTGTCAATGAATAATACTAAGCTTTGGTATTGTAGTTGGTGCCGCATATCATGTCATGCCACTATTAGAAAACGAAGGAAACATTATTGTACGATTTTCATAGGGCATATATACCATAGACAAAGAGAGATAAAACTGGCCCATTAACCTAAAGCTCAAAGATAAACATCGTATTCTAAGTTGATGGGTTTAGGTTGAAGTATTAAGATGCCCCATCCGCCTTATCCTTGCTCAAAACGTCATTAAGATTAAACAGAAACAAAACCCACAGCAGCGTGTCAGCTCTCGGCAAACAGTGGAGAGACATGATGTTATTAGTTTTCTGGAGAACAATACATCCCTATAAAGTATACATATAGTTTAACTAGTAATCGTTACCCACGCGTTGCGTGTGCGACATGTGGTATATATATGATTCGGGTAAATAAATTTTTAAAAAGTATATTAATTGAATGAATATATTAAATTAGAAACCATGATTAATATAATGTTTTTGTTATACAAAATACACGTAAAACGATTTTTTTAGGTATAGGATTATAATTGTTTTGAAAAGATCATTATTTTTGTGTGTTTTTTATATTTTGAATTGAATAAATGTAAATAATTAATTAGTAAAAAAGAGTGGGGGCATTTTTTGAAAAAATGGCCAAAATTTGGCAGTCTCATTTTTTCTTGGGTTGGCTTATATATATAGTATGATATGATATGATATGATAGTGTAAATTTGGAAGATCTCAAATGGGTCATTAAGTAATCCGTGTCTGATTGAATTAAATCAGTCTTACCACCCCATTTACCCTTTTTTTATAATTTGATTTCCTGCAACTTGATTGCTTTTGTAAATTCTTAAGAAATACCCCCTAACTAGATTGACTAGACTAACATCATCCCTGCTACATCACCTAATGTTCTCTCGTCGTCTGCGGCCTAAATCTCCTAAATTGGGATGAGTCTGCAAGAATGTTTCTATATGCAACCCAAGCAAACAAAATGCGGCTTTCCAATGACCAAGTTTTAGAAATATAAGAAGTCATATCTTGAGGAAGTAGTGACCCCATTATAAAAAGCTTCACAAAGAAAATACTCCAAAAAAAGAATTGAAAGTGTTTCAATAAAAATTAGACATGAAGATACCTGAACACCCTGTGTGAGATTAAGAAGCATGCATATAATGAGAACTTTCCAGGGATCATGTGCATAGTCCTCTTGGAGTAATTTAAAATCAGAAGGTGGAGGTTTCCATGTGTTGTCAGGGCTTCTTCTTTTGTAAGCCTCGTCTCTCTTCTGTGAGGCAGTTAACGGCTTTGGTTTCTGTTTCACTGCTTGTGCTTTCGCGGCCCTTAGTCCTCCTTTCGGCACAACTATGTATTCAACAACTGTATCTTCCGAGTTGTCGGTCTTACCTTCTCTTTTCAAATTTGAAGAATTAAAATAACCAGAAACTACACAAATTTCTTTTTTTCCTTTTATGGATTTCCGGTTGCTATGGTTTTTTTTGTTTTTTGCTGTTGTTCGAACAGGCTTAATATATTTTGCTTTTTCTTCTTCTTCTTGATTAAGGGCCTTCTTCTTCATCATCCTACTCTTTGCAGCAACAGTTTGGAAATCTGTAGCAGCAGTATTAACCTTATTTTCTTCATTACTATGACAGCGGAGATATGGAGATCTGTTGCTACCACCCGTGTATGCAAACATTGAAAATATATCGTCAAGCCAAGATCTGCTGACTGAATGATCCTTGTTACTATTTACCTCAGTCGAGCAAGTGGTTTGTGCAGGAACGTTACCCACCACATCTGTTGCCCCATTGTATAAATGAGCAGCTTCATTTGGAGAAACAACTTTGGAGTTTAATAAGCCCTTAGATCTGCTGCTACATTTAGAACGTGATCCCTTATTCTTCTTATATTCGCTACCTCGAGTAGAGATTATATTAGCAGAATTAGTTTGTGGTTGAATAGACAAACTATGTTCTAAATGTCTCTTCTCAGTATCCATACACTCATATTTTTGCTTTCTACTTGAAATCTTGTCAGCATTTCTGTTTTCCTTTTTCCTCTTTGTACTCGTGTTGGTGGTTGCACTATCATCCATGGTTTTAGCTTTCTCGATACAACCATCAGCATATGTTTTGCCATTATTGTTCCTGTGGCTGAGCTCTTCCTGCTCCAGTAAATGTTGCACAAAACCGCATAACAAAATGAGTCAGTTATTATGTTGTTGTAAATTAATCATTCTCGAGTTCAACGTGATGATAGGTATACGCTAAAAACAATAAAAGACATGTCCTTAAAGCCAGATGTATTGGATTCAAACTTAGGGAAAAAACATTAAAGTACGAAATGAAAATGCATAAAATAAAACTTTTTATTCTGCGGACTAACCAGTGGGAAGAAAATTTAGAGTTTAGTAAAAAGTAAATTGCTTTAAAATCTTTGTTTGTTTTTCTTAAGTAGAGAAAGAAAAACATTTAAAATATAACAAAAGGAGAGAAGTAGTAACAGGAAACAAGATTGACCTGGTGCGAGTGCTTAGAAGAAATCTTTGTAATGAGGTTGGTACTTGTTTTGCAATCCTTTTCCCTACGATTTTTCACTACGTGTGCTCTTGATGCCCCTTTGGGAGTAACTATGCATTCAACTGTGTCATTAAAGGTCCCGTCTTTGGTCTCACCTTTCCTTTTTTTCTTCTCATTTGGCGAAGGAAAGTAATTGGAAGCAACAGAAACTTCTTCTTCTTCAAAGTTTCCCCTCGCCTTTCTCTTCTTCTTTGCACTGCCTTTTGAAACACTGACCGAACAACTGGTTTGTGTAAAGTTCTCTGACACAGCAGTTTCATTTGGAGAAACGGCTACTTTGGCATTTATTATTGTCCGGTACGAATCCGACTTCTTATTCATCTTTGCCTTTTTGTTCTTTCTAGTTTGGTTTTCTTTAATAAATACGCCATCAGTCGGAGAACTTTGCGGTTGAATAGAGGAATCATCTTGTACGGGTGTTTTCTCATCATCCTTACATTCGGATTCTTTCTTTCTACTTAAAATTAATTTCAACGTATGTATTTCCCTTTATCTTCTTCTTATCATGAATATTAATAAAAGGGACATTAATCGGGTATCGCCGTTACTGTTGTTTGGATGGATGGATGGATTTCCGCTTGCTGGTCCCCAATATATGTGACAAGATGGAATTAAATTAATTAATACTAAGAATAAAAACAAGCTGAGTTTGTCGCATTAGATTGTAAAAGGGCACAACAAAGAATTACCAGACACAAATTAAAACTAATAAGAAGGAAGCACGTGCTCAAATTACCAGTTGGTGGTGAATCATTCTTTCTTCTTTGTAAAGAAAATAAAACTACTCCATATGAAACGTGTTTGTTAAGAAGAAGAGAAAAGGAGTGTTAGATAATAATAATAATATTTAAAAAGGGGAAGCACAAGTAGGGAAATGGTGGATGATGTTGATGATGATGATGATGATGTTGTTGCTGCTGCTGTGATAATTATGTTTAATAATAATACCTCTTCTTAATAATAATAATAACACACGACCAGTTTTTACATCACTACTCTCATACATTATTTTTCTAATCACTCCGTTTTTCTTATTTCTCAAACTACACCTTATTGTACTTATTTCACCAATTAATGTCGGTTTACATTAAAAAAAAAATTAAATGGTCAGAAAATTATTTTAATAGCTAATTAATTTTTTTTGATTTTTAACAAATTAGAATTTAATAAATTAAAAATAAATTTTAGAACACACTCAAAACACAAATAAAAATATAGGACCCTAGTGATCCCTAAGCTAAACTTAAATATTAATCAAAATTTAATTTTTTTTTTATGCATTTGACACCTTTCTTATCCTAACGGGTTGTGAACCAGTCATATAGCAGCATGATTGTTCCATAGTAATTCCCTAATCTGAAACTACGGTTTACATTAAGTTAAATTACCTTAAAACATAAAAAAATAAGAATAAAAATAAAAAAAGATTTCGCCAAACAGAAAAAAAAAATAAAAAAAATTTCCTTCATATTTTACCCTTTTTTATACAAATTAGGGGTTTTATGCAATTTGTTAATTTAAATATTTATCACTGATTGTTTGTATTATTTATATTTTTAAATTGTAAAAAAAGTTAGGTTTTTTCATATTTTACCCCTTTTTTTTTTTATACAAATTAGGGGTTTTATGCCAATTTGTTGACTTAAATGGTTATCACTAATTATTTATATTATTAATATTGTTTGGATCATGATAAATTGAAAAAAAGTTAGGGTTTTTCATATTTTACCATTTTTTTATACAAATTAGGGGTTTTATGCCAATTTTTTGACTTAAATGGTTATCACTAATTGTTTATATTATTAATATTGTTTGAATCATGATAAATAGTAAAAAAAAGTTAGGGTTTTTCATATTTTACCATCTTTTATACAAATTAGGCATTTTATGACAATTTTTTGATTTAAATGGTTATCACTAATTCTTTATATTATTAATATTGTTTGTATTATGATAAATTGTAAAAAAGTTAAGATTTTTCATATATTACCCTCTTTTATACAAATTAGGGGTTTTATGCCAATTTGTTTATTTAAATTGTTTATATTATTAATATTACTAACGTTCAAACATCATTACTCTCAAATTGAGATAGTTCTTCCTACATAGCTGAAATCCACTCATTATCTTTCAATGCCTTTTTTATATTCTTAGGTTAACTGAGAAATATAAATGAACATCACTTCTCTTACCTCTGTTTTTCATATCTGTATTGACTTCTCCTATGACATTGTCCATGGAGTGATTTTTCTGAGTTCTTACACAACGAGGCTTACTTGGAGTTTGGATTGGAAAACTATCTTCCTCTTCCTCAGAATTTGTTGTACTCTGGGTTTCAACTTCAGTTGCAACTGGGCTTGCAACCGCTACTGGACTGACTTTTTGCTGAATTCCTCTTTCTTCTTTTCTTTTGATACTCAATCTATATTCATCACATGTAGTCTCATAAACATCTTTTAAATCATCAAATAACACATTATATGATTCCATGACACAGCTTGTTCTCAGATTGTAGACCCTGAAGGCTCTACTATTTTGAGTATATCCAAAAAATACTCTTTCATCACTTTTAGAGTCAAACTTGCCAAGATGTTCTCCATCTTTAAGAATATAACAGACACACCCAAGCACTTGAAAATACTTGACATTAGCTTTTCTACCTTTTCCAAATTTCATAAGCAGTCATAGTGGTGCATTTGGTAAGATAGACTCTGTTAACAATATAACATGCAGTATTAACAGTTTCAGCCCCAAATCTTTTAACAAGTTTCTTAGAGTTAAGCATGACCCTAGCCATTTCCTGAATAGTTCTATTTTTTCCTTCCACCACTCCATTTTGCTGTGAAGTTTTGGGTGCAGAAAACTCATGACTTATCCCTAGAGAGTTCTAAAAATTGCTAAACTTACTGTTTTCAAATTAAGTTCCAAGATCACTTCTGATCCTTACAATTTTACCAATGGTAGATCATTTTTCAAGTTGTATTTTCAAACAAAGAGTTTTAAACAGTTCAAACGTTTCAGTTTTATCTCTTAAAAACACCACCCAAGAGTATCTAGAGAATTTATCTACAATTATAAGAATGTACTTCTTACCACCAATACTTTCAGTTTGCATAGGACCCATTAGGTCAATATGAAGGAGTTTCAGAACTCTCTTAGTGTAGACCTGACTGGTACTTTTGTGAATACTAGTCTTTGTTTGTTTGCCTATTGCACAATCACCACACACACCTATAGTTTTAGGACCGAGATTAGGAATGCCTCTTATCAATTCTCTTTTAACAAGTTTATCCAATGTTTTATAGTTAACATGAACAAGTCTTTTAGGCAAATGTCAGCATTATTAGTTATGGCTTGATTACATCGATTATTAGGTAATTCTTTATCAGTTTTCTCAAAAACATAGCAGCTATTTTCTAATTTAACTCCAGTCATGATTATGTCATTATTAAAATCAGTAATAAGACACTTATCTTTATTAAACTGAACAAACATCTAGTTATCACACAATTGACTGATACTAAGTAGATTATTAAACCATCTACAAGAAATACATCATTAATTTCAGCCATTCCAGGTTTGTTTAACATTCATTTACCAATTATTTTACATGTGTCTCCTCCTCCAAACACAACAATGTTTTCTGTAAGATTAATGATATTTTTGAGAGCACTTACATTACCTGTCATATGCTTAGAGCAACTACTGTCAAAGTAACAATCATTAGAAGTAACAGCATTTAGAGAAGTAATGACAATTTTATTATTGGCAATTAAGTATCCTTAATTTTAACTTTCCAATCCCAATTCATATTTTCATTCCAAGTAGAGGACAACCCATTTTTCTGAGAAATATATTTCCTGTGCATTTTTAAATAGCATCTAATTTCTAGATGTCCATGTTTTTTGCAAAAATTACACAACTTAACATTAAGCCTAGGTTTAGCGTTAAAGTTTTTCAACTCATTTCTAGTTACAACTATACTTCTAACCTTGCAGTCAATATTATACGTTTCAGGTTTTTTAGAAGACTTAACAAAAGTAGTTTTTCTAGTGCCTTCATAACCACTATACCCTAAACCATTGTTATCCTTAGAAGCTCTAGAATAAGACAGCATATCATCTAATTTATCTGAAGCTGAAACATTTAACAACTTTATTTTCTTTTTGGTTTATTTTAACTCAATCTAATTTCTGTTAAGTTGTTCAGTAAGGTTCTTAACTTCATCTTTCATATTTTTATTAATTTTGTTGATAATAATAGATTATTTTCTTAAGCTTTGATATTTTTCATAAAGGACTAGGTATTGTTTGATAATACTTTCTTCTGAAAATTCTTCCTCATCACTGCTTTAAGTTTTAAGTGTAGTTCTAAATGTGGTTGAAACTGACTCACAATCACTTTCATAAACAGATTTATCATTAATGATTCTTCCCATAAGTTAACAAAGTTAGATTCATCCTCCACATCACTATTGCTTTCAAATTCACTATCACTGTGAGTGGCTATATAAGCACTTTTATTTCTTTTTAAATTATTAGCACGCTCATCTTGAATATGACCATAACCTCTACACTCTCTGTATTGAATTTCTTTGGACTGGTAGTCTCTGTTATCTTTTTCTCTTAAATTCCACTTTTCTCTAGGATTATTGTTAATTTTAAATTTAGTTTCTCTTTTCTGAAAGTTTTTAGAGATTCCAGTATCATCCTGCTTTTTCTTATAGAACTTTTTGTAAACCTTTTTAGCAAAGAAAGCTAGCTGTTCTTCATCATGCATATTATCACAGATTTTAGGTTCAGGTTTCTTAGCTTGAAAGGCTATGCCTTTTTCTGTTTTCTTTGATTTAAAGAAGTTTAGTTCATGAGTGCTTAGATTTCCTATAATTTATTCAAGTTTTAAATTTTCTAGATCTGTTGATTCCTCAATCGCAATCACTTTAATTTCAAACCTTTCAGGAAGGGACCTTAGTGTTTTCTTTACAAGTTTAGCATCACTATATTTTTCACCTAAGGTTTTAGATTGATAAGCAATGTGACAGATTCTTCCATTAAACTGTTTAATTGTTTCATCTTCCTCCATTTTTAGATTTTCAAACTGTGTAGTTAATTGTTGGAGTTTATAAGCTTTTACTTTAACAGTTCCCTCAAAGGTTACTTGTAAGATATCCCATAATAATGAGAAATATACCTGAATACATGATGGTTACTCCAGTAAAGATCAAGTTTATTGTTGTTGAGTTTGCACTTAACTTCCTGTCCTCATCAACAGACCGTCTATCATCAGGCACATGAACTAGTTCACCCTCACCATCAGTAACAGTTGGAACTTCCAATCCATAGGACACAGACTGCCATGCTTGTTCATCCTGCTGCTTGATGAATGATCTCATATTTATCTTCCAGACTCCATAGTTGACTCATCCTTCAAAAAGTGGTGGCTTCTTAAACGCGTTTCCTTTCCTTATTAAGTTCATCTTTACCAAAACACAGGATCCACACTAAGTAGATTCTAGTGTGAAACTCTGATAGCAATTGAAATTTCTATCCGCTGTTCTAGTTGCTGTTACACAGTTAGGTTGCAACTCCAGTTGTAACCACAGTTGCAACATAAATATAATGATGGATAAAACTTAAAGTTAAATGTACTTGAAGGAATTGACACGCACATTTAACAACAGAGTTCACCCAACTGGGCTACGTCTCCGGGGCACTTACCCAGATTAGTGATATTATAAAAGCTTACAATATAGGATCTACGTCTTATTGAAAAAATCCCAGACTCCCTCTAGATTTTTCTGCCTATATCTATATTGCTCATACTATATAACTATTACTCAAAATATCAATGGCATCCCACCATTGTTCTTCGTTTTAAAAGCTCATATGTGTATTCTCTCAAATTTGAGTTCTTTATAATTTAGAACACACAGTTCTAGCAATCAAAGTTCTAGAACACACAGTGCGCATAACCAAAGTTTAGCAATCATTTGCAATCGCTTAATGAAAGCTTCTGCAAGGCCGTTTTGGGTATGAACGTACGCAACTGAGTGTTCAAGATTAATTTCCAAAGTCATGCAATAGTCATCGAAAGTTTTCGATGTAAACTCCGCAGCATTATCAAGTCTAATAGACTTTATCGAATAATCCGGATGATGAGCCCTCAATTTAATGATCTGGGCTAGGAGTTTTGGAAACGTTGCGTTTCTTGTGGACAACAAAGCTATGTGTGACAATCTTGTCGATGCATCAACCAAAACCATGAAATATTTAAATGGTCCGCATGTTGGTTGGATAGGTCCATAAATATCTCCTTGAATTCTTTCAAGGAATTGGGAAATCAACTTCGTAGGTTTCACACGAATTGGTTTGAGATTAGTCTTTCCAATCGAGCATGCTTGGCATAGGCTTTTCGGATTATTCACGAAATTCTTTCCTCCAAGAGGATGCCCATGAGATGCATTCATCGTTCGAAGCATCGTATTTTGACCCGGGTGTCCCAGCCGGTCATGCCATAGCATAAAAGTGCTCTCATAAATCGGCACCCGCCGAATGATTAGATTGCTTTCAAAGTTTTGGATTGTAGTAACATACAAACCATTTGAAAGACATCTCAACTTCTCCATAATACACTTTTGGTCGTATTGAGTGGAGGTAATGTGAAGGTATTCAATACCATTTTCACGAGCAGTTTCAAGATGAAACTTATTTTCTCGAATATCCTTAAAGCTCAACAAGGTACGAATAAACATCGAAGAATATAAGGCCTCAGATACTTCAACAGGAGTACTATTTGACAACGTGAATTGTTGTCACTGAGGTTACTTTAGGCGTAAAGTTGATAAAAAATCATTTATCTTTTAAGATAGTGTGTGTAGTGCCACTATCAACCAGACAATCAACTGCCCCACAATACATGCCTAAAAGTAAAATAATTTAAAGTTGGTCACACGAATAAAAGGAATTGCTCAATGAAATAACTTTAAATTATATGAGAAATGTTCAAAACATTATCCATAAAACAAACCATAATCCAAAAGAAATGAACAATATACAAAGGAAAAACATAATCCGAAATGGAATTGAAATAACATAATTCATGAGCAAAACAGCTCAATTATTAAAAGAAACGAAAAAAAACTGTATTCTTCCATGTGAGCCTCAAAGTCATGGGTCTCAAGAGTTTCATTTGCACTAACTTCAATCATGTTGACTTCGACCCTTCTACCCTTTTGGTAGTTTTCGACTTTTTGGGGAGTTGCCCTACAAGTCCTTTGCATATCACCATTTCCACCACATTTATAGCACAGAGTTGTCTTATCGGCCGGTTCTCTTGCTTTGGGACGACTGGCCTGGTTGTTCTTACCACCACAAGACTGCCTAGGAGGAGCCACATGTCCTCCGTTCGAACGATTGTCCAACTCTCGCTTGGCTGAACGAGCATTACGCTCACCAATGTTCCTTGGCTGACGGGACGACTGGCCCTTTTCTCATTTTCCATATCGTGGACGAGGTCCACGAACAATATTAGCATAAGGCATTGGAATTTCCTTTGAACCAGCAGGACGAGAATTACTATTCATCATTAAAATGAGACTATTTTTCTCGTCCAATAACAACTGGGTGATGAGCTCGGGAAATTTGGTGAATTTAGACTGACGATATTGCTTTTGGAGCAAGATGTCAGAACTAGGAAATGTGGTGTACGTTTTCTCCAATAAGTCACTATCGATAAGTGTTTCACCACAGTATTGGAGGGTAGCACGAATTCTGCATACTTCAGCGTTATATTTTTCAACGCTTTTGAAGTCTTGAAATCACAGATTCAGCCAATCACGGCGGGCTTAAGGAAGCCAAATGGTCTTTTCGTGGTCGAAATGCTATTTCAGAGGGTCTCACAATGTATTTGGTGAGGTGGTCGCTATGAACTCAGATTTCATGGCGTTTGATAAGTGGCGGCGGAACAGAATCATCGCCCGAGCACTCATTTCACGCGTTACTTCCATTTTATGCTCCTCCTCATCATATATGACGTCTAATAGACCTTGGGCATCTAAATGGTTTTGGATATCCTGACTCTAATCCAAGTAGTTCTTTCCGGCAGCATCCAAAATTGGAAAGTCAAGCTTGATTGACATTTTTCTACAACATGAGAAAAGAAAAGAAAGACTGGATTAGTCATCAAATAAAACAACGGGTTTATATGTTTATGGTTTGTATAAGCACAAACTTTATTTCGAAACGACAGGTTCGAAAAACAAGTTTTGCTTTTAAGTGAAGAGGTTCTCTTTGATCGAACGACGGGTCGATCCTGAGACAACAATTCGGCGAATACATATCTATATAGGCACATTCGGGGAAATTATTATTTACTCAACCCCTTTCGGTGGCTCTATTTGAACACGACCAGGAAAGACGGTGAGGGGGGTGGGCACGAATGCCTCTTAAAAACCGACCTCATTAGGAGAACGACTTCCGCCTTTATTTTTCCTAGACATCGTATCCAAATAGGTGAGCCTGTTTGGGGATGATTCATAATTTTTTCAACTTAAATGTGAATATATACGATTTTTGCATTCATATATGGCAATAATATTAACAACATAGACAATATCTATCTAGATTAACCACATATATATAAACAGGCAGTAAATATATTTTTAGGATTTATCTAATTATGCAGTAGATTTGGTGTTATAAGCAAATCAATTCAAGATTATCAATCAATTTATAAAAATTCTAACATACAAATCAAATCAATTAGATCTAATCCAATAATTAACTGGCATATGTGATATTTATATATATGGTAATACCAAAAGATATGATTATGCTAACGAGATATTAATCAATTATTTACTGTTTATTGCCATATGAATAATTCTATAGATGCTAGTTTTAACATGTAAGCAAGCAATATATTTTTAATTACCAATCAATTCTATATATGTTAATTTTTTTTAACATGCAAAGAGGTTAAATTTACATGGAAACATATTAATTTATTCAATTAACATGCAATTTTTATTCACTTGCCTTTTAATAAAAAAAAATATATGCATGTGTGTGTATATTGACCGAATATTGTATCTTATCAACCATATGTACTGTTTTCATATAAGTATTATACTATAGGACCACGCGTGTAATTTCAGCAAACTATATATTTATTTATAGCGTTATTACATATATAGTTCAGAATTTCACACAAGTTTCAGTTTAGTCCTTGAGTAATTTACAGAATAGTTTACAGCTTTTAGAGAATTACAAATCAGTACATACGTTTCAGTTTGTTGCAGATTTAATCCGACAGATTAATACATGTTTTACAATTACATGATTTTTGATTTACAAATCGATTATATGTATTTTACTGATTTTGTTTGTATAAAATTCAATTTATTATACACAGATCAACTATTCTGTATCATGTAAGTTCATAAAAACAATTTTCACATCATGCAAATCCAAACAACGGGACTTTACTACGTATTAACAAATACATGGTTTAATCATATCATACACATATTAACAGGTAGTTCTAATATGGTGTTAATAACATAACATGGTTGTCAGTATACATAATTCTCGTTATTCATGCAATTAGTAGTAGGTTCTGTTAAAATCCATTCAAATGGCATAGCAAATGTGATTTTGTTTTAACATGATAATCATAGCATATGTGGATGTAATCATGCAAGTCGGACAAGTATAATGATAATCAAATTATCTTTAACATGGCAGACTTGTGGATTCCAAAATATCTAGCCAAGTGGTCTTCGTATATATATATTCTAACATGCAGTGATACGTTGCATAGTTTATTAATATATCAATCACATGGTTACATATTTATGTATTCTAGGTGATCATGTTATACAGTTGTAAACGATTAAACATGCAGAGTATTATACATAACTATATCCTTTTACATTGTACACTACGCGGCAATAATAACATGGATTGACTACTATAAATCATGCAATTCGTGCATATATACAGTAAACATACAAACATGCAGTAGTAACATCATCATGTGATATAACATGTTATATGTGACATGTATAGTTAAAAAAAAAAATATATATATCCGGGTACCTTATGCATGGTATCACTACAAAAAAAATACTCAAATAGCGAAGGGATTAGTGATAGTATTTTTTGTTACGAGCTTATTAACGACAGTTTTTGTGATAGCTTTTTAAATTAATAACAGGTTTGTGACAACTTTTGACTCTCACTAAATTAAACATTATTTTGTAGTATATGTTGGTGAAAGTCGATATAGCAAAATCCTTAAAAAAAAAACCCGGATGAACCTCAAGGTTTATTGATACCCAGAATCCGTACTCCGATCTCCGAAAGCAGTGCTGATAACGTGTTGTAATACAACTATTAGCTACGTATTAAGGGAGGCAGAAGTAGAGAGAGGGGAGAACAATATCGTCTTTATTATGAATGAATATCAAATACAAGACTCATAACTCTCTTTATATAGATAGAGGGGTATGATTACAAGCCCACTTAGACCCATAAATTAGAAGCGCAAGAGTCTAATAATATGTTACAACAAATATGAAATTTTTCATAATTTTGTATGTGTTGTAGGATATTATTAGCTATCTTGGGCCTTACTCTATTGGGCCTATCTTGGGCTTTCCTAGCATATGTAACCCTACCCTTTATTATATAAAGAGGGTCAGAGGTCTCTTGATTTATCTTACAATCATATTAATGAATAAATACTTCGTCTGTTGTTTCTCATACCTCTCTCTATATCTATACATATCTATATATATCTATAACGAGCTAATATGTCACACAACAATATGTATTTTTTCGATATTGGTATTTTAGCATACCATCATGGCTGGTTTGGGCATAAGGCAAATAAGACTATTAATAGGCGTCGGTTCGTGAATAGGCGTGAAAATTTAACAAAAGAGTTCGTTTTTTTACACCGTGATACAATTACAATATACAAAAAAACCTACATTATTGTATTGTCTATTTTATCATTTTGTATAATGTTGTTTTTATACCAAAATAGCTCAAATTTTATATTTTTTCTGGAATATTTTTTTTTAATACCTATGAATTTTTTCAAAGAAAGTTAGAAGACACATTACAAAAATTATAGTACGCCGACCGGCCCTGCATAACATACCGAACTTATAGCATGACCGTAATATATACAATAAATGTAAAAACCCACCCTAGGTTAAGGATCCAAAGTTAGGTATATAATCCCCCATCTCTCTCTCTCTTAAATCATCTAAAGGTATGTTTTCCCATTCTCATATTCCACTTTTATGTATTTGTTTGTCTATTTAAGTTTTTGGTAAATTAGCTTAGAATTCCAAATATGTGTTAGTTCAATTTCCACACAGCTACTTATTTAATTAATTGCACACTTGTTTGTTAAACTAGTTCACATGATTGTTGCTTGGATTACATTTAATCTAAACCTATACACCTCCATCTTTAACCCTACAATAAAATTAGGAAAACACCTCTCACCATGTTTTAATTTATTACTCTCTTAAGTTTACCTTTTTTTTTCCCACCTAGATAACGACATTATGAACTCGATACTCTAATCTGTTTTTTTTTTTTTGGGGTGTTTTGATACAATGCTACTTTTAATGTTTTTATTTGACTTTTTTTTTATACAATGCCCACTAGGTAAGTGAAAATTTGTTTGTTTTTAGTTTTTTTTCATATACCCACCAGAGGATTTGGCTAAACATAATTTTTTAGGTGAAATTTTGTTTGTTATTTGACTTTATTTATAATGCCCACCATGGGATTTGGCTAAACATAATTTTTTTCCATTCATAAATCAACAAAAGCACCCAAATAGATAAGAACAGTTTAATAGGAAAAGCTGCAGTTAGTGCAGTCTTCTCAGGCTAATCCTTTCCAAGCAGCAGTTTGTTGTTTTGGTTAACCGAGACGTCAAAAATAGACACACCCATTATACTCCTTCGGTAATTTTAAGGTGCCACTTTCAGGTAACTGTGACAAAACTTGAAGATTGACGATGCGTATATTCGTAGTAGTACGAAGTAATTACAACAGTGTTAGATCTGTACTTATTCGAAACGCCATATTCTCTGTTATACTCTTCTTGGTACTCGATCCTGACGCCATTTTCGAAAAGCTCCAAAATACATAAGAACTAGTTTCCCACTTTGATGTATTTATTTGTCTATTTAAGTTTGGTAGATTAGCTTATATATGAGTTGTGCAATTTCCACACAGCTACTTAAACTAGTTCAATGAATTGTACACTTGTTTTATTAAAACTAGTTCGGATGATTGTGCTCTTTATTGCTTGGGTTACATTTGATCAAAACCTATACACATGTTCAAGCCTACAATAAAATTAGGAAAACACCTCACACCACATACAAGGTCTTTTGTTACAATGCTCCTTGATAGTTTAAGTTATTACTCTCTTAAGTTACCCTTTTTTTTCTGGATAAAGACATGTACGGTTTTATTTGTGTGGTTTTTGGTGATGCCCACCAGGTGTTTTCTTACGATGCTCCTTTTAATGTTTTTATTTGGGTTTTTGATAATGCCCACCAGGAGTGAAATTTTGTTTGTTTTTGAGGGTTTTGGCTAAACATAATTTTTCCAGCCATAAATCAACAAAAGCTCCGAAATGGATAAGAAAAGTTTAATAGAAAAAGCTGCAAAATTAGTGTAGAACCTTGTTTGGTTACAGTTTATTTATATTTGGTAATTTGAAGGTGCCACTTTCAGGTAACGGTGACAAAACTTGATGATTAACGATGCCTATATTTGCACTAGTACGAAGTAATTACAACAGTGTTAGATCTGTACTTATTCGAAACACCATATCCTCTATTATACTCTTCTTGGTACTCACTCCTAACCAAACCCTTGCCAAGTCTCGTCGCCCAATTTCGGTCAGTCACTTTGCCTCGTATGTGTGTAATTAGTTACATGTATTTTATTCGTTTCATTTAGTTAAATACGTTGTTTTATTTCTTTCGTTTTTCCAATCAGAACACCTTTAAATTCATTATAATTAGTACTACTTTGCTATATTAGAGATTTATAACCTGCAGATATGTCCATCTTTGAACACCGAGTGTTTCATTTCTCTATTTTATTTTTAAAGTTTATTGTTTGTTTGTTACTTACAGGACTCAGAAATTAGGGAAAAGAAGAACCTTTGCTATGATGACATTGAGAGGTCTATTGCATTTTATTTAACATTGATACAGATTCTTGTTTCCTTTAAATTATTTAGCTTCAGACTTTATGAAAAGTTGTGTGCTTAAATTGTTTTACTTTTTATTTAACATTGATACAGATTCTTGTTTCCTTTAAATTATTTAGCTTCAGACTTTATGAGAAGTTGTGTGCTTAAATTGTTTTACTTTAGACTTTATGAGAAGTTTTGTTTTCTAAGCAGTGGACTGTGGGGTGGGAGATGCAAGTCTTCAATGGTAGAAAAGGAGAATTGCGCATTACGTTGTTTGTCCCCTTCGTGTTACGAACTTGTTTATGAAGGCGATCCGGTATGATCAACCAAATTTGAAGTGTTTTGATTTTCTTATTAAACACAACAAGCCTGCTTTACAGGATTGTATATCACCATATTGAGGTCTTCCTTTCTTTCTGTCCAGTTGGAAGAAGGAGAGAAAGATATTTTCAGAAGTCAAGAGTATAAATACTGCATGCATAAGTAAGTTATGCATCTAATAATAACAATTGCTTAAAATTTTATCATTTATTTTTAGCAGACATGGTTGTTTAGATTTATAAAAAGCTTAGATTTCGAAAATTGTTATTCCGGTGTCGAAAAGTAGAAGCTGACAAGTTTTAGAGGAATCTTACGATTTCTATTTAGGTAATTGTGGGGTTGCAGATAATCAAACTTGTTATTACAGAATTGGTTATGGACAGAAAAAAAAAAAAAAAAAAAAAAAAAAAAACTTAGATGCTAAAGCAAACCTAATCAGCAAGTTGATAATGCAATGTACAAATAAGAGCTTAATATGTGGGACCACCTTGTTAACAGTTATTATTTCTTATCTCATTTTTAATTTTAAATTATGTGCGACTTCGATCTCTAGTTTATCTTGTTTGATTATACTTTTTTTTGTTAACTCCAGGCCTGCATTTCATTTCACAGGGATTTGTTGGTTATTATTAGGAATACACAGCCAAAATTCGTTAAAAAATCTCATATAGTTTTAGTTGCACTCCAAATTCAAGTTTATATATTTTAAAGTCCACTGAAACAGATAGATTCCTCACACATAGAGGAGAGTGGACGGATAGGGAGGAGTTGAGAAGAGTATTAAGAGCAGATAATACAAGTAAAGCGGACAGAAGGTGTAGAATGAACTGGTTACCTTGATAGTATAATCTGAAAAAAATATGAGAAGGAAAACCAGGATAACTTTTAGAGTATCCCCCCAGGTGATTCTGGAAAAAATTAAATAAAACAGAAATGAAAATTAGATTGATGATTGAGCAACATCGAATAAAACATGTTCTGCCTTTTCATAATTAAAGCAACATGGCACGATGCATTACCAAACAATCCTTAGTGTTTTAAACTTATTCAACAGTTGATTTTGAAGTTCCCGTGATTTCTAAAATAAGATTTGTGACAAAGCCAATGTTCCGAGCCAGAATGGGCTTCACAATTTTGCTGTCTCTTCTTGTAGATTAATGATATTGGACGAGTAGGACAGGACACTAGCTTAACAGGAAATGAACAGGTGGAACTCAAGAAAAGAAGCTCAGGAAACTAATCTGTCTTTATTTTATCATTCATATCAAGTCTTTTCGTCTTCCAACACTTAAAACAGCCGTATTTATATATAGGCCACAAGGTTACATAAATGCATCCCCTAAATCCTATTTCCCTAGAAAGAAAAGAAACCCTTCAGCTTCTGAAATTCGCATAAATGCATGAAACAACTAACTACTAAATGTGAAAAATGGCACATACCCCACTGACATCAGATAGCCTAAATTAAATATTATTATTATTTTATGTATTTTTTGCTTCTTTTCTTGTACTGTATCACTTTAACAGTACATAATTATTTTGTAATTACCATAAACTCTGAAGTCAATTTTTATACTATGTAAGTTCACTTTTTTCCCTCTGTTATATGTGGGCATGGTTCACTTAAGCAAGACCAAATATGAGAAAAAGAGTGTGTGATGATTACCCGTGCCCGTTTGCTAGTCCTTTATTGCACACATTTTTTCCAGTTGAAATGGACTTCGTTTTTCCTTTTATTTGGTCCAATCTCTTTTGGTCTCATGGATTTCCTACTTGTCGTCAACCTAGCAGCTAGGATTTTTTTGAAAAGTTTGCATGTCAAGTTAAATGGTGAGATATTGAAGGCCTTTGAATGGGAATATATTAACCCCCAATATTAGCACAGTTTTTGCAGAGCAAGTTAATGACCGGAAAAATTACACCGTTGAACAAAGAACTTGTATTTGTTTAAGTCTCTTAACCCAAGTGAATGGACAAATTTCTGGATAACAGATGCAATTAAGGGGAAATTTGGTAAAGAGGTTCAAGTGAAACAATTTGTATGACCCATGATGAAAAGTGAGATTAACCTATTAGGCTTGGCTCGTTGATTACAAGTTGAGTCGATTTTCAAAATTCATTTGAGATAGTAAGATGAATTAAAAAACTGTTGGGTTTGTACTATATGACATCCTCATTTACAGTTGATTTTTTTTCTCTTCTGCAGATTATCAATTGGAGAAACTCTGGATGGTGTTAAAGGTTCTTTCAACTACTGAATGACCATGATTTCGTCTTTGGAGGATTACTCGAATTTTATACTTAATTGTGTGTTTGGTGCATCGTTATTTAACGTTTTGGATACAATAGAATATATACTGTAACTACGTATTTTCTCATCTGTCATACAGTCTTTTTTGTTGACTTTGGTTTGCATACTAAGTGTCACGGGACTGTTTTTCGCTCCAGAAAACAGCCACGTAATGGCTCGCTTATGGACTTAGCCGTTGCCACAAAACGATCAGCCAACCAACAAACTCGCAACACTCGTGTTTGACTCACAAACTCTCGTGTTTGATCACTCGATCGCAGTCCGTTTCGAGGCAACGTAACTGCTCTAATCTGGACAGATTTTAAGACAAGTAATATATGTAAACGCAAACAAACGTAAATGAACACACACGCGCAATTTACGGCCGCAGCCAACCCAATATAATTCCGTTAATATTAGGAACCAGATTACATATGTTTACAAGTGTTTTCTCAGCCAAAACTCTATATAAAACAAGATGAAACCTGCCCATGTACTTATATTTTCGTACATGGCAGTTACAAGCCTAAAACATGGGTCAAAAACTGCCCAAGTGGTTACAAAGTAGTGGGAAAACTGCAGCAGCAACTCTAGTAACCGCTCCCGCCCTTTTTCGAAAGTGTCCAGCCCTTCTAAGGTGACTTTACAGCAGCTACAACCTGCCCGAAGTTCAGCCCATTTTGATTCTCTTAATCAACCCGCAATGTAACCAAAACAACCCGCCATTTGAAACCAAAACAGTCCGTTGTCGTGACTCCAAACCAGCGGTCCGTTCGAACCATATCGAACGTGTTTCCTTTCTTCAAACCTGCCCAAAGCTTGAACCGTATCAAACTTTAATTCATTGGCGTTCCTACACACCAAACATTAGCCAACGGTTTGCACAAACGTTCCTTCGATGTGTCAATCCGCTAACCAAACGAATGCTAGCACAAAGATGCTAACAAACCTCCCCCACCTAAGCCATTCATCGCCCTCGATGAATCAAGTGTTTATTACAGATTTCAAAACCAAAGTTCAGTCCTCGTCTGACCCATAAGATAGCCCATACTTTTCCCACAAATCAGATTTCCCGCAACTTGTTTCCGCTGTCCCAAACCTGCAACCAAACCTCGCTCCTTAGGTCAGTTTTCTTTTCAAAACCCGCTGCCCAAAGTCCATCTCAAATAGCCCAGATTTTTCCTCGTTTGAACAGCACCACGCTGTCCACTCTGGTCGACGTAACTCCCTCGATAGTACCCCACGGCTTTGCCCATCGAGTTGACCACCCGCCCGTATCTTACGTCTAAGGCATCACTTGCATGCTGCCTAAGTAAACCTTTTCGTCCTCCTTATCCGTTTCTTCGTCAACCTGAAGTGCCGATAACCGCTCTTTTTTCGAACACTCCTTGGCGAAGTGGGGACCTCCACAAATAAAGCAAGCAAACGCCTTGCTTTTCCCCTTTTCCTTGCCATTATGGCTAACCGATTTCGTGCTTCGACAGTCATCATCCATGGCTGGTTTTGATGTTTCTACCTCGCTGAATTTTGTCACAACCTTTTTGCCGTGCCTTCCATTTTTTGACTCGGTTTCCGAATTCAGTTTATAGTCTAACAAACCATCCGCCGCTGCCATAGCACTTGACAGATCTTTCACCGCCAACCTTCGTAACTCTAATTGTGCCCACGATTGCAACCCGGAAACAAAATTAAACAACTTGTCTTCCTCGGACATGCCGCTGATTTCCAGCATAATCACGCTGAAATCCTTGACGTAGTCCCGAACAGTCCCCCTTTGTTTCAAATTTCGCAACGCTTCTCTTGCAACCGACGCACCGTTACTAGGCAAAAACTACTCACGCAATTCTGCCTTCAACCAATTCCATGAAACGATTGATCCCCGAGCATTATCCGCAGCCCTTGAACGCCACCATAACCTTGCGTTGTCGCTCAAATACATACTCGTTATCGCCACACGTTCACCTTCCGGTATATGGGCAGCGGTAAAGTACTGCTCCATATCCCATAAAAAGTTCTCCAACTTTTTACAATCCCGATCTCCAACAAACGGTTTCGGTTCCGGCACCCTCCATTAAGTCACGCCACCTTCGTGACTTGTCGAAACTGAATTTCCAGCAACCGCTTTCCGCAAGATCTGAATCTCGTCTCGCATAATTCCCATTCCCGTCGTAGAATCAGCGAGTTCTTGCACCAACGCCTCGACCTTCGCTTTCAAAACAGTCACATCATCCTCCAACGTTTCTGTTTTGACAGTCAAGTTCACGCCATCTCCAGCGGGTTCGGTGCCCACAAGAGTCTCTAACCGACTGAGTCTGTCCTTCGTCGAAAGATCCCTTTCTTTCGCCTCGTTCACCATTGTAACTTCTGCTCTGATACCAGTTGTCACGGGACTGTTTTTCGCTCCAGAAAACAGCCACGTGATGGCTCGCTTATGGACTTAGCCGCTGCCACAAAACGATCAGCCAACCAACAAACTCGCAACACTCGTGTTTGACTAACAAACTCTCGTGTTTGATCACTCAATCGCAGTCCGTTTCGAGGCAACGTAACTGCTCTAATCTGGACAGATTTTAAGACAAGTAATGTATGTAAACGCAAACAAACGTAAATGAACACACACGCGTAATTTACGGCCGCAGCCAACCCAATATAATTCCGTTAATATTAGGAACCAGATTGCATATGTTTACAAGTGTTTTCTCAGCCAAAACTCTATATAAAACAAGATGAAACCTGCCCATGTACTTATATTTTCGTACATGGCAGTTACAAGCCTAAAACATGGGTCAAAAACTGCCCAAGTGGTTACAAAGTAGTGGGAAAACTGCAGCAGCAACTCTAGTAACCGCTCCCGCCCTTTTTCGAAAGTGTCCAGCCCTTCTAAGGTGACTTTACAGCAGCTACAACCTGCCCGAAGTTCAGCCCATTTTGATTCTCTTAATCAACCCGCAATGTAACCAAAACAACCCGCCATTTGAAACCAAAACAGTCCGTTGTCGTGACTCCAAACCAGCGGTCCGTTCGAACCATATCGAACGTGTTTCCTTGCTTCAAACTTGCCCAAAGCTTGAACCGTATCAAACTTTAATTCATTGGCGTTCCTACACACCAAACATTAGCCAACGGTTTGCACAAACGTTCCTTCGATGTGTCAATCCGTTAACCAAACGAATGCTAGCACAAAGATGCTAACACTAAGGAACTATCTTATATAGATCAAGGTGGATTGATTTCCTTAGGACCTTAGTATACCCGCTTACCATCAGGGTGACATCCATGGCGCCTCCGAAGTAGGATAGCTCTAAAATGAGATTGAATTATTAAAAATTGAAAAAGCTACCCCTACATTATTACAAACTTGCATGATATGGTTAGTTCTGTTTTCAATTTTTATTTGTAGTTTTGTTAGGGTTTTTTAGATTGCTACCAAATCCATGTCGGATTGGATAACGTAGTAACCCAATACCATTCAACATGTTTATTGCCCCACTTGGTGATAAGCTAGCGTTAGTTAGCTCGGCGTAGTTTTTGTTAGGTTATGTGGTGGAGAAATCTTTCCTTTTTCTAGTTTTGTACCCTTTGTTTAAAGAACTAAAGAAAATGTCTTAGTTGAGTGATTAACAAGAAGCTAGCAATCAAAATCGAGAGCATTGCTTTGCATTTCTTGTTTCCCTCCAAATCCATTTAGGCCTGCCTCTGTATAGGCAAGGCATCATAATCCGAATTTCAGAATCACGAAACTCAAATGAGGATTGTTATGCACGATTTTGTGATAGGCTTTTGACGGAGTGGTACAAATTTTCTGTAAGGTTTGTGCTTATTTATTTGGTTCAATCGATAAATAGTTGACCCATATGCTTTGGATTATTTGACACAGATTCTTGGAGTAATAAACTAAATTACCATTATTTTTAAATATATGTTCAACTATTTATACGATTATCATAAAAAGTGGAAAAAGATAAGTTATTTAAAATAAATAAAAAAAACTATTTAGGTCCCATTTGATTTGGTCAGTATATTATTATGATATGTCCCAATTTATTTGTTCAAGATACTATTTTGGGGTATGACGCTCACCAATAACACGGGACGGAGTAAATAAACCTTTTGATACTGTAAAAATGTGTTAGTGAAGAATAGTAGTTTTTCTTTTCTTGGTAAGTGTATATATATAAAATAGGGATGTAATCCAGATATACAATGAAGCACATAAAAAACAATGCAGAGCAACAAGCATGTTCGGACAAAAAAAAAAAACCAAGGTATCAAACCTGGTAAAATAGACATCCAACAAACTACTAATCTCATACTATAAACTCTAAAATATATACAACAAACTCACTAATCATAGTAAATTTGAGCTATAGTCAAATAAATATAGCTAACTAGTCTCGTCAATAAAAGGGAATCTGCTCAAACTTTCTAAACCAGGAACCATCAGACAAGGTATATGAGCAACCATCATGTTAATAAAGAATCAGGCCCCAACATCTGTAGCATAACCCTAACCAATCACAACCCATAGTGACAGAACTCAGTCCGTGCTAAACGGAGCTCACAATCAGCTCCGGCTCACTAAACTTGAAACCAACCAACATAGTTAGTAGAAAGTAAACCAACCCTCAGGCGATATGAAAAGTCACAGGCATCAACATCTGTAGCATAACCCAAATCAATATTACTCAATATTGAACCCACCATGTTAGATTAAGTACTCGCTAAACAAATCCTATAAATCAGCCAAGCTATCTAATCGGGTCTATTCAACAAGAGTATAGCCCGACGATTGTAATGAGCTACTAGGTCAACATACGATCACATGAAAAATCAGGGATCGACCTCTGCAGCAAGACTGAAAAGTGGCATAACAACCCATCACATTTGGCCAATGGATAAACCCTGTGTACGCTAACCAAGCCTAAAAAGTGATCAGGGCTCTTCCCTTGTATGTAAGATCGTATGAACGCCCACAACCAAACATCATCGCTGTACATGTTCAGCAGCCCATCATCTATAAAATCTCAATCATGCAAAAGACAATCCTCGCACCCATATCCAAATGAGTATGACACCGAAAGAACAAATGTACGGCAATGTATGTATATCATATCAATAAAAATCAGCTTAAAAGCCCAAAACAAACAAATTCACCCGACAATCGAGAAGTAACCAAACATACCAATAAACAAGCAAAAAAGGGGTGGCATAGCTGTTATACCAATACGACCCAAAATCACCTAATCACCATCTGAAAGTCACACCAACTCAGACGAAAAGGTGAGACCCACATCCATGGGAGTTGTCGCGAAGCAAATCCAAAGCTTCTGTGAGAAACACAACTCCACACTCATGTGGGTTAGACGAAAAGGCGGCTAGGCCTATGAAATGAACCAATGATTGGTGCGAATAGCCTTGCCCATACTAACGGAATGGGATGAGCACGGGAGAGGTGGGGGATGACAGACGGGAGTGTGGGTGGGGACATCTCTGAAAAAATCAGATCTGGTTGGTAAGAGAAGTGACCCAAGTTAAAGGAATGTGGAGAGATGTGAAGGCGGGCTAGATCTGTAAACCTATAGCCTACCGGGATGAGATAGCAGGTGTAAGAACGAGAGGTGGAGAACCAGATCTGGTGGGAGAAGTGGGCTACGGACCTGACATAAGAAGAAGGAGGGTGGGTGGCGGAGATGAAAGGCGGCGGGTTAGGGTTTGGGTTTTGGGAGCAGTAGGCGGCGGGTAGAAGTGGGGTGGAGGCGAGGTTTTGGATGGCGGAAGGTGGATCGACACGTTAGGAATAGTAGATTTGGCAAACATTTACACCATTTTGATGAAATATTTAGTTGAAAAGTATTGAAAAAAGACACGACACATGTTGTAACATAAAAAAGCATACGAGTACTATTTTAACTAAATGCTTCTCATTTGTAACATAAAAAAGCATACGAGTAATATTTTAACTATGTGCTTCTCATCTCACCCGAAACACAAGTTGTAAGATAAAAATATACAAGGGTAAAATGCAAATAACCTCCTGAAACTATGGGTCATTTGTAAATAACCCCAACAACTATCGATGTTTTCAATTAACCCCCGTTAACTATCAAAATTTTACAATTGACCCCATTTCATCTTTTAATTGACCTAAATTTTTATTCATTTGTACGTTTTACAAAATTATTTGTTTGATATATGTAGTTTATTATTCCACATGAGTTAAGATTACAATTATCGTAAAAAAAAAACACTAAGAGAGATTTCGTTAAAAAACTATTTTTTTTTTGTCTTTTTTGAAATAAAACCACTTAACATGCATGATATTATAAAATAACTGATTATAATAGATGAAAATCAACAAAAATGGATCATCGATCGAATGTAAAATTATAATATTTAAAAGATGGCAACAAGGTTAATTACAAGAACTATGCAAATGACCCATAGTTTAAGGGAGTTATTTGCATTTTACCCATAAACATACCTTTTGACTGTCCTAGTTGAGCTTCACACACACACACACACACACACTCGCACTCTCTCTCTCTCCCTCTCTATATAGAATGATATATATATTATAATTGAAGGCTCTGCTGTAAGTCAAGTATGTCAACTTCTTAATAATAATAATAATAATTATTATTATTATTATTATTATCTGATTCAACTCAATGCCAATCCAATTCATTTTCTTTTAGGGTTTTAGTTTCAACTTTAAAATTACTTCATTTGGAGATGTAGATATTTAGCTGTTTTTTAGGGGGAAAAAGCTTGGACCCAAATGGATTATTGGTAGCTATAATCAATTTTTTTTTGTCTGAAAAAGCGCTAAAATATTGTCTTTTAAGCTACACTATTCAATTTATAATCGCAGCTTTTGAGATATTTATTTGGCTTAATGGCACCTAATCAAACTAGCTACTCTATTTATTTGTTAAAACTGCTTCAATATTCTTAATATCTCATGAGAGGATGTTTCTTATTTGTCACATTTGAAATATGATACGTCTAGTAGGTGTGGCAAAACTAAAAAAAAAAGAGGCACTTTTTTATATGCCTAGCTAGCAGGTGTTTTGATGTTGAAAAACAGAAAAGCTGAATCCAAAGACACTGATTGTATTTTTAACAAATTATGTTCAATTCTAATTTCGTATTCATGTAATGATCTAAAGTCTGCATTTTGTAAAGTTAAATTTTAATTCTTAAAACATTTTATATATTCTAGAGTCTTGTTATCGTTACTTGTATTGCAATCATGTCTTACTTAAATATTGATATATCATAGATTGACAAACTTGTAGAATATTATTGGTCATCTTGGACCTAAAACTTTAGTTAGGTTTTCCTAACATATGTAACTTTATCCTCTATTATATAAATAATGTTAGGAGATCACTTGGTATACATCTGTACACTCATATTAATAAATAAACAGTTCGTATGTTGTCTCTCTATATTCTCTCTCTATACCTATATACATATATATATGTATGCTAATATTTTACACAACACGTTATCAGCACTTTGTCGTATTTGTTCGAATCATAGGGTTTATACGCTCGAAAATTGGGTTATAAATATACGATGAATTTTTTTTTTTGTTTGTTCTGCCGGTCTCTCCCAAAATACAAGGCATACGGTACAACAAATATCAAATATCAACGACATGTTTATTAAATATTATGGACTTAAAATTGGATGTGTATGGTAGATAATTGGTTGTTTCTGTCATGAATACTTGATTGTTTGTACCTTTGTTTGATGAATAACATGAGCAAAACAAATTGGATAGTTGTAGAACACGATTACATGTTACAACGAATAACATTAAACCTACATGCTAGGGTTCATGTTGAAGTTAAATACTAAGAATTTAAAGAAAGATAGTCACGGTTAATAATTGATACACTACATATGTAACCTGTATTCACGTGTGAAGTTAGTATGTCTGATTATTGTTTAATCACCAAATAAAATTCATGTATAATATAAAGTGGTAGAATACCGAGTAAATTTGTTATTTAATTCTGTCGGACCAAACTGTTATGTTTTTAAACACTAAGGCCTTATCTGTAACTCGCTAAAAACAAGTGGACAAAGGTGTAACACGTTGTATACTTCCGGATTGCTGGGTAATAACCCTATAATTAAGATAAAGTTTACTGTAAATACACTCTGATCCCTGTAGTATTCCCCTATGCACATAACAATATACATGTTCAAATCTGTCTAATATTCGGCCAATACATACTAACTTGGAACTTGTTAATGTTATTAGACAATTACCATTAAATATTAAAATTGTTTCCTTACATGATATAGTGTATTTTGTAAGTTATTATGTATAAAACTTTACACATAAAGTAATAGATTTGTAAAATATTTATTTATATCTTGCTAGTATAATTGGTAAATTAGATTTAAGAATTACTATCAATAAAATCTACAGATATGGCAGTAAAATAACAAATGATTAATTAGATCTTGCTTGTAATTGTGATAAATAGTGCTCTGATTGATAATATAATTGATAAATCGGAGAAATAGCAATATCTACAAATGTATTTACTGTCATGTGTACAATATGCTAATTTAGGAAATCATATATTTTCAAATTTAAGTTGAAAAAATTATGAAACTTCCCCAAATAGGCTCATATATTTGGATAGGATGTTTATAAAATAGATAGGCGGATAATTGCTATCCTAATGAGGTCGGTGTATAAGTGGCATTCGTACCCACCACCCTCACCGCCTTACCTCGTCATGTTGAAGTAAAGCTACCAAAAATGTTTGACTAAATAATAATTTTTCCGAGTGTATTTATATAGTGATGCATGTTTCGCCGAATTGGTGTCTCAGTATCGACCCATCGTTCGATCAATGAGAACCAATTGACATGAGAAGTAAAACTCGTATTCGAACCTATCGTTTCGAAACAAAGTTTGTGCTTGTGCAAAATCATAAATATATAAACCGGTCGTTTCATATGATAACTAATCTAGAACTCCCAACACATGTTGGGCGCAAAGCATAATTGCGAAATGACTGTTTAGACGTTGATGTTATTCCGCCACCACATGTTATCTTAGATGAGTAAAACACGAGTTTGTTGTTACTCTCGAAATGAATGTTAAGGCATTAATTTTATTCTGCCTCAACATTTGAGACATGATGACGTCTATGGTGAATAAATGTATGAAATTGACATTGGAAAGATCCTTCATCAAAATACTAGCTTGGAAAATGTATTCAATAAGCAGTAACATGAATTTATATTCACCATGTTGATTCATCGCCCATCTGTTATTAAATGAGAGTTTACTCGTCCTATTGGGTTTATAGCAATTTTTATGCCTGATACTAATGCTCTTTGTGGACGTTGTCCTCGAATAGAGAACCGATACAAGCATTATTTGTCTCGAACTGTCACGAGCCTGACGCTCGCTTAGCCAAACGAGGTTTAGACAATCATCAAAACCGAAGACCTGTGCCTCCAAGTGGCTCCAAGACAGTCCTTGAAAGGAACAATAGGGACCGTTGTCCCAAATCAAGAGATAATGTTCAATGAGACAACTCTATGCTATAAAGACAAAGGACATGCACGGTTACTACTTAAATAGTTCAAAACTATTATAAATATGGAAAACCCGATGCTAATGTGGTTAAAACTAACTGAAAGGAAACCTTGAGACCCCCGATTTTGTGGCTTAAATGAGTTTGGTACATTTCTTTATTGATTTTGATAAATTATTGAGCCGGTTTTTCGCTCATCTAGATTATGTTTTTCCATTTGTATTATGAGTTTTTCATTTAGACCATACTTTTGGATTATGGTTTGCCTGTTTACGAAATTTCTCGAAATAATTTAAAGTGTTTTGAGCAAATTACTTTCAAAATGTGACCAAATTTTAAATTACAAATTTTATGGCAATACATGTGGGGTATTTGGTTGTCTGAAAATAGTGGGTAACAGTGTATTACATAATTTCACCAACTATTTGCCTAAAGAGTCTTATGACAATGATTATGGACATGTCATTCCAAATTGAAATCTTTGGTAAAATCAAATTGATTTGTCAAATATGAGGCCTTATACTCCCATATGTCATGTCGTACCTTGTTGAGTTATAAAATATTCGAGAAAACCATTGTTATCTGGTAATAGCTCATGAAAGAATTGAAATTTCTTTACATAGCCTCCACTCAATATGACGAAAAATGTATTTTAGAGGAGTTGAAATGTCTTTTAAGTGGTTGCTACCACATTTTTTAAAGCAATTAAAGTTAACTTATCATTTTGCCTGTCGTGGATTGAAAGACTAATATGTGTAAAGATCACGAAATGGACTCGTAGAATTCTTGTAAAGAATTGAAGGAGTTATTGTGGACTTATCCAATCATAAGACGGACCGGTTATGGTTGATACATCGACAATAAGGTCACATTTTATTGTTATCCACAGAAATACAGCACGTCCAAAACTCTTAGCCCTATCATTAAATTGATAGATCCTGATCCGGATTATCCTGAAAAATCTAGTCGACTTGATAATGCCGAAGAGTTAGAATCAAAATTTTGATTTAAATTACTTGAGTTTGGGAATTGAAATTGAACATCCTGTCGATTATGTTCAAACCCAAATGGACTCACGGAAAGTTTGATGATGTGACTGCAAATGATTGCACGCACTTCTTGGTCTTGTGCACCAAGATTTATATTTCGGTGTGAGGTTATGTTATTTTGCTGCATTGGTCCGTTATGAAGCCACTGCCTATCATTTGATAGGGTAAACTTGGCAAGCGATCTCTTTTGCGCATGATATACGAAAGTAATGTCGTTAAAACTGTTCTCCCCGTCATTAGGGGGAGATTTGCACTTTACCGTTGATAAGAAACGACGTTAAGTAACGTGGCATAACACACTCCGTCTTATTTTGACTCCAAAACTGCACTTAATGATAAGTAAGTGCATAGACTCCCAAAAGTCTAACTAAATGCCAGACGCATTTCATGACTTTATTAGATGTCCCGAGATTATTTATACCTGCTGCAAAATACTTGCAAGGATAGACGTATCTGTCGGACGTCGTGTTCCTGTCGTAACACGGAACCATGAACCGTTTCCTGAAATCAACATAGAACAGACTGGCCTAATGGAAACTTGCAATCCAAGTAGACTCCTTAGCGAAAGTGTGTTTGTACATGTAGCTCTAACACCACCAATGTTAAACGAGTTCGTTTATTTGGTTATTCGTAAGGAAGATAGATGAGAATAATGAGACTGTATCAGTGTTCGCCTATTAGCGCAAGGCTTCTCTCACATCTTGGAATTGATTACGAGATGGTTTATTTTCTCGTAATGGACATTATAACGGTCCACTACTTTATCAGTTTAGTAGTATTTCTTGACCACAGATTTAGACAAAGAGATGTAGATTAAGGTCCCTGTGTGACCTCATGTGCTTGAATCAAGTAGTTCCTGACCACGGAACACGTTCTCAATTGACTAAGATGTTCACTGTATAGATTGAAATAATCTGAGCGGATGTGGTATACCCGCCTAAATGAGTACTTGATCAGCTTGTGATACTTGGATAAGTATTATGCCCTTATGTGTTTATTACGCAATGCTCTTTTGGATATGTCCTTCGAGATGAAAGATCTTGAGAAGACACGGTAGTAACTCGGCCTGATGATCGAGTGCCGTATATATAGAATCTAAGTTCATGATTCCTTATACCCACAAGGTGTTATGACGCTTTAGTTATCATAACGCTAAATCGTCAGATTCTCTCATGATCGTTCGATCACTAGACATTGATATAAACCCGGTCCGTCCCTGATGAGACGGTGAAGAGATATTGAACTACGATGTTCACATCTAAGTACAATAAGCACATCATTGTACTTGGTCTAATGTGATAGGACGAACATCTCGTCTATTGTGAATGGTATAACTCGAAACAGCATCGCGCTAACACGCTGCCACCGAAATGTCACTAAAGACATTTTCCCATACCTTATGGTAATTTTGGAAGTGGGCTTGTTTATCCATTTGCGTCATCGAGTGTACATACCTCCTTCGGTACTTGAATTAACGCAACTCTTTTTCGGTTATAATGATGCCGGTTACTAATCAGACCCGCATAAGAGATATTACTAACATGGTATGTCTTTACCATTAGGAATAAGGCGATATCTTGGAGGTCTTGGAATGAGTCTAAACGAATCACTCTGATCTACTCATGCTCTATGAGACGACCTGAGAGTGTATATGGCCTTGAGCTAGTGTTAGCCACATTTGAATTACATATGCTCTGTTTCACGATCCAGATGAATCACTTGTCATATTTGAGTACAATTTGTTGTTATCGATCAACAGAGACATTACTAGATTATGCTTTTTAACATTTATCGTCGAAATAAATATTCACATATGAAGTTTAAGAGCATCCCGTTGAATGTTCGTTCTATTCCATGTTAGATTTTCTTGCATCTAGTCGTGTGCAAGTAAATAAAGCATCCAGTCGAATGCTCGTACTTTTTCTTCAAATATGAAATCCTTACACCTAGTCGTGTGCAAGTGAGGGGGAGCATACAGTCGCATACTCGTGTACTCTTTTTCTCATTAGACCAATGTTTTTTCCCACTGGGTTTTCCTTGGCAAGTTTTTTAGCGAGACACGTCCCCATTATCTTACTTAGCATTGCCGAAATCAGTGGGAGTATCCTGTCGTATATTTTTTTACAACTGTGTACTCTTTTGTCATTCGATTAGAGGTTTTTTCCCACTGGGTTTACTCTAGCAAGGTTTTGATGAGGCACCTGTTTTGTGGTTGAACCTCTACTACTACAACTGTTGCACTCTTTTTCCTTCGATCAGAGATTTTCCCATTGGGTTTGCTCTGACAAGATTTTGATGAGGCACATTATTTTGTGGTTAGTGACTTACATGGTATTTCGCCCTATATCATTCGGCTACACAATTTCTCATAGGTAACGGTTTTGTCTCACACTGGATTTTTTGGCCGTAAGGTTTTATGTGTTTAGCACTGCGAATGAACTCGATTCAGATCGACTGCATGAAGATGAAGAAATCAAGACGTCCAATGGGGGAGTGATGTGGGATATTATTGGCCATCTTGGTCCTTAATCTATGGGCTTATCTTGGGCTTTTCTACCATATGTAACCCTACCCTCTATTATATAAAGAGCGTTACGGGGTGTCTTGGTACATTTATGTATACTCATATTAATGAATACACATTTCGTCTGTTGTCTCTCTATATCTATGTACATATATATGTGAGCTAATATGTCACATAACAAAACCTACTTTGCATATTAAAGTTTAAACAAACGAAAATTCCAAAATTAGTACTAATAAAAAAATTGATCAATAACTGATACAATAGAAAATTCCCTTTCTTCTGGTACTATCGTTATTACAGTATTATTTATTATCTGATTCAACACTTAAATATTACAACACTGGATACGTCTTTTCTTATTACGTTTGATCTTAATTAGTAGTGGTATTCATATTTTCAAATTTTCACTTTTGTTGAATTTGAAGAGTTTTTGAGAAACTGAAAATTCCATGAATTTTGGACTTTCAAATTTTTCAAATTTTTTTGTTTCCAAGTGGTTTTTATGGCCTATAACACACTTTTGTTGATTTTGAATAGTTTCTGAGAAACTGAAAATTCCATGAAATTTTGATGAATTTTGGACTTTCAAATTTTTCAAATTTTTTTGCTTCCAAGTTGTTTTTATGGCGTATAACACACTTTTGTTGATTTTGAAGTGTTTCTGACAAACTGAAAATTCCATGAAATTTTAATGAATTTTGGACTTTCAAATTTTTTAAATTTTGTTGCTTCCAAGTGGTTTTTATGGCCTATAACACACTTTTGTTGATTTTGAAGAGTTTCTGAGAAACTGAAAATTCCATGAAATTTTGATGAATTTTGGACTCTCAAATTTTTCAAATTTTGTTGCTTCCAAGTGGTTTTTATGGCCTATAACACACTTTTGTTGATTTTGAAGAGTTTCTGAGAAACTGAAAATTCCATGAAATTTTGATAAATTTTGGACTTTCAAATTTTTCAAATTTTTTTGCTTCCAAATGGTTTTTATGGCCTATAACACACATTTGTTGATTTTGAAGAGTTTCTGAGAAACTGAAAATTCCATGAAATTTTGATTAATTTTGAACTTTCAAAATTTTCAAATTTTTTTGCTTCCAAGTGGTTTTTGCTTTCAAGTTATAACTCACGCTTTTATTGAGATTTTAGATTGTCATTTTATTTCTTGGATTTATGGCTTATTGTATACGATTTTTACCGTTCTTCGTTTCTACCCATTTTTGCATTATTTTGTGGCCTATAACTCAAGCTTTTATTGAGATTTTAGAATGTCATTTTTTTTCTTTTATTTATGGCTTATATTACACGGTTCTTACCATTTTTTCGTTTTGACGCTTTTTTTCATAATTTTGTGATCTATATGCACACGCTTTTATTGATATTTAGCATTGTCATTTTATTTCTTAGATTTATATATTATAATACACGGTTTTTACCATTTTTCGTTGATACCATTTTTTGCATGATTTTGTAGCATATAGCACACGATTTAATTGATATTTTGAATTATCATTTTATTTCTTAGATTTATGGCTCATTGTACATGATTTTTACCGTTTTCGTTTATGTCCATTTTTCCATGATTTTGTGGCATAGCACACTTTTATTGATATTTTACATTATCATTTTATTTATTAGATTTATGGCTTATTGTACACGATTTTTACCGTTTTTCGTTTCTGCCCATTTCATGATTTTGTGGCCTATATAACTCACGCTTTTATTGAGATTTTAGATTGTCATTTTATTTCTAAGATTTATGGCTTATTGTAAACAATTTTGACCGTTCTTTGTTTCTGCCTATTTTTGCATGATTTTGTGGCCTATAACTCACGCTTTTATTGAGATTTTAGAATATTATTTTATTTCTTTGAATTATGGCTTATATTACATGGTTTTTACGATTTTTTTGTTTTGACGTTTTTTTTCATTATTTTGTGATCTAGAGCACACGCTTTTATTGATATTTAACATTGTCATTTTATTTCTTGGATTTATATATTATAATACACGGTTTTTACCGTTTTTCGTTGATTCCATTTTTTGCATGATTTTGTGGCATATAGCACACGATTTAATTGATATTTTGAATTATCATTTTATTTCTTATATTTATGGCTCATTGTACATGATTTTTACCGTTTTCGTTTCTGTCCATTTTTCCATGATTTTGTGGCATAGCACACTTTTATTGATATTTTACATTATCATTTTATTTCTTAGATTTATGGCTCATTGTACATGATTTTTACCGTTTTCGTTTCTATCCATTTTTCTATGATTTTGTGGCATAGCACACTTTTATTGATATATTACATTATCATTTTATTTCTTGGATTTATGGCTTATTGTACACGATTTTTACCGTTCTTCGTTTCTGCCCATTTTTGCATGATTTTGTGCCATATAACTGACGCTTTTATTGAGATTTTAGATTGTCATTTTATTTCTTCGATTTATAGCTTATTGTTCACGATTTTTATCGTTCGTCGTTTCTGCCCATTTTTGCATGATTTTGTGGCCTATAACTCACGCTTTTATTGAGATTTTAGATTGTCATTTTATTTCTTTGATTTATGGCTTATTGTACACGATTTTTACCGTTCTTCGTTTCTGCCAATTTTTGCATGATTTTGTGGTCTATAACTCACGCTTTTATTGAGATTTTATAATGTCATTTTATTTCTTTTATTTATGGCTTATATTACACGGTTCTTACCATTTTTTCGTTTTGACGCTTTTTTTCATTATCTTGTGATCTATAGCACACGCTTTTATTGATATTTAACATTGTCATTTTATTTCTTGGATTTATATATTATAATACACGGTTTTTACCGTTTTTCGTTGATACCAATTTTTGCATAATTTTGTGGCATATATAGCAAACAATTTAATTGATATTTTGAATTATCATTTTATTTCTTAGATTTATGGCTCATTGTACATGATTTTTACCGTTTTCGTTTCTGCCCATTTTTCCATGATTTTGTAGCATAGCACACTTTTATACATATTTTACATTATCATTTTATTTATTGGATTTATGGCTTATTGTATACGATTTTTACTGTTCTTCGTTTCTGCACATTTTTGCATGATTTTGTGGCCTATAACTTACGCTTTTATTGAGATTTTAGATTTTCATTTTATTTCTTGGATTTATGGCTTATTGTACACAATTTTTACCGTTCTTCGTTTCTGCCCATTTTTCCATGATTTTGTGGCCTATTAACTCACGCTTTTATTGAGATTTTAGATTCTCATTTTATTTCTTGGATTTATGGCTTAGTGTACACGATTTTTACCGTTCTTCGTTTCTGCCCATTTTTGCATGTTTTTGTGGCCTGTAACTCACGCTTTTATTGAGATTTTAGATTGTCATTTTATTTCTTTGATTTATGGCTTGTTGTACACGATTTTTACCGTTCTTCGTTTCTGCCCATTTTTGCATGATTTTGTGGCCTATAACTCACGATTTTATTGAGATTTTAGATTGTCATTTTATTTCTTGGAATTATGGTTTATTGTACACGATTTTTGCCGTTCTTCGTTTCTGCCCATTTTTGCATGATTTTGTGGCCTATAACTCACACTTTTATTGAGATTTTAGAATGTCATTTTATTTCTTTTATTTATGACTTATATTACACGGTTCTTACTATTTTTTCGTTTTGACGCTTTTTTTCATTATCTTGTGATCTATAGCACACACTTTTATTGATATTTAACGTTATCATTTTATTTCTTGGATTTATATATTATAATACACGGTTTTTACCGTTTTTCGTTGATACCATTTTTTGCAAGACTTTGTGGCATATAGCGAACGATTTAATTGATATTTTGAATTATCATTTTATTTCTTATACTTATGGCTCATTTTACATGATTTTTACCGTTTTCGTTTCTGCCAATTTTTTCATGATTTTGTGGCATAGCACACTTTTATTGATATTTTACATTATCATTTTATTTCTTGGATTTATGGCTTATTGTATACGATTTTTACCGTTCTTCGTTTCTGCCCATTTTTCCATGATTTTGTGGCATAGCACACTTTTATTGATATTTTACATTATCATTTTATTTATTGGATTTATGGCTTATTGTGCACGATTTTTATCGTTCTTCGTTTCTGCCCATTTTTGCATGATTTTGTGGCCTATAACTCACACTTTTATTGAGATTTTAGATTGTCATTTTATTTCTTGGATTTATGGCTTATTCTACACGATTTTTACCGTTCTTCGTTTCTACCCATTTTTGCATCATTTTGTGGCATATAACTCACGTTTTTATTGAGATTTTAGAATATCATTTTATTTCTTTGAATTATGGCTTATATTACACGGTTTTTTTCATTTTTTTGTTTTGACGTTTTTTTTCATTATTTTGTGATCTATAGCACACGCTTTTATTGATATTTAACATTGTCATTTTATTTCTTGGATTTATATATTATAATACACGGCTTTTACCTTTTTTCGTTGATACAATTTTTTGCATGATTTTGTGGCATATAGCACACGATTTAATTGATATTTTACATTATCATTTTATTTCTTGGATTTATGGCTTATTGTACAGGATTTTTACCGTTCTTCGTTTGTGCCCATTTTTCCATGATTTTGTAGCCTATAACTCACGCTTTTATTGATATTTTAGATTCTCATTTTATTTCTTGCATTTATGGCTTATTGTGCACGATTTTTACCGTTCTTCGTTTCTGCCTATTTTTGCATAATTTTGTGGCCTATAACTCACGCTTTTATTGAGATTTTAGATTGTCATTTTATTTCTTGGATTTATGGCTTATTGTACACGATTTTTACCGTTCTTCTTTCTGCCCATTTTTGCATGATTTTGTGGCCTATAACTCACGCTTTTATTGAGATTTTAGATTGTCATTTTATTTCTTGGATTTTTGGCTTATTGTACACGATTTTTGCCGTTCTTCGTTTCTGCCCATTTTTGCATGATTTTGTGGCCTATAACTCACACTTTTATTGAGATTTTAGAATGTCATTTTATTTCCTTTATTTATGGCTTATATTACACGGTTCTTACCATTTTTTTGTTTTGACGCTTTTTTTCATTATCTTGTGATCTATAGCACACACTTTTATTGATATTTAACGTTATCATTTTATTTCTTGGATTTATATATTATAATACACGGTTTTTACCGTTTTTCGTTGATACCTTTTTTCCATGATTTTGTGGCATATATAGCACACGATTTAATTGATATTTTGAATTATCATTTTATTTCTTAGATTTATGGCTCATTGTACATGATTTTTACCGTTTTCGTTTTTGCCCATTTTTCCATGATTTTGTGGCATAGAAGACTTTTATTGATATTTTACATTATCATTTTATTTCTTGGATTTATGGCTTATTGTACACGATTTTTACCGTTCTTCGTTTCTGCCCATTTTTGCATGATTTTGTGGCTTATAACTCACGCTTTTATGGAGATTTTAGATTGTCATTTTATTTCTTGGATTTATGGCTTATTGTACACGATTTTTACCGTTCTTCGTTTCTACCCATTTTTGCATTATTTTGCGGCCTATAACTCACGCTTTTATTGAGATTTTAGAATGTCATTTTTTTTTCTTTTATTTATGGCTTATATTACACGGTTCTTACCATTTTTTCGTTTTGACGCTTTTTTTCATAATTTTGTGATCTATAGCACACGCTTTTATTGATATTTAACATTGTCATTTTATTTTTAGATTTATATATTATAATACACGGTTTTTACCATTTTTCGTTGATACCATTTTTTGCATGATTTTGTAGCATATAGCACACGATTTAATTGATATTTTGAATTATCATTTTATTTCTTAGATTTATGGCTCATTGTACATGATTTTTACCGTTTTCGTTTCTGTCAATTTTTCCATGATTTTGTGGCATAGCACACTTTTATTGATATTTTACATTATCATTTTATTTATTAGATTTATGGCTTATTGTACACGATTTTTACCGTTCTTCGTTTCTGCCCATTTCATGATTTTGTGGCCTATATAACTCACACTTTTATTGAGATTTTAGATTGTCATTTTATTTCTAAGATTTATGGCTTATTGTACATAATTTTCACCGTTCTTTGTTTCTGCCCATTTTTGCATGATTTTGTGGCCTATAACTCACGCTTTTATTGAGATTTTAGAATATTATTTTATTTCCTTGAATTATGGCTTATATTACATGGTTTTTACCATTTTTTTGTTTTGACGTTTTTTTTCATTATTTTGTGATCTACAGCACACGCTTTTATTGATATTTAACATTGTCATTTTATTTCTTGGATTTATATATTATAATACACGGTTTTTACCGTTTTTCGTTGATACCATTTTTTGCATGATTTTGTGGCATATAGCACACGATTTAATTGATATTTTGAATTATCATTTTATTTCTTATATTTATGGCTATTTGTACATGATTTTTACCGTTTTCGTTTCTGCCCATTTTTCCATGATTTTGTGGCATAGCACACTTTTATTGATATTTTACATTATCATTTTATTTATGGGATTTATGCCTTATTGTACACGATTTTTACCATTCTTCGTTTCTGCACATTTCATGATTTTGTGTCCTATAACTCACGCTTTTATTGAGATTTTAGATTGTCATTTCATTTCATAGATTTATGGCTTATTGTACATAATTTTTTACCGTTCTTCGTTTCTGCCCATTTTTGCATGATTTTGTGACATATAACTCACGCTTTTATTGAGATTTTAGATTGTCATTTTATTTCTTGGATTTATGGCTTATTGTACACGATTTTTACCGTTCTTCGTTTCTGCCCATTTTTGCGTGATTTTGTGGCCTATAACTCACGCTTTTATTGAGATTTTAGATTGTCATTTTATTTCTTGGATTTATGGCTTATTGTACACGATTTTTACCGTTATTCGTTTCTGCCCATTTTTGCATGATTTTGTGGCCTATAACTCACGCTTTTATTGAGATTTTAGAATATATCATTTTATTTCTTTGAATTATGGCTTATATTACATGGTTTTTACCATTTTTTCGTTTTGACGTTTTTTTTCATATTTTGTGATCTTTAGCCCACGCTTTTATTGATATTTAACATTGTCATTTTATTTCTTGGATTTATATATTATAATACACGGTTTTTACCGTTTTTCGTTGACACCATTTTTTGCATGATTTTGTGGCATATAGCACACGATTTAATTGATATTTTGAATTATCATTTTATTTCTTATATTTATGGCTCATTGTACATGATTTATACCGTTTTCGTTTCTGTCCATTTTTCTATGATTTTGTGGCATAGCACACTTTTATTGATATTTTACATTATCATTTTATTTCTTAGATTTATGGCTCATTGTACATGATTTTTACCGTTTTCGTTTCTGCCCATTTTTCCATGATTTTGTGGCATAGCACACTTTTATTGATATTTTACATTATCATTTTATTTATTGGATTTATGGCTTATTCTACACGACTTTTACCGTTCTTCGTTTCTGCCCATTTTTGCGGGATTTTGTGGCCTATAACTCACGCTTTTATTGAGATTTTAGATTGTCATTTTATTTTTTGGATTTATGGCTTATTGTACACGATTTTTACCGTTTTTCGTTTCTGCCCTTTTTTGCATGATTTTGTGGCCTATAACTCACGCTTTTATTGAGATTTTAGAATGTCATTTTATTTCTTTTATTTATGGCTTATATTACACGGTTCTTACCATTTTTTCGTTTTGACGCTTTTTTTCATTATTTTGTGATCTATACGCTTTTATTGATATTTAACAATGTCATTTTATTTCTTGGATTTATATATTATAATACACGGTTTTTACCGTTTTTCGTTGATACCATTTCTTGCATGATTTGGTAGCATATAGCACACGATTTAATTGATATTTTGAATTGTCATTTTATTTCTTAGATTTATGGCTCATTGTACATTATTTTTACCGTTTTCGTTTCTGCCCATTTTTCCATGATTTTGTGGCATAGCACACTTTTATTGATATTTTACATTATCATTTTATTTATTGGATTTATGGCTTATTGTACACGATTTTTACCGTTCTTCGTTTCTGCCCATTTTTGCGTGATTTTGTGGCCTATAACTCACGCTTTTATTGAGATTTTAGATTGTCATTTTATTTCTTGGATTTATGACTTATTGTACACAATTTTTTACCGTTCTTCATGTCTGCCCATTTTTGCATGATTTTGTGACCTATAACTCACGCTTTTATTGAGATTTTAGATTGTCATTTTATTTCTTGGATTTATGGCTTATTGTACACGATTTTTACCGTTTTTCGTTTCTGCCCATTTTTGCATGATTTTGTGGCCTATAACTCACGCTTTTATTGAGATTTTAGAATATCATTTTATTTCTTGGAATTATGGCTTATCTTACATGGTTTTTACCATTTTTTCGTTTTGACGTTTTTTTTTCTCATATTTTGTGATCTTTAGCCCACGCTTTTATTGATATTTAACATTGTCATTTTATTTCTTAGATTTATATATTATAATACACGGTTTTTACCTTTTTCGTTGATACCATTTTTTGCATGATTTTGTTGCATATAGCACACTATTTAATTGATATTTTGAATTATCATTTTATTTCTTATATTTATGGCTCATTGTACATGATTTATACCGTTTTCGTTTCTGTCCATTTTTCCATGATTTTGTGGCATTAGCACACTTTTATTGATATTTTACATTATCATTTTATTTCTTAGATTTATGACTCATTGTACATGATTTTTACCGTTTTCGTTTCTGTCCATTTTTCCATGATTTTGTGGCATAGCACACTTTTATTGATATTTCACATTATCATTTTATTTCTTGGATTTATGGCTTATTGTACACGATTTTTACCGTTCTTCGTTTCTGCCCATTTTTGCATGATTTTGTGGCCTATAACTCACGCTTTTATTGAGATTTTAGATTGTCATTTTATTTCTTGGATTTATGGCTTATTGTACACGATTTTTACCGTTATTCGTTTCTGACCATTTTTGCTTGATTTTGTGGTATATAACTCACGCTTTTATTGAGATTTTAGAATGTCATTTTATTACTTTTATTTATGGCTTACATTACACGGTTCTTACCATTTTTTTGTTTTGACGCTTTTTTTCATTATCTTGTGATCTATATAGCACACGCTTTTATTGATATTTAACATTGTCATTTTATTTCTTGGATTTATATATTATAATACACGGTTTTTACCGTTTTTCATTGATACCTTTTTTCCATGATTTTATGGCATATATAGCACACGATTTAATTGATATTTTGATTTATCATTTTATTTCTTAGATTTATGGCTATTTGTACATGATTATTACCGTTTTCGTTTCTGCCCATTTTTCCATGATTTTGTGGCATAGCAGATTTTTATTGATATTTTACATTATCATTTTATTTCTTGGATGTATGGCTTATTGTACACGATTTTTACCGTTTTTCGTTTCTGCCCATTTTTGCGTGATTTTGTGGCCTATAACTCACGCTTTTATTGAGATTTTAGATTTTCATTTTATTTCTTGGATTTATGGCTTAATGTACACGATTTTTACCGTTCTTCGTTTCTGCCCTTTTTTGCATGATTTTGTGGCCTATAACTTACGCTTTTATTGAGATTTTAGAATATCATTTTATTTTTTTTATTTATGGCTTATATTACACGGTTCTTACCATTTTTTCGTTTTGACGCTTTTTTTCATTATTTTGTGAACGCACACGCTTTTATTGATATTTAACATTGTCATTTTATTTCTTGGATTTATATATTATAATACACGGTTTTTACCGTTTTTCATTGATACCATTTTTTGCATGATTTGGTAGCATATAGCACACGATTTAATTGACATTTAGAAATATCATTTTATTTCTTAGATTTATGGCTCATTGTTACATGATTTTTACCGTTTTCGTTTCTGCCCATTTTTCCATGATTTTGTGGCATAGCACACTTTTATTGATATTTTACATTATCATTTTATTTATTGGATTTATGGCTTATTGTACACGATTTTTACCATTCTTCGTTTCTGCACATTTCATGATTTTGTGTCCTATAACTCACGCTTTTATTGAGATTTTAGATTGTCATTTTATTTCTTAGATTTATGGCTTATTGTACATAATTTTTTACCGTTCTTCGTTTCTGCCCATTTTTGCATGATTTTGTGACCTATAACTCACACTTTTATTGAGATTTTAGATTGTCATTTTATTTCTTGGATTTATGGCTTATTGTACACGATTTTTACCGTTATTCGTTTCTGACCATTTTTGCATGATTTTGTGGTATATAACTCACGCTTTTATTGAGATTTTAGAATGTCATTTTATTACTTTTATTTATGGCTTATATTACACGGTTCTTACCATTTTTTTGTTTTGACGCTTTTTTTCATTATCTTGTGATATATATAGCACACGCTTTTATTGATATTTAATATTGTCATTTTATTTCTTGGATTTATATATTATAATACACGGTTTTTACCGTTTTTCGTTGATACCATTTTTTGCATGATTTTGTGGCATATAGCACACGATTTAATTGATATTTTGAATTATCATTTTATTTCTTATATTTATGGCTCATTGTACATGATTTTTACCGTTTTCGTTTCTGTCCATTTTTCTATGATTTTGTAGCATAGCACACTTTTATTGATATTTTACATTATCATTTTATTTCTTAGATTTATGGCTCATTGTACATGATTTTTACCATTTTCGTTTCTGCCCATTTTTCCATGATTTTGTGGCATAGCACACTTTTATTGATATTTTACATTATCATTTTATTTATTGGATTTATGGCTTATTCTACACGATTTTTACCGTTCTTCGTTTCTGCCCATTTTTGTGGGATTTTGGGGCCTATAACTCACGCTTTTATTGAGATTTTAGATTGTCATTTTATTTCTTGGATTTATGGCTTATTGTACACGATTTTTACCGTTCTTCGTTTCTGCCCTTTTTTGCATGATTTTGTGGCCTATAACTTACGCTTTTATTGAGATTTTAGAATGTCATTTTATTTCTTTTATTTATGGCTTATATTACACGGTTCTTACCATTTTTTCGTTTTGACGCTTTTTTTCATTATTTTGTGATCTATACGCTTTTATTGATATTTAACAATGTCATTTTATTTCTTGGATTTATATATTATAATACACGGTTTTTACCGTTTTTCGTTGATACCATTTCTTGCATGATTTGGTAGCATATAGCACACGATTTAATTGATATTTTGAATTGTCATTTTATTTCTTAGATTTATGGCTCATTGTACATTATTTTTACCGTTTTCGTTTCTGCCTATTTTTCCATGATTTTGTGGCATAGCACACTTTTATTGATATTTTACATTATCATTTTATTTATTGGATTTATGGCTTATTGTACACGATTTTTACCGTTCTTCGTTTCTGCCCATTTTTGCGTGATTTTGTGGCCTATAACTCACGCTTTTATTGAGATTTTAGATTGTCATTTTATTTCTTGGATTTATGACTTATTGTACACAATTTTTTACCGTTCTTCATGTCTGCCCATTTTTGCATGATTTTGTGACCTATAACTCACGCTTTTATTGAGATTTTAGATTGTCATTTTATTTCTTGGATTTATGACTTATTGTACACAATTTTTTACCGTTCTTCATGTCTGCCCATTTTTGCATGATTTTGTGACCTATAACTCACGCTTTTATTGAGATTTTAGATTGTCATTTTATTTCTTGGATTTATGGCTTATTGTACACGATTTTTACCGTTTTTCGTTTCTGCCCATTTTTGCATGATTTTGTGGCCTATAACTCACGATTTTATTGAGATTTTAGAATATCATTTTATTTCTTGGAATTATGGCTTATCTTACATGGTTTTTACCATTTTTTCGTTTTGACGTTTTTTTTTCATATTTTGTGATCTTTAGCCCACGCTTTTATTGATATTTAACATTGTCATTTTATTTCTTAGATTTATATATTATAATGCACGTTTTTTACCTTTTTCGTTGATACCATTTTTTGCATGATTTTGTGGCATATAGCACACTATTTAATTGATATTTTGAATTATCATTTTATTTCTTATATTTATGGCTCATTGTACATGATTTATACCGTTTTCGTTTCTGTCCATTTTCCATGATGTTGTGGCATAGCACACTTTTATTGATATTTCACATTATCATTTTATTTCTTGGATTTATGGCTTATTGTACACGATTTTTACAGTTCTTCGTTTCTGCCTATTTTTGCATGATTTTGTGGCCTATAACTCACGCTTTTATTGAGAATTTAGATTGTCATTTTATTTCTTGGATTTATGGCTTATTGTACACGATTTTTACCGTTATTCGTTTTTGACCATTTTTGCATGATTTTGTGGTATATAACTCACGCTTTTATTGAGATTTTAGAATGTCATTTTATTACTTTTATTTATGGCTTATATTACACGGTTCTAACCATTTTTTTTGTTTTGACGCTTTTTTTCATTATCTTGTGATCTATATAGCACACGCTTTTATTGATATTTAACATTGTCATTTTATTTCTTGGATTTATATATTATAATACACGTTTTTTACCGTTTTTCATTGATACCTTTTTTCCATGATTTTGTGGCATATATAGCACAAGATTTAATTGATATTTTGAATTATCATTTTATTTCTTAGATTTATGGCTATTTATACAAGTTTTTTATCGTTTTCGTTTCTGCCCATTTTTCCATGATTTTGTGGCATAGCAGACTTTTATTGATATTTTACATTATCATTTTATTTCTTGGATGTATGACTTATTGTACACGATTTTTATCGTTCTTCGTTTCTGCCCATTTTTGCGTGATTTTGTGGCCTATAACTCACGCTTCTATTGAGATTTTAATTTTTCATTTTATTTCTTGGATTTATGGCTTATTGTACACGATTTTTACCGTTCTTCGTTTCTGCCCTTTTTTGCATGATTTTGTGGCCTATAACTCACGCTTTTATTGAGATTTTAGAATATCATTTTATTTTTTTTATTTATGGCTTATATTACACGGTTCTTACCATTTTTTCGTTTTGACGCTTTTTTTCATTATTTTGTGAACTATAGCACACGCTTTTATTGATATTTAACATTGTCATTTTATTTCTTGGATTTATATATTATAATACACGGTTTTTACCGTTTTTCATTGATACCTTTTTTCCATGATTTTGTGGCATATATAGCACACGATTTAATTGATATTTTGAATTATCATTTTATTTCTTAGATTTATGGCTATTTGTACATGATTTTTACCGTTTTCGTTTCTGCCCATTTTTCCATGATTTTGTGGCATAGCACACTTTTATTGATATTTTAGATTGTCATTTCATTTCATAGATTTATGGCTTATTGTACATAATTTTTTACCGTTCTTCGTTTCTGCCCATTTTTGCATGATTTTGTGACCTATAACTCACGCTTTTATTGAGATTTTAGATTGTCATTTTATTTCTTGGATTTATGGCTTATTGTACACGTTTTTTACCGTTATTCGTTTCTGACCATTTTTGCATGATTTTGTGGTATATAACTCACCCTTTTATTGAGATTTTAGAATGTCATTTTATTACTTTTATTTATGGCTTATATTACACGGTTCTTACCATTTTTTTTGTTTTGACGCTTTTTTTCATTATCTTGTGATCTATATAGCACACGCTTTTATTGATATTTAACATTGTCATTTTATTTCTTGGATTTATATATTATAATACACGGTTTTTACCGTTTTTCATTGATACCTTTTTTCCATGATTTTGTGGCATATATAGCACAAGATTTAATTGATATTTTGAATTATCATTTTATTTCTTAGATTTATGGCTATTTGTACAAGATTTTTATCGTTTTCGTTTCTGCCCATTTTTCCATGATTTTGTGGCATAGCAGACTTTTATTGATATTTTACATTATCATTTTATTTCTTGGATGTATGCCTTATTGTACACGATTTTTATCGTTCTTCGTTTCTGCCCATTTTTGCGTGATTTTGTGGCCTATAACTCACGCTTCTATTGAGATTTTAGATTTTCATTTTATTTCTTGGATTTATGGCTTATTGTACATGATTTTTACCGTTCTTCGTTTCTGCCCTTTTTTGCATGATTTTGTGGCCTATAACTCACGCTTTTATTGAGATTTTAGAATATCATTTTATTTTTTTTATTTATGGCTTATATTACACGGTTCTTACCATTTTTTCGTTTTGACGCTTTTTTTCATTATTTTGTGAACTATAGCACACGCTTTTATTGATATTTAACATTGTCATTTTATTTCTTGGATTTATATATTATAATACACGGTTTTTACCGTTTTTCATTGATACCTTTTTCCATGATTTTGTGGCATATATAGCACACGATTTAATTGATATTTTGAATTATCATTTTATTTCTTAGATTTATGGCTATTTGTACATGATTTTTACCGTTTTCGTTTCTGCCCATTTTTCCATGATTTTGTGGCATAGCACACTTTTATTGATATTTTAGATTGTCATTTCATTTCATAGATTTATGGCTTATTGTACATAATTTTTTACCGTTCTTCGTTTCTGCCCATTTTTGCATGATTTTGTGACCTATAACTCACGCTTTTATTGAGATTTTAGATTGTCATTTTATTTCTTGGATTTATGGCTTATTGTACACGATTTTTACCGTTATTCGTTTCTGACCATTTTTGCATGATTTTGTGGTATATAACTCACGCTTTTATTGAGATTTTAGAATGTTATTTTATTACTTTTATTTATGGCTTATATTACAGGGTTCTTACCATTTTTTTGTTTTGACGCTTTTTTTCATTATCGTGTGATCTATATAGCACACGCTTTTATTGATATTTAACATTGTCATTTTATTTCTTGGATTTATATATTATAATACACGGTTTTTACCGTTTTTTATTGATACCTTTTTCCATGATTTTGTGGCATATATAGCACACGATTTAATTGATATTTTGAATTATCATTTTATTTCTTAGATTTATGGCTATTCGTACATGATTTTTATCGTTTTCGTTTCTGCCCATTTTTCCATGATTTTGTGGCATAGCACACTTTTATTGATATTTTACATTATCATTTTATTTATTGGATGTATGGCTTATTGTACACGATTTTTACCGTTCTTCGTTTCTGCCCATTTTTGCGTGATTTTGTGGCCTATAACTCACGCTTTTATTGAGATTTTAGATTTTCATTTTATTTCTTGGATTTATGGCTTATTGTACACGATTTTTACCGTTCTTCGTTTCTGCCCTTTTTTGCATGATTTTGTGGCCTATAACTCACGCTTTTATTGAGATTTTAGAATATCATTTTATTTTATTTTTTTTATGGCTTATATTACACGGTTCTTACCATTTTTTCGTTTTGACGCTTTTTTTCATTATTTTGTGAACTATAGCACACGCTTTTATTGATATTTAACATTGTCATTTTATTTCTTGGATTTATATATTATAATACACGGTTTTTACCGTTTTTCATTGATACCATTTTTTGCATGATTTGGTAGCATATAGAACACGATTTAATTGACATTTAGAATTATCATTTTATTTCTTAGATTTATGGCTCATTGTACATGATTTTTACCGTTTTCGTTTCTGCCCATTTTTCCATGATTTTGTGGCATAGCACACTTTTATTGATATTTTACATTATCATTTTATTTATTGGATTTATGTCTTATTGTACACGATTTTAACATTCTTCGTTTTTGCACATTTCATGATTTTGTGGCCTATAACTCACGCTTTTATTGAGATTTTAGATAGTCATTTTATTTCTTATATTAATTGCTTATTGTACACGATTTTTACCGTTTTTCGTTTCTGCCCATTTTTGCATGATTTTGTGGCCTATAACTCACGCTTTTATTGAGATTTTAGAATATCATTTTATTTCTTTGAATTATGGCTTATATTACATGGTTTTTACCATTTTTTCGTTTTGACGTTTTTTTTTTCATATTTTGTGATCTTTAGCCCACGCTTTTATTGATATTTAACATTGTCATTTTATTTCTTGGATTTATATATTATAATACACGGTTTTTACCGTTTTTCGTTGACACCATTTTTTGCTTGATTTTGTGGCATATGGCACACGATTTAATTGATATTTTGAATTATCATTTTATTTCTTATATTTATGGCTCATTGTACATGATTTATACCGTTTTCGTTTCTGTTCATTTTTCCATGATTTTGTGGCATTAGTACACTTTTATTGATATTTTACATTATCATTTTATTTCTTAGATTTATGGCTCATTGTACATGATTTTTACCGTTTTTGTTTCTGCCCATTTTTCCATGATTTTGTGGCATAGCACACTTTTATTGATATTTTACATTATCATTTTATTTATTGGATGTATGGCTTATTGTACACGATTTTTACCGTTCTTCGTTTCTGCCCATTTTTGCGTGATTTTGTGGCCTATAACTCACGCTTTTATTGAGATTTTAGATTTTCATTTTATTTCTTGGATTTATGGCTTATTGTACACGATTTTTACCGTTCTTCGTTTCTGCCCTTTTTTGCATGATTTTGTGGCCTATAACTCACGCTTTTATTGAGATTTTAGAATACCATTTTAGTTTTTTTTATTTATGGCTTATATTACACGGTTCTTACCATTTTTTCGTTTTGACGCTTTTTTTCATTATTTTGTGAACTATAGCACACGCTTTTATTGATATTTAACATTGTCATTTTATTTCTTGGATTTATATATTATAATACACGGTTTTTACCGTTTTTCATTGATACCTTTTTTCCATGATTTTGTGGCATATATAGCACACGATTTAATTGATATTTTGAATTATCATTTTATTTCTTAGATTTATGGCTATTTGTACATGATTTTTACCGTTTTCGTTTCTGCCCATTTTTCCATGATTTTGTGGCATAGCACACTTTTATTGATATTTTACATTATCATTTTATTTATGGGATTTATGCCTTATTGTACACGATTTTTACCATTCTTCGTTTCTGCACATTTCATGATTTTGTGTCCTATAACTCACGCTTTTATTGAGATTTTAGATTGTCATTTCATTTCATAGATTTATGGCTTATTGTACATAATTTTTTACCGTTCTTCGTTTCTGCCCATTTTTGCATGATTTTGTGACATATAACTCACGCTTTTATTGAGATTTTAGATTGTCATTTTATTTCTTGGATTTATGGCTTATTGTACACGATTTTTACCGTTCTTCGTTTCTGCCCATTTTTGCGTGATTTTGTGGCCTATAACTCACGCTTTTATTGAGATTTTAGATTGTCATTTTATTTCTTGGATTTATGGCTTATTGTACACGATTTTTACCGTTATTCGTTTCTGCCCATTTTTGCATGATTTTGTGGCCTATAACTCACGCTTTTATTGAGATTTTAGAATATATCATTTTATTTCTTTGAATTATGGCTTATATTACATGGTTTTTACCATTTTTTCGTTTTGACGTTTTTTTTCATATTTTGTGATCTTTAGCCCACGCTTTTATTGATATTTAACATTGTCATTTTATTTCTTGGATTTATATATTATAATACACGGTTTTTACCGTTTTTCGTTGACACCATTTTTTGCATGATTTTGTGGCATATAGCACACGATTTAATTGATATTTTGAATTATCATTTTATTTCTTATATTTATGGCTCATTGTACATGATTTATACCGTTTTCGTTTCTGTCCATTTTTCCATGATTTTGTGGCATTAGCACACTTTTATTGATATTTTACATTATCATTTTATTTCTTAGATTTATGGCTCATTGTACATGATTTTTACCGTTTTTGTTTCTGTCCATTTTTCCATGATTTTGTGGCATAGCACACTTTTATTGATATTTTACATTATCATTTTATTTATTGGATGTATGGCTTATTGTACACGATTTTTACCGTTCTTCGTTTCTGCCCATTTTTGCGTGATTTTGTGGCCTATAACTCACGCTTTTATTGAGATTTTAGATTTTCATTTTATTTCTTGGATTTATGGCTTATTGTACACGATTTTTACCGTTCTTCGTTTCTGCCCTTTTTTGCATGATTTTGTGGCCTATAACTCACGCTTTTATTGAGATTTTAGAATATCATTTTATTTTTTTTATTTATGGCTTATATTACACGGTTCTTACCATTTTTTCGTTTTGACGCTTTTTTTCATTATTTTGTGAACTATAGCACACGCTTTTATTGATATTTAACATTGTCATTTTATTTCTTGGATTTATATATTATAATACACGGTTTTTACCGTTTTTCATTGATACCTTTTTTCCATGATTTTGTGGCATATATAGCACACGATTTAATTGATATTTTGAATTATCATTTTACTTCTTAGATTTATGGCTATTTGTACATGATTTTTACCGTTTTCGTTTCTGCCCATTTTTCCATGATTTTGTGGCATAGCACACTTTTATTGATATTTTACATTATCATTTTATTTATTGGATTTATGCCTTATTGTACACGATTTTTACCATTCTTCGTTTCTGCACATTTCATGATTTTGTGTCCTATAACTCACGCTTTTATTGAGATTTTAGATTGTCATTTCATTTCATAGATTTATGGCTTATTGTACATAATTTTTTACCGTTCTTCGTTTCTGCCCATTTTTGCATGATTTTGTGACATATAACTCACGCTTTTATTGAGATTTTAGATTGTCATTTTATTTCTTGGATTTATGGCTTATTGTACACGATTTTTACCGTTATTCGTTTCTGACTATTTTTGCATGATTTTGTGGTATATAACTCACGCTTTTATTGAGATTTTAGAATGTTATTTTATTACTTTTATTTATGGCTTATATTACAGGGTTCTTACCATTTTTTTGTTTTGACGCTTTTTTTCATTATCTTGTGATCTATATAGCACACGCTTTTATTAATATTTAACATTGTCATTTTATTTCTTGGATTTATATATTATAATACACGGTTTTTACCGTTTTTTATTGATACCTTTTTCCATGATTTTGTGGCATATATAGCACACGATTTAATTGATATTTTGAATTATCATTTTATTTCTTAGATTTATGGCTATTCGTACATGATTTTTATCGTTTTCGTTTCTGCCCATTTTTCCATGATTTTGTGGCATAGCACACTTTTATTGATATTTTACATTATCATTTTATTTATTGGATGTATGGCTTATTGTACACGATTTTTACCGTTCTTCGTTTCTGCCCATTTTTGCGTGATTTTGTGGCCTATAACTCACGCTTTTATTGAGATTTTAGATTTTCATTTTATTTCTTGGATTTATGGCTTATTGTACACGATTTTTACCGTTCTTCGTTTCTGCCCTTTTTTGCATGATTTTGTGGCCTATAACTCACGCTTTTATTGAGATTTTAGAATATCATTTTATTTTATTTTTTTTATGGCTTATATTACACGGTTCTTACCATTTTTTCGTTTTGACGCTTTTTTTCATTATTTTGTGAACTATAGCACACGCTTTTATTGATATTTAACATTGTCATTTTATTTCTTGGATTTATATATTATAATACACGGTTTTTACCGTTTTTCATTGATACCATTTTTTGCATGATTTGGTAGCATATAGAACACGATTTAATTGACATTTAGAATTATCATTTTATTTCTTAGATTTATGGCTCATTGTACATGATTTTTACCGTTTTCGTTTCTGCCCATTTTTCCATGATTTTGTGGCATAGCACACTTTTATTGATATTTTACATTATCATTTTATTTATTGGATTTATGTCTTATTGTACACGATTTTAACATTCTTCGTTTTTGCACATTTCATGATTTTGTGGCCTATAACTCACGCTTTTATTGAGATTTTAGATAGTCATTTTATTTCTTATATTAATTGCTTATTGTACACGATTTTTACCGTTTTTCGTTTCTGCCCATTTTTGCATGATTTTGTGGCCTATAACTCACGCTTTTATTGAGATTTTAGAATATCATTTTATTTCTTTGAATTATGGCTTATATTACATGGTTTTTACCATTTTTTCGTTTTGACGTTTTTTTTTTTCATATTTTGTGATCTTTAGCCCACGCTTTTATTGATATTTAACATTGTCATTTTATTTCTTGGATTTATATATTATAATACACGGTTTTTACCGTTTTTCGTTGACACCATTTTTTGCTTGATTTTGTGGCATATGGCACACGATTTAATTGATATTTTGAATTATCATTTTATTTCTTATATTTATGGCTCATTGTACATGATTTATACCGTTTTCGTTTCTGTCCATTTTTCCATGATTTTGTGGCATTAGTACACTTTTATTGATATTTTACATTATCATTTTATTTCTTAGATTTATGGCTCATTGTACATGATTTTTACCGTTTTTGTTTCTGCCCATTTTTCCATGATTTTGTGGCATAGCACACTTTTATTGATATTTTACATTATCATTTTATTTATTGGATGTATGGCTTATTGTACACGATTTTTACCGTTCTTCGTTTCTGCCCATTTTTGCGTGATTTTGTGGCCTATAACTCACGCTTTTATTGAGATTTTAGATTTTCATTTTATTTCTTGGATTTATGGCTTATTGTACACGATTTTTACCGTTCTTCGTTTCTGCCCTTTTTTGCATGATTTTGTGGCCTATAACTCACGCTTTTATTGAGATTTTAGAATACCATTTTAGTTTTTTTTATTTATGGCTTATATTACACGGTTCTTACCATTTTTTCGTTTTGACGCTTTTTTTCATTATTTTGTGAACTATAGCACACGCTTTTATTGATATTTAACATTGTCATTTTATTTCTTGGATTTATATATTATAATACACGGTTTTTACCGTTTTTCATTGATACCTTTTTTCCATGATTTTGTGGCATATATAGCACACGATTTAATTGATATTTTGAATTATCATTTTATTTCTTAGATTTATGGCTATTTGTACATGATTTTTACCGTTTTCGTTTCTGCCCATTTTTCCATGATTTTGTGGCATAGCACACTTTTATTGATATTTTAGATTATCATTTTATTTATGGGATTTATGCCTTATTGTACACGATTTTTACCATTCTTCGTTTCTGCACATTTCATGATTTTGTGTCCTATAACTCACGCTTTTATTGAGATTTTAGATTGTCATTTCATTTCATAGATTTATGGCTTATTGTACATAATTTTTTACCGTTCTTCGTTTCTGCCCATTTTTGCATGATTTTGTGACATATAACTCACGCTTTTATTGAGATTTTAGATTGTCATTTTATTTCTTGGATTTATGGCTTATTGTACACGATTTTTACCGTTCTTCGTTTCTGCCCATTTTTGCGTGATTTTGTGGCCTATAACTCACGCTTTTATTGAGATTTTAGATTGTCATTTTATTTCTTGGATTTATGGCTTATTGTACACGATTTTTACCGTTATTCGTTTCTGCCCATTTTTGCATGATTTTGTGGCCTATAACTCACGCTTTTATTGAGATTTTAGAATATATCATTTTATTTCTTTGAATTATGGCTTATATTACATGGTTTTTACCATTTTTTCGTTTTGACGTTTTTTTTCATATTTTGTGATCTTTAGCCCACGCTTTTATTGATATTTAACATTGTCATTTTATTTCTTGGATTTATATATTATAATACACGGTTTTTACCGTTTTTCGTTGACACCATTTTTTGCATGATTTTGTGGCATATAGCACACGATTTAATTGATATTTTGAATTATCATTTTATTTCTTATATTTATGGCTCATTGTACATGATTTATACCGTTTTCGTTTCTGTCCATTTTTCCATGATTTTGTGGCATTAGCACACTTTTATTGATATTTTACATTATCATTTTATTTCTTAGATTTATGGCTCATTGTACATGATTTTTACCGTTTTTGTTTCTGTCCATTTTTCCATGATTTTGTGGCATAGCACACTTTTATTGATATTTTACATTATCATTTTATTTATTGGATGTATGGCTTATTGTACACGATTTTTACCGTTCTTCGTTTCTGCCCATTTTTGCGTGATTTTGTGGCCTATAACTCACGCTTTTATTGAGATTTTAGATTTTCATTTTATTTCTTGGATTTATGGCTTATTGTACACGATTTTTACCGTTCTTCGTTTCTGCCCTTTTTTGCATGATTTTGTGGCCTATAACTCACGCTTTTATTGAGATTTTAGAATATCATTTTATTTTTTTTATTTATGGCTTATATTACACGGTTCTTACCATTTTTTCGTTTTGACGCTTTTTTTCATTATTTTGTGAACTATAGCACACGCTTTTATTGATATTTAACATTGTCATTTTATTTCTTGGATTTATATATTATAATACACGGTTTTTACCGTTTTTCATTGATACCTTTTTTCCATGATTTTGTGGCATATATAGCACACGATTTAATTGATATTTTGAATTATCATTTTACTTCTTAGATTTATGGCTATTTGTACATGATTTTTACCGTTTTCGTTTCTGCCCATTTTTCCATGATTTTGTGGCATAGCACACTTTTATTGATATTTTACATTATCATTTTATTTATTGGATTTATGCCTTATTGTACACGATTTTTACCATTCTTCGTTTCTGCACATTTCATGATTTTGTGTCCTATAACTCACGCTTTTATTGAGATTTTAGATTGTCATTTCATTTCATAGATTTATGGCTTATTGTACATAATTTTTTACCGTTCTTCGTTTCTGCCCATTTTTGCATGATTTTGTGACATATAACTCACGCTTTTATTGAGATTTTATATTGTCATTTTATTTCTTGGATTTATGGCTTATTGTATACGATTTTTACCGTTATTCGTTTCTGACCATTTGTGCATGATTTTGTGGTATATAACTCACGCTTTTATTGAGATTTTAGAATGTCATTTTATTACTTTTATTTATGGCTTATATTACACGGTTCTTACCATTTTTTTGTTTTGACGCTTTTTTTCATTATCTTGTGATCTATATAGCACACGCTTTTATTGATATTTAACATTGTCATTTTATTTCTTCGATTTATATATTATAATACACGGTTTTTACCGTTTTTCATTGATACCATTTTCCATGACTTTGTGGCATATATAGCACACGATTTAATTGATATTTTGAATTATCATTTTATTTCTTAGATTTATGGCTATTTGTACATGATTTTTATCGTTTTCGTTTCTGCCCATTTTTCCATGATTTTGTGGCATAGCACACTTTTATTGATATTTTACATTATCATTTTATTTCTTGGATGTATGGCTTATTGTACACGATTTTTACCGTTCTTCGTTTCTGCCCATTTTTGCGTGATTTTGTGGCCTATAACTCACGCTTTTATTGAGATTTTAGATTTTCATTTTATTTCTTGGATTTATGGCTTATTGTACACGATTTTTACCGTTCTTCGTTTCTGCCTTTTTTGCATGATTTTGTGGCCTATAACTCACGCTTTTATTGAGATTTTAGAATATCATTTTATTTTTTTTATTTATGGCTTATATTACACGGTTCTTACCATTTTTTCGTTTTGACGCTTTTTTTCATTATTTTGTGAACTATAGCACACGCTTTTATTGATATTTAACATTGTCATTTTATTTCTTGGATTTATATATTATAATACACGGTTTTTACCGTTTTTCATTGATACCATTTTTTGCATGATTTGGTAGCATATAGCACACGATTTAATTGACATTTAGAATTATCATTTTATTTCTTAGATTTATGGCTCATTGTAAATGATTTTTACCGTTTTCGTTTCTGCCCATTTTTCCATGATTTTGTGGCATAGCACACTTTTATTGATATTTTACATTATCATTTTATTTATTGGATTTATGTCTTATTGTACACGATTTTTACCATTCTTCGTTTCTGCACATTTCATGATTTTGTGGCCTATAACTCACGCTTTTATTGAGATTTTAGATTGTCATTTTATTTCTGGGATTTATGGCTTATTGTACATAATTTTTTACCGTTTTTCGTTTCTGTCCATTTTTGCATGATTTTGTGACCTATAACTCACGCTTTTATTGAGATTTTAGATAGTCATTTTATTTCTTATATTTATTGCTTATTGTACACGATTTTTACCGTTTTTCGTTTCTGCCCATTTTTGCATGATTTTGTGGCCTATAACTCACGCTTTTATTGAGATTTTAGAATATCATTTTATTTCTTTGAATTATGGCTTATATTACATGGTTTTTACCATTTTTTCGTTTTGACGTTTTTTTTTTCATATTTTGTGATCTTTAGCCCACGCTTTTATTGATATTTAACATTGTCATTTTATTTCTTGGATTTATATATTATAATACACGGTTTTTACCGTTTTTCGTTGATACCATTTTTTGCTTGATTTTGTGGCATATACACGATTTAATTGATATTTTGAATTATCATTTTATTTCTTATATTTATGGCTCATTGTACATGATTTATACCGTTTTCGTTTCTGTCCATTTTTCCATGATTTTGTGGCATTAGCACACTTTTATTGATATTTTACATTATCATTTTATTTCTTAGATTTATGGCTCATTGTACATGATTTTTACCGTTTTCGTTTCTGTCCATTTTTCCATGATTTTGTGGCATAGCACACTTTTATTAATATTTCATATTATCATTTTATTTCTTGGATTTATGGCTTATTGTACACGATTTTTACCGTTATTCGTTTCTGACCATTTTTGCATGATTTTGTGGTATATAACTCACGCTTTTATTGAGATTTTAGAATGTCATTTTATTACTTTTATTTATGGCTTATATTACACGGTTCTTACCATTTTTTTGTTTTGACGCTTTTTTTCATTATCTTGTGATCTATATAGCACACGCTTTTATTGATATTTAACATTGTCATTTTATTTCTTCGATTTATATATTATAATACACGGTTTTTACCGTTTTTCATTGATACCATTTTCCATGACTTTGTGGCATATATAGCACACGATTTAATTGATATTTTGAATTATCATTTTATTTCTTAGATTTATGGCTATTTGTACATGATTTTTACCGTTTTCGTTTCTGCCCATTTTTCCATGATTTTGTGGCATAGCACACTTTTATTGATATTTTACATTATCATTTTATTTATTGGATTTATGCCTTATTGTACACGATTTTTACCATTCTTCGTTTCTGCACATTTCATGATTTTGTGTCCTATAACTCACGCTTTTATTGAGATTTTAGATTGTCATTTCATTTCATAGATTTATGGCTTATTGTACATAATTTTTTACCGTTCTTCGTTTCTGCCCATTTTTGCATGATTTTGTGACATATAACTCACGCTTTTATTGAGATTTTAGATTGTCATTTTATTTCTTGGATTTATGGCTTATTGTACACGATTTTTACCGTTATTCGTTTCTGACCATTTCTGCATGATTTTGTGGTATATAACTCACGCTTTTATTGAGATTTTAGAATGTCATTTTATTACTTTTATTTATGGCTTATATTACACGGTTCTTACCATTTTTTTGTTTTGACGCTTTTTTTCATTATCTTGTGATCTATATAGCACACGCTTTTATTGATATTTAACATTGTCATTTTATTTCTTCGATTTATATATTATAATACACGGTTTTTACCGTTTTTCATTGATACCATTTTCCATGACTTTGTGGCATATATAGCACACGATTTAATTGATATTTTGAATTATCATTTTATTTCTTAGATTTATGGCTATTTGTACATGATTTTTACCGTTTTCGTTTCTGCCCATTTTTCCATGATTTTGTGGCATAGCACACTTTTATTGATATTTTACATTATCATTTTATTTATTGGATTTATGCCTTATTGTACACGATTTTTACCATTCTTCGTTTCTGCACATTTCATGATTTTGTGTCCTATAACTCACGCTTTTATTGAGATTTTAGATTGTCATTTCATTTCATAGATTTATGGCTTATTGTACATAATTTTTTACCGTTCTTCGTTTCTGCCCATTTTTGCATGATTTTGTGACATATAACTCACGCTTTTATTGAGATTTTAGATTGTCATTTTATTTCTTGGATTTATGGCTTATTGTACACGATTTTTACCGTTATTCGTTTCTGACCATTTCTGCATGATTTTGTGGTATATAACTCACGCTTTTATTGAGATTTTAGAATGTCATTTTATTACTTTTATTTATGGCTTATATTACACGGTTCTTACCATTTTTTTGTTTTGACGCTTTTTTTCATTATCTTGTGATCTATATAGCACACGCTTTTATTGATATTTAACATTGTCATTTTATTTCTTCGATTTATATATTATAATACACGGTTTTTACCGTTTTTCATTGATACCATTTTCCATGACTTTGTGGCATATATAGCACACGATTTAATTGATATTTTGAATTATCATTTTATTTCTTAGATTTATGGCTATTTGTACATGATTTTTATCGTTTTCGTTTCTGCCCATTTTTTCATGATTTTGTGGCATAGCACACTTTTATTGATATTTTACATTATCATTTTATTTCTTGGATGTATGGCTTATTGTACACGATTTTTACCGTTCTTCGTTTCTGCCCATTTTTGCGTGATTTTGTGGCCTATAACTCACGCTTTTATTGAGATTTTAGATTTTCATTTTATTTCTTGGATTTATGGCTTATTGTACACGATTTTTACCGTTCTTCGTTTCTGCCTTTTTTGCATGATTTTGTGGCCTATAACTCACGCTTTTATTGAGATTTTAGAATATCATTTTATTTTTTTTATTTATGGCTTATATTACACGGTTCTTACCATTTTTTCGTTTTGACGCTTTTTTTCATTATTTTGTGAACTATAGCACACGCTTTTATTGATATTTAACATTGTCATTTTATTTCTTGGATTTATATATTATAATACACGGTTTTTACCGTTTTTCATTGATACCATTTTTTGCATGATTTGGTAGCATATAGCACACGATTTAATTGACATTTAGAATTATCATTTTATTTCTTAGATTTATGGCTCATTGTACATGATTTTTACCGTTTTCGTTTCTGCCCATTTTTCCATGATTTTGTGGCATAGCACACTTTTATTGATATTATATTATCATTTTATTTATTGGATTTATGTCTTATTGTACACGATTTTTACCATTCTTCGTTTCTGCACATTTCATGATTATGTGGCCTATAACTCACGCTTTTATTGAGATTTTAGATTGTCATTTTATTTCTGGGATTTATGGCTTATTGTACATAATTTTTTACCGTTTTTCGTTTCTGTCCATTTTTGCATGATTTTGTGACCTATAACTCACGCTTTTATTGAGATTTTAGATAGTCATTTTATTTCTTATATTTATTGCTTATTGTACACGATTTTTACCGTTTTTCGTTTCTGCCCATTTTTGCATGATTCTGTGGCCTATAACTCACGCTTTTATTGAGATTTTAGAATATCATTTTATTTCTTTGAATTATGGCTTATATTACATGGTTTTTACCATTTTTTCGTTTTGACGTTTTTTTTTCATATTTTGTGATCTTTAGCCCACGCTTTTATTGATATTTAACATTGTCATTTTATTTCTTGGATTTATATATTATAATACACGGTTTTTACCGTTTTTCGTTGATACCATTTTTTGCTTGATTTTGTGGCATATAGCACACGATTTAATTGATATTTTGAATTATCATTTTATTTCTTATATTTATGGCTCATTGTACATGATTTATACCGTTTTCGTTTCTGTCCATTTTTCCATGATTTTGTGGCATTAGCACACCTTTATTGATATTTTACATTATCATTTTATTTCTTAGATTTATGGCTCATTGTACATGATTTTTACCGTTTTCGTTTCTGTCCATTTTTCCATGATTTTGTGGCATAGCACACTTTTATTAATATTTCATATTATCATTTTATTTCTTGGATTTATGGCTTATTGTACACGATTTTTACCGTTTTTCGTTTCTGCCCATTTTTGCGTGATTTTGTGGCCTATAACTCACGCTTTTATTGAGATTTTAGATTGTCATTTTATTTCTTGGATTTATGGCTTATTGTACACGATTTTTACCGTTATTCGTTTCTGCCCATTTTTGCATGATTTTGTGGCCTATAACTCACGCTTTTATTGAGATTTTAGAATATATCATTTTATTTCTTTGACTTATGGCTTATATTACATGGTTTTTACCATTTTTTCGTTTTGACGTTTTTTTTCATATTTTGTGATCTTTAGCCCACGCTTTTATTGATATTTAACATTGTCATTTTATTTCTTGGATTTATATATTATAATACACGGTTTTTACCGTTTTTCGTTGATACCATTTTATGCATGATTTTGTGGAATATAGCACACGATTTAATTGATATTTTGAATTATCATTTTATTTCTTATATTTATGGCTCATTGTACATGATTTATACCGTTTTCGTTTCTGTCCATTTTTCCATGATTTTGTGGCATTAGCACACTTTTATTGATATTTTACATTATCATTTTATTTCTTAGATTTATGGCTCATTGTACATGATTTTTACCGTTTTTGTTTCTGCCCATTTTACCGTTTAGGGTTTAGGGTTTGGGGTTTGGGGTTTGGGGTTTGGGGTTTGGGGTTTGGGGTTTGGGGTTTGGGGTTGGGGGTTTGGGGTTTGGGGTTTGGGGTTTGGGGTTTGGGGTTGGGGGTTTGGGGTTTGGGGGTTTGGGGTTTGGGGTTTGGGGGTTTAGGGTTTGGGGGTTTCGGGTTTAGGGTTTAGGGTTGGGGGTTTAGGGTTTGGGGGTTTAGGGTTTGGGGGTTTAGGGTTTGGGGGTTTAGGGTTTGGGGGTTTAGGGTTTAGGGTTTGGGGGTTTAGGGTTTGGGGGTTTAGGGTTTAGGGTTTAGGGTTTAGGGTTTAGGGTTTAGGGTTTAGGGTTTAGGGTTTAGGGTTTAGGGTTTAGGGTTTAGGGTTTAGGGTTTAGGGTTTAGGGTTTAGGGTTTAGGGTTTGGGGGTTTAGGGTTTAGGGTTTGGGGGTTTAGGGTTTAGGGTTTGGGGGTTTAGGGTTTAGGGTTTGGGGGTTTAGGGTTTAGGGTTTGGGGGTTTAGGGTTTAGGGTTTGGGGGTTTAGGGTTTAGGGTTTAGGGTTTAGGGTTTAGGGTTTAGGGTTTAGGGTTTAGGGTTTAGGGTTTAGGGTTTAGGGTTTAGGGTTTAGGGTTTAGGGTTTAGGGTTTAGGGTTTAGGGTTTAGGGTTTAGGGTTTAGGGTTTAGGGTTTAGGGTTTAGGGTTTAGGGTTTAGGGTTTAGGGTTTAGGGTTTAGGGTTTAGGGTTTAGGGTTTAGGGTTTGGGGGTTTAGGGTTTAGGGTTTAGGGTTTAGGGTTTGGGGGTTTAGGGTTTAGGGTTTAGGGTTTAGGGTTTAGGGTTTAGGGTTTGGGGGTTTAGGGTTTAGGGTTTAGGGTTTAGGGTTTGGGGGTTTAGGGTTTAGGGTTTAGGGTTTGGGGGTTTAGGGTTTAGGGTTTAGGGTTTGGGGGTTTAGGGTTTAGGGTTTAGGGTTTGGGGGTTTAGGGTTTAGGGTTTAGGGTTTGGGGGTTTAGGGTTTAGGGTTTAGGGTTTGGGGGTTTAGGGTTTAGGGTTTAGGGTTTAGGGTTTAGGGTTTAGGGTTTAGGGTTTAGGGTTTAGGGTTTAGGGTTTAGGGTTTAGGGTTTAGGGTTTAGGGTTTAGGGTTTAGGGTTTAGGGTTTAGGGTTTAGGGTTTAGGGTTTAGGGTTTAGGGTTTAGGGTTTAGGGTTTAGGGTTTAGGGTTTAGGGTTTAGGGTTTAGGGTTTAGGGTTTAGGGTTTAGGGTTTAGGGTTTAGGGTTTAGGGTTTAGGGTTTAGGGTTTAGGGTTTAGGGTTTAGGGTTTAGGGTTTAGGGTTTAGGGTTTAGGGTTTAGGGTTTAGGGTTTAGGGTTTAGGGTTTAGGGTTTAGGGTTTAGGGTTTAGGGTTTAGGGTTTAGGGTTTAGGGTTTAGGGTTTAGGGTTTAGGGTTTAGGGTTTAGGGTTTAGGGTTTAGGGTTTAGGGTTTAGGGTTTAGGGTTTAGGGTTTAGGGTTTAGGGTTTAGGGTTTAGGGTTTAGGGTTTAGGGTTTAGGGTTTAGGGTTTAGGGTTTAGGGTTTAGGGTTTAGGGTTTAGGGTTTAGGGTTTAGGGTTTAGGGTTTAGGGTTTAGGGTTTAGGGTTTAGGGTTTAGGGTTTAGGGTTTAGGGTTTAGGGTTTAGGGTTTAGGGTTTAGGGTTTAGGGTTTAGGGTTTAGGGTTTAGGGTTTAGGGTTTAGGGTTTAGGGTTTAGGGTTTAGGGTTTAGGGTTTAGGGTTTAGGGTTTAGGGTTTAGGGTTTAGGGTTTAGGGTTTAGGGTTTAGGGTTTAGGGTTTAGGGTTTAGGGTTTAGGGTTTAGGGTTTAGGGTTTAGGGTTTAGGGTTTAGGGTTTAGGGTTTAGGGTTTAGGGTTTAGGGTTTAGGGTTTAGGGTTTAGGGTTTAGGGTTTAGGGTTTAGGGTTTAGGGTTTAGGGTTTAGGGTTTAGGGTTTAGGGTTTAGGGTTTAGGGTTTAGGGTTTAGGGTTTAGGGTTTAGGGTTTAGGGTTTAGGGTTTAGGGTTTAGGGTTTAGGGTTTAGGGTTTAGGGTTTAGGGTTTAGGGTTTAGGGTTTAGGGTTTAGGGTTTAGGGTTTAGGGTTTAGGGTTTAGGGTTTAGGGTTTAGGGTTTAGGGTTTAGGGTTTAGGGTTTAGGGTTTAGGGTTTAGGGTTTAGGGTTTAGGGTTTAGGGTTTAGGGTTTAGGGTTTAGGGTTTAGGGTTTAGGGTTTAGGGTTTAGGGTTTAGGGTTTAGGGTTTAGGGTTTAGGGTTTAGGGTTTAGGGTTTAGGGTTTAGGGTTTAGGGTTTAGGGTTTAGGGTTTAGGGTTTAGGGTTTAGGGTTTAGGGTTTAGGGTTTAGGGTTTAGGGTTTAGGGTTTAGGGTTTAGGGTTTAGGGTTTAGGGTTTAGGGTTTAGGGTTTAGGGTTTAGGGTTTAGGGTTTAGGGTTTAGGGTTTAGGGTTTAGGGTTTAGGGTTTAGGGTTTAGGGTTTAGGGTTTAGGGTTTAGGGTTTAGGGTTTAGGGTTTAGGGTTTAGGGTTTAGGGTTTAGGGTTTAGGGTTTAGGGTTTAGGGTTTAGGGTTTAGGGTTTAGGGTTTAGGGTTTAGGGTTTAGGGTTTAGGGTTTAGGGTTTAGGGTTTAGGGTTTAGGGTTTAGGGTTTAGGGTTTAGGGTTTAGGGTTTAGGGTTTAGGGTTTAGGGTTTAGGGTTTAGGGTTTAGGGTTTAGGGTTTAGGGTTTAGGGTTTAGGGTTTAGGGTTTAGGGTTTAGGGTTTAGGGTTTAGGGTTTAGGGTTTAGGGTTTAGGGTTTAGGGTTTAGGGTTTAGGGTTTAGGGTTTAGGGTTTAGGGTTTAGGGTTTAGGGTTTAGGGTTTAGGGTTTAGGGTTTAGGGTTTAGGGTTTAGGGTTTAGGGTTTAGGGTTTAGGGTTTAGGGTTTAGGGTTTAGGGTTTAGGGTTTAGGGTTTAGGGTTTAGGGTTTAGGGTTTAGGGTTTAGGGTTTAGGGTTTAGGGTTTAGGGTTTAGGGTTTAGGGTTTAGGGTTTAGGGTTTAGGGTTTAGGGTTTAGGGTTTAGGGTTTAGGGTTTAGGGTTTAGGGTTTAGGGTTTAGGGTTTAGGGTTTAGGGTTTAGGGTTTAGGGTTTAGGGTTTAGGGTTTAGGGTTTAGGGTTTAGGGTTTAGGGTTTAGGGTTTAGGGTTTAGGGTTTAGGGTTTAGGGTTTAGGGTTTAGGGTTTAGGGTTTAGGGTTTAGGGTTTAGGGTTTAGGGTTTAGGGTTTAGGGTTTAGGGTTTAGGGTTTAGGGTTTAGGGTTTAGGGTTTAGGGTTTAGGGTTTAGGGTTTAGGGTTTAGGGTTTAGGGTTTAGGGTTTAGGGTTTAGGGTTTAGGGTTTAGGGTTTAGGGTTTAGGGTTTAGGGTTTAGGGTTTAGGGTTTAGGGTTTAGGGTTTAGGGTTTAGGGTTTAGGGTTTAGGGTTTAGGGTTTAGGGTTTAGGGTTTAGGGTTTAGGGTTTAGGGTTTAGGGTTTAGGGTTTAGGGTTTAGGGTTTAGGGTTTAGGGTTTAGGGTTTAGGGTTTAGGGTTTAGGGTTTAGGGTTTAGGGTTTAGGGTTTAGGGTTTAGGGTTTAGGGTTTAGGGTTTAGGGTTTAGGGTTTAGGGTTTAGGGTTTAGGGTTTAGGGTTTAGGGTTTAGGGTTTAGGGTTTAGGGTTTAGGGTTTAGGGTTTAGGGTTTAGGGTTTAGGGTTTAGGGTTTAGGGTTTAGGGTTTAGGGTTTAGGGTTTAGGGTTTAGGGTTTAGGGTTTAGGGTTTAGGGTTTAGGGTTTAGGGTTTAGGGTTTAGGGTTTAGGGTTTAGGGTTTAGGGTTTAGGGTTTAGGGTTTAGGGTTTAGGGTTTAGGGTTTAGGGTTTAGGGTTTAGGGTTTAGGGTTTAGGGTTTAGGGTTTAGGGTTTAGGGTTTAGGGTTTAGGGTTTAGGGTTTAGGGTTTAGGGTTTAGGGTTTAGGGTTTAGGGTTTAGGGTTTAGGGTTTAGGGTTTAGGGTTTAGGGTTTAGGGTTTAGGGTTTAGGGTTTAGGGTTTAGGGTTTAGGGTTTAGGGTTTAGGGTTTAGGGTTTAGGGTTTAGGGTTTAGGGTTTAGGGTTTAGGGTTTAGGGTTTAGGGTTTAGGGTTTAGGGTTTAGGGTTTAGGGTTTAGGGTTTAGGGTTTAGGGTTTAGGGTTTAGGGTTTAGGGTTTAGGGTTTAGGGTTTAGGGTTTAGGGTTTAGGGTTTAGGGTTTAGGGTTTAGGGTTTAGGGTTTAGGGTTTAGGGTTTAGGGTTTAGGGTTTAGGGTTTAGGGTTTAGGGTTTAGGGTTTAGGGTTTAGGGTTTAGGGTTTAGGGTTTAGGGTTTAGGGTTTAGGGTTTAGGGTTTAGGGTTTAGGGTTTAGGGTTTAGGGTTTAGGGTTTAGGGTTTAGGGTTTAGGGTTTAGGGTTTAGGGTTTAGGGTTTAGGGTTTAGGGTTTAGGGTTTAGGGTTTAGGGTTTAGGGTTTAGGGTTTAGGGTTTAGGGTTTAGGGTTTAGGGTTTAGGGTTTAGGGTTTAGGGTTTAGGGTTTAGGGTTTAGGGTTTAGGGTTTAGGGTTTAGGGTTTAGGGTTTAGGGTTTAGGGTTTAGGGTTTAGGGTTTAGGGTTTAGGGTTTAGGGTTTAGGGTTTAGGGTTTAGGGTTTAGGGTTTAGGGTTTAGGGTTTAGGGTTTAGGGTTTAGGGTTTAGGGTTTAGGGTTTAGGGTTTAGGGTTTAGGGTTTAGGGTTTAGGGTTTAGGGTTTAGGGTTTAGGGTTTAGGGTTTAGGGTTTAGGGTTTAGGGTTTAGGGTTTAGGGTTTAGGGTTTAGGGTTTAGGGTTTAGGGTTTAGGGTTTAGGGTTTAGGGTTTAGGGTTTAGGGTTTAGGGTTTAGGGTTTAGGGTTTAGGGTTTAGGGTTTAGGGTTTAGGGTTTAGGGTTTAGGGTTTAGGGTTTAGGGTTTAGGGTTTAGGGTTTAGGGTTTAGGGTTTAGGGTTTAGGGTTTAGGGTTTAGGGTTTAGGGTTTAGGGTTTAGGGTTTAGGGTTTAGGGTTTAGGGTTTAGGGTTTAGGGTTTAGGGTTTAGGGTTTAGGGTTTAGGGTTTAGGGTTTAGGGTTTAGGGTTTAGGGTTTAGGGTTTAGGGTTTAGGGTTTAGGGTTTAGGGTTTAGGGTTTAGGGTTTAGGGTTTAGGGTTTAGGGTTTAGGGTTTAGGGTTTAGGGTTTAGGGTTTAGGGTTTAGGGTTTAGGGTTTAGGGTTTAGGGTTTAGGGTTTAGGGTTTAGGGTTTAGGGTTTAGGGTTTAGGGTTTAGGGTTTAGGGTTTAGGGTTTAGGGTTTAGGGTTTAGGGTTTAGGGTTTAGGGTTTAGGGTTTAGGGTTTAGGGTTTAGGGTTTAGGGTTTAGGGTTTAGGGTTTAGGGTTTAGGGTTTAGGGTTTAGGGTTTAGGGTTTAGGGTTTAGGGTTTAGGGTTTAGGGTTTAGGGTTTAGGGTTTAGGGTTTAGGGTTTAGGGTTTAGGGTTTAGGGTTTAGGGTTTAGGGTTTAGGGTTTAGGGTTTAGGGTTTAGGGTTTAGGGTTTAGGGTTTAGGGTTTAGGGTTTAGGGTTTAGGGTTTAGGGTTTAGGGTTTAGGGTTTAGGGTTTAGGGTTTAGGGTTTAGGGTTTAGGGTTTAGGGTTTAGGGTTTAGGGTTTAGGGTTTAGG